>CM051826.1:11251376-12501376 GCA_028451465.1 Erethizon dorsatum
AGCACATGACAGCCAGGAAGAGAGAGAGCTGGGAACAAGCACACAACCTTCCAGGTCATGTCTCCAGTGACTTACCTTCAGCCAGCCCCCAACTCGTAGCAGCATGTTCAGATATTGAACTCATCAATGGTTGAATCCACTGATGAGTGTAGGTCCCCACATAATACAATCAATTTCCAAATGCACAAGACCTTGGAGGATATTTTAGATATAAGCCAAGGAAAGCTTGACCTCGTCCATGAAGCATACTAATTCTCCTGAAGAAATAACACTGTATAGACATGTACTTGAGTAATGAAAAATGAAAAGCCAAGATATTTATTTTCAATTTATAGAGAGAAAACATGGGCTCCAGAGAGGTGAAGGAAATTTTCCTAGGGTCTCAGACTGAGTCAAGTGAGCCCAACACTTTTATTTACTCCAGTTTCTATTTACTTACGCTGAATCCACCACTGTGTGAAGCATTCCAGAAATGGCCAGGATTTCTATAGAATCTGTGTACCTCGACATTTGATTTTTTTGCTCCTCCCATTAAATGGGTGGTGGAGATGCATTTCCAGATTCCTTGTACAGCAAAGTACAGTCGTGTACTTTGCATTGTCCAAAAGAAGGAGGTAGACTCGGCAGCGGACTTCATCCAAGTCAAGCTTTAGGCCTCTTGCTCTCTGCCATTCGCTTTGCTCCCAGTTAGCCTCAGCCAAGGAAGAGCTGCCTCAGCTATTCAAGTGCAAAAGACTCTCTGAGGCGGAAAATAGCTTATATTAGTGATTGAAAGTAGTAGTCAACTGGGCTGGTACTTTGCTTCATAGCAATAGCAAACTAATATATCTGCTAATGTGTTGATTTTTTCTCTGTAGAGAAAATGTGCAATGTAAAAATATCTAAAAGACAATTTCTTCAAAGATTATTAAAATAGACTATGTAATTCGTTAATCAAAAATATATAAAGTTATATTTTGTAAGATGGGAGAAATGTTTCAAGGCTATTCTTTGGCTTTTAGCCTTCATCCTTTATTTTTTGACAGCTTCATTGTGATATACTTTGTATGCCACGCATTTACTTGTTTTATGTATACAATTTGATGCATTTTGGCATATTTACAGAATTGTACATCCATCACCATTCACTTTAGAATTTTTTATCACCATAAGAAGAAACCTTGGGCTGGTGAGATGGCTCAGCGGCGTACGCACCTGCCTGGCAAGCACGAGGGCCCGAGTTCGACTCCTGGAACCCACATACAAAGAAAGGGCCGGTGATATCGCTCAGTGGCACGGGCACCGTCTGGCGCTCGAGGTCCTGAGGTCGACCCCTGGTACTCCCCCCAAAAACAAAAAAAAAAGAAGAAGAAACCTTGTGTCCATTGAGATTTATTCTTACCCAGTTCTAGGCAACTATAAATCCATTTTCTCTCCTTTAAATAAATAGAATCATACAATGCATGTTCTTTTATGTCATCTTCATTTTTAGAGGGTTGAAAAATGGGATCACCACAGCATAAACACATTTGAATCTTTTGAAATTACAAAAGAAAGTTGTTTAGTATTATATATAGGCATTATTTTCAAAAGAAGTGATCTTATAGTTGTTAGAAAACTATGGCATGGATGAGGGCATTGTCACCTTATTTACAATTTACAGAATGATCTATGACACAAGCAAGACTAAACATAAATATAGACAAACACACACCATATCCATGTGCCTTGAAATGCAGCTCTTACATTTGCTAAACATATAGCAGAGAATCTTTATATAGAGGGCCAGCCTATGGGTCCTGTGCTAGGAAAGGAACATGGTCTTCAGGATAAAAATAATCTGAGAAAGGCAAAAATGGTATTTGTACAAAAACAGCTTAGTGATTCTTTTCAAATTCGCTCACTCTTTCTCAATTCAGGCTTTCTATCTAGTACGGCTTTCACTGAGAGAAGAAGCACATGGTTTTACTGTCTTGAATAGGTTGAAAAAACCTGTGGAAAGAGAAATATCTAGACAAGAACTTAATCATAACGATGCTTTTAAATGACTTAACCTTAGCATAAAGGCTTTCACTCAAATCACCTGAAACAATCAGCATGAATCTGACTTGACCATAAAACATACAACACAAGTGTATAGATCAGCTTGCCCTAAGACATATTTGCCAAATTTCTGGGGAGACCCAAAGAATCTTCACAAATATAATTTGTAGCTCCTGAACCTTATAAAGTACTACTCATTTTGTAAAGAAATACTTTAAACATTTATGTCATTTCTGAAAATACCCCTCAGCCACTGGAATCAGGAAGAAGTAAGACTTAGAGCCAAGGGTCACTTCAAGCTGCACTAGTCACTTTCACATATTTATATGCAAGTGAAAATCTGTATGAAATTAAATGGCCAAAGATTTACTTGTGAAGTTCACCTAACATATTCAAACTCTACTCATTAAAGAGCCCCCATTTAATAGTAGCTAGGAGTGACTCCAGATGGTGTCAGGTATCAAAGGTCCTGCTCAATATGACCCCTGTGATGACAGACCAAGAGCTTTGCCTTCATTACTGAGCATCAGTTAAACATGCTGATGAAAGATGAACCCAAGGCTCTTTGGTCCATCTGCCTCCATATTTCATCTATATGCTTCCTGGTGCAAATACAGGTGGTCTTTCCCTGAACAGTACTAAGTCTGAGTCCCCAAACACTACACTCATTAAAGTACATGTTTTACCATGCTAATGTCATATTTAATATGATGGCAAAGATTATACATTTACACTTGCAATCAAACAGGGAAGAAAATAAGTTTTTTCTTGCTTCAACACATATGGTTCCACTTTCATGGTTCTGTTGGTCTCCTGGGTTAATGACGTCCCACCATATGCCCAAGAGCAAAGAGTGATGGAACTGACGGGCTGTTCAAACGGCCTGAAACAAGCTGAATCGTGTGTCCTCAGCCATAAAATGCCATTCAAGTGACCCCATAAGCTGACATCTGCCCACATGTTGTACACATTTGGGGCTAAGTTGCCCATTTGTTCCTTTCTGATCTAAATGTAAATATTATACATGAAAACATTTACAAGTCCAGTCTTCTTTCTTTCTGAAGGCCAGGGAAAGGCCAGGTTGGGCAGGTACCAGTCACGGGTTGAATGTTTGTAGTTCTTTCAATGTGTCTCGAGGAATTATATGATTTGTTACAATCCAGTTAAGTCCCTGTAATTGACATGAAAAATATTATGCATTTTTTCTCAAAGTACAGAATGACCCCTTGAAAACAAGTATAATTCTTACAAGTCAACAGGACACTCAATAAATAATTTTGGACCCTTCTTGATCTCTTATTTTATTAAGTTTGTACCCTGGGACTTAGTGTTATTTCATGGGGCACCTGGGATATGATGCAGAAGTAAGAATAGGCAGAGTGGTTCATTTTCTTACAGTTGATACTAAAAAATCTGTCGAGGTAATGTCACTGGTATTCTGTTCTATCCTTCTTCAAAGGCAGCTATTTCCTTATCAAAAAGGAGCAAGAGGGTTATTCCAAAAATCAAGAAACCAAACCCTGCTACTCACTATGACTTTATTATTTGTTTGGAAGTGAAATCATGCAATTGGCATTCTCAGTTTGTATAATAACTTATTTACTCTCTTACTGTCTTTGTGTGTTCATCTCATTGACACTGTATGTTCAAAGAAGAAAATGTGGTGTTAAGTGGCACAAAATAAGGACATTGAATGAAAAATGGGATTCGCAAGAAAGATGTTAGTCCTGAATCCCTTCTACTATGTCTTAAGATTATTGTGGGCTTTATTTGGGGAATTATGTTATGGCAAAAGCACTATAACTATCTCTCGGTAGAGAAATTAAAATTTCAGAGAAACACGTTTGATACGGAGTGAATATCCTGCTCGGTTCCGAGTGTCCTTCTGGCTCAACTGATTGGGAATCCATGTTATAAGATAGCCAATTCAAAGTAGGGTCCCAGTTGTTCACATATAAGCTATTTTAAATTGTTATAGACAAGATCACACAATACAGCTAAAACTGTTTTACTGTTAAGTGTCTCTGATTGAGCTAGTCATTGATTAACACATCATGAAAGCAACAGAAGATGATAACTGATGAACACTTTTCCCCCGTTCTTATTTATAAAACTCTGTGGCTTTCTACTGAAATTAGACTGTGGTAATTGTCTGTCAACTGCAGGGATGCATTCCAAGACCCCAGGGATATCTGAAACCTGGGTAGTACCAAACCCTACACGAACTATGTTTTCTCTTATACATACATACCTAAAGAAAGTAGAATTTATAAATTTGGCAGAGTAACCAATGTAAAATAGGACAATTATAACAATATATTCTAACAAAAGTTATATGAATATAGACTTTATTTCTTGAATTTTCCATTTAATACTTTTGGACCATGGTAGACTATGAATAACTGAAATTGTAGTAAGTAAAACCAGGGACGGAGGGCTGGTGAGATGGCTCAGTGGTGTAAGCGCCTGCCTGGCAAGTGCAAGGTCCTAAGTTTGACTCCCGGGATCAAATATGAAAAAAGGGCCGGTGATATCGCTCAGAGGCACGGGCGCCTGCTGGTGCGCGAGGTCCTGAAGTCGACCCCCCGGTACCCACAAAAAAACCCAAAAAACAAAAACAAAACCAGGGACAGAGGTGGCTATTGCAATATGCAGAGTCATTACAATGATTTACATAGTCATGCATAATCAGGCTCCTCACCCCTCCTCTTACCCCAGGGTTCACAGTCTCCTGCGATGTTTCTACACATCTATGAGCCTGAAAGTTCCATGCTCAAACTAAACCCTTTCTGACTTGGGGGCTCAGCATATATGATTCTTGTTTACTGGAATGCTCTGTTCCCCCACATTTATGTGACCTGCCCCAGTCTTCATTCAAGTCCCACCCTCTTATTCTCAGCAGCTCCCTATTCACCCACTATTCTTGTCACCTTGTTTCATAATTTGTTTCCTCTTAACTTTTCTTCATAGCACTTATCATTTCCTGACCTTTTCTACATCTTTATTTGCATATTGTCTTTCTTTCTGTCCTCTTATCTTGTTAAGAAGATGCTTTTTTCAGAACATATACCTGTTATTAAGATACACAGGACTTCACTTTACCTCATCTTCAAATCTACTTTCCCTGATTAAAAAAAAAAAAAAAAAAGGAAGAAAGTTGGGGTTTGAACCCGGTCCTGATACCACAGTGCACACTCTTAGTTAATGTACAGTTTTTTCATTCCATAAGACAGTGGAGGACATGTGAAAAGTAGGAAAAATGGAGTTGCTAAAGTGAGAATTGTCTAGAGAACAAAGGGCAGTGTATGTCATTTTCCACCTTAAATTTTGTCTTAAGAAATGTGGATGAATGACTTTACTTGGATGGAGTCATTTTTAAAAATGGTCATTCTGGCTGTGCTTTGGAAAATGGTTAGGAAAAGTAGAAAGTTCCAGAGAGCAATTAGAAAGCTGATGCAGCAATGTGGCTTCAAGATGATTTTAACACAACTAGCGTAACGGTAGCAGAGAATGATACCATCTGAGAACTTTGGGGTGCTCTTTAATGGTAAGATAACCAGAATTTTGTGAGAAGATATAAAGGAAATGCCTAGGTCCCTGCCTTCAGTGAGGAGACTGATAGTAGAGTGGGGTTGCTCAGTGGAAATTCCTTTAATGATAGACATGTTACAGATCTGTGCTGTCCGATATGGTGGCTGCCAGCCACATGTGACAAGTGAGCACTTGAAAGGTGGCTCAGGACACTAAGAAAGAATTTTTTAATTCTATTGATTTGAATTAATTTAAATCAAAATTTACACATCTGACTAGTGGATACTATAATAAACAGCTTAAGACTCGAGATCCTGTTGGAGAGAAATTATAATTAATAAATGAGAATATATGAGAATTTATAGATCAGTGAATATATTAGAATTAACTAATGAAAGATCCATAAGGATGGTAGATTGTCAACAAAAAGTGAGGCATAAACATTGTCATTACCCATCCAAAATCCCTGAATTCACCACCTCCTTTGTTTTTACTAACACATCTTTTATTTTGTTAACTACACATCCCTCTTGTAGCCTGAACAAGATAGGTATATCTAATTCTACTCCTGATTTTAAACCAGCTTGAATTATCTGTGTGCGTGTGTGTGTGTGTGTGTGTGTGTGAGTGTGTGTGTGTCTATGTTTGAATTCAAGGCCTTCACACTGAGCTATAACCTTAGACCTGTTTACATATGTATGTATGCATGTATTTGAGACAGAGTTTCACTAAGTTGCCCAAATTTGGATCCTCCTGCCTCAGCATCCCATGGTGCTTTTGGGTCATCTTTTATGTCCTGCAGTGTACAGAGGTCTAACTGATGTGAGAGGTTTGTTTGAATTTACAGTTTCAGAGATGTAAAACTCCCTGAATTGTGGAGTTGCAGAGCTGAGCAGTGGAATAGAGTTGAGTATCAATAGAGATAAAGAGACCACCCGTGGGGATGTGGGGATAGACTAGTAAAGATGCTGTCCTTGTCATGCACAATGATGGTAGGATTTGGGGTAGAGCAGAAGCCATGAGTTAGGCGGCAAATATTTAAAGAAGGAGGATATTGACAGCTTTCAGTGAACATTCCATGTAGCAATGGTGGGTATTGTGGAATAACATCCAACCTCCCTCTCTTCCTTCTCTTGTTTCTTCTTCCATCATGTATGTTTTCAAAATGGTCTATAATAGATTTTTAAATATACTTAATGTAGCAATGAAAAAGAAATAGAGTAATTTAAGAATGACAACAAAGGAAATATGAGGCTTGGGAAGATGAAGAGAACCACGTATGAGGGGAACACAACAAATACATTCTGGAACATCCAGTGTACTGGCCAGAGCTAAGCCACAACTTTTGCTCTTAGTTTTCTACTCACTAGTTTCAGTCTCTGTATATTCTCTCTCTATATATAAAGCTTTCACAAGGACTTGCAGCTATATCAATTGTGAGCTCTCCTTTAATGACTAGTTTCCGTTATGTGCCAAGGTCATAGAACTTCTGATAGAGGCTGATTTTGGAGAGAAAGCTCTAAATTTCCAACCCTGGATCAAAGCTTCCTAGGAGACCACATTGCATCTCGAATACAGAGTGAATTCAGAGTAGACGTCCTTTTTCCTGGACTGCAGGGTCACAGGAAAACCAAAGAGCTGCTGGGGTATTTTCATTCGTGACTCTGAACCCCAGTGACTGAGGATGGAAAAGAGTCTGACAGACAGACCAGGCCCTGATGGACCACGTCTGGACAGCCTGACCCAGGAGAGGAAGCATTCTTGCTCAGTGGTTGATCTCCAGGGAGGCCCCGTGCTAAGACCGCGAATGTTCTACATGTCAGGATTAAGGTGGTTTGGCAGAGGCACCGGGGGGAAATGTAACTTGCCAGCCCCTGCCAGACATGACCAATTTATGTCCTGGGTAGTTGAAAGATAAACATCTGGCCATACCCTGTCAATGAGCGATCTTTTTGTCTACTGCCTCAGTTCACCTCCCTGACTAGGCCCAACCTGTCTCAAGCTCTGAAATCCCAGTGAAGTCCGATTCTCATCTTATCCAAGAATTTAGGATTCAAGTGAGAAAAACATTTATTTGCAGGCTGTTTAGTAAGTCAGCAGCCAAAGCCACCATTTTCATCCTCAATTATTTATGGATGTGTTGTTTTACGTAAGTAAGAGCTACTAGAGAAAGAAGGGGAGGTTCAGCAAAGGTTCTGAGCTCCCTGGGTATGTCCAGTGCTTGAGGCAGGTAAATCTGCAAGTGCTGCACTGATTTTCCCGGGGCGGATGAATGATAGAGAGTGAGCAGTAGATGCTCCCGTATTTCTTCAGGCAACTTCTCTTTAGACTCCTTGGAATACCAGTCTGTTTAGTGAAAGCTGAGGACTGAACTCACAGATGAATGCAGAAGAATTCATATCACACTATCTCATGGGATCATTTTGGCAGAGAGTCATGAGCTCCTTGAGAAACTCATACACATATGGCAGAAGGAACCCTGAACACAGAGTGAAGCATTTCATTTCTAGGTGGCTATTTTGGACAGTTTGGGCAGTATCAGATAGGCTCCTAAAAAATTGTTGAAAAAGACCCTAGTCTCCTACGTGTCCAGACCTAAATTTCTTAGTGTGTGTGACCTTTGACCAATCTCTCCACATCACATTTTTTGGTGCATGTGAAGATAACAATGGCTTCCCTGCCCATCTCATAGGATGTGAGGATGTAGTGAAAAATACTTGAAATTGTCTGTATAATCTAGAAAAACAAGACCTGGATAACAGAAGCAGGGGCTGAGCTAAATAAAGCATACAGCTCATTTATGACACATCCATTTCTACCCCATCCTCCTCAGGGCCGGTGCCCAATGCTGTCTCCTGTTTTCTTCCAGCCAGGTAAATTTCATGGCATATGTCAAGCCCTGGAGCCTCTTTGCCAACTTCTACCATCTTTACTGCAGAAGTCTTGGATCTGTTGCTAGAAAATTGATCTAAAAAGCTACCTAGGGCCGGTGAGATGGCTCAGTGGCTTAAGCGCCTGCCCGGCAAGCACGAGGGCCCGAGTTTGACTCCCGGAACCCACATACGAAAAAAGGGCCGGTGATATCGCTCAGTGGCACGGGCGCCTGCTGGCGTGCGAGGTCCTGAGGTCCACCCCCCGGTACCCACAAAAAAAATAAAAAATAAAAAATAAACAAAATAAAAAGCTACCTAAAAAGGAGATTATAGTCAGAAGAAATGCTTAGTTAAAGTTGAGATAATGAATTAGGTTCAATAATAATAATTATTTACAAAAGGCATACATAAGTGATAGGTACAGTAATTATGAATTCTCTTTCCTTCCCTCCTAGACAAGGGAACATACACAATGAAATAAAGCTGGTCTTCTTAAATAAGGCAAGGCACTGGGTACATTTCATCCCACCTTTAGCTCATTACACATAGATACGAGCCTGCTTCACCCACACAGTGGTGCCCTGCCCCAACATATCAGATCTTATCATTAATGTATGTTGTCCTATGACTTCCTACAAAAATAAATTGCCCCATCTTCTCTTCAGGTCCATATTAAAAAATAAGGGTTCGGGCTGGGGATATAGCTCAGCGGCACAAGCGCCTGCCTGGCAAGTGCAAGGTCCTGAGTTCGATTCCCAGTACCAAAAAAAAAATAATAATATTAAAAATAAAAAAAGGGATCTTACTTGAAGCATTTTGAGAACAAAATCACATATAATAGTTATTATTATTATTATTATTAAATAGGTATAGTTTTCTTCCACGTCTTGCTCATTAACCCTTTATATCCATTATTGTGCATGTAAGTAGGTTGAACACTGCAAGATACAATGGCAGGCACCTGAGGGTCCTCAAATGGGTAAGGAGAAGCTGTCCTCACACTGGCAGCAGAGGCAGAAAAGGGCTCCTTTCACTCTTGTGGGAGCTGAGGAGCCAGGAACCCTGCAAATCCAGGCCCTTCCCTCCTCCAGGTGCTCCTTGCGTCTTTGGGAGGGGTGTGATCGCAAGATCCTTAAAGCAGGATGGAAAGTGACCAGAGGGGCTCTGGGGCTGAATGTCTAGACAGGGCGGTGGCTGAGGAAGCCAGTGCTCTCCTCCAATTAATCTGGGGCTGCTTTGGCAAATTTCCTCTCTTTCTTACCCTGAGAGGAACTGAGGAGTTTGTTTTGCCTGTGACAAACTCCATAACCTTTAGGGTCTCTAATGAGCGGACCTACTCTATTTTTAGATCCCTGCTCATGCCCTGTGGCTCATTTCTTGTTTCTCTCCCACGGGGTGAGGAAGTAAAGAGGCCAGGTGAAAAGAAAGGGGTTGGGACAGACATGTGTTCGTATTCTTAACACTTGAATCTTGCTTGGAAGCTAACCAGCTCTCCTCGTGCGCCCCTGAACGCCTTATAGACAAACTTTCTGCGGCAGAAAACGAGAAGTGAAGGCAGAGGAAAAGTTGTTCTATCAAGTTCACCCCAGGCTATGTCTTGTGACCAGTGCAGCCCTTAACTTCTAGTAATCAGTCAGGATTGCATTAAATCTTTAATACCCTTTACTGGACGATCTAAGTTTTGAGAAGAGAATATTATTATTGCTTTTCTCCAAGTAAGAAGGAGGGGGGAAAGTATTTTGTGCAGTAAAAGTGGAGAAGTCTGAGGCGCCCCATTTAAACGCATGGCTCTTTTCCTCCGGAGCTCCCATCTTTTCCTCCATAAACAGCAGTAACGCCATGATGATGGGGCCAAAAATATTTTAAAACATTTTAAAGTTACCACCGAAAGGAGCTAACGGTACATTTACATTCGTCTTTCTCCACTTAATGGCATTACCAGAGATGCCTTGTCCCCTTTGGGCCATAAATTGAGACATCACTCAACAGTTGTCCTGGCAAATTTCCCCCAAAAAGGCCACTTATGAAGTGACTAATCACATTGGAGCCTAATTTACTGAACATTTAAAGCCATTGGGATGGAGGGAGACTAGGAGACTGTGAACCTGGGGTAACATCCATTGTGTCCCCAGACCAAGAACTCATCTCTGCATCCTCTCCAAGGAGACTAGGCCAATTTTTTCTGTCCCATCAAACTGCAAAAATCTCCGCTTTGTTGGGCGAAGCTACCATATTACTTGCTTTAAGCTAAGACACGCAAAAGCCCTGGTCTGGAATGGACATTAACTTCTTCCTGGACAGGTTTAGTAAGAGCACTAGTACATTCAAGGTCAGAGAGGAAATGAAGATTATAAGTGTAATGTAATACTAATTTTCCCTGAATTTGGATAACCCAGTGACTTACACTATGCAAACCTTGGTTTTAAACCCTGCACAGCCTCCTCACATTTCAGAGTCTACCTTCTGCGTCATCATTTTCTCCAACGCACTTTCTGCTCCTGGAAAGGAGCTTGGTCATAAAGTAAGCTATTCACATTCATGTTCCCTGGGATGTTTATGTCACAAAGTAATGGCCCTGATACATTTGGAAGAGGGGAACAGACGACTGCTTTCTGGAGAGGTTGCAGTATCATCCCTTCTTCTCAAGTGTCAAATGGCAATGTAGGGTTACATGTGTTGCTCTTTACTATCCACCTCCACATACCAACATGGCCTCTTCCCCAGTGCTGTTTTGTGTCACACAGAAGCTATCCAATAATCCAAATATGATTTGGTGGTGATGCACATAGCAGCTTTTTGCCTCCTGCAAACTTTCGGGAATAACAATTTAGGGTTGGGGAATATGCACTAAACTCCAGATTTAAAGTAATATAAACTTAAAGGAACTTAGTTAAAGAAAGCATCACCTAGTAGTCATGCCTGTCATATGAAATGTACTACCAATACTGGTTGAGGTTGAATTTACTGGAGCATTAGTAAATCAATTAATGCCACTGGGTGACTCAGTGAAGCTATGACACCATATCTTTGGTAATGGATGGCTCTTTAATTTCATTTGAGTTGAGGGAGAGTGCAGCTTGTTCTGTTAGTGAATTCCAGCCACAGAGAAGGGAGACAAAAAGTGGGGGGCAGCAGGGAGGGAACAGCTAATGAACCAGAATGCCTATGAGTGTAAAGTCACGTACTTGAATGTGATGCTGCCAAGAAGAATTAAAAAATGCGGATACTTTGATGCAGAAGTGACTATATTACGCAAGACAACAAAACAACACTCCTGTTCTAGTAGTAAGAGGCTCTTTAGATGTCAAGTTCTTACAAAATGACTAAATACAAAGGAAGACAATTCTTAACTGTTTCGGGAGAATTTGATTGGTAGTCTGAGCATCCTAGAGTTGGCTTGTCTCCCTTGGTTAAAGTCTTCAGTCCAGGTTTTCTAAAGTCATTTCCAAAGGCCAAGAATGCTCCTAACAAAGTTTTCATCCCTGCATACAATTTTAAAATATCTCTAATAATCATGAAAAAATTAAAGTTAATATTATATTCCTGAACCTAGACTAGAATCAAATGCATTTATGAATTAATAATTGTATTTATGGTGGGTCGTGGGGCAAAGGGTGCATTTTTAACCTATTGGAAATAGTTTTATTTCATTTTGGAGAAAAAGTTGTGAAAGATATAAGTAAAATCCTATAAAGCTTAGCTTTATAGAGTCTAACCTATTCATGGACACATAGGCTACTTCCAAAATTTAGCTCTTGTGAATTATGTCCTAGAAATATAGTTACGTCTATGTCATTGAAATATGATGTCTTTAACCCTTTCAGGAAGATACCCAGAAGAAGTATAGCTGGGTCAAATGGAATTTCTATTGTCACTTTTTTTGAGCAAATGCCACACTGATTTCCATGGTGGTGGTATAAGTTTACATTCCCAACAACAGTGTACAAGGACCCCTTTTTCCTCACAGCCATACCAACAAGTGTTTTTTTAGATCATGATGTTAGCCATTCTTTCCAGAGTAAGATGAAATCTCAGTGTTTTGATTTGCATGTCTCTCATGGCCAAAGATGTGGAACATTTTTTTTTTCAAATACTTATTGGTCATTTGTACTTCTTGTTTTCATTTCAATTACTCATTTTTGATTGGGCTTTTTATTTGGGGGGATGTAATTTTTTTTGTGTTTTTATATATTCTGCATATGAGCCCTCTGTCTGAGGTGTAGCTGGCAACCTTTTTTTTTTTTTTTTTGTCCATCCTGTAGGTTATCTTTTCAGTCTGTTAGCTGTTTTCTTTGCTGTGCAAAAGCTTTTTAACTTGATACAATCCCACTTGTTGGGTTTTTTTTATTATTATTTCTTCTGCAATGGAGGTTCTGTTGAAAAAGTCCTTGTATATGCCTCTGTCTTCAATAGTTTTACCTATCCTGTATTCCAGCAGACTCGGTATTTCCGTTGTAATAGCTAGGTATTTGATCCATTTTGATTTTATTTTAGTACAGAGATATGGGTTTAGATTCATTCTTCTGTACATAGATAACCAGTTTTCTCAGAGGAAGAACTGAGCCTTCCATGAAAATGGCTCAGAGCAGAAAGATTAATTAAGTAACCACTACTGTCTAATATGTTGATATCTATTCAAACATCCAAGTTTGTACCTGTACAATAATGTGACTTCATGATGCCACTTTTGACAGGTCAACAAAGACCCCCGTCATTCTAGATAAGTAGGATTGACATGATTGCACAGTGCCATTCTCAGAATTTATTTCCAAGAAAAATGAAGTGAGAGAATATTCCTTAGGAATTTCAGGGCAAACAAGAATGCAACATAGTCCCTGTTTCATCTGCCAGAAATTCTGAACTTCTTCTCTGTGTTTTATCTGCATAAAGGCTTGCAGTTCTTAAAGGGTAGTGGTCCCAATTGGAGATTTATAAGCTGGAAAGAGTTAGATCCTCTTTAAAGCAGACATGAGGAGTTGAAGTATTGAGGGCGGATTGAGTTTAAGTGCTTTTAGTGTTTATTTGGGTAAAACAGGTCCACTTTTCATGCGTTTACCTAATGGTATTTCAGAGAAAAAGTAGAAAGTTCATAGCAGGGAGAAATCTTACTTATTGAGCGATTTGTGTGACAGACAGTCACTGAATCAGACAAAATAAATTAACAAAAATTTAATTAGCTTGTATCGTTCTTGTCAAAACTGACAACTAAAACATGGAGAAAAGATCATGTTTTCTCCAGAGAATGTTTTAATTTTTTTTTTCTGGTCTGAAAAGAAACTTCGACTTATACAACTGTTTATAGAATTTACATGGACTGCTGTTTCCTACATTTCAGGAAAGTTTAAGAATTAAGTCACAAATGATTGGGGAACTTTCTTCCCCACTCATGACCTGGAGAGATATTTGTCCCCTTCTGTTCATCTTAGTTAGTTTGTTAGTTAGTTAGTTCATCTTAGTCAGTTTGGCATCTGACACAGCCTCTTCTTATTCTGTTCTGAAAAAGAACCGAGGGGCTCTCACCTAATCAGGCTGAGCTTATTAACACAGTTCTACTTTCTCACAGGTGCCATGAGCCCAACATATATCGTCAGCAAAGTGATTCGAAGCATCTCACCACAGCCTACCAATCCCTTGGCTTGGGGATTGTCCATCCAGAGAGTCACTCAGGGAAATTGCTTCCTCTTTTACTTTCTCCCCTATGACACTAGTGCTACGGTAGGAGAAGACTTGGGACAACTTGCTGAAACTGATCAGTGAGAGCCAACAAATGCTGATACCATCATTGCTTGCCCTTCAAAAGTTCTCCTCAGAAGTCACACTTGTCTCCAGAGTGAGTTTCGGAGACAGTTTCTACCTGTGCAGAAACTATCAAGGATGCAGCAGTAGCCCACTTGCTGCACTGCCATGCCCACCATGCAAGAAAGACACTGTGTGGACAACAGCTCTTCTGACCTAGATTTCCCTGCACCCCACCTCTACTTCTCTGCTTTTCCCCACGTAAAGCACTCTCATCCCCTCTTTCAGGCTCCTTGGTCTAACAGAGGTTCTGATATATCTGGGCGTGTGGACCTAGACCAACATACACCGGGAGCAATAATCTCTTTGCCCAGAGTAAGATGACACCCTGGTTCCTCCAGGTGGAATTTTTAAAATACATTTTCTTACAGGAAAATTATACCTAACAGTTCTATACACTTCTGATCTTACTACAGATCCATGAACTTTCAACCTTGTCTGACTGTCACTCTTGGAAAGAGAATGAATTGCAAAAGTCAAAATGCATATGCACATAGAAACAAACTTATAGAAAGTAAGAAAGATATAGTAGAGTGTTTTTCCAAACGCTTGAGTACAGTTGCAGGTGCAGGGTGGTTACTTGGCTTAAGGAAGATAATGGTACTGACCATCAGCATTTGTAAAGTGCTTGCATACTGTTAGGTGTTGGCTGAGTATTTAATACACAGTCTTTTGAGCTGATTTCTTATCTGTATTTTATAAGGGGAAAATCAGAAACCTGGAGAAAATAAATAATTTGTTTGAAAGTGGTAGAATGCAGATTCTTACAGTTCTTATCCTACCTTCTTCCGAGTTCCTACGTGAGCTGATCACATATGATACCTCCTAGTGTAGAGCAAGGCTCTTAAGAAGAACAGCATGGCCTCAGTTCCTCCATTCTCTACAGGAAAAAAAATGCAATTTTATAATCACCAAATGATCAGTGATTCTCAGTAATCAGGATCAGTCGTGAAGTTTTAACCCACTCCCCACTCATCATTAGTCAGTGGAGACAACATGACAGAAATGATAGTGATGTCTACTTAATGGAAGATGTGTTTTCTGTTAAATATTCTTCAATGCACAGGGTGGCATCTACAACAAAGAATTATCTGGTCCATGGATTAACAGTTGTAAAATTTTAAAAACCTGATATAAGTAAAAAGCATACATAGTATTTAGAACAAATTATCTAGAGAAAACATTCAGGTTTTTTTTTTTTTTGTGGGTACCAGGGGGTCGACCTCAGGACCTCGCGCACCAACAGGCACCCATGCCGCTGAGCGATATCACCGGCCCCTTTTTTGTGTGTGGGATCCGGGAGTCAAACTCAGGCCCTCGTGCTTGCAAGGCAGGCGCTTACGCTGCTGAGCCATCTCACCGGCCCAAACATTCAGGTTTTAATCGAATTATTTATTAGGCTGTTTATTATATTAAATTCATCATGAATATAAAGCTTATTTCATGTATTTATTTACTGTATGCACAGTTTGGCTCCAATGTACACATTAGTTCCCTTTGCCCCTCAATAAATACCATTAATTTTCAGGGTCTATATATTCTATTTGCTTGTGGCCACCATGGGTCTAACAGCATTTCATATTTATAATCAATACTTCTGGTAGGGAATAAAACTCATTTCTGATCAGAAGCAAAGCAGCCACAGATATTGTAAAATTTCAAAGGCATTTTGGAAACCATACCTTTTAGTAAATGTCCTTGAATGAAAAAAAAATGCAGCTTATCACAGTGTAGGCTGTGGAGAGGAGAGAGGCTGCTGTTTTTACAGAAAACCCCAGAAATACGAACAGCATTACATTTTTAAATTAATAAATTTTCCACTTTACATGCAAAAATAATAGTCTTAGCTTAAGAATTCATCAAGAATAGGTAGTTTCTCTAACAAAATTCCATACATTCTCCCACTTTATTCTCTAGATTTTTTTTCTCTCTCTTTTTCTCCTTGATGGAGAAATTCTGAGTGAACATTTACTTAGCAATTAGGACTTCATGGCAAAACTTTCAAAGCTACACTGGGCAGAGAGTCAAAACCTACATTTGGTGGTGAGGTTTTAAGTGCCCACAATGAACAGAAGTCTGTATAGTTCCTCCTTCCTCAATGGGTGGCTTTATTGCCATTTCTAGAAAGAAAAGGATAACTATTGAAGATTAGCATGGAGAAACCTGCCTGGAAGAATGTTGCTCTCAGATTTTATTAGGATTTTGTTATTTCTCATGGCCAGGATTCATTTTAATTATTGAAAAGCACCCTCATTTGGGTGATGATTCTGTGGAAAAAAGCAGCAAAAGAGAAGTAAGCTCAAAATCTTGAGTAAGTTTCTAGACAGTGAGAGCTGCTTCCAGGATTTTCCTCCTCCTCTCTCATCTTTATTTTCCTTCTGAGAAGAAACTAAATTAAGGTGGCCATTGCATTTTGGTTATTGTTGTTTTTCTTTAGTCCTAAACTTGCCTCTGTGGTGACCTGCCTGTGCATTATCTAATGTGTGGGTTAGCCAAAAAGGAGATTTAGTTAATCTCGAATGGTTTTTGTTTCCTGCAAATTTATTGACTTTATCACTTAAAATTCCGTTTTTAAAATGAAAATTAATTTTGAAGTAGGCTTACATAGTCAGTCTCCAGACAAAATGTGGAAGTGAGTAAAATTTCATTTGGTGTGCCTTTTTCCTTCTTGTTTCTCCACTCTACAGTCTTTGTGGCCCACCTGACATTGAGCTCCACAGAATAATAGAGTCCGATCTTGTCCATGCACAGTTGAAAAAACGAAAGTCTGGACCTGACCCCAGATGCCAGAAGTTAGCAGCAGGACTGGGGGTTTAATCCCTACTGCTCTAGTTCCTCTCAGAACTGTTAGTATAGAAGGGTGATGACCATCTCATAGGGATCCTTTTGAAATGTGCATTCATTAGGTAGGTGGTCCTTCTAAGTATGAAAAATTACGACTTTGGGAAATAACGTCTGGCTCCTTTTTCCTTTTGCAAAGTTCACACTCCTTGACTGAGAAACAATGGCCCTTAAGCTCTACTTCTTATTACATTTGCTCAAAAATGTCTCAATTATTCACCTAACATTACCTAGATTTGGATTTTGCAGTAGGGGCTAGGAGTAAAACAGGGAACGAAATCTCCAAATCTCCTTTTTGGATTATGGACTTCATGAAGATTTTATTTTGGGCTGATTTTTAAAAGACAACTCCTTAAGTCATCAAATCCAGAACTCATATAACTGTCTTTGTAATGGTAGAATTTTAGACATAGACAGAAATAAACATGTTTATGTTAAAAATGCTGGTTTCTTAAGACAGCTAATGAAGAACCACCCACTAGAAAGCTTCATTAATAGTCCTGGTGCACCAGCGGCCAACTGGTCAACCCCAAGAGCAGTCTGGAAGAGAAACATGGGTATGAAGTCATCCAATACATCACCTGAGCCTAGAAAATAGGTAGTCAGGAAGACATAAAACGTCAAATCTTTGTGTCTGTGTGTCTGTGTGTGTGCACGCACTATATACCTGTACATTGGTATAACTGCAAATCTTTATGTGAATTCTAAAACCAAATGGAAAAGGTTCAGTTTTTATTATATTAGACAGAGTACTTAATCTAGAATAACATTTCATCATGTGAAGAACTTCCAAAAAGCGGATAGGTAGACATTTATCCCTAGTGTAGTGCAACTTTCTGAGAGTAAGAGCTAGATCAGATATTTTCTTAAAAAGGAGGGAGCAAAGAGAAAATTTAACTGTATCTTTAATGTTCTCAACTGTGTAAAGACTGAAAAACAAGTGGAAAAAGATTAAGAAGCAACAAAGCTGGTAGGTGGCACAGCACCATATGCTATGTCATCCACTATATTTTCCTCTATGTTTGAAATATCTAATAATTTGTAAAACAATAAGAATGAAATGATGAAGAATCGGAAGCCAAGGAATTATGGATAATGTTGTCACCGGGTCTTCTTAGAAATTTAGACTGTAAGGGAAACAGAGATGAGGTGTGAGTACAAGGAGTTCACAGTTGACATTTTTTCCTCACCTTTATTAAAATATAATGGGCAAGTAAAATTTTATATATTTACCCAGCATGATCTGGTGTTTTCAAATATGCCTACATTGTGAAATGACTACTACAAACCAGCTAGTTAACCTATCACCTCCAACTCACAATGTGTATGTGTGTGTGTGTGTGCTATAACAACATTTAAGATGTACTTGTTTAGTACACTTTAAATATACAATACAGTGTTGTTAGTTATATTTACTGTGGCACATATTAGATCCCTAGAACTTATTAATCTTAGAGCACTTTGACCAACATGTGCCCCAACTCTTAGCCCCTAGCAAACCCATTCTAATTCTACTCTGTTTCTATGAGCTTGGCTTTTTAGATTCCATGTATAAATGAAATCATACAGTATTTGTCTTTCTCTGGATGACTTACTTCACTTAAGCTAGTTAGTCATGTTGCTGTAAATGACAGTATTCTTATTTTTTCACTCATTCATTGATGGGTACATTGGGTTTTTCTATGTCTTCACTACTGTGAATAATGTAACAAACATGGGTATGCAGATATCTCTTCAAGACACTAATTTTATTTCCTTCAGGCAATTAATTACCTGAAGTGTGATTGCTGGATGATATGGTAGTTCTATTTTTAATTTTGGTGTGAAGCATCATAGTGATTTTACTTTCACATGGACAGAGAATTGATCATAATTATATCTTTTAATTTTTTAAAATTGTAATTGATATAATGATTTTACATGTTTAGGAGGTATGATGTAGTATTTCAGTATATGTATACAGTGTGTAATGATTAGATCAGGGTATTTATCCTATCTATCACCTCAAACATTTTATCATATCTCTCTTGGAAATATGCAAAATCCTCTCAACTGGCTTTTTTTTAAATACAATTAACTATTTCAGTCTTAGTTTTCCTATAGTGCTACAGAATAATAGAAGCAGTTCCTCTTATCCATCTATAAACTTGTACTCATTAAGATTATAGATTTTGAAGAAGGAATCATGTGAAAATGAAAAGTTGAAAACACAAGACATAGGAAGGGACATTACTGGAAGAAGACTCATAGCAGTAAAGGACAGGAAAGATCAAAAACTTGAATGGAGAATTGAACCTTAAAGAAAGAATAGGGTGTGAGTTTCCATCTATATAATTGAGAATGGAGTTGGAGAGTAACAATGTTTTTGACCAATCACATCACACATCCCTCAATACTTCAGCATTTTTTCTACTTTGCTTCTAATAAAATCTTTACAGTAGCTTATGTATGCAAGTGTTGGGTAAATGTGGCCCTAAGTTGAGTGACTACATATGAGGTGTGATCAAGGAATACAATATATGTTTAAATGAAAGAATCTATTACAGTAAAAGTCACATTGCCATTAATCAAAATACTCTCACTTTGAACACACTTATTCCATCATTCCTGCAAATTTCTGAAGCAGTTCTGAAAGTCCTCTTTCATGAGTTTTATTAGTTGCACTTTCTTGGCTGCCTTGATATCCTAAATCAATACAAAACCTTGACCTTTTCATTTGCACTTAGGGGGAGAGTTAACTGTTGCATGGTGCCAGATTTGGTGAATAAGGTGGACGGGGACACACTGTGATGTTTGTAGGAGCCTGCCTTTCAATTCAATGCCTCTCAGCAGCAGCATTCACCACAATTTTGATCATATCTTCTAAAGACTCTCATGAAATAGAACTTTCAGAACTGCTTCAGAAAGTAGTGAGAAAATTATCATAAGTATGTTCAAGTGAGATGAAGTATTTTGAGGGGGGATTAATGACAAAGAGTCTTTTAGTGTCATAATTTTATAAAAAAAAAACATTTAAACATTCACTATATTTTTCAATCACCCCTTGTATGACAGCTGCCCTCTGGCTAATTGAGGTTTTGCTATAAAATCAGGAGATATGACTGAAACATTGGTATTTTAAAGACTAATATTTAAGTCTTCTTTTCACTTATTTTTCAAGATCTGTTATGAAAGAAAAATAGTACTGTGACAACTCCAAGTTCATTGTTCAGCATTTGGGTGAAAGATAAGGAAAGTTTCTATTTAAGTCAATGGGGAGGAAGGAGCAGAACAAAGGGGAAGGGAGGCTGTGTGAACTCTGCCATCCACACATTCGAGTTAGTTTATATTACTCTGGATTCCAGAGCATGCTCCATAATGTGCAAAAAATGGAGCCATGGAATATGTGAGGGAAATGTGGTCTCAGCCAAGATAACTGGTCAGTTTTTATACTTTTAACCTGACAAATTTAATGAAAGACTGTGTTACAAATCGAGACCATACTCATAAGTGAAATAAACAAGACGTACATGTGTAAACATCGTATTTTCTCCCAGTGTGAGAAGCTGAAAGAGTAAATAAGATCCAAAATGTACAAAAGATACTGTAAAAGGGGAAGAAACTGTTCAAAAGGAAAGAAAAACTGGCATGGGGGAATGGAAAAAAGAAGGAAGGGAAAAGCAAAAAAAAAAAAATATATATATATGATAGTTAAGATAGATATACTACTAATTTCTCTTAGTTCATTGAAAAGAAAGGTGTGTGCTAATATTGTTTGGACAATTGAATGCCAATATCTTGTACTCTGAGTAACTAATTTAAAGATAATAGTATGCAATGTATTGACCATTGTTACCCTCCTATTATGTTGTTTTGAAATTTTGTTCTATTTTTTCTCTTTAAAATAAAAATTAAAAAAAAGACTGTGTATAGAGATTGTGTAAGGCTTGACAATGAGAGGGGTAGAGAGGGAAGAGTTGAGGGGAGCAGCTAGAGAGACAGAAAAAGAGAGAAAGAGAGAGAGAGAGATTTAGGTGGCTGTTTAGTTTCAAGTGAGGAATACGTCGGCAGGTGGTACAAAGACCGCTGAGCTCCAGCAAAGGCAAGACAGAGAATAGCTGAAAATGTTGGAAAAGGAATTGTTTCCGTTTTTCCCTTTCTCAGGATCCAAAGATCCAAAGATCCAAGACACTTGGTTATGAAGAACATCTTATATGATATGCAAACTTCTTTTCCTCTTTATTTCTCCACTTGCTCCTTCTTTTTTTTGTCCTTTATAAATATAAATGCGGTAGGTCTAGACCTCTGCATTTTCAAGGAAAGCATAAAGGAGATCCATTAAAAAGACGAATTCATGTTTGTGAACCAAGAGGAAATGGGTATACTTTTTTAATACCTCAGACTTATTTGTAATAAAGCAGATGTTTTCTACCTTGTTTCAGATTTTCTATTAAGAATATAATTTATTTTATTGGCTTATATTTATTTATATGACTACTTTATTGAAAGCAAACAAAATTATTTTAGCTTTAAACTTCTCAAATAATCTGCAGGTATCCCACCATTAGTAGACCACAAGGTATCACACAAACTAACAGTTTTATCATATTTGAGTTGGAAAATAAAGAAGGGAGGAGTGTGAGTATAATCCACCCACATCCTACACAGGCACACAGCACACTGTGGAATTTTAATCTCCCTGATAAGTTCTTTATAAATTCTGAAATGAATCAAGGTCTCTTTAATAACAAAAGTATCTCGAAAAGCTCCCAATACCATATGTCTGAAAATGTTTCTCAGCTGTTCATACTACTTACTGCAACATAGTTGCCACTGGAATCTTGGACTTTTCAAGGCTATTTCTGCAGGAAGAGAAAGTGTGCTGCATACAAAAGTAACTGACCTCAAAAGCGTCCAGAACCCGCAGGCAGATGTTGCTTTTAACAGTGCAGTGTATTTTAAATATAGCTCCAGAGAAAAATATTCAATTATGTTTATCCGGATAGTCACTATTTTTGTTGTCCTTTCAATGTTGCTCCAAGTTTAGTTTTCTAACTTCTTTTTTGTAGCTTCTGCTCGCAGTGAGTGCTAACACTTGATATAATTTGTCTACGTGTGTCACTCCAAGATGTGTTCTTATAAGATCAAGACAGAGGGTAATCAAGTTGACTTAACTTGGTATACAATAGAATCTTCTGATATCTCCACAATCTATCATGTCTATTTGAATCTCATTGTTTGTTTAAAATAAAGACAAGGCTCTGGTATCTATATCTCTGCCTGGTATTAATAAATACTTGCAAAATGAATGAATGTATAAGTACTGTATTATAGAGAATTCTATTTTTTGGTGACAATAGGTAGTTTACCTGTAGCTTGTAGTTTATTGCCCAAGTATTTTCTTGTTTATGGCAACAATGTCTGTAGGGCTTGGATAAATGGGAAATAACATGACCTTACTATTTTTCCCCCAAGATGGTTAATTGGTACAGATTAAATAACACATTTTAAGATCAAGTAAACATGTTAAAGGTAAGTGATTGATATTTTTGATAATTTGACAGCTTTTTCACCACAGTTTCCTTTACTATTAATAATATAATTAAATACAAACATGCTTATAACATTCACTTAACATTCTCTATCATGTAAGCAATTGAAAATTTAGGAAATAATTGAATATCAAGTTAAATCTTTGAATAGCTTCATATAATTAGAGTTAACAAATCAAATGTGGCTCCTACAGTTCTGACTATAATAAAATAACAATCTGAAGGGAACAAAAACACATTTTAAATTTAATAGTAGAGCTGGCTTATATTCACTTTTGGACTGTATAACTTTCACCATTAAGAGGAAAACAAAATATTTGCTTTAATTTTCACAGGAAATGGTTACTAGAACGTTATGAATATTTGAATTTTTATAAATCATATTTCTTTATTTTCTTTGGATTTAAATGATGGATGGTCAGTTCCGTATGTCAGTTTTGATTTACACAATATGACTGTCAATTTTATACAGTCTTCATTTATTCAATAAAACAGTACTGTAGGTGCGAAGGTATTTTGTACATATGATTGAAGTTCATAATCAGCGACAGTAAGTAAGGGAGATTGCTCCATTATCTGGGCAGATCTAATGCAATCCGTTGCAAGGCCTTTACTTTCCCACGAGAATAAGAAATCTTGTTTGTGTACTACAGCTTCAGTCTGTGCCTGGGATCCCAGCCTGTCCTTCTGGATAGGCGGCCCTTCTTATTTTGGACCTACCAAGCTGGTCCATAATTACCCAAGCCAGTTCTTTGCATAAATCCCATAGTACCTGAAACTTGTTATGTTTCCCTAGTGAGACCTTTGCTGCTAGGAAAGACCTTTGTCATAAGAAGCTTATAAAGATGCCCTATTATAGCTTTTGGTTAATTTTAATAAACGAGAAATGTTTTCTCTAATTTGTAAATGCTCTACTCCTGATAGAGATGAACAGTATTTAATTTATTGAAAGGCATTTATGTTAAAAGGAATCCCAGTTAATTATGTAGTAACATGAATAACTGTCCCCTAAATTACGTTAATCCTATGCTTCAATTTCTGCTTACTATAACTGGTAAACTAGTTATCCATTTCTGCATAGATTATCAACCCAAAACTTATTTAAAGTAACACTCATTTATTATGTCACACTTCTGAGCCTCAGGACCCCGGGCAGGCTTCTGTGTTTTGGAATTTCTCATGAGCTGTAATTAGGGTGTCAGCTGGGGCTTTGTTCTCATCTTAGGGCTAAACTGGGGAAGGACCAATCACTTCCCAGTTTATAGGTTGCTAGAAAGATCCAGTTATTCATAGAGTGTTGTATTGAGGGCCTCAGTTTCCTGCTGGCCTTCCTAACAGTCCTGCCCTATATTTGTGCCATGCGGATCTTTCAAAGCTGGTGCCTTGCTGCCTCATCAAGGCTAGCAAGAGAAACAGCAAGCCTATGTGTCTTTTCATCAGAGTCATGAGAGTGACATACCATCAGTTTTGCCATATGCTCTTCATGGAAGCGAGTCGGTAGGTCCAGCTCACACTAAAGGGGAGAGGAATCTAAAGGGTGTGAATATCCAGAGATGAGAGTTATTGGGAGCCATTATAGAAAGCTGTCAACCACATCAGCTTTTATGAAAATAAGGTGTCATTCAAATGCATCATATTGCAGGGGGCCCCAAGATGTGCAATACTACCAAGGAAAGCCAGCCTTTGAACAAAGGCGTATATCACTGTCTAGAGCAGGAACTTTCAGTTTTCCCAAATGCTTACGTCTGTAGCTGTGGGAAGGGAAACAAAGATGTCAAAATGTGTGTTCCACTGTCCAAGTTATTTCATCCCCTCCACATTCCTCTGCCATTCTTAAAGATACAACAATGAAACATAACCCAAAATCTGTGGTTGCAACCAGAGCCAAAAACTATATTGGAATGATTGCGTCCGTTCTAGGCACACACTTCAGCCATGTAAAATAAGGGATGAGAGAAAGAAGATCAAGGGGTTGGAAATTTGGATAAGTATACGGTAACCCTCACTGATTAAAAAAGTCAAGAGTGTGTGTTGGCTAAAGGAAGCGTGAGGCTGAGGAGGAAGAAGCAGACCGGTTGGGGTCTAGATACTTTCGCTCCAGGGCCGTGTATGTTGCCAAAGCACTGTTTCAAAAGGTGCCAACATTGGAGAATTCCTCAGGTGAAATTCTTGTGCTGGGAAGAAGGCTGTCTTATTGTTTGTGGGGGAAAAAAAAATGCCTTCTTATTTCAGGTCACAACACAGCAGTTCTGATGAAACTGGTTTGCAGAATATAATCCTTGTCAGCCCACTTCCTTCTTGCAATTATAGAGTCCCAGCATTACAAGGAAATCTAAATATCATGCGGTTCAACCTGGGATCCAATGCGAGATTCTTTTCTAACCATGTTCACTAAAGGTCATCTACAACTTCTTGAGGCCTACAGTGACAGAGAAGTCACAGAGGCATGAGGCCATGCTTTCAGTATGAGGACTGTCTGCGTGATGCCATGCTTATTTCATGTCGAGTTGAAGTCTGCTCCAAGATCATTTCTACTACTCGACAGCAATCTGGCACTCAGAAGGAACAAAAATACCAGACTAGTCTCTCTTTGATGTCATGAACTACCAAATTCAAAAAATAATTTTATGTCAGTCTCTTCACAATTGGCATGTCTCTCATGACTCACTGGATTTTCTTCAGTTATTCTTTGTATGAGATAGCATCCCACAACATTCCTTTCACACTGTATTATGTATTATGTTCCTTTGAATAAGCCCTAATTTGTTGAAGTTTACCCTAAAATTGTAGCACCTTATGTGGAGAATTCATTTCCAAATATGAAAATGGAGACATCATTTACAAATATGAAACCCTGCTTATGGGTTGTAAACAAGGTTTAATGTTTGGATTTATGGCAGTAAATATATTGTTAGCCTACATAAGTATGGTTGAATAATGAAAATTCCTCTCTCTCTCTCCCCCCACCCAGCACAGTGAGTTGGGAGAACAAGACAAGATAATGTGGTTTTTGGTTTTTTTTTTTTCTGTTAATTACTACCATGTGCTGGGGGTTTCTTCTTGGATCTTCACATTATCTCATTTTATGCTACCTCAAACTCTGAAAACTAGTTATGATTTCCACCCTGTGAAAGAAAAAGTTGAAGCTCAGAGAAGTTAAGTAGCTCACTGAAATTCACACAGCTACTAAAAATTAGACACTGTGTTTGCATTTGTCAAATCAAACCATGCATTTTTGCACAATGAGCAGAAATGGACAACTCTCACACTCATAATTTAGTCTTAAAGGACTTCAGAAGTGATCTATTCAAAGCCTCTTCCTATTACAGATGCAAGGATTTATAATATCTCTCTAGGTGTTCGTCTAACTTGACCTAATTAATGACAGGAGAGGGGCTGGAAACTGGTTTCCTCCCAAGGTACAGTTTCCATTGTACTAGGTGTGTGTAATTGGTAAAAGAGAAAAAAAAGAAAAAAAAAAACTACCTCAAATTTACCTTCATGTAACTTCTTTTAGCTTTTGATTCATCATTCCAAGTCAGTGACCACGTATTATACATCCCAGGGTCAGTTTGGTGTTTTCTCTGTGTGTGCACATGTTTGTGTGTGTTGTGATCAAAAAATGTGGCAGATATTTAAATTTCAAACATGTATTATAATAAAAGACACATTGCCATTAATCCCCCTCAAAATACTTGCCTTCACTTTGAACACACTTATTCTATTGTTCTCGACCGTTTCTGAAGTAGTTCTGGAAGTCCTGTTTCATAATTATTTTCAGTTGTACTATTGTGAGTTCCCCCATGTATTTAATTGATTCAAAACATTTACCTTTCATGGTCATTTTGGGGAAGAGCCAAAAGTCTTATGGTGCCACATGTGATAAATAAGGTGGTTGAGGACATACTGTAATGTTTTCAGGAGGCTACATTTTCATTGGCACTTGGCAGCACCATTCACCAAATTTTTGATCATAACTAGTAAAGACACTCATGAAAGAGGACTTCCACAACTGCTTCAGAAAGTGGCAAGAATGCTGGGGTAAGTGTGTTCCAAGTGAGGGGGAGGATTTTGAGGGGGATTAATGGTAATGTATCATTTACTGTAATAATTTTTAAAAATTTAAACACCATATATTGCAATATCTTATATATGTGCATGTGCGTATGTAGTATATTATATATGTATACATGGACATATGTGTGTTTGTAGGTATATATGTATGTGTGTATATGCACAAAATATATTTATTTAGATACACGCATAGAGAGTTAAACAGATTACAAATAAATAATAAAGCTGCTGAGAAGCCAGAGCCACAAGCACATCACTATGAAACATTACTATATAATTATTTACAGATTGATAAAAAGTACTTAATCACATGCTTTAGACATAAATTTTTAACTGGGTTTAATCGCTATTTAATGCTAATTTGATAAACAGTATTTAATCATATGCTTTTGATATAAGTTTTTGACTGGGTTTAATTGCTATTTAATGGTAATTAGCTCCTGTCCTATCTATAAGACTATCTAAAAAACAATGGCTAAGACTTTGCGAGTCAGTACAAATTATGTAACCTTTGTTTCCTCAGACCACAGCAGCCTAAGGATATCAATTGGGTCACATTTACATAAAAAGCCTTATAGCCTCCTACATATTATGAGACCTCTGGTTCACTACAAAGCCCTATGCAAATCTCCAGCAAATTTTCTCTAATTCTTTCCAGGAATGCTAAGGTGTGATTTCATTGGCTTTGAACCATGAAGAAGAATCTTAGCTCTTAGCTACTTCACACTAGGGTGCTCTCTTTCTCCTCAGTTGATCTAGTCCCATTAAGCTTTGTACTGCTGCACTGGCCTTTGAGACTCGCTAAGCCTCATCATAGGTCTACCTTCCAACATGCAAACCATGCACACACATATTTCGGCACTTTTTTCCAAAGTGCGTTCAAGGTTCAGAGAATTAATTTCCAATGGTTTCAGTGCTTCTGATGGATCAACCTCTACGACAGAGCAAATAAGTCCTGCGTGAGACCACCCTTCAGCTCAAAGCACTGCTGTTGTACAGGCAGCAATGCACACACATTTTCCAGTGTAATCTGAGATTCTCCATGCACAGCCAACAAGCTGCTGGGCCCTCAGAACTCTTACCTCTGTGCCTGACTCTACAGTTTTCAGTGTAGCGCTACATTAGATCTCTACCATTTCTGCTTTATGACCAGAATTCTTTCAAAATAACTCCCAGGCTCTGTCTTCAAGAACCCAGACTTGCTTCTATAATAGTTGTAATAATATAGATAGTACAACTGGGGCTGATGGACCCTTCCCCTCCACTCATCTGAACCTGGGCAACATCTCAGAGCTAACCCCCTAACTGTTGTCCTCAGGCCTACTACCCCAATAAGACATGTGTTTGAAATCCTCCTGCATGACACGTGTGTTGAAATCCTTCTACATATAACAGAGTGAATTATGGGAAAGGACATGCACGATAGATACAGCTGACATGACTCAGCATCCTGTCAATCACGTAAGTCATACTCTGAAAGACCCAGTGAGAGGCTCCCTAGACCCAGGTAACATTTTAAATCCCTAAGCCCTATGTCTTCAGTGCTCCTGACATTTTCCTTTTCACCATCGCTAGACTGCTCACTCTGAGCATACCCTGGCCTGATTAAAACTGCTGTGCTACCTTACGATCCTGTGATACAGCCAATACTTTGTTCATCGTGCGCAAGAACCTAGAAACCCATTTGGGACCCCATCACCCATGGCAACAGGAACCTGTTAATAAGTAACACTTGGAGTTTAAATTTGGCATCCCCCTTCAGAAGATCTCAGTAGCGGATGAGAATCGTCTGCTAAGCAAAAGTCTTTCCCAGAAAGTGCCTATCAGCAGCTTCCCCTGTACATGTACGTGCCTGGACACGACTGAATCATGGTGATGGCCGTGGCTCAGGCTAAGGTGAAGAGACGGGTGGATTTATGACTCAGGCTGTGAGGGAGTGTTTCAAAACTTAATCTTGATATTTTCCAAATATTAATTAATGAAAAAGGAAACAATGCTGTTCTCCCCATTTATTTTTCCTTCAGTGGCTAAATGGTAGATACTAGGTCCTTTTCTTCCTTCCTTCCTCTCTCTCCTCATTCCTTCCTTTTTCCTGCCTTCCTTTTTTCCTTCCATCCCTTTATTCTTGCTTTCTACAGGTTCTGGGGTTTTAACCCAAGGCCTCAAGCATGCTAGGCAATTGCTCTACCCCTGAGCTACATCCCTAGCCCAGGGTAGATACTAGAATTTGAATGATGCTTATCCTTCAGGGTAAGGGGATCATTGAGAAGTTTTTAACCACTCGTATTTGCATATACTTAAGTATCTCCTCAGTAAATCACTGAAGTAGTAAAAACATAGATGCTTGTGATTGTGATAGTAATTATTTTATTTAATAATGGGAAAGGGTGCTTTCATTGAAGCAATTTACACACAAATATTTTGAAGACTCAGAAATTCCTTCAAGAATCCTGGAAGGGACTTGAGGTCACATAGGATGAAATTTACATTCTTGTTATTTACTTAAGAGAGGAAAAATGTAACTCTAGAAGGCAGAGAATTGGATGAAAGTTGAGTACTAAAAGAATTCCATTATTTACTGGGTTCATCATACTATTGAAATAGCAAATCAGCTTAGGCTGATAATGGGAATGACTGAATTGGCTCTCTGCTCCAACATTTCTCTTACATTGGCTGATTCACCTCTACCCATGTCTTATATATTTATAATTGATGTCACATCCACACACAAAGAAGGTGTAAAGGGTATATATTTAAAAGCTTGTACACAATACAATCATAAAATTAAACAGCCAATTTTTAAAATGCAAGGGGGAAATATCACCATCCCCCAAATAAAGAAATTATTGCTTAGGAACTTAAATATGATCATACTGTCAGATGAAGTTAAAAAAGACAAGCATTACATAGGATGTACTAGCTACCTATTTGAAAATTATTCAGGAGAAAAACACTTCTCCGTAGCACTAAACTTATGAACAAATTGTCATAGCAATAACTGCATGATGGTATTAAAGAGTAAGATGGGCAGTTACATATATTAATACATAAAATGCAAATATGAATAAAATTAAGAGCATTTTGTAAGATCTAAAGTAACACTGAACAGCAAGTAGTGGGTTTTTCTTAAATTTTCTAAATTTAAACAGAAACTTATAGGATTTATAATGTAGAATCTAGTCCTACTCTTTACGTTAGGTTTTGAGGATGACTTCTAACTGAAGATTCTGAACCCCACAGCAGATATACTGAATTATTGCTCTGAAATAGGGGATTTAAGACCAGGGTCTATGAAGATTCCCCAAATGATTTAGACAATCTTTTTAATAGTAGGCAATTGGGACTGTAACTTTGACTTATCGCTATCAACTCTCAATTTCTTTAACCTAATTTTTACCAGATGTGGACAGATAATGACCAAAGACCAAGACAAGAAAGCAGAGGTATATTTAGTATGTTTTCAATAAACTAGTTCTTCCTACTGCACTTCCTCTTAGTAGGTACCAATCTATGTGGACCAATATACTAAGTGCCTCATTAAGAAGACATTGACATAGATAAATACAAGAGAGACTAAGCACAGTTTTGTCTTTTGTCCATCCACTGCCACCAAAACAAATAACAGAAAAACTGAAAAAAATAATTTAAAGGCCTTTACTGTATATACCAAGATCTGATGTCTATTCTATCCTCTTTTCCTTTGAACAGGTAGTTTTTGATTCTTAAGGGATAACAGTAGAGAAAGATATTTAGGCTGCTACGTGATCTTAGATTCATTCATTTTTCTTCCTTGAACCCATTTCAGATTATGGGTGTTGTGACTTTTTTATCTTTCCAAAGCTTCCATGTTCATCATTCTGAGTGTGACGCAGGTGTCAGCAAGATCAGACAATGTTTGTGGCTTCACCTAAGGTTAAAGAGAGGCAAAGATTTATATAGGTGATGATGCCAAAGAATGAATCAATAGTCAAATTTAACCCAGGTTCTAGCTTGTTAATGCAGTGCCTGCTTGAGCTGTAGTTTATTTCCCACATTATTGTGCAGAATAAGCTCATTAGTCTAAGTGTTAAGTATTACTGCACAGCTGTCCAGTTGCAAACTGTATTTGATTTGGAAGATAGGTCTTGTTCTTCAAGAAGTCAGGAAGAATTTTTAAATTTTTTTTATTGGTACTTTTAGATATATATAATGATCACATTCATCATAGGGGATTTGTACCTGTACATGATGCATCTTGCTTCTTTTTTCCCCATTCCCCTCCCCTCCCTTCAACTCCCTTATCCCCCTCCTTATTTACAAAAGCTTTGTTTCCATTTCCTTCTATTCTTTTTTTTTTTTTCCTTGTCCCTTCTTTCCTTTCCCTCTCTCTCTTTCCTTTTTCCACTTTTGGGAAACAGGGAGGATTTTTTTGATTGTCTTCTTCACACTTCTCAATAAATCAGCGTATAAGTTAGAGTGGTCTGCTGAAAGGCCTTCCAAACATGTTAAAGTGAAGACTACAATCAGAGTAACACCCTTTAAAAGGTTTACCATTAAGTTTTAAGATCTGACAGTAGTTCTCAAGTACAGAACCCAATTTTGTCTTCCTTTTGGATGTTTTATTTATGACTTTGCCTAGCAGCTAGAAAGGGTAATCTTTGATAAGCAGAACTATATTATTAGAATACTTATTTCTGAAACACACAATGAGTAAAGAAACATGTCTGTCATGCAGTTTAGTCTAATGTACCAAATATTAATCCAGAATTCACTAATGTAAAGTTTGATTTACATCAAGAAAGAGCCTTGGAAAGAAATTATTTCGTAGAGACACTTAAATTAGGAAAACATTTTGTGTATCAGAATTTGGATTCTAAGTTTGAGTATAAGAGCTAATCTGGGGCCGGTGAGATGGCTCAGCGGCTTAAGCGCCTGCCCGGCAAGCGCGAGGGCCCGAGTTCGACTCCCGGAACCCACATACGAAAAAGGGGCCGGTGATATCGCTCAGCGGCACGGGCGCGCAGGCGCCCAAGGTCCTGAGGTCGACCCCCTGGTACCCACCAAAAAAAAAAAAAAAAAAAAGAGCTAATCTGTTAAAAAAAAAAAAAAAAGTCCCCCATTTATCAAGTAATACTTGCTGAGGTTCTACTCTCAACCATAGCTAAGCCAAAGACTAGGCATATCAGAGTAGATAAAGTGAATATAGCTCTGTCCCTACTGGAGATTTAATCTAGTAAACAAGATATAAGAAATAAGACCACTATAATGTAATGTGAAAATGTTATCATAAGAGGATTTTAAAATGCTGAAAGAAGATCACTTAAGAGGGGGTATATGAATCAGACTGAAGAAGTTGTGGAAGTTTAAAGTAGATACGAGAGTTCTGAGTTGGGGTTAACTGGGTAAAGAACCAGGTTAGTGAAGAGGTAGGGAAAATGGGAAGAACAAAGAAAATGTAAGTATTACTTACAAATGCAGAAAGTCAAGAGAAAGAACTGGGTCAGTGAAACTGAAGGAACCTAAAAAATTAACACCAGACTAGATTTAGTGGTAAGGATGAAAATGAGGAAAAGGATATTCAACGATGTTGCTGAGATTTTTAGCATGGATGAATGATGGTGGTTTGATGCCAAAGACAACAGATTTGATTTTCAACAGATGCAATTTGAGGTATATATTTGACCTCCAATACGAGATGTCCAATGATTTCTTGACTATACGGACCTTACCCTTGTGAAAAAGGTAAAAGATTACAACTGATGTTTAGATGTGGGAATTACAAGCACCAAAATGACATTTGGAGAATTTGTTGTGATGATTCTGTGTAGAGCAAGAAGGAAAAAAGGCTGGGGAGAAAATACAGAGTAACAGCAATATGAAAAGAAAAGGCAGAAGAAGTTAAGGAATACGAGATGCTAGTTCAAAGTTAACACTTCTTAGCAGATAATTATTTCCTCTACTATAATTAGAATTACCCCAAATTAACAAAATAGCACAAACTATTTCTCATTCATTGGCCTCTACTTACATTTTTATTTTTCTATCTGTACCTCTGTCTTCTCTTTTCTCTCTTTATCTCATTTGATCTACTTTCTGCTTTTCCCCTTCCTTTCTCTTTCCATACTCATATGTATTTAATATTTGTCTAGTAAAATTAAAATTGAAGTGTAAATGGATTTTGACAAAAAGAACAAATGTCCAATGTGTCATGTTATAATAAAAATGATTATTCTAAAAACAGTAAAGTCTAATAATCATCAGCATTCTTGCTATCTTTGATTTTATAAATCTGTGACTTTCACCTGATATCTGCTTTCTAAACATAAAAAACTCACCATGTATAGAAGTATCCATTCTAATTAGATTATATACATCTAACCATTTCAGTTTTTTTTCCAAAGAAAGTTTTATGATACAGTTTCATTGTTAGATATGTCTGCATTCTGGATATTTTCTATGTTTTTCTTCATATTCCCTTTACTCTCTTTTGGGTCTTAGGGACCCACTTTTATGGATAGCATCTACCCAAATTCCTTGGCATTGGCTTCCAGTCAAGTAGAAGCAATGCAGGCACTGGCACGAAATGGGAGAGGAGAAAAGTGAGGCAGTTCTCCAGCTCTCCTCCTGTTGGCACACATTTGCACTGGCTGTATTTTTCAATTCAAATATCTAGTTTCCTTTCCCTCACTCAGTCTCTCCCTACAGCCACAAATTTCTCTACATGCAATACACGTACATCCCTAGTTCCTTCAGCCTTAGCAATAGGAATGGTACCACGATCTTACTAGAAAGGGGGATTTTATTATCCCTTCTTTGTTTTCAGGAATTCTTTGCAAATATTCTCTCCATTAAATTCTTCTTAGTTACCTTATTTAAGTGTTCTATTTTCTTTTCATCCCCTGATGACAGAATCTGCACAAGGCTGTCTGTTCTTCAAGAGTGGGAAAAATACTTTATATATCTTACCTTCATTGCCCCAGTGTGTTTTTATTTTTTTTATTTTTTTATTTTTTTGTGGGTACCGGGGGGTCGACCTCAGGACCTCGCGCGCCAACAGGCACCCGTGCCGCTGAGCAATATCACTGGCCCCTTTTTCGTATGTGGGATCTGGGAGTCGAACTCGGGCCCTTGCGCTTGCAAGGCAAGCGCTTACGCCACTGAGCCATCTCACTGGCCCCCCAGTGTGTTTTTAAAAAAGGTAATAAAGAGCATTTTTAAATGTTTGTTGGAAGAATGAATATATGAAAAACGTCACTTTTAGAATGATTTAAACAAAATAACAGAGAATAAAGAGCAAAACAACATATAAAGTACCTTTAAAATATCAGATATTTTCACAGTATACTCACACTACAGCAGAAGAACCCAAATGGATAGCTATTTTTGTCCTTAGGAGGATTAAAATAGAACCCCATAGGTTGTAATGGCACCAAATTCACAACAAGACTCTTCCTTCTGAAGTATCCATAAAAAAGCTACAAAGCCATGTTGGAAAAGAATCTTAAGCCACAGGACTCCTTCCTTGAGAAGTTAACTCCCTGGTTTGAGATTAGCTCCTGTGGTTTGGCTGGTTACATGGTAGATGTTTAGCAAGCAGTAACAGATATTTCCTTCTCTTCCTTAGGCACTTCAGTGGCCAAACCAAAAAAAAAAAAAAAAAAAAGCATTGTTCTGCCTAGAAAACAAAAGAAAACACAACAAAACAGTGTAAGCCCACAAAGGAGTATGCTGTCTGATGTGATGTTTTCCAGTGAGCGTCTTGTGGATTAAGCAGGAGTGGAGGTGGGTGTTCCTTTTCATGATCTTCTTGTTGTACACGAAGGTAACATGTCAACACACAATGAGCTGGTTGACTAAAAGCGCTGCACACATTAAAATACATTTCCGTGTAGTATAGGGAATAGAGGGGGAGTTCTACTGAGGAGCCAACTGAGTTGACCTGCTCCGTTTGTGTTGTGAAAATATGCATGTAGAGTGCCAACTTCATTACCAAGTCTTAAAGTAAATGTTGAAGGTAAGTGGGCAAAGACTTCAAGAAATAGAAAGTATACATGTGTAATATTTAGACGTTGGCTTGCTGTGCTTTTATGGTAATGGCTCCACGTTCCCATGCTTGCTGCTACTGCTACTGTCACCACTCATGTGGCTACCAGTGTCACTACTACCAACATCGACAATGCCTTATTAACTACCACAGCAATAAGAGGAGTAGAAGTGATGTCTCTTGGCTGTGTTCCTTTTATGTTACTGCATAAAGAAGTCTGTCCTTTTACAGTGGGCTCCTTCCTTGATAAAATATATACCAGGTCGCTATATTCTCACTGTGGATCAAAGAGTTCATCAGGCATTGTGCTCATGATGTCATCAATATAGACTGGTGGCCCTAGCTTCTGAGTTATGGAGAGTAGTTAAGAAAATAATTTTTAAGACAGCATTCTGCTAGCATAAGCAAAAGTCTGGTGATGTTTATGGGAATAAAACATTGTTTCACAAAAGAATCGGTCTTCAGTGCACATGTTCACATACACACACACAATTTTAATGACTGCAGTTCAAACTATGTCCTTCTTTGAGGCTTTATTGCCATATGATTCATAAAAATAAAAATTCATTCCCTTTAAACGTGTAATTCTTTGAGTTTTAGAAAATATACACTCACAAAACTGATAACAAAATCAAGTTTTAGAACATTTCTATACATTTTCAAACTTTGCCTCATGTCTCTTTGCAGTATATACCTGCTGCAACCACTGGCCCTGAAAAAATCCAGGATTTGAATTTTGTCAGGTTTGTTTTGATTTAGAATTTCCTATGAGTAGAATCATAACATAGTTGGCCTTTTGTGTCTAGTGTCTTTTACATAGTATGATGTTTTACAATTTCATTCATGTTTCTGTGAGCATTAGTACTGCAATGTGGCTATACCACAATTTGTTATTCATTCATTAGTTTGTGAATATTTGCAGCCTTTCCAGATTTGAGCTTTTATAACTAATTCTTCTCTGAATATTACAGGTCTGTGTGAACATTTATCATCCATAGAGACTCAGTGAAATTGAAAATTTCCAGTTTTACAAAATTTGGACCATGTTGCATGTTTTCTAGAAATATGTAGTGTTAAATTTGGTTAAAATGTTCAAACAGTTCCTAGCTAATTAAATTATTGATATATTTAGGTATAGAACTGCCCCTTTTCTATTTTTTCTATTTATGTCATTTGCATTATCTTCTGTCTCTCAATAGCATTAAAATAATTTTGGTGTGCTATTTGAATCCATTTATTCAATTTTCCCTATATTTCTTCATGTTCTTGTTAAAAACATAAATATAATAGAGTTTTTTAAATTTTTGCTTTAATAGACATAAAAAAATTAAGAGAAGCAAATATATATATCACAAATGTATGTATGTATATATTGTTTCTTTTATGACTCACAAAATTCCTTTAGTACACCTTGTAGCACAGAGCTCTAACGAGTTCTCTGTTTTTATTTGGAAGTGTTTTCTGTTAACTTTATTCTTGAAAAATAGTTTTGATAGGTATGGAATTATGATCAATGTTTTTATTTGTTTTGTCTTCCAACTCCTATATAATTCCAGTGTTTTCTTTGCTGCGCCATTTCTGCTGAAAAATCACAATTGTATAATGTGTTGTTTTTATTTTCTGGCTGCCTTTTAGATTTTTTCTTTTAGTTTGGACCTTAGCACTTTGACCCTGATGTATGATCTCTCTCTCTCTCTCTCTCTCTCTCTCTCATCCTCTGTGTGTGTGTGTTTGTGTTTGTGTTTCTTCCTTGAGTTTGTAAAGCTTTCTGTAGATGATGATTATACTTTTCACCAAATTGGGAAATATTTCAGCCATTATTTCTTTAGATGTTCTTTCTTTTCTTTTTCTTCTCCTCTCCACCTAGTATACCAAATTTAATTGATGTTGGAATACCTAACATTGTCTCACTGATTTCTAGGGTTTGTACAGTTTTCTTCAAGATTTTAACATCTCTCCTACATGTTTGATCATTCCTCTTGGTCTGCTTTTCAAGTTCACTTGTTTATTCCTCTGCCATCTCAAATAAGCTGACTAACCTATCTAATTCATTTTCCAATTTCAGCTATTGTATTTCTAAGCTATATGATTTCCATTTCTAAGCTATACAATTTCCATTTCCAATTTTCTTTTTTTTTTTTTTTTTTTTGAATGGAACTCAGGACCTCACACTTGCCAGGCAGGCGCCATGCTGCTGAGCTATACCTCCAGCCCATTTCGTCATTTTGAAATAATTTTTTATAATGATAATCTGTACTTGTTTACTCATGCTTAGTATATTTTTTTAATTCTTTGAGCAAATTTATCATAGCTGCTTTGAAATTTTTGCTAACACAACATCTGGGTTATTAGACATAAGTACTGCTTAATGATTTTTCCTTCCTGGGTCTAGTAATTTTTGCTTGAGAGGTAGACATTTTATGTGATGCACTTCAGTGATTCTGAGTTCAATTTTTTTTTCTCCTGAGAGTTGTAGGTTTTATGTTTTAGTCAGCTATACACATGTATTTTTTTTTTAAAGGAATCAGTCTATTGTGTATAACTGCCGAAGTCTGTGCAGGTTTCTGTTTTTTTATTTTTTATTGCTTCATTCTCTAGAAGTTCTCCCTATGTTTGTGCGCTTTCACAGTCAGTCAGTGCGCCTTGTAAAAGCTGCACTCCAATCCTCCAGCCACTGTAGCTTCACTTTCTGCAATCTACGCTGTGTGTGTGTGGTGGGGGTGCTGCTGAGGAACACATTCAAGCTTTCCTAGGCTTTTGATTTTCCAAGTTTTCTAGTGTCTCCCACATGGATATGTAGTTTAGCAGTCAGCACAAGAGTGAATTATATCAGCCTTTCTGTGGTTCTCTTGCTTCCAAAATCTCCTCATTAAATTTGTACTTGCCTTGCCACCTATGCAAAGCCAAATTCACCACATCTGGCCAGTAGAATTTTACTGCTGGAGCTGTGGGGCACAGAAATCCTCTAGGCAAGAAGCCTATAAGCTTGCCCCCTCGCCTTTTCTTGCAATACAGTAGCAGTTTTTCATTAAAAGCACTTCTAAAGTCCTTCCTTGCCTTTGGATATTTTCCAGTGTCCTGCAGAGTTTGATTTTTAAAGTATTTTTTCCAATCTTACATTTGTTTTCTGCAAAGAGAAATTGAGTGATCTCATGCAGTTATTAGTGAATGAACAACCAGCTATTTTTCATATTTTTTGGTATGTGATATATACTACATTATCAGAAAATTTTAAATGACGTCTCCACGCCTCAGATACACCAATATTGGAAACAGATGCTGAGCAAATTCATTGAATCTTTGGCTTACATGGCTTACACGGTGTTGTGGACTGAATGTTAAAACCCTGACCCACAATGGGTCTGTATTTGGAGGAAGGGCTTTTAGGAAGTAATTTGGGTTAAATGAGATAGCAAGGGTAGAGTCACAATCAGATGGGGTTGGTAGCCCTATAAGGAGAGGGAAAGAGAGATTTCTCTCCCTGCTGCACTGCACTGAGGAAGATCGCTGAGCACAAAATGACAAGGCAGCCATCTGCAAGACAGGAAAAACCCACAACAGAACCAGACTGTGCAGATACCAAGGTCTCAGACTTCCAGCTTCCAGAATGGGGACAATATCAATTTCTGTGGAGTAAGGCACCTTGTCTGTGATATTTCCTAATGACAGCCTGAGATGACTAAATTTGGGGAAATAATGCATCAATCCGACTACAAATTATTTATCAATAGAAGTCAGAGGTTCTGAATATCCACATGTAACCAAACTTCAGATATATAAAAGAGATCTGCCAGGCATGGTGGTGCACGCCTGTATTCCTAGCACTCGGGAGGCTGAGGCAGGGGGATTACCATGAGTTCAAGGCCAACCTGGGCTATGTATAGAGTTCAGGGCCAGCCTGAACTACATAGCGAGACCCTATCTCAAAAAAAAAAAAAAAAGAGTTTTTTTTTTTTTTTTAAAAAATACAAATGTGGTCACCAAGAAGAAAGAAATCAAGCCTTTCTTCTCATTTCTGAAGCTTACTTTCCTTAGAACTCCATTCTCCCACATCTATTTTAATTATCTGTTTAATTTTGGTAAACTTTACACTATTATTGAAAAGATTGTCAGTTCCAATGCTTTCTGCATCAGTGGCTGTATACAAGAGAGTAATCCAGGTTGGGGCAAACCTCCAAGATAGATCAATACCTGCATTTATCAGTCCTATTTTCCAAAGCACTTCATCCTAAAGAGCTGTAGATTCTTCTGTCTTAGACAGATGATGTTATCTTGTAATACTCTGCAAATAATACTAGGTACATCTTAAAACCAGCTGAATATGTTTTTGTCCTCTACGTCTGCCCTGAAGCATACAAAACCAAAGATTAACAAATCAAGATTATCATTTCCCATGTCATTTTCTTAATGTGTATTTTCCTCACTTTCCCACAGGATGGGTAGTCGATATCCTAACCCCTGAGTTCTTAAGTGTGAGTCAATCCTGTGGTGAAATATTCCCATTGTTACTCTAACTTCAGGCACTGGAGGGAAAGCCCATCTTCAGGGGTGATTTCCAGGATAACAGCTTACTAAGAGCAACTGTCAATTACATAGATGACTATATAGTAGCTGAGACATGCAGTCACTAAGCAATTATTGAAGAATTTGTTATATAAATATAGTCTGCTGATTCATCTGAGTGTTTACAAAAGTGAAAAATAAGAAACATTATTTAACTATATTAACATATTAACATATTTAGAATTAAACATAGTATGATGCACTCCCTCAGTGAAATAATAGTTAAACATAAGACATGATTATTTATCTGTAGGCTAATTTATCATGAAATACTTCTTTTCTTTTTTGCTATCAGGAATCGAACTCAGGACCTTGACGCTTGGCAGGAAGGCGCTTGTGCCGCTGAGCTACATCCCCTGCCCATGAAGTACTTCCTTTGTTCTCCTTATTTTCTAGGGCTCTTTGTTGTCTTCTACACGTATCCCTCTCTTATCTTCTAAGCATAATTTCCTAAACTCTCCTCTGGGTTCTGTTCTAATCTCTTTCTCCTGTTGGTGTCCCCCTGGTCATCTGTAATTATAGTTCTCCCCTTGTAGACAATATAAAGAGTTAAGTCATAAGCAGTAGATAAGGGAGTGAAGGCCTGAAATTACAGACATGATTTGGACAGAGGAAAACAAAGAGAGGGCTCTTCCAAGCAGAAGAGAAAGGAAAAGAAAAAAAGGGCATTTACCAAAAAGAGCAGAACAATTCGGAGGGCAGCTATCATCCTGATGTATCTGCAGCATGGCAAAAAAAAAAAACCAAGCAAGCAAGCAAACATAAAAACACTAAAAAACAAACAAAAAAACAAAGTGAAATTTAAAAAATGATAAAAGAAGGATAAAATGGAAACAAAGCTTTGTAAATAAGGAGGGGAAGAGGGGTTGAAGGGAGGGGAGGGGATTGGGAAAAAAAAGAGGAATCAAAATATATCACAGACTGGTACAAATTCCCTATGATGAATATGATCATTATGCATATCTAAATTGCATTAATAAACATAATAAAAAACCCTGAAAAAAGGGAAAAACAACAACAAAACAAAACTAGATTTATATTACATTCCACAAAGACAAAGAAATTTAGTTTATTCATAACTGAGGCAGACAGGTGGCTTTTCCCAATGGATAGCAGTATGAATGAGTTTCAATTAAAAAAAAAATCCCTAGGACAATACAGTAACAGAAGATGTGGGGAGAGAGAGGAGATGAAAGAGGATAAAGGAATGGAATGACGAGGTGAGAAGGAATGACAGTACAAAGAGCAAGAATGGGAAAAGTTGATGTTCTGGCTCAGCATATGGTAAAGTCCAGTCCCTTAGGCCAAATCTATCTGTTGCTCACCACTGCAAATAAAGTTTTATTGGAGTACAGTCACTTCCATTTCTTTACACGTTGTCTGTATTTGAGCATTTTGACAGAGACTGCGCAAACCACAAAGTCTAAATTGCTGCATTTCCTACATGGTGTTTGCCAAAATGATTCGCAAATGCCTATCCTAATTTGGAGACGTTAGAACTTTGGCATAACCTAAAGCCTGATAAAATATAGATGATAGGACGGAGGAGGAGACACAAATAAACAGTGCATATTTGTTTTTTTGTATGAGTTTTTTAATTGAAACTCATTCATACTGCTATCCCTTGGGAAAAGCCATCTATCTGCCTCAGTTATGAATAAATTTCTTTGTCTTTGCAGAATGTAATATAAATCTAGTCATGTAATACAAATAAGATGTGTCAGTGCCTTTTTTTTTTTTATATGCGGGTACCGGGAGTCGAACTCAGCACCTTGAGCTTGCCAGGCAGGCGCTTATGCTGCTGAGCTATATCACTGGTCCTGTGAGTGCTTTTTGAACAGAAGGACAATGGCATCAGAAGATATCAGCAAATCAGGACAAGTAAACAGACATCTGTAGCCTTGCTTAGAAATCCCCAGTAAAAAGAAAAACAGGAGAATTTAAAATCTTACTATTCTCACCTACAAGTAATTATTTAAAATATTCTAGACATCAGAGAAAATGCCAGTGTTGAAACAAGGCCAGCCTGGGGAGTTTTTGGGTGGTCTCAGCATCATCAGGTCTTTCTTGATTACCTCGATACTTTCGTGGTAACTTGTTCATGAACCGTGAGCTCCTGTTAGGACAGTTTACTTCTGGAGACACACCTCTCGTCAGACGCGATCACCCCGAGCCACGTGAATATCCGTACTGTGAGTCCTTACTCCCTGAAGACATCTTCTCAGAGAAGAGTTTGGACCACATTATCAATGTCATCACAGAGGTAGCATTCTGCTCTCTTAATTCATAAAGGCCCTCATGAAAACTCTCAGTCTCTGAGTACAGTTCTCAGAAGTTTTAATCAGAGAGCTGTATTTTCAACCCAACTATTTCTACCAATCTGCATTCATTTTGGAGGTGATGTCAACAATGCAGAAGAAAATTTAACTTTTTTCTTGACCCTCTTAGCTTGAACAATGTGAAATGAAAGCTCGCAGACTTACTAAGATTAAATTACATTATCCAAAGGAGTTATGCATTGTATTTCAAATATATGTAAACCAAGTGTGACAATCATTAAGCCTTATTTTTTAGTGAAAATGAAAGTCATATAAACAGGAAATTAGGTGGACATATGTGCAGTGTGTTCTTTCCGTAGTCATCTTTGATTTTTATCTACTGAATAATCAAGAATTTTTTTCTATGGGAAATTGCTAACACTGGCTTATAATGTTCTGTGCAACTCAGTCTAGAGGTGCTTTAATTTCTAACACGGTGTATGATTCTTGGACACCTAAATGATACCTTAAAAGAAGAAATGATTTTGTTGTGGTGGCATTTGAAGGACAAAAAGAAAGTACAAGAAGAAAGACATAAAGGAAAGTTTACTTTTCTCCAAGGTAGATTCCATTTCTAGGGTCTTTTCTGAGCCTGTATTTATGAGTCATTTCTGAGTTCTTGAAGAGGAAAAGAATAGATACAGAAAATTTAAATCTCTAGACTTGGGGTGATCTAACGCTTTTCTGAATTTGCATTCACAGCCATCTCTTTTTACATATTCTTATAAATTTAAGCGTTATTTAAACTACCCCAAAAATGAGCTCTACCCAGCAGGGAAAACAACCTTGTCAGAATAATGTTAAATTAAATAAACAGAGTCTAATGAAACCTGTTATTACCTGCTCTCTGGTCAGGCTTGGGCATGCTGTATCAGGGCTCCTGTTTCCAAGTGCAATCATAAATCTTTCAGCCTGTTTTCCTTCTGAAAATTTTAATATCTTCCCTCTAATGTTCAAGACTACATCCTCATTTAAATCTGTAGCATTTGAAGTCTACGTCTTCATTAAATCTTATCTTTGAAAGATAAGAAAGTTTACATTTCAACAAGTCAGCTTTAAGGAGATAAAATCCACTTGCTTAGAAATAAAGGAGTATTAAAGATAGAATTATACTAGAGGAATGAATAGTTACATATAATGGACGAATTCTTTCCTTTTTGTGATTTTTGTTAACATTGTTTTCATCAATAGGGCCCTCAGGATTATCTGTCTCTCTGTTTTTAGTTGGATGAAGGGGAAAAGTCCAACATATAGTTAAGAGTCTAAGTTGATCTGCCTTGATTACAAATTGCTTGGGAAGATGTCATTTCACAAGTAGTTATTTTTGGAACATGAGAGAAAGGCTTTTGAAAAGCAAAAATATAAATTTATAGATAATAGCCTGTCTCAATGAATGTAGCAATCAACTCTTGCCCCAACACATAACTCATAACTGATTCATAATAATTTATTACCCCCTTTTCTGTCCTGGTTGCTTCTCTAGGGAGATACATTGTATGTAGAAGTCTATACCCTGGATTCCAACAGAGATAGAATCCTGGATATGACACGCATTAAAAACATGATACTTGATCGTAGGGTGCTGGTAGGAACTTAAAACTCATTATATTCAAATCTTAACTCAGATCTGTTTTTCTTAGGATCTTTCCTTCTTTCATATTTCTTATCTCCATTTATGAGGCTGCCAAGCACTCTGACTCAAGTCAGAAGCCTGAAGATTGTGATAGGCTTTTCCTCTCACATTCCACCATGATTTTTCAGTAGTTAGAACCTGCCAATTTTTTTTTTTTGATTGCTGTGTTTCTTCACTACTTAGAACTTCATTTAGCTCCTCCTAGAATCTTCTGTAGACTACCTTCTTGCTGGCTTTTCTCTCCAGCTCCAGTTTTACCATCGATCTATCCTTTGTGATGTTGCTCTTATGATTTCTGTAAAATACAAGGTAACCATGCCATGTTCCTCTGTGAGCTGCCCCAAATCTCTTTGCTGCACACAGTACAGAGGCCAACTCCTCAGCAGAGCCTCCATGGCCCTCTGAGACCCGGCTCCATTTGGCCCTTGGTCTTGTCTCATGGGCACCAGTCACACTCATGTTTTCTAAATGGGTTAAGATCTTTCTTGCCTATAAATTTTCCCATACTGTTTTTTTTATTATAAATAACACTCCCTTGCAATTTCTTTTGAGAAATAAACAATAGCAAACAAACAAAATGAAGCAAACTAAAGGAAAATTAAAACGTTGAATATTGGAGAAAATAAACAAGGAATTTTTAGGAAGCTTTACAGATTCAATCTTCTCTGATGCCTAGGAAATAATTACCATTGAAAGTAGTTGTTTCCAAGCTTTCCCTGAAATTACTTTGTATGGGTTTAAAATGGCATTTGTTTGGTTTATACTCATCCCTTGTTATCTCATTGCCTAACTTTGCTTCTTACGTATTAAGTCCAGAATTTCTTTTATGAATCACCTCACAGATTCTGTTGCAGTGATGTCTATAATCCAGCTAGCATCACTGCATTCCAAAAACTGTCACTCCAATAAATGCTATTTGTCCCTTTAAAAATGTCAGGTCTTCTAATAAGTACAGTACATGTCTACATTTGCTCCTTATGTACATAGAGTTGAAGATGATAGAATAATATTTAACCTTTCTAATCTTATTAGTTCTGTACTTTAAAAGCACACCCTACCATTCTTAATTATCTTTTACTGGAGAAAACACGTACTGTACATTTGTTTTGTATAAACATTTTGCATAGCAAAGTCCTTTTCATATATTGTGTCATTCATTTTATAAGGTCTAAGTAGTACAGGGTAATTTTTGTATCCTATGTAATTCAAGATATGGACATTACGCTTGAATCACATGCTGTCTGTGTGAGAAAGATACTACTGATTCACAAAGTACATATGATTTGTGTAGTTTATGTGGGGTAGAGATGAGTTGCCCCAACTAGGCACACTCACTCATAAGGTGTAATGACAATCAGGTTTATGTCAGTTGAGTAGGAACAAGGTGGTAGAGTGTGATCCTTGACCAGACTGAATCATGCTGTTTTGAAAAGAATGCAGTCAAAACTCCTAATCCAAATTAAAAACCAAAACTGATCCTTGTTTTCTAACTGGTATATTCCCAAGAAATCCTTTGTGTGTTGGACTATGACAACACTTCTCTTACTGATCAGTGGTAAGACCATTCAGCATGTATAGAAAGAGAAAAAATGGTCATTACCATAGTTTAGAAAAGAAAAATGTCTCAAATAATGAGAATGGAGAACACAGGGTGCCATTATCTCTTAGATCACAGTGGAAAACACTATTAAGGATACTATTTACCTCTTTTCTCTCCCGTTAACCATGTCATATTATTTGACAATGAAACTTTAAGCAATTATTCTATCAGGCTTTGATGTTGCCCGATGCTATTATATAGAACTGGTACTATCAGACAGATCATGTAAGCCATTCCTCTTTAGAGATCCCAAGATACTTTTAATGATCTGAATAAAGTGGAGTTACCCAGCCATCTGGAGGCTAAAGCAGAAGGATCATGAATTTGAAGCAAGTCTGGGCTAAATAGCAAGCACTGATCTCCCAAAAAAAAAAAAAAAAAAGAATGGATATACAAACAGTAAAACACAAATCTAGAGAAAAACCTTCTTTGTATTAAGTCAGCAGCTTAATGTTGTGACTCTGGCCTTCTCATGCTTTGAGATACCATTTAGTAGACCTGAAGCTGTGTCATTAGGACTCAACATCCAAATACATGTATTATGATTTCCCTGTGGCACTTCCATACATGCATATAATAAAACACACTTTACACTATGTGTAACTGAATCTCTACTCTACTGAAAAGTATTGGTTAATTTTTCTTCCTGAGACCCACGAATGTAGATTTATTCTTAGGATCACAAGAACGTGAGTGTACTGTTATCACTGTCATCATCATTATTGGAAAGAGCATTCACAAAAAAACTTACAGGGTACTAAATATTATGCACTGACCTAAATCATACTGCAGTCACCACTGCTTCTCAAATATAACTGTCACATGGTTGTTATTTGGGTCTTCTACAATGATGTGTGTGGTAAGAATTCTCTTCTTGGCTTGTCACCACCGCATTCATTGTAAAGTGTTCCTGTTGTATTTTTTGTAAAATTGGGTGAGATCTACATGTTCTGAAGATCATCAGTTCCTCTGGGAGTCATTCCATGGACCAGAGGGTGTTTTCCTAACCCTTGTTACCTTGTGGTTCTTTGGGCTTCACTGGTTGATGTGTACAGTGAAGCCCAGGATTCTGAGCTTTGCTAAGGGATGGGAACCCATGTCTGTTCCTCTGGAGCAGGTAGCTCTCTCCCTGGCTCCTGCCCTCTGCCCAGCCCATGAAGTATTCCATCTGCCTCTGTCTGTGAGGAGGCACATGGCCTCTGGGGCTGAACCAGTGGGGTCAAATAATGTTCTCACCATTTAGTATAATTAACTCCAACCACTCGTCTTTTGCAAGCCCCAGTGCAGCCAACACAAGCAAGAGGAGGCCAAAAAGAAATTTCTTCTCATTATTAAACCTAAATCTAAGCACTTGTCTGTCTGTAAAAACAGAGCAATGGGAGGAAAACTGAAACCAGCGCACGGGGTCTGAGGTTTCAATAAATGTCAGGGAGCGTCAAGTCTGTTTGGATTGCAAATTATTGCTGGCCGACAGTCTTACTATTTTACAACTCAAGATTGCTGTCATGGGGGGGAAGTGGTGGGGGAGAGCCTCTCACATCACAGCCAGAGGGGAACAGAAGTTACCAAATACTATAACAATCATAAAACATTACAAGAGGGACTTCAGCTTTTGCTAAATTTAGTCTTTTTAAATGCACATCCCAGGAAACGACAGCACACGACGCTCTGCTCTTCCCGTGGGGTTGATGAAGTGTTGGATTTGCCCATGATTGAGAGCTCATTTCTCTGCTTTACCCTTTCTGAGCTCCACTTTATCCCTCCCCTTTGCCGAGCCACTTGGAACATCTGAGAGTGATAAAGAGGCCTAAATGTTTCAAAGTGAATTAATACCTTACTACATATCCTGGAGAAACACACACCAATAATTTGAGCAGTGGTTAAGGCTGTTTTTCAAATGGATTAAATGAGTGGGCAATTACTGATTAAAATAAACCTAAGGCATGAGCATTTCAGCCCGTTTGAAGATGAACGCTGGTCAGCTGCTTTCTATTGGTGGAAAGACTTTTCACTTGTAGAAAAGTGTGCACGCTTCTTGGTACTTCTACTGAAGTTTATAAACATTTCCATTTACTTTTTCCCTGACCAATTCTTACTGAGTGCCAAGTACTATGTTAGGTGCATAGAAAACCAAGAAAGTGATGGTCCTCATTCTCCCTGAGCTGAGAGTCAAATACAGTTATTTTAATCGAGAATTTCTGTTTTAAATAACTGAAAAATTCCCTCAAGTTAACTTAAAACCAGTTTTAAAAACAGTTTTGGGAAACTTAAAAACAGTTTTGGGAAAACTGTTCTTAGGTACAGAGCTATCAATAGATTCCGGAGAAAGAAACACAGCAGGTCTTTATAAAAGGCTGGAAGCCGGCATTAAGAAGCTGTGAAAACCAAAATCGTTTTCTCAAAATCTTTAGTTACACTTTCTTCTTTCCTGGTGTCTTATAGATGGGCTTTCTTAACTTTATAGAATTTCTAGCTTTTGTTTTTTGAATTGTGTAGAATTAAACAGGGTCTTCTTAGACCCATTTTAATTACCAGCTTTCCTAATTTCCAACTCAGAATGCATGAAGGAGGGAGTTGGGATGTCCCACTTTGGGTCAGTTATATAACCTTAGCAGTTAACACTGATCATAGGACTCAGGGTCAGCAAAGAGTGACTTAATTCCAAGAAGAAGAAGAAGTAAGATGTGTGCATTTCTATAGTTGACTGATCTAGTTCCTAGATCAATACGTCTTGTTTTTTAAAGTAGCAAAAGAATGAGTTTACAGGTTGAAGATGTCACATAACTATATGGTGAGACTGGCAAGAAGACAGGTAGTGAGCTAGGTAGTTGTCTTAAAAAATCTAAGAAGGGAGCTGGTGAGATGGTTCAGCGGCGTAAGCGCCTGCCTGGCAAGTGCGAGGTCCTGAGTTTGACTCCCGGAACCCACATATGAAAAAAGGGCCGGTGATATCACTCAGCGGCAGGGGTGCCTGCTGGCGTGGGAAGTCCTGAGGTCGACCCCCAGTACCCACACACACAAAAAAAAAAATCTAAGAAGGGGAAATTGATTATGGTTTCTGTGCACCGCTGTTGAAGTTGTGAGGCAGTCTCTTGTTAAAAGTATGAACTCCTTCCCACAATCTTTATCTCGGAAGGATATAGGTGATAATGCCAGGAGCATCCAGTAACCAACTGTGTGTCATTAAAGCCCAATTTACAGGTGGCCTTGAAAGAGTGTAGAAAAGTGTATTCCTGCCAGTAAATTCATGATTAATGCTAGCTGCCTGTCCATATTTTCTGGGAGTGTCATTGACCTAAAGTCAAAATCTACCCCATTACCTGGCCAACAGCCAACAACACAGCCAGATGACAAATGCCAGACTACCAGAGTTTGGGTTCCTCAAAAGCAGAGCCCAAGTCAAGGATTTGAGTAAATGTATTTTATTAGGGGTTGGAAGGAAATACTCCTGGGAAAGTCAAGAAGAGGGACAAAACAGGGAAGGCAGTCAATTAAGAACATGTGACTGAACCAGTTACAACTAAGGACAAGTGGACATTAATACTATTGGGGAAACTAGGAATCATGGAAATCACATGACTTAGAATCATTCACAAGAAGTGAGGCCACTGAGGGGAATAATAGACAAATTCCAATCAAGTATATTGTTAAGAGCTCTTTCCTAAGGTTGCTACTTCTCTGATAGCTCCAATTTGCCATGCCGGCAGCAAAGTGTTCTCCAGAAGCCAAAGAAATCCATGGTACAAAGAATATTAGCTGCTGGCAGCTGTGCTGAAATGGTGAGAGGATTGAGGTATGGGTGAGGTACTAAAATTACCTATAACAATCCAACCACTCAGATTCCCTGGTGCCCTATATTAACTTTACTCTACCCCATATTGATTCTCCAAGGCACTAACCAAGCACAATGAATTAAATAGAATAGAGAGAGAGGATTAGTGCAATAAGCTATAGTCTGCTTTTGATGTTGGAACTAACACTCCTTTTTGTCTCTTGCTTCTACCTCGTGTAGTTGCTCCTCACCATGGCTCAACATTTCCACTGTTCTAGAATGCCCGTCCAGTGGAGATTTTAAACTTTCATTCCTAAAGATCTGAGGGTCTATACAATGATTTCTAAATGTGCTTTTGCTTGTATTTTCTAATATTACTTCTTCATGGTAACTGGGGTCAGTTAGTGCTACCAGTTGGTTGGCAAACCATGCTTCAGCTACAGGAGAAAACCCTAAGGGGCAAAAGGCATGATTTGGCCGTTGGAAAAATGTCAGCTATGTTCACAGGAATAGAAAGGACGTAAGGATTTGAACAGAACACCAACTAACATCTTCTCAGAAAGTATAATCTCCTCGTGATACTGTGCCAAGTGAACCAAAAAAATAAATCTTAGAGACTGGCGACAAGGATTTTGAGAAGCTGTTTATAGACATGCTTCTTGGTGATGAGCAGTATTTAAAATTACTTTCTCCCATAGGATGGCAATAAAGAGACTCTTATTTAGATGCAATGAACTACTCATCGAACCATAGAAAAAGACCTGAGGAAAGAGGAAGATTGTGGCTGACGTCACTACCAGCTATCAAGGGGAAACATGACAGAAGGACATGTTGGTGAAACTCAGGATAACTTCCTGCAGTGAGGCCCTGAAAAATAGGGGAGACCCTCAGAGACCCCTAATTGTCAAGAGAACTGGCCTAGGCAGCAAGATTTCCAAATTTCAGTCCCAGTGTGTGTAAGTATGTAAGGACAAGCCAATGTGGGGTATGGATGTAGTTAACCCTACAGCCAAACCTTCAAAATGCTGTAAGTATATATCTCAATCTGTCCCAGTCCATGCAAGTCTTTAGGTTTTACATTATAATACAAATTATTTTCTTTTTGCAACAGCTAGCCCTTTTTTGCATGCTAGTTCCACTTGTAACCATCAAAATTCAACTCAACATTCAAATTCTTAATTAAATTTATTCCTCCCTGAAATACTCTGTCATCCTTCCTCAATTTCTTCTAGGAAGTGACCACTCTGTTAACTTTGTTAAATGTTATTTTGTATGTTGTACATATTGACTTCTTTTACAGTTGATTTTAATACCATCATTGTAAATGACTGGAGAATAGGTATGTACCTTACCTATGATCTTATCAGGCACATAAAAGTACATATAATAGATGCCAAATACTTATTGTATGACAAATGAAATTTTAGTATCAATCTTACAAAACTTTTACCTAAAGAACCCTTACTTATCAATAACTTTTGTTCAATTCTACACTAAAAACAGTGGTGAGACACAAAGAATTGTGTGTGTCAGTGTGCATGTGTGTGTGCATGTGTATATATATATCACACTGATACTTTTTTACAGACAATGTTGATATATGTCTTTTAAATGTATTTTTCTATCTTAACTTGCTTCATTTGCCAACAATGCCAAACATTTACCAATAGTATTTAACCCCTAAATCTATGGTGATATTTTTTATGCTTATCAAAACTGAGAAATGGAAATTTCTTTTCTTACCTTCGTACAATTTTTCTCAAAACAGCTACGCACGTGCATGCATTAGTGACACTACATTTTTCTCCAAAAAAGTAGGGAAGGCACTAAAGTCATTTTACAACTTACCTAGATAACAGAACTAGTACCACAGACTATTTTTTTGCACCCAAAACAATTAATTTTGAAAATTGAAATTAATAGGAACACACTGGAATCGACATATTCATTATTTTATGTAAAAATATTCATTTTCAGGAGTTATGGAAACAAAGGATACACAAATGCTAACCCTGCCTGCCACCACAGAACTGGCTTCTGTCGTTAGACATATTCACACAAAGCCATGCCAGAGCACTGCGGAAGCTGTGTATGGCATGTATGTTGGGCTACGAGAGTATTAAATGGGAAACTGGGCCTTGGTCATGAAGACTGTGACCATTTTCCTCGGAAAATGTGTGAGTAGAGATGGGAGCCCTATTTCTCCACACAGTCACAGGGGCAGTATGACCATCATTCAGGCTTGTCAGTAGTACGAATTCTTGGAACCATCCCAGGCTTACTGAATGAGGCTCTCCAGGGAAAGAAACTCAAGAATTCATGCCTCAACAGCTCCCTGGTTAGGATGCCGCCTGTGCACATGGAAATTTGGGAAACCCACAAAGTAGGTGCAAAGGTCAAGCAAGAGCTGACAAGGCAGTGTGGTTAGAAGAGTGAAAATGAGGGAAATGCAGGGAGAAGCCTGAGGAGGCAAGTCAAATACATAGAGCCATTAGACTACATCTGGAATTTAGGGCTAGGAAGCCTCTAAATATGTTAAAGTGAGTAGAAGGAGGTAGGTATGAGAATAGAGATGAAATGATATTATTAGATTCTATCTGTATTCCCAAAGATTGCTCTGGACACACTATGGAGAAAGGGCATTAAAATGCAGTGGGGATAAACTTTCTAGATATCCAGGTGACTAGAGAAGGAACATTGAAGAAAGGGCATATATTGAAGACATTTAAGAAATAAAATCCAAAAGATTTAATAATTTGTCATGGTGAGACCATAACTCTTTAAATTCTATAATGGGTCTTATACTTCCAAATTTCTTTCTGAATTTATAAAATATTTATTTTATTATCAGGATGTCAGGAAATTAGAAAATACAACAGACTTTTCTGAGATATGTATAATGAAAATAATGACTCAGTTTTTATTGGGACCATTTCTTTATCCCACCAGCAGTTAGGACTTTTCCCCTCAGATAAAAAGCATCTTAACTCAAAAGCTTCTCCAAATCATGACACACTAAAAACTCATTTTATTGGGGCCTTTATGTGCTGCACTTTTGCACAGGAATGAGATCCCCTAGGAGGACTCAAAAATGCTCATATGAAGCTTGCACTGGACCCTCCGTGTGCGATTCTGAAATAAGTTCCACACATCACCTTGAATCAATACAAGAACTCAGTAAACCTAAGCATGGGTCAAGATTGGGGTAGGTAAAGAAAATGCAGTTAAATAGAGCAGATCCATTCCTACTACTGGAAAAAAAAAAAGCAACCCCTCCCCAAACCCTGCAAAATATTGACTAAAGTTATTATGGGTCTATTTCCTGCATGAAGGCAGCATACACTAACAACAGATAAAAGGACATTTATTTTACATTATTAAAAAGAAAGTAAAGGGACAGAAATAATTTTAACAGGTTTTATTGAACGTCTACTGTATGTAAGACATTAGTAGAGATTAAAGATTTAGTGCAAATGTAGCATGGTTCTTTCTTTCACCTGCCTTCTAGTATGGTTAAATAGTAGTCATGTAAATTGATCAGTCCAATAAACAGATACAGGGGCTATGTGTTAGCTTTTGGTTATTGTAACAAACACCTGAGATAACATAAAGAGAAAAGGTTTATTTTAGCATACAGTCTAAAGGGTTCTAGTACGTGAATTAATCATGTTGCTTTGGATCTGTGTGAAGCAGCACATCATGGAAGACATGTATAGTGAAGCAAAACCTTTCACCTCATGGCCAGGAAGGGAAAAATGATATAAAGAGGAAGGGACTAATATCTCTTTCAAGTGCAAACCTCCAGTGACTGGAAGAACTCCTGCTAGGTCTTCTTGCTAATACTTCCTAAAGTGTCCGCCATTTCCCCATACCTCCAAGCTGGGAAATTTAACACAATGATCCAAATTATAGGAGGCTGCAAATGACAAAGTAAAAGTTGTGATGTAGTACCTGATCACTTTCCAGTTTTGTTGTGTCAGGTTTTGCAAGTTACTTAAGTATTCCATCGTTGCCTTTTTGGTCTTCACCATTCAGAGTTGGCATTGTCTCTACAATCACACAAGTTTCTTTTGGCAGACAGCATTAGCAGTACATATAGTTACCATCTTACAACTTGTTGGAGGGTTCCCCTTTAGCACATAAATTTCACAGGAGCACAAGACAATCAATTCAATACACACATAATGTGGTCGTGCTGGGCACAGACTGGCAGCAGGAGGACTTGCAGATTTATACATTCCTAAGCATCATCTTGTTCGAAGACATACAGGACTGTTCTTCCTTCCTGCAGTAACTCAAATTCTTTAGAATAGAAAATTCTAATGCTTCCTTACCACCTCCATAGGATGTTCTTTGCCATATATATATGGCATATATATATGGCAACTTTAAAAAGGACAGAGAGAAAGGTGTACATTGAAGTGGAAATATGTCTATATGTTTTAACATGCACTTAGAGTGGTAAATTTTAAAAGCTGTAAGGATTTCACACTAATAATCTCTCAAGAAGGCCCCTCTCTTTTCCCCTATGACAAAGAAAAGCAGTCAAGTTTCCCTTGTTTGGTATCTTGAAATGGACTCATTTTTTGACCCAGCGGTATGTTCCTTAAAGCTGGTAGAATATTGTTTAACTTGCCAAGCAATCAAGCATAGGAAGTTAATTGTACCATGTGGAGCAGGATTTTTTAGAGGTCTTATATTGGGAGAGTGTCTATTTAGAGGCTCTGTGACCCTCTTTTTTCTCTTGTAAACTCCTCTTGTACCTGAATGTCCTAATTTTTTGTCCACCGAGGAATCAATCTCCTCTCATTCTTGACCTGGAAGAGCATTGCAGATATAATTAAGGGATTTAAAAGTTTTAGCAGAAGAAAAATCTCTCCAATCCCAGTTTATCTATAGAAGTCAATAAGAACGAAGAAAGGCAAAGAGAAGTAGAAAAGAAACAAGAGAAAAACAAAATAAGAAATTATCACGTGTTGAGCAAATATTATATCAGGCACAGTGGTAAGCACTTTACGTAACTCAGATCTTTATACTTTCAACTTCTCCATGAAGTTTCTGTCAATTTTCTAGAAGAGTGAGCTCAGAAAGATTAAGCAAATTAGTAGCAAATTGAAATTCAACAAGGACATCATTGCTTCCCATTCTCTGCTAACTCATTCTATGAACATATGACCTATTTCAAACATCATATTTTACCAAACCAAAAATATTCAGCCTACATACAAGATAACCAGACCAACCCATTGGCATAATGAAGAAAAGTGGCTTGAGTATTGAATTTCTTACTCCTTAGCCAGTGGCTCTTGTGTTATGTACATATATTCGCGGACTAGCTAAGCATTCCAGAGTCATCTTGCTGGTGCTGACTTCTAGCCTTTTCTTCTTTAGTGTCTTTTCAATGGCTGTTCTGGTGCCAGAGAAAATCAATCAGAATTCCAAAGGAGGCCAAGAATTTTTGTTCACTCAACAGTCTTTCAACAAGTCTTTATTGAGTTCTTTATCAGTAAGAGTCCTGGCACCAAAAAGAACTCACCGCAGATGGTACAAATGAAAAGATTTTAATGAAGCGTCTATTTAATGATATGTGGGCAAAGTTACAAGTGAAAAATCTAGAAATGGTGCTGTGCCTATAGATTAAGAGGAGCAGGAAGCTATTATACTCCTGAGGTGGAAGGAATTGGAGGAGAAATTGCTTATATCAGATCTAAGCTACGACCCCAGAGGAACAGGATACCTGGTAGGGGCTCTGGTTGTGGAAGAATGTAGCTACTGCTAGAGATGCAGAGCTGAAGCAGTGCCAGAGTAGGGAAGAAATATAGCTTCTCTCTTCTGCTTCTCAATGCGGTCCTCACAGTACTTCTCTTTGGCTGAAAGCACCCAGAAACCATTTAACAAGATTTGCAGACCAAAGTAATCTACAACACAGGACACAGAACAGGGGAGACAAGGACAGAAAATGGATCTGGGGTAATTTGAAGATAAAGATTAACTCACCCAAGTACCAATCCAGTTGCTGGTATTGATCTAAACATTGAGGATAGAACACTGAACATAACAGATTCAAATTGAGCACTCATGAAGAGGACTTTTTAGAGCAAAATATGGGTTAAAAAAGTCAGTGGAGAAATGATGTGTTCCATAGGGATAAGCACGAAGGAAAAGACATTGAAGAAAGAAAGGGGATTCAGAATCCGTGAAGGCAGAATTTTAACAGGGTGACTGGAGATGCCTCTCTTCAATAAGAGGGGATCCCTGAAAAGGTCACATTGTAAAAATGACCTGGGGCAGAGGGGTTATGAAACATGGTGGCAATTGAGTGTAATTGTCACAGGCAGTGGGATGGGAAAGTGGGGAGTCAAGGAAGGCAGGAGGCCAGCTTGGGTAAGCACAATCATAGAAAATCAGGAGTGATGAAGACTTAGGCCTGGGAAATGAAGTCAGATAAACTCTCAGAACCTCTGCTTTGCTCATTGCTTCTCCTTGTCATGGCTTCTTGCTTGTGTTTAGTATTTGACCAAACTCTTCACGGGAGACAAACTGCTGATGGAAGCAAAAAAGGAGCTGAAAGACAAGTGAGTCACTGGCACGTAGCCTACGCTGATTCTCTTTGCTAGGCCAATTAACAGACTGCCTTCTAGCTTATAGATTGGTGTGTGTTGGGTGTGGTGTCTTTTCCTATTATCATCAGCTTTGGTCAGTATATTAAAGCCTGTGATACACAGTATGAAAATGATACATAGGACACACTTCAGGAGGGAGGATGCATGTTATCATAGCTTTCCAGATAGGGCCCCAAATCAGAGAAGTCCTGGCTCTATCTTGGACCCTGGGTCCTTCCAGACACACTACAATACATTTTGAATGCAAATTATAGCTGTTAAATTTATGTGTGGGCTTCACATGACTAGCCACCATCACCTGTCACTAAAATATTACACACATGTGCTTGTGCATGCATATATTTACACACATCTGTATGTTTCTGTATAGATGCAAACTCTCTGTCTGGAAATGCCCCTCCCAGTTTTGTTTTGTTCTTTCCCTCTTAAAATCTCTTCTTCAGCCAACAAGTATTCACAGCTTGTGTATCACATTCCTTGTGAAACCTCCCTAGATGAATCCAGGAACTCCCAACTAGACTTTTCTCCATGATCCCCTGGCACTTGGTCCAGAACTGTGTTTAAGAACTGTTGATGCTGACCTGTGGTTTACCTCTCCAGACCAAGGATCCCGCGTAGATTGTGAGCTTCAAATGGCCAAAGATACAGTATACTCTTTTGAGTGTCTTCATTACACAGGGTATATATGGTTGGTTGAAGTTGTTTCAAGCAGACTTTTTAAGGGGAAGAGATGCTAGATAGATAGATGATACATAGATATAGATAGATAGATAGATAGATAGATAGATAGATAGATAGATAGATAGATGATATAGATAGATAGATAGATAGATAGATAGATAGATAGATAGATAGAAAGATAGATAGATAGATGATAGAGATAGATAGATAGATAGATAGATAGATAGATAGATAGATAGATAGGTGATAGAAAGGATGAGTAAGTCTTATTGCCTTATTAAGGGACTAAATGGGTGTGTGTGTAAAATCTCACTATATAGGGATCATTTTAACACAAGTTCGTACTACTGGTATCCCCAATAACTCAATCCTAAGGGGATAGGTCAATTAGATCATAGATGATGGTGTGAAGCCAGCTCAAGGTTTTAACTGGCAAAAATATCCAGAGAACTGTTATCTCAAACATAGATAATCTGTTGTTGTCTGTGAGACAGTCTTAGGACACCCCAGCTTCCCTCTAATCCAATGGCCTTGGTGGAGCAGTCATCTGCAAGGTCTACACGATTTTATCTTATCTATATGTGAGCATCATAAATTGAGTAGCTAAAATGTGGTTAATAAAGTCCAGCTGGGTATTTTCTAGGTGAATAAACACACCATTTTTTCTCTTATTTTTTCATGTGGAAATGATGAATAGGACCCGCAACTCTTATTTTCATTATAAGTGGAAAAGTAGAAATAATATCAACTTATGATACTTGAGGTTGTTATAGAGTGTTTTAGAGACACCCTGAAAGTTTCAAATAATTATAGCTCCAGTAAAATTTTTATGGCTGCCTGGGGATTTTTATGATCAAAGAAAAAGTAAACAGAGAACACTTTTAGGCTGAAAGACATTCAGGACCTTATGGTTTTTTTGTTGGCCCTCCTTCTATTCTTAAAAGAGTGATTAATAGTTTCACAATGTAAAAGCACCCACATTTGGGATTAAGTAATTGAATGAAATTAATTCCTAAACCCATTTTTCATCCACCCCAGGCGTGCTGCATTATATATTATCTTGGTGATTAAAAATACAACGAACCAGATACAAGAAAAGGTCTTCAAAAGCTTCTAGTTATGAATTCTGTTCTAATCCATTTCATAAGTTTCAATTTAATGCTTTATTCTTTGTTAAAAAGTACATTAGTGCGAGTAATGAAATTTGAAAATAGCTATACATTACATTTTAGTACTATCAATATTAAAATACTGATTTAAAAATTGTGCTGTAATAATACAGTAAAACATTACTGATTGTAGGAAATATACACCATATATATGTATATATATGTACAAGGGAAACAAGTTTATTACTTACTTTCAAGTGGTTTAGAAACATTATTAGGTATACATAATGATAAAAATATATCCATGTGTATATGTGTCAATACAAATACAGTATAATGTATGTATGCCTGTCTATGAATATATGTGTTTGTCCTTACATATGGGCACATTTTATATCTATAAGTATGCATGGAGCATACACATGTAGACATATATATATGTAAAGACAAACATATATGATATACATTGCAAGATAGTTCATATATTTATGTATACACATATGCATCATATACATGCATATTATATCCATTTTTATCATTAAAACATGTTTTGTATTTGTGTATTTTACATAAGATGGAATTGTTACGTGTACTTCGCAAATGTTAAATAATAAATTTATAATTTATCAAATATGAATTAATAATATACTGTCATTCTTTTAAAATAATTTTTTTGTGTGTGGTGCTGGGGATTGAACCCAGGGCCTTGTGCATGCAAGGCAAGAGCTCTACCACTGAGCCATATCCCCAGCCCCTTAAATTAATTTTTAAGTGTATTGTATTTTTTTAATACACAAAACAAAGTTGGGACATATGAATGTGTTGTAGAATTGATAAATAAAGCTGAGTAATGCATCCATTTTCTCACATACTGTACTTCACTTCTTTCAGTAGTGAGAGTCCTTCAATATCTACTCTCTTTAATTTCAAAGTACACAACACATTACTATTAACCATAGTCATTATACTGAACTTATTTTTTCTGGTCTAAATGACATTGTACATCCTTTGCCCAACATCTTCCCAATCTTCCTACCATTGCCCCTGACAGATCCTGGTAATAACCATTCTACACTCTGCTTCTCAGTGAGTTCTATTTCACGTACAAGTTAACGCACAGAGTTTGTTTTTCTGTGTCCAGCATAATTCTCTTAATGTAAGGTCCTGCAGGTTCATCCAAGTTGCTGCAAGTAACAGGATTTTCTTCTTCTTTAAGGTTGAATGGTATTTCATTCCGCCTATCCCAGATTTTCTTGGTCCATAGATAAAATGGTGGACAGTGAGGCTGATTTCATATCTTGGCTATTGTGTATGGTGCTACAAAGAAACACAGGAATGCAGATACCTATTCACATAGAAATTTCATTTTCTTTGGCTATATACACAGCAGTGGAATTCCTCAATCATATGCTAGCTCTATTTTTAGTTTTTGAGGAAATGCCAGGTTGTTTTCAATCATGGTGCTACTAATTCACATTCCCATCACATCCTCACACATCTTCACTAGATCTTGTTAACTTTTGTCTTTGTGATAATAGCCATTCCAACATGTGTGAGCTGATAATTCATCGTGGTTTTAATTTGAATTTCCCTGGTGATTAGATTTGTTGTGTATTTTCTCACACAACTCTTAGCTATTTGTTTATCTTTCTTGAAAAATGTTTGTTCAAGTCTTTACCTCATTTTTAAATTTGGTCATTGTTTTCATGCTATTGACTTGTTTGTGTTCCTCATATATTATTGATATTAATCCTTTATCAGAGGTATGGTTTGCAAATATTCACTCCCATTTCACAGATTATTTCTGCCTTGTTAATTGTTTACTCATGTATACAAAACGTTTTTATAATAAATTTAATACCCTTTGCCTATTTTTTTATTTTGTTGCCTGTGTTTATGTAGTTATATGCAAATATCATTGTCCATTCCAATGTCCTGAATCGTTTCACTTATGGTTTCCTCTAAGAATGTTAAAGATGCAGATTTTGCATCTAAGAGAGGTGGAGATAAAGGAACATGGAACAACATTGAAGTTTTCAAAGGACAAAATAGAGAAGATCAACTAAAAAGGATCAGAGTTAAACTATGTGGGTTATATACTTAACTCTGATGTTTCCCAAGCTTGCAAATCTGCCAACTTTCTGAGTCCTTTTAAGAACCCCACAAGGAAATCCACAGAGGCATCTTAATCACACTTTCCACGTTCTCTGTTGGTCTATTTTCTGTTGCTTTAGAGTTGGCTCCAAATGGTACTGCTGGGCTACTCTCCCAAAGTTGTCCACCCTCTTCTTACCCCATCTCGTTTTTTATCTCCACCCCCAATAAAATAGAAGATAAATATTTTCTCCTTGGGGAGATTGGAAAGTAAATTACACAAGTTTGAGTTAAAATTTTCTCATTCTTTACTTCAATCACTTTTGCTGTTCTTTCTGCATCTCCCAATTTCAAACGAACCATAGAAGTGTCCCAAGATTAAGCTCCACACTTAGTCTTTATCTACTCACACTCCCTACGAATCAATAAGAGTCATAGTTTAAAATATGATGCAGACTCAGACAACTCCCAATTTTTAAAAAATCTCCCACTAGGGCCTTTCCTGTAAACTTGAGAATTATCTGTCAGCAAAGTCAATAATAAAACTTTTCCATTTGGATGTCCAATTGAAACTTAAATCTTCACATATCTAGCACTGAATGCTTGATTTTCCTTCTCAAACCTGCTTCTAGGGCCAGTGAGATAGCTGAGTGGCATAAGCGCCTGCCTGGCAAGCACGAGGTCCTGAGTTCGACTCCCGGAATGCACATAAAGGAATAAAAGGGCCGGTGATATCGCTCAGTGGCATAGGCGCCTGCTGGCGCGCGAGGTCCTGAGGTCAACCCCCAGTACCCACAAAAAAAATAAATAAATAAAATAAAAAATAAAAAAAACAAACCTGCTTCTACTTCTGTGTTTACTGTCTTGATACGTGGACACTCACCTATTAGAGTTTAGGTCAGTGATGATGAACCTTTTAGAGATGAGCACCCAAACTGTAATCACAAACCCACTTATTTATTGCAAAGTGTCAACACTGCAATTAAACTTGAAAACTTTTAGTTTAGTTTAGAAAAGATAACTCACACATAACAATTTTTGTCTTAAAAGAAAAAGAAATAACATGTGTGCCATAAGTTCACCACCACTAGTTTAAACAAAGCATTCTGTCTTTTTCTCAAACTCCACGTCAACCTGTCAGCAAATCCTGTTTACTGTAATTTTCAGATATTCCCCTCAGTAAATCTTCCAAATGTATTTGTATTCTGCCACTTCTCCCCAAGTAAATTATTCCTGCCTTACCTAAATATTGCAATAGCCTCCTGACAGGTCACCCTTCAATATTTTTTTAGGTTTCTGGTCACATATTATTATTCTGGTCACATATTATTAATCACTATTATTAGTTATTTCTTTCTTCCCAAAGAAACTTTTTTAAAGTAGCATCCCAGCAATCTCTAATCCATTCTTTACTTTGTTTTCCTTTATAGAACTTTATACTAGAAGATGAACTTTATGTTGTACTTAATTGTGTTTCATTTCTCCTAACTTGGATTACAAACTTCAAAAGACATGGTTTTTGCCTATTTCTGTCTTTCATTTTACTGTTTTACTGAAATAGCCCAGCCCTAACTAAAGGTTTAAATATTTTCATATGAATGAATATGTGGTAATATAGATGAAATCCTCATAAGGGAGAATACATATCTTAAGTCACATTAGTAAAGTTACTAGGGAATCAGTCATAGTGTGTGTATTTAAAAATCGTTTAGGTCCAAAAGATATTGATAGACCAGGACATGCTTGTATATCAAATGCTTTCTGAAAAAAAAAAAATCTCTTGAAAAGGTTAGGATTAAAGGGTGTCTATTCAAGTTGATTCATGGCCTACAGCAGTATGAGTATAAACCCACTTCTAATCCTCTAGTGAAATATTTCTGGACTTGGTATCTGTAGGTCAGGGTTATCGTTGCATTTCTGCAACACACCAAAGATGTGATAACTGAGCAAGTTGCTTAATCCACTTGGAGCTTAAGCTATAAATTGGTGATGACAATAATAATAAGGACCTCACAAGGTAATGATGAGGATCAGCCTGAAAATAGCCGTGTTTCATTCAATCTTAAATACTCTACATACAGTCGTAGACATGAGAATAAGGACTATATTTTCAAGCTAAGAGGAAACATGGAAAGTAATAAATTCAACGTTCTGAGTCTCTTACCAGAGGCTATTTCTTTACTGTGAGATTTATTCAAAACTTGATGGAAAGAATTTCTCTACCCTTTTGGAGAAACTATTTTAGGCAGTCTTAAAAGTAAATTGAAATTTTCAGCTTACAAACCTACTCTCTACCTTCCTTCATGGGCTTGGCTTTCTCAGCTTGAGTCGGATTTAGCCTTTTTCCCTCCTCTTCTGGCCAGACTTCCTGTTCCACCATTTAAAAAAACATTATTCTGGCAAACGCACAAGTAGCCAGAGCAAACATACAGGACAGGGTGATCATTTTCAGGGTGCTGGTATGGATCATTCTCTGACCTGATTTGAGACTTTGCTTACCTAAAGTGACTCTCCAGAATACTGATCGAGTGGACTTCATTCATTTCCCTCTCTGTTACCACCATCCGCAGCACTACTTGCCTCTGACTATTCTCTGAGTGCCAAGAACTCTACTGGGCACTGCATGTTCTAGTCCTTTTGACTCTTATCAATCTCCATAGGCATGATTATCCTCACATTACCATGAAGCAAATCAGAACTCAAGGGGAGGAGGTGACTTATTTCACAATAGGGAGCTGAGAGAGCCAGGCTCTCAATTCAAATCTGACTCCAGTGCTTCTGCTTTCACAACCATGCAGATCGCTTCCCTGATAGCTAAACTTCATTTTGTAGGCTCATGTGGGCATGCAGTTCCTTAAGGGCGAACAGTCTCAAAACACAGGAAAAAAGAAAGAGAAACAAATAATACAAAGAGATGAGAACATCACAAAGATTAGAACTTGCAGGAGGAGGTAGTTTTTACATCTTTATCAAAGATTTTCTTGGACATCACCTCGACCTGATTGCTTTAAGATTTTGATGTGCGAGTGTGGTCATTTCCCTGACTTCCTGTGGGGACAGAGTTTGGTTGGAGTATTACTCACAAGAACCTATTCCTCCTGACTCTAAAGTGTCTAAGAAATATATAATCCAAAAACAAAAAGTATTCTCAGATCCCCTCAACATTCAATAAATAGATTTGATGGATCTCCCCTTCCTTGTTTTGCTTTCAGACTCTGGGCAAAATCCTACTGGGCTGCTTATTTCTTCACTCCAACGATTCAGCATCTAATTAAAAGAATGAGAAGCCTGTATAGATCATGGCCCTGCTTCTCACTCACCACTGGCCTCTCCGGTTGTTATTAATGATTCATTTCTTTTGACAGGAAGGACAACATTTCAAGACTTCTTGGGTGGAAGAAAGTTGGCAGAGAGAAAGTCCACAGTGAGCAGTTAAACATTATATGAATTAATACCCCCCATCAATAGTTTAATGGAAGAAATGCATTGATTGCTTTGAGAATTATGCTGAGGTCTACAGTAATAAGCAGAAATGTCTGATTTGACATCTTTTTTTTTTTAATATGTCTGCGACGTAATCTACTACCAATTACACAACAACCCCACCAATGTAGTGCTGAGTGGTCCCACTACAGTAGTAACATGTTATAAAAGCTCAAATTTCAGGACAATTAGCTTCTGGCTGCAGTTTATTACCCCATTTGAGATTTAAAACATTTTTTATTCCATTGCATTCCAACAATGCTTATGTGTCTGGGGCTAACACTTTAAAACAATAATGGAATGGCAAATATCTGTCTGGCTGGAGTTTGCCCAAAAAGAATTCTATATTAGAGTTAAAAAAAAAAAAAAAAACTCAAGCAAAGCAGAATGGGTAAAACAAAACAACTTATTTAATTACTCAAGATAACCAAGGTTATAATGTTTTACTAAGAAAAAAATTACTTTTTGTTGGCATTATGTAAAAAGTTTAGGAAACACTTTGGAGAATACGGTCACCACTGTTCATCTGTTATGGCTTGTATCTATATGTTCCTCAGTGCCTCATGTGGTCATAGGTGGGGCTTTTCAAAGCTGGCTGGATCTACAGTGTGTGATGCTGAGATTAAGGATGTGATGCTGGAATTGATTCATGGAGAGATGCTAGGATTAAGGCTGCCCCACTCTAGGTGTCAGTGCTAAGCATCATAAGGACAGGAAGCCTGGATAGAATATAAGGGACAGAAAGAGGGCTGCTGCTGTCACTTGCCAGCTTGGTGCTTTTGCTGCCTTCTGCCTGCCATGAATTGTTTCTCCTCTGCAGTGCCCCTCTGCAGTGCCCCTCTGCCATGCCACCCTGCCTTGGAGCCAGCTGATTATTCAAAAGCTCTATAAATTGTGAGCCAAAATAAACATTTCCTCCTTTAACTTGTTTGTTGGGTATTTTTGTCTCAGCAATGAGAAAAGTAACTAAGATATTGTCAAAAAGCAGTTTCCACACAAAGAAAGGAGTCCAACTGATGATTCATATCCATGCACCTACTTGACCATGGTAAGATGTCTCATATGAGATACATGGATTCTTCTTAAATTGATTAGTACTATACAATACTGGGAATCAGGCATTTTGTTATAGTGATGATGACCGTGGACTTTCTATTCTGTGGCCTGATACTGTGTTAAAACTTGATATGGATGACCTTATTAAATTCTCCTAAAAACTTATTTTCCTCACATTTAAAAGTTTATTTTAGTTTATTATTACAGGTGTGTAATACATAATGTTTCCACTCCTTGTGAGAATGTGGTACATGTACCCAACACATCCCAGTTCCCTTTTTCATCCCCTTTCCTTTCCCTCCCCCCATCTCTTGATTCCCACCCCCCCTTTTTTTGCATTACATAGTGTTCACATTCCTTGTGTGGACTTGGAACATGTACATAACACATCTTAACTCCTTTTTTCCTCACTTCATAAATGAGGAAATTGAGGCTTCCAGAACCTAAGTAATAGTGGCACAGGCAGCAAAGGTAGGATTTGGCTGGTGACTTGGAAATCTTTTCCTGAGGCTTGAAATACTGTGTAGTGTTTGATAATAAAGATGATGAAGATGAAATGAGATGGTGCAAGGAATAGTGGTAATAGAAAGAACAAAGGAAATAATAGGAAAGCTGGGAAATATTCCTGTCTAACTTCTGTATGTTACGTTAAATAACTTTTCCTTCCAGAATTCTGATCCAATTTCCTTCATGTCTCAGACTTATATTCCCTTTATTCTAACTTTCATTTTGATTTTCTTTCATCCTAACCTATTGTTTTCTCCCCCTATTCCTCACACAGTGGGCTCTACTTCCTTGAGGATATTAGGGAACTGAATATGCTGCTCTGAAATAGGAAGGTGCAGTCTTTTTCAATAAATGTTCACCAAGTCAGGTCACTTACAGGTACCTACTTTGGCAAAGGATGGTGTTAAGTGAAGGACAGGGGTCACTGCGATCAGATTCCAAGGGTGACATCCCCAGAAGTAACACAGTATTGGTTGTTTGTTGCCATCCTCAGCTCAGAAGTTTTAAACTTCTTTGGATATTGAATGTGATCAACTCTAAAGGGCAACCACTTTAGTGTGATTTTTCTTCACTCAAGGCTGTGTTGAAACATGAACTTTGATATCACACAAATATTAATATTAAAAACACCATTTCGTTCCTTGAAATAAAAAACCTTTCTGTGAATTAAAATACTAACATCAAAAAATTGTTTAAGAAGCCCATGCAAAATGAAATCAGCCACAGTCAACAAAGTAAAGGAACAATGAAGGAAATAGTAGTACGGAATAGACATAGAGCTCATAGGGCATTATTAGATACCTGCTGGTATCAGCTCAGGGCACGGGGTTTCTAACCCAGGTGGGCTGCCATGAGGGCTCCTGCTACAGGAAAGGGTGCATCTTCTCCAAGCAGATGCCTTTTCTTTTTCCTTCATGGTCTGAGCTTCCAGCAGCAGGTATGCTGGCTTCCCACTCTGGGATGGCTGGAGAAGGAGCAGGTATTTCGCCTCATTTATGTAGTAGAGTCTCCTAGCTAAGGTCACCTTTCATTCCGCCATCACAGAGAGCTCCACTCTGTCACACAGGTCATCGCTTCAGATGAACTGGCATGTGTGTCTTCTGCCTGAGCGTCACTCCCTGTGCTCCACCCAGATGATACGACTTCATGAAGTAGCTTCAGTGCCACCTCTTCCCTGGAGCTGTCCCTCCTCCTCCAGTCTTACTTCAGGTGCAACTGCTTCTTCCTGTGTACCTCCTGACACCTCCTGCATCGCCCTGCAATATAAACGTTTGCTTGGTTTTGGTCCAATGTGAGGTAGTGCTCAACTCATAGGTGACTCATTCCTTTCTTCTTTGTATCTCCAGCACATAGCAAAATAAGAGGTCCACATTAGATTTATTACAAATGTTTGCTGAGTGCCTGAGACTTTATGTCCCAATTTTGTGCTCCATCCATCCAGAATAGGTTCATATCATAACACTTACATACAGTAGATAGATGATAGATAAATAGATGATAGATAGATAGAAAGATAGATAGACACTAGAAGACATGTTTTATTAGTTCTTATTGTGCTGCACTTATCTGGCCATTCACTTTATCACTGATAAATCTGAGAGTGAGTTGGATGTATTGGCCTTTCTCCCATTTGTTCGTTCATTATTTATCAAGTATCATATATTTATCAAGTATTGGATATTGACAAGTATATATCAATATTTCTCCCAAATATTGGACTAGGTGAATTCTTAAACATCAGATATCATATAGTTTAGTCAGAACATTACAAACATCAGTTAAAATTCAGAAACAGTTATTTGTCTAGTAAGCTGAATTAATTTAACAGCGTTGCCTTGCCAGGCGTGGTATTATGTATCTGTAATCTCAGCACTTTAGGAGGCTGAGGCCAGAGGATCGCAAGTTTGAGTCCAGCCTAGGCAATTTAGTGAGTCCCTCTCTCAAAAGGAAAAAAACAGAGAGGGTTGAAGGTGTAGCTCAGTGGGAAGGCCCTGAATTCAATCCCCAGTACAACAAAAAATAACAAAAATGCGGTATTTATAGGTCATGCTACTAAAAACAAATCAATTTGGTTTCAAATATAACTCACTCTAATATAACAATATTTAGTTTCTGAATTCCATCTGTGATCAAACCATAGTATTTCTATCTATAGCCTTCAAAAAGCAGCTTTCCCAGTGATCACAAATTAGCATTTCTGGGTTCTATGCTGGAATTTGTTTACCATACTGAAATCAGTCAGAATATTGATTTAGTGTGTATTTCATGAGTATAAACAGATTTGAAAATTCTCTAGACCAAAAGCAATCTATGCATTTGTTCAAAGGAAATTTACTAAATACTCATTGTGGAAGTATTTGCCCAGAATACAAAGGTCAACAAAAATGAGTTTCTAGCTTTGAGAGTTCTCTGGATCCATGGAGAGAAATGTGGATGTAAACATATCAGTGTAGAGCTCTAAGTAAGGAATGTTTAAGTGTGGTGAGAGCTGACAAGAAGAAATGCGCTCAGTTTGGGGTTGGGGCTGGGTGGGGATAGGAGCCTTGTTAGAAAAATTCTTCATGGAGTTGTGTGTGTTCCTGGCTCTGCATTTCAGTAAGTGGACCTTGAGGTGAGTCTCAAAAACTAAGTCTATGTCCCCCGGGAGACAAACCTGGGAAGAGGAAGAACATTCCTACCAAAGGAAGTGGGATGAGTATCAGCAGAGGAATGTGAAGCTATGTATCAACTCTAGGCAACTGGAAGAATATCATCAAGGTCAGAGAGAAAGAAACAAGCTGCATCTCAGGAAATCTGGGGACTGTTGAGTAAACATGGGCAAGAATTTTAGTTTCTCCATTAACATTCAAAAATAGCACCTTACTTCTAAACATACAGGGAAGTCAGGAAGGTTGTATGCAGTAGAGCAATTTTTTTCTTTCAAAAGCCACTGGAAAGGCAATTTTATATATAGTTAGGTATGTTTTCAAAATCTTAGAGTCCGAATTTGAAACCTCAGAATTTCTTGCGTTTTATTCTACAAGCATTTTTTTGTTTAATTATTTTGTGCAATAAAAGAATTATATACTCATATAAGCTCTCACTATCAAAATGAAAATAGGGATAAGGTTGTTCATTCTGTCAAAACCTACTTTCTACATCTAGGATTAGACCCATATTAAGTTACTTAAGTCTACTTTTCACCACTAGGAAACCAGTGATCCGGTAGTCAAAGAGCACCTCTCAATGGAGGTCCAAGCAAAGGTCCAGGCTTTGTTCCTCAGACTTGCTTTTGATCTCGCAAGGAAGAAGAAAAGAATCAAAGCATGTAGATTGAGAAACATAAAAGTTAATTTGGCATACTATTTTCAAGTGAAAATGCATCAATTCTGATGTTTCTTGTGCAAAAACTGTTTCCCATCAAGCACAAATCATGTTTTGGCTAACCATTATTTGCTAAACCAATAATAAACAGGAAACACCAAAACTGAGAGAACGTCTGACTGAATACTGTCAAACCCATTGACCATTTTGGAAATGTGCAGTGGGCAAAAAGTTGCAAAAATTTTTATATCATTCTTCAAGAGAGAGGAGGAAACAGAAAATTTCATAACATTGTCTTTCACTGGGCCAGTATGGTTAACTTCCTACTGGTTTGCCACCTCAAGTCTTTCCTTATTCTAATGGATTCTTTCTGCTACCAAGGGACCTCATTCATTTAAAGTCACAAATCTCAGTTTCATTGTCTTCACGCTGCAAGGTTTTCACAGAATGCCCCTCTGATCTGCCAACTGTAAGATTCAAATAGCAATGCCTCTTTCATAAGAGAAGGGTGTTGTAAGCAGGAAGCAGAAACTCTTAGCCTTAGTAGGTCCTCAGCATGTAACTACTGAGTGATGCATTGGCCACTGTGGTTGATGTCTAGCTTTTCAACTGAGCTTATTATTTATGGTTCTGAGCTAATTGTACAAGATAAGATCAATTCAGGTAAAAAAAACAATTTCTTTTCTAATAGCTGGATTGTAATTAAACCTCAACTTGTTGTATGTGGAACGCTATGAATAGAAATATTTCCAGGACATCCTGAAGCTCTAATGCTTAATATTTACACATGATTGCTTGGGGACAATTTGACTGCTTCCAAAGAGGAAAGCCAAGAGCCATTCAGAAGTAGAAGAAAGCACTCCTAACAAAAGTGATCACCTTGGTAGCTGTCAAGGGAAACCTGCTTTGTTTTTGGTGGATTGCAATGAATGCCTTCACTTTTTGCAAAACAATGTGCAATTGTTATTAAGAAGTAAATTGAGTAAAGAAAAGGGGATTATATGTTATTGGGAACTGGGAGAATCAATTAAAACAAGATTTAGAAAATGCATTACCCTGATTCTGATGTATTACTACCAGTTCTGTATCTGATTGAGCGGTGAGTTTAGGAAGTCTTGAGCCAGTGTAATGACTCTAAGTATCTGGACCACTGTCCTCAGTTACGTCCCAAAGAGCAGCAATAAAGGAATCTCTTGGTGCTGTAGTGTCATCTTCTAAGTTATTAACATTAACTTCTGTTTTTAGCAACAACAGAGAGCAGAAGCAGAAATGCATCACTTTGAAACATCATTTCTCAAATATTTTTACCCCAGGACCTTTCACACCATTTAAAAAAAAAGAAATATTTGGATTAAAAAGCTTTATTTTTGAGTAATATGTATAAATATTTCTTAAATTAGAAATTGAAGTGGAAAATTAAAAACTTACATTCAATAGTACATTTACAACAGTGATGTAAATATTTACATGTCCAAGCAAGTAACATATTTTTAATGAAATGACTTTTCTACAAAAAACTAATAAAAATATAAACTAATAAACTGTTTATATTTTTAGAAATTTCCAATGTCCGGCTGAATTCTCATGTCTACCTCTGAAATCATTGTTTCATTAGTCTGTTTTGGTTGAATTATATGCAGAAAACTTGGACACAAAAAGAAGTGTCTTTGTAAAGGGAGAAATAATTCAATTTTCTTAAATAAATTAATGCAGATAATTATTGATATTTCTTCTTCCATGGCACATCCAAATTCTAGCAAATGTAGTGTCCTAAAGTTTGCTATCCTGTGGAGGGTAAAAAAGTATCAGTAAATTTCTTTGCACTGTTATATTAAAAATCTATTTAATGGATGGGACATTTAGTCTTGTGTCATTTTGTGATGTCCTGCATTGGTCATATGAAGACTAGCTGTCCACTAATTTATTTGGATCCACTAAGTATTAAAGCATTTTGTTATATCAGATAATCACATCTGTTTCTATCATCACCAATCACATCAAAATAATCTTGAAATATTGGGAAACTGTCATGCTCTTGGTGGTAGAAACAAATTTTCCAAAATGCTCATTTTTACTTGAATGCTTACATTTTATCATGAGCAGAAAAGCTGCTTTTTGCTTTCCTTGAAGTAACAGATTTACTTCATTTATTTTTGAAAAATTCTCTTCTCAACACCAAGTCTAAATACTCACAATTTGTTAGCCTTTCTTTCAAGTAAAAATAGTCTTTATTTTTTTGAAGTGATCAATTTTAAAAACATAGAGAAGGACTCTCTCTCTCTCGCTGTTGGCAGTAAGATCCTTCTATGCCTATGTCTCATTTCATTACACAGATTGTTAAAAAGAAGTGCACACACAATTCTAGATTTAATAAAATTAATAATTTTTATTACTCTGTCACATTTCTTAAGTAAGACTGGCTTCTATTTTATTTTTTAATTTGTACTAAAGAGCTAGCTTTGTTTTGGGCCATCAATAGAAACATAAATACAAGAGTGAAAGGCAAATGATGGTTCTGTATTATCATAAAGAAAAGTTTTGAATGCTCAGATAACTTGAAGTGGCCTTAGGAACCCCTAGAACACCACAGATTCCAGTTTGAGTACTGCAAAGCCATTTCCCAAAATTGTATTATTATTTTTTTTAATATCTGGCCAATTTATCGATGAGATTGCAACACTGGCAGTTAATGATATTGTTGTTCCCTTAAAAGATATTTAAATGCTTACTACAACTTAGGAACTTTAAATTTTTGTGATGTGAATGAGTAATAAATTCATCCAAGTCCCTGAAACCTGGTTTTGTATTCCTTCTACTAAAGATTTACACTTTTTCTAGATTTGGTGGACACTGGGCACAGGTACCAATGTGAAGGAACAGGGGCTAACTTTCTAATCAACCCACTGTGTCACTTCTCTGAATCAATCTGCATGTCTGTAAGTGATAATAATGACTTTGACTTGTTACCCTAGAAAACTGTGTGAGGGTGATTCAAATCCAATCGGTTTCCATCTGTGTAGACTTTGCATGCTCTCTCAGTTGGCAGCCAGCCTCCCCCTCATATCTCTATGTGAAGGCAGGGAACAATCCTCACTTGGAAGCAAGTAGAGTCACTCCTCAAAAAAGGCAGGGTGCGAGGGTGGTGGGTGATGGCTGACCCCGGGCAGACTCAAGGTTTAAGGACAAGTAAGGTCAGTGGTGTCACAGAATTGGTTTCCTTATTCCTAGGAGATGGTTGTTCACATGAAAACAAAACAGTGCTTGCCAATCCTCTGTCTGCTTCCAGAGGGAAGTCCAAGGGCTACAAAATAAACTGTCTTCCACCCTCAGTTCAGCCAGATGAGGACTGCAGAAAATTCAGACTGCGGTAGGGCGAATTAGCATATCCTTGTTCTGTGAAAACATGGAAAACTGAAGTTTCCAGGGAGGTGCCCGTGACGCTTAAAGAAGAGCCAAATTAACACAGGGGGGAAAAAGCTGATAGTGACTAACAATTCCTACAGAAGACTAATTTTAGAAGTAAACCTGGTGAAATCACGCTGGTCAGTAAAGAGAAGGACTGGCCCAATGACCTAATTACCACTCAGTGGGAAAAAGAGAAACCAAACCCTGGAAAATTGCGTCAATATTGTGACCTTTCATGAGCACCATTTTTAAAAATACTCATGGCTATCCTGAAAATTTTCCTTTTCTTTATGAGTAACCATATACTGAATGCCAGTTTAATTTTGAACAACTAATAACATCAACATTTTTCAAATTTTTAGGACAGTCACACCAAAATTCTTAGCCATAAAGGTTGAGTTAATTAATTAAAAGAGCAATTGTGTTTCTCCTCCTCCTCCCCCTCCCCCTTCCCCTCCTCCTCCTCCTTCTCCTCCTCCTTGTCAGGCATCAATTGGCCCAGAAGCTGGTGAACTTCTCATTAGTAAAGTAGCATCAGGGCAGTGAGTCCATATGTATTTTTAGGTCAGAGCTCTCTTAGAAGTGCAGTTGGGCCGGTGAGATGGCTCAGCGGTGTAAGCGCCTGCCTGGCAAGTGCGAGGGCCTGAGTTCGACTCCCAGAACCCACATACGAAAAAGGGGCCGGTGATATCACTCAGCAGCACGGGCGCCTGCTGGCGCGCGAGGTCCTGAGGTCAACCCCCCGGTACCCACAAAAAAAAAAAAAAAAAGAAATGCAGTTTGCTGTATCGGAACTGCTCTAAACATTGCCTCTGTTCTGAACACAATAATTTTTTCCAGCAAGAAACATTCTACTGAAAAAGTGAGAAATTGCCAAATACATTTTCCTCCAATTTCTATGTCCATCTGTGGTCCTAGTTCAAGACTTCCAAAGGGAAATGCATGTAATTAAAGAAGATGCGAACCTGAAAGACACATGGATTGGCACTGAAAATTAATTAGCCCATTTATTACTTTGATCAACAGTTATATCATAAAAGCCTACTCCATCTTACTTACTTCAAGGATAAACTGGTGAACTAAGTAAAATAGACTCAGCTCTCTGAGAGCTGCAGGACTAAAGCCACTCAATAAATAGTTCTTCATTTAATTTTATTCGCTTGGTATATTCCAGGGGTGAAGAATTTGGTTGGAGAATATAAATAACTGGAGAGTTATAAGAATACTGACCTAAACCCAATCTTTGAGCTAAAAGGTGATTTATTGAAATATGAAATTGTAATATGAAATAAAATATGCAATTAAAACTTTAACATGGAATTGTCAAACAGTTTCAGTAGCTGCCCTTCATCTTTTGCCCAAAGCCCTTTATGGAGGTAGGGCTTTCATCAGAACCAAAGCTTCCTTTACCCAAAGGAAAGACAACATTCTTGCCTCCCTCGCTCTCCTGGCTGATTAGAAGACAGTGGGGCTTCTGAGACCGCCTTACACTCCCCTCAGCGGCTCCTTGTCAAGTGGACCCTACAGCTGTTCCCATGGCTTTTCTTTCGATTCCACCCCATCGCTCTGATACCCTTCTCTGTCACAGCTATCTTTCTCTCCCACAAGCACCGGCATCCCTTTTGTTGGAAGATACGTTTGTCTAAGCTTAAAGGCAGTGTGCCCAATTTCAGAGCATATAATTTGAAGTCTGAGGATCCTTTCAGAGTGTTTATCGCAGTGCCCATTGTTGTGGTCTGGTTTCACAAGTCAACATGGCCTTCTAATTCCTCAGCTATCTGCCTGCAGTTGCAACAAACTTTTCTACCAGTCTTTTTGAATCAGAGAGACCCAGCTGAAGATCTCATTTCTGGCCCTATCTGGTTATTAACAGCACTTCTGAAAATTTAGTAACATAGCAGATCATTTCTATAAAATCAACTATCTCTAGATCTGTGTTTTGAATAATGTCTAAATTTCAAGTGTTTTAACTGTCCCACACCTGTTTCATTTGCTTTCATCTCCTAAGTGGATCAAACTCCTAGGGCTTTGCCTCCCCATTTTTTGTGATCAACATCAAGAGAAGCTTCTCTTTAAATCATATTTTTCAGGGACTAAAGCTGGGAGGGCCTTCTGGTAGGTTACCCAAATCCTCATGATGGTCAGTCAGAGGTCCTTTCCACTGTAGAAAAGTGAGAACTATTTGTAATTCATCAAAACTCTGGGTCATATTGCTGTGACCTTTGGGAGAGGCTCACCTAGAATGAGGGTATAACATGGCACAGTGACCCTGAATATGTGTCCTTACAGGTCCAGGCTAGCACTGCTGACCAGGGACATTTCTCTCCATCTTTAATTAATTCATCATTACTCCAGATAATAGTTTAGTGACAATAATAAAAGTAAGAGATTTTCACTTTACTCCCCGCACTAGCCAGAGATATGCTTTTGAGTTTAAGGGTTATGAAAACACACAACAAAACTAATTCTGACTGGTCAGCAGGACTGACAAATTCACCATTCCATACAGCTTTCATGCTGGCAAGTGGAAGTCAGCAGGAAACCTGTAATCAATACACAGGGAGATAATTTCACATGATAATTTTTAGGAAAAAACAAAGTCAGATAATGGGTTTGAAAGTATGCAGCTGGGAAATGGGCTCAAGGTGAGTAAGAAATTTAACTGGAAGATGAGGTGAGGAAGAGTCCCTGGGGGAGTGCAGTGATATTTGAGGAGCAGCAGATGATGAACAGGCACTCGGTGGGGACAATTTGAAGGAAGTGGGAAGGAGGGAAATGTGAAATCTTGAAGCTGGAAGAGAAACAGAAAAAAAGATGACATAACAGCAGAGTTACGGAAGGAGTGGAAAACTTCCCTGTAGGGGAAAAGGCAGAAGATCTTTAGATCATAGTAAAGATTTAGGGGTTTTTGACCATTGATCCTCAAAACACGAATGAAATGCAGCTCAGTAATATATCTGTTATGTATTAGCCCTGTGACTTCTCTTTAGTTCAAAGTGTCTAATTTAGATGCTTGGGAGCTATTAGCAAATCTAGGATCCCAGTCTACAGCCCATTGGCTCCATTTTTAATCTTACATAAACCAATTTCAAATAACTGAAACTTTTAGTGAACATAGAAATTTGCTCATAATACAATGGGTATTAGAAGCCTGCTTTTTTTTCCCCCCCATTTCCACACCAAAAAATAATCATTTAGTGAAAATTTCCAAATTCAGAATTGAGGATTCAGGGTAGTGATAACCAGTTGTTGCAAAGTTGATGAAATGTCCTTCCTAAGGCAAATTATGAAAGAATTAGGCCTTGTTCTGTCTTTTCTTCTCCTCCCCCTACTCTTTTCTTCCTTTTCCTCCTTCTTCTTGGGACATACTCAATACTTGAATATCAGTGGCACACGGATGTGGTAAAAAGCTACCTTCTTGATGGTAATCGATATTGTGCTTCCTGCCTAAGACTCTTGAAATGGGAAATTATAGGGTTCCCAGCTATGTTCTTCTGTTAACCACAGTCATCAAACACTTATTGACTACTGAATGCTGTGCTGAACTGTGCTGGACATCGGGCAAGATAGGGACAGATGGCCACATTCATGGGAAATAGCACTGAATTCCTAAACTGTGATTGAGATGTCAAGAACACAAGGAGAGTGTGAGCATTTTCCCCTCGGCCTTCAGTTCACAGATTTATTCCTAGGTAGGTACAAGACACCCCTCAGCTTTCTTCAATAATCCCCTACCAAGTTTCATTTCCTTATAAGCTGTCCATCAGAAGCTGTAGATAACCAAGACAACACTTTTTGTCTATTTTGCTTTCAGTCTTACCTAAATTCTGCCTTTGAACCTTTAAATCTTGCTTTGATAAGAAGGTCGCAGCTTACCCCTGGGTATCATGAGGTCTATTGTCAATACCAGCATTTAGAATTCGTAGTTCACATTTCTTACTAAATGTGGTGTGATTTTCAAGTGCAAGCTCTTTAAAATGCATGTTGAGCCTAATTGTAAGTATGTTCCTGCTCTCATTTAGTATTTTCTTTTTTGATTTGATTCTGATGTCTGAAATTAGGGAAAAAAAGTCAATGCTATCTATATGTGCCCCTGTAATCTTGAAATAAGTGTTTATTAACTTTCTTAGATGAAATTATAAACTCTGGAAAGACAGAAAAAACAAACCCAAAATACATTCCTTTTTGTATTACCTTAAACCGGGGCTTCTTAACTGCAACCAAATTTTTCCTCTAAGGAACGTTTTGAACATAGATAAAATTTTGGATGGCATGGCTTGGGGTGAAATGTGGAAGACACCATTGACATAAAGAGAGCAGAATCAAGACAGCCAATAAACATCTTAAAAATCAAGGACAATTTTCTAAGGCACGGGATTAATTGGCTTAGAATGTTGTTTGCACCCTGGCTGATAAACCCTGTACTAAGAATATATATTTTTCTATAGGCTGAAATACTGAAATTTTATTAAATGTTTTGTTAACTATTTTAAGATTTTTACTTTTTATATTTAAATCACTCCATTTTTTTGTTGGTTACACTTCCAGTAATATGATTTTGTTACATAATACAAATCATGTGTACTCCAAGACAACTGAAAATCCTTTCATAGCTAATGAAGCACTGTGGCCTAAATACCTTTGGAAGGTTTAAAGAGGCTATTAATGTCGTAGTCACAACTCAGACATATATACCAGAATACTACGTTTGCATCAACCAGCTTGCATTAAAAGGTGTTAGTAACTATTATGGGTGACGGCAACAACTAGAAACAAATATGGAGATTTATAAGATCAATCACAAAACTCTACAATATGAACATCCAAATATTTTCTACCTCTATTTGCCATTTGAAAACAAAACAGAGTAAATGAACAAATGAAAAAGTTCTTCTAACTTGAGTCTATCATTAGCACATTTGTAATTGTTACCATGACAAGGAAAGAGCTTACTACTTGAAATTATTTTCCCAGGTATTATTAATTGAAATATTTTACACTACTTTCTAGAAAGAAAGAAAGAAAGAAAAATTAATTTCAGAAGAGTAGAACAAAAAATAGCAGGGAAGACAAAACATCATAATATTTATTATATGAATGAGTTTGGATTTTCTAAACAGCTGGGTTAACATAAATGATATAATTTTCCTCTCTATGTGACCCTGCAATAATCAACAGGCCAAGAGGTCTCTGCCCAGGGTACAAACTTCTCAGGATATCACCAGAAAAGCCTAAGTAATTTTAATGATGGTTTCTACCTTTATCACAATATGACCTGTATGTTGTGAAGGCTGCAGTGGTCAGTAGTGTTTCAGGGTTATGGCTGAGCCACCAGACATAGGGTATAAAGATGCAGAAATGGTGACATTCACGACGTGGTATTTACAACAAACCATTTTCCCGGAGGCAGCTTCCAACCTCCTATGTGGATCTATTTTCCCAGTAATTATCTCTACTTCCCTCAATGTATTGTCTGTGCTTGCTGGACTGGTTTGAGGTGTGAAGGTTAATACACTGGGTGTGTATGTGGGAAGAGGTCCATGCCACTACCTAGAAGTTATTAATCATTCCAGTTGTTATTTTAACATTGAGAATATTCTCTATTTCAGAGACTTGAACTTGCACATGGGAACCAGGCAGACTGTTTGAGGCCTGGACTATGTGAAATCATATCTTACCTCAACAGGTATGCTTCATATTTATGAAAAAGGTACCAGTTTATCACTTTTTTGAACTTTACTATGCAGTTGATTACTATACGTGACATTGACTTGTTTAACCAATCTTTGAGAAACGTATTATCTAAATTGAATTAACTTCTAATAATGAGGTGTGTACTTTGCTAGCAGAAATGATTGTTCCTATTGTTTTGATAGTGCTAAAAAGAATAAAGCATAATCTTAGTGTTAGTTTTGTTACATTTTTTTTCATTTTTATTCCTGTAGCATCCATGCAATGATACGTCTTTGGCAAAATATCATCTGAAATCAGCCTTTCTCTTTTGATGCCAAACTTATTTTAACATAAACAACATAAATTATTTCACAAAGTATTGCCAATTACCCATGAGGCAGGGGGATTGATTACCAGCTCTTGGTGTTTGGTCAGATAGGATTTGTGTGTATGACATATATTCATGTGCCTTTCAGAACTATTTTTTTTAGTTTCTTCTGTTTCTGGAAGAAATGCTTTCTTTCCCCTTCTGTCCAAATTCCTTAACCATAGGTGTCCTAAATCACCTTATATATTTTTTCTTTAACTTCATGTATTATCAACACCTAGAAGGAAATGATCAAGTTGGACTATTTATAGCCCATTCGAAGGAGAATGAACTAAATGAAGGCATGGAAGGACTGGACTATACTAATAAATGGTAGCTTCTTGGTTAAATTGTTTTTAGTAGAAGTATGAATGCTTCTCTCTCTCTTTTTTTTCTTCTTTTTTATTTTCTTGGAACCAGGAATCGAACTCCAGACCACGCGCTTGCCAGGCAGGCTCCATGATGCTGAGCTATGTCCCCAGCTCATGAATGCTTCTCTTTAGTAAAACAGAATTTTTAACTAAAAGAGCTATTCAAAATTTATAGATCTATGTAAAATTGGGGGAAATTATAGGCCATCTCCTACCATAAAATTGTGAACAAAAAACAAGTGATGTGACCCTATGAACCTAAAATATAGGCCTTCATCTCACACCTTCATCACCTTCACGGCCAGATTCATTCATTCATTCATTCATGAGCGAAACAGCTTCTTTGAGATTCTAAGTCTGCTAGTACCAACGCGCAAGAGAATACATAAGTAATGACAGCAGAATGTTTGCAAACCAAAACTTGAAAATTCATAGTGGAATTCTATGAATTCATAGTGGAAACAGTATTTCTGGATTTTCCTGCAAGCTTGCCACTAATGGAAGGGAAAATGTGATAGGTATGACAAAAAGGAAAATATTGAAGCAAATACACCCTGTATCACTTTGTGTGTGTGTGTGTAAGGTGTGTGTATATGTCTGAAGGATATTTTTAACATCTTCTTCTAAGACATGAATATCTTGAATTTAACCACAATTAGGCATGTGAACAAAACACTTTAGTGAAGAACTTGCATTTTTCTTTTTACTGTTATTCAAAAATAAGACTCTCCTACACTTGATCCTAAGGGATATTTGATGAATTGGTTCAATTATTACTGAGGATTTAGAAGCCTTCAGTAGTGGCAGGGTTTGTGGGGCTGGCATTTCAAATGCGGATAGGACCTTCCAGAGGCATTCTGTTGTTGTGGGAAGAGTAATTGGTCAGTAGTCTAGTGCTGATGGGATGCCGATGGAAGGGGAAGTGTGGAATTATAATGGTGTCCCTGAACATAGGATCTGCTGCTCTTTTGCGGGAGCACGTGTGCTCGAAGACCTTTCGGAAGAGTAACGTAATCAGGAAATTTTTCTGCCTTCTATTTGGGCCTTTGGGTAAAATCTAGAGGCTCAAATTTAGACACTGCTCTTTCAAATGCTAACTAGGAAAGTGTAACAACTTGTATGTTATTTTCCTTATAGTGTGTATATTAAGACCTGACTCAGGAGAATTTTGAAGAAGAACAAAAAGGTGGGAAGTAAGAGGAAACATAATAAAAACAGCCAACTGAGTTGGTTCTGTAGCTTGCAAACATACACAAGAGCAGACATGAGACATAGGCTCATATTAAGTGTATTTCTCAAGTCTTTTATAGGATGGAGGCCTCAGAGCACATTTTACCATCTACTTAATAACAATATTAGCATAAGCTTGGCAAAGCAGCCTCAGATATAAAATTTAAGAATGAGTTCTTCTGGAGCATAAAATTACAATTGTTTTGCTAGTTAAAGGATAAAATAAATGTCTATTCAAGCTAATTGCTATCCAACTTGTGACTTTTTGTTGTTGTTTAGCATGTAATAAATCCAACTCATTTTATTGTAGTGGGCTATAAAACAGTCACTATATAATATTATAAATCCTGCAAAGAATTACATATTGCACATTTTTTCCTGGCAGTGTTCATTTTAACTCAAAACGTCTGTAGGCAGTGACCAAGAATTAAATAGATTGAGAAAATTAAAACCATCCAGTTCAACATCAGTTTTACTTTGAGATTTAGGCAACTTTTAGAATGTGGATTTCAGGTGACAATAAAAATATCAGGACATTGGAAAATGAAATAACACATTACTGGGACCAGAGAATCATTACTCAGGGTGCTGTCATAGCTGAGTAAACTGCTGAGAGGGGATGGCATTGTGGCACCAATTCATCAGAACAACTTTGCCTGAATTGTTCCCAGTTTTCAGTTGGATTGGTTTAGATTATCAGGCCCTTGTGGGGAGCAACTCATCCCATTGTGCCAAGGACTTTCTTGGTTTTACTCTTGAAAGTCCTGTGATGCAAAAAATCTTGAGGAACTGGGCAAATCAGGATAGTTCTTCCCTCTAACTGGGAAAACTAGCTTCTTTGGAAACAAAATGCCTTAAATGACTGACTCCAAAGTCTCTCTTACCCTAAGATATGTAAAGCATTCTCATCTCTTTTAGGATTTCAGAAATTTTGGGCATCTAGTATTAGTTATTTCAGTGTAACAGGTTTTTGTTTTGCTTTTTTTTCCCTCCCAGATACTTATCCCTTGGTGATTATCTGCTATCTACTCATCTCCAGAGGCTTTAGTGAAGGTTGGACCTCGCATTAGAAGCATCCTTTGTAAGTTACTTTCTAGGTTATGCTTAAGTGGGACAGGGCTGTGTGTTATCTAGCCTTCCCAAATGACAAAGGACACTTTTGTATTCAGTGGATGAAATAGATAGTCTCACACATTTCAAAGCCTCTCCTGGCTTTGATATAGCAGTACCCATGGGAGCGGGTGGAGACAAGTGAGATAATCCCCAGGACAATCATTTTTATTTCAGGTCTAGCATACAGATTTTATTATGTAAGCGAATTAGGTTTGCCTGAAACAAAACCTACTGTCAAGAACCCATGCAACCCCAACTCCATGCATCGCCTCTGGAAGGGCAGACTCAGGGAGGTTACCAGAGGCAAAGTGCAACGTGCTGTTCCTAAGTCAGCTCACTGTCGAGGTATCTGTGCGATCCGGGGTTACAGCACGATCCACTGTGTACCAATTATGCCATTAACATGCTTCATTTACTATATACACACATGAGAACCGGCGTTTTTCTCAAAGACAAAACCCAAATCAGGCCGCTGACGCCACAAATCACGTATGCCTAGCATAAAACACATGTGCCCATGGATACGTCCTTACACTTTCAAAGCTAAAACAGTGGTGTGGACTGAAGACAGGAGGAATCCATGGCAATTAGACCCACATAGTAATCACCTGAAGGTAAAATTTTACCAGCACAGTTAGAAAATAGACATTCAACCTCACCTATTCACGTAGGAATTTTTCCTTTAAAACAGGAAAGGCATTGATATTATAACCTCAAAATGTCAGTTTTGAGTTTCAGGTCTTTTCTCTGAACTATTTTTCTCTCTCTCTCTCTTTTTTATCAGAGCACCAGTGTCTTTGTTCATCCTTACTTTTGCTAATAAGCAATCAGTTTCTGTGTTTGTATTAAATTTCCAATCATTGAAGACACCATAAGGTTCTATTCCCCATATTGATTAAGAGTAAGCAAAGAGTGTTGTGGAGTGGAGGTTCAAACATTAATTAGGAGATGAAGCAGAATCTATCAAGTCATGAAGATTTCCTGCTGCTGGAATCAAATCCCTGAGTCACTGCCTACCCTAAGCCATGTACTTATACTGTCACCTTCTGAGAATAAAGGTGCTACACTCCAGGACACCAGGCTCAGGTTCTCAAGCAGTTTCCCTCTTACGAAGGCAGATGTCCTTTATTTTGTAATTGAATGAAGGAGATGAGAATGAGGTGTTCAGTGCTATTATTTGCCTCTCAAGGACAAACCTGATTCTGTAAATGGATGTTGGAATTGGAAGAGAATATGTGGAGAGTATCAAATATGGTTTATCCTTCAAATTCTACTTCCTCTATTTAATCAAAAGAGTTATCATTCTGGATTCAATAAAAACATTAAAAGACAAGAAATATGTATTTTTTCTCAAAAAAAATTTGGAAAATTACACATAAAGAGATTGGTTCCAGTGTTAATAAAAGGTTAAAAAATTCTATACAACTTCCCAAGTCCAACTCACTAAGTGAGATGCGTGTGTGTTTTCCTAGTAGCAAATGTTCTAATTCTCAAATCGTTCTCATGTGTAATAAGCATACATATGCTTATAACTAATAAGTAAATCCAAAATATTAGAATAATTAGAATCAGATATTAATATGCAGTATTATATATGATGTGCTCTTTTAAACAAAGCTGTCGTTTAAAGTAGATTACAGGTTTTAGAACATTATGCCACAAAATTTGTATCCTCCATTGAAAAGCTAGTATTTATTGAGTACTTATGTTTCATGTGAATGGTCTCATTTATCCTCAAAACAACAATATGAGAGATGTACTAATATTATCACATTTTTTGTAAATAAGAAAACAAGTTGAAAGATGTTTCCTCAATTTAGCACTGTTACTTTTATTAAGTATTAACATTCCATGATTAAAGAACATCTTTGTTTCTAATGAATGTCTGTGTAAAAAAGTGTAAAAATGCAATTTTTAACATATATGAAGTGGTAATAGAAAAATTGAATTCATTTCAGAAAATTAGCAGAGCAAGCATTAAAATTTAAAAGCTGTGGTTGCAAATAACGATGGCATTTTAAGCATACTTTTATCTATGCAATGAGACGAAACATACTTCTTTTAGATAACATATTTTAATATTACCATTCCATTTGACCTAGTCATATAGAGGTCAGCTTTTGACCACTGGAGAGCGGAGATCAATTTAATGTTGTTTATTTCTACCTGGAAAATTGTGCCAACAGAAAAAGATGTGTAAATGGTAGGTACTTTGTAATCATTAGGTTAAGAGGCTAATGAAATGAAATTGGGTCTGAATTATTTCTAACTAACTTTTGAGCTATTTGAGTCCCACCAATGCTTAGAACAGGTCCACTTTCCGATAGCGTGCTTGTCTCTGTCTTGTAGCTGAGAACATAAAAGGTAGAGAGTTATCACGCCCTCTAGGGGTATCTTTTAGAAAAATCTTCCACAGCTCAATTACCCTCAAAAGAAACGCTGTTTATTTTCAGCCCAGTAGAAAGGGAAGGCAGAAACACAGGAGTCTTGAGAAAAGCCACACAGGCCTCCTACCTCTCATGTGTGCCTTCACCCAGCTCTTTCTTGGACCTGTTCCATCGGATGTCTTACAAGAGCTCTAACTGTATCAACCCTTCAATTATTTTATTTTATTATTTTAAAAAAGGTTTACAACCTGCTATTAATTTTCAGCTGCACGCTGTTTCTCTAACCTTTACATTCCAAAAGAATTCTAAATGGTGGCTAAATTTCTACCTTGGTCGGCAGAATTCGTACAGTGGCTTCTCCCGTTCTGTTTCTGAGTAGGACACGATGTCCGAGGCAAGGTCTCAAATCGACATCACAAGCTTCCTTACAGAGAACGTGATGTAAAAAGAATCAGACTATCTTTTGAAGAGAAATAAATTCTTAGGGAGAGGAAAAAGTATAAGAACAATTGATGATTGCTGCAAGATCAATCAAGAGTAATTAGTTGCTGAAAATAAAGCTCAGAGCCAAGTAGTAAGAATAAGAGAGTGTGTAAGAGTTAAAATTTACGGTACAGAATATATGTACATGAAGCAGAACACTACGAAAATTGTATTCAGCACATTATTTAGTTACTTGCTAAATCATGAAGGGGTAGTTTTTATTATACCCATTTTTTATAGAACATAAAAGCAATTCTGAAGAGATATATGCTCAAGGTCACACAGTCAGTAAATGGTAGAGAAAAGAGTTGATCTTTGATTCTTCTCATGCTCAAGGTCACACAGTCAGTAAATGGTAGAGAAAAGAGTTGATCTTTGATTCTTCTCTCTTTCATATGCTGTCCCATGACAATAACCTCTGTCTTCCAAGAAGGTATAACTTAATCTCTAATATTTGGAGATATTACTTAATCTATAATAAAATGGTATGAAGGAGAAATGCATCAATTATCAAGTTTATAATGTCATCTAATTAAAGTACTACAAATACATGGTAGAATAAACTCTAGAAGGAAGTAAGAGTTCACAATGTTCTGGGGTAAGGAATGGTCACAGAATAGACCTTTAATAGACCATAGAGGGAATAGAGGGAAATGAAATTAAGACTAAAGATGGTTGGAAAAGCTAAAAAAGGATAGCAGAGGCAGGAAGGTTTCAGGAAGAAAAGGGAGGAGAAAAGCATGAGCCAACTCATTTTCAATATAATACTGCAAATCAATTGAATCAGGTTGCTATCCTCCCACTCTGCTGCAAAATAACTTGAATTGTTAGAAGGAAGGGGTCAGATGGGCCAAAGAAACAAGAAGTGAAGATTTTTCTCAACTTAAATAGTGTGAAAAGACAGGTACCTAGACAAGGTGCTACAACTAAGAACTCTGACTAGGTAAATAAAGACAGGGCGAGTTTGAGGAATGGAAGAAATTAAATGTCAGGAAAATGGGTAACTGAAGCATAAAATTATTGAGTGGGGACCTCTTAAATTTGGCCTATTCCTAGTTTTGCTTAGAGATACATTTTCTTGAATATACAATTTAACATTTATCCTCACAATAATTGTTTTGTCTCGAAGCATATTATAAGAGGTGCTGGTGGCCAGGTTGCTATGATGACAAACAGGAATAGCAGGATGACCCCCAACAGATCATACACAGTAATGGGTGGTGTACTTTGGGCTAGTTTACACCATGGCCAAGACAGTCATGGGCATGATCTACAGGGGTACGTGGAATTAGTTCAAAGCTAACCTCCTTCCAATGGAAAACATAAAAAATGTCACTTAGCTCTTCCCTTCATATGTACTTATAAATGCGACGTTGTCAGTTGTTGAAAACAAAGCTCATATGATAAGCTTGGAGAAAAGTCTCAGAATGGTGCATAATAAATAACAGTCAGGTATACAAATTGTTTCATCCTTAGAAACAGGGGTAGGACAAGTGTGGATTAACATCTTCCTAAGTAGAAGGGCAAAATCCCCAACTCTGCAGATTCCATCTTATCCCACATGGAGAAGAAATATGTCCTTCTGAGACATACGACATCAAAGGAAGATTGGTTTGATCGTGCAGAACTGTCATGGCACAATTCTCCAGAGAAACTGCTTTAATCTTACCAGGTTTAGATATCTGCAAACTTAAACAGCATAATTCAGCTACCCCCTCCCACCTTCAAAACTTAGTTTTCCTTCATTCCCAGTTTTGTAGCCTTGTTTTCCTTCAGATAATGTGCTGAATTGTCCTCTTGACCATATGGACATGGGCTAATAGAAAAGTCAAGTTTCAGGCTTAGTATATGTTCAAGAATGGACTTCCAGGGCCGGTGAGATGGCTCAGCGGTGTAAGCGCCTGCCTGGCAAGCGCGAGGGCCCGAGTTCAACGCCAGGACCCCACATACGAAAAAAGGGCCGGTGATATCACTCAGCAGTGGCACGGGCGCCTGCTGGTGCGCGAGGTCCTGAGGTTGACCCATGGTACCCAAAAAAAAAAAAAAAAAGAATGGACTTCCAACATCTTTTAAAATTTTAGTTTATTAGGTCATGTGTGTAGTACGTAATGTTTCCATTCCTTGTGGGAAGTTGGCACTTGCACATAACTATCTCAATTCCTTTTCTCATCCCCTTTCCCTTCTCTCTCTCTCCCCCTCCACCCATCTCTTGATCCTCTTCCTTTTCTTTTCTTTCTTCTTTCTTTTTTTTTTTTTAACATGTTTATAGCACACATGGGCCAGAGGTCTGCCTTATAGCAACAAAGATGAATGCAAGAGGAAATTCAGGCTGGCAAATACCAATCCCACTTGTGTTGGTTAATAAGCAAGACTCCAATCCAGCCAGCAGTTCTCTGGTAGCTGTCATTTCTGCATCCAATCAGTTGCCTGGGAATTATCCCAATAAAAAGAATACGATGTGTCATTTCTCAGTCAGCCAATTAAAGGGCCTTGCAGCAGTCAGAGAGCTAGAAGCTAGTTCTCACACAGGAAGCAGGGTGGGGCCAGATTGTCATGGGCCTGCAGGGAATATAAGAAAGTAAGTACTAGTGGTTCACAGGGGGACTAGTTCACAAACTAGGAGGAGTTATGACCATATCTTTTTTTTTTTTTTTTTTGGTACTGGGAATCGAACTCAGGACCTTGTGCTAGCCAGGTAGGCGCTTGTGCTGCTGAGCTGTGTCCCCAGCCTGGAGGAGTTAGTAGTATTTCAATATTTCTTCTTTACAAGAATTTCTTTAGGACACAGCATTGTGAAAAGGAAGCAAACTGACTTGGCTAATCCTACCACAATGGGGAATTCAGTTTATATAGCTCTGAGACAATTTCCTAGAGTATGTCCTTTGAGCCTCTAAACCTACTCAGTATTAGAAGTCTTGCAAATATGGATTAAAAGCAAATAAATAAAAGAATATAGGACCAAAGTTTTATATTAGGCATATTGATCCACTATTTTACTGAAGTAGTCAGTAGAAAGAATAGAGTTGACAAAGATCCTCAAATTCTCACTTTTGAAAAATGGAAATAATTCTGTGTTCTCCAAACACTTAGAAGGTGACAATTTCTACCCTTGCAATTATCATGACAAATGAAAGTCCTCTACTTTATATACGTATAGTGCGCTGGGGCTCAAACCCAAGGCCTTGTGCACACTAAGCAAGCACTGTACCACTGACCTCCATTTCCAGTCCTATGGATTTTTTCTAATCCAAAGGTATTAAAAACTTTGTAGTTCTACTATGGTCACTTCATTAATTCAAAATGTGAACCATCATTATCTACAAATTCACCAGTATCTATACATGTCTGGAAAATTTATGTAAATGTATTTCATGGATTCTACAATGGACTTGCTTTTTACATGTTGACATCTCTGAAATTGAGATGAATCTAAACACTAACGTGTTTGTAAAACATCGTCTAATAAGTTGATTATTTAAAAACTTTTTAGCCTTAAATTAATACATGTTATATTTTACAAATCAGTGGCATTTGAAATCAGATAGAACAGAGAAATGTGTTTTAAGTAAATTGAGTGGAGGAAAACTATCCACCCACCAGGAAAAATACCTACATGTGAAATACATCCTATTACTCCAGGAAAACATTGATATGTTTGAAATGGAATAAAAAAAAAATAGAGGACTGTAGAGTGAAGAAATGTAGAGACTCCAGTATAGGCAACCAGCAAAAAATTCCAGAAAGAGTTGAATTTAAAATGCTTATAAGAATATCTAATTGCCCTGAATCTTGATTTTTATGAGATCCCCAAAAGCTAGCCTGTAAAAGGATCAACTTAAAGTTGGTAAATTAATCCATCTATTCACTTTTTTTATTATTTAATTAAACCAATCCTACTACTGAGATAAATTTAGTTAAACCCCTCCTACCACAGGATAATTTAATCTGCCCTAATGGTATTCATTGCTTGACAATTATTCCAGATAAACAAAACAGTGATATATTTTAGAAACTCTTCTCATTTTAAGTATTCACAATAACTTTACTCCTGGAAATGATTGTATTTATGAAAGAAAAGAGCGAAATCAATGTTTCTAGTGACATAGTATTTTGTCCTTAAAATTTTTACTATTGTTTAATTAATGTCATTAAGTGTTAGCTGAATACTTAATAACTGTAGAGGAGCTTATTGGACACAAACTGAGATTTTGGTGTTAGATGAACTGGAGTTCAAGTTCCAGGTGCACTGTTTACCAGTTGTGTGACCCTGAAACCCTGCTTTACCTCTCTGGTATCCAGTTTCTGTTTCTTCAGTCATGGGGATAGTAACACTTACTGCATCAGGTTTAGTTTCAAGCAAATAAGATTCTATTGTGCAGTGCATAGAATACTGCCAGGCATACAACACACTGTTAATAACGGCAGTTATAATGATACTTTTTATGACACTCACCCCTTTGCTAGAGGACAGCATTAACAGGACCAATTTACTTAAAGAAGTGGTTTCTCATTTCTTTTCCTAGAACAAATTTAAGCCTGAGCATTCTCACTCTGTCCGGATAATGCCTAACATGACTTGGCAAACCAAAGATGGGTTCCAATTTTATTAGCTCTACAGGAAATTTCTGATTGATTTAACCTCCAAAAGACAATACCGTGTAATTAGCATGTAACAAATGTCAACCCTTGTTATTGCTGGAACTGACAGCCCCTCTAGATCCCCGTCCTACTCCTGGCTTTCCTATGTATCAATGCAGGTTTTTTTTTCTCCTCTTTCTTTCACTTTCCCACAGCACCTTGTTGTACCCAGTTCCCTTTGAGTCATGTTGAGAACGATTTCAGTTGCAGCTCTTCCTGAAAGTCAGTTATTTTGAAACATAAGGAGACATAAAGAGATAAACACTACCTACTTGCTCTGTTTTGGGTGGCTCGGAGCCAGCAATGATGCAACCCATAAGAGGCTTCATCAATAGGGTTTTTTTTTTGTTGTTTTTTTTTTGAGGAGTCTTTGTATTTACATATTACAGTAATTAAAGGATTGGTTTTTCCCCAGAAGTAATTTGTCTAAAATCCTTAAAAGACGGTAACACACACAAACACACACATACACCAAAACAAACTTTTCCCATTTAAAATTATGATATGACAGAGAACAAAGGAATGCAGATTAAAACATACTGCATTTAAAGTTAGGAGCCCTGGTTACTACAGATTAGACCAGGGGCCAATTGCCTTATCTCTCAATTCTTTATGTTCATCTTTAAAAGGATCCCCTAAGATCCCTTTTAGTTTTGATATCCAAGTATTTTGTGACTTTACATCATATTGAGAAGTGCAGCTAATGAATGGCTTTGTAAGTTAAGAATTCTCTTTCAAAAGATGCTCAATGAGAGAGTCACACAAACCAAAACGTGTCACCATGTTTTTTCCATAAAGATGCTACCATTGCCTGTGGTAGGTAGGATCTGTGTTTCAAGCTTTTCTGTCAGGAAAGAGAAACTATCTGCCTTGGAACTGGCTGGCATTATGGCTGAATTTAGTTTCTTCTCTCACAATCAAAATTGCTTTTATCAACGCCAGAGAACTTGCCACATTAACACTGAATTCCAGTTTGTTGATCCAGATATTGAGTGAAGATGACAACTATAGCCAAGCTGAAGTAGAAATGTACTTCTTTTTATTTATGATTAGTGATCATAGTTATCCTGCTATTCCCTAGTTCACTGTTACCACCATTTATTCCCCTCGCTAACCACACATACACATCTCACACACACACACACACACACACACTTCTCACTCTGTATTTATGAATTAGCTTTCATTTGAGTGTTTATACTACAAATATTTACTGAAGAGTTGGAAAAACTTTCACTAAGGAACTGAAAGAGATACTAATGTTTAAGAGAAGGAATCAAAAAATTTTAACATTCAAAGAGGAGAAACAGGCCATATGTATAAATAACTAGGGTACAAAGCAAAGAAGAGAGATTGGAAAGTGGTATGTTACAGGTATGTTCATGTTGAGCAAACCATAAAGCCAAAAACAACCCCAGCTAGAGCTGAAGCTGAAGGATTTTAAAGAAACCTGGTGGAGAGCTAAGTTTAATAGTTATGTGATAGCCAGACCATAGAGAGCTGGAATGACAGGACAGAGGCTTGGAAAAGTATAGGATAGATAATAGGAGCAATAAAAAGTATTTCAAACTGGATCTGCTCAGTAAGAACTTCTCAGGCTGGTGAGATGGCTCAGCGGCATAAGCGCCTGCCTGGCAAACATGAGGGCCCAAGTTCAACTCCCAGTACCCACATACGAAAAAAGGGCCGGTGATATCACTCAGTGGCACAGCGCCTGCTGGTGCGCGAGGTCCTGAGGTCGATCCTTGGTACCCACAAAAAAAAGGAAAAAAAAGAACTTCTCTGTTCAATAAACGTTTCTTTGTCCACTTAATCTAAAGTCCACATATATGCATCGGTTACTCTCTATCACATATTATGTTGTTCTGTTTTATTCCATTGATTAAAAAATTATATCTGAAATTGTCATACTTACATGTTAATGTATTTATTGCCTTGCAGCACCTTCTAAACTGTGAATTCTAAGAGCAGAGAGACCTGGTCTTCCTTGGTCACTACTATTATCCAAGATTTGGCACGTAGTAGGTGTTCCACAGATAACCGCCAGACGGATGGATGAATGAACTCAAATATGTTTAGCAAATCCTCATCCTGCCAATAGCCTAGCTAAAGATACGCATGTTTCCCTTTTGTTTACAATATCTGGTAAAGGGAACAAAAGTATTTTCACCAATAAAACTTGGCTGTGGCCAGCCTGCGTTAGCAGCCTCTCCACCTACACTAAGGATCTCTATAGTTATAGCGATGCGATGCCTCTACTAGACGTTGGTGCATTTTTTTTTTCTTTCCAACTGCAAGTCAAACTTCTCATGTGTTCCAAAACCACATGGAAGTGGAACGTTAAATCTGGGGGTGGGCATGTCTGCGTAATTTCCTTCATTTCTATAAGGTTTTGGTGGCTTATTTATCCCCTAGGCCACAGATTTGCTTAACAATTGCAAACCACCTTCAGAGGTTTGCTCTTAACATGAAGAAATAAAATGATAGCATGTTTGAACAGGTTATAAATGGAGAAAGTCTCTTTGTCTTACATCTTAAACTGTTTACCTAGCTTCTATCTATCCTCTTTCCTTTGACTCTATGAAAGCCATTCATATATACATCCAACCTTCAGTAGTTGAATGCTCTACATTGGCAAACAGCCATGGATTGAAAATTCTGGGGATGAGAACCGCATCTGTACTGAACATATACAGGGTTCCTCTTGCCATTATTCTCTGAAGATACAATATAAATACTATTTATGTAACATTTACATTGCATTAGGTATTATAAGTATCTAGAGATTATTTAAAGTACATAGGAGGATGTGGAGAAAATATATGCAAATAATGTATCACTTTACACAAGCCCCTTGAGCATCTGAAGATTTTGGTTGCCACAGGGAGTCGTGGAATCAACCTTTCCTAGACACTGAAGAATGACTATATATATAACCTCATAACGTGTTGCCACAGTGTTTTCCTGAAAATAAGACCTACCTAGAAAATAATCAGCTTGAAAGCTAGAAATCAAAAACGCTGGCATCAATCATCTTGCCTTACCTGCCACGACAGATTAGACATTGAGCAAGGGAAGAGCGAGGTATAATCTTCTACATGACACTGGCCATCACCATGGTAATGAGCAGTGCTATTTTCCAGTTAGGTCTTATTTTGGGGGAAACATGGCATTAATATAGATGTATATTTATCTATATCTATATATCATTTTCTTTTAAATTAACACAGTAACCAGAAATCAGAGGACGTGATGCTCCCTTCTGATGTGTACCAAGGTGTGTGTGTGTGTATGTGTCTGTGTGCGTGTGTGTGTGCTGTTTTTACACAGATCCCCAAAGGAGGGAGGAAAAAAAAGCGTAGTGTAAATAAGCAAACGACCAATTGGCTTAGCAAATCCTTATTTAGCTTGCTTCTGGTTTTATTTTTGAGAACCACTTTTCTTGTTTTGATTTGAAATGATGCCACAAAAACATATTACAGAAACATCACACTTTGCAAAACAGAACGAATCAAATGAGCTTCCCAATGGGTAAACAGAACTCTTGTTTAGTGAACTGTTTTTGAGAATCCAAATTAAACCGAGTGGCGTCCTCTTAAAGTGTATGCGTGTTCCCCTTAAGTGCTAATGCTATATTATGTTCCTGCAATCCCTTTTTATCCCAAACATCCTGGTTAGGCTGTGGTTTTTAGGTTGTTCCAAATATAAATGGTTTTCCCTCATTGAGTAAACATGATTCTGGAGCCACTGGTGATAACAGAAGGCAGCTATGTATTAGGTGTGTCGCAGGATTTCAGTATCTCTCAGGGGAGCCATGGCTTGGGTTAGACACAGCTTGGCAGAAACGAGTTGGCTGCCACTGTGTGAGTAAAGATGGGCAAATTCTTAGCATCTGTTTGCCAGTAATTAGTCAAGTGTGCGTTTTTCCACCCTGAGTGCACTTTACTTAAGTGTTTGTATCATGCCTTCCTTCACTAATGGTGATGTTTTACTCTTTTACTTAAACCATCTTTGTGATGGCCACACATTTTTGAGGTTGTATTCACTGGCTGAACTATTACTTTGTCACTAACCTCTTGGAAGGTAAGTTACGAGTAGCAAGTTCAGGCACGAACCTTTTAAAAACAGCCCGATTTATCTTTTCTGGATTGGTCCAAAATGAAAATTGTGTGCTCTCTTTAGCATTTGATCAAATTCGAGTACATCTGGACAGTTAAAAGTATAGGAAGTTAGTCTATCATACAAAAAACCATTGGTAGCTCTCTGTATTATTTACTTGCCATTTGAAAATTAAGTTACCTTGCCCACTACTTATGATACCCACCCTGAAAATGAAGTAGTAATTGGAGTAGTAATTGGAGTAGTAATTCATGACTTTCCTTCCTTCAGGAAATATGGCACCAACATGCCATCCCTTTCCACTTACTCGCAACAAGCACAGGCACCTTGGCACAGTTTTCTGAGAACAGGATGTAGGGAGACCTACAGAGATGACCAGTGTAATTCAAATAGCTTCTTTCTGAAATAAGCTTACTCTAATTCATTTACATCTGATTTTCTGAAGCCAGTTTAATATTGAGCAGTTAAGTCAAAATGATGAGAAATGTAATTTTCAGCCACCTTGTAAAAGACTACAAAAGACTGTGCCTAGTTTGTGGCTCTTACTGGTCTTTGAAGACAATACGATATGAAAAGAAATATGAAAGAAAGGTACACATAAGGATACCTCATCAGGGGTGTCCTCATCTTTACCTGGGTACATCTGAAAGTTTGTACAATTATTCATGAACATTTGGACTTTCTCTCTCATAATTGTTCTTAGATTCTGAAGTACATTTCTCAGGTGTTTAAATATGTAAGGGCAGATTTGAATTTGGCCTTAGTCAATAATGTTTCACAGCTGGGGAATCCCACTTGGTTCCCAAAATAAGTCACAGCTATAAAGAAATAGGATTAATATTTTTCATGTGGGTAATGACATGTTTCTAAAACTCCCAGAGGATTTTGCAGATTCAAAATGAATGTCCATGGTTTATTCAGCCAACATCACTGACATAAATACAAAGTTCCTGTATTCTGGAAGAACATATCAGCTCAGCTTGGCTATGCAAAACTTCAGTTATCTTTAGGGATGGGAAACAATATCCATTGTAGTGTAATGGCCTCCTGCTCAGAGGGAGGATGGATTTAGGAAAGGAAGACAGAAGATGAGATAAAAGCGAAAATGGAAAGAAGATAGTTTTGATGATGTGTTATGGTGGTGGGGAGGGTGAATAAAAAGACAACAATCCTTTGAGTGTAGCCCAGTCGCATATCTCCCCAGCAGGCCTTTCGTAATTTGGGGAATGGTTTGTGTGACTTTTTTTAATGCGTTCATTTGCCTGGGCCTCAGGGCGTCCATATATGCAACCAAACATTAATCTCTGTGTTTCCCTAAGGATTTTTTGATGAGCTTGACATTTAAATTGATGGGATTATGGAAAGTAGATGCCATTCCCTGATGTGGGTGATCTTCACCCAATCAGCTGGAGGATGGAACAGAATCAAAATGCTGGCCTTTCTCTGGATAAGGGAGAATTCTCCCTGCCTGACTGATGTCAAGCTGGAACATCAGGTTTTTCCTGTCTCAAGACTAGAAGCAAAACATTGGCTCTTCCTCTGTCCCAGGCATTCCAACCTTCAGTCTGGAACTACCCTAGCCAATCTTCCGGGTCTCCAGCTCCCTGAGTGCATGTCCTGGGACTTGTCAGCCTTCATTATTAAATGAGTAAACTCTTTATAATAAATAAATCTCAGTCTCTCTCTCTCAATATATATGATATAGCTATATATCTACTTATAACACATAAACACACACACATGTCCTATTTTGTTCTGTTTCTCTGGAGAAACCTGACTGATGCAGTTTGGGTATCCATAATGATCTTGTAGTCTGGAGTTTTGCTGACCTTGCCCTTCATAAATCTCTATCACCATGTTAATGAGCCTTGACAGATGGGAAATTCTAATCCCAGTCAGAAGGTGTGGGGGGGGTTGCTTTGCAAAGATCAGGACTGGCAGCAGCTTATTGTGGCTGCATTCTGTGCCCAAGGCTCCTGGGATTAGCACAATCAGCAGGTGGCTGGGGAAGGACATCTGAACCGGAAGAATCCTCTCCTTCCTCACTCTCACCCCCTGCACCTCTATTCTGTTGGGGATCATTAGAGATTTTTTAACTCTAACTGTGGAAACCAATGCAGCTGCTCTTTGTAATTGTTTGTGAAACTGAGTTAAAGGGAGGTTGTTGTGGCACTGCAGGTGCAATCATTAGATGCATCTATGCTGTGTAATTAACCTCATTTCCATGTGAATGTCCATGGTGTATGCACTGCTTACAGAACTCAAGCCATGGTCATTACACTTACAGTCAATCCAATTAGACAAAGGTTCCCACACTTAGAGAAAAATCAGGACAAACCACAAGGGATGGCCTCTCTCAAGAAGGTCTCGAGTTAAATGTCTCAAAATAAACAACTGTGGCCTAATTAATTGTATGGCAGGCCAAAGGAACACACCAAGGAGCTACTTACGTGTCTGGAGCCGAATCTTAGGGAGCTGCTTAATAAAATCTCCTTTTGTTCACACTTGCAGTGGCTGGGAGATGTGTACAAATAGGCGATGGCCTGGTGGTTATCATCCACCTCTCTCTTAGCACAAATTCCGGTTGCCCAATGAGATATTCAGCGGCTTTGTATTATTTTTAATCCCTTTTAGGTGCTCAGAGCAATTAGAAAAAGAAAATCCAAAGTTGGTCAAGCTGGATGTGTTTTCCATAATATTTTAGCAGAGGCGCAGCTAGAGGGCACCATCGAAGGATTTCAACCCTCAAGGAAAATAAGTCTGTTCCAGACTTGTTCACTGTTTCCTTGAATGCTCTTTAATGGAGCAGATTGGACCCCATTTTAAACATTTTGCCACAGTCTATGTGCTATGAGTACTCGTCCTTTCTCCTACAGTGTGTCTTTCCTTCCTTAGAGGTAGAGATCCTATCTTAAGAGTTGTATTACATTTCCAGAGGTGCCTAGCACCATGCCACTCACTTCAGAGAGCCAAATTAATACAGGGAAGATGGAAAGAACCTCTATTTTTCAACTAATCATAGGAATTGATGTGGATTTTTAATGTCAGAGAATAGTCAGTGTGTTCACACATTGACTGCAAACCTCAAGGAAGTTTCAGGAAGTGGAATAAGGAGATATTTAATAAAGTACAGCTTCTGAAAGGGGAGTTAATAGATTTGTGTGTGTGTGTGTGTGTGTGTGTGTGTGTGTGTGTGTCCGCTAACCTTTAGTACCTGGCTACTGAAGGTGAGATTTGTACACAAGCAACATCAGCAGCCTGTAGGGTTTGTTAGAAATTCAGAATCTCGAGCCGTACTCCAACCTACCCAGTAATAAATCAACATTTTACAAATGCCTTTATGATTCCAATGCACATATGAGAAGCCACACCTAGTGTACTTTCTACTCAATGTTGAACAACTCAGGAGGGGAGCAATAGAAATGTCCAGGGTGTTTTCACAACTCTTGGGGATTATCCCTTTCTTTTTCATGTCATTTGCTAATACTCTGTAAGATTTCCTTCTTCTGTTTTAACCTGAGATCATACTTCAGAGTAATAAGTATGTTGGGTAGTCGATAAAACCTGAGATGATATTTTAAAGTATATTTTAGAGTTTCGTAGCTCCTCCTGTTTGATAATTTTGTGTGTCCTTAGTCTCTCTTAATTGTACTTCTAAACCAAACTCAAGGTCACTTTTTTCTGGGAAATACCATAACTGTAAAAATTAATGATACCCAGGTGTGATGGGACGTGCCTGTAACCGCAGAATTTGGGAGACTGAGGCAGGAGGATCACCACAAGTTTGAGGCCATCCCGGGATATAGTGAGTTCAAGGCCAGCCTGAAGTATCTAGTGAGATCTTGTCTACAAAAAACCCAACTTAATTAATTAATTAAAAAAATAAAAACTAGTGAATTTGGAGCCTAACTCAGGTTTTATTTTCCTGGAGGGCTGAGACTGCACTGAAGACATTTTTCCTGCAATCAAAAATTGAATAGGTGTATAAATGAAAGAAAATATGAGCAATTAAAATGGCCCTGGAACACTAACTTATCTATGGTTTGTGTCACATCCCAGGCTCAAAATGGAAGGATTTTCTTCCTCCTTTCACTCATTCTACAATCCCTTACATGTCAGTTGCTGGGCTAGCTATTGTAAGTGTGTTTAAAGCTCAGTGAGGAAGGGATGCATGTGAATAAGTAAGCAGGTACCTGTGTTATCTGGAAAGCATTATGAATGCTGTGGAAACCAAATGGGTACAAAACCAAACTGGAAGACTTGTACCTGAGGTCCGTGTGTTTGTCTAAATAAGCACAGCTGGGCAGAAATGGTCTCTGCCCTGTTTATAGGACTTATTTTTAAGACAAAAGCTGGTAGTCTACATTAATTTAAGGCAATTCTACAAATTTTTTGAAATATTTGAAACAAATAATGGCATAAATGCCAGAAAAGTTAGCCTTTGTAAAAACTTGGTAATGAGTGAAATATGAAGCTTGTATTATTTTCTAGGTGATTAAAATATCACAATAGACAAAGTTGAATAACGAAATAGAGAATAATAATCCAGAAAGTTTGGTGTCAGTATAACATTGTGGGGAAAAAAAAATTAAATCAGAGCAGCCATGTTTATCCATCTACAGTGATGGCTGTCAGTGTCTCGATGACTGAAAGTCTGTAACCTGCCACTGAACCCTCCCGGAGGTTCTGTCTGTGGGAACATTTTGCTGTCAGACAAGCCCAGGCAAGTGTGCAGTGGCTCCTGTAGAAGAGGCTAGGACTCTGACTGAACTTTAGCAAAGTCCAACACCCTGGTCAGACCCTGTAGCATGCAGCCCTTACAACCAGAAGCATGGAGCATGGTGGTTGTTCTGTTACCCTTTTCTGTTAGCTGCTCCCTCTCCTCTTCTCCATGTGTCAGAAGGCAGCCCTTAATGACCATAAACAGCTGGACTCCCTTGTCCTCCAGAAAAATATATTAGGTCAGAAACACAAGTATCTAATTTAATTTAATTTGATAATCCTTGTTGGAGGAATGTTTCCCCAATGAAGGTTCAAAGATATTCCGCAGCAATGCTCGTATCTTGGGACTTAAGCCACAGAGAGTGTGAGGTCCAATTACTGCAAGTACTAATTACCTTCATAAAATAAGTGAGAATGGCAGGGGACCTAAGGGTAGATTAATTTCTTTCCATTGCCCCATAGAAGGCCCAACCTGGGAAAACATCACCTAGGCATCAGGTCTCAGTGAGTCCTAATATTTCTTTCCTGATCCATAATTGCTAATTCACTTAAGTAAAAACAATATTTGGTCTCACAGGTGCCAACCTAAGTAAGCTATTGCTTTACTTGGAGTGGCTAAAAAATACGGTTACATTATATTCGTGAACATGCCTGCTTCTTATGAGAATGCAATTAACATTCAGAAAATGACTTGGTGCTGTATAATGTCTGCTAGTTTTACAAAAACTATAGACAATGTTTTATACACTATTCTATACCACACACACAACTTTTTTAAAAAAGCCTAGTACTGTGCTGTATCACAGAGGGGCTGAATCCTGATTTACAAAATCAGTACAAGTAAATTTTGCTGCTTGTCACTGACAAATTCTGATGTCTCCTATGTGAGGCTGCAAGTACTTTGTGTCCACATGTATACCCCATCCAAGGAAACAGCCACTCTTTCGGAGAATAGATTTTTGCAATGTGCTGCTGCTTCCACTATAGCTCTTACGGTAGGTTGTTATATTTCAGATAGCAACTCTGCATTTTAGAACTTGCAGCTATTCATAAGACAGTTTCATTTGGGATGCTCAGAGAGGGTGAGCAGGAAACTAATGCTTACATATCTCCATAATAAAATTTAAAAAACACATGCTTTAAATAAAAATAAATAATGGTTACATCTCAATATAACAAGTAAAATAAAAATATGTATGCTTTCCTATAAATAAAAGCCATTTGGACTCCAAATTAATAATGATTCTAAAAATACAGATTTTGATTGAAAATCATAGTAACTATCAAGGAATGAATATTTTACTTGAATATTGAGTAACTTGGTTCAGTACAGATTTAGAATTATGTTCTAGGAATGACATTTCCAGAGTAGGTATATGTTCTCCCAAAATAACTTCTTTGAGGAAATCTATCCATGAATGGAAGTATGAATCTAGCAGAATAAATTTCATTGCTTTTTCAGACATATTTATTTTGCCAGCTATGAACTGGGATGTGTGTTTCTGTATACATGTGTGCACTTACATACACACACAGCATGAAAACCATATACAAAATTTAATATTTAATAGTTTACTCAGTGTATTATGGGTTTGTAAAAACAGAAGATTAAACTTCCTGATTTCTTAATACACCTCATACACTAGGACATAAGATCATCTACAGAAAAAGCAGAAGTACTGAAAGACAAAAAAAGATCTAGTTTTTAGTTTGAATTTCCTGTACTTAGTAATTTTTAAATTTTAATTTAGCAGTCTATCTTCCAGATATGCATGCCACCTACTATATGATTTAAAGGAGAAATTTTTATGGTAAAATTGATAGAGTTTTTAAAAGTTAGGAGATTTTTCTTAGAGTATATTTACATGTTTTAAGTGATTAAGCCAAGTATAATTTCTTTTTTTTTTTTTTTTTGTGGGTACCGGGGGTTGACCTCAGGACCTCGCGTGCCAGCAGGCGCCCATGCCGCTGAGCGATATCACTGGCCCTTTTTTCATATGTGGGTTCCGGAAGTTGAACTCGGTCCCTCGCACTTGCCAGGCAGGCGCTTACACTGCTGAGCCATCTCACCGGCCCCAAGTATAATTTCTGAGAGGCTCATTTGATCTCATTGATCTGAGAATTTATTTTTGACATTTATGTGTGGACTGTTTTATGAATGCAGGGCATTATTTTATAATTTACCATTGTATTTATCCAAACATTCTTAAAAAGGGGTGGGTATGGATTTTACAGTTTTATTGAATCTTGAAAAAATTATTTTGAAATACATGGAAAGAAAAGAAAAAGGACAACCCGCATGAGCTTTATAGTTTCTATGGTTACAGAAAGAAGAAAATCATATTGAGGGCAACAACTCTAGACTCTGATACACACTAGAAAGAATTCTATATTTCCAGTTGAAATTTAAGCCGAATTTTCAATTGAAAAGTTATTTTGCTTTTGACTTTAACTAGCTTTACCTTTCACAACATTATACTTGAAACTAATTTTATAGAAAATTAACTCTCCCCACACATTTAATTTTGCATTGGTCTCTTTCTTCTCCAATGGGACTATGACCCACTGGCAGTTTATTTCTCACTTTATTTTTTTAAATAATATTTTTATGTAGTTTCACTGCTCAGATTAAGTAAATGGCTAATAAAGCTACCAGCACATAATTAATTTCAGAGAGACTCCTGATTTATTTCATCTTTTATCTCAGGTTGAAATTTTTCAGTGCAATGTTTTCTAATATTTTTATAGTTTTTTCCAAAAAAAAAATTAAGTAGTTGGGTAAGGGCTTTTGCTTTTGCCTTTTATATCTTCATTTGCTTTTTGTAAATACAAATTTCTCTCACAAATGAAGATAATAATTTTCTCTTCTTTGTTTATTGAAAGTTATACTCTTCTTCCCATTTTTCTCTCAAAATTATTTAGTTGTTTTTAAACAACAGAATTGTGCACTGTATAACACTTATTTGTATTTGACATACATGGACTCTGGTTTTAAAACTAGTTGAATGTAAGAAAATTTAAATATATGGTCAGTTAAAACCATAACATTTTAGAGACTATAACAAAATAATATTCCAAAGTGCCAATATCTGTGACCCCAAATTTTATAGAATTAGACAAAAGATACTTATTCATCAGCTATTATTTTGCTATTCTGTAGCATACAAGCATTACAAATTCTCTGAAGTAATAATTTTGTTTTATATGACCCTCTAGCCTCCTTTTCAGTATCATATTTTGACTTAAGCTTTGGTAAGGTGATGCAATGGATTTTCACAACTTTTCTGATTTTTTGGCCCTTGTAGAGAGAGAGGGTAATAGGATATATTGGAATAAGAGAGCCTTAGCTCCTTGTACTAGAAAGATTTTTACATACATTTTTAAAAACTACTAATTTTAATGCAAGGGCAAACAAATAACTCCTAGTATTTTCTTCTTCACCTTATTGAGATTTGTCCAGAAATCCCTGAGAAAAAAAGAGGTTACATCAGACTGTAAAAGTTAAACTTGTTTATGTTTAAGTCATCTTCCTCATCCAAAGTCATTGCTAGATGATTCCTCATAATCTTTTCTCAAAAGATGACTAGTTTTACACAGTTTGATCATTTACCTTGGAATGATTCTTCACTTAGCAAAGAGACTTCTTCTGAAAAAAGATAGTTTTCTACTTGAAGCCTCCGCATGCAGCAGGGTTAATAGATGTCCTGTTTCTCTGGGCACTGCAGAGACAAATAATAACAAAAACACCACTTGACTGGAAACTCTGTGTGTACCAGCCTGTTCACCCCATCACCACTAATCCAAACATGAAGGACACTGCAGCCTAACAACATCCTCACCAGCACTCATGGTCAAGGGAACCCCCACCCCTACCCTGGGCAGAGAGAGGATAAATGGGTGAAGAGGGACTGAAGAGTCCCAAAGGCATACACACCAGCCCCATGAACTCTGCAGACTGCACACAGTTTCATGCCAGACTGTGTCATCTGCTGCAGAGCCCTCAGCTCTCACATGAAAGTGTTTGCAGATCCCCAAGGAACCCTTCAAGATGCAAATGCACGTTCGACTCCATGACCCCTCTCCTGCTAGTGATCCTGTTTGCAGATTCTGTCACGCCTGGGTGTGTGTGGGGGGGGGGGTAATTCCTAAGCCAAGACCTGGGACAGAGTCAGATTCTGCCTGTGAGCCATGTGTGAATCACATGTACATTCTCTTGTTGGAGCATTTGAACTGAGGTCCTACTGGATAATTTGTGTGTGTGTGTTGCTTTAATTTAGTTGGTGTTTATTTTCTCTCATCTCCCTGTCTACTTTCTTCAACTCAAGCTCCTATAGCAATGCTATTTTCTCATTTTTTTACTTGTTTCTCCCACCTTTTACATTCCTCCTCTTAAGTTTTTAGTTAGTCATATCCTGCCCTCAGTCCCTCCTATCTTATATTAACCCTTTTTCTTCCCTATTCTATTCCTTTTGGTTTTCTTTAGCTTAACTAACCCCTTTCTTCCTTTTACTCTTTTTGACTTTACAGGTTGCACAATTATATCAACAAGTTCTGACAATCTCGTAGCTTTCCTCAATCCCAGTGTACAACTCCCTCCTCCTATATCTCATCCTTGCCCCCACAAATGTCTTCTTAAAACCCTCAACACTGACCTTTTCAATTCAACCTAAAGTCCTCTAACAGACTCTGTCCCCATATCCAATTTCATCACATATTACTATTCCCTCTATCTGCCTCCCCCCACAGACTTACACTTCTTTCACCCACCTCTCAATCTCTCCCCTCCACTTCTCCTGCCACATTGTAGAATAACTGGTAATAACAATTGAATATAGCCTGAAAAGGGTATTGATGGAGGTGAAAGTGTGAATGCAAGGTCTATCACATATAAGCAATATAGGGTTGGATCTCTTGATGCTATTATAACCAGAAGTCATTCTTCCCTCAAAACGCAGAGACAGAATTCAAATCACTTAAATTAAAAAGCTGAAGGGGTAAATACTATTTCCGTACAAATAAAGCTGAAAACAGATCACAGGAAGGCAATATCTTACTAAGAAGATCTTTTCCTCAATTATAACATCTTCACATCCTACTTCACCTAAAACCTCAGCACCAAAAAAAAAAAAAAAAAAAAAAAAAAAAAAGGAACAAAAACAAGAAATAGATACACATATACACAGGACCATGGGGAAACAAGGCAATAAAAATCCTCAAGGTTCTCCAACTCTCCCAAGGCAGATCTAGGTGGCAGAAATGGAGAGAAAAGCAAATACCAGGTAGTGGAGCTCTACAATTTGTTTAAATAAGAGATAAAGAAACTCGGTGAGTTCAAAGAGGATAAGACCCAAAAGTTTATGGAATTATTACACAAAATGACCAAAGTGGATATAGGGAAAACAAATAGAAAATTGGAAGAGCTAGCCAAAGTGATTAAAAACATGAATGACAAATTTACTGAAGATATAGAATCCATATAAGGTCATCAAACAGAAATAATAGATATAAAAAGCTGTACAGAATTCATAAATTGCAGAAATAACCAATGAAGAGTTTCTGAAATCAAGGGAAAAATGGCAAACTATGACAAAGCACTCAGAGAATCCTCAAAAAGATAGGAGAAAAAGAACCCATCCAACAAGTGGAAGATGACACAAAGAAGACCAACTGAAGGTTAATTGGAGTTAGAGAGAAACTGGAAGATATCACACATGAAATAATTAATTTGTTTACAAAAATAATAATAAAAATCTTTGCCAATATGAGAAAAGAGATCAACATACAGGTTAGCAAGGCTTACAGAACACCACGATGAAAAAAAAAGCTCCATAAGACACATCATAATTAAAATGCCAGATGTCCAACCAAAGCACAGAATTTTAAAAGCAGTCAGAGAAAAGTAAAAAATCACACATTAAGGTAACCCCATTAGAATTAAAGCAGACTTCTTAACACAAATTTAAAGGCCAGAAGATCTTGGAGTGAAGTATTACAGGCCCTAAAAGTGAACAACTTTGATCACAGATTAACATATCCAGCAAAACTTTCTTTTGAAATAGATGAAGAAATAAGGACATTCCATGGAAAAAGGACAATATGAGAGATTTATGAATACCAAATCAGCACTCCAGAAAGCACTCAAGAATATCCTAGATAGGGCCAGTGAGACGGCTCAGCGGCTTAAGTGCCTGCCTTGCAAGCGCGAAGGCCCGAGTTTGACTCCCGGAACCCACATATGAAAAAGGGGCCGGTGATATCGCTCAGCGGCACGGGTGCCTGTTGGCACGTGAGGTCCTGAGGTCGTCCCCCCGGTACCCACAAAAAAAAAAAAAAAAAGAATATCCTAGATAGAAATGACAAAAATTGATAAAGCCAAAAATCCAGATGGAATGAATACATCAAGAAGATGAACAGATAAACAAAAACAAAACAAAACAAAAAAAAATAGGAAAAGGAAAAAAAAGGAATCAGCAACAGAGGCAGAGCACAATTTTGGAAATTAATCAGTACCTCTCAGTAATATCTGTCAAGCTTAATGCCTTCAACTCTATAATTAAAAGGCACAGATTGGCAGATTGGATCAGACAATAGAATCCAACAGTCTGCTGCATTCAAGAAACCCATCTAATTCAAAAAGATATTCGTTGCCTAAAAATCAAAGAGTGGAAAACAACATTTTGTGTACCAGGACCCTGAAAACACACAGGGGTAGCAATTTTAATCTCAGACAGAGTAAACCTCAAGCTAAAACAGATCATAAGAGATAAAGAAGTTCACTTCATACTTGGTACTAATCCAACAAGAAGAGATAACACTTGTAAATATATATGCATTGATTACTGCAGCCTCTGTTTTTATAAAACAAATACTGCTGGACATAAAACATCAAATAAATACTAACACAATCACAGTGGGTGATCTCAATACACCACTTTCCCAAAGAGGTATACTGACTGAATAAAAATTCAATAAAGCACTACGAGAGCTGAACCATACCCTTGAACATATGCACTTGATTGATAACTACAGAATGTTCTACTCTGCTGCAACAGTGTACACATGCTTCTCTGCAGCACATGGAACGTTCTCCAAAATAGATAACATTCTAGTCCACAAAGCCTGCTTAAAGACATATTAAAAGATCAAAATTACCCCATGTTTACCATCAGGCCACTATGCAATGACACTATAAATCAACCACAGAAGAAACCAAAGAAAATTTAGAAGCACTTGGAAACCAAATTGGTCACAGAAGACATCAAGGAAGAAATTAAACAAATTCTGGAAGGAAATGACAATGCCTGTACAACACACAGGAAACTATGCAACACAATGAAAGCAGTTCTAAGAGGGAAGCTCATTGCAATCAGGGCTCACACTAGAAAAACAGAAAAAGCTCAAATAAATGACCTCATGAGGAACTTTCAGATACTTGCGAAACAACAACAATCCAGCCCAAAACCAAAATTAATCATAGAAATCATAAAAATCAGAGCAGAAATTAATGAGATTGACATAAAGAACAGTACAAAGAATCAAAGAATAGAAGAGCTGGTTCTTTGAAAGAATAAAGAAAATAGATAAACCCTTAGCCAAACTTAGCAAAGGAGAGAAGAGGTGCACATCAGTGCAGTAAGAAATGAAAAGGTGAAATCACAACAGACACTATTGAAATCCAGAAGATAGAAACTACTATGAAAAACTGTATTCCAATAAATTGGAAGATCTGGAAGAAATGGCCAGATTCCCAGACTTATACAAATTACTAAAGCTAAACCCTTAAGACATAAAAACATTGAACAAAACATTAACAAGCTATGAAATTGGGGCAGTAATAAAAAAACTCAACCAAATGGGCCAGTGATTTAGCTCAGTGGCATAAGCGCCTGCCTGGCAAGCTCAAGGTCCTGAGTTCGACTCCCGGTACCCACATAAAAAAAAAAACTAATAAAAGCCCAGGACTTGAAGGATTCACTGATGAATTGTACAAAACTTAAAGTATATTAGATTACAAATACTCCTCAAACTCTTCCATGAAATTGAAAGGGACACAATGCTTCCAAATTCATTTCTGGAAACCAGCATTACTCTGTTGCCAAAACCAGACAAAGATCCAACTAAAAAAGAAAACAGGCCAATCTTCTTAATGAACATAGCTGCAAAAATCTTCAATAAGATAGTAGCAAATGGAATGCAATACACCACCCAAAGGATCACGCATCATGACAAAATAGGTTGTATCCCTGGGTTGCACAGATGACTCAACATACAAAAATCAATAAATGTAGTATACCACATAAATGGAAGCAAGGACCAAAGCTGCATGATGATATCAATAGAGGCAGAAAGGGCTTTTGACAAAATCTGACATCCCTTCAGGATAAAAATGCTGAAGCAAGTAGATATAGAAAAATCTTACCTGAATCTGATAAAAGCTATTCATAACGAAGTAATGACCAACATCATACTAAATGGGGAAAAACTGACAGTTTTCTCTCTAATATCAGAAACGAGATAAAGATGCCGACTATCCCTACTTCTGTTCAACATAGTACTCGAGACATTAGCCAGAGCAATCAGGCAAGAGAAAGAAAATGATACGTATAGGAAAAAAAGAAGTCAAATTATCATTATCTGCAGGTGACGTGACACTCTAATTACAATATCCAAAGAATTCCAACAAAAAATTCTTAGAATTAGTAACCAATTTCAACAATGTAGCAAGGTATAAAATCAATACACAAAAATCAGTAACATTTGTGTACACTACTAATGAACTCAAAAAAAAAAAGAAATTAGGAAAATAATACCATGCACAGTAGCATCAAGAAAAATTAAATGCCTAGAAATTCACCTAATCAAGGAAGTGAAAGATATCTACCACAAAAACTACAGTACCCTGAAAAAAGGGATTGAAGAGGAATCAGAAAATGGAACTATGTCCCCTGCTTCTGTATAGATAGAACAAATATAAAATGGTCATACTTTTAAAACTGATAAGTAGACTCAGTGCAATCCCAGTCAAAATATCAGCAACATTCTTCACAGGACTAGAGAAATAATCTTAAAATTCTTAAGGAGCCAGAAGAGACTTCCGGGGCAACACAAGTAAGGCAGGAGTTATCACCATACCTGACTTCAAGTTATGCTACAAAGAAACAGTGATTAAAAATGACATGGTATTAGCACAAAACTAGAAATGTCAATCAATGGAACAGAATAGAGGTTCTAGAACCATCACCAAACATATTCAGCTATTTCATATTTAACAAAGGAGTGAAACAATAACATTAGAAGAAAGATAGCCTATTGAACAAATGGTGTTGGGAAAATTGGACATCTAAATGTAAAAGATTAAATCTAGACATATATCTCTTACTATGTACTAAATTAAAATCAAAATATTTCAAAGATCTAAGCATTAACATATTCCTCCAGTTTGAACTACCAGGGGTACATGCATGACTGTCGCATCAGACAGCTTGTACCACTCATGATACTAATTAATCTAATCACTTTTATCAGTCTTTTTACTAGTAAAATTAATCAAAAGCCACCCAAGGGGACAATCATGCATCTGGAAAAAAGACACACAAATTACAGCCCTGTTGTGTTAAAGCAGAAACCATGAATGTACTGAAATATAAAATAAGTAAAACATTTGAATTCATAGATGTAGGCAAAAGCCTTCTGAATATAACTCTAATTGAACAAGAAATAACAGCAGGAATCAATGAGTGGAATTATATCAAATTAAAAGCCCTCTACACAGCAAAGAAAGAGTAGAGTGAAGAGATAACCTACAGAATAGAACTAGTATCTAGAATATATGAACTCGAAAAACAATTAGACTACCCAAAATAAAAGACCCAATCAAGAAGTGGGTAAGTGAAATGAATAGACACTTCTCAGAAGAAGTACGAATTGCCAACAAATACACGACACAAAAAGGTTCAATACCTCTGGCAATTAGAGAAATTCAAATTAAAACAATGCCAAGATTTTGCCTTACAACAGAAAGAAGGAAAATCATCAAGAAATCAAACAATAACAAATGCTGGCATGGCTGCAGAGAAAAAGGAAAACTCTGACATTGTTGATGGGAATTTAAACTAGTACAACCCTTATGGAAATTAAAATTAAAATTAGAAATTCCAGACCCAGCTATTTCCCTTCCAGGTATCTTCCCAAAAGACCTAAAGACATCATATTACAGTGATAAATGTGCATTAATGTTTATAGCAGCACAATTCATAATAGCTAAATCTTGGAATCAGCCTGCGTACCCATCAACAAACAAATGGATAAAGAAAATGTATTATCTATACATAATGGAACACTACTCAGCTATAAAGAAAGAAATTCGAGACACTTACAGGAAAATGAATATGACTTGGAAAATACGATGTTGAGTGAAATAAATTAGACAAAAGAAGCTTGAAAACCATATGGTATCTTTTATTTCAGTAAGTCAAAGCACAGATCATGAGAAAAATAAAGCATTGGTAGAAGGAAACAGCGAGATAGATATTTTTGCAAATGAGAAGGGGTCCAGGAGACAGAGGGCAAGGGGAGGGGAGAAGGGAAGGGGAAGTAAAAAGATTTCAGATGTATCATGTACATATACCAAATACCCACAATAAATGCAAACATATGTCACAAACATGAACTAAAAAATAATAATAACAGTAAGAATCAAAATGGGGAAAGAGGATTTAAAGATGGAAGGAGAGGGGTTGGTGGGTGGGGAGAGAAGGATTATAAAAGAAGCAAATTGTGTTATGCACATGTACCTAAGATAAATGTCAACTTCATGTACTGCAAATATGTGCTAATAAAACGAGTCCATTTGAATAACACAGGGCAAAATCCTAAGGAAGACACGATTTGTTCACAGTGTATCCCCTTTCACACAGACACGGATTCTCCAAATCGCACCCCTGTTCCCTAGCATATTTAATTCAGTTAGGTTAAATAAATATTAAATACAAACACCAGTATGTCATTTACATCAAAGGGACTCCTAATTGATTTTATCTTTTATTTCTCTTTGAAAAATTTCCTTGTAATCTGTTCTAGAATGGTCATTGTATTTTTGTTGTTGTTGTTGTTAAATAGATTTTGGGGTTATCTTTGGCAAAATATGGTTCATAATTTTGTAATCACTGAAACTATTATTACCTCTTTTTTTTTTTTTTACTTTCAGATACTCACTCCCTCAGTGTTCCTTCCTCATGGAACAGCAATTTGTTAAATACATTTTTCAGTTGTATCTATGTTCTTCACCAAAATCATTCATAAACTACCAATATGATTTGCAAACATTAACATATTCATTTCCTACGAGGCCTGCTGGATCTTACTGTGATAGCCAGAAGACTGCCTTTATAAAAGTTTTTATATTCTTTGAATATATATGAGAAATATTAATTTCATTGTCATTTTATTATTATTTTACTCTTACCTTTAACATCTAAATCCCTGAATAATCTCTTCTTTCACCACTAATGAAATAATCATTGTTTTCTAAGTTCAGAAATTCTTTCAATTAGAAAACAGAGTTACCATATTGCACACTTATTTATGTTGCCGTAAAAAACTTGGACTAATTTTTCAGGTCATAATACTCCTGATAATAAAGAAATTTAGTATACCTGCCTCATGCTACCTTAAACACAGGTTACATTTCTTAAAACCAACTTCATTCATTTTGTAAGTGAATGAGATGTACCTATATAATAAGCGAATTTCTGAAAATTAAATGCCACAAAAAGGAAAATTCATGTCTAATTATAATTGTAGTGGTACTATTAAACTAAGCACACTGTTGTATACTGTGATGTACTTTCTATACACTTGGTCTTCTAAATCAACTTTAAGATGTAGGTATAATGATGGTCTAACAAAGGAAGAAACTAAGAATGAGAGGTTAATGAGCACAGTTAATAAATAGGAATAAATTTTAAGTCCTGATCCAAAAGTCAGTGCTAGCTAATTTAGGTTAGTATTGAAACACTATTTTTTTAGAAAAGATAATTTCTGTTTACACCTTATGCAAATGTTGTGCAAATTGAGACTGCCTCACATTTTATTTTTACCTTTATTTCTACCCTTTACTATCTTGTACATTTTCATTCTTCAACTTCCATTTTTTCTCTTTGCCTATGGCTTAAACTGTGGAAAGTGTCCAGTGTGGACCATAAATGCCACTGAATTTATTACTGGTAATTATGTAACTAAGTAGATTGACAAAATTTACACTACCTTGGCAACATCTGATTCCTGCTATTTTCTTAACTTCCCAAAATAATAAGGTCTAATCTTTTAAACTCACAAGGCCTCATTCTAGTCACCTCTTCCCCTAACTTTTATAGTGACTCTGATTTAAACGCACACACAAACACATACATACAAACACACACACATCACCGTGGTCAGAAAATTTTGATATGAATCCTATGAAATTTGAACTTCCTTTGTGGGTGCCGCATTTGTCTGGAGAAAGTGGAATGAAAAAAGAAGTGGGAGGACATTAAGATGGCATGAAACACTGTCCAAATTTTAGCAGTCTTTTGCACTCACTGTGGATAGTTCAATGGAGTGGAGATGAACTACTAGATTCTGATTTCTCTGTATCTAGGATAGTAGTCTGTGTAATGTAAATAGTTCTTTTCAACTTTGAACCCACATGCTGATTACACTGGGATCTTATTAAAATGTAGAGTTAGATGCAGCAGGTCTGAAGTGTTACTTGAAAGCCTGCATTTCCAAGAAGCCCCAGTAAGGTGCAGATGCAACTGGTCTGCTGAGCCACCTCTATCCTCACCCACATGCATTCCCCTTCTGCCACCCTCAGAGCAGGTACCTCTGGTTTGCTCTATGCCAACAGCAATTTGCTAGTGTTTGCAGAGGGAAGGGCAATAACACATGGACATTACCATTACACATTAAAACTAAGAAGCTTTGTGTATATGACCAAGTAGTTTCAGCTAAATTCTATCAGTGGATCTGGCAGGAAGACAGCATTTTTTAGTTCTGTGTGGTACTGCAGACTGAACTTTATGCACAGCAGACTGAATACTCAGCCATATGCTTGTTCCAAAGGGATGCTCTATTTTTCCCGTTTTTAAAAAGTATTTCCTGAGATCTGTCACTCTCCTCCCTGGACAAATAAGCCATCATTCCCTCTAAACAAGATGATATAGTTGAAAAAGTATTCACGAGTAGCCTAACAAGAATAGTTGAAAGAAAAATAGCTAGTTGTCACAGTGATCACATGCATCGGCAGGTAGTTACAGAATGGTAGACTTATGCAATGAAACAGAAGTTTTGCCAGGGGGTTATGGATGTGATGCACCTATTATGTATATCCTAATAAATAACAAAGAGCCCGTGATAGACACTTTAATTTTAGGTGTGAATTTAGCTAAGCCACAGTGCCCAGTTGTTTGGTACGTATCTGTGGGGAGTCACAGCAGATTGCTTCAAAGCCTGGGGTGTCTGAGGGTGCATAAGGACACGACCTTGCTGTCTGGCACATGTGCACAACAAGATACGCTTATATAAGCATGACTTAGAATAGACAACCATGCGTGGGCTACACCGTTATGACAGTACACAAGAATGTGAACTTGCTAAGGGCCGATATACACAGGCTGAACAATAAAGATGCTTGCTTGCTGTTGTTGCTGATGTTGGTTCTGTGTGACTTCTTTTCCCTGAGGACCTGACACGCAAAAATACCCCTTCATCCCCACGACCCTGACAAGTGGCATAGTCAGCAGGATGAGGTGAGTGTCCCCCTGGCATCTGTGGAAACAGCACCTGAAAGCAAGGGGGGCCCTGAGGAGCTGCTAACATGCTTCCCCCGGCCTCTCCCTGGTCACCTGTAGCAGCCTTTTTAGTGGCTTAGAAGGCCCCTGAGGACTGGGCAGTGGTCTGTCTGACACCTGGAGATATGTTGAAAGCTTGAGAAGCAATAGACATGCAAATCCCTCCTCCTACAGTGAGTCAGCGGGGTGGGTGGCTCAGCTGTTTTTTACTCTTTTCTGCCATGTGAGGCGAGAGGCAGAAGATCTTCTCCAGTAGATAGGCCAGCTGCAATGGACCTAGGAAGGCCTGGAACAATGGCTGGCTGCTGCAGAAGTCATGCTGCAGGGCACAGGGAACACTGCCTCCTCCCAAAATATAAGTCCCCATCACAGGGAGAGTCTGTGGGAGAGTTCCCTGGTATTGCATATGAAGCCTGTTACTTGACAGAAGGTGGAGGTAGAGGAGCCCCTAGCCCAGTGCACCTGCACTGGAATCCTGCTGAGTCAAAGCCTGGGGAAAAGGCATACCCACAATGTGCCCATTTGAGCCCCGGAGGAGAAACATGCCCACGCAACTTGGCATGATACCACGAGCACCCCAAACTCTACAACAATGACAGGTGGATTATATTGGGCCCCTAACTCTGTTGCAGGGACATAGACTTGCTCTGACTGCTGTGGATAAAACCACAGGTGTAGTCTTTGCCTACCCCACTCCCTCTGCTGACCAAGCCCATACCATTAAGGCATTACAATGGTTGACTGCTGAGTAGGGATGCCTCTAGGAATAGCATCTGACTGAGGAACACATTTCACAGTAGCCCAGGTACAACAATGGGCCAAAGACAATAAAGTTACATGGCACTTTCATGTCCCCTACCAGCCACAGTGGCCCAGTTGTTCAATGACCAGCCCCGACATACAGGTGACAGCCCATTAGACGGCCTCTTGAAAACACAGCCTGCCCATCTGCATATTTGACCTACAGAGCAAGGTCTAAGGTGACAAATTGGGCCTTGATCCTTCCGGTGTTGGAACCTATGCATCCAGGTGTCCACTATCAATGGACTCAGGATTGGCCTACAGACCCCCTGGTGGGAAATTAGGTGTTCCTCCTGGAACCCTGGGGGGAGGGAGGCTAAGACATGCCATAGAAGTACAGCTCTGGACTTCAACATGGCCCTTAAGGGCCTCAGTGTGCTTTCCACCTGCTACTGCAGCCACCATTCTAAAAGGCCGTGACACTGTGGCTGATTGGCCCATCCCCCTGGGGGTGTTGGACCTGGCCTCGACTCCCTTGCCCCTGGTAGCAAAGTGAACCCAGGTATGGTATTCTAAGCCGGGGGTGGGGTAAGATGATTCCAGCCACAATCCTACCACAGGATGAACATGTGGCCTGCATCCTCCCAGATGGGCGGGATGTCCCTATAATGGTTTCTCTTTCTGCCCTGTCCTTCTGACCAGGATGAGCCATGCTAACAGCATCATCTCCTGGGCACACACATTTGAACGTGTATACCAACAATCACATTGTTGTATGTACTGAAATCACAACCAACGCAGCTGAGGGCCTCCCCTGGAGGATGGTGCCTGTGTCCCTGCTCAACTGGACTGACTGGTGGCAGCAAAACCAGACCAGGTTTGCTTGGTATCAGTGATGCCAGGCTGTCGAGGTGCTGATCCAGAAGAGCACAACTACCCCACAGGGACTGGGCCCTATTATGTACAATGGCTGGTGGTGGAGGACAGCCAAGGACGAATCAAGTAACATTACTAGATGTAGCCCCATTTTGTATTCAGCAGGTAAATACATCAGTAGGGAACCACACTGGTGGGTGGATACCACTTGACCCGTGTAACACTATGTTACTGATAAATGATATAAACACTTGGCGGGATGGCCACAAGCTCACTGGTATGGTGCCCACTGATTGGCCCATTGTGGAGGTCTTATGGGTCTGTGGCATCATGGGCTGGCTGTACCTGCCTGCACACTGGACAGGGCGCTGCACCTGGGGACTCCCATATATTAAGAGCACTATCAGAGCCACCATCACAGACACATCCCACAATTGGGACGCTGTGTACTATAGGTGCCACCATACTCAATGGGTGGCCTGGTAGTTTTATCCAGTAGCCTTGATGATACCGGGGGCAGGGACCACAGACCTAGCCCTCCAGGTTGAAGCCCTTGCTTAACACATGGCCCAGGCCCTGAATGTCACATGCTAGGCTTTGATGTTCCTCATGGATGAAACTTCTCAAATGAGAAAGGTGGTTTTGCAAAACTGCAGGCCCTTGATTTGCTAACCGCAGCGCAAGGAGGTACTTGTGCCCTTTGGCATACAGAATGTTGCATTTATATCCCTGACCACCAGACGCAGTTTCAGGAAGCTTTGCGAGAAATGTATGCAGAGGTGTCTGCTATCCAGGCCTCGCAGCAGGAGCCACTCACCCGATGGTGGGAATCCTTGGGATCCACCTGGCGCTAGGTGGCCATAAGCTGCACTGTGGTGGCAATGGGGTTAGTGGTGTTACTGTTCCCTTTATTGCTGCTGTGCTCTCTGCGTGAGGGGTCAGCTCTATGGGCTGCTCCCAAGACGTGACATTCTCCCGACCTTTGAGGGGTGGGATGTCAGGAGCCATAGCAGATTGCTTCAAAACCCAGGGTGTTTGAGTACCCATAAGGACACGATCTGACTGTCTGGCACATGCGCACACAGGATACAATTAACGAGTATGACAGCATAGACAACCATGCATGCGCAAAACCATTATGACAATACAAAAGAAGGTAAGCTTGATAATGGCAGATATACACAGGCCGAACAATAAAGATGCTTACTTGCTGCTGTTGTTGATGTCAGCTCTGCACGCTTTCTTTTCCCTGGGGACCTCACCTGCAAAAATACCCCTTCAGCCCCCAACCCTGACAACCTCTAATCCAGATGTTGCTGTGAAGGTATTTTGTAGATGTGATTAATAAGCTGACTTTACAATCAGTTGAATTTAGGAAAAGGAAATCACTCTTGATAATGCAGGTGGACCTCATTCAACCAGTTGAAAACCTTAAAAGCTAAACCTGAGGTTTTCTGGAGAAGGCAATACGCCTTAAGTCTGTAAGATAGAAATTCTGCTTGAATTTTCAGCCTGCTGACTGTCATATGGATTTAACACTCAAGACTGCAATGCCAATGCTTACTCTAAGTTTCAGCCAGCAAACCTACTCTGCAGACTTTAACTTGCCAGCCCCTTCAATTATGTAAGGAACACCCTTAAAAATAAACCTCTGCATGTGCCCACATCCACATGCATCTCCTGTTCTCTAGAGAATTCTTTTTGCCCTCTTACGATATTCTTCTTTTCACTGTAATGTGCAAATTTCTTTTTAATTTAAATCAATTGAAATAATAACACTACATCCACTAAGGAATACATGTTGGCAATGTTCTGAAATTAGAAACCCCAATGCTTTGCACAGAGGATTACTTTTCCCTAAACAGTCCAGAAAGATATCAAGTCCTTAAGATACGTATATCCAGTCATTTGGAAAAAGAGGTGCATGCATGTGAAAAGTAAAATAATACAAAGCATTGGATAATAAGTGCTGATAGTGTACAACCACTACATGTATAGTATTGTTTATAAATTCTGTATTTCTAATTAGGAAAGGAAAAACTTAGTCATACAGGACAGGAGGATTGACTTAAGCAACAGGAGTGGCTGGAGTTTAGAAAGCCTGTATGGATTAGGATATTCAAAGATCAAGTAATCGTGTGAGTCAGCACACAGAGGTGAAAAGGAAATGTTAGTGATACAAAGGAAGTGCAGACTTATCAGGTAATCATGCCCTTCTTTCCTCAAGCAATATACACCTAGACTGAAAGCATCTGATACCTACACAGGGAGATTCTCCTCCATGACTATGCAGAAAAAGTATTTCATGACAGTTGGATCTTCCAAGAGAGTGTGGTTTTAACATTGCACATGAAGGACAAAATTCAGTGGCATTTTACATGGTAACCCAGCACAGCATTATGTGATGGAAATTAACACCTTAAAATATACGTGTATGTGTGTGTATATATAAAACATAGCCCCAATTGGACTTTTTAAAATCTCTGCTTCCTGCATCTTATGACTAAGTGTGGGTAATTAAGCCAGGATCATTTTTTCCACTCCACCCATACTTTCTAAAAACTGTTGTAATTTTTCCTTGATTTATTTGTTTTTTTTTTTTGTATTTTTCTTTTGCAGTTTGCTTAAACTGATGATTTCAAATGAAAGACTTTCATATCAATAGGTGACCCAATGATTTATTGATCCTTTTAACACTGTGAAAAGAGAAATCCATTACATGCTGGGGGGTGTAAGGGAGGGGAAAGGGAGGCCCCTAACAGTGGTGTTCTGTATTTATAGCCTTGGACTTTGGCTCCGTAAGAGGTTGTGGAGGTGCCAGGCAGGGGGGATGGTGGTGGTAAATGACACTCATTTGTTAAGTATCAGCAATATTCACCAAGAAAAACAAAAAATTGATTTGTGGAACCCATTAAGATATAAGCATGAATAATAACCTGATCGTTAGCAGTGTGGGATTTTAAAAGGTATTTGAGTTTTAAAATGCATTATATTTTGCAATTTCAGAAGCATGTGTTCCAAATAGTAAAATGTTTGTCCGGATCTGGTCCATGAAATAAAGCATTCAAACCAGAAACTTTATTTACTTTGGCTTCATCTTGGTCTTTTTCTTTTATCTAGGACTGAGCCAATCAATTAACATTTTTAAGGAATCTAGTATGGGCCCAAGAGGGTGATGAGAAATATTAGAAAGGCAAGGATTATATATATTTTAAAACAAACAAAAATCTTAGGCACTCAGTCCAACACTTTTGAGATCAACCTTTCCCTTTGCAATCGCTTCCCCAAACGTCTCCTAACTAAATCACTACTTACCTGGGGTTGCCAGATTTAGCAAATACAAATACGAGACACCTGTATTTATCTGGCAACCAAACCATCCATGTATTCCTTGTGATGAACACTTTCCATGGTCTTCTTTCTGCTCTATAAGAGACTACTAGAAAATATAAGGAAACACCCTGATACCATCAAAGAGTAAAGAAAATGCTTATTATAACAAACTCAATGTAGACTTGGGCTTAAAGAGGGAGTTTCTTCAGTAGTTTTAATGATAAAGATCAGCAACGTGGAGTATACTTACTCTCCTTGCCCTCCATTTCCTTCCCTTTTGCCCTGATTCTTTTTCTTTATAGCAGAGATCTTTGCTTTAATGCTAGGGAGGCTACAGAGAGATTTTAGGTACACACTGTGCTAGAACAGCCTTTGAGGGAGCAATCAAGCTCTGAAATCCACTCCCTGGCATATGCCTACACGTTGCCTACACAGAAGTCAGCATTTAAGGGATTAATTGGTATTCAATTGTAAAGGAAGTGCCAGGATCTTTTCCCTTGTGTCCAATTTTTCATGGCAAATACACCTCTGCTCAACTCCTTGGCACTGTGGCCCATGCATGGTTACCATCCCAGACTGCAGCACAAGCAAACACTATATTTTACAGAAAATCCCAGAGCTCTTTATAATAGTGCTAGTTAGGGGCAATGAGTTAGCCTCAATCCAAATTTTCAGAAATATGTATTTTTGTAATGGTAAAAGATATTTAGAGAAAAATATAATTTTTATTATCTCATGTCAATTTCTTTCTTTTTTCTCTCCCGTACCTTCGTTGTTTCTTGCACTATTGCTACTGAAAGTGCCAGTCAGAGGGGACCCTCTTAGAAAGCAAAACATATTCACTTGGGCATTACCAGAACAGCTGTGGGAAACCTCGCTGCCAGCCCAGCACTGAGGCCAGGAGAGTCTAGTGTTTCGCTGAAGTTTGCAAACCTTACGGTGCAGGGAAACCAAGCCACGATTTCAGATGGAAATCATGTGATATACGGCCATTTGTACCCCCAAATCATGCAAAGCTTGGCAATGTGGCTGACTTTTAGTCCAGCATTGGACTTCGAGAGGGGATGAGCTGCTGCATAGGAGGATGGGGGGCCTCTGGTGAGTTGCAAACCAGGAGTGACTTAGCAAACCTTTCTGACCAAAATGATTGTGGTCAGATGCTTTCTGTCTGTGTGACTATATGTATTTTAGATGTTCTCCCTAAAAGGGACACTCCTCTCCTGAAATCAGTCACTTTGCTCTTGAAGAGCACAGACTTGGCTTTGGCAAATGGTAATTTCCAAGAGAATGTCGTGCTGACTTAGCAACAACCATAGCGTTTTTGGTAGTGTTTCTAGCTGCACGGAGCACAGAGAGAATGAGGTACTGGGCCGAGTTACGGTGGAGAAAAAAAAAAAGTAACTCCTGTGTTGCTCTGAGTTGGTGAGGATTAAATAGGCCACCTCTGTCATCACTCAGAATCCAGAGTTTATTTTACATTCTTGGAGGGTGATATTAAAGCAGTTGTTATACATCTAAGGAGCATTGGTATCTGTAGTCTCCATCCAGAGATGGATTTAGGCAACTTTCCTTCTCGCTTACTGGGCCACTCAGTTCTCAGCACTATCAAATAAGTGATGTCTGGGTCCCAAAGTAAAGGCTTAATATCGAACTCAGAAATGTCTTTAGGACTTCTAGGTCAGCATAATCAGAGAAGTGGTTGGAGGGATCAGCAAGACCTTTTTTCTGCATGACTTCTGAGAGTGAAGTTGTGAACAGTCAGCAATAAATGTGTACACTATTTACTCTTCTTAAACAGAAATTTCCTTCCATGAAGACTGAGCTAACATCCTGTTATACTCTACTCCCAGGACAAAGGAAATATGTACTGCCTTCTTTTCTTTAGTTTCTTGCTATGAAACACAGCCTAGAAATATTAGCAAAATTGCCTTGGCTGTTATAGAGGTGATATTCCAAATGTCCCAAATCACAGGGTTGAAAACTTTTATTATACTGTATTTTGGTTAATTTGGGGTGTAGTCCCGGATTACTTCTTATGTCAGAGTTTTAAGAAATACAAAGACTGAAGGGACTATTATTGTAAGAGGTGGTGGTTTGCCATGGGATCCCAGGCCTGGGTGTGGTTTTTCAAGTACTAATGCCAGACAGCAACAAGGTGCCAGTCTGAAACTAGCACTAGGACTGGCAAAGTAGGATAAACACAGCCAACTACTTCAATGTTTGTGTTTTAAGTGCCTCTTGGCTACTTTCCTTCTCCCTCTCCTTCTCTTCCTTCTCAAATCACCCGATTCCTGATTTTCCTGTCAGAAAGACCCTTCAATTTTTCCTTAGTAGGAACTGGCACCTCATTGGTGGAAAGAGAAATGGAAAAACAAAAACAAACAAACAAGCAAAAAACATAAAGAAAACCTTCCTTGGTGTAAAAAGAGAGCGAATGTCTCGTGTGACTGCTATGTTACAGGGTCCTGTTCTCGGAACTTTCCTCACGTAAGTTTAGACAGTCTCCCTAAAAGCACGAGAGGCTGACATTTTAGCTGGATTTAAAAGACCCGAATTGAGGTCACAGGATGATTGGTAGGGCAGAGTTTCAAATCCAAGTCTGTTGTACCTTTCTAAAAATCATACCTAAATGAGTGGCATTTCACAAAATATAATTTAAAGACACTCAAAGGAAAAAATTTTGAAGTTGCCAGAAGTACTTGAAGCAAAGGACTTAGATAAGGTACTTTGTGTGTGTGTTCTGAAAATAAAGTCCTTTGGGAAAGGAAGGGCAGGGTGCAGGCTGAGATGAATGGAAGTTCTATCATTAATAAGAACAAGCTGCAAGTGTTTCCTATACTAAGGAGAATATGATGATGAATATAAAGACGGATATTGGTATGATCATTACATGTGAGGCATCTTGTTACAGTCTGTATATATATATATGCATATACTCTCATTTAATCCTCACAACAGCTCCATGCGATATTAATTATTAGGTCAATTGATCTTTTCATTGGCACACAGATACATGGGACCATCTGAATCCCTGTTTTCACTTTGCCACCAAGTGTTACATTGTTCTCTCTCCATAGAAATAGTGAGTGATTTCAGAAAGACCTCCATGAGCACCTTTCCATCTCTGTGTAGTGTGACGCTGCCACCAAAATCAGCACAGGCAGTTACATGCCTTGGCCTTCAGGGTACTGGTGCCTAAGAAGAGGAGTTGAAAGAAAATCAAGGCTTATACTTAAAATAAAGTGAATCATTTTCAGACTCTCCTTTGGCCTTTGTTAAATTATATTTTTAAAAGAAAAATATATCGCTAGTGAAGGGAGGCTGGGTATGATTTTTGTTGTTGTTGTTCATTTGCTTGTTTTGCTTTTTCAATTTCTGTGTGCTGCTGTCTCCAATTAGTAGTGAATCAGAGAGGAAGACACTGAGGGGAAAGTGGCAGTACAGAATTGGATATTCAGTGACAGAAACCTAACGTGGTTGGTGAAATTTTTTTGGCAGTATAATTTTTGTACTTAGAGTAAGTATAGAACTTTGGATTGAAAAGTGGAAAACAGAGGAGAATAGAATTCCTGAATAGGAATTATTATATCTATTTTAGATAGATATCTATTTTAAATATTATATCTATTTTAAATAGATACTCTGCCATCAATACTTTTACCAGATTGATATTGCTTTACTCAATTTATAGTAACAAACATTGAGGGTCAATTTTAAGAATCTTGTTTTAGTGCCATTTAGCTCCTAAGTAGAAAAGAGATTCAAATGTATAACATTTCTGGCTATAAAACCCATGATCGATTTAGTCATGTTTCAGCAAACATTTTTAAGTGTGTCTTCTATGTAAGACATTGTTTGTGAAGTGATGATTTGGGAAAAAATTGCCTGTCATTGGGAGAAAAATCTAAAGCAAGATTGTCTTTCTCTGGGTAGATTCTGAGTGCTCATTTGTTGAGCACAGGAGGCTGTAAAAATAGCTTTCTTAGAGATCTTTTCTATTTCTAGGGCTTTGGTTCTTGTTAGAAATCTACTCCTGAGACTTAAAATAGTAGCGACTTCAGCAACAGAAGTTTCCTTTTCTCTTAAATGAAAGCAATCTGGAGGTAGGTAGTCTAGGGATTATAGTGGGTACTCAAGTCAGCAGAAATGCAGGCTCTTCTCCTTTTATCTCTTTTCTTCTCCATCCTTTAAGCATGAGGCTTTCATCCTTAAGTTCCTCTACTACTCCAAGATAACTATTGGAGTATTTGCTATTGGGTCCGCACTCTCTTCACGAAATGGAAGGAAGCTTGACAAAGGAGAAAGGTCAAATACCCCAACTCTATTGTTTCCTCTTCTGGGATTTTCTCTCACATACAAATTTCAAATTATACCCTCTTGGCCACTCTTAACAGTAAGGCAGTTAGCGAATAAAATATTTTGGCTAGGCACATTGCCATGTGGATTAAATTTGGGATTCTATTATTCAGAAAGAATGGGATAATGGATATTGTATAAGCTACTTGAAGTATTAACTACAATTAGCTAATCAAGTACTCACTCTCAGTGGCAGGACTTCCAATATAAATTCATTAAAATAACATCCTCATTGCTGTGGGTGGTCTGCGATCATTAACAAATAATTGGATCAGCTGCCCACTCACGGGAGAAGCCATGGAGCAGTCGGATTTGGAGAGTGTGTGCTTGAGAACCAGCCAGTCGGAGGACTGTCGCCATGAATTGGGAAAAGAAGGGGTGACTCACGAGTGTTAACAGAGCTTAGTCATTGCCCTTCTGGATCCACGTAAACCACGTACAAGTCAACCAGAGGAGGGACAGCTTTGTGCAGCTACATTCCTCACTGGCACCAAACCAGAGAGAGAGAGAGAGGAATGAGTACCACCCAGCCATCCTGCTAGCCCCCATATAAGTTGATTGGACTTTAAAATACCTGTTTTATTTTGAGTAAATAATCATCTAATAATAGGACTAGGCGGAACCCAGAATAATTTTCTAGTGGAAGCAAGACAACATGTATATTTCCCCAAATAGGTTTTGAAGTAGGTGTTCAGCCAATCATCCTCCCAAGTTTGGGCTTATTAAATGATTTAAGAGTTTTATCCACCTACCCATGAGTTAGTTTTAACAACCCTAGAGGTTTTTCTGTCTTTCTCTTCCCTGACTCCTACTTCCTTCCAGAGTTTGTGACAGTCTAGCTAGGGGCAGAGGCGTGGCTTGGATTTCCATCATGCAACCTCCCCTCCAATCAGCCATGTCATGGTGGAATTTTTATTGCTCATAAATTTTTTTACTGGCTAGATTAATGTGATTGAAAGCATCACACCCAGTAAATACCGTCTGCTATTTGCTTTAGCAATACCTGTGGAAAAGGGCAACTTGGGACCCAGGCACCATGGAGCTGGTGAAACCATTGGCTGTACACAGCTCATTGGGGGCCCCTTTGACTGATGACCAGAAGTTTCTCTTAGAGGGAGGTCCGCCCAGCAAGAGGCTCCATTGGTGCATGCCCCTGCCATGTGTAGCCATGATTCACTTCACTGACTATCAAAGCTTTCTACAACTCTGCTTGCTGACTTTTGACCAGAGGTTCCCTTTCAACACGAGGAAAATCTGCCTAGAGAGAGAAAGAGAGAAAGCACATTACAGAGAAATAAATGGCAGTCGTGTTTCTGGCAGCCTTGGTTTTATTGCCCAAGGCGCTTCAGCTTGAGCCTACCCTGTGGTGCTGCCAGTGGATGTGTATTGTGGCATTTTATGGAGCATGGTTTATATCAGCATGGATTATTATAACAACAACAAGGGGGATATTCAATAAAACCTTGTTGGATGGTGAATACTCCCACATAAAACACTTCTCAGAGGCCAAAGTCATGAGTGGAGTATTTGCAAAAGTACCACCTTTGGAAATTGGCTTGCACAGAAATCCACTTTTTGAAACAGGTTTTGAAAGATGTGGGATCTGCAAGCTGATGGTCCCCATCTGTTTTCTCCCCTCTGACCCTGGGTTGTTTGACTACATGGTCATGACCCTCTATTGAATGGGGTAGATGGTCTGTGAAGATGTTCGTGCAGCTTTGCCTTTGGGCCTCCTAACTGTGCCTACAACCCGCCTGTTCCTTCCTTCCTGGAAGAAAAGCCAGATTTTACTCCTAAAAAAAAGTTATAAAAGAGAAACACAAACAGAAAATGAGCCAAATTGCTAAGGGGGATCAAGGATTGAAATACAGCCTCAAAAGTTGCATGTATGCAGAGAAACCCAAAAACGTTCCCTAAACCCAACCTGGAACATCGATGTTCCTGACTTTCTTTAGTTTCGGGCCAGTTTTAACCATTAGATGACTTACAGTTACGAAGTTGGCAGTGGCTACGTTTGATGGTGGCTGGAGGGAATTCTTTTTTAAATTCAGTTTCTTGGGTAGGTGGCACTGGCAAGATCGCCATTGTGCACTCCTTGCCAACTGCGAAGACTCAGCATGCCATTTCTGAATTGGAGTCTTGTGTAGCAGGGACTGGAGATACAAGCCGGGAAGGAAAAGTGAACCTAAAGAAAGGATGATGTGGAAAGACTAAAAATGAAGTGAAGAAAGGTTAAAGGGGGAGAGGGAAAAGAAGTCATGAAAGATGGAAGAGCAAGAAAGAGAAAGTGATTTGCAAGTGAGAAAGAATGAGGGGAAGAAAGAAAGGACTGGGAGACAACTAAGGAGTGAGTCTAGAAATCAAAAACACCTTTTGTTTGAAATCATGGAGTTGATTTCATAAGGTTTCCCGAAAGCTTCAAAATATCCGGCTCATATTCCTCTTCATTCTCCCTTCCTCCACTGTCATAGACCAACCAAGTGCTCCTTAGCACCACAGACAATGTGGTGCGCAGCTTGTGTTTGTATGAGGTGCTTTACCATCACGTATTGATAGAGGAGAAGGCCTTGAAGAATCACAAAGACAGCCTTTGCCATGAAACGCCTCCCAGTTACTACCAGTCAGTGGCTCTAATCTCCACTGAATGCAGTGTTTATTTTTCCAAGTGTGGTGCCTTCTGTGACTCACAGGACTCAGAGGCTGCTTACTAATGGACCCTTGTAGAAGTCAAGAATGTGACACACGGCTAGATACGCAGCTTAACAATCACAAACAACAGCACGGTTAATGGGGGGTGAAGCTTCGGTGACGTGTGTCACACCAAAGAGTCGACTCCTCATGTTCCCTCAGCCACAGATGAAGGGTCTCTGGATTGTGTAATGATGATAAAATATTGCCATCTGTTGGCATTCTGTATAAGCATGCTCTGACATACACATTGCTGGTGGTTTTCCAGGCTGTCTCTCACATTTCTCCAGGGACAGGATGTGTGGAAAACATTGGGGGAAATGGCAGAACATGCCAGCCTGGCCTTACAGAAAGACAAAAATACAACACTCTGAAAGTCAAGCAGGAAGAGGGTTGGTACAATCCTTTACTTCTGGACATGGCAGTAGTAAACCCACAAAAAGTTGCTGATATTCAGCTACAAAAACCGTAGGATTCTGTACTAGATATGTTGCCAAATGATGTTGGGTAATATTTATTCCTCCTCTCAATGGGTACAGAGGGTTTTTAATCCAGGAGGATCTTTATTTGTTGCCACAGTTAAAGACAAGGATGTGGACCTGAAAAAAAAACAAATGAAAACAAAAACAAATCATACACACTGTGAGCAAAATGGTTAATATCCTCTACCAAATAATCTATAAATTCTGGAAAAATGGGACAAAGTGACTTTTAATTTTTTTTGATGGAACTTGCAAAATGGAGGTGAAAACAGAAACTGAAGACCAGTAGAAAAATCATGCAATGCTTCAGAAGCCTGGAGAAGTGAGTATCGGACCTGATGACCCAGACCTTGGTTTATAATGTTCATTCGGGAGCAGTACAGCGCTGGCAATTAGAACTGAGAAACTACGTAACACTGGGATCCGAGAAGGGAAAGAAAAAGAGAACTTTAATACAAATACAGTGATCTGTACTTGCCAGGCCCCTGGCTGGGAAAGAAGAATTCTGAACAAGCCACATTAGAAATTATAAGATTTTTACTGATTTAAGTTAAAATTTATAAGATTTTCATGTTTCAAGAATTCTGAAACCAAAAATCTTACAGAAACACTTTTATCTATCCTATATATCTTCAAAGAAATGAGAATGAAAAGAAACCCCATTCGAAGTTGCACAACATGAGGACAAATTTTTTTTTTTTCCCTGTGGGTACCGGGGGTCGACCTCAGGACCTCACGCTTGCCAGGCAGGCGCTTATGCCACTGAGCTATCTCACCGGCCCAACAAATTTCAGAAGTGCAGATCATTTAATCTCTCCAGATTTAAGCTGCCTCAGTTACTTAAAAGAAATATGAAATGTTAATAATATATAAATATTTATAGTATCTACAAACACTATGTTTATAAAATCTTACTAATAACTTTAATCCACAAATTCCAGAGCTGTAATAATTGCATCTATTCATGACAAAATGACAAGGAGAAATATGTAAATCCCCACTTGTATAACAATGAAGTAGTTTGGACCCAAAGTATGTTCCAATTCATAATCATGAAGCCTGACTTTGTAATGTGAGATGGAAATAAAAACATTTCTCATTTTTTCTTGGGAATTCTGTTATTCTTAGGATAGATAATTTCTAGCAAAACCAGTTTATTTCAGACTATTCTTCCTTTCTTTCCCTTATTGATTTATATAGAAGGATTGAAGAATTAAAGGTAAATGTGAATCATTAACAACCAATGGAAATAAGCCTTTAAATATCTATCTAGAATTAGCAAATACTGAAATCATTGCAACAGGCCAAATCCTACATTACACTGCAATATTTTTTTCAATGCATGATTCATTATCATGTAGAAAATGTTTACTTTTCTAGACCTGTAGAACTAACCATTCTCATCCCACTAGAAAACATTAAAGGATGTCTTGTACTTTGTTGTCCTCACAAAAAATTGTACCACCAAGTTTGGCTTCTCTTCCACCTGGAACCCTATCTCAATCGTTTTTACTTTTCAACACTTTCATACAGCCCAGTATGTGAGCAGACGTCATTGTAAATATATTAAATTTTTGTAAAAGGGCAATTGAATTGCAATACTTCCAAGAGAGACAATTAATCTGATGACTAAATTCTGATCCAGATGCTTACTTGCTTTTTCCCTCAGAGTTTTCCTTTTCTATAAATAATTTTTCTCATCTTTCTTTCTGTCTTCTGAAATAATTGAGTAAAATGTAGATTTTACAAACTTGGTATATTCCACATCATTTATCTTATGTAATTTGAGCATGGCAATAATAAACACATAATTTTAAATTTGATTGCTGCATGGGTTTGTTCAAGGTGGTCTGCTTCATGGGTAAAGAATTCAGATGTGTTATGTACATGTACCTACTCCCCAGGATGAATGTAATCAATATGTACTACAAACATGTACTAATACAAATTTTAAGAATTGAAAATATTTTGAGAATTCCAAAGAAAATATGACAATCGGAAGAGCAATCTGGGATCAGAGAAGTCTTTACACAGTTTATACCTCTCAAATCTCTAATCTGGTCAGCTTAACCTTATGAAAACACATCTCATTGGTTCTGACCAGTTTTATATACCTATTTAACAAAAAAGGGCTAAATGGCAGGCTTTTGCTGCATTAAAACTAAATTCTCATGTGACTTTTCATGCACAGTGACTGCTTTGTAACATATGAGTGCAGGTCTTTCAACAAAGTTGAGAGAATATTGAAAATTATGAAACCATAATCATCATTTGGTCATTGTGTCCTGTATTACAACTCAGTTATCCGGCTGCTTGGATTCATTTCTGAAATGTACTCATATTTTAGGTGAATCAATTTCTGCTCTTCGAATGCACCTCCGTAGCCATTTTTGCCTATAATGTACATCAATTCCATCACTGGCATACCCAGGATTTTTAGCATTTAGTGAATTAAAAAAAAAAAAGGACACTTGCCACAGTTTGCCAACAATATTATAATCAGGGCTCCTGCTTGGTATCACCTTCCTAAACAGAGGCTGCACTCAGAATGTTTGTTCTGGTGCAATTAATCACATGCTTTTCAAATGTCAACGCAATTTTCATGGTCTAGTAAAAAGGAGTATTCATAATAGAGAAAAATAATAGAGTTACCATTAAAAATTGATCTGTCACTGTTCGTTTTAACATCATTGGTTCTGCCTGAACAAACTATATGGAAGTTTTAAAGTTTCCATCCAGTGGATCCCCATACTCCTACCATGAAAGTGTGCCTGCCTGTCTGCATTCAGCCCCAGCTTTCCCATTATGCTGCGCTCTACTTGAATGAAAATATGATGAAGGAAATACAGTAATTTGATTCTTTCTGAAAATTGTATTTCAATGTCCAAGTGCCTTTACACATGATAGACTCTCTAACAATAGCTGCCATTTGTTGATATTTGAAATGGCAGTGATTCTCAGAGAGAAATAACGGGATTTTATGCATTCTCAGGTACTTGCAAACTTTCCAGATGCAGGAATTTCTGATAGAGAAACAATGGCTTTTCGATCCAAGAATACTTTACAAGAGTAACCACATGCTCATGTATTTTATAATAACCTTTGAGCCAGCTGTTTGTTTTATGAAAATAAATACACTCCATATTTAGAAAATTCCTCATAGAAATCAGTTTCTTTCTTGGTTAAAATGTAAAACACCCAAAGCCTAAGCTATCATTTCCTATCATAACTTTAAGAAATAGATGTTTTGTAGACTCTGAGATTCCTTTAACAAGAAGCAATGATTTGTAATCATTAGGATCATTAGGACCCTTGGATTTCCCATTACTAAATAATTTTAGGATCTATGAAGAACCAAAATATAGGCTTATACCATCAATTTCGCTTTTAAAGAAAGTACATAGAGAAAAGACATAAAAGAGAATCAGACTAAATATTCAGCTCACTGAGATTTTTTCAGTGATTAAATATCACCTCGTTGGAATTAATGAACATATCAAGGCAACATGTACTAGTCGTCCTTTATTACATTAAATTGTAAAATTAAATGACAATCTGGGAAAACAGGAGAAAAGTCACATACTGAGGTTTAACAGTTAAGTTTATCCACAGACACCTCAAGTTACAATTAGGTGGACATTTCAGTTGTTACACTCCAAACCTAGTGACACAGACACGTAAATTCATCTACTCTCTCTGTCATACTTGATCCTCTCTCCATGCTGAAATTGTCTAAGTCTGGAGATGAAATCTGTGTCCGATTTTCTGAGCAAAACTAGCCGCCCTGTGTAGAAATGAAGCTTATGTTCATTCAGGCATAACAATCACTTCCTCTCCAGTGTATCAGCCCAACCCCAGCCAATAATAATAAAAATATCTTGCAAATAAATTTTCCACAAAATTTGTCAAATATTGCCATTTAGTTACATTATTTATAAGCTAAAAATACTTAGCTACCGAATTTCAGACTTTTAGTTGCATGTGTTAAGATTCACAAAAGTGATTTTTTTTTATCGTCTGTCTTAAAATTTGGCTTCCCATAGATTGGCCTCTCTCTCGGAGACCATGTTGCACAGCTATCTTACCCTTTGGGCAAAGCCAGCCTGATTTTCTCTGAGGCCACTGGTAGAAGATACAGCCTTGTTGGCCAGTCATTTAGCGTTCTACCATTTCTAAAAGCAGTAGAATTAATAAAATTATAAATCTGAAATCCTGCGTATTATGTTGGCTAGATATGTGCTAAGTAAGAGTAAAATATATTCCAACCATGAATCTAGTATCTATGGATGAGAGTAGGCCAGTGAATGTGCAACACAAATTTCAAATGTTTTATGCTGAGTGCCTAGCCCACAAATTTTCAGATCTTTTTATCTGTTAAATAATGGGAAAAAAATGGGGGGGGGATTCCACACATGAAAATTACTAAATTAAAATTAGTAATAAAACTAATTTATTAAAATTATATAAATTATTCTGTTGCAATGACATAGCAGAAATTGGTCATTTTATTTTGTTCTATGCTAAGTGGGTTGTAATCCCAAAAGTCTGAATGCCTAAGATCTAAGAAAATCTTAAAACCACCCTGATCAAAATCACCTAGAAGAGTTTTAAATCCAGGTTCATGGGACCTTTCCAAACCCAAAGACTCAGTTTCTCTGGGGGCTAAGCTTGAAAACTGTATTTTACAATGTCTTCAAAAGATGAAATGGGAAGAAATTGTTCAAAAGAAAAGAGGAAATGGGGGGGGGAGAAAGAAAAGAGAAAAAGAAAAAAATGATAAAAAAAAAGATAAAATGGAAACAAAGCTTTGTAAATAGGAAGGGGAAGAGGATTTGAAGGGAGGGGAGGGGAATTGGGAAAAAAAGAATCAAAATCATATACAGGTACAAATTCCCTATGATGAATATGATCATTATGTATACCTAAAATGTACCAATAAATTTAAAGTTTAAATAAAGTATTCTGATAATTAGTTCTTTATAAACCATATTGTATGGATGTGACTAAAATTTCTGCCAGTCTCTCTCTAGAGGGTTTTATCAAAATTTGGGATATTTTTGGCTGTTTTGTTTTGCAACAGTCTCACTATGTATTTCAAGCTGGCCTTGAATTCACTGTGTAGCCCAGGCTGACCTCAAACTTGCAGTGATCCTTCTGCCTCGGCCTCCCCAGTGTTGGGACTATAGGTGTGTGCCACCACACCTGGCTAACACAGAGATATCTGTATTCCAAATTCATAAAACTATTTTCAAAATAGAACCAATTAGTGTTATTTACCTAAATTATAAATTAATGTGTTTCTCTGATTCAGCAAAATCACTAATAGGATTTTTTTCTTTTGTATTTACCTGACTATATGAACATTTTAATTACAAATAACCAGAAACCACCAAGGGTCACACCTATTGGGAACTGGCTGAGTGAATTATCATATTTCACATACAACTTTTTGAGGTTGTAAGAAGGGCTGAAGAAACACTGTCTCAATTTGGAAAGACACCTAGGATATATGATTGGGTGAAGAACAAAGGGGTTCAGTCCAGAATGTTATACAATATGATTTGTGTAAGAAAGCACAAAACTATACCTTTGAATTAGCTTCTACTGTCTAAAAAAAGTACCTGGATACATGAAAAAGTAACAAACATGGCTATATATAGGGTGAGAATGTTAAGGACTACCAAAGATTGGATAGAGTAAGAATGAGACATACATCTATATCTATATCTATATATGTATATTATTTCATATATATGTATATATATAATATATATATATTATTTCAAACCATATAAAACTGCACTAGCAACATGTTTCAAATAATAAAATGTGCAAAATAATTTTTCATGTTTTATCTTATTCCTACAACTTAAATAAGTTTTACAGTCTTTGGATGATGAGGATCTCTAAGCCTCACTTTTTTCTTGGTAACATAAGTACACATTACAATAAAACAATTCTTCTAAAAGACATTTATAAAAGATACCAAATAAACCCAAAATGTTAGGAGCACATGGCAGGCTATGGGATGTAAGAGTCCATCATCATTTTTAGTTTGAAAGCTAAGTTCTTTCCTAATTTCCCAGAATGACTCCTTTACCTTACTAGAGAATAGTTCATAATTCTTTGCCAGGTAGACCTTTGTCTCAAATCCATTAGTCCTGAAGTGGATTATTGCAGCCTAACACCAAGAGTGGGAATCTTTCTGATGCAAAGCCAAGAAAAGGATAAATCTACCTGAAACTGGAAATTCAGGGGAAACTCTGGAAGTGGGTAGGTAATAGTTACTGACATTGACACACACCTAAGACACCTGGGAGAACACCTCCATCATCTTTCTTATGTACAAGTCACAGCAGAAGGAAGTGGGTGCAAGCACACATGTGTACACTTGTGTGTGTATGTGAGTGTGCAGTAGTACTGCTGAAAATTGGCTAATATCTGGAGTTAGAGTTATTCTTTCATGGAGTTTTGATACAAAAGAGATAGCACAGACTATCCCAGAAATATGTTCATATATATGATTTCACTATTACCTAACATGCCTGGAGAATATTTCTGAGCATTAGGCATATGGGGATTTCCAATTATCCACCAGACTTTCATGCAAAACACCGTGCTGAAGCTTGTAGAAGGGCAGGCAAGTATCCTAAGGCTCCCACCCACGCTCAGTTTCCCAAAATACCACCTGCACCTCCAGCGAGCATGGCTCTTTTGCTGCAGGGTTTGGATTCTTTTCCCAAAATAAAAGGCACCCAACCCTCTGTGGAATTTTTAGTCATTACATTCCTATGAGGATGATTCATCAATATAAAATTAGGTAAACATACTGAAAAAAGGTGCAAATATACAAATGCTCACATACCCTTTTTATAAGCAGACGTGCTGAACCACTCTTGAGTGGCAATTGCTACTTTCTTCTCTCATTATCACTTGAGCTTGGAGCAGCTGTTGACTTCGCTAGTGTTTTTCTGTGTTATTGCAGCAATAGCTTGAATCTGGAGGCAGAGTTATGGGTGAATGTGTGACTCTCACTTTGGCTCTAAACTTGATTGTAACCCTTTTGGCAAAAGTAATGATTTTTGCACAGCAGTTATCTAAACTGAAAATCTGAAGCAATGATTTGTCCTCATCAGCCTCTGGAACTTGGAACACCTCTGGGAATTTCTGTTTCTTCAACCTTAAAGTCCTTTCGTACCTAAGCCCCTGAGGTCTAGATGTTAGAGACACAAAGATGCTACTACACTCATGAAAATAATTTATATCAATTTAAATTCCTCATGCATCATACACATTACACCATATAGTAATCATTTTAAGAATAATAATAATGATGATAAAAATGATCGCCCTCAAAGGATTTTGGTTGTTGAAAGAGCTCTTGGTGTACTGAGTTTAAATTTATTTTTTTGAAGAAGAGAAACTACCATCTAAGAGATAGTGAGATGCTAGGTAGTGACCAGGAAATAATATCTAGATCACAGAACTAATTCTCAGTCCAGAACTTTCTGCCACATCATGTCACCTTTTCATCATGATTAGAGATACTTGAATTCTGGGTTTGTAAAATATGTATATTACTTGTACCAAAAACTCTATTCAATTTGTCAGTGACTGTGTTTTCTTTTTTAAAATTCTACTTTATTAGTTTTCTTACAATAAGCAATAATTACTTTATAGACACTTATAAAAGTACCTTTAAAATGTTAGAATTACATCACTCTGTCTGGAAAGTTCTTAAAAACAGAAAACACAAATTAGAAAAGAGAATGGAAAAGCACAATTGTGCTGGATTCCTAGGCCAAGAAGATTAAAAGACTATTTGTTCGGTTTTGCTTTGCTTTTGTTTTATGCTGTCCCTACTGATGCATTCTGTAACTTCTAAATATTGCCTCTTGAAACTTAGAAAGAAAGTCACACATTTTCCTGAGTAATACTTCCAGCGAGAAATAAGAGCCAAAGACAAGTTCTGTCCCCTTGTTTATTCAGTCTGGCTCATTTCTAGTTAGATTTTAACCAGGCATGTGGTAGGCATTAAAAACACTGAAATCTTCTTTTGTTTTCATGCTCTGTATCAGAGAGAGGGTTTCTACTAACCCTCTCCGATACGTCCATTACAATGGTCATCTACACAGAAGACAGATCTGACAATTATTTTCATCATGTTTTACTTCGGAGATTAAAAAAAAACAAACAAACCACGAACAGCACATTTATCTGTTTTATTTTTGAAAAGGAAAGTTTTTTGTTTTTTTCTTTTTTTCAATTTTATTTAAGTCTCAAACCTATCAGGAAAGGATTTGGAGAACTGAAATCCCTTGGTGAATTGGGACCTGTCAGAATTGAGTCTTCCCATAATCTGTATAAGTGAACAGCCAACCCTTGTCAGAGATAATTATAGATAAAACAAGATCTTATATATTTGAAGGTGAAAGAATACACCTTCACTAAATGTTGTTCACTAAATGTCTAGCAACCTTGCATTCCACCACCTATTGAAGAATATAGTTTTCTTCTATGTCTGTGTCCCCACATCTGCACAGCAAAGCTATGGAAAAACAGAGAAGAGTGCAGATCTCCGAGGGTGACAGTGTGCTTGAGTTTTAGTGTCCACTGTTGTCCATTAACTGGGTGATTTTCTGAGCAATTTAAGCCTCCATATTTGTTTATGAAATGAATGACAATTTCCCTACATTTCAACCTTCTTTTATCAGTAAAGGTAGAATATATATGCAAGACTTAGCCATCATACACATGGGATGGAGGTGTCATGGGGCGCCCTAGGATGAGAGCAAATAGATTTTTTAATTAATTCATGGGAAGTGATACTCTCCTGAATCCTACTGACATTATAACAACTCATCTCATACTGGGTGTAAAGATTATTCCTCTAGATGGGACCAAAGTGTACAGTTAGGAGAGCATCACTTTCTGTGAATTTTAGTGTTTCTCCTCATTCTAAGATTCTAAAATTGTGGGGCTTTTGTTTGTTTCCTTGTTTTGCAGTACTAGGGCTTGAGCCCAGGGCCTTCACACTGAACTACATGCTCAGCCCTTTAAAAAAAATTTTTTTTTTATACAGGCTCTTGATAAATTGCTAAATTACTCAGGCTGGACTTGAATTTGCAGTCTCCTGCCTCAATTTCCCAGAGTGCTGGGATTATAGGCAGGTACCACCAAGCCTGATGGCTACTGAGGTTAATCATCATTTCATGCATAAGTGCTCAGATTTAAATTTGTAATTTAAAATATATATTTAGGTCTACTGTGGTAATCTTCAACTTTTTCAAAAAGGAATTATGTCCATCTTGTTTGAATTTTTAACATTTGTACTTCATACTTATGTCTTACAAAACAAAGGGAATGTAAGCTGGTTGTAAGTTGGTAAATCATGTAATGATTTACATGAGTGCCAGGATTAGGATCTAAATTTTCTGATTTCTGGTTAAGTACTGATTCCACTAACTGACCTAGGAATTGAAGAATTAAAGAATTGTTATGGTACTTGTAGGATCTTGAGGTGGAAAAATTTGCTATAGGTTATCTATTCCAGCTCTACCGTCCAGGCACAAGTCCCAGGACATGCATGCTATTAACAGTGCCTCCTCACGCATGTCACCCTACTCCAAGGCCAGTTGTAAAGCTTTTGTACTCAAAGATGTAAGCATAGCAAAATGACACAAGGTTAGATTTTATTTATTAAAATTTGATTTAGAAAAATGAAAATTCAAGAAAACCTGACCACATGGGACCAAAATGACAGTTCCATTTTATCAAATCTCTCAAAGATTTATCAGTGAAATTAAAATGTTCGACATTTTAGCAGAAAGCTGATTGGTTGAGCTCTTCACTTTCCAACAAATCTTTCATTGACATACCAAGTGAGTTATTCTTCCAGTCGCATGTTTAATCTGTTTCCAAAGGTCACAAAAATGCAGTGGTGCTAAGTTAGGGAATTTCAGGCAGTAACAAAGTACTTACCTAGCTCTGTTCCTAACTACTCCATCTAATGCTTAGGAAATCCCCAAGGAGTATCTTGGGTATGCTGGCCACCAGTCCTTCTCATGACTTGTCTGAATGTTTCTTCTTTTGGCTTATTTCCCTTGAACTATCTTTAGTTCAAATGTTGTTAGTGTGGGCCAGGGATATAGCTCAGTGGCATGGCGCCTGCCTGGCAAGTGCAAGGTCCTAAGTTTTATTTCCTGTGCAAAAAAACCCAAATGTTAGTGTAACCCTCTGCTTTAGCTGCCATAAGTATTTTGTGATTTATAATAGGATGCAATCCTTTACCTTTTGGCTGATAACCAGCCATTCTGTGTTAAAACTTCAAAGCTACAAGGCTTTGGACTCTCAAAGTCTTATAGATATTTTATAAAACTAGTATTTCTGTTTTTACCACTGCTTTACTGAAAATTTCTCTTACCAAATATGAATCCTGAATCCATGAAGTCATAATTATCTGTGAAATTCCTCCATCCCTTTGACTCTAAAATGACCTTCAACCAAATGTAGTGGCCTTCAATTCTTTTTTCTTGGGATTTTTTCTCACAAAGTTCTTTAGCATCTCTTGGGATTAAGCTATTTCAATTGCCCTGTATAAATGGCCAAAGGGAAAGGCAAATGTCGCATTTAGCTTTTCAAGTCAAGACACCCCACTACATGTAGAGATTGTATTTTTTAACTAGATTTCCACTGTAAATTTCCACATAAACCCTCTAACTCTTTTGCCCCCATTTGTAGTAACTCCAAGCTGTTTATAGAGGCTCAGTGATCTGCAGTTACTCATATTGGGAGCTATTGAAATAATGGTTGTAGCATTAGCACATGGCTGTCGTTTCCCAAGGATATAGTTTTTGCCTAGTTTAATCTTGGTGCCAAGGTACCCAGAGACTATGTCTTTGAAATAGTCCCACTCAAGTAAGTTAAAATAAATTCAAAGAGTAGGCTTATTCCAGGAACGATCCCTAACATGACAATTTTTTTCGCCATGTCCAGTGATTATTTTTTTAAAGAGGTGCTTTTAAAAACCACCTTTTTGCTAATGAAATGCATAATCTGTCCAAAAACAAGGCTGTGGCTTAGCGGGTTGTTCTACTCAGCTTTCCAACTGAAAGTAAACAGGATGCTTTGCTTGATTTCCCCTATTTTTCTTCATTTACAGGCATGCCGTACTGTCTCCTCCCTCATAGCTCACGGCAAGTTCAGATGGATCACACCCATGTGGTAATACCAAGAGAGAACAATTTCTCCTCCTTGAGTTTAGCACAGATTCCAAAAGGAGAAAGAGTTCAAATAAAGCTGCATACATTCATATGCTGGGCCTTTACCTATGGAGTAATATAGAAGTATCACTTAGAACACACTCCAGGAAAGTACTTGAACCGAGAACATAGATTATTGAAACTTTCCAAAGTGAAAAAGTACATAAAGCGATGACGAAAGCTGATTGCCTTTGGAATACTGGTGGTTAGTATTCACAGGAAAGAATAATTAACACAATCATAATATACATTTCTGTTTGCAAATTCGTAACACACAATACTGAATTGATTGTGAGCTTTAGTACGAGAACAAAATTGTCATTTTGCTGGGTTTGATTCTTGGATACTGTATGCTTGTGGAAACACATAGTGATAGGATAAATTGAAAGCCGAATTTATAATCGTTGTCTTATTTTCACAGTCTTATAAATAAGTGTATCAGCAGAAGTATAACTCAATAGCCTTCCTTAATTAGTTACAACGTTTAGGCAAATAAAATTAATTTGTAATTGTTTTTAAAGCTTTCTGCACATAAAAGTCATTGCTAGCAATAATTATAAAGTATTATTTCTTAAGTGATATGGTAAGTGTACTAGCCATTATTGTATTGATTTTTTTAAAATCACAGGTATATTTTGTAAGTATTATTTGGTAACCACTCTACCAATTATTTAATACAAAACATAAACCAAATTTAGAGAATTATATGAATGTATGCAGCTCTATTTCTCAAATTGTAGTTGCTTTGTTCTTTCTTCACACTCTTTAATTTTTTAATTTATCATATGTGACTTTTTTTTCCAAAGGCGAGAATGAAACTACCCAATAAGATGTCATCTTAGAGGTGTATGATGCTGAGCATGGTGTGAGCAGGACCAGCATAAATGACAATCAAGATTAAGCTATGAAGGCTAAATTTGCCTGCTTACCTTAACTTTGATAAATGTCTACAATTTGGCTATTTCTTAAAAACAAAACCTATTTTTAGATGGAGCTGCTCAGAAAAACAAATTGATTAAAAAGTTTTTAATTACTTTCTTAAGTTTTGCTTCGTGTGCTTGTTTGTGTGCTCACACAAAATATTCAGTGAAAAATAATAGAGAAGCTGCATAGATAGCTCTGCTGTGTTTAGTCCACCCACACCCAAATTCATTTTGCAGACTAGAACTTACAGGATGCCACAATTCACATGCATCAAGAGTATCTGTTACCAGAAATAATCACTTTACTGTTAACATTACTTCGTGTATAAGCCCTGGTGAAAATTGAGTGAGCCAATGATTTGAATCCATCCAAATGAAAAAAAAAGAAAAAAAGCAAAATGCCTCGATTATTTCAACTGTGAATCAAGCTTTGGGTTTTGAGATCAAGTCTCTATCCTAACCTTTTTGCACAATGCTCCTATGTAGTCTACTAAATCCAAAAAGTGTCCAATTTCTTATAATGCTTTAGGCATCCAGGGCCTGGGTAGATTAACTTTCCATTCATGAAATGTTTCATTCAGGTGTTCAGGAATATTGCAGGAAAAATAAATAAAAACTTAATATGTATTTGCATCGAGTCATTTTACCATCAATAACCTGGACTTACTGGAAAATTAGAAAGACAAACTGTAAAATTGTTTATATTCATTACAAAAATATGTTCTCCATATTTAGCAGTCTTGTTCATACAGTAAAATGAATGTATACCTTTCTGCTTCCTCTACCATAAACAATCCTGAAACCTACCCACCAAGTTTAGACACTCAACAGTTAATTTAACATAAATATTACCTCTGATTCATTGTATCTTTTTATCTATGAGTACAAAGAAAAATTTGTCTTGTGGTCCCTTAGTTGCCACCTGCAAGGACCCATTTTGCCTTGTAGTAAATCACATTGTTTCCAAGTTGGATTGCTTTTTTGTGATATATTTTTTCTGGCTGAACTTTCTTTCAACTAGAAGAGAGGCTGCATTCTTAATATGATAATCCAGCTCTAAATTCACGTTGCCTGAGTAAGTAAATCTCCCAAAGATTTGTTGCTGTTGCTATTGTTATGTTTTTCCTCCGCAGAAAATACAAAACTCTTATTTTTAGGGAAAAAGAAAATGGAATTGTCCACAAACAAGCATTTATGGAGTCCTGATCATGAGTAGAGGACTTCTACATGGATATGAGAAAACTGAAAATGCAAGGATTCCCTCAGAGAAAGGAAAACTTTAGCATAAAACCCTTAGAAAAATCTAATATTTTAGTAAATGTGCCATAAAATGGCTCCAACGATTCAAACACGCTAAATCATCCACCACCCCTGTTACATCATTCCAATTACTTTTAGTTCATTTCACTAATGTTTGATTGGGCTTTTGCAAAGCTTTGCTTCAGTGTGGCAATATACTGTGTAATTACATACAGTTCTGTGAAAGTGCCCAGGAAACCAATGTGCAGCCTGGACACTTTGCTGCAAAAAAAAAAAAAAAAAAAAAATTCATATCAAAAAAGTGCTGGTACTCACCATTGAGACAGCGACCTAATCCTAATCCCAACGCTAACACCTGAATAGAGTAGGATGCTAAATGTGTGCAGTTAAAACTGTTTCAGGTGTGCACCCTCTACTCCTAGAAGAGTACACGCTCCAGTTTAGTGCATAGGCAAAGCATGTGTTCAAAGGAGTCACAGGCAGTTACTTTTCAAATGTGAAAACAAGAACTTCTAATGACTAGAGCTATTAAATTAAAATAAAAACTTAGGTTATTTACTTTCAAGAAAAAGAGTCTATTTAAGATATTTTATATTGACCCTAGGGAACCTAGAAGCATTACAGAACTTCACCATTCCACATGTAAAGATGACTGTGATTAGAAATTCATTCACACTGTCTTCTTACTCTACAGAGAAAACAATCTTCAGCTAAAATAGTATTCATTTCTCTATAATCCTCTTTTGTGAGCTGTTTTTTTGTCTCTAAAATACCACTGAGCATTATAATAGCAGATTTTTAAAAATGCTCAGCCTCAAACAGTATATAAACATTATCGTAACCTCTCACTTTGAATGAAATTAGTTGGAAATATTGACAATCACTGTATCCGAGAGTCAGATTTGAAATTGTCCCATAACTAACTCATCTACTGCTTGCAAACCTCTGGCCCGAGGCTTTTCCTGTCTGAGCCAGAATGCAAGAGAGAAACTTGCTACATTTGATCCACTGCATTAATCTGGATAAAACAGCCGAACTCCCAAATCCATCATCAGGCACTGGCAAACCACTGTATATTTCTTAGGCAATGATGTAAACTCCCTACCCTTTATCTCTCTTAAGAGCAGCAAAAGCTTTTGGGTTTCACATTTTGAGCTGCCTATGAAAAAGGCACTGGAAATGCAAACACAAATGCTGCTTTAGGAGCCTCTTTCATCCAGGAAGATTTTAATTTGCTGACACTGGCCTATTGGTGGCTGAGCCTGCAGAAAATGGATATTCTCTTTTAGAATGTCAGGGTGCAGACTGGCTGACAGTTTTTTGTCAGTCAACCCCATCATTTAAATCACCTCTTTGTATTTGAACCTGGGGAAAAAAAAACAGCAGTAAGGAAACTACAGAGGATGTGGTTATCGAGAGATAATCAACCCCCTGGGGAGATCAGACTCACCTGTGCTTCTCTTATGCCCGGGAGAGTGATTAAGCCAGAAAAACTGCACCCTGTTTCCTCCACCCCATCACATCTTGATGCAGCATTAACCACCAGCCTATAAATACATCCTGATAAAATCAGCTCACATTCCGCTCAGGACAGTTGTCCATGGGGACCAAGTGGCAAATAGCACAGGAAAGTATAGACTGTGATTATTTCTCTGGCAAGGATTTACAGATCAAAACGGATTACAAGAGCAGTGTGTACTGAGAAGAAAGGCCACCGAGGGGGTCCTCTGGGATTTTCCCTACAAAGGATACCTGCTCCAGCCGGGATAGGCCACCTTGGGGAAGGCTGTTGGGGACAGAATCTTCCTCCTTTCAGTCACAGTGTTAGTGACTATGAAATCACTCTGCATAACAGGAAAGACAAGAGCTCTCTTTATTTCCTTTGGGTCCAAACCTGGTTTGCCTATGAGCTTTCGGTCACGAACAACTTTTCTGCCAGGTGAAATTGAGTGTTTACAGGCATGGAAAAAAAATTTAAAAAGAAGAAATTTTTATTCCCCTTCTCCACACTACATGCATTTCATTACCCCAGACTTCTCAGGCCATATGCCAGAAATCTCACATATGAAGGAAAACTAGTTAAAATAAAACAAAACCAATCCCGCCCATTTTGATTTCAGTGTGGAAAAAATCTTTCCAAGGGTCAGTTATAAAGTAGAAGTTAAGAGCCACACCAACTGAACCTTATGTGTGCACAGGATTTGGGGGATTCCTGCTTATTCCCTTCTTCCTGTGGAGAAATTGGCACTCAACACAGCTGTTTTTGTCACCAGCCAGAGTGAGTTTGCCACCGAGGTGGTCTGTGCGTTTTAGGCAGTAACTTATCTTTGGATGTGTGTTCAGATCTGAAGTAGAGTTCCACAGAGTCACGGTCCGTGCAGCAGAAGAATATGAGGAAATGCAGACCTTTCATGCAATGTGTTGATCCATTATAATGTTCAAATAATTTTAATCCTTGGCCTGGTTGGAGGTGGGGTCTAAATTGGATATAAATTGCAGGTTGGTTTTAAAAATGCAAACATCATGTAGGAGATGAATACGTCTAAGAAGGTGATTCTTGAATAAGTTTGGGGACATGCTTTCAGCTATCTCAGTTTAGGGAGACGGAAGTTTGACCATGGGAGAAGAACAATTCAGTCTTTTAGTGAATATGCTGATTTCTCCTCACGGTAGTATGTGAATGCTGCTGTTTCCCAATATCACTTTTGGTAATTTAGTAATTATCAGACCTTTCATTCAACCTATTTTTCCCAACCTAATGTGAAGTGTTACCATGTGCTATGTTGCATTTTCTCATGTGCTTATTGGTTATTAAGCTTTCCTAGTTTGTGAATTTCTTATACTCAATTGATAAGCTGGGCCTAAATCTGCCTCTGCACTTGGGTGATAAAGTTTGGCCCAAAGCAACTTCAATAAATGGTGAACTGCACCCTAGTTTGATGTATAATCAAACTGTAATCTATCCTAGGAGTACGGACTAGTAACTAGGTTTCAGCCAATCAAAGCAGCTGAACCTCCAGCCAATCAGAGGTTGAAAACTAGGTGACCATGTAAGGCAAATGCAAACTGCAGCCAATCATGTTGTTTCTGTGTATTACTTCTTTTTCTCTGGTTATAAATATACCCTGCACCTATGTGGAGTGTGACATGCAGATTCACTTTTGTTTGGTAATGCTGCCCAGATCTAGAAACTTTTTCAGGTAACCTTTATTAAATGTACCTGGTCCCAGGATTAAAAAAAAAAAAAAAAAAAAAACACTTATTACAATATTTTACCCATTTCCTATTGAGTTGTTGAGTTGTTTGACTTTCTTTCCCCCAATATAGATGTGTAAATTGTCATTCAATAATTTATTCTCGCAAATGTGGAATCACTGAAATAATTTGTTAGGTGATTTTTGTTATAGGAGTTTCATTATTATATGGATCTGCCTTGACCTACTAAACTGTCATTTTAAGCAGTTCCTCCATTTCTCTCTAAGTTCTTTGGCAGTGGGGACTGAGTGGCATGAAAAAGGAGGAACAGGTGGGAGGAAATGGGAAAAGGGAAAGAAAGAAAGAGAAGACTGTTAATTTTGTCCCTTTCCTTACCCTGCTTTGAGGGCTTCCTGCAAATATGTGATGCCTAGCTGTATGTTTCTGTACTTGTTCCAACTTTCTTGTCATTTCATCTTTGCAAACAGCACCCAAGAAGTTCCCACTGCCAATCTATTTGATTTAATTGTTCTAAACAACAGATGGTGGTTTCCCTTGCAAGGTGTCCACCTACTTTGGAAAACCCGTGTCCTGGTGGCTTGTTAGTGATAAGATATATGCAGGTATACTTTCGAAGAGCTTCCCCTGCCCCTGCAGTTGACAGTACTTGATCATTTATTATGGCTTAGGGTTGCAAAGTTACTTCTCTGTTTCCTTGAAGATGATGTCTACATTCTTTCCTTTTCTTCTCATTTGTGTTTTGGGGTGATTTCCATGAAGTGAAGAAAGCATACTTGTCTCCAGTATGATTATGATAAAATTGAAATTTCATTCCACTGGTTTTGGTTTGCAGTATTTTAATGATTCAGTTTTAATTATTTTGCAATGTTCGCTGTATTCTTTCATGTGGTTATGATCTACACAATAGATTTTTAGGTTTCTACACAGGTGGATTTGGGAGCTAGTCGTAAATGATTTGTGTTACACAAAGGTTAAATAATATGGATTTAAATAATAGTTTCAATTTGTTGATTTCTTTTTTAAACCTGGAGATAATCCTCTGTGGTAGTGTTTTATGTATGCTTGCAAGTAATTTTGTGTTTTGTTGCACATAATCAGATCAGGGTTGTCCATTATGCTGCTGCAATTATTATGATTATAGTTAATTTTTGCTGTTATTTAATTTTTTAGAGAACTGTTGTAAATTCTTTAAATGTCATTATGTATTTGTCATTTTTTGTGTTCTGTACATTATTGCTCTATGTGTTGTAAGAGTTTATTAGTAGATGCATACCAATCCCTGTTGTTAGAGCTTTTTGATATAGCTATTATTACATAGTTATTAATAATAAAAAATTCCTTATATACTATGTACTGTCCTCATATAAAAATCTGCTTTTTCATAAGTGTGTTACCACAGTACTTACTATGGTTAGTATTTGCTTACTAGGTCTTTTTCATCTCTTGTTTTAAACACTTTTGAGTAATTACATAAAACATGTTTTTTTCCTAAAACATATTTAGAAATCCAAAAGTTTGAATGAGTTTCTCTCATAAGCAAGTGTAGTATATTCAAATATACTGTGATTTCAAATTTATAGATTGTTTTCTACCATCTTATTTTATATTTCTATTTTTTGAGTTTCACAGCTTAATTTTAAAAATTCCTCCACTATATTAAAAGCAAAGCTTTATTGTTTTTCGTTCAGCATGTATATGTAATTTTATATTTTTCTGAAAAAGCTTACAGTTATGTAATCTATGTACCTTTGTCACCAACAGAGATATTAACAGCTCCTCTAGAATGCTAGACTTTATTCAGAGAGCCCAGTTCCAGCCCCCTAATATGCAAAGGGCCTGCAGTCTCAACTGTATTTCCCTTTTTATTAAATTCTAAGTTCCTAAATTCCAGTCCAATACATGATATTGTATAAAATTTCTCTTCATTTTCAGAATTTAGGATTTACTTTTCCACTCTTGTCATTGTTTTGTTTTTGCTAATATTATAAAATATTTATGGACTGTTAATGTGTATGTGGAGGGGGCTTTCTTCACATTATCCTTTTGTCCTGTCATCCCTCCCCGTGTGTGTATGTTTACAAATTACTAACATTCTCATCACTAGGGTTGAAAAGGCTCTGACTTGTAGCATCTGCCTAATTTTTATGGTGGAAATACTACCGGATGGTGGAAATAATACTGGGGTCAATTTCAAGCTACCAACCTGACATCAGTACGCTCTCAAAATTCCTGAATATGTAACTCAGTTGTTTCAAGTTCAAGTCCCAGGGACCAGCTGCACCACAATGTTAATTTATTGTATCACTGCAGTTTGAAAAACTAATATTTTAATTCAATGGAACTCCTGTAGGGGTTAAGAACGTACATCTTTATATGCATCCTTATGATTCTGATTCAGGAGTTTGTAAACCACATGTTGAAAACCATATTATTTGTTAAGCGATATTAGCAAGAAGGTGGATTTGCAGAGGCAATAACTGCCTCAAATGATAAGCAATAATTTTTGTTGTTATAAACTGTCATTTCGATTGGTGGATTTGCAGAGGCAATAATTACTTCAAATGATAAGCAATAATTTTAGTTGTTATGAACTGTCATTTCGATTGCTCTTTAAACTGTTTTGTCATCTCAGTAATACACAATTACCTGAGATGTTTATGTTAAAAATGTTGTTCTATCCTTAATTCTTCTTCAACTTTCACTAATACTAATTGTAAAACTTATGTCTAATGAATCTGCTTTTCTCCATTTCTATGGCAATGATTCCATTCAAACCACTAAAAATGTTCACCCCCATTTCTGCTGTCCAGTGTCACAGCTACTGACATGTAGCCATTGAGCACTTGAAATACGTTTATTTTTAATTTAGTGTTCTAAGTGTAAAATGTACACTGGATTTCAAAGAGTTGGTACTCAAGAAAGAATGTAAAGTATATCCTTAATACTTTCACGTAATTTATTTCACGTAATGATTGCATGTTGAAACAATATTTTGGGTGGTTTGAGTTAAATAAAATATATTTATAAAACTAATTTTACCTGTTTCTTTTAACTTTTTATAATATAGCTAGTAAAAATTGAAATATACATACAACATGCATTATACAGAATAATGAACCAGAAGAACTGACCTAACCCATTGTAATAGCCTTCTAAATAATCTCTAGTCCAGTTTGCCCCTCCCTCAGCCCTAGCATCTACCATCTAATCCGTAAACCAGAAAGATCTTTTAAAATTTTAAGTCAGACTGCATCACTCTCTTGGCCCTACATCTTCTGATTTCATTTCAAATAAAATTTAATCTCATCATACCTTACCAGTTTCTATAACACCTAGTTCCTGACTAGCTTTCTGACTGCAGAGCATGGTAAACTGCCCCCCTCTGACCATCTTATAGTTCTTATAAAATAATTCCTTTATCAAACCTTTGCATTGCAGATTCCTCTACTGAAATGTCATTCCCTCAGTGCTTGTTAAATGACTCACTTCTCTTTATCAACTCAAATACCGCCTCTTCACTTTTTTTAGAGCAGTCTTCTGTGATGCTGAACATAACATGATCATCACAATTTTATTTTAACTTGCCTTATTATCTTCATGGGAGGCTTTACTAGGGAAAAAAATCTCACCCACCTCACATATATGCTATCAGCAAAGATTCATTGTATGAATGACGGCATAAAGTTATACAGTCTTGCATTCAAATGTGAATTCCACTACTTTTTAGTTGTAGATTACTGAAGATTATTCTTAACTCTTTTGAGTCTTGGAATTTCTGACTAAAATGGGATAAATGTAAAGCATAGTGTCTGACCCATAGTTTGTATCATTGGAACTGTTACTATCATTATTTTTAATGTATTCTAATTAAAATGTGGGAAAGTCATCGCGAAGACAGATGCATAAAACTGATGTGTTTTCATCTTTCTGGAAAAGTTGCTTAGGAGCTATTGCAGGAGAACTAATTTGAAGTTTTCATTTTTCATGGAAATATAATTTGTTGAATTCACTGAAACTCTATCAACTGTTATTTTGGGAATGCAGTAAAAGATTCTTACAGTGCTCTTGGCCTAAAATTTACATGGATTTTTTCAAAAATATGAATCTATAATCTCTCCTTCTCTCTCTTTCTGCTCAAAATTTCAAGTAGGAAAATTATAAAAAGATTAACATACTATGGCTATTCTAATACACAAATCATATAATGTATTCTCAAAAATACATCAGTAAAGGAAATTGTAGGCCATTTTTAATCCAAATTATCTAAATGTATTGGATCTATTTGTTCTTTTCTGTTCCTTCTGTTTTTTCCCTGTGTGTAAGTTGTAAGGAATACCTTTTGGAAAATTAAGATTTTTTGAGTATCTTGATATATTTCACATTCTTTGAACCACAGAAAAAATTAAATGAAAAGAGCTAGGCCAAAAGTCATGTAGTCCACCTTGAACTTGATTGATCGTGACTCATATTCCATGCTATTTAAGACAAAAAACAAAACGGACAGCAACAACAACAACAAAATCTCATCAATTTTGTGAATCCAATGTTTTAGTTTGACCAAAGAGAGAAACCTGGGCTGGGGATATATCTCAGTGGCACAGCGCCTGCCTGGCAAGCGTGAGGTCCTGAGTTCGATTCCCAGTACCAAAAAGAAAACAAAACAAAATAAAGACAGAAACCTTACCACAATGTTTGGGGATAAAGTTTGTGCTGAGGAGCTGTATGATATAAATTACCTTGCAAAGACTTCATTCCCAGGGCAGGAGATCAAGATTTAAAAAGAGGGTTTTAGGCTACAGTAAGAACACACACAACATCCTCTCTGTTATTAACAGTGGGCTTTGTCTACACTGGAGTGCCAATTGGCCAGAGGGCCTTCTCCATGAAGAAGAACACCTGGCACTGCCCATACTTTGACAATGATTTGAGGCCCAAATGGAGAAGATCAGACCTCAGCACAAAACATAACAGCAAAACTAAATATGAGGGCCGGTGAGATGGCTCAGCGGCTTAAGCGCCTGCCCGGCAAGCGTGAGGGCCCGAGTTCGACTCCCGGAACCCACATACGAAAAGGGGGCCGGTGATATCGCTCAGTGGCACGGGCGCCTGCTGGCGCGCGAGGTCCTGAGGTCGACCCCCCGGTACCCACAAAAAAAAAAAAAAAAAACTAAATATGAAATCAGAACCAGAGCATCAGAAGCCACACAGGAATAGATTGAAAGCAAAGGGAAATAGCCTAATCCTTGAGTGGCTGATGTGTCGGAGAACTCAGGTTGCTAGTACCAACGTAAGTCGGCATAAATTTCAGGCACAGGACCAAGGCAAGCACATCATTCCAGGCACATGTTTCTCTCTAACATTCAAAGGAGATCAACCTTGACTTGATTGAAACCTGTTTTTTTTTTCTTGTTCATTCCTTTAAGAATTTATAAATTTTAAATTCTATGTGGTTATGTCTGTATAAATTCATCTCTAAACTTTCTATCTTTCAACAAAAAGGAAGACAGCCCTAACGTTTACCTGAAGAAGTCATGTACTTGGATGGTTTAAACTACTAGCTAAAAAATACTCACTTTATTTCGAATTTCCGTTTGAAAATTTGTCAAGAGAATTTGGTGAGACTTGCTCATCTGTAATTTGTAACAGGCAGTAACAATAGTCATCCAGCTCGCTTAAAAATTTAAACTATTGATTGTTTTATTCAAAAAATAACTGAAATTATTTTATTCTTTCTAAATTTCCTTAATATTGTGCTGTTTCCTTAGACCAGAAAAAATTAAATGTATTGAAAAAAATCATTTTTAAATCATTTAATTTCTTATTTATTTTCTGGAGACATTTTGAGCTCAATCACCTGGAAAGATACAACCTGAAGGAAATCCCCCAAGTGCCATGGGTTAAGGACTCGCTTCATCAATTTACAGCTGGTTAGACATTTACTGGGAGTCTTCCTGTCCACAAGATTGCCTGTTTTCAAAGTAGACTTTAATGCTAGATTATTTTTTCCACCACAATTTCTAAATCACTTGAGCCTGACACCTTCCCAACATCCTCGGAAAAGTGATTGGCTTGGATGAAAGGAAAGAAAAATAGGTATCTGAAAATTTCAACAGATTGGCCAAGAACATGCTATTCTTTTGCCTGGGGTGAGAAACTAGTCATATACCTTGTAATTAAATATTCTTTGGCTCTTTGTGTAAATTCTGATGATGCGTAGAAACATAAAAGGAAGAAAGAGAATATAGTATGGTCTGGGACATTGGCTTCTTAAAGTGAGGCCCAAAAATGTCTCCTCTAAGACAAAATGAAATCAAGCCCCAATTACAATTTTGATGATAGATTCCAAATGAACACGGAAAAGAGTCGTTGGTGCTACTGACCTACTACATTCCAAGAAATAGCCTCAGACATTCACCCTCATCCATATACTCAAGTCCAAGGAAAATTAGACTCTAACCAAAAAGAAATCAAGCAGCTGAGCCAGAGAGAAAAGCATAATAAAAGCTCTGCATTATTTTTCTCCCCTCTGTAGACTAGTGATGTGAGCATTCTCATAGATTACACAAGCTTGGACATAAGCTAAATGCAAGCTTGGACACAAGCTAAAATTGAACGTTATTTTAAAAGCCCCCCTGAAACCTTCTATATGACCATCCCAGATGGCATCCCCTATTGTGATAGACATAAGAGTGAGCGCTCAAAGATGTCCACACTCTAATCCCCAGGACCTGCAAATATGTCACCTTACAAAGCAAAGGGACCTTGCAGGTGTAATTAAGTTAAGGACCCTGAGATGGGGCAATTAGGCCGGATAATCCAGGTGGCTCAAGGTACACACAAAGGTCCTCGTACTATATGAGTTCAGGAGCAATCAAAGTATATAAAAAAAAGTGGTGATGAAGGAATCAAAGACACTAGATACCACAAGCTAAGGGATATACAAGGCCTCTAGAATCTAGAAGGAGAAGGGAAATACATTCTCGCCTGAAGCCTTCAGAAGAATCTCAACCCTGCTAAAATGTTAGTTTTATACCATTTCTTCTAAACAACAAAGAACATATCTGTGGTATTCTAAGTCAGTAAATTTCTGAAAATTTGCCACAGGAGCCATTGCAAACTAATATATCCTTCCTCCTCTGGAGAAACTAGGATCCTAATTTTTGTAGTAATCACTCATTGGCTTGCTTATATGATATTAAAGTTGTGCTATGTAAGCATATATCTCTAAACAATATGTTTATAGGTCTGTAACCCTGAAGAGCAATCACAATCCTCAGTGTGTAAGGACAGGTCAATTTTGCAATAGACTAAATGGAAAATTCATAGGGGAGACAAAGTGAGCAGTAGGTCTGGCTTCAAAAGTTCCTGGGAGGGCCGGTGAGATAGCTCAGCGGCATAAGCTCCTGCCTGGCAAGAGCAAGGTCCTGAGTTCAACTCCTGGTACCCACATACGAAAAAAGGGTCAGTGATATAGCTCAGCGGCACGGGCGCTTGCTGGCATGCGAGGATGCGAGGTCCTGAGTTCAACCCCCGGTACCCCAAAAAGAAAAAAAAAGTTCCTGGGAGTTTATAGAATTTTTTTCTGAGTAAATCAGTGGGTGAGTTCATGTGTAAGACTTGAGTAAGCCAGGATTCAACAAGCTGGAGCACTGAGTACAGCTAAATGATGAGCCAGGTGCTACCTATCTGTTAGACACAGTTTCAGTGAGCCGATATGCACAGTGACTAACAAAGACTTACCTCCCAGCTCACAAGTGTAAAGCGAAGAAGAATATATGTATATGCAGCATTCAATGGTGTGGAGGACCACCTGGATGGCTCTCCTTGAAAGAAGAGCAATTACCTCCATCTTTGCTGAACCTGGCCTTATTTCCACATATTGATATGTACAAAGCTGGCTAGGACTTTTCCTTATCTCTTCAGTTGGCTTTAAGCAATGCAGATCAGTCTAGCTGAGGTCCTGATACGTAGTCTTTGAAGCAAGGTGACAGGCCTGTGTTTCCCCGCCCCTTTGCTCCCAATACATGGTTGAGCCTGGCGGGATGGAGAGCCGTGCTCCGCGCTGTCGGCTGGGATCGAGCCTCGAGAAAGAGGCTATGACTTCCCAGGGCATAGAAGATTACACATCAGAGCTGAAGCACCGACCCGAAAACATTATATACTACCTTGAATTGTGACATGCAGATTACTCCTTCTGCATATCCTTCCCTCTGTATATTGCAAAGGTGATTTCAGGCCACCTACCTAGCCTAGCTCATGGTACTCATGGACTTCCCACCACTCTCACAGTCACTCATCCCCTAGCCACTCCCCTCCTAGAGAATTAATAAAACCTTGGTTCAGCCCTGGGTCGAGGCCTTTGTTCCAGTAACCACCATCTTGGCTGGACTTAGGAACCCTTGGCTCCTGACAACTATAAATATGTCTTGGTGTCTTTATTCTCACTGTGGGGTGCACTAGAAGTGGTATATTGGAATTAACTCACTAGAATTCCAATAACTTTTCCATGGGATTACAAATATAAACTTCCCAGACCGCAACGAGGACTGGGAAGGGCTCACTATTCAATGGGTAACTTTATTTGGCCCAGATAACAAGGGATGGAGAGTAGAGCAGGAATTCCATGAGTGTATGATGAAGGTAAGGAAACCTATGCTTGGCATTTCTGGGTATTCTGCTCTTAGGTTTAGACAAGACTCAGAGGCACCAGACATGTTGGATGTGTATCCTGTGAAATGTACAGAGTTCAATCCAAACACCCTCTTGAAGATCCTTTCATTCTGTGCTTATATTAATGTTTTTTTCTTCCGCTGTGGGTCTCACTGGATCTCTTGTTATTTAGATGTTGTATACTTTGGGCTAGTTTTCCAATATTTTAATACAATTTCATTTCCTATATATCTCCTTCCAGTGACTTGGATATTGTTTCTGGAGGGTTTATTCAACTTTATCTTTTATTTTCTGTATTGAGATTTTCAATTTTCTAACATGTTTTTAATACCCAAAATTCCTTTCTGTTCTTTACAAATTCTATTTCATACATTATCCTTATTCAACAGAGGCAACATTTTCTTTCTAAAGATTTGAATAGTGGGTCTCTTTCCAAAGGTGCTGTTTTGGCTCTCTTCCATCTTGTTTGTTTTGGTCTCACTCTCGCACATGAGAGGCTTTATTCACATATCTGTTGATTTTTGCCTGTATGACGTATGAAGTACAGTAGGAACTAAACCATAGATTGGAGTCATGTTGTTGGAACTACTATTGGTGTTAGTGTAGGATGATCTGATGGGCCATTGGTTTAGTGTAAGTATCCTAAGAGAATACTGGTCAGATTGCCAAGAGAACATTCTACAAATTGCCTTCATAGAGATTAAAGGACGGGCCATTAGTATGTTTGGGGCAAAATAGGGAAAGAAGGTAGGGACAAAGGATTCATCCTTTTAAGAGTCAGCATGCATATAGTTACAAAAACCCTGTTTCATTCCTTGTAGCATCCACATTTTCATCCTTGCCAGGCATAATCTCAATTCATAACCCCCTATGTCATATTAAATCCTTATTAATCCTGCAGAATAAATCCTTAAATGTTGGAAGTGTTGGAAAGAGGAGTTGCTTAGAATGTGTTAGAATGGGTATTTGAGATCTCAATGCCTCCCAATCAGTTTCTCAATTCTCTGTAATCAGCTATATCAGTTACCACTGTTCCATTTCCTTACTGTCTCACAAAATGAGTCACTACTGTCCCTCTCCAGTTTTTTTTTTATCTCCTTGAGCTTTATGCCTTTTTCCAAATGCATTATTGCAATTTTAGTGGGATTTTTGATAGAAAAGGAAATGAATTTGTTTCTTTAATCTAGTATATGTATATAAATACTGTATACGTTTGTGTGTGGAGTCAATTATCAATAGTTAAAAGTAAGGATATAATGAGAATATTGTAAGATCAAAGCATATATGAATAACTTCTTTCGACAAATAGCGTTTGCTGATATGAGGCCCCTAACAATGTTAATTGTACTTTTTACACAGTCCCTACATCTCCCTAATTTCTTACATCCAGAGCATTTCATTCATTTCATTTCTAGCACTTTCTTGGCCTCTACGAGGTTTTTAAGTTTGTAGTGAAGTCTTTTTAAGTTTTTAATTTAATGAAATAAATAATAGCAGGTGATGGGAAGGATCCAAATGTGTGTAATGTGGTCTTAATGACTTTGAATGAAGCCAATTGTTACTTTTTCTGCATACAAAATATTGAGCGACTATTTAAGGTGGATCATTAAAACTTTGTGATCGTAGATTAAGGGTATAGCTCAGTGGTAATATGCTTGTTTAGCATGAGCCAGGCCCTGGGTTTCATTCCCAGTACCTCAAAAAAATGTGACTGAAACATTCTTAGTTTTTCTCTTCACTTCCGTCCAGAAGTTGATTTTCTTCTTCAGAAATCCTACATGTCGGGGCCGGCGAGGTGGTTCAGTGGCATAAGTGCCTGCCTGGCAAGCGTGAGGGCCTGAGTTCGACTCCCGGAACCCACATATGGAAAACGGGCTGGTGATATTGCTCAGCGGCATGGGCACCTGCTGGCGCGTGAGCTCCTGAGGTCGACCCCCAGTACCAAAAAAAAAAAAAAGAAATCGTACATGTCAAAAGGTAAGCCTAAGTGATAAACATACATGAATCACAAAAATGAGCAATATTCCTGCTGAGTCCGGAGGAAGAGATCCAAGCATGTATTATTTTTCATTTTGCATTATCTTTATAAGCACTTCTCACATGGAACTTACACATGGCTGTGTTACCAAAACATGCATGTGTCATAGTTCTCTCAATAAACTTACAGCTTACAAGTGTTAGAGTTTATGCTTTGTGTGTCATTGCGTTCCCAGGGCATAGGGCATAGTAGGTCCTAAAAACCGTACTGAATGAATTGATGCATATATCTAACTTTCAGAAGTAATATGTTGAATACTCTAGATGTGAATTCCCTTAAGTGTGTTCTGGAAGGTAAGATTTTTCTAATGTTGATGTCTTCCTACAAAGAGAATCATTTCATGATCATCACATATTTGGAAGATGTCCGACTGAACAAGTCTAAGTGGATATTTTTACCACTGGACTTTCTAAGCCTTCAGTCATTTATTAATTCATTAATAATATTTTACATGTATCCTTTTTGGTGGTAATTATGCTGGGTGCTTCAGCAACAAATAATGTCTATGTTGACTCTGCTATTGTGGACCCTTAAATCTAGCAATATGCAAGCAGGAGACGGAATTGGTGGCTTGTTTGCCCTCAGATTTATTAGAACAATGAAACTCTTTTTGAGGAACATCTCATGGTACTAGTATTTCATGGAACACCCTTTGGGAAACCTGGCTCTAGCTATAAAAATAACTATTTTAATTCAGAAACTAGTTGGGAATTTTTATGTGCAATTAGTTCCAAGCTCTGTAGTAAATGGGGACTAATAGATTATAAATAGTACCAGATAGGGCACTCCAAACCCAACTCTATTTAAGAAACCTTGGTGGAAAAAAGTACCTCCTAATGGAGATATAAATCAACTCCAAAGGGAACTAATGACTTCACTCACCATTCAACTTTCCAAGCCAACCTCTGTATAATCAATACAGAATGCTACCCAATCAGAGTCCAGACACTTCATCGTATCATGCAGGAGCTGGCACATTTCTGAAGGTCATAATGATGCAGTGGAAGACGTTGCCATGCCTTCCCAGTGAATTGCATTTTATAGCAAGACCCATCATGACAGATGTTTTTCACATACCAATCAACCTGAATTACCCAATCTCAAATACCTCAAACTCACAGAGTATGTTTTGGAGGAAAGCCAAATTCTATTAATTAACTTTTATCTCTCTCTTGCTCTTTTTCTCTCTCACACACACACTTGCCTTTTTTAATGCAATAAAGTTTCAGTAAACCTCAGGAATCTAATGTTTATTTTAACTAGCAATAAGCTTTTGAACAGGAAAACACACGGAGGTAGATTATATTACCATATTGGACCACATCCCTACAAGATAAATGGTAAAAATGTTATCTGTGACTTTCATTATTTTTAATTATTTATTTTTTATTATTTTTATTTTATACATTTGCTCTATGTTTTGCCAATTACAATACCCTAGAGATTAAACTGTAGATGTGGGATGCATTAAAGCTTATAGATGCTATTGGTAATGTGATTCACAGGTTCTTAATTAAATTGAGAGATATTACTCCCTAACCTTCAGATTATGAATCAAAAATATAGCAATAAGTCTTCAGGGAACTTTACTAAGACTTTAATAATCTCTAATACAGTGAAGAAGTGGAGGAGTACACAAAGTGGAAAATATATAGCTCTTGCCCTAAAATACTTACATTTGAACTTAAGCAGTAGAGAGCAAGCATACAGCTAAATAATTAACTATAGCAAGACTTATTCACAAGTTGGCATGAGAAAGAAAAGAGCAATACAGAACTAGGTTGCTACGCCTTAATTACTTACTTTTGCACATTGGGTTTAAACATGGAGACAAATCGTATTTGCTAAAAGGGGAACCACAACGCTGAGAATGGGGGAACCACAGCGCTGAGAATGAAAACACCCAGCAATTATTTTAGGCTTTATGGATAAATAATAGCAATGGCATCAATAAGTGATAAACATTCACTAAGTGCCAGTATCCATCAAGTAGTTCATGTTCACATTCTGCTAATCCTGGCGACGGTCCAAAAATTAGCTGTTTTTATTGCCACTTCATTAATGGGTAAAGCGAGACTCCAAAGTAGTTAGACGAGTTGCTCAATATCTAGTTGAGTGGAAAAGTTGAATTGAAGCTCAACTCAGTCAAACCTCGAAGATCTTGGTTCTTTCTACCACACCAATCCCCTCTTAAGGCATTGCACTAATTAAATCTTAGCCTGTCAGGTCTTATGGAAGCCCTCAAACCAGCTGAATTATGTTTTGTTTTGTTTTGTTTTTCCTGAGAGAGCAAGAACCACCTTTTATATGATATTTGTAGATTAGAAAACACATCTAAACATCATTAGCAAACAGCTCACAATGGTTTGGGGACTAAACCTTCCTCGGCATAAAAGAGAATGATAAAAATTTTGAACATTTTATCACACCTACAAGTAACTCCCCAGTTTCTAAGAAGACTCCTGCCAGTCTCTAGCCCAAAACCAGAGTTCAGTTGCCAAGAAGCCAGCACCTGATCATGACAGTGTTATTTTCCTTCAAAACTGTGCGGGCCAGGGGCCGGTGAGATGGCTCAGCGGCGTAAGCGCCTGCCTTGCAAGCGCGAAGGCCCGAGTTCGACTCCCGGATCCCACATACGAAAAAGGGGCCGGTGATATCGCTCAGCGGCACGGGTGCCTGTTGGCGCGCGAGGTCCTGAGGTCGTCCCCCCGGTACCCACAAAAAAAAAAAAAAAAAAAAAAAACTGTGCGGGCCTTACCGTCCCATCACATGACAAGCCACCCGTACGGACTTGTTTGGGAAACAGTTGCTGGCAGCTACTAACCAGCCTAGACAGGTTAAGCCAGAGAGGTGGATATAGAAGCAATTAAAACACACATACCCTCATGGGCATGCGCCTTGGTGTGTGCAAGCAGATATACACCACTACCACCAACCCACTCAAACACCTGTAGCTTCATTTGCAATTAATAAATTAATTAAAATGTTCTCATGGGAAAATGCCTTAGTGAAACCATGGGTTTATTGTAATGAAACTCAGAACCAAGAACTGCACTATAATAATACTGATCATACCAAGAACTAAAGTTATTTGTTGTTGTTTTACATATGCAGAATGGAGTAGTATATTTTCCGGCCCTGTTTCCCCTCCCTCTTTGTGATCTTTGGTTGACTAATTTCTTCTGGGGACATGGCCCAAACCTAATTAAAAAAGAAAGAAAGAAAAAGAGAAGGAGGCCATATTAATGACAGCAACTCTGTACAATAGACATTTCCCCTTTGATAGCAAAGTTGAAGCCAAAGTATCCACTCGAAGGCATGGATTTTAAGACATTTAAAAAACAATAATCAAATGAGAAATATCAGAAACCTTAAGTGATCTTCATAATCAGATAGATTTTCGCTTAAAAATGTACTATCTACACAAGCTAACATGATGGGGTCAGAGAGTGGAAGGTGAGTATATTTCTCTTCAGTGTCCACTGGATTAAATTATATGCACTTCAGTGCATATAATGCATATATATCAGTAGTGATATATACAATTATTAATCAAGAACAACTTTCCTTTGTGTTACCAGATGTAGTTACTAAGTAACCTGAATATTACTTCATGTCTGATTGTTTCATTCATTCATTCATTCATTCATCCAATCCCCCATACATTTAATCCAAATATTTAATTCTTTTTTATTTTTCATGAACTCATCAAGGAGTTTATAGTCTCAAACCAGATTTTAAACCTCTACACTATGGACATTTTAAGTGGGATTTGTCTTTTTTGAGGGGGAGGGTGGTCCTGTACTTTGTAGGCTGCTTCCTGGTATCCTTAGTTATTACCTCCTAGATGCTAATAGCATGCGTGCTGCCGAAGTGTGCACAAGATGCAAATAGCATCCTCTTGGCCTTCCCCAGGTGTGACATTTAAAATACACTACAACTCTGGACACTGCCAAATGTCCCTTGAGGGGGCAAGTCACTCCCAGTTGAGAACAATAGGCCCTGGGGCTTTTGTGCCTCTTTTTAAAAGCTTCAGGTTTGCGACTATGTTCTTTCTCCACTGTTCTCTAGACATAAAACCCTGTCTCTCTACCTATAGGGGTGAAACTTGAGAGCTCTATCTCCACTCCTCTCCTTTCATGAATAATTAGTCCATTCAAACTTTCAAACCCATAATAACTTTCAAACCCATAATGCAACACCACCAGGCTATGAAGGTAAGAAATCTTGAGTCCTACATACTATGATGACAGTTGGAAGAGAATGAAAGAAGATAGAGTTTAAAGGAGTGATAGAAGAATGGAAAGACCGTAAGTCCTAATGTCTTAAAGTTCAATTATAACTTGTCTACCTAGCTAGCCATATATTATTTAAGCAATCTAATTTTCCTATTTTACAAAATGAGGATAACATTGCCTACTATGCAGGATTGTCCTAAAGATTATACACTGCAGAGGGAGGGTAGAAAAGGGGAGTGCTCAACTAACTTATATTCTCTTCATCTCAAGGAACATGATCCATTGTAATGACCCAATTTTATTTGTGATAGCTGTGGATTTTTTTTTTCTTACTTGGATATTTCTACCATTTGTAAAATACGGGGTATAATATCTAGTATGGGTGTTCACCAGACTCAGATTTGTCTCCAGAGGAGGTTAGTGACGGTATCTTGTTGATCTGGGGCAATGAATCAGAGCTGACTTGCCTGGCATTTCTCAATCTAGCAGGTGCCTGGTGGAGCTACTGAGTCAGGATGCAGCTTACTGTGTGGTTGGTGGAATCAGGTTTCTTGATTGTTCTATTTAATGACAATGGAGTCCTGATGGAACACTGTGTGTAAAACCAGGGTTGCCTATGCTATCTTAGAAAAATAAATTCAGAAAATAGAGCTGCAAACTGTTCAGCTGTGCAACCCTTTCTTTTTGTTAAGGAGCCCAAATTCCTCAAATTAGAGTAGAGACATTATCAACTAAAGATATCCTCAAAGTGTCTCTGAAATGGAGCCTTTTGAAATCTGAAGTGGCATTTGTAGAAGGGCAAAATGATCTGAGCAAATGGCTGAATGGTTGGGACCTTCACCATAAAAGGATACTTTTAATGAAGAACAAAAAAAAAAAAAAAATGTCATCTGCTTTTAGAATAGCATCCTGCCTCTTGCAGTAGGCACAATAGATGCTTTGTTGGAAAATATGGTATTTGTGCCTCATGATAAGTGCCTACTCAAAATTAAATAGATGTGCTCTGAACATATCTAAAATTTTATCCTGTACTATTATTAGACCTAGAAAAGTGGGCTTTGTGCACTAAATTTTGCCTATTTATTTTCCATTCGTTTTACTCAGAACTTTTACCCTTTCTTCCTCACTTCACAGCAACTTATTTTGATTTTCATCTGTATCATGAAAAAAAGACTATAGTGTAGGCACAGAGAAATGCATGAGTAGAAGGATTAGCATTATTGCTCATCAGCTCATGGGAGCAAAAATTTCCATGTTTCAGAAACATCATCGCATTTAAATTTAATAATAACCCACAAAGAAAGATATTTGTTTATGCTTTCTATTTTTTTTTAAAAAAGAAGAAACTGAGATCTGAGGAAATTGACTAATTTGGCAAAGGTTTCAAGTGATGGGTGACAGAGCTGGCATTAGAAATTAGATGATAAAGCCCTTGTGCTTTGCACTCTACCACACTGCCTACCAGAAGTAGTTCTGACACATCTACTAGTCCTCCTTTTGAGTGTACCCCATCAGACCAGAGATTGAGGGAACCATGCGGGGTCCAACTCACGTCCTGGCTGAGTCTTAGCTTGCTCTGATTTCTGAGACAAGGTCTTTGGCACCAAAGCTGCCTTCCATGTATGCTTCAAGTCTTATTCTCCATGTGGACAGAACTTGGGTCTCAGTTGGCAATGCTTCCACCACAACGTGGGTAACAGTCATTCCAGAATCAGCAAATGAGAACTTAGGTTGCTCTTGGCTTAATGAAGAACAAGCTATGCTGAGTACTTTTCCAAACTGACAGTCCCCCTATGAGATCAGTTATCCTCACTGTACAGATGAGGACACTGTGGACTAGACAAGTGACCAGAAGTTCAAACTAATTTGATTGAAATGGCACAGCAAGCTGGGAGTCAAATCCAAGCTGCTCCCTCACAACTCTACCTAGGGAATTGACTTGAGATGTTGCACTGAGCTGCAGCTGTATTGTTTCCTTGAATCTGCCTCAGGACTGGATTTAATTTTCAATGAGTTAGAGAATTGTGGCCAAGAAAATGCTCTGAGCTCATCACCATTGTTGTTTACGCAAGTATAGTAAGTGCTTAGGGCACTACTTGGCTGGAGGCAGATCTCTACAGCTCAGATAAGGAATGGTTAGAAGGAGAAAAGACCTGCCAGTTCTCAAGGGGAGCTGATCTTTGGCTGTATCCCCTGATGTTTATGTGAATTTAAATGACCAAGTTTTAATTTGACGCTATCTTTGGGAAATCTAATTAGCAAGTCATACAGTTTCCGTCTGCTGATCCTCCCGATAACAAACCTGTATACCATAAACACAAGCAAGAAGACAGCAGTGCAGGAGCCTAGCGAGATACATTCAGGTCCCAGGGCAAGAGTGCTGACTCAACCAAATGACTCAGGTGTGCAGACAGAGCACGCAGGCCTGAACTCCCCTCTCCTGCACCTGTAAGCTTCAGGGAAACCCATCCAGAAAAGAAAAGAAGCAACGTTTGGATATAATTAGTAAAACTAGGCCCAGCTCTCAACTTTATTAAAGATCTTGGGAGGCTGAGATATAGAATATTTGTCTTCCACAGGGACTACTGATCTAAACTGTAAAACTCAGGAGTTATGATTGTTTCGAAGTTGACATCAATCTAACAATCACATCAATGTAGAGCAATGTTGAGTTAGGCAAACCTAGACGTGAAACTTAGTTTAGCCACTCTTTACATATGGAAACTACTTAATCTCTGTGAATCTGTTTGTGCATCTGAAAATGTAGGATTGACAGATACATTTCTCACTGAAGGACTGTCATTGCTAAACAGCAGTCTGTAAGCAAAGCTTTTGCTATCATTTATGAACTGTGAACAGTGACTGAACAACCATTCATTGTAAATTAGCAGCTACTCTTTTCTATATCTACTCTATGTCAGACAATGTACACACATGATATTTATTCTTTACATAAATCCCACAAAATGTGCTTGAAGAAATGTCTAAATCTGAGTTTTATTTTTCCATTTTACAGCAGGATTTCTCAAAGCATTTTACAGTCTAATGTCCTACAGAGAATGTGGAACCTAAAATCAAAATAATATAAAGGTGTCTAAATGTAAGACAGTCTTAATAGAAAACCATCACTCAAAAATATCACCTTAGAGCCAGTGAGATGGCTCAGCGGCCTAAGCACCTGCCTGGCAAGCGTGAGGGCCTGAGTTCGACTCCCGGAACCCATATATGAGAAAAGGGCTGGTGACATTGCTCAGCGGCACGGGCGCCTGCTGACGCATGAGGTCCTGAGGTCGACCCCCAGTACCCACAAAAAAAAAAAATCACCTTAAATCTCAATCTTTACAAAACTTTTCCTCGTGTATGCTACCATATAGGATATTTATTTTGAAATGTTATTAGAAGTTGGGAAATAAACATTAGCTTTGAGTAAATCAATCACTGTTAGTTTTAAATGCATATAGAGATTACTTGAGAGAATAAGTTTTAAAAAATAATGGCAAAAATGACATCCCTGCAAATTAAGATTGCAGTTTAAAAAAAAAAAGAAAAGTGAGTCTGGGATGATCCATGAATGGACACCTACAGAATATACTAAATGAAAACAGTGACCCACATGGGGACGTGTATTTTGAGATATAGCTTCCGGTAACAACATCATTCATCAATGCACAGTGAGTCACAAATACTTAGAAGTGATGGAAATCACACCCTTTGAGAAAAACGTGGTCAAATGACTTAAATTTTTCTTAAAAGTTTTGGTTGTTCAAAGTTTTAAAGAAAAAATAGTTTTATCAAAAATGAATCGGAAATAATTGTTTTAAAGTTAATTTTATTTCATCTAATGTAGAGTTATAAATATGTTACAAAATTCATAAGTTAAGACAACTTCTTGTTAGCTTTAATCTTTTTTTGTAGAAAAATCTAGTCTGTCTTTTCAATGACATTTATTCACATGACTTAGGGTATTGTTGCTTTTGAACATTGCTGAAAGCAAGCTACTATGCTTGTTGTATTTGTAGAGATAAGTATTAATCAGGTATCAGTGCTAACTTGGAAAAACCAAATGGTAGGGAAGATATGACATATTTTTATAAAAACTATTACATATGATAAAAAGTGCCAAAGCCATGAGAGAAGTTATAAGTAAGCTATCTTAGGAATTCACTGAATGAGATTTCAAATAAACCACAAATTATGAGCTTTAATAGTTTTCTGTTTTCTGTTTTGTTTTTGTCTGTTTCTTTGGTTGTTTGAGGTTTGAGGTTTGGTGAGGAGAGTTAGAAGGGTGACTTGAAACATATCTATGTCACACTAACTTTGTCAAAATATCCATTGAATTAGATTCAGTTTTATATGCATGCCATAGACATCTCAGCTCCCCAAAATCAAGGAATGCTGGCTAATTTTATATCTATTAGCATTCCAAGGGTGTCAGATTTTTCTCATGTGACTTAATTATTCTTGGGTGACATAAGAAATGTTATTACATAAGAGAAATAGAGATTTCAATCTAGGGAGTAAAAATGAAAGATGATTCTAACAAGGATAACATGCTTAGGCCAATAGCAAAATCAGTCTATATCATTGTGCATTAGATAGATGTTCTCATAATGTTCATACGTCTTGTCGTTATTTTAACCAACAAATGGTTGGTTATAAAAACAACAGATGACAAGATTCAGTAAGAGAATCTCAACCTCAGTAGCTCTAGAAAGGCTACCTAGTCTATCTCAGAAATTTCCTTTTGGTCCATAAAACAGAAACATTTTTTGTTTTAAACTGAATTAGGTTTTATTTCTGTATAAACCCTGATTTATTGTGAAAATACTTCTTTCTTAAAACATCCCTGAATATGCAAATACATACCCAGAGTCATAGTTTCAGCATAGGATCTAAGAAACCACCAGAAAAAATGGGGTGGTTAGGATAGATTTCAACATATTTTAATATTAGATGGCCCTTAACATATACTGTCATCTGTGGCTCTAAGTAAAAGAATCCACACTAAAATAATTAAATCTTGCCTGAAAACCAAAAACATGGCCGTTAACACTATTAGGTAAGTCTCTTATAATGTTTATTACAGTAACAATAATTTTCATGCAATCAGACACACACTAGATCCAGCAAATATATTAGCTAGTGCACAATTCTAGGTTCAAGACTAAGCAGTGAGTGAAAGCATCAGTTTATTAATCAATGCTCTGTTTGAACTTTTTCTCTAAGTAGCTTATTCTTTGGATAAACAGAGTGCTGTCTGGAGTCCTTATGTCTCTATCAAGCTTCTTTGTTCATCACCTGTACCTAACCTCAGCTAGAATTTCATTTCTCTCTCTTGGCTATGAACGCTCATGATGAATCAGTGCTATAATGGATTTGCAATTGTCTTCTTTTCTTGAAGCATTATTATTTTCTTTGGATGTAAAGAGATGTATTTTCTTTTCTCTGAAGCAAATATATGACATCTGGGCCATTTTCTCCCTGTGGAAAAGGCATGCTGCCATGGCTGAGCCGTGATTGCACAGTTGTTAAACAGCAGGGATTATCATGCAGGACAGTATTAAGTGGTATTTAACAGTAAGACCAAAGTTCTCTGTCAAATGCCTGACTTAGGGCTCCTTGATTGTTAGCATCCCAGACCCGAGACCTTTTGCACGGAACCATTTTTCATTCTGACAACAAACTACTGTGGCTATCCAGGCTTGCTTTGCTGGAGCTGACAGCCAAGTATTTCTGTGGCAGAAATATTGCCACAGAGTAGGGGATCAGGGGTGGAGGGGAGACGTTTTTATCCCCTTTCACTCCAACTGCAATGGCATTCCAAGCAGTAGGTGTCCCAAGTCAATGACTGGTTAATCTATTCAGTATGATCCCTTGTCTAGTCAAAACAATAGGGGGGTAGAGGGCAGGCGAGTGTGGAATATTGGCCTCACAATGCGATTGTCTAAAGTGCACATTACCTTCTCCATCTCTGCTAGGCACATTCTTAGTGACATAGGCTGGGGTGGGTGACCACTGAGGCTGTCAATTTAAGTACCATTCTCTAAAAGGTTTTTTATTGGGGGGTAAGGGGGAGAAGGAGAGGTGTTTGACAGGCCCCTGAAGTTCAAGTGCAACCATTTTACGACCACAGTAAGACATCAGTTATGGAACGTATGATATGATGGGTGCAAAGGCAGGAAATAAAAGAAAGAACTTAATGAAAGTTTAATCTTCTGGGGAATTTGTTCCCCTCAAAGGCATAAATTGAGTGACCTAAAACTAAATTTCCCTGTCAAAGGCTGGCATCGAGTTCGTGCACATTTTACAGCTACACTAGAAAGGAATATATTTTTTAAAATAACTATTTCTATTTTTAAGTGAATAGGTACGGTTGCTGATAGATGCTGACGAATGCTCCCAGTAGATTTATTGGAGAGGTTATTACCTCTCTGTACAGTGGCCATAATAGAGGAGTTATGTGAGTACAGTTCCTGGTACATTTGTCTGGTCTTGATTTTAACTCTGTATAACTCTATTTGATTGACTGAGAAGCTGAGAAACATTTTTGGGAACTTACACATCAGGCTTTCTTGTTTGGAATCTGGAATGCTAAGTCCATGCCTCAGCTTTGTTCAAAACCTGTACCGTGTGGGTTGAGATGTGACTCGCACCCAGTCTCTCTCACATACGAGGTATAATATGGAGTCAAAGTCATGCATTTAAACTGGACTTACGTTCTCAGATCTCCTGGAATGAAATTATGTTTTTAATGAAAAGAAGAAGCAAGGGTGACTAAGACATGGAGAAAGACCAAGTTGGGACAGATAATGCCGTATCAACAACGTCATGGTCACCATCTAAATAGTAGAAAATAGCTGCACTTGATTGGTGAAGCCTATGTGCATATAAGTGAGGAAGCCTTGGCTTGTTCAGATTTTACATTAAGCCTCGCACATTTGGTCCTTTATCAGGGATGACATTGGGAAACCTTGCACCTCACGGGCAGGTCTTTTCCAATTATTAGATAAGTAAGTCCTGAGCAAAATGTTTTCATATATGTGCTGTGTCTTGGATAACATATTTCTAGGACAGACATTAGTATTTGTGTTAGTGAGTTAAACACAACATCTGACATATGTCACAAACACAAAAGAATGTCAATATTTAATTATTGCAACAGTGATAGTAATAGTTGCTTTCAAGGTCAGAAATAGTTGCTCTTTGGTGGAGCTCAAATGATTACATCCTTAATGGAAAAGGAATTCCCTATTTAGGTTTTTTCATATGTATTAGGGATTATTTATGTGGTAATGAAAGAGAAGTTAAAGGAAGTATCTAACAGTACTACGTGTATGAGTTATATATGTGTTTTTGATAAGATTTATTTTTAGAGTAGTTTTAGAATTCATAGCAAAATAAAGCAGAGAGCAAAAGATTTTCTATATACCTTCTGTCCCCACGTGTGCATAGATTCCCCCATGATCAGCTTCCTCCATCCAAGAAATACATTTGTTATAATTGATGAATTTGACCCATCATTATCATCCAGAGTCTATAGTTTACATTAGGGTTCGCTCTAAGTGTTCAACTTTCTGTGAGTTTTGACAAATTTATAATGACATTTACCCAATATTATAGTACATATAGAGTAGTTTCACCACCTTAAAAGTCCTCTGTGTTTATCCTATTCATCCCTCATTTTTAACAGCTCTACTTGGAGTTCTGTATGATGGTGATAAAACACAGAAAAAAAAGTGTGACACCTATATAATGATTTATGACTGTAAAATGGTCTGATTTAGGTTTCTAAGTCATTCTATGAACCAAACAATTTATCACTAGAAGAAAGAGTATAGACTTGGGTTTAAATCTTCTCGTAACTATTTATGAGCAACATTCTTTATTCCTTCCAGTATAGAATGAAAATAATTACAACTCATTCATTTGAAAGCTGTTTTAAGGATTAAATGAGATCATGCCTTTCAGAGGTATTGGTATATGGTAACTGTAAATACCTGTTATTTATAGTTTAAATAAATGTAAGCTCTAATTATCATGGTAATAGCAAAAGCAGCAACAGTTATTTGAATGTTGAAATAGAGAGAGTTACCTTAACATAAGGGAATATGACAGACAGGATAATTAATATCTACAATTAGTTTTCTTTCAATGACATACAGTAAATATTTACTTAAATTGCAAAACTTCTACCTCATTACAGAATTGAACAAGTGCCTTCAATTATTTTCCTCTGCTAATTAAATTAAATATGGTCTCATCTTTGAGGTATTTGAGATATTTGAAGCCCTCTGAATTATAGCTTCCAAACTGGATTCTTGGCCTTCCTCATACTTTAGTATTTTGGTAGCAATGCACCAAACATTCATACCGTTCAGTGCCACATTGCTGATATTTGGCCCAAACCAAAAGAAGCTGAAGTCAAGGATCACTGCCCCAGAAATGGATTTTGGGATATGAAAACATATATAACATCTTATCAAAAATTTCCATTAGTGTCACATTTTACCATTAAAATTCTAGTTGTCAAGTGATACACTGCAGGAACAATTATATCTCAGAATTATCAGCTCTTCTGGGTTTTAAAATGTATCATTTGCAATTATAAGTGTATTCTCATTTTGAAATGGTACATTTAAAATGCTGGTCATATTTTTACAATAGGCAAATCTCTGCTACCAAAAAAAGTTACCAATATCTTAAATATTTACTGAAAGCATTTTGTTCTTAGGGTTTATTGTCTACATAAATATCAAAAACATTGCCTTCAACTACTGAAAATACCTGGCAATATACAAACAACTATTTCAACATATTTTTATTTAAAAATTTGATCTCTGAATATGCACACCTATCCAGAATGTTCTTCTTTAATTATTCTTGTAAATCTGTGATCTTTGAAGTTTGAGTAAGTAAATGAAGAAATATGTGTACGGGTACTTCATTTTTCTCTCTTTCTTCCTTTTTCACTTTATACAGAATTCAGCACTTAGCTACAGTTTTGTTTCTAGTTTCAGTGACCCACAGTCAATTGTGGTGCAAAAACATTAAGTAGAAAATTCCGGGCATAATTCTTAAGTTTTAAATGATGTGCTACTTTAAGTCGTGAGATTTCATCTTTTTGCCCAGTGTAATCACACTGTATACACTACTCCCTCCTTAGTAGCAGCCTGTTTTTATTACATTGACCTTCACAGCATGGCAGTGTTTGTGTTCATATAACCCTTAGGTAGCAGCTAAACAGCATGTCAAAGGGCCTACATCATTGCAAAGCATCCCTTTGTCTCATCACTTGGGCAGCAAATTATTCCAAATGTGAGCCTCTAAACTCCGTTTTGGGAAACTAAAACTGGCTCGCCAGAGAAACAATGCTGTGAATCTTGGTTCTGAATTCTTCAGGTTGTCCAAGCAGCTTGGCTACACGACTTGTCTAGCTGGGTGGTAGGAGATTAGAGATAGTATGTACTTTTGTGGTTTATGGGAGGATAGACTCCAGCTCCTACCTAACAACAAACAACATGAAGTCAGTCCCTGATGTCTCTGTCTCTAAAAGGCATATCTCAGATCATCCCTTCCCACTTCTTCACTTGGAATTCCTCTCATTTACTTGTTAAATAGTTCCCCAGTCAGAACTGATAACCTTAGACTCATCTAAAATGCTCTGTCCTCTCAGGATTTTCAGTATCTTCTAAGTACTCTTGATTTAATTTGGCTATTTATAGTAATACATTTGACTAAATTACCTCCAGAAATGGAGATTAATTGTAAGTAATCCGTAGGCACGAATACAAGGAAATTACTAAAAGCCAATGGTCTAAGCATGACCCCCAGGAGACACAGAGCAAGGGTGCATGTGGAGTCCAAGGCAGCTGTAGAAAATGGGCTTTGTCACTTACTTGTTTAACATCAGTTCCATCCCCAAAACTAGAAAGGCAGGTATGGTCCCTTCTTTCACATATATGGGGCCATATATTTTAAAGAACCTCCTTGGCCTTCTTCTGGTCACACCATTTGCTACAAAGGAAGGAATCTGCAAAGCAAAGCCGACATGCTCAGCAAGAGTGTGCACCCTGCTTCTCTAGACCCTTGTAATGAGGGTCCCTGGCAGTCTCCTCCTAATGACACATAACCTTCTTCCAGGGCTTCCAGAGAGTAGTCAAGGAGCGGCTGTTTGTGAAAATATGGATTTTGAACATGTAAACTGAGATTTCCATGTACATGAAATGCCGCGTCTTCTCCCACCACATGTATAAAAAGATGGAGTAAAAAGAGAAGAGGGAGCAAGCCTCAACCAGGAGCAATGCCTACCTTTTCTAATGAAGCAATGCTTTGGCATAAAATGGCAAGGATTCTGAGAATCCTTTTAACCTGGCCTTCCAGACCTTTCCAATGATGTATTTGTCAAATCGAGAGGATAGACCCTATCTTATTACTCAGCCTATTGATATGAATTATAAAATTTAAGTTTTTGGAAAGATTGTATTTCAGCTTCTGCTTGTATTCTTGCCCAAGGCCCTGTATAAATTGAGGGGCATGTTGGAGACAGAGAGGGAGAATTTTGCTTATAATTTCCATAAAGCCAAGAAACTGAATTCTTTATTCAATCTTACTATAACAGGGCCTCTTGAGTCTCAGCTGGTAAATTCTAATATGAAAGGTTTTGCTTGCTGACATGACTGGAGAAACAAAAATATGACCTATGGGGGACAGTGGACAAGGATGTTATCTGTCCTGTAATGTGTGAAATAGGACACATATTGAAGTGTGATGTTTCCCCAAATGTCAGCAATTTATGTTAATATAGAATCATTGAACTAACCAAAAAGTTGATAGATGATCTATTGCCAAATACCCATCCATTATTTCACAAAGAGTGGTTCCATACAGGGTGATGTCAGTGCCTCGTGTTTCAGAACAACCATGCTTAATCTCCCCATTCCTCAAGGACAGTGAAAAGAACAGTTTTCCAAGAGAGGGGCTCTTTAATACGAGGACATATTAAGTCTGGTTTATATTGGACAAAATAGTTTAACTGCAAATCTCCCATGACAGTTTTAGGCACCTACCTTATTACTATCATGTGAAGATTTCTGGATATATTTTGTCGTCTATAGTATACTTTATGATATAGTATTAACAATGTATTATCTGGGCCGGTGAGACGGCTCAGCGGCTTAAGCGCCTGCCTTGCAAGCGCGAAGGCCCGAGTTCGACTCCCGGAACCCACATACGAAAAAGGGGCCGGTGATATCGCTCAGCGGCACGGGTGCCTGTTGGTGCGCGAGGTCCTGAGGTCGTCCCCCCGGTACCCACAAAAAAAAAAAAAAAAAAAAAAAAAAAAAAAAAAACAATGTATTATCTTGCTCAATTCCTTGAGGATAACTACTTTATATATGAAGCACTCTAATTTCCCAGGACTGTTACCATGTGAAAAGCGCCAGTTAAAAGAGCTCTTCCCTCACAAGTTCTTAGGAGGCTTCAAAAAAGTTTAACTTTCATCAATTGTAAAGGGTTCACTAAGTAGCCTAGAGGATATTACAAGTATACTTTTACTAGTAAAATGAGTGCTAGCATGGATTAGTGCAGGGTGTGGATTGGCACTGCCTTTGCTTGAAGAGGGAATAAAGATCTGGTGAGTGAAGTGAATCCTGTACTCCATCACTTAACTGAGAATTGTCCAATCAGACCATAAGGTTAGATGAATCCTGCTGCTAAGATAATTCATCATCTCCCTCAGGAGTAGGTTCATGAAAATATGTTGCACTTGTTTGGATGCCAAAAGAGAAGAGCTGGGACACCAGAGAGCTTAGGAAAAGATAAAATGCAACATAGGAGTTTCCTCATCAACATTCAAAGGTTGGAATATCTAGCAGAATTTGGCCCGATTATTTTCAAGTCCAAAGATCACCTAATCCTAAGGTGTTGGAGGAAGTAACCTAAGAAATGTCAACTCCTATCCTAGAATTAAGCTGATTTCTACCTCAAAATCCCTGACTAGACTAGTTTTGACTTTCATTCATTCAGCTGATATTCTTCAATTATCTACTATGTTCTTCCCATCTGCTATCCCATACAACCCTAAAATGATCAGAGAGAAGTGGAGTGCAGTGCACCTGTAACGGCTGAGAAAAACAAGGTCAAAAAAGTATAAGCACTTTGCCTGATGTGTCACACTGACAAAGGTAAAACTTAAGTCCAGATTTCATGAAAACAGTTCACTTTAATTTCTTAAAATCTTAGACTTAGTAGAACCGAGAATTCAGCTCACAATTGGTTTATTTAATGTGCAGTTTGCATATCATAAATGGTTGATACACACTTTTTAAAATTTATCTTATAAATACTAGTTATATGTCCAAATACACAGAGAGCCTTGAACGCTTAGCTGGCTGTCATAGAACAATTTTGCTGTTTACATACTTTTGGGATTTGAGGATTTGCATCAGATGGAAAAAGCTCCAGTCTAATTGTTTTGTTTTGTTTTGTTTTTTTCCTTTTAGAGACAGGGTTTCACTATGCAGTTCAGGCTGGCCTTGAACTCACTTTGTAGCCCAGGCTGGCCTCAAACTCGCAGTGATCCTCCTGCCTCAGCCTCCCAGTGCTGGGATTACAGGCATGCACCACTATGCCCTGCTAGTCTAATTGTTTTTAAGCAGAGGGTAGAGGCAGCAATGTCCTAGTAACCCAGAGGAGGGCAAAGGGGACATCAGTTGAGCAAGATTCTGTGACCACTGACATATTACAGTCTCAACTTCAATATCTTTATTTAACTTCTGGAAAATACCAACATATAAAAGACACCATTTTGGAGAACAAAATCCCCAGCTTTAAAGCAATTTCAAAAGCATTAATTTAGATAATCAGTACATTTTCCCCTTGATGATAAAAATTTGATGCTGAGTAAAAATGAACTAGCTATGAAACTCATTTATTTTAAAGAAATTTACTTATGTGCACTGATTTTAAGGTAGAAATCTAGGTAGACAATTTCATTTATTTTTCAGCTCAAACACATTCATTATATACACATATTTTACATCTTCACTCCAGAAGTCTTGGGAGCATCTGTTGGAACAATTTACAAAGCAAGCTAACATGACCTGGGAAGGAGAGATAAAAGACAAAAATCATGAAATAAGACTCTCAAGAGCCAAGGGAGAGTCTCAAAAGTAGAGCCAGAGACTGATCAGAAAGTCAACTCATTCAGGAAGTGATTAGCACAGATATTATCATTTTCTTGGGGAAAGCCATACATTTGACCAGCCAAAACGCTATAAATCAATGTCGCCAGAGTTGAAAATTCCATTAGCCAATGATTTCAAGGAGGACAACATTAAAAAAAAAAAAAAAAAAAAGTAGCTTAAATACCCGTGTAAAACAATCCTCTCCGAAGTGCATGTGTGCGCGCGTTTGCGCATGGAGCCTCGTGTTAAGTAAACTAACACTGCTTCAGTCACTTCACAGCACATGTGGTACAGAAATCACTAGAGCTAGCTGCCTTTGTCACTAACAGCTAAGCACTCAGTTTTACCTGCGACGAGATGCTTTGACAAGCCCTTCTTTTGAACACATTTCAACTGTTCTGCCCTCTGTCTGTCAGAGGAGACAGATTTAAAATCGTTCAGAACCTGCAGGGTCGGGAGATCCCTAAGTTAAAGAAATGGGTTTCTTTTAGTTGTGTTTTGTTTTGTTTTTTCCATTTCTCTTCCTCCCAGGGGAAGTGTTTTATCCTTTACATAAGAAAGACTGAAGTTTCCTGTTGGCTCCACCCTTGTTGATATGAGCACCCAAAAATCTTCAGAGGTTTTCAGACTTCCAATTTGTTTAACAGCTTGGCTCTAAAATTAAAAGTATTTGGATGTATCCTAACAGACTAAAAGGAGCCTATCTTTTATTTCCTCTTTCAGAAGAAGTCTAATATATTGCAGGAGACATAATTTATTATATGAGTTATTTTGGTAATTTGTCAGCTATTGAAATGCATTCCAATTGGCTTGGCTTGATTCTCCAAAAATAAGTTGTAATAGCGTCAGTAGACTCAACGTGAAGCCTCCTTCTTTGAAATGCCCTTGGCATGAATAGGTTTTTCAGGACACTGGATTCAGGATGAAGCTGACGGAAAGGGAAAGATCCTGAAGTGGCAAAGAAAGGAATCTGGCCAGGGGGAAGAAAAAAGAAAAGACATCAAAAGTCAGATGAAAAATACACATAATTTCCTGTGATTTCTAAAATATTAAAAAGTCTACTCTACTGAACGTGTTCTTTAAAATGACATTGCTAATTGGCCTTTTGAAAAAGTTCATTTTCTTGGACACTGTGATCTACTGAATCATCATTTTATTACTGCTTATGTCTTGAAATTCAAAGTTAGGGTATTCTTCCAAACAGAAAACAAAACTGCATAGGGATTTGGATGGAAGTTATTTCTTTTTTTTTTTTTTTTGTGGGTACCGGGGGTCGATCTCAGGACCTCGCACGCCAGCAGTGCCCGTGCCGCTGAGCGATATCACCAGCTCTTTTTTCGTATGTGGGTTCTGGGAGTCGAACTTGGCCCTTGCGCTTGCCAGGCAGGCGCTTACGCCGCTGAGCCATCTCACCGGCCCATGGATGGACGTTATTTTGAATTTCTAGAAAATGTTTTCTGGGTCAAAGCTGACTTCTTTCAGTTAACTTATAGATAGATAATGAGATTGAGAGTAACGTTCCATTTGACTGTGTCCTTATAATTTCAGAGAAGTCGCAGGAAAGTTAAAGAATTGTAATTTAACTACTTGCACAAAATTATTCAATTTGTTAGCTACTTTCAAGTTTCCATTTAATGTCTTGTCAGCTGTAGAAATTAACATAACATAGATATAGATAGATAGATGATAGATAGATATAGATAGATTTAAATGCAAATGTCTATTGAAATCAAAGCATCAAGTGGAATCTTAAGATAAATGTAGCCCAAGTTCTTGTGTTAGTGCATAAGAACCACAGATGAAAAGGACTTCAGAGAATAGTGCATCTTTTGTAGGTATGGTTTTAATAAGGACCAGGTAAAAGTCTTCAAGACATATCTCATTCTGTTGGATTCTATTAAATAAATTTGCTACAATTACCATTTGTATAGTCTCCAAACACCCTATTCCCAAATACTAATGAAGTGATCATTGTTCCTACTGGATTTAGTTTACTTTCACCAACTCACGTTAGGGATCCTAGATTGAGTTTTAAACCACAATCTGACTTATCTACCTTTATTATCACCTATTATATAAACTGGGTTCTGTTGCTATATAACAGAATTCTGTTACTGTGTTCTGCTATTATGTAAACTGGCAACACTATTTGGGCATAGACTTGTCTTTTCAAGGAAGAAATATATTGAATAGGAACTTAGGACCTGGGTTAACTTTCCACACTCATTGCTGCTTTGCTCTGACTTCTAATTTGCCTACAAATATAATCCTCTGTGCCTTTCTGATGCAGCTTCCATATTAGAGTGGCCCATACGGGAACTTTGTGAGGATCACGTGAACTAAAGCCTGCAGATATGAACTTCAGTCTTGGTTCCACAGCTTTTAACTGTGAACTCGGCAAGCTATTTGAGAGCATCAGTGCTACTGAGTATTATTTTTGCCAATATTATATATATATATATATATATATATATATATATATATATATATATATAATTTTTTTTTTTTTTTGGGCACCGGGGGTCGAACTCAGGACCTCACGCTTGCCAGGCAGGCGCTTATGCCACTGAGCTATCTCACCGGCCCCAATATTATATTTTAGTGGTTTTATATTTTTATTTTTAAAAGACCCTAAACTAATCAGATACCAAAATTTTGATTGTAGAATGTGTACATGTGGAAAAAGTAAAGAAATGAACAATTGTGCAGCTAATTGGATACATACATATGTATATACATATATATATGTATATTATGGAATTTGAGAAAGAGTTGAATTATCTGCCAATGAAAATTAAATTTAAATGAAACTAAAATTAAATGAAATTTATTGAGTGCCAGTTATAGAACCACACTCTTATGTACTAGGAGAGACAAATATGACAGCCAAATGTAGTAACTGCTTCCTGACGTCAGAATGGGTCTCTTCATGAACACAATGAAACCAAGCAAGAGTGAGTAAAATTCAGTCACCATGATCTCTCACGCTAAGTGATAAAGAAAAACTTTCTTGATAGAAAGGCTTTTGTACCACCAGTAGTCCTGCATCCTTGGTCTCCTTCTGGTTAGACTCAGTCCAAAAGCCTAGACACTATGTCTGTGGTAGGAATGAGTTTTCCAAAGTCTCAGCAGAAAGAAAATCAAGAAGAATAATAAGCAACAAAAGTTGGATCTTTACAAGTACAACTGCATTATGACCCCTATGATTTGCGTGTTTGGATGACACATTCAGCAACCTAGGGCTTTTTTCTGAACAAGCTACATCAAAATCCATTTATAACACTGTCACTGAGAAATCACAGATGTTCCAAAAATGTTGTGATGATCTGGCTATTGTACATTTGAAGGCAAATTAGACTGCTTGTTTTCTGAACCAATAATATCCTCAATTTAGCAACCTTCTGAATAGTCTAATCATACATGCAAACTTCTGTATATCCAGGTAAGTGATAAGCATTAGAAAATACATTACTTTGTACTCCCTGGACAACTGTTCCATCACTGGTACTTAGCACTTTCCTTAAGGAAAACTTCAATATGTCATAGGGGCATTTATAACTCACACACTTTGATTTTAAAAAATCTGGTTTTTGTCTGTTTATTGAATGATTCAGAAGCATTGCAGATGACATCATCCATACTCCCTGCTATAAGCCATCTGCAGCTCAGTCAGTTTTTAAAAGTGACAGTCATATTGCATAGTGATTATCAGAATGTCTCAAACTCTTTCTCAACATCTCAAATCTTTTTCACCACTAGGCAGCTCTGTACTTGGAAAGCTCTCAGCATCAGTTGTCCTAGAGTTAAAAAATCATCCAACACCCACATAAAGATTTTTTTCCTTTCTTTATGAATTGAGCTTTAAATCTTTACCTTGATTTAGTGAGAAAATAAAATTGGGCAACAGTCAATGTGTCATTTGTATATATTTGTATGAATTCTGTAACCTGGAGGATATCTCCAGTCCAAGGAAATGTAACCATTAACCCATGGCTAAACAATTTCCAAAGAAGCTTTTTCAAGGAATAGCTTTTAAATGCCCAAGGAACTCAATCTAATGGTGCAGATATTTGAAATATACACAAACATACAAGCCTTTTAGATAAACACATTTTCAGGGAGCTTTTGATAAAAGTGATAAGTTACATTCTCTACAACTACACACACTGTATTTTATTACCCTTCAGGAGACACTTATCAGCTATAAATGTTGGGTGGTTTAGGCTAGGAATCAACCCTGAGGGAAACAGTGAGAGAATGCTGGGACTCACAGTTCTACAGATCAACATAAACCTGAGACTCAATTTTATTTTCATTTATGAAAAAGGTCTGTGGTCCGCTTCGGCAATTTCACATCCATTAGCTTCATGCCCTTTTCAAGAAAAAAAAAAAGAAGGCAACTGCAGATTTTATGGACTGATTGCTGATGGTTATGCTACTGCTGTATTGGTTTTGAGTCCATTATAGATACATTATCCATAAACCATGTTTCCAGTGGAACCTGTAGCTTCCAGTTTGACTGGGCAATGAGTGGAGTTGGTCAAAGAGAGGTTGGGGGTAGGGTCAGGTCTCCTGGAAGCTCACACAAAGGTCAGGCACAAGTATAAATTACAAACTCTTTTTCTACTTCCACATAATTATTTCTCAAATGTGCAGCGGTTGGATTTCATTAACCAGCCACCAGATGAATTTGGAAATCATATCAGCAGTAGATTAGAGTGGGAGTTTTCAACCTTTTCCCCTGCCATGTATGTTCAAACAATATATTTGTCTGCCTTTAAAACCCCTGATGCCTGCCACACATATTCAGCAGCTGTCTGTGCCCATATGTTTTTCCCCTAATCTCTTATATAATACGTGTATTCCTTTTTCAACAAAGATAAAAAAAACATTTTAATTGCAATAAAACAGATGCAAATATGGTTTCATATTTTCTCTCTGTAACCCTAAATCTTTTATTTCCAAAAAAGTTAAATGGTGAATGAGTGCTACTCAACAACTTCTCTATTTGTGAAAAGAGAAAGAAGAATTGGAATAATTAGAACAATACAATTTGCATTCATATAAGCAGAAACCTTCTCTGAGGACAAGTCTGAATTCCAAGTTTGAATGCCAGTTCTCTTCAGTACCTTGTGCTTGGCACATAGTATATGACCAACACATTAGTAAAGAGAGCTAGATATTTTTAAGTGGATTTAATTACATGAAATTAGTCTAGTTAATCTCAAAATGAAAAGATATTTTATTTCCATTATTAAGACAAAAGTTATACCTACTCAAGCACAGAATAAGGAATTTAGTCCTTTATTGGATGATTCTAATTCCTGCTGTCTTTCTCAATCTACCATCTACAGGTTTGCTCTTTTTCAGCCTGAAGATTCTAATTTGATTTGCCAGTGTGCATCCAAGGTGGTAACAGAAAATTACAAGACCATCTTAGTTATCTCCTCCTAAATATCTGGTTTTTCTCTAAATGTTACAATCAGATAGCCTACTCTGATTTTATTGCATGGCTCATTCACTTACCAGTTAATCCTTGCTACCTATCTGTCATTTCTGGTAATTATTGCAATAACTTTGTTTTCTAGTGGATAAATACCTAGACTAAAAGTCATTTCTTCCATTAACTGCCCTTCTACTTTTGACAAGACACTTGACCTTCCTCCCATACTTTACTAATCTACCAATTGCTTTAGGGTTATGCTATGCATGTCACATTTGATATGTTTCAGGACACATTTAACTAAATTAGATGCTAATTCTAAAACTCTGTTGTGTCCACATTACAATCATGGCCAACAGCTAAAGATTGCAACTACCTATGCATTTAATGCTAAAGAGGTTTTGAATGGGCCGGTGAGATGGCTCAGAAGCATAAGCGCCTGCTTGGCAAGCACGAGGGCTGGAGTTTGACTCCCGGAACCCACATACAAAAAAGGGGCTGGTGATATCGCTCAGCAGCACGGGTGCCTGCTGGCACGTGAGGTCCTGAGATCGACCCCCGGTACCCACAAAAAAAAAAAAAAAAAGAGGTTTTGAAGATGGAACATCACCCCACTCCCAACCACTTTTTCATCCTGCCTTGATCCAAGACTCCACTGTGATGCTCTGTCATCACAGAGCTGTCAGTCATCAGCCACTGTTGCCTTGCCAGAAACATGGAGTACACGTTGGCAGGTCTGCTAACAGAAGCTGTTAACAAAGATCTGCTGACCCTGAGCTCTTTAAAGATGTTTTAAATTCCATCCTCTAATGCCCTTTGCTCTTTGACAGAATGATATCAATCCTTTATCTAAACACACAGGGTAGCCAATGATAAAGGAATTATTCTGCCTTGCTAGAGCTATGTTTTGAACACATGACTTTGCAATTTAAAAATTCCATGAAGTCAGCTGGGCATAGTGAGTATGCTGGTAATCCCAGCTACTCTGGAGGCTGAGGGAGGAGGAGTGAAGGTGCCAGGCCAACCGGGGAAATTTAGCTAATCATACCTGTTTCAAAATTTTAAAACTAAAAAATAATAGGGGGCAGAGGATGTAGCTCAGTGGTAAAACAAATGTAAGGCCATGGATCAATCCCCAGTACTGCAAAAGAAAAACATCATGAAAACTCCGTTCTTTTTGCCCCTGCCAAATTCCCAAAATATGCTGCATTCTAGGTCATCTTTCTCACTTATTTTTTAAAAGAAAAGGAAAAACATTTAATATAGTTTTTTCATGGGATAGTCTCTTACCAACTGATAAAGGTTCAAAACAGGTGGGACTAGCTGCAAGAAGCAGTACCCTTTATCTAGCACCTACAACTATAGCTATAGTAAGCAGCATAAAAAATAGTAAAGAATTTTCAAAATGGGAGGACCAAGAACTGTTACTGTCTGTCGTCATATTACCCTTCAATAAGACCGCAAAACCAGGGAGTAAAAACTGGGAGGCTGTGGTCCCGTCCTAACCAAGAGAGATGAGGAAACAGACAGTGGTTATGTTTTTACTTTGTGTGTGTGTGGGGGGGTTCTCATGAAGTCAGCCTTTCCCTGCTCAGTCCTGGCCTTGCCTGCTGCACAGCGGTTGTTCTGTCTGCTCTAGGTATCATGTGCTTTGTCACAGACGCCATACACTTAGCTGTGGTCAAACCTTCTTTGCCAATTCCCTCCCACTCTCTTAAAAGAAGAGTCATTTCAGGGTTGGGTGTGTGTGTGAGAGAGAAAGAGTCTTGTTTTCTCAGCCAATGTACATGACAGTCCCGATGAAACCACACATTTCACATGACCGTCTCAGGTTCCAAGATTCTGATTAGCATCATTCCTTATCTTAAAACTTCATTTTGATAGCACTTCTTGCAAAAATCAAATGGTAAATAAAGGTTCTTACGCTACCTCCAACAGTGGCAATAAGCACAACTGCAAAATCTCACATTAGAAAGTGATACTTCTTTCCATTGGCAGCCGGAGCTCAGAGCTGCTGAGATTGTACTGGGTGATCAGATGCAAAAACTGTCCAATTAGCCAAAGAATTAGGGAGCTGGGAAGGGCCTTAGACACTTTCCCAACCACCTTACTTTACAGATAAAGAAATTGTGTCTCGCTGAGTTTTCATAACTTAGTGACGTTCACCCAGCTGATTAATTGAAGAAAGCAAATAAACCTGTGTCTCTTGATTCCTATGTCGAGAATGTCTTCTCATAGGCGATGTTAATTCTCACAGTATTGTTTTGAAGGGGTTGAATAGTGCATTGGAGATTTCACACAAACATTATCTGCTGCTGCCTAGCTTCCCAGTGATGTTTTGCTTAGCCCAATATAAAAATTAGTTTTTATTGCATGCAGATCGACCTCACTCAAGTAGAAGGCAGTCCGGGTGCGTATTCAGTGGCAAGGCAGCAGCAAACTGGAAATGGTAATATTATATTTAATCCGCAGTGTAGATAACTGTGGTGCTTTCATTCACAATGTGGTTCCGATTTTTCAGTTACTCCTTGTTTATTGGTTTTCCCTGAGGAAACATGGATATATGTACTTTGTAGGAAGGGGGAATATGTGTCAGGTAGGAGATTTGAATGCAAATGTGAGGCCAGTGGAAAAAAGACTCAGGCATCCTGCTTCAACATCCTTTTGGGTTCCCTGGCAATGCTGCTGCCATCCCGATTGCTTAGCACATAATTAGCCTGGATATTGGAAGGCCACGTTTGTAAATCTCACTTACCACATTTCCTGTATATTACTAAACATTTCAAACTGAGACAGAAAGAAAGCAGGAGAAAGTGATTTCCACTGGCAAAAAGGCTCTGGTTTCTTCTGTCTTGTAAAACAAAGGAAGAAAAATAATTGTAAATTAGGCCTATGATGACTTCTTTTCTTGAACCACCCCACTCTGGTCTCACCCTACTTTAAATAAAACTTGATGATGCAAAATGGTACTTGACTTCTGACTCTGCAGCCCATCAGCTTGCAATGGAAATGCTTTCTTATTTGTATTTTTTTTTTAATGGCTACATATTAAAAGCGAACCAGTCTTTGCCAGCTTTAGATAAAAGGCTATTTATTTTCAACCAATTTGATAGCTGCAGTTTTCAGTAATTGAATTTTCTGTGGTCAGGAAAGCAGTAATCTTAGAAACCAAATAAATATTTTTTAATAAAATGGAACACTGAGAAAGCCTATAATAATGTCAAAAATGTAGCCACTTATGGATGGATAAATATTTTAAGAAATTTACATTTCACCCAAAGCTGTATGCTTCTAGCTTCCCTGGAGATTTTGAAAAGCATAACATTTTGCTTTGGGAATGGAACAATGTGAGGCTTAGATGAAATATACATGCCCTACAGAAGACTTTCTGGTTCATAGGGTCTTGTGAGCCAGTAGCTTAATCAATTCTTCTACTAAATAGTCTATAGCAAAGTTTCTCTATATCGAGCATTACTGACATTATGGCCAGATAATTATCTGTGCAGCTACCCTGTGCATTGTAGGATGTTCATCTCTACCTACTAGATATTAGTAGCAACTCCCATCCTCCTACTTGTGACACCCAAAACAGTGTCCAAACATTGCCAAATGTCCATTGGTCTGGGTTGCTGTGATGGTTAATAGTATGTGTCAACTTGACTGGGTCACAGGACACACAAATAGCTGGTAAAACATTATTTTTGGGCGTATCAGTGAGAGTTTTTCTGGATGAGATCAGCATTTGAATTAGTGGGCTAAAGAAGATGTGTCCTCATAAATGTGGGCGGGCCTTATCCAACTCACTGGTGGTTCACCTGAATGGAAAAGAGTGGCCAGCCTTCCTGCTCCAGAATTTCCACTTCCTCCCACCCTAAATTCTCACCTCCAGTTCTAAGCCTTTCAGCTAGCTAGAATTGCCCTGGTGGCTTTCCTGTTTCTCTAGGCCTGCAGACAGCATAATGAGGGACTTCGTGGCTTCTGTAATCTCGTGAGCCAACTCCCATAATAAATCTCTTATGTAGCTACATATAACCTATTGGTTTGTTTCTCTGAAGAACTCTAATACAGGTGCAAAAATCACCCTTGGCTGAGAACCACTAATTTAATGAAGGGCTTAACTAAGTTTGGTACACACATTTTTGTGAATTTTATAAATGTTTGGAGTACTGTTTCCTTTTACAAGTTTATCATTTAATAGTTTGTATTAATTCAAGTGTGAGCAGAAATCCTTCAAAAAATCATTCAAAAGACTAGGAAGAACTAATCAGAACAAAGTGATTTAATAGATTATAAGCCTGAGTTGGTAGAGAAAGTAAAGTCCTAAATAACAGAGTTAATTAGATTTTGCCTAGGCTCCTCCCCATACTATTTTTTAATCCTTGACTCCCAAACTTCCACTCAGAAACATAAATATCCATTAAGTTAAACCCTTAAATATTCATTTTCACAAATGCTATATGTTTTGCTTCCAAGATTTTGATTTTTTGGTGTCTATGGTACAAATTATTGGAGAATCAATGAATGAAAAAGAATCAACAGGTATCAGCCTAATTGCATTTTATAATATAGACAAAATTTCAGTGTAATAAGCAGGAAGCTTTAGGCAGATATGACATTAATTTTTGAACCATAGCGTATACAATGTCATGTTAGAGGCTCCCCCATTCTCCAAGTAAAAAGCAGTGATGTAACTTAGAATGACAAAAAGGTACCAGATAATTAGAAATTATGAATTTGAAAATAGATGTATTGTGCTCACACCAACACATTTGTCCAACAATTGTATCTATATCCAGTTTACAGATTGGAAAGGGGAGGTTTAGAATGTGTAATAAAATGTCTTTTATATCTCAAAAAAATGGATGACAAAATATTTGTCCCTCTTATTTACAAGTTAGGACTAACTTCCAGAGCGGGAGAAACAACTTCCTTTGTTGTCAAGTTGCGGCATGTTAAATGTGTCCTTGACCCTCCGTGACACTGAGTAACTAGCAGTCCTAAGTCATTATTGATTTGGTGTGGCACACCATGGATGTAGTAGTCAGCTTTTCATCCCAGTGATCAAACTACTTGAGAAAGTCAGGAGGAAGGGTTTATGTTAGCTCACGGTTTCAGAGTTTCAGTCCATGGTAAGCTGAGTCCTTTGCTTTTAGGCCTGTGGCAAGGCAGAAACATTGTGGTGGAAGGGTGAGGAGCAGGAAGGTTACTCACCACGTGACAGCCAGGAAGCAGAAAGAGTGAGAGCGAGAGAGGAAGGGTCGAGGTGCAAGGTGTCATCCTCAGTGTCATGCCCACATGACCCACTTCCTTCAGTTAGGCCCTACCTCCTAATAGCCCATTTATCTATGAACTCATCAATGGATTAACTCATTGATTAGGTTACCATGCTTATGATCAGACTACTTCTCAAAAGCCCATTAACTGGCCTTTGGGGGATGTTTTAGAACTAAACCATAGCAACAGTTAAGGGTTTAGGCTCCAAAGTCAGATTGCTTGTCAAATCACTCTCTAACCACTTACTTGTTGTGGAATCACGGCATATTAAACTCTCATTGACTCTGTTTCCACATCTGCAAATCCGTGAGAGTAACTGAACCCATCTCTATAGAAAGTTCTTTTTTCTAAAAAAAAAAAAAAAAAAGTCTCTCCTTTAACCAACATCTCTTAAACAACCCCCTTTTGACCTCCACAATCCCCCCAGCCTCTTTCTATTTTCTGATTCTATAAAATAAACATTTTTAGATTTCATGTGAGTGAGATCACGCATTATTTATCTTTCTGTGCCTGGCTTATTTCACGTAACACAGTGTCCTCCAGGTTTATCCATGTTGTCACAAATGACAAGATTTTCTTTGAAAATAGTATTCCATTATGTACATCTACCACATTTTCTTTATCCATTTGTCCTCTGATGGTCGTATAGGTTGGTTCCCTAACTTGGCTGTTGTTAGTCATACTGCAATAGTAGAAATCAGTTCAAGAGATCTACTATACATCACGGAGACTGTAGTTAATGGCAACACATTATATTCCTGAACGATGCTAAGGGTATGGATGTTAAGTTGTTCTCATTACAAATATGATAACTTTATGAGGTCGCATATACACTAATCGCTCAGATTTAGTCATTCCACAGTGTATGTACACTTCAGCATGTCACTTTGTACGTAAGTGCACATAATTTTTTTGGTCGATATAAAAATTTAATATGACATGATACTTTTTACAGCCCCGTAGCAAATTCTTGCTTTAATCATGTCACCTCTGGGCTTCAATAAGTATTGCATGTTTAGGAAGCTGACATGTCAACAACCCTGTGGAGTCTAGTCTAAGTCAGGTGTTTTAATATTTTAATGTAATAATGCTTTCTCTTTGGAAGCATGAAAGCTCTAATCTTTGTGCCACTTTAACCTCTGTGGCATATTTGGCAATTATTGACAATTTTTTTATTGTGCTTCTGGTTTCTTCAACTATAAAGTTGAGTTGATAGAACAAATTAGTGCGTATCTCTTACTATATATATTATATTGAGTTCCCAGTGATGGCTAATGTTTAGATAGAAACTGAATAATTTCTTACAGTTTTTGTTATGAAAATACAAAACAAAGGAAATTTTGGAATCAGTTTTCTTCATCTCCAAATCTCTAATAAGGATTTATCCCAAACCACTAAGGGTAAATTTTCTGTGAACTGTCCTCTTCAGAACTTAGTGGGAAGGACAAAAGTGGATCTTTATGGAGTTGAGAGTGGAATAAAAGTTCAAAGAAAAATTGGTGGCATGCAACTTGCTTCTCTGGTCTGAGAAGCAAAGAAAAGGGGGCAGAATAAATGCTTAAATCTTACTCTACTTTTGTTCCCAACCCATCTTGTTATTAAAATTTCGCATGAGTAGTAGGTAACAACCAAGATATTAAGTGATTAGCCTTGGGTCGCGAAGAAAATGAAAAATGCTTCCAGAAACACATTGCAAGACTGAGAGGCCCCAAGGAAACCACGAGGCAGGCTCCTCTCTGGTGTTGTGGAAGCAAACCATAGCCGTGCTCAGCTACTTTCTGATGTAGGAGGCAGGAGACTTGGAAGATAATATCAAGATTTAAAAAATAAAAATAAAAAAGCCCAGTATAGGCCAAGAGGTGGATTATATCACAGTTATGCATTTCTATTATATCTAACAATGAGGTTATTGTCTGTTGGTGTACATTTAGCTAGATCTATAGGCTGTGACATTGGCTTACCTTTCTGAGTGTGCTTTTAATCTTTAATGACACTGAACATGCAATATTCATTTAAAATTCATTGAATACATAAGCATATCACAGTCTTAACTTCAATGTTACAATTTTAAAAATATAGTGTTTTTCCTCTTCACAAATGGTTGTTTCCTTGGTGTTTTTGGAAATTTCCAGGAGGCAGTGGGCACCATTTCAAAATAACTGCAAATGTGTATATTTGGTAAGGGGAAGGGAAGGAATAGTCACATTTTTATGAGTGGATCCAGACCTATCCATTGGCCTGGAAACTTCTTTTATCCTTCTGCATATGCATTTGTTTTTGCTGATTCAATTCATTATTCAATTAAATTAGTCCCAGTTTAATAATTATGACCTCCCTCTGGCCTATCATTTTAATGTTATTGAAAACTAAAACCCAGGTGGTTTTCAACATGACACTAGCTGGAAATCAGTTATGAAATCACCTGTTTATTAATGACGTGTCAGGAGACTGACATGCTAACACAGACACCGGCTGGAGTGGTGCTAATATAGAAATAACATGGCCATATTATGTGCAATATGTATTTTGTAGAACTATAACTTTCACTCCCTAGGGATACCCTTGAAATCCAGATGTTTTATCTCAAGATTTTAATTCCGGAGAGTGAAGATTTTAAAGTGAAATCAAGCACACTCAAAGTCGCTGGTTGGCCACACTTCCTCACTAGGGAACCCATTCGAGCACACATTCAGTACCAGATGTGCAAAGGATTAGTGTCATATCAGTTAATTAGCCAGACAGGGGAAACAAGTTATTTTGCAATCAAAAAGTGGATTTAAAGTATGACCTTAAAAATGCATGTTGAATACTACTCTATTGATTAGTGTCAAAGAACTTTTCCTTGTTTGGTGGCTGTGGAGCAAAATAAGAGTTGATCTAAATTGGGGGAGAAAAGGGTATTTTTTATTTAAAATAAGGAATTTTTGTAGGAACATTTTATGTTTTTATCATATAGAGCTCCAGCCACAAAACTATAAATAATATACTGGATAGATTCATGCAGGCCAATTGTTACTATTTTTTTAACAGACAAAAATGTGCCATAAAGTTGATACTTAGTAACAGGTAAAATAAACCAATGACCCTTGCAACTTGGGTGGGGAGGGAGGTTTTTTCTTTTTTTTATGTTTTCTCCCCTTTTTCTTGCACTCTTAACATGTTTTATAAACTGACTCACACAGCAGATGCAGTGAAGAAATAGTGAAGATCTGATAGTTCTCTGCTATCGCAAATAAATCCCACTATGTGAATAGCCACTGAGTAATTTGTCCAGAAATACTCCTTTAAACACAACCTATAGCAATAGCTGCATCTGCATAGATGAGTGTGTTGCATTCTATTTTCCTCTCACTCGGTCTTAATAGGAATACATTCTCTGTCAGAATGATCTCTTGTCCCGGAGGCCAAAGTGGAGAGTATGTAATAGCCAGCAAATTTGGAGTCTGAATGTGAAAAGTAATTTGAAGCTACAAATGCCTTTAAGTCAAATAACTTCTGTACATTAAGTATCAGGGCTCTAATATAAAAAACAAGAGAATTAAGAACACATCAGCAGACTTTCACTAAAGGGAGGAAAAGTACTACTTTTTAACTTTTTTTTTTTTTTTTTTACTCACTTGGACTACAAATTGCATTCTGGCAATTTATCTGCACTTAAGAAATGTTCCCCCATCACACAGGATAAGTGGCTGCATTCTTAGCTGATAAAGGGGAGGAGTTACAGATTTGGCTGATATGGGTAATGTGCCTGGGTAATTAATGAAGCTCCTTGGGCTTTGTGCTAGGAAAACCAGGCAATAGTCACTGGTTGCTGATTACCTGAAATTTAATTTCTAAAGAGGTAATGAGGTGGTGAGGTAAGCTTCAGATTTCAGCTCTCATATCCCCTTCTCTGTCCCCCTTCATTTAACTTTTGATGTCCTACTTTTATGACTTACTAGAATCTTTTCTGTCTTTGGTTCTGTGTTATCACCTTATACTGTGTCTCCTAGGATATAGCTCTCCTAGTCTTGGTTTCTTATAGTTCTGCCTTTAAGTCAAATGCCAGGCCCTTCTTCAGTGCTTAGTTTGCATTTACCATTGCATATTCTGCAAAAATTTGTACTTTAGAATTCATTTCCCTGGTATTTGTCATTTGATATTTGTAACAGTCTTTTGAAGTAATCATGATCCTTGTTTCAGAGAGGGTCATGGAGGCTCAGAGAGGTAATGTAACTTAATACCAAATGTAAAGAGGAAGCGCTAGAGGATTTGAACTGAAATTCAGTGTCATCAGAACTTTACCCAGACATAGTGCTGGTGAATAGGAAACAAAACACCTGAACTAGTAGAGACAGCTAAGGACACTGTCAGGTAAGTGCACGCCACAATAAAAATTAAACTATAATCTTGGAATTAAAAGCCTAATTCTTCAAAGGAAATGCCATCCCTTTATAAGCAAATGTTTTCATTTTGAAAATGATTTTATTTTGAAAATACTTTTTCAATTTGGGCCCTGGGGAAACCCCAGAATTGATAAATTCTCAAATAAATTTAAAAAAAAAAATCATGTTCCCCAAGAAGCAGTAGTGATTTGGAATATTTGTTGGAGCCTAAGGGATGTATAAAATCTACATGGTTATTTACATAAATTTCTTGTAATTTCTATCAAAAATATACCATTGCTGTTTCACCAAATCTTTATTTAATAATGAGTATAATAAAATTAAATTTATCTTCACTGCCTTGCTCTTGGTGCCAAGCAGCCGAAGTCAGCAATCCATTTTTTAAAAATTTATTTTGCAGTAGAAATCCCAGAATAGAAATAACTTTTGACTATGGGATGGTTGTATTCATGTGATTCCAAAGCAAAAACTCCCAAGTGGAAACAACATGTAGATAATTATGAACAGATTTGAGCCATGCGATCAGTTAAGGCCAATGATATCTTCTAATGTCCCTAATTTACAAGGATTTAAAGTCCCACAGAAAGAAGGAAATGTCCTAGGGTATTGTCTTTTTTCATAGTTAATTTCCAAAGAGAGGTTGCCTGCTCCCAGAAATACCGGTTTCTAAATCCAAAGGCTAGCAGAGATTATAAAGAAGATTTAGTCCAAGGAGTGTTTAATGGGCAGGTTCCTGCTTAGTACCAGGGTAAGGATGACCCCAGGCAAAAACCACAAAAAGAGAGAATTCAATGTCCAGTGCTCAGTGTCCCTTTTAATGAAAGGAGACTTCTTGAATACAATGTCTTCCTTTATTAGCTAAAGAATTTGCTGTATTTATGGGATGAATGTACACTTGTGTTTTTCTGTCTTAGATGCCTGGGTAAAACATGATTCATTTAACTTAAGAAAGCAAAAACAAATCTAAAAACAACAAACAGTATTCCTAAGACTTACTTCTAATTTTTCCACTCTATCTTCTCCAACATAATCACTCTCCAAATCTTGTGAAAAAAAGGAAAATAAAAATCCATAACTAATATTTATTGATCGTTTATCATTTGCACAGATTTGGGCTAAGAACTTTATGGGCATTGTCTATTCTTAAAATTTCTCTGAATCTGCATTGTCCTGTTCATCTGTATTCCAACTCTCAATGTCCCCCCCACCCAAATTGCAATAATTTTGCAATAGGTCATTCTGCTGCCTAAATATTTTTCTAAGCTGTAAATGAATAAAATGTACATGGGAATATAAATATTTAAATTTAAATATTATCTATCAAACTAAATATATAAATGCAAACAGCACAGATTTATATATCATACCTGAGTAAAAATTATTAGGTATTCCTTAGAAATCTAAAGAATAAATTCCAAATTACCCACTAGGCCATCCAATGCCGCACAATCCAGAACCAGCCTGATCACTAAGTTTTATTCCCTCCCCTAACTTGTATTCTCTCTAACATTGTGGGTGACGGGGCCACGGTCAGCATATTCATTCATTTTTCCAATGTCATTTTGAACGCTTTTAAAAATTATTTTTCACCTAGAACATCTTCTCTTTTTTGACCTGCCTAACACTTAGTTCTGGTCAAGATGTTTCAAGTATTACCTCTCTCCCTTGTTTACTCTCAAAGCACTTTTACTACTGGCCTTAATCAGGCACTGCTATACCCTTTGAGGAAGGGGTGCTGTGCAAAAGGAAGGAGCAGGGACCTCATTCAAAAGCTGTAGTGTTTCAAGGTGGTGGCAGGCTCTGCTGCTGCGGAGTGTGGCACCCTTTGAGTGTGAGGTCCTGTCTGGCTACACACAAGGCAGGCCACGAAGATGGCTTTGGCAAAAAACATGTTCAGAGTGGTAATGAAGGAGTTTGAAGCCAAGATTAGGGCTGGCTGGAGGCCCCACTGTATGCACAGTGTAGCCCCAGGATCTCGGCTTTGCTGCCTTCCACGCTGGCTATTGTGGCCCCTTTGGGGTTTTCCAGACTCTACTTCCGTGATGCAAAATGACTGTGTTAAGGACAGAAAAATAAGAAAATCACCTTAGTGATTTTTGGAGTGCTTCTGTGAATTAACTCATGCATGTGCTTATTTTGGATGGAGTGAATTCACCCCAGAGTACTGTTTGTTTTTTGCATACGTTTTAGAATTTTATGTATCAGCTCCTCTTGCATAATTTCATTTCATTGTCTCTTTCCCTGCAGTTCTCCACCTTACCCATCAGACTGCTCCTTCCTTCTGCATTTCAGGATTCCTAGAGTAGCACCAGGACTTTTATTTTAACCGGTGTATCAAATAGGCTAAGCTTAACAGTTTGATAAGTTACTATATTCAAGCAGCTTAATAAAACGGAAATTCAGCTCTCCTTCCAGTTCCAGTCTGAATCTATGTCTGGTTGAAAGACAGCCTTCCATGTGGGGTTCAGAGCCTCACTATCTTTTGTCTCGTGCTTTGGCTGTCCCTTGGGATCTGTGAGGCTTCTGATGACATATGAGAAGCTAAAGAATGAGAAAGCACAGCATCACCCTAATCACCCTAGACTGCAAGTGAGATGCCTCGCTTCTATTCAAATCATACTGGGAAGATCTAGTTCTCAAGGCCCCGCAGGATGCAACAGAATTGGACTGTGTGTTCCTGGCTCAGTGTCCATTTTCCAAGCACAATTTCTTTTCTCTTTTGTAGCTGTACAGCTTCAAAGGCTCACTGTTCTTCCTGTCTTTTTACAGGAGCAGGGAAGCCTTGGCTGGACCCACAGTTCAGGCAGTGAGCCTCACTCCTCACCATTGTCTACTCTGGGGATTACTGACCTTGGACTTGACAACATGCACACTCTAAGCTTCTTCTTCATGGATCTAAACTCTGCTTTTTTAGTACATGCAATACATTCTTCTTCACGAGAGTTAGGTTTTAATTCCATCTCTGATCCAGTCATTGAAGCCAGAAGGATGAGATTCATGAAGTAGCTTAGACCCATCAGGTCCAATCCTTGAAGTGGAAATCAAATCTAACTGTATCCAAAGTAGATGAGCTGAGGGCTCGAGGGATAACGGAGATGATATTTTCCAAGAAATGTCAAGATGAGGCAAATTGATGCTGAACTTTAAAAGCAGCCTGTCCTCTCCTATCAGTGGCCTCAGTCTCTTCTGTATTATCTCTGGTTGTTTACATTCTTTCCTGATAGTTTATGAGCTTTCTCATATCTCTCTCACATTTGTATCCTAACTAGCTTTGGGAGATATAATATAGTAAGAATTTAGCGAAATATTTGTCCAGTGGGTTTATAACCCTAACCAAGAGACGACAGAAGCAAGTAGGTGTTTTTGCACCTGGGCTTCCCCTGTAATACAGATGGGCACCTTATCTTTTTTACTTTAGTTTGTAAATGATTGTTTTTCTCTGTTTTCCCTGGGTTTACCTTAAGCTTCTCAAATGCAGAACTAAACTCGCAATTCAGGCTACCTATCAGGGGAACTGTTAAGCATGGCTTTGTCCGTAGCATGGCTACTCACCAGGGTATGGAGGCTTCCAGCTGGATGAGGTAGAGGGAGAGCTTCTGCTAGTACAGTCCTTCAGTGTGCAGTGACTGTGACACTGGCACCATGACAACGTATTGAAAATATCCCGAGTCCAAGCAGAAAATATTTGATTTGGGTTCAGAAGACTCAAACGCAGCTGTTTGGGATTTCCTCATTGGTGTTTTATCCACCCTAATTGCTACTGAAAACAGTTTGCAATTCATTGGAGGATTCTTTACATATGCCCTAAAGTGTATGTGGCATTTCATTGGAAAACCATCAAATAAAGACTTCGGGCCATGTAAAGGGCCCCCTCAGTGCCAACTCTGAACTATATCCCTCCATGGCTTTGCTCGAAATGGATGTTGATTCATAGAGATTCCTGCTATAGAGAAATCATTCTTGCCACATTTCCAGACAAGGCTCCTCAAGGGTCTGCTGGCTTTGCTAGGAGTATTAAGGGCAGGCAGCTCCCACTTTAATATCTTTCCACTAAGCTACTAGTGTTGGAACAAGCTCATTTCTAAAATTAGATATTCAACTTGTCAGAAAGAACATGATCTGAGAGCAGAAGAGTTTCCTTCCTTGTTTAAAGGAAATAGTTAAAGAAGGGAAAGAATGAAGTAAAAAGAAGTAAGGGGAGGAGAAAAGAGAAAGAGATAGAGGAGGAGGGAAGGAGGAAGGGAACAGAGAGGGAGGAAAGGAACAGAGTGGGAAGAAGGAAGAAAGAAGAAAGGAATGATCTTTTGTCCCTCTGAAATTTATTTATATTTCCCATGTGACAAGATCGGGAGAGATGTTTGGAAAATGCACCCAGAAGATTATCTTCAAACTTAACTCTTTATCCCATCATCTGTTTTGGAAAAAAACAAAAACAACATCTTTCTTCTGAAAGAAATATGTCCACTGCTACTAAGTTGGATATAAAAGACCCCCTTGATAGTCTGTAGGGGCACTTCCTTCATTGGAGTCAGACCCAGATGGCGAGCACTGGTATTGTAGGCATACAGTATGGCAAAGGACAGTTCCTCAGCCTATCTCTCCACCAAGTATAGGGCTTGCTTTTCAATTTCTTCTTATGGACAAAAACTGTCTGTATCAATGCAAGGAGAAGGAGGAGGGTTGGGGGAGGAGGCTGGAAAAAACTAGCAATAGGAAAAAAAATTTGGAGAGCCAGCCTGGCACCAAAAATATAATTTAGTGTGCAGGTATTTGATTTGATAGAAAACCTGCATTGATTTAAAAAAAATAGGTTCTTGACAAGGTCGTAATTCATTGAGAGAGGCCAAGCCCGCAGCTTAAGTTTGACATCTCCCTCCAACCTAAACCATAACTGGTTTTAGGTGATCCCCTGTGAGGGTAGCATGTTGCAGCTGGCAAAAAAATAAACACTCCTGAGTCTTGTGCTAACAGAATTTTTTTCTCCCCCCTCCTTTTTTGATTTACACCATGAGCTAAGGAAAACAGTTACATATTTGTGAGTTCCAGTTTTGTTTGGCCTTTGCAAGCTTGCAGGATTGGTGTCCTGCTGAGAGAGGGAGACATTGCAAAAGCTGTAACAGCTAGGAAAGGAGCAGGCAGCGGCAGAAGGGGTCTTGGGTGGGGTCTGGGGGAATGGCTGGGTACAAAGGAAGAGACAGCACCTAAAAGGGTGGATTTGCCAGGCATATTTCTGCACAGGTTGCCTCTCTCTTCTCTGCCTAAGGGCCACTTGAGGCTGAGCTGAGACGCAGATTTCTTTAGAACTGAGGATTTCAGAATGATTGGCTGCTTTTCTTTCCCCAAACGGCATCATTCTATTCCAAGAGCATAGTACATTGGTCCTTTCCTTCTTTTTTCTTTCCTGCATGGCAGAATCAAGTCATATTTGGCAACCGCAGATAGGAACCAGCAAGGAGGGCTTTCTCTCCTTTTGCGCCTTCCTTCTTACTTGTCTTGGTGGCACACTTCTGGCAAGGAAGGAGAAGGTCTGATTGGTATTCTCTTCTGGCTGATATATAGCAATCTTTGTCCTTATTTTGTGGAGGATATGCTCCTGGAGAGTTTAGAGCTCAGAGGGGTTAACTGCCCCACGGTCCTGGGATCATGCAGGGTATTCAAATTTCAGTTTTAGATTCTGGTTTTTCGTCTACCTACTGGGCTTCACACTCTACCACAAGCCTATTCCCACCCCATTGAAGAAATGGAAAAAACAATTAATAAGTGAAAGGAGGCACCTGATACCCCATGCCAGATAAGAAAGAGAAAGGGAGCATATGGAGACAACTGGGGGAATCCATATGAAGGCTTAAATAGTAAAGCGCCAGCGTTGGTTTCTTAGTTTTGAGAAATATCACAGTAATGCAGGATGATAACTATAGAGAAAGCTGGGCAAGGGATATGTAAGTTTACTCTACTTTCAGTTTTTCTATAAATCTAAAGTTGTCTGAAAATAAATTTACTTTTGTGTAGTACTGGGGATTGAACCTAGGGCCTTAATAATGAGCTACTTTTCCAGCCCCCTTTTTATTTTCTTATTTTGAGGCGGGGCCTTGCTTAACTACAAAACTGCCTAGGCTGGACTAGAACTTGTGAGCCTCCTGCCTTAGACTCTTAAACCGCTGGGATTACACTCATGCAACACCATGTCTGGCTTCGAATTTATTTTATAAAAGAAACGGAGAAAAACAAAAACATGTTGCTTCTTTATAAAAATTTCTATTACAACATTTCTTCAAAATGGACTCTACCAAGGCAACAGAACTTGCTGCTTACTTTCAACAACTAAAATACTGTAATCTTGCTCCTTCCACATACAAACTAAGGGTGGTATAAAAGGCCAAAACAGGAAGATTTGGACAGTCTAGAGAGAATTTTCAGTAGGTTGAGACATAGAGATGAGTGCTTCATAATTTTTATCTTTAGAAGAGAAAATGTGCTTTTCATTAATGAGCCCCAATTTACAGACAGGGGAATTAAGGGGTTGAGTCTACTTCTTTATTTTTTGCAGAAACAAGACTAGTAGTTATTAGCCTCAAGTGAATCCTATCCTAACCTGAATGTTTCTTGAAAAAACATAAATAAGATCTTTCCCCAGGAATATGCAGCCCAACTTTTGAGAGTCAACTGCAGTCATGGTTTACCACCCAAGTACTTGCCAGAACCTCTAAATTACCTCCATTATTACGTCATCCTTCCTTGTGTATGTACTTGTCACATTGTATAAATATACCCTCTCGGCTTGCTTCTTTAATCTTTTCTATCCACAGCATATATCACTAAAAAAGATGACTTCACGGGAGACAGAGTATTCCATAATAATGTGCATAATCATTTGAATCACATATGGTCTCCATGACAATACAAAAATATAAATGTCTACTGCATTAAAAAGGAAAAAAAATGTGGCATGATGGTATAAAAAATAAAGCTAATTTAATACTTCAACCAAATTTTTTTTCTTTTGACCACTTTATTACCATAAGTACATGATGCAACCGTACTGCCTTTTAAAATACACAGACAGAGAAATGGATATTTTTCCGTCCCATTTGTCTCCTTCTCAGACACAACCACTGATTCTCCAGTCTCCGGACAGGCAGCAGCCACGACAGTGGCAGCAGCAGCAGCAGGGGCGCCTGTGAACTTGAGTATAGTAAAATTCTAGTGTAACAGTGTATTGAATGTTTTCTTTGGCTGCATGACTCTCTCAAATCCCCCTTTCAACTAATATTTTAAAATGTAGAAAGACATTAAAATGGAGATAAATTCAAGGCTCTTTGTGAAAGTGAGTACCTCATATATAGAGAATTCTGCATTCAGTCCTCTCTTTTCTTCATTCAGTGCCCCTTTATTTTGGTAATTATCATGGCATGGAAGTTCAAGCCACTGCCTGCCTTTTAGCAGCTGGCAATTTGACTCTGAAGTAAAGCAGAAAGTGTGTGTATGGGGGTGGGGGTCAGACACCCTTTTATAACTATTCTTGTTTTTTTTTTAAACTAGCATTTATAATCCCTCCTTTGGAAAAAATGGACTTAATTGAAATTTATCATTAGCACTTCATAGAGCATACTATATTTAAAAGGTTAGATTCTGGGATGAAGCGGTGATGCAGAAGAAAATCTAGTCAGGTCAAAAACTAATTGCAGTACCGGAGCATAGCTTGACCTCTCTTACTCCTGTGCTCTTTCTGTGTAAAATAAGGACAGTAGTGGCAGTACTTCAATTGCAGAATTACATTGGATAATGCATAAAAGGCACCCAGTGCAGAGCCCCAAAGGCGATAGATGCTCAAATGATTTCATTGTGAGATAATCATTAATACCACCATCAGGAATCCCTTTAACTTGGACTTTACACCAGTTTATATGCTAATCAAGAAAGGACAAAATGTAGTGCCAGCTTGGAGTTTATATTTTCTTCATAGAGTTGGACCAATAAAAAGCAAATAAGTACTTAATTATTCCACTGTAGGGCTATAAAGAAAAATAAGTCAGGGCAACGGATGTCAGGATTAGGCCTGCTATCTCAAGCAATGTGGCCAGGGAAGACATTTCTGAGATGATAGCTGAGTAGAATTCCTGATAGAGTTTATGGACATTGGAGCAGTGGAATAATCTGGAGAGGTTTATTCAAAGCAAAGGAAGGAGAGAGTATCAAGGAGAGAGTATCAAGTCATTTCAAAGTACAGTATTCGCTGACTGAGAGCGAATTCAGCTCTCAGGAGCTGATTGCCATGTTTGCCATGGAGCATGGTTGCCATGTTTGTGGAGCATCTGTGATCCTTTGGGGGCTGAAATAGAAGAAAATCTGGGAATATAAGAGGAGATAGAGTCAAAGAGGGAGAAGCACACAGACCTGGTAAGCACTGGCAAAGACTTGGGACCATCCTGTGAGAGGGATGGGAGAAGTCATCTGAGGGGTATGAGCAATGGGTAGTGGGTAAGATCTGAATTTTACAAATATAAATCTGGACAGAGAATCAACTGGTGTGGGTGAAAGCAGGGAGAGCCATAGAAACTGGGTATCAGTTCAGGACACACATGATCATCGATGGTGTAGGCATCAGTGGAAGAGTTGGTAAGATCTTATTTGGGATTTAGTTTGAGGAAGAAACTGATATACATTTTTTTTGAATTGGATGTTTAACCCTCTACTTTTCAGTATTATTTTTGCCCCACACAAAACCTCAGTCAGTTAATACTGTATTTTTGAATGACTTAAGGTTCTTCTGGAACCTTCTGTACCAGAGAACCCAGATGTGCCCCTTCCAGAGTGTGCGCCTTACCAGCAGTGGGTGGGGTGTGTTAGAGATCCATGAGTGCAGATTTGCTTTGCTTCTTTGCCTCTTACTGAATGCTTCTGAATTAAAAAGAAATAAGTAATGGAAAACATAAAAGAATAGCTCCTGTTGTTCTTCTTAATTTTCTTAAACTCAATAAAATAGAATACAATCAATAAAAATGAAAAGCCAAAATCCTCCAAATATCCCACCTTTTATTTTAATATAGCTTCAATGGATTGCTAGAGTCTTCTGTCACCTGAAGATGTTTATCAAGATTGTGGGTAAGAAAAATATTTGAAACACAAGAGAAAGTGCAATTTATTGTTATTTTAAAAATGTATTGCTAGAGAATGAATGAGTGAGTGGACTATATCGTGAAGTTATGAGGATCAGTTAAGAAGTAAATGATAAAGACCTATGAAAGCAGAGACAAAGGTTGAGGAAAATGAGGTATTGATAGAAATTCAGAGAAGATTGGAAACCTTTAAAAAGTTAAATGCAGTAAAAGACTGGTTATGTTTATAATAACTGCCTTGTAAATTGTACATACTGTTATTTTGTAAACCCTTTTATTTGTCATATAATATATACTTAGTACACCTTCAGGAGACATAAATACATTCAAATTAATTTTTAACACTTTAGATATTGAACATGGGCTTAATTTTATTTCTTTTTTTTTTTTAATGTGGGTACTGGGGGTCGAACTCAGGACCTCACGCTTGCCAGCAGGTGCTTGTGCCGCTGAGCGATATCACCGGCCCTTTTTTCCGTTTTTTATGTGAGTACCAGGAGTCAAACTCAGGACCTCGTGTTTGCCAGGCAGGAGCTTATGCCACTGAGCCATCTCACTGGCCCTTAATTTTATTTCTTATGAATGTGATAAGAAATAAAGACTTGACGTAGACATCATAGTTTTATTCTAGTTACACAATTTTTAAAAATGTATTGTCTTTACCTTTTTTTTTTTTTGTGGGTACCGGGGGTCGACCTCAGGACCTCGCGCGCCAGCAGGCGCCCGTGCCGCTGAGCGATGTCACCGGCTCTTTTTTCGTATGTGGGTTCCGGGAGTCGAACTCGGGCCTTCGTGCTTGCCAGGCAGGCGCTTATGCCGCTGAGCTATCTCACCGGCCCATCTTTATCTTTTTATGTGTGTTTTCAACCTAGAATAGTCATATGTTGCTTGCTTAGAGTCTACATAATTATTTGTAAGGAAATTACATTAAATAATGAAACCTGATGATTTAAAGGTAAGATGCTGATTTCCCACTTAGTTATCTAAATGTTCTTCATTATTCATTCATCTACAAATTTAACAAGTATTCAAAGGCTATTCGAAGATGAGATAATATAATTTTTAGTCTAATGGAGTTTACACTGGGGGTTGGTTGGAGGAAGGCTGCTAAACACTTAAGCACACGAACCAGCAGTTGCACAGCGGGAGAAGTGGTATGAAGGGAGAAGTTGTATGAAGGAAGAAGTGTGCAAGCATAGTAAATATGGGGATAAGGGAGGAATATGCAGTACACCCCTATCTATGGTTTCATTTTCTGTCATTTCAAGTACCTGAAGTCAACCATGGTCTGAAAAACTTAAGTGCAAAATGGCAGAAATGTGAATTATATGTTTTAGATTGCATACTATGCAGTGTGATTAAATCTCACATTGTCTCCTGATATGAATCCTGCTCCACCTTGCCCCTGATATGAATCCTCTTGACCAGTGTAGGCATGCTGTATATGCTTCACTCCTATTAGTTATTTGGCAGCTGTGGTTGTTATCATATCAACTCTCATAGTATCACTGTGCTTATGGTCATGTATCCTTTCCTTAACTTAACAATGGTCCCAAAGCACAAGAGTAGTGATGCTGGCAATTCAGATATACCAAAGAGGAGTCATAAAGTGCTTCTTTTAGTTGAAAAGGTGGAGGTCCTTGGGTCAATAAGACTAAAACAGTATCCTGAGGTTCCTAATATCTAGAGTAAGAACAAATCTTCTATCTGAATTTGTGAAGAAATATCCTCAATATATGACAAGCTCTCAGTTAAGATGGAAAGGGCTTTAAATTGTAGGGCTGTTTCTCAAGACTACATATTTCTCAAGACTATATAACTTGCTAGCAGATCATCCAGCTAGAATTAATTACCAAACGTGATCTCCATGTTTGTAGGTATTCACCTGGGGGTCTCGGAACACACCCTCTGGGAAGGGGGAGTGCTATCCATTGACAAGACAATGCTCCTTCAAGGACTTGGCTTTTAAACTTGGTATTGAAAGACGTGAAGGTATCAACTATGACCAGAGTACACAAATGAGTACATACAGTAGACACCAAGACATGCAAAGTAGGTGACACGTTTAGGAAACCAGAATGAGGAAGTTGGGCTGGGGCAGAGGGAGCAATGGGAGCTTGTCTCCTCTTGCCAAGAGTTGGGAAATAGTGTGGTAGATTAGTCAGTGGGCTAATGGCACACATTTAATCATAATTTATGGGACACTTTTGAGAGAGAAAGCAGATGCCAGGACACACCAGCACAAACTGGAACCACTTCTGGCATACTAGAAATCACGGCCACTTAAAAAGGACCTTGGATTTTATTTGAACTGTAATGTGAAGTTGTGACTGGGTTTTCTATTGTGATCCATAGTTTATGCAGAAATTCTAATACTTTTCACAGTCCTAAAGTAAATTTCAGAATTATGAACAAGTTGTGTTCCTGAAGAATTGTTCGTAAGTCAGATTCCTTTATAAGCCTGCGCAATGAGTCTTATACAGTATATTTGTGAACGTTTGCAGCTTGTATGTTCGTAAGTCAGGGACTTAGTGTATGTATGTTAGAAGGTACACAAGAGTGCTATTCATAACACTTCAAGATCTAAGCTACAGAATGCTTCTGAGGAGTACAACGGGTGTTTAAATTCTAGTGTACTTACAGAAAGAAATACCACATATCATGGAGAATTAATAACCTACAACTACTTGAAAAAATATGGCTGCATCTCAAAATTATAATGTTTAAGCAAAAATTTCAGTTGCCACATAACAGTTTAATGTATGATTCCATGTTATGAAGCATAAACAAAATATCTGCTATGTTTCGGTAGAGAAAAATGGCCTTTTTAAGGGAGGAACATAACTGAGGTCCTATTGCTATTCTAGCTTTTGATCTGGATATTAGCATTACATAAGTGTGCTTGTGGAAACCTTTCACTTGTACATGTAGAATATATATATATATATATATATATATATATATATTGCTTTAATGAGGTGCGATCGGGCTTCTTATCATACCTAGAGTAGAGTTAAAAGGTTAAGAGTAGTATAAGAAACATTTTCTCCTATGGCATGGTTTCTCCACCATGGCCCTACTACATTTGTGCTGGATAATTTGTTAGTAGTGGTGACAGGGTGTTTGCTCAGATGTTCAGTAGCATCTCTGACCTCCACCCACTAGAGGTCAGTAGCAGCCCCTACCTCTAGTCTTGACAATCAAATATGTCTCCTAACCATGGGAGATATGCCCTGGTGTTCAATTCATCCCTAATTGATGACCACTAAATAATGGTGATAATAATTTCTGACATTTATTGAGTATATACTATATGCCTGTTTCTCTCCTAAAGGTTTTTGCATTTATCAACCATGTACTTTACGAAGTCCCTAAAAAAAGACGGGAAAAGATTTGTTGGTTTCTCAGAAGAGGAAACTGAAGTCCAAATATTGTAAGCATATCTCTCAAGACTAAATAACTTGCTAGCAGATGATACAGCTAGAATTAATTACCAAGCAGCTCTTCAGCACATACTCTCAGCCCTTTTGCTTACCTCTTACCTCTTCAGCTAATGCATGAGCAGTGCCACATAGGTTATGCTCTGATTAGGGTGATGTGCCAGGATTTTATGATTTCCATAGTGATGTATCTTCAAATAATTTAATTTTTTAAAGTTACTCAAAGTTAGGATTCATATTTTTTAAAAAGTACTATGAAAATCAAGCTTAATAACTGAATAAGAGTGTGACTCACAGTTTACACCTTCATAAAACTTCAAGAGCTCACAGAGACCAATGTGATTACGGGACAAATTATTCCATTATTTAAACAGAGGGGAAATATTCTTACATTTTACAATTGCCTTGAGTTATATGTAATACTAGCTTCTGGCCCTTTAATTACAGACAAAGGTAAAACCACTATGTGAGAGGCTCATGAAAAAGAGGTACCATCCATACCTGAAAAGGCATTTCTGCAGGCACTGGATTCAGTGTAAAGCCCACTCCCTCCCTGACTTGTGCTTCTTTAAGAAAGCACGTATTTTTCTCTGTTGCTAACTAAATATTATCTGAAATGCAAGAGAACCAAATATTAAAAAGCCTACCTTGAGCAAGCAGTGTAAATCAAATAACCATGACCATGAACTAATATTGCTGAATCCTATCTTATTATTAGTTACAAACTCAATGCATGTGGGAAAGCTGGTTATATGTTTCGCTTACCGTGTCTCAAGTGTCTGCCTGTGTGCCCATAAGCAATGCACCCTGTCACCCTGTCTGTAAAGTATTGCTCGTCCTGGGTGCTGGCCTTCTCTATGAAGGTAATTGTATTTGCAAAGTATAGTAAGTTAGTTGCTTAAAACTGAAATACATAATCAAATAAAAATATTACTATAAGTGAATTTAGATCCCCAAATCAGTACCTAAAGCCAGAAGGGAGAAAAAAGGAAGAAGGAAGAAAGGAAAGAGGAAGGGAAGGAGGGAAGGAGGGAGAAGAAACATGTAATGAGCTATTGGCATTATTTTCTCCAGTATATGATACACATATGTACATCCTTATTGAGACTAGATTCTGTAACCTGAAGGAAGCTACGGGAAGTGCAATTTCAGCTTTTTTTTGTCTGTGCATTCTTACTTCTAGTAGATTTTTTGGCTTTTTTTTTCTAGCTTATGAAGTTGAAATTTATCATTTAGGAAATATGCTTGGTGGGATTAAAGACACGTGCTTCTTTGAATATGCTGTGGTAAATTAATAATTTTACCAATTGGGACAAATTGAGAACAATATGGGGTTAAACTCTTCTTAGAATGGTATAATGTTTGTCTTCCTTGGAGGTATACTTAAAATTCTTCAAAACTTTTCCCTTTTTGGAATTTGTATTTTTCTCCACGGGATTCAAGGCAGTAGCGGGCAAGCTCAAGGACACATTCTCAATGAGGCGAACACCTTGGTTGTTCATCAAGACAGAAACTCTCAGAGTGGTCAGCATCTTCAGCATCAGCTGGGAACTTGTCAGAGTTTTAAACTCTCAAGTCCCATCCAGGAAAAAGCACTTTCAACAGCTGTCCAAGGACATGTGTGCCCAGCAATGGCTGGGAGGAAGTGGCATGGAGGATATGCTCTGTGGTGGAGATTGGTCTACTGTTAGGGTATATACATCATGTACTCAGAGGTGGGGCTTTAGGGTGGTGACTGGATCATGGGCATGTGGCACTCACCATTGGATTAATTTACCAATGGGTCTATAGCTGCCCATGACATTTGGAAGTGAAGCCTGCTGGGAAGAGGTGAGTCACTGTGGGTGTGGACAAAAGGGTATATATGTCTCCTCCTCCTTGGAACCTGCTCTAATTCCTACTGACACACCATGAACCGTTTCTCCTCTGCCATGCCCCTCTGCCATGCCATCCTGCCTTGGACACAGCTGACTATGGACTGAAACCTCTCCAAACCTCACCTGCTTTAACTTGTGGGTATCAGGTATGTTGTCCCAGCAACAAGAAAGTAACTAAGACATCTATGGGGAGTTCAGTGAGTGGTAGGTATCTGGGATTGATTTTTATGGTTTTTGGTTTGACTTTGTTTGTAAATTTTCTGTGTTTGTTACTTTTCTGGTCTTCAGCTCCATGAGAAATTAAAGGGTGAACTCATCCAAGCTTTGAGAGAGAATGCTTTTAGTAAACACAGCTGGTTCCCACCTACCCAATTTCACTTCCTAAGGATTTCTGATTCATCTTTGTTCACGCCTCCTTGAGGCCACCAGCATGCTTTGAGGGAAGCTACACCTCCCTCAGCTCAAGAGTTGGGTGCCAGTTGGTTAAACCAATCAGATGAGGTGCAAATTTGGGTATATAATTTAAGCCAACCAGTCAGAACAAGCTTTGGTATTATTCTTTGGAATGCTGGGTAAGACACACTCTCTTCTCTGTTTAATAAGAATGAAGAAACATGTGGCTTTGTTGCCATTGGCAAGCTTCCATAACCAAGGGACATGGGGGTAGGAACAGAGGGGAGTCAGGCTTAGGATGAAGTAGGCAGAGTAAAGCAATTGAAGGGAGTATGTCCTTAATGGTGCTTTCTGACTGCTGGTTCCTCAACGCTGAAGCCCCCTCTATAAATGGACTTCCTGTTATAGAAGTCAATAAATCCCCTTTACCGTGTAAGCCAGTTTGAAATGAGCTTTCTGTGACCTGCAGCTTGAGGACTCTTAAGACATACGATTTTACAGAGAGGGTGGCATTAGCAGGATTGAAGCTATGCTGGAATTACTGAGAGGCATCCTAAAAAGTACAGACCAGCTGCCTGACTTCAGCGGGCCTGGTTAACTCCAGAGGACAGGCTGATGGCTTCCGGTAATGCATAAACATTTCTTAGAGAGATTATCAAGAATATTTTAGGAGGGTAACTTGGTAAAAGAAAACATCTTGTGTATAAACTGAAAGAAAACATAGATTTTTTTTTCTCTTTTTAATCACAAAAAGGGTGTATGGTTCTTAAAGCTGAAGATATCCAGAAAAGTTGGGTTATGTATGTGTGTTACCTTGACTATGCAAAATTTGGCACATGTAAGGAAATGAATCAGACTTAAATTCATCTCATCTCCCAAATCCCCATATCCCATTATAGCCTCAGCAACACTGGAAAAAAGTGCTAGTGAGATTAACGTCAGTTCCTGCTGCTGCAGTTGTTCCCAAGACAGTAACTACTCACCATTTCTTTCCTACATTACCCTCGCTGAGTGCTTTTCCCCTCCTCTAGCAGTTTCAGTTGATCTGGGTGGCTTGCCTGGTGGGGTGGTCCAGTTCCCCAACATAGAGGCTTTCGAACTCCTGAGTCTTTTTATGTTTGCTTGCTTTCTCTCATTTTTGACAAAGGTGATCACCCTTTTACAGTTAAAAATCAACATGAGAGTACCAAAAGACCTCCCAGTGGCACATATATTCCTCTATGGTTCTTTTTGATAGCAATGATTTTGCTTTCTTGGGGGTAATGAATTCCTATACTTGCTGGTTTATTGTCAGGAACATCCCAAAAGTATATATGGCCCACCTGGCTTTAATTTTAGTAGACTTCAAACTGTTTTCCCTGGGGCAGCATCCTCCCCACTGAAACTCAGGGCATGTAGATCACAGAGCCTAAAGTTGCAGGAGCAGGAAACTGGAATTCTCTACACAGGTCAGTAGGCACAAGAGTGGAGCCAATCCTACTTCTGCTCCCAATTCCCTAACTCGTGTTCAGCCAGTAGATATCATGGCATCATATGAATATATTTTAAGGTACACACTATAACCTAAAAAACGATGCTTTATCTTCACCAGGTATCATCCTCACGCTGGTGCTTGGGCTGAAACTTTAAAAGGCCATGCTCTTCCAAACACAGCTTCTAGATGGTATGGTAAGTGGCAGGAACAAAGGAGCCAATGGTCCCATGTCTGTTGCCACAGATTATTTGCTGTAAAATAGCTCCCTTTGGCTGATGTGATGCTGTGTAAAAGTCCCTGCTGGTAGACCAGACACCCTCTGATGCCTGAGAGAGGGTGAATGAGTTATAGTGGACAAAAAATGCAAATATATATCCAGAATATGATTCAAGATAAAATATTACCCTTTCCAGAATATCACCAAATAGTTGAGTGAAATATGGCAGAAATTGACTTCTAGTAGGGAGCATAGGGCATAGCCTTGGTCCGTAGTGCCAGCAGGTCAGGTATCTAACAGCGGTACTTAGATTAGCCTTGGTGAGAGCCAACTCTTGCTGCTGAGGCTATGGGTAGCCTGTATGTCAGCCACTATAGTTACTCTGTACACAAGCCCCTGGTACAAGCACTGGGGTACGTAAGGGTAGAGGCTGACTGACATCCAGATGCATCATTCTGTCGACTTGGCTGTTTGTTTTGTAATAATGTCATTCTCTGTTTGACATTCATGTGGAGCACAAAGATTCTTATTCTGTGTGCATTTCCACTGGGAATGGTGCCATATACCTGCCTTGTTCCTAACACTGGTGTCTCCAATCCTCCCATCTTTCCTGGTCCTGTCCAGTCAGCCCAGGTCATTTACCAACTGCCACAAGACTAGGTATTTTCTCGTTAAGTTCTTGTTTTCAGATTTACTCAAAGTGGATGCCCAAGTGCACTGGTGAAATTTCTACCCACTAAAGTGGCTCTCTCATCACTGCTGCTCTTCAGGGCTACACAGACTCAGCCAACGCTTCTCTTGTTTCTTGTACCTCTCGACTTCACTTGAAGAAATGTGTGTTCTTGTGAACTTGTTAGTGATTGTGAGCACACTGGGAGATCTTAATCGGTGTAGTTTCTAAATGCTGAAGTTAGGTAGGTTCCCCCCAGAGGTGACTTGTTATTGCTGATATCCAAGGGTCTCTGCTATCCAATGCCGAGTCGTAGCTCATCACCAGCCCCAGTTCCAGCTCCCTCCCCTCTGTAACTGGCTCAAGCTCCGTGTCCCAATGGCGGAACTGCACTTACTTTGGTCCTCAGGGTTACTCGGAATAATGCTGCCGATTCTGGATGAAGGAATAAATATGCAGAGAAGTTGCACAGCTGACCAAGTGGTACTATCCGGAAAATGGTAGCCCTGTCTTAAACACGTGCATTCTGACTTCAGAGTCTAGACGACCCCCTCTGCTATACTGTCTTCCACAGTGCTAGGAATGAAAAGGGATTTGAATGAAACAACAAAACCAGAATGTTACTGTGATATTGTGATATTATTGCAGGTATGCTGTGCAATGCAGAGCAATCTGATAAATAAGCGCTCTAGAAATCCACTCTGACTGCTGATTAAGCCATTGTTTCTAGCAATTCCCCAGATACCCTGTGCTGATCTTTGAATTCTTAGGTCATTTTCAACAGCAACGATGTATAATAATATACAAAAGTATTAAGTGTGCTTAAATGTATTTATACAGTTTCTATCACTTAATTTGCATTCTTACTGCAATCTATTTTAAAAAGCACCAACTTTCCTCTTAATCTTTATTTCAACTAAAAACAAATAATGACAATGGAAAGAAACAAGGAAGAGTGAGGTGAAAAAAACAATCAATTTAGTGTGAAATCATTTTAAATATGAGTGTATCACTATCCATAATAATAATGATGCTAGATTACTGGGTCTGAAGGAATAAATTTGGATATCACATCCTCTCCAAAGTAACATATAGAGCTCTGTACCTTGTTCTGAAGTAATCAAGAAAGCTGTGTTGGGAAATAGTCTAATCTCTCTCCACTACATTGGTGTATCAGTTTTAATTGTTACCCTTTGCCAAAAAATATTTTTGGCAATGTTTCACTCCACAGTGTATGCCAAGAAACTGCTGCTGGTGGATAACAATAAAAGGAGGTAGTTTATAATATAAGGTTCAGTATAAAAGGAAAGTTAATAAGAATAAAATACATTTAGTCTACTTGGCTGAAGGAGAAGAGTGTCAAGCTACAGGAAATCTTCTGTAGTGATTTTATAACGTCTGTGGCCTGAAATAAAATTGCTCATGAAGTGTCTACGAAAGCACGGCCTTCTACCTCCAGCCACAGGAGGACAAGTATATTGTTTGCATTTGTTCTGTGGAGCACCTTTCCTGACGCTTTTCACTCTCTGGCTGGTATTTGTATTCTACACTGTTAGCTTTCAACATGGTTTTATGGAACCACTGGACAGCTGGGGGCCAGGTGGATGGAACAACTCTAACAATTATTAGACCACCAAGACTTAACAACAGAAAAAAAAGCAAAAACATCTACAAAAGTAACCAGATTTAGACACGTGGCAAATACTTGCCAGTAGTACAAAAGAGGAAAAAAAGAAAGAAAGAAACAAAAAGCTTTTCCAGAAATCAGTAATTTAAAGTGACACTGCTGCCTTCATTAAGCTTAACTTAGATTTAGTTGGCAAGCTGCTTCGATGTCCCAAAAGGTGGAAAAAAAATCACAGCAGGAATCATTTTAACCCTCTCCTTGAAACGGTGTGATCTTGGAAGACAAAAAGACACAAGTCTAGAAAATAAAATAAAGCATTTCCAGAACTGTGCTCACATTTTCCATGTGGAATAGCACCCATACACCCACAGACACATCACACCACACACACACACACACACACACACACACACACACACATGCACACACGAAATGGAATACCCTGGGTAAATAGTGGAGAAATATAGGAGCTACTTAAATTTTTTAGCAGTCAAAGGTGTGATATAAACAACTTTGAGAGAGAATTTGATATTTTACTTGTAGAGTTTTCAGGTAAAAAAATTTTTTATTTCTTTATGCATAGAAAATTGCCATAAAAATAGTAGATATCTTTTTCTTCCATCATCTTCTTCAAGAAAATATAAGCATGACTGAACAAAGAATCTACTTCAAAGTCTTTCTCCATGGTAGGAAGTGTTTTCGAACAAAAATCGTAAACTTTTGTCAATGCAACCTTTGTGAGAAATGATGAGTACCTTTCTCCCACCTCTTGTCAAAGTTATTAAAGCTAAAAGAGGTTTCTCTACCATACAAAAGAATACCTGCAATGGGAGGAATCGTGTCCTAACAGACTTTTCGCTTTGCCCCAAGCATTGTCCTGGCACTGAGTTGAGAAGTGATTTTGCAATACATCATAAATAAAGAAGCCCGGGCATGGACTTTTCCTTCTTTCTTTTACTTATTTACTCATTTTAATCTGTACAGCCCTCTCCTACAACGGAACTTTGGGGAATTTCTAAGGCAAACTATTGTAATGAACAGATGATAGTTTAGAAAACCAAACCAGGTTTACCTAAGACAATTCCATCAGTCCAGGGCAGTCTACTATTTCCTCAGCTGTTCCACACAGTAGCAGAGATAGAATCTAACTTCTGGAATTAGGAAAAAGCATCTCTCACCCCTTTCTCCACCTTTAAAATTCCAGTTGGAATATCCACAAAACAAATCACATTGGTCAAAAAGGACCAGACTAGTAGCTGAAACATTCTAATTTGTGGTAGACTGCAAAGCTATTTTTGTTGCCTCCAAAGACAGCCTTTCTAGGGCTATATTTGAGGGTTAGAAGAAATAGTTCCAACCAGAGAGGTTTGGCATCAATCTCCTCATGAAAAGTATAGAGGGTAAGTGTAAGGAAGTTGGGTTAGTAGCTATCATTTGATCTCAAATCTGAACATGATAAATATCTGCAATGAAGGAAAACGTTAATCTGAATCAGAAAAAAGTTCATTATCACTTCAATTTTATTTCTATCTTATAATATAGTTCACCCTGGGACAATTTTGCTTCAATGGTAGGGTTTTGCAACTCCACAGTGGAAATGAAGCTCCACATGTTATCCTTGACTTGTCAAATCAGAGGCAATGGTATTTGGCAATTATCAGTAATGTGTTTTACCTTGGTCTGTTAGCAATATATTAGGTATATAGTAAGTCCTATTTTATGTGTGTGTGTGTGCCTTCACTATGGAATAAACAAAGTTTGTAATGCAGGAAGGAGACAGTAGAGCAACTCAGGCTGAAGTGGGGACTGTGATTTATGTTTGTTGTAACTGAAAAATGAGAAAGCAACTTACAAGGTGGGATTTGACAATCAGCCATATGGATAGGGTGAATTCTTCTACATAAGGTACCAATCCTTCTCTTACACCTACTCATCTTCCGGCAAGTGTGTGGATAGGAGCGAGATGCCTGTATCAATAGATAGCAGTGAACCCTTTATGGAAGAAATAGTCCCAGGGTAGACATTTTTGTCTGCTTCAGCTACAGCTCTAGGCTTTGGATTGTCTAGTTTCCAATGATGTTACCCTCAAAAGATATTTTGGAAGAGAGCATAATCATTACTTTGCTTTTTATTGTTTCACTTCAGAAATGTTACTATTAAATTCTATGGAAAGCATTTCACCAAAGACAAAAAAAGAAATAGTTGAAATTAACAAATGGACCAGTTAGTATCTGAACAAACAGTAACACCGAGTAATAAATGACTCCAACTTTGTACACAATAAGTTTCTAAACTTCTCTGTTTAGTTTGTTTCCTTCCTTATAGTAGTTTGAGAGATAGGAGAGCACTTGACAGAAAGAGGCTTCCCACTCTAGCTTAAAGAAATTCCAGGAGAAAATCCGAACTTGCAAAGCATTCAGTTTTGCTTGGAGCTGTCTTGAAATTTCAGTCCGTGAAACGTGCACAGCCATATAATCTGCCTGAAGAAAGATATAGTCTGGTCACATGAGCTCATCTTCCTCCAGTTGAAAGGATTAAGATGTTTCAAATTCTTAATTCTATTATTAGACTATATGTGGGCCAAGGAGGAGATTTACCGTGCCTGATTTTCTTAATCACCTACGTTTAGTAAAATGCTTAAAAAAAGCCAAGGCATTTAATCATCATATATTGACTTAAGCCTCAAAGTGTTCTTCTAAGAGGGCTTTAGTTTAAGAAGTCTACCTTAAGCACAGGTCTAGACTGAGTAACAAGTTTGGCTGAGGAAACCAAATTCACAAGTGTCAATTCTCAACCCTGACATTCAAAACATACTTCCTATCTCCACCCAAATCTTTTTCCAAGCTTCACTAAGGTCAGCAACAGACAGGTACTCAAAGCATCCTCTAATTGATCGAGCTTATCTAAATCGTAATTCAACCCCTCCTCCCACCAAAATGTTTTAAATCTAATGCTTTATTATTAAAAGTCATTTAATGATGAAGTGCGAGTACTCCAAAAATGTTTGTAAAATTGAAGTAAATTGTTTCTTTCATTTTTTTTTTTTGTGTGTGGGTACCAGGAGTAGAACTCAGGACCTCACATGCCAGCAGGCGCCCGTAGCCACTGAGCGATATCACTGGCCCTTTTTTCGTATGTGGGTACCGGGAGTCGAACTCAGGACCTCGTGCTTACCAGGCAGGTGTTTATGCAACTAAGCTATCTCACCGGCCCCCATTTCTTTCATTTTGTAAATAATTTGTTGATAGGAAATATTTCATTTCAACAGGAGGAGAGATATTGATGTTTTGTACATTCTGACAACGTGTTCAACACCAATAACAACACAGAAAAATAGCTAAGAATATATGGTATTAAAAGATATCAAGGGCATTTAGGTGTGCTCACTCTAGGTTTGAAGGCTACTGCTGCCCTTGCCTAAGATCTGTATGTTTTAAGAGTAATTCCTTAATCTCTCAGTCTTACTTTCTCTTGTCAAGCTTCCTTGGGAGTTGATCAAGTGGTGTTATATTTGTGTATCGTGTAGCTCAAGTGGGTGCATAATAGGTAATGAATATCTCTGAATTACTCTTAATCTAAATTCCTCTTTACCTGACACTGCATTACCGGCTTTCATGAACAGCTAAACTGATACTTACAATTTTGTTATTGTTGGTGATTAAGGCACCAAGTCAATATTCAGACTTCTCCTTAATCTCAAATTCAGAAGTCCTTACTTCTTTAGTGTTTCATGTTCATAAGAGGTTAGCCATTACCTAATATAAATTTTTATACATGAAGAAATAGATGTCCAAAGATGTTAGAGGCTTCATCAAGGTCAGGCATTGCTTTGTTTTGTCTGAAGTGCTAGGGATAAAACTTAGAGCTCCACTCATGCTAACCAAGCACTCCACCACTGAGATAAACCTCTTACCCTCTAGACATTGGGGGCTGGAGGAGTAACAAAAAAAGTGTCTTTCCTCTCTACCACCCAACCAGAAAATCAGCATGAAAAGGAAGACATTTGCTTAAGGGAAGATCAAATTCAGCATTCCCTGCTAGGAAGGGCAGTTGGAATGACTAAAGATCAGATATGTTTTCAGCCTGTTTTGGCACATGTCCATTCTGAAATCTGTACAACTGAATACATAATGGGTTTTGCATAGCTGACTCCTATTCTGATTAATTTTTTCATGGGTATGCAAACATGGTGTAAAAGACCTGGTATAAAATGAAGACTTCGAGCAGACTCCTGGATTTGTACCCAAGTCCCAGTCCAATTCATTATTCTTGGAAGTAGTCAGTGTACTGTTTTCTTTGCTCCATTTCCATGTTTATTAGGACACAATCTTGTTGCACTTGGTTGCATCAGAAAATATGAGAAAATTTCTAGAAATGGACCCTCCCACATGATCACAGAGGACTCTGCTCAATCACCAGGGAGTTTACCAGCACAAACAAACTCAAATAAAGTCTGGGCTGCCACTAGCAACTGCAGAAAAATGAATCAATTTCCAAATTGGGACGGGAAGGTTTTGATTATGTTTCAACAAACATATATATGAATATATATGAATACATCAACTGCAACTTCATATCTCCTTTTTGTGTATTCCCATGGAAAGTATTGAATTCAGAAACGCTTGGTATAAGCAGAAGCACCTCTCACTTCACGTGGTACCTTTGAGACATTTGACAGGGAGGTGGGATTTGTCTTGGCACTCTCCCTCCTCTTCTGCAGCCTCTCCTTCCCCTTCCTGGGCATTTCATTCCTCACCCCATCAGGTTTTAATCTTGTTCTCATTTTTCAAGTACTTCCCTTTAGTTATTTGTGATAATGCTTTAAAACATTCTGACTCCCAGAGGTATTAGTACAGAGGTTTTAGCATTTTAATACAAGAGCTCAGAAACCTGAAAAGTTTTCATAAATTAAATTATATTACGTATGACTCCGACAGAGCAGTGGGATGGAATCTATGGGTAGGCAGTTCTAGAAGGTTTTCTGGATGCCCATAGGTCACAGAGACCAGGTCTGCCTATCAGACGATTATTTCTAGGATATTTGGGTGCCTGTGAATGACAGTTCCCTCTCCAAAGGAGTGGAGGAGACACTAAGTGAACAGCTGGCCAAAAGAGCAAGCACTTCACAAATCTTGGTTTTTTGTTTTCGTATTTTTTTTTTTTTTGCTTTAAATTCAAACTTAAGTCATTGTTTTTGATGAAAGAATCTTGGATTGCTAATATGTTTAAAAGTAAGATAATATTCAAACATGAACTGAAAAGAAAAGAGTTAAAGTTTGAGATAGTCTTGCTTAAAAAAATAAAGCTAAAGTACATAAAATCATTCCTCCACTTATAAGTCCACACAGGCGATTCTTACCACTTCTTCCTCATCCTCTCTCTCACCCCTTCCCTTGCTCCTTCCCTTGTTGTCCCTCCCTCCCTCCTCCTTCCCTCCCTGTTTTCCTTCCTTCTTGCCTTTCCTCCTTCCTTCTTTCTTTTCCTCCAGCTCCTTTTCCCCTTCCAAATAACATAAACTTATAAACACTTGATGAAATTTTGATAGAAACCTTATCAGCAATAAATAGGGCTTGCTTTGAGTAGATCAGGATGGAAGGGAATGAAGTAAATGTCAAAGCTTTACATCGGTGCTTTAGTGTCTCCTAACTAGCCAGTCAGCTGTAAGCAGAACCTCATGGAAGCTGCCTTCATCTTGTCTTCTGACTTGAAGTTTAGAGCTAATCTATTCAGAAAATATTAACTGACTGCCTATGAAAACTAGTCCTTTTTCTAAGTGCTGCAGATACAGCATCAAAGTAGCTAGAGAATTTCTTTTCTCCACAGAAAATGACAGGTATAAACCAGAAAAATAGTGAGGAGAGAGATTCTGGTGATGTATTTAGAGAGTGACTAGTTAGGTATTACAAATTCGAGTGTTTAGGGACACTTCATCTGAGATCATATTGTAGCTGTTGCCTGAACAAGTCACTCATATAAAGATTAGAGGAACAGCTGGTATAATCCTCCTAAAGTGGAACACAGCTCAGTAGGTTTGGGGCACAGCAAGACCAACGTTTTGTTCATTTCCTGAGCAAAGGAAAGACTGGTGCCAAATGAGACACGGGTCCAGCTCTGCCAGGCTTTGTAAAGATTAAGATGCACATTTGATCAATCTCATTGTTGAGGGACACACTTGTAGAATTGTAAGCAGAGCAGCAATCTAATGCGGTTTATGTCTGAAAGACTGTTCCGACCATATTGGGTACAGACTCAGCTCTGGAATGACAAAAGAGAAAGAAAGGGAACACTTTATGGTGGGGAAAAGGGGCTACTTCAGAAATCCTTGTAAATGCTGCCGGGAATTTTGCATTCGGGTATGGTAATAAAGATGGAGAGAAAATGAATAGTTTTCTGTTTACACTTTAAAAGTAGATAAACTGGACAGAGGGGAAGGAAAAGAGCTAAATCAAAGATAATTTGTATGTGTTTCTCTTCAGTAATAGGATAGACAATGTTGTAGTTCATTCTAGGAAAGAATAAAAAATATATAAGAAGATAGCATTTAAGGGAAAGTAGCAATACTCTGATATATATTAAAATATAGATACCTATTAAGTATCAGTACAGATATTGAGAAGGCAGTGAAATTCTGAATAAAAGTCAGAACTGGAGCACATTTAAGGAATGATTGGCACTTACGCTTCATTTAAAATCAAAGAAGCCAGGTGTGGTGACACACAGGACTGTAACCCCAGGACTCCGAGAGGCTTAGACAGTAGGATCATACATTTCAGGTACCCAATCTGGGCAACTTAGCAAGACCTAGTCTAAAAAGGGGTGGGGCCTGGGGATGGAGCTCAGTGCAAGGACCCTGGGTTCAATCCTCCCCCAAAAAATAAATTTAAGAAATTAGATGGATTATATCCTTGGGAAGTATGTAGATAGAAGGGAAAACAGTCAGGGATCAACCAGTCAGTTGTGAAAGAAACAATACCAAAAATGGAGGGTAGTCCATTATTATAAGTTAAGATTAAAACGGAACATGGGTGGTATGGAAGCCAAATGCAGACAATATTTGAAATGGGAGAAAATTCCTGGAATACTGCTGAGATATCTAGCAAAATAAGAAAAGCAGAAATGATCATTGGATTTGATCCCATAGAGGTCATTCATGATCTTGAAAAGAGCAGTTGCAGTGTAATAATATTCTATAAACCTACATTGAAGTCATTGTAGTAATAAAGAGAAGGAGTCCAAGTGACTGCATGATCACCATTTGAACTATTTCCAAGATCGATAATTTTGTCTGACTTAGGGAGAGTGACTTACCTGTTGGCTATTAATGATCTTTGAAACTCATATCAACATAGAGCTTGCCATCAGACAGGACACAAAATCAAAGTACTATTTCCACCCATGAACACCATGCAGCTAGTCTAATATCTGCAGACATAATTTATCACCTAAGTAATACAGAATTTTCCTCTCCTTATTCTCACTGTCTCTCCACCAAATCAAATCTCCCAAGCAGTAATAATCCTCCAGAGAAAGAAATTTAATATGCACTAGCTACGTAAAGACAGTATCTTACCTAAGCTCTGAGCAAATAATAAAAACATTAAAAAGGAAACTAGATAGAAATTATTGAATTTTGATAAGCTCCATTTTAAAAGGCAAACATTTCTATGAGCTAGAAATCAGAGGCAAAATACATGGAAGGGATAAGTATATGAATCTTGGCTGTCAGGTTCCCAAATGAAGTAAAACATAAGAAAATTATGGAAGGAGGAGAGAACTTCAGTTTATTTTCAACCAATTTTAAAAAATCTTAAGCTGGGGCCAGTAATATAGCTCAGTGGCAAAAGCACCTGCCTGGCAAGCATGAGGTCCTGAGTTTGACTCCCGGTACCCTCATATGAAAAAGAAAAAAATCTTAAAAGGTATTAGGTATAAAAAAAGTCCCTTTAATTCTAAAAATTATAGGACTTCTGAAGGAGGCCTAGGAGACAATAAGAAATACCTTGGAAATAACTGTAGCTTGGAGTAGGGTGGCTGAATTTAATTGATAATTATAAGCTTCTTTTTGTTAATTATTACTCTAATTGCTGTTTTAAACCTCCCTGAGTTGCTTGCCTCAAAATCATACAGAATACTTAATATTTTGGCCCAATAGAAGAGTTATGGTTTTTTAATTATTTTTCTTATTTTTTAAGAATTCTGAAGTGCTTTTTTAAAAATTCCTAGTAGTTGTATGATAAATGTCCGTGATATAACTTGAGTCTACCACGCTTTAAACACCTATCCCTTGTCAACATAATCCTGGTTTGGAAAATGTAGCAGCCTTGCATTTTGATGATGGAGGCAATGATGAAGTTATACCCACTGTTTGTTCCATGGTCAAGTAGAAAGCCTTGAAAATATATGGAGCTTTAATGCATGCTTGTTTTAAACATTAATTTTCATGAAATCTTTAATGAGAGATGGAACTCACTGTAAGTAAGGACAATGGCCTAAATCATTAGAAGGAACTAACTGCATGTCCTTAAATTCTATAGAAGGGAGATTCTCTTCTTTTCTTTCTAATTAACTCATCCTTTTTTTTTCTATTTTATTTTTACAAGTCTCTTGATTTGTTAAAAATCCATGAATGCTCTTACATTTTCTGTAAAATAATGGTTGCATAAAAGTACTTTCTAGCAGAAGAGACATTACTCATTTTCTCAGGGGAAAAATAACAGCCAGTCATTAAACCATGACATCAATCCTAGGCTGTCCACGGGATTGTTAAAAGCCATCAGCTGCTTCTTGATGACTCTTATTTCTATTATTACTGCAATTATTTTTCATTCACAACTGAATTGTAATAGTTCAATATGTTTGGAGTCATCCACGATGAAGAAATAATATCTTGGTGACAGCAGTTTTAATTGTATGAGCTTTGTATTAGAGCTTAGTCTCATGTGTATCCAAACAAGACACATTTATGAACTGAATAGCCACATGTCAGATGAGGACATACGTTCTATTAAGTTACCTAATAGAGGCCTTCCTCAATTTTATGAATTCTGATTATTAGGATGATACTGGTAAAATAGGAAAAAAGTGTTTAAATATTTTGGCCAAGAACATTAATGATTCAAACAAAAGATTTCTAAGATCACTATAGTGTAAATCTAAGACTTTGTATGGTTTGATATAATTGGCTGTCTGTGTTGGTGGGATTTTCATCTGAGAATTCAACCAACCATGCATCAAAAGTATTCTTAACCCTTCTTATTCCCTGATTATTTCCCTTCTCATACTAACACACCACTGAGGGTTTTCATATAAATACACAGAAGTACCTTTTTGTATCTATTACTTCGATGCTCAGTGTTCAACATTTTCAGAAAGTCTGAGTCCTTCATCTTGTTAAGTACGCGACTTCTTAAGCATGTATCTAATCATATTTTAAAGATTAATCAAAGGTGAGGCTTTAAGCAAATAATGATTTTGTTTCTGTTTTCTGATTTGGATATGGAATCCAATGCCTCCTAGGGGGCACTTTTGGCTTCCTTTGAGCACCTCTGATGCCCATTTTTCTTATATTCATACAGAAAACTTCTGGAAAAATATACAAGAATCTTTAAGTGATTGTGTATGTGAAATGGGTTTAGGGACAAAGAATAATTTTCATTTTAGTTGAAGGTTTTACAGAGTGGATATAAGGATATACATTTTAAATATAGTTATATAGTTAAAACATGTATATGTTTATAAACACATTTTTGTATGAATTATTTAAAATGCATGATAAAACTGGCTATAGAGAATACATGTGGTTTTTAAACTCCAATGAGTCAGGAGATTAGGGTGTGGCAAAACTGGCTGGGGAAGTCAGTGTGACCTGTTAATTGCAAAATCTCAGGACACATGGGCAGGACAGTTCCCAAAACCCCACATGGATCTTTTGTGAGAACTGGAGTAGGTTTTACAGAGGAGGGCCTCAAACTGAGGAGGCCTGAGGACTGAGTGATACAAAAAGGACCTTCCACACTGAGTTTTTGCCAGTGTGTTCTCTCTTGCATGGATGGCCCACCCTCACACTGTAGGGTGTACTTCTTTTCCTAATTTTACTTGGCCCAAATTCACTGTAGAGAGCCTATTTCTTTTCCTACCTTTAATAAAACTTTGCTACTGTTTGCAGTTGTCTTGACCAATTCTTTACTCAGGACAGGAAGAACTTAGCAACCACCTCCAGAAGGAGATTCCAGCACCCCAAAACCCAGGAACAACCTGACAATGTTCTTTGAAAGATTTGAAAAATTTTGTAGATGTCCTTGATTATATCTTGCTCCCACTACCCTTTTTGTACTTTTGGTCTTCAAACTTGTGAGAGAACATTTCGTGCTGCTGCATTGATTTCTTTCTTTCTTTTTTTTTTTTTTTTTTTTGGCTTCCACATCACCCACCATTATTGGGATTAGTTAGTGAATGATAAGATTTTCTTTCTTTGTCTGGGACTCTCACATTCTCTCGCTCTCATTTCTTACACTCTAAGTCTGGGATTACACAAGAATTTCCACAAAGCTGCTAAAATCTACTTTTCTCAAGCTTATATTACGTGTTCAAATCTGCACTGCTCCTTGAAACTCAGCCCTTGTATGGTTTAACCAAAATGTCACTAAACTGGGCACTGTGAGGCTTCCAACTGGCAGTGGGCAGTGAAATAGTTTCTACTGAGAAAAGAACCGGGTGGCTAGGGAATCCCAGAGTAGCAATCCTCCTTTCTAAAAATGGTTCTGATATTCCATTTTAAACAGGCAGTATATTTTTATTTAGAAAATATTTATTTAGCTGTCAGAAACACTTCAGCTAATCCCTACTCTTTAAAAGGGCTGGGATCTGGTTACACCCTCAGACATCATCAGAGCTCTGCTTTTCAAAGCTGAGTATAGGGAACCAGAATTGAAAGACTCTTTATGGTTTTGCCATATGGAATTTTCTTGTCACCTACTGTATACACAACAGAAATCACTAATTCTTTTGCCTCTTCTAAGTCTCTATTCTTGCCCTGTCTGCACCCCCTTATCTTTCATAATAAACAGAGGCACACTTTTTCTACAAAGGGGAAGCAGGGAAGATCAAGGGAACTCAGTGACTCAGTTTAATCTCCTTATGTACCCAGACTGAGAGATTTCAGCAACTATGCAGGCAGACATCTCTTAATGGAGGAAATTAGAAAGTTCTGATAAGATAAGTAGGAGGTAGTAACTGATTAGCTATAAGGGCCTCAGGAAGAGACTGACCATGAGAAAAATCAATGGCCACTTTTTTTTTTCTTTTCTCCTGTTCCTAAAGCAAGTGGTATCCAAGAGAGATTTAGTTTAAAATCAAAACTAAATCAATAGTCTAGGAAACAAAATTAGGCTAGGAGAATCCATAATTAACTAAGCAAAGTCAAAACATGACCTAGCTAACCTTTCATTTTTTTCTCTGCCTTCTTTTCTGCTCTCCTAGCTTTTAACTTCATCTGACAAAGTGTGTCTTCCAGATACCAGTATTAGTGACTACACCTGGAACTATAACTGCCATTACCACACAGAAGCGCACACACACCTAGACTAGAGTGAAGAGCAATTTGTCTCATTTGTGATTTGTAATGAGAGCTTAGAAGTAAAACATAAATTTGGCTCTCATGGAAATTGAAGAACCATCAGATTTAGGTCCAAGGAGTATTTACTTAACAACTCATCTAATTTATTCCCTAATCTTTTCTTAAAGGTCACCAGATCATGATTTTACACCTGGGTATTAGTATGCTGAATCATATTGTCATTGTTATTTTGTAATTCTCAGTGAATTTAACCGTCTCATTGAAGAAATGTATGTCACTTATATTTGGCGTTGCTGAAGACCTGCTAACATTTTGCATGCCAGGAGAAGGAATTTTTTTGACATTTGCAAAATTTGTTTATTCTGAGACTCTGATCATGCTCAGCCTGAGCTCCTTCTGAGATAGTCGATAGGAAGAGAGATGCCGTCTAAATCTTTCCTGCGCTCGGCACTTCTCAGAGAAGGGCTACTGTTCCAATGCTTGGGAAATATTGTTTTCTTTTTCCATGTTTCTGAGAAATATGAAGTTGACTGAAGCTTTTGGTCATGAAACTAGCCATCCAAGCACTTTAGATAATTTATTCTGCCTGTATTGGATACTTGGAAGTCTTATATAACTTTCTGGTGATCTGGAAAAGTGATACAAAGATAAATGTTCAGTAGCCAAAATTAATATTTGCTCAAAACAGTGAGTCATATAAAATAGGACTTCCTCTTTTGTCTGCCCATTACTGGCATATTGTCTGAGTCTCAATGTAATTTGATGTAATAATCCTTGTTTAGAATGTGGAAGAATGCCTTGTTCAGGTTAGTAGGAGATCTCTATCTTCCCTGATTTGTATTTATATTTGTATTTGTATTTGCATTTGCATCTGCATCTGCATTTGCACTTGCATTTGCACTTGTGGAGAGTTTACCTTGCATTTGCATTTGGGGGAATAATGGAATAGTATCATCCAAGACTATCTGGTAAAGCTGCTTGTGTTTCTTCTTCGCTTTTTATCCCCATTCATTGCATGTGCTCACATATTAGCTTATCATCAGTTCTCCTAAGAAACAGTGATTCATCTGGTATTCTTATACACTCACCACCCAATTCAGATGGAAGTTTGCAAAGCCTTCAAGAAGAATAGACATGAAAGGAAGATGGGAAAGGAGAGATATTGATCAAAAAGTACAAAGTTTCAGTTAGATAGGAAGAATAAATTCTAGTAATATTTCACAACACAGTGGCCATAGTTAATAATAATAATATATTGTAGATCTCAAAATTGTTGAAAGAGCAGATTTTAAACATTCTTACTCCCCATAATGAGGTGTTGGATATGTAAATCAGTGTGATTTAACCATTCTATGTATAAATGTATCCAAAGGTTATATTGCACACGGTAAATATACAGTTACCATTTCTAAATTTAAAAAAAAAGCTTAGTTGTTAACAGACAGGCCTAGATTAATCTTTTCTGCAAAGGACAAAAATCTGTCACTTTCTTTATTACAAAGTAGACATGCCTACATGTATTCTCTAACCTTGAATTTAACCTTTAATGATTCCAAGGGATTTTCTGAGTGTCACAGATTATAATATGCTATACATATCAAGTGACATACACTTGTAACACTCTTGAAACTCATCTGAAAATTGAGCATCTGTCCCATAGGAGAACTGTATAGGTGAGAAACCTAAGCAAAGATCTGGCACAATGTGGACCATACATATACAAAATTATTATTATTATTATTATTATTTATATATGCAGGTACCAGGAGTCGAACTCAGGACCTTGTGCTTGCCAGGCAGGCACTTATGCCGCTGAGCTATATCACTGTCCCTACACAATTATTATTGATAAAAAAAGTTAACTGGTTGTGAAATATAACATGGTAATTCCACAAAAAATGCGTAATTGTTGAATGATCCATGAATCTACTCCTCTATGTATGCTCAAAAGGGTAAACTGATATTTTTAATATCAATGTTGATAACAGCATTATTTATAATAACCAAAAAGTGGAAACAATTTAAATATCCATTGGCAAAGAAACTGAAGCATGCACATAGGATGGGATATTATTCATGCTTAGAAAAGAGTGAAATTCTGACACACACTAAACCTGAAGGAACCTTGTGGACATGAAGCTAAGTTAAATAAGCCAGACACGAAAGGATAACTGTTGTATGAGTCCACTGATATGAGACAGAGTACTCAAATTAGTGGAAACATAAAACAGAATGATTTAAAGTCTGGAGGGAAGATGTGCAGAGAGTTGGTTTAATGGGTGCTGAGTTTCTATTTGAGATGATGAATTATTTTTGAGATGATGGTGGTGATGGCTACATGACATCATGAATATATTTAATACTACAGAATTATACACTTAATAGTGATCTAAATGGTAAATTTTGTTATCTATATTTTATCACAGTAAATTTTTTTCCAAAATGTCAATTCTTCGTCATTTGTAGTGCCATAAATCTTAGTTTTCTATCCCATACGTGATCCATTTTTGTCTTGTACTTATCATCATGACTTTGGGGGTGAAGTCATTGGTTCTTAATTCCTTTTGATATCTCCTTTGTAGAACTGTGGAAATGTAACATTGAGGTGGGGGAAGGCAGGCATGTTAGTCTGTTAGGGCAGCTGCAACCACAGACTGTGTGGTTTCAACAACAGTAATTAATTTTCTCGCAGTTCTGCAGGCTGGATATCAAAAAATCAAGATGATAGTAGCAGTGGTTTCCTCCAAGAGCCATAAAGGAAGGATCCTTCCCCACATTTTTTCCTTGGTTTACAGGTAGCCATTCCTTTGGCTGCCTCTTCATACTGCCATTGCTTAATGCACACATATGTATGTCGCTGCTGTGTGTCCTAATACCTTTGCACAAGGACACCACTAAGAGTGGATTGTGGCACATCCTAAAGTCATCATTTAACTTGATCATCTCTTTAAAGACTTCAAATACAGTCACATTCCGACTTTGGGCTTCAACGCCAACCGCCTTTGGTAGAAACACAATTTAGTATACAACAAAGGATGGGAAAAAACATATTTTACTATAATTTGTGTTACAGTTTAGATCTAGGATGTCCCCCAGATTCCCTCTTGTGTTCACAATGGGCCCTTTGGCAGGCGATTGGACCATGGGGGTGCTATACTCATCAGCAGATTGTAGCTGACTTGCTGTTAGGAAGTGGGCCTGGTTAGAAGTGGCACTGGGGGCATGGCCTGAAAGATTTTAACTCCCTCCCTGGCTCCTCCCTTCTCCACTTCCTGGAAGCTTTGCTCTACCAGGCCCTTCCACTGTGCATTTATTGCTTTGGAACCCACTGACTATGGACTGAAACTTCTAAAAACCATGAACAAAATAAATCTCTCCTTTAAGTTGAGGGTATTTTGTCCCAGTGACAAGAAAGTGACTAAGAGAGCTTGTATTTATGAACTCAGTCTAATTATTCAGTTCTTTATATTTACATTTTTTTTAAAGGAGTTACTGAGAGTCCACTGCATCTCAGGCATTCTTTTAGGTGCTGGAATCCTATTGAAGAATAAGGCAAGCTCTATGAATATTTAGTAAGTCAAAGACATCAAGGCAACTGATAAATAATGCATATGTAATGATAAATGTTATGGAAACACCATGAAAGGTCATGGGTGCCAATAGTAGAATGGTGGCATAGTGATGGTTATATAATAAAGTACAATCTAGGGAGAACCCCTGAAAAAGTGGTACTTTAGTAGTTCTAAAAGAAAGCAGGGATCGGACTTGCCACAATCTAAAAGAACAAGATTCCAGAATCAAAGAACAGCTAGTGAAATTCACTGAAGAAAAATATACTTGACATGCTCAAGGTAGAGAAAGAACGCCAGCCAGTGTGTGTGGAGTAGTTGGCAACATGGGGAATGGGAGGAGGTGGATTGAGAGAGCCCACATGCCTCAATGGTGTACAACCCTACGGTGTGAGAGCCACTTGGATTTCATTCTGGTACACAGTACAGTGGAAAACACTGGGGAAAATTACAAAGGAGAGACATAATCTGATTCATAGTTTTGATAGATCACAAACTGAACTTTTAAACAAGTATGACTGAGAGGAAAATCAAACTCTTCTATATTTCATTCTCACAATATTTTAAAAATCTTTTCAGTGGAAATAATCATTCCTTGCTTCTGGCTGAAAACTCTGGCAGACCTACAACTTCTCTGCTCACTAACAGATAGATTTATAATCTCTTTGAATCACAAATAGAATTTCAGTTCAGGAGGATGTTCCAGTTTGTGTAATAATCTTACTCCTGAATATGTTCATTTTTCTTCTCTCTTCCAGTCAGTCAGGCACCATATGGGAGTCCTGCCTGCACTGGAAAGAGTCCAAATTGACTCATTTCCCTTAACCACCACTGCCCCTTCATACTTTCATTATAGGTGATGAGAATAGGCTACACCACTTTGCAGTGTCTGGAACTTAAACATGGTTATACAGAAACTTTCATGAGCTACAATTGTGTTTCCTGTATTTTCTTTGATCTGGGCACTTGTATTCTATTCTGGTGACCTTTTAGCATCCTTGCTAGGCTCCTGGGCTTCTCTAAGTACATATCCAGACTCTTTCTGCTAACATTCATTGTCCTCCCGCAAATTCTTTTGGGCAAGGTCCAAAGATATCTCTTTACCTGGCATCTCTTCCCAAATCCTCTTTCTCCTGGAATCTTAGTCAAAATGAATAAGAAAGATCCAAGATCCGTTGACTTGTCAATAATCAGTTTTGAAACACTTCCTGGGGGAACTTGCCTGATACCCATTTTGGTACCTGGTACTGGTGAGTCAGGAGTACTGAGGCGGGCGAATCTATTTCCTGTGACTTCAGCCAGTGTGTGAAGATAATATTGCAGTGAAACAGGGGGGAAGGAGCCAGACCAGGTGGGCAACAGTAGCAGCTCCTGTGAAACACAATCTTTGCTTGGAAGGAAAATGGTGACGAGTAGAAAGATTTAGGACATTTTGAAGACAGAGCTGCAAGAACTTGCTATTGGCTTGGCTATTGAGAGTAGGGAGGGAAAAAGGGGGCGAAGATTGACTTTGAAGTTTTGGCCTAAGGCAGCAGATAGAGAGGGCTGCCATTTTCTGTGAAGCATTAGACTGTGGACTTCTGCATACGGGGTTTGCATGGAGCCTGTGTGAAAAGGAAGATTTATGAAACAATTGTTTTGTTCTGCTCATTCAGAGTTTTACAGTTGGATTTATGAGTCTGGAGTTCAGGAAGGGTTCAGGACTAGAACTATAAATTTCAAACTCATCAGCAGACAGAAAATTTTTAAATCCATGGGATTGCATGAGATTACTTAGGAAGAAGGTGTACTTAGTGAAAGGGAGAAATTCTATGGCTGAATCCTTTTGACTCCAGAGTGTAGGTTTTCATAGGCGGTAGAGCAGTGAGGGATACAGAATAAGAAGATGCATTTAATGCAGTGGACAGAGTTACAGGCAGGAGTGTCAAGTGGAACCTGACAAAGTCATTCAGAAAGAGCCACCCAGGCAATTGGTTTTGCAATTTGGCAAAGAAAGTGTTTGTTATTGGAGTTCTCTCAAAGAGACGTTTTATTACCATATAGAAGCAAATATGTTAGCAATAGCAATGTCAGAGAGAGAGAGAGAGAGAGAGCGAGAAAGAGCCTGGAGTAATTGTGTGTGCTAAGTCAATCACGTATTTTATAATTTTCATCTATACTCCTGATAAAAATGCTAAATAAGAATTGCAAAAAAGAAAAAAATAAACAAAGAAAACCACAACTCATTGTCTACTAGTTATGGCCTCTCTGGGTGACAGGAAATGGAGTGCCACTGCATTATCAATAACTTAATCATCTTGGTAAAACAAAAGTCTGAGAAATAAATCCAGCAAGATGATATCAAATACTTGCGAAAGTAAAGCTACTTCTTTTGAGTCTTTTTAAAATTAAAAAAGATTGGGGCTAGGGATATAGCTCAGCGGTGTGGTGCCTCCCTGCAAGCGCAAGGTCATGAGTTTGATTTCCAGTTCAAAACAAAACAAAAAAAATTAAAAAGTTTTATGATTTTCTCTTAGAATAACAAAAATACAAAATACTGACAATACCAATTGCTGGCAAAGATGTGAGGAACTGGGGAGTAACTCATTCATTGCTCCTGTGAATGCAAAAAGTTAAAGAGACTTAGAAAGATAGGCAGTTTCTTGCAAAACTAAATATATTCTTATCATATAATCCAGGAATAACACTCCTTGGTGTTTAGCTAAATGAGTTGGAGAATTCTACATCATACAAAATAACATACAAAAACCTGCCTGCTGATATTTGTAGCACTTTTATATGCAATTATCAAAACTTGTGAGTAATTAAGATGCCCTGCATTAAATGAATAAATACAATGTGGTATATCCAGAAAATGGAATAGTGTTTGGTGCTGAAAAGAAAGGAACTATACGGCCATGAAAAGACATGGAAGAAACATGCATATTATTGAATGAAAGAAACCAAGATGAAAGGCTACATACTTTGCCAAAACTTGGAAGCAACCAAATTGAAGCACGATTGGAAAGTTGGAAGTATGCTTCCAAACTTAGAGGTTCAATTGCATTAGCTTGGCAGCAACCGTATGTCGTTCTTCATGGGAGTGGATAAACTGTGGTACATCCAGACGATAGATATTTCAGTACTAAAAAGGAATGATCTAATGGGCTGTGAAAGACAAGAAGAAAACTTACATGCATATTACTAAATGAAAGAAGCCAAAATAACAAGCTATATACTCTATGATTCCAATCCTATGACATTCTGTAAAAGGTAAGAATATGGAGATTGCAGAAAAGATTGGTTTTTGCCAAAAGCTAGGGGGAAAGAAGTGATGAAAAGGCAGAGAGCACAGGAGATTTTTAAGGCAATGAGACTATCGTACATAATGGTGGATATATAGATTATATATTTGTCCAACGCCATAGAATGCAAAACATCAAGAGGGACCTCGGATGTAATTGGGTTTTAATAATGTGTGAGGCTAAGTTCACCATTCCCAGCAAATACATCACTTTAGTGGGGAATCTTTACAATGAGAGAGGCTCTGTTTGTGGAGGGGTAGGAGGAGTATAGAAATATTCTGAACTTTTCTCTCAATTTTGCTGTGAACCTACAACTGCTAAAAAAAAAAAAAAAAAAAAAAAACCTATGTAAAAATCAGTAGAGTTTGGGCCGGTGAGATGGCTCAGCAGCGTAAGCACCTGCCTTGCAAGCGCGAGGGCCCGAGTTCGACTCCCGGAACCCACATACGAAAAAGGGGCCGGTGATATCGCTCAGCGGCACGGGTGCCTGTTGGCGCGCGAGGTCCTGAGGTCGACCCCCGGTACCCACGAAAAAAAAAAAAAATCAGTAGAGTTTAAATAATGAATGGTTGAGCTGATATTTAGATTTTTGAAATTTAAGTCCATTCATTTTGGCATTGCTACATTTTAGAAATAAAGTACTGTGCAGTGTTCCAACAATTTTATTAAAAGGACCCATTTCTTTGTATTAAATTTAGTGATTCAAGCACACAGTTAAGCCTTAGTGTGTAAAAACCTTTTCCTGTTTAAAAAAACTTTTCAACCATCCAACACTGACACATAATCAGAATTAGGTCAAAATTAATTACTTTAAGATCGAATATTTGTTGTCAGGATATAAATGATAATGATGTAGAATCTTCTGAGACATAGAAAATATCTAATTAAAAAAGCAAAGAAAGGATTGTCACTGCAGAGATGTACAAAACTGGAAAACAATTTGCAAAAACTAAAAATCGATGTTAAAGAAGTGAGATTTAGGGCCGGTGAGATGGCTCAGCGGCCTAAGCGCCTTCCTGGCAAGTGCGAGGGCCCGAGTTTGACTCCTGGAAACCACATATGAAAAAAGGGCCGGTGATATCGCTCAGCAGCACAGGTGCCTGCTGGCATGCGAGGTCCTGAGGTTGACCCCTGGTACCCCCAAAAAAAAAAAAAAGGAAGTGAGTGAGATTTATTTTTCCTTCTCTACTCCAAAGCAATTATCATTGTCATATAGAATTGTGAGAGTGGACTTTTTTTCCCAATAAAATGACTTGTTCTCTTCCACTTAATTGATTTTGTTTCCAATGGAAAGTAGTTTTGGTTCTTTTCTGATTAAAACAGAGTCCATGATTATGAAAAATTTGGAATATCTGCAAGTTTTCGTGTATGGCTGTCAGTAACTCTCTCAGGGGCCTATTATTACTTACTTGGTATCCATGTTCTTTCTCATACCATCCCCTTTGAGTTCAGATGTTTATTAGTTGACCCTACTTATTCCTAAGGAAGAGATAAGTTGTAACAAATTTAGTGTTTAGTGACTTAAGGAGTGACTAGATCACTGTATTCATGGTAGGATGTTTATCCCTAGAAATGGAGTATGTATCTGAAGACCTTTGGAAAGACATCTGGTCTGTTTGTGCTGCTATAACTAAATGCCACAGACTGGGCAATTCATAAACAATAAATATGTATTTCTCACAGTTCTGGAGACTGGCAAGTAAATCCATGAGCAAGGCACCAGCATTTGATGTCTGCTGAGGGCCATTTTGCTGAGTCCTCACACAGCAAACAGGCAGAGCAAGACATAACGGTGTGTGGACCCTCTTTTAATCCTACTCACAAAACTCCCAACACCCAATTATGTCCCAAAGGCCACACTCTTAAGTCTGCTGTATTGGGATCCTATTGGTCAGCTGTCTCATTGCTGGGACAAAGTACCCAATGCAGGCAACTTAAAGGAGGGAAGTTGTATTTTGGGTCAGTTTCGTGGGTTTCACTCCATGATCAGCTGGCTATAAGACAGGCACATTATGGTAGAATGGCATGCTGGGGCGAAGCTCCTCACTGCATGGCTGCCGGAAGCAGAGCCTGGGGGAAGAGCTCCAGCAAGAGATATCCCCTCAAAGGCTGGCGCAGGGACTCACCTCCAACAGGGCCCCACCTCCAACAGGGCCCCACCTCCACACAGCACATTCAGCTGTGAACATCAGTGGATTAATCCACCTGTGAGTATAGTGCCCCCAAGATCCAGTCACCTTTCCAGGAGTCACTTAATCCAATCAAGCTGACAATTAAGATTATTTGACACAGGTGCTAAATTTTATCATGAATTTTGGAGTGGACACCATCACTCAAACCATAGCAGGTGAAGACAGAAAGGGATTCTGCAGATGAAATCTTAATTCCTTATTGTGTTTTCCAAAACCCTGCAGTGCTTGCGCACCTCTCTCACAGCTAGTATTTGCTTCTGTTCCATTCATTGTCTGTGTTTCCGCTATGCTGATAGGCTTTGCTTCCCATAAACATGTCTCATTTATTTCCCTCATGGCCTCCATGCTATTCTTTTTGTCTGGAACCCTCCCAGCTAATCATTAGCTTGATCAACATGCATGAGTGTTCAGTCTTCAGGAGAAAACCAAGTTCTCAAGTAAGTTTTCCCAGACTTGACTGTAGTCAATGAATTATCTGCCATTTTTAATATTTGTTTTGAAATTTAAAATCTTTGCAGGTTGGTAGTCTGCTGGTTTTTGTGTAGTGTTGCATTCTATCTTGCACAACACCTGGCATATAGTAGGTGCTCAAAAATATTTCTTGCACAAATAACAAGCACAAACTCTCTGAAGTGTGCTAAGAGAAGTCACAGCAGAGACACTGATGGGCCAGTCATTGTTTCCCATTATCTATGCACAAGATTTATGTAGCTATACTCAATCGCATATGCACTGGAAATTAAATTTCTTAGCACTTGCTATTTGAAATCAAGATATAAACTCATATTTACCAAGGTTCCTCTTTTGGAAATTGTTGTCCACCTAGAATTTTCTTCATGAATTGACTATTACTGAATCTAATAAAAATAATTTATCTGTTTTATAGTTCAGTTTATAAAAGTTTCTGGAATCCAACAGATTTTAGCTATTTCTTGAATAATACAGATGTCTTGCTTACAAAAAAAATTACAACACCATATGTGCACTGTTCCCATGAGTAGGTTTCAGGGAAGTTTTAACAGTTAATGTAGGGTTTTTTTTCTTTCTTTTGAAACCCAGCATGTGAATTTAGTGCTTATTAAAGTGAGAGACTGAGTGTAGAGGCTTTATTTAAGGTTAGAAATAGGAGCTGCACTAAAAGCTTAGTAGCAGAGCTCTGCCAAGAGCTCCTCCCTGAACAACTCCCCTACTTACTGAAAACTGTTGGGCCAGTCCTTGGATACACATTGCCCACCTTTCCAGCATGTGGCCACGTAGGCATAAAGAAGTTCAGGCCATCATTATTCTCTTTGTGAAAGCTGTATTCAAATGCTATGCCACGTAAGGACCTATTGAAGAGACGGGTATGTTTACTATTTGAATCATTCATTCTCTCTTTCCATGAAACCCTCTAAAACTATCAAATGCAATCTTTAATTTTTAAAAATCCAAACCCTGTGCAGACGATACCCAGTTGCTAAAAACATAAACCAAATAGCCACAGACATGTCATTCTACAAATAAACCTATGTGTGAAGTTTAACACTGCCTGGCCTCTCCACATAAAGAAGACAATGCAGTTTAAAAATGATCCAGTGCAGTTTATGTTAGAGAGAACACTACATTCACTGTTTTACATGAAATCAGAAGTTATCAGGTGGAACATTTCCCCAGACAGTTTAAAAAATGTATTCAAGGAGAACGGTAAAAATAGGCTTAATATCTGATTGCCTGGCACGGTTGGGCAAAGCAATTCAAGCATGTAGTACCTTAACATGAGTTAGCAGAAGCCAGGGCTCTGTGGCTATCATGGGGACCTTGTTCATAGGATACTTATGCTCTAGGCCTCGGCATGACTATGAAGGAGAAGTAGGTCTCGCTGAGAACCCAGCACCAGAACCATGTGGTACATCATTCCAAAGCCAAAGGTGGCAAGCCACATGGCCATAGGCCAAACTGGGCATACTGCTGTGTTTATGAATGAAGGTTTATTAAAACACCATCATGCTTACCTGTGGATGTTTTGGGAATGGCTGGTTTTGCTCTATAACAGTAGAGTTGAGTGATTATGACGGACACCATGGCCCACATAGCTGAAAATATTTTTCATCTGGCCCTTTGTGGAAACAGTTTATTTACCTCTGTTCTAGACTAAGAATAGCAATTCTTTCACAGTATGTTCTTGGACCACTGTAATGTAGTTTCCTTGTTACAGAAGAAGAAATAGTAGCTCCCATAAAGTGGAGTGAGGATGAGGAAGCACCTCAAAATGGATGAAGATAGGATGTGTGGGTATTGAGATGGTGGTGAACATTCCAGACATCCCCCCAAATTGCCCAATAGATTTTTGGTGTGTGTAATGATCAACTAAAAGGTTAAGATAGTATTTCAGTATGAATTGTGATAAAGAGAGATGGAGTTTAAAAAGTAGTTTAGTGTCACCAGGATAGTGACAGCCCACCCATCCTTTTGAGTCTTTCTAATTTGGTCTTGTTCATTGGCTGTTCACTCACGAATCAAGACTCACCTCCATTACTGTGGTAACAAGTAGTGGCTGCTGCTTTTGGAAGTTATTCTAATTCCCTCTTCTATGACATTTAACCTTCTGTAGCTTTTCTTCCCAGGGGATGCCTAAGATTTTAAAAAGTAGCCTAGGATTCCTATTTGATTCTCTTTGTATATTAGTTTATGTATCTAAATAAATATAAGGGTCTACATATATTAATATATAGTGCCTATTCAAGTCTTTTTAATTAATACCCTACACAATTTGCATTTCTTGACAAAAAATCTGTATGATTTCACAGGACAAACCACAGAGAGTATAGGCATTTATTTTTGAGCTTATAACCCCAGAAGATATGTAGTAGTATTTTGAATATTTCAAAATGAGCATATCTTATTTTTTGGTACTAATGAGAGGTGATCCAAAGTGATAAAGGATGAGGCCTCCACTTGCTCACTATAGATGAATTCTTTAGTTTTCCTTATTCTCAGTTTCCCCACCTAACTCAGTGTTGATACAACAAAGAAATGAGATAATTCAAATCACATTCTTGGAAGATCCTGAGAGATGTTAACATACTATCATTAGCTATTTTATTATAATGATAATGTCACTTTCACAACTCTAAAGTTCAGCTCTACGACAAGAAAAGAACTTTGGGGTATTTGCCACCCAACTGTGCGTCAGTCTAAATGGAACATTTCCCACCAAAAGTGAAAATAGCTCAGTCTGGAATTTTTCTGGGTTGGGAAGGAAAAAAACAATCATTTGTCAAGGACACTATTTTATGAGGATTTAACTGGGTACAAATTGAATTTGTGGCTTGGCCAAGGAAAGAAGTATTTGCAAAACATCTCAAAGATGATAGTGATAACCACATTGCCAATGTTAGCAGTTTAAAAATTACAACATTACACTGCCACATATTTCTAAGAAAACTGTAAATATTGAAGAGACAATGAGCACAATTTTCCTACTATATACATTTTTCCTTCACTGAAAGTCCTGAACTTTCAGAAACATGTTAAATCTTTCACAGTGCCATGTGGGAAATTCTTTCTCTGAAGAATTACATGACACCCAACAGCAAAACTCTTTGATTTTTTCTTTTCTGTTTTAGATTTAAAGCCTGAATGATTCCCTTAAATATTTCATTCCAAGGTTATATCCAGTTAGGTTTTAAATGAAGAGATCTTGTCAAAAACAGCATACCCAGACAGGCTCAAGGATTAAGATGAAGCTATTCTTTCTTTAATGTAATGTAGTTCATATATGATGTTCTTATAAAAAAAAAACCTTTAAAAACTTTTGTTGCCATTTCAGTTATTAAAGAAATGCACATTACTTCAGTCAAAATTGAGCAAAATCTTACAATCATCCACGTCAAGTTCAAATGAAGGTTGCATACAGGAATGTCATTCACAGAGCATTTTAATTTACCAGAACTGGTTTCTCCAGTTGCTTTGTTCTCATGATATTTAGTGACTGGACAATACAATATTTTGAAATAATCCATCACAATTGTGTGTTCCAGGATGTATCTGAAATGCATAGGACACTTCCTAGAAAAAACAAAAGCTGTTTTATACAGATGACATCTGACTACATGTCAATTTCGATATGCATCCAACTGGATCCAACAACATTGCCTAACTTCCACTAAACCTTTGAAGCCTGATTTTTTTCTTTAAAAAAAAAAAAAAAAAACATAAAATAAAGCTTTTGCTTCATCTCCCTGATGCATGCTGTGAAATGGATGGACCTCAAACACTTTATGCTAAATGAATAAAAGGCAGGTGCAAAGGGCCACCACACGTAATATAACTCCCTCTAACAAAATGTCCAGAATAGGCAAATCTATAGAGACAAAAAGTAGATTTGTGACTGCTGGAAGCTGGGGATGGGAACAAGAATTGACAGGAAAAGCTGAGGAGGAAACTTTTCTCTTTTTCTTTCTTACTTTTTTTTTTTTTTATATGCGGGTACCGGGAGTCGAACTCAAGACCTCGTGATTGCCAGGCAGGCGCTTATGCCGCTGAACTATATCACCGGCCCTCTTTTTCTTTTTCTTTTTCTTTTTTTTTTTTAATAGGTGGGTTGGGGGAGACAATCAAGATGTCCTAAAATTAAATTGTTATGAGTGGTGTTATGAATATTGTACCTTTACTAAAAATAAATTTTACCTCAATAAAACTGTTGAAAAAGAAAAGGACCTGTTATTTATTGAGTACTATATTTACCTGAGGCAAAAACAATATTAGGTACTTTACTGAAGTTAGTAGCCAAAACAACCCTCCTTGACAGACACATATCCCTGTAGGAAAGTGGGGCTTAGAAAGCCATGTGGCTTTCGATCTCATTAATTAAAAGGAGTGACGCTATCTCAACTCAGGTATGCCTGTGTCTAGCGCTTTAGCTTGTACTTCAAACACAAGTCAACAGTGTAGTCAATTCATTTCAGAATTCAATTCAGTAAATATTGAGAGTTTGACTCTGTGTTTAGGATTTAATTACCTTTTGCGGGGAGAAGTTGTATAATAAGTATAACGTGAGATCTGCCTCTAAATAGTTAGCATTTTGTGTGGAAAAATAGGAAACATCTATAAATGCAAAACGAGGATTGTAATTGTAAAAGAAATTAGGACAGAATAAGTCCTGTGAGAAGACAAAGGCCATGGCCAATAGTAGGAGTACTTAGTAACACAGGGGGTTTTGTAAGTGATATGTAAAATTGGTGGCACCGAAATATGGGCTAAAGTCTACCCAAATGGAGGGGTAGAACCACACTGAGATCAAGTTATAGGTGTGAGCAAAGTGTGTGTTGGCACAAGGGAAATAAACAAGATTTATTAGATAGAATATCAGGTGATGGCCAAGATAGTTTTGTGTACAGGATACTGAAGAAAAAAAAAATAGAAATGTATTGCAGAAAAGAAATGACAGGATTCTTAACTCCACTGGGGAGAAAAAACATTAAAATCATATGAACTTTTCAAATATACAAAAGATAGACTAAATATTCATTAATTCATATTGGTGTATTTAATTTGATTCTTTCCATACCAGGCACCTGATAAACAGGAACAATTCAAAGTAGTGTTAGGAGTAGATGAAATTTGGTTTTGGGGTATAGCTCAGTGCTAGAAGACTTGACTAACAAGCTCTGGGTTTCATCCCCAGCGTGGCAAACAATAACAAATAAAAATGAAAAGAATTAGAAAACTAGATGTGATTTACTCAACATTGTACATGGCTGAGATGGGAGAATTTGCTTCATAACTCTAAACGTATGACACTTTTCTCTATATCTAGAGTTGCAAAGTCAAAAGTCCGTAGGAATTAGGCTGGTGAGGTAAATAAGGAAAGTAGTTTAAGTATAATGTGAACATGATGTGAAATGACACCTGACATTAGACTTTGTTCTCCCGGAGTAAAAGGAGTTAGTGGGGACTGTGGCAGATGCTTCATCTTTTAAAGGAAAGTCACCAGTAGTTTCCAAAAGAGAAAGTCTAGACCAGTGGTGGCAAACCTATGGCATGCATGCTGCAGCTGGCTGTTTGTTATCATTGAAAGCTCTAAAAGGTTTGCCATCATGGGTCTAGACTCAGCTACAAAAGCCAAAAAATGTAGGAGGCATTCTTGATGCTTCCTTTTTTTTTCTTTCACGCTATAACCAAGTTCTGGACACTGTCTCTTTGGGATACAACTCAAGCTCAATCATCTCTTTACAATGCCTCTCCTGCCACAGATCTGCCATCTTATCTCTCAATTAAGGTATTATAATGTCCTTCTGAGACCGCCAGAGACCACTGTGGAGCCCACCATGAGGTGCACTCCTGGGCTCTTAATCTGTTATTCATTAAAAGCATGATTTGTGTTTTCTTTTTAGGCAGTCAGCTACTTAAATTCAGGGTGCTAAAAACCAGTGACTTTATTCGGCTTAACAGATGCATCTAATGGGTAATTAAAGCAGAGCAAAGCTTGACCTTCCCTTTGTGTCTGTATCCTTTATTACCTTAAAACTTTAAGCCAGATCTTTCCTCGACTCTGCATTTAGGCGTATTAATCATTTAGGGACTATCTGTCTAAAAATGGGCAATATGAGTGATGAGCACTAGATTCACACAACTTATCTCACCCCCACCCCCGCCCCATCGAGGTAAGAAGTTTACAGGATATTCAATACCAGTGGACATCTAGAAGTCTCCTGTTACTGCTGTAAACGCATGATCACTTTGGATTGCAGCAGAGCCTCACACATCTGACACTACTTCAAGCAGAAACGGTCATGTCATGGAGACTGAATTGACTTCCGTAGAGACAAGGACTTCTCCAGAGTCACCTTCCAAACACAGAACCAAGATAGCAACCAACAGGTCCTGGCCTACCCCAACAAAGCTCTGAGAGGTGCTCTCATTCCTCTGTTAACAGGTCACTCTGATCTTTTCCATCACAGTTGTGCTTCCTTCAGATCCTCAAGCAGAAGCCCCTTCCCTATTTTCTCTTACCTTCTACATCTGCCCAATAGATCAGACTGTGGCTCTCACTGACGTATCCTGAAATGCTTTTCTCTGATGATATGTCAAGAACCTGCCCAGGCTGAGTTGAAGCTCCGTCTCCTTTTAAGTGGGACCTCTTCAGACCCCATCTGGTGGTCTCCACAAGCTTACTCTTTGTTTTTGTTTTTGTTTTTGTTTTAGGAGACAGGGTCTCACTTTGTAATTCAAGCTGGACTTGAACTCACTATGTAGCTCAGGCTGGCTTTGAACTTGTGGCAATCCTCCTGCCTCAGCTTCTTGAGTGCTAGGATTACAGGTGTGTGCTACCATGCCCGGCCCTGGCCTTACTTTTGCTTATCTAGACTCTCTCACACTTTATTTTGCAGTTTTATTAAAAGATAGCTTCAGAAAAGGAAGAAAAGCCACCTATTTTCTGGGAGAAAGTATTTTCATTACATGAATTTTAAAAGGTTTATGACCAAAATTTAATTAGAAAATTCTAGGGGGCCAGTGAGATGGCTCAGCGGCATAAGTGCCTGCTTGGCAAGTGTGAGGTCCTGAGTTCAACTCCCAGAACCCACATAAAGGAAAAAAAGGGCTGGTGATATTGCTCATGATTTGTGTAGTGCAAAATATTTCCTTTTCATGTGCATATGTATTGCTGTGTAATAAATCATAATAAATTTAGCTTCTTAAAATAATACACATTTGTGATCTAATTTCTGAGTAGGGCTTTTAGAGTAGGTAAACTGGATTTTCTGTCTTCATGCAACTCATTATTCTGTGGTCAAGGTTTCAGTCAGAGCTGGAATATTATCTGAAAGCTAGACATGGATGAGATGTGTCTCTAAGCTCACAGGGTATGGGCGGAAATGAGTTCCTCAAAAGACGTTGGAAGAAGGACCTCAGTCACCTCCAGCTCCTTGAGTGTGAGCCTCTTTAGCAGGGAACTGGTTTCATAAAGTCTGCAAGCCAATAAGGCAATGGAGAGAGCCCTCGGCAAACTGTACTATGATCTTGTCACCTAAGCACAGTAGTAGTGACATCTCATCACCTTTGTGCTTTACCGATCAGAAATAAGTTATGGGCCCACTGCCACTCAAAGGAAGGGGACTGATTACACAACACTGTGGATACAAGGAAGCAGGTTCTTTAGAAATCATCTTAGGAGCTGCCAACCGCAACATGGTCTGTTAAAGGACTCATATTAGGAAAAATAATGAACTTCTTCTATGCAATAAAAAGATATACAAGTCAATTAAACTATAGGAATAAAAAAAAACCTGAGTAGGCACTTCTCAAAAAGAAGACACCTGATAGCCAATAAGCATATAAAAATGCTCTACATCATTAGTCAGCAAGGAAATTCAAATTAAAACCACAAAGAGATTCTATTACACACCCACCAGAAGGCTAAATTTAAACAACTGACAATAGTGACTATTGTCAAAGAAGTAGGGTGACTGGAACTCTCCTTATTACTTGTAGGAGTGTAAAATGGTCCAGCCACATTGGAAAACACTTTGGCAATTTCTAATAAAGTTAAACACACACCTACTCATGACCTAACAGTTCTACTCTTAGGTGTTTCTTCTCTACAAGAAAAGAATACACGTGTTCACATGCATGCAAAAATACTTCATTAATAATAGATCCAAACTAAAAAACTCCAAATGTCCAATCATAGATGAATTGTTATGTCAGGAAGGGACTAAGGGAGATTTTTAACTCAGGAGTAGGTGGGAATTTTCTGGTTAGTTTGGAAATATTCTACCTTTGCTGGTGGTTGTATAGGTGCATGCATATATGTATATATATATATATATATATATATATATATATATATATATATAGTCACTTACGATTTTTGCCTTTTTCTATAAGTATATGTTAGCTCAGAGAATTAAAGCAGCTGGAGAAACATACTTTAATGTGCATTCATATCATCTAGGTATCTTGTTGAACAGCAAATTCTAATTCCATCAGGCTGACACAAGCTTGAGGTGCTACACAACTGTCCAAATTCCAGGTAATGCTGAGGCCACTGGTGATATATAGCAAGTTTAAGTAGCAAGGTCTCAAAATCTATGTCACAGTTGTGATTATTATTTCTGTGTAAGGAACACCCCCAAACTCATTGGTATAAAATATCCATTTTATTATATTATGTTTTATATCTCAGAATCTCAAACAATGTAAAATACCCATTGCTTATCTTTTCTCCCTGAAGTGCCACAATGTCAGAAGCTGCTGCTAGGAAAGGTCCAAGGCTGAGGCTTGATGGTGGGGCTGGCATGGGTATGTCTTTGCTCACCTGCTGGCACCTGTACCTCAGCTAGGAGGACACAGGTCAGAACAACTCCCTGAATGGCCTTTAGGATGCCAGCTTTAGGAAGCTCTTGCTTCTCTATGGCCACCAAAGATGTTTTCCATGAAGGCTCGGGCCTCTAAATACTAATGGTGAAAAACAACCACCAACCAACTAACCATCCATCCAACCAACCATCTAACCAACCAACCAGCCAACCATCCATCCAACCAACCATCCATCCAACCATCTAACCAACCATCCATCCAACCATCCATCCAACCAACCATCCATCTAACCAACCATCCAACCAACCAACAAACCATCCAACCAACCAGCCAACCATTCATCCAGCCAACCATCCATCTAACCAATCAGCCAAGCATCCACCCAACCAACCAAAGAAGCTGTGCCGTCTTTTGTGATCTGGTCTAGAAAGTCAGAGAGTCACAAACTGCACCAGAGTTGAACACAGGAAATGAAAGGTGTTAAGGCTACTGTGCAGAAAAGTATGTGAGATGGGAGACACTATTATACCTCACTTTGGAAAGTATTGTTATAGCTCTATTTAGAAAGTGTGATTTTCCCATTGAGAGAGACTTAACAAAAGTTCAATTAAGTAACTTAACTGTTCAAAATCCTGAGTTGCCTTCCCACTGAATTTTGAATAAATCCTCAAATCTTTTCAAAGCCCATAAAGCCCCATTAATGTCACTCATCAAAGAAGTAGTAGTTTATGTAAGATAGACTTGCTCTCCCACTCCATTAGCAGTTTCTCCTATAATTTTCTTTTTGCTGGTGTGTTGATTGTGACCTAGTTAGAAGTAAGTTTCATGACAGTGGTGACTTTTCTCTTGCTTGTTTTTTAGACTTGGACACTAAATCCATGTATAGCACATAATAAATTCTCAGTTCCTATTTATTCAGTGAATGAGTAAATAGCACCACTTATTAGTTATTATAATTTGTTATTAATTTACTTACTTTCACTTATGAAAAATTAGATTTATTTTGCCTTATCCTACCAGTAGACACTTTTTCTCTCCAGTTCTCTTAATGTGTTCCTATTACAACAGTCTCTTTTTAATATTACATCTTTCTGATGTGGTGTTGTCAATTCAACTATACATCCTAGTCACCTGAAGTTCTTAATAAAACTTAGACTTCCGATCTCAACTCAGAGTGTTTCTCATTCAGTAGGTCTGAACTGCACCTGATAATTTCCATTTTAACAATTGCTAGGGTGATGAGGATGTTGATGACAACTGTTTGTAATGTTAAAATAATGTAAGCAGTCAAGCTACTGTAAATACTGACATTGTCCCTGGCCTTTTGGCACTTTTGTTGTTGCTTTTGTTCCTTGATTCTCATAGCAATTGTTTTCATATTTTGGTCTCTGAGTTTCATCTTGGAAACTTTTCAGAACATGTCTGATGATCCTTGGGTATACATTCATCAGGACTGAGACACCGAACAGCATGTCTATAAGTCTGTGTGCTTGGTGATGGTTTGTATGGTGACTGTTTGCCATCTTGGACCACGTTACCAAAAAACAGGCTCTAAGAGAGAAAAAGGGATCTATTAAGCAAGTGCCCTTGCAACCATTAAGGAGTGGGGTGAGTGTGATCCAAAAGGGAATCACACCAAGTAACAGTGAAATTCTAAGCAAAATCCCAGTTCTGGTCCACTGGTCTGGGGTAAGGGATACGAGCTGGGCTTTCATATAACCTCTTCATTCAGCCACTAAGTGTTGAATGAGGAGGAGGAGGATTCCCAGATATCCCTAGCTATCTCTTTGGCATGCAGGATATGCAGGATAAAGAGGATCCAATAGCAAACAGTATCCTCCAGAGAGAGTCCCTGGTATCTACTCTTAGAAGCAAAACCAGACAAAGTCTTTGGGATAGATGCATTGACAAGATAAAGGGAATTGTTAGAGGATCTAAAGGTAGTAGGGTTGGAGGATGCACCAGAAGTGCTGGAAGCTTTCTTTAGAGAATTATGTAGGTATTTTTTGGGGGTGGTAGTGGGGATGTTGGGGAGGTGCCTGAGTTTCATAGTTCCCAGTGTAGGCTTCTCTTTATTCTTTTTGTCTTCTACCTTGTACAGAACCCTAGAGTTTGAGATGCACTAGTTTCATTTTTTTTTTTTTTAAGAATAGATCTCTTGGGCTGGTGAGATAGCTCAGTGGCATAAGAGCCTGCCTGGCAAGCGCGAGGTCCTGAGTTAGACTCCTGGTACCCACATACAAGAAAAGGGCCGGTGATATTGCTCAGCGGCACGTCGCCTGCTGGCGCACAAGGTCCTGAGTTTGACCCCCGGTACCCATAAAAAAAAAAAAAGGAATAGATCTCTTGGCTCATACTGGGCATAGGTTGAGTGGTATAAGTCAAAATTCAGTAGACCAATAATCCAATGGCTTTGAGGAGAAGAAAGAACAACTTTCTCCACCCAAGAAGGTATTAAGAGTATGAGAAAAGAAGCCCAGTGTTCATAAAAGCCCTGGGGTAGATCATCTTTGACTCACCCAGAAGGCACTAAAGGGTGAGCCTATTAAATGAAGAAATCAAAATCTGTGGCTCCATACAGCTTTGTGACATGAACCCAGACCTGAACTTGTCCAGGCAGTCACCCTATTTAAAAATCAAAACAAACCTGGGAGCCTATTTTAGAGTCTTAGAAGGTCAACTTGGGTATTAATCATATTTTGAGATTTTACTGTAGGTTATGAAGGGTAAATGAGAAATTGATGTGATAGATTTGTAATCTGGCTATATTAAAGGCCCATAACCTGACTAGTTCATACTTGGAAAGGTTATTACTCAGATCCTTGTTGGAGCAGAACTCTAAATGCTTTTGACAGTTTATTTCCTTAACTTGATACTTTTGGCTTTCTTTATGAATAGACCACTTTACCAAATAGCTAGAAATTCTTCTAGTTGATGGTATTATACTTTACAACAGTTAACACAATTGATTCCTATAACAAAATAATCTTTTGGGCTTGAATTTGAACCAAAGAAAACTAATAGACAAATAAATTAATATAATTGATACAGCAGTTTACCACATTGAAAAAGATGGAGATTCAAATCAGTTACCTGCTGTAAAATTTGAACAAAGTACTTGTGTATAAAATGGACATAGTAATACCTACCTTACAAGGCAGTTAGATAAAGTGATATTTGTAAAACATGAGCTACAGCGCATAGTACATTTTTGTTATTGTTGTAGGTGTTTGATAAGTTTCATTTTCCTTCTCTCCATTTAATCCTAAATCTATCCACAGCAGTAATATCTATTCATTTCCATTCTCTGTTATAAAGTTCTCTATTAAAAGTACTGTCACAATATTTGTCTCATAATTCTATCGCTAAATATTCTATACTATTGATTCCCTGCCAAATCCTTCTGGGTAGTCCCAGAAATTGGGATGATTATGATGCAGTCAACCTAAGGAAAGAAAACTTTTAGGGTCTAAATACGATCTTGAATACTTTTTAAAAAGTCATTATTTGGAAAAGGCAAATTTTAAAAACTTGAACCACCTTGCATAGTAAAGCTAGGTAGTCTTACCATTGGGGGAATTTATAAAAGAAAGAAAGAATGATCGTGTGACCCTTTACTGGTCTGCTTTTCCTCTCTTTACTGACCTTTCTCTCTGCTAGTACTGTCTGCTACAGTGCCAAGCGAGTTAGAGAGTATGAGGCAGGAGCGAGAATGGAACAAGTCTGCTACTCTCAGTTATCCTCAACACATTTGGGGACTCAAACTAAAATGAAACAAAAAACTCTAACATTAGTAGCAAGTAGTCAGCAATTCTAAGGAAGATTTGTAGCGTAAGAGGGAAAGAAAGCGCTGTGGCCAAAATGAGCAATGAGGGATAGGAGGGGACAAAAGGAAGGCTAAGGGATTACTGTTCTCAGAGAGACAGCTGAATGAAGAAAGGGTTCAACTCAGGGATTAACATGTCTGAGTGAAACTACTGCTGGGCCAAAACTATCACTACCTTTTTCAAAATAATGTTTTTTCTTGATAACAAAAATATTGAAGGTTATGTTGCAAAATTTTATTCAGTGCAATTAAAAATTCAGAATATGAAAGTCATTGTTGCAGATTGTTTTTTGTTTCCAGTTTTTTAAAAAGTTCTTATCTTTATGTTTAGTCCTGTGAAGAAAGCAAAGATATACAACAGAGGGAAAAAAATGATCCCCAAACATGAGAAAGTACACTTTCAAAGAACTCGTAACCAAGATGTGGCTGAATGAATTAGAACTACAAGCTCAAAGTTCAAGGCTTAACAGTGGACAGGTTAGTGTCACAGAGGTGAGGAAGAATGCTACCAGAATGCAGGCAGAGAGTCACACAGAACAGGATGCTTTGCGGTGAGCACGGAGCCTCTGAGCTGAGAAACATGGCCACCTCAGACCCGCTCTCACAGGCAGACACTCGGGAGTATTGATGCCTTGACCTGTCATTTCTGTCTTCTCCAGGTCTTCTGTGAAGCTCCCCATTGATGGAAACTAACAGGAAGCCAGAGGAAACGAGAGCCCCTTAAAGGCACCGAGTTTGAGAAGTCCCCACGATGTCCCTGAGATCCACACTTTGGCTAGAAGGACTCACCATACATAGCAGGACAGTTATATTCATGGTTACACCTTATTACACTGAAAGGATATAGATCAAAAGCTCCAAAGGGAGAGGCATGCAGGTAGGGTCCTGCAGAGGTGTGGGGTGGAGCTTCTGATTGCCTCCCACACCCCCTCTACCCCTGAAGTCATGTGGATTGCACTTATTTCTCCCAGCAATGATATGTAACAATATTTAGAGAGTGTTGGCAACCAAGAAGCTCCTCTGAGGTTTAGGGTCTAGAGTTGATACTAAGGATTGGTTACTTTGGTACAGCTGACTGTCCATGTTTTAACCTTAGGCTCAAGTAGCTCCAGAAGTAGAACAGACATTGTATGTCCCAAGGGTCCATCATAAATAATACTATTATTGTAGACATCTGCCATGATCCAAACATGCCCATAAGTGAAGACACTCAGAGCAGGCAGCACATTCCAAGGGCCTAAAGCAGTAGTGGCGAACCTATGGCATGCATGCTGCAGCCGGCACACAGAGCCCTCTCTGTTGGCACAAGAGGAAAGTCACCCCAGTATCGTCCCAGCAGCTGAGCATCAGATAACAGTTCACATAGGGGCCATGCACATGCTCAGAAAGGGGTAGCAGTGCCAGGCATCACCAACAGATGACCTGCGTGCTACATGTGTTGCTCTCAAATTAACAAAGTATGAGCCAAGGTTTGACCAATTATCAGTATGCATACAACAGCAATAACCATGCTAATTTTATAAAAGCACACCAAACACCAACTTTTAACTTTTAATAAAAAGCTGTTTGTATCATTGTATTTTTCTTTTAAGACAAAAGATGTTAATATATGAATATTTTTTCTGAACTAAAACTTCAGTATTGAGGTTTCATTTCCGTGTTGGCACTTTGTGATAAATAAGTGGGTTTTTGGTTGCAGTTTGGGTGCTCATTCTCTAAGGTGTTCACCATCACTGGCTTAGAGATTACCTCCTAAGAACTGGGTGTAAAGGAACAAATCTTGCTTTCCACAAATTTAATTCTTTACTGAACACTCCTAGATTAAATTGTGGGATCTAGTACAAAATGAAAATATGCAAGATATTTTGTAAACTTAGAGAATGTCATAAAAAAGCATTAAACCAAGAGCAGGGTCCTTCTGAGGATGAGGACACACTATTGTTCATGTGCTCCTAAGATCAATCTTGTAGTATTGCATAATATGCATAATTATTATGGCAATTAAAATAATAAAATATACATTTTGAAAACTTTCAATGTTTGAGAAATGATAGAAAGTGATAAGGTTTTGTGTGTTTGACTGTACTTAAAAATTTAGTCCCTGAAATTAAGCAAACATAAGCAAGTTTATCTAAATAAATAAATGAATGAATAAATAAATAACTTTCAGTTCTAATGACACCATGTGTGTTTCACTGGGTACATTAATTACTTCAAACTGTTGTTAGGGCACTTTTGCTACTTGCAGTTGCATGTGAATATGGCAATGAAAAAAAAACAGAAGGATAAGTTGAGAAGTGAAAGATTTCAGCATGATAACATTGGCTCATTTTTGTTCAGTGTAAAAGAAAATTCCAATGCATGTAAACACTAGCAATGTGGAACTTGTTTCTGAGCACATCTTCCACAGATATTTGTACTCCAGTGACCCCTTAGTAGGGCCTTCATCTCATACACTTCCTTACAAATCTCCCAAGATAACCATCAAGTAGAAGGAAAACTCATCACTAGAGAACAGACGTAGCTCACAAGCATCACTGAGTTGAACAATTGTTCATAAATCACGATCATTTTTAAAGCCAGCAGGTTTCACAAGGTGGCTAAATTCCTCCTTCAGAGAGGTTTTCAGATGCCACTGAATGTGGCAAAGAAAATACCAGAGCTGATCCAATCTACCAATCTCTGGGTTGTTTCTTTTGTTTAATATCTATTATTTTTATGGCTATTACTTTTTCCACCTATAGGTTAATTGGATTATTGCTGCCTCCAGAACTTAAAAAAAAACAAAACACTGGACTGGGGCTGTAGCTCAAGGAAAGAGTGCCTGCCCAACTTGTGTGAGGTCCTGAGTTCAATCCCCAGCACCATGAAACAAACAAACAAACCATATCTCTTCTAGAAAATCAAAGACTGTCAGGAATGACAATATATAGGGTTCTCTTACAGTATTTTTAAAAGGCCACCTGCCTGAAAGGGAGGGCATCTGAATAAAATCAATTTGGTATCTTTAAATTTAGCTACTGTTGTATTGCACTTACAGTAGAGTGGCCTTTAGTTTAAAGGCTAACATTGTCATGTTAAATTTTAAACCATTCTTCTCTTGTAGTGAATGACCTGGCAATGGCCCTGTTGTAACACTATGAGAGTAATCTGTTTACAACAATTTTATTTAAAAATATATAAAGCTCTATAACCTCATTTTCCTGAGAAGCCAACCATTATAATTATGACATTAACTGTTTGTGTATATTGTAATTGGACTTTAATATGCTATGTGAGATTATCTTTCGTTTTTTATATGTGGGTACCGGAAGTCAAACGCAGGACCTCACACTTCCAGGCAGGCGCTTATGTTGCTGAGCTATAACACCAGCCCAACATTACCTTTTATTACCAGATTTTTAAGAGTTTAAATTAGTAGGATTATGTTTGTCATTTGCCACTGTTGTTTCTTTTTTGTTTTCTTGTTTGTATCAGTGCTTGCATGCTTGAGAGGTTATATAAGTGCGTGTGTGATTTCTATGAACCTTTTTCAAGGAGATTTGGTAAAAGAAAATAGATGGTTAGTTATGGACTTAATCTAGCTAGCATGGAGAAAAGGTTAAAATAATTTTGGTCTTCACCAGGAATAGCTAAAATTTGAAAAAAAAAAGGACACATAAAATTTACTCTCTTTTTTTTGTGGGTATCTTGCGCGCCAGCAGGCACCCGTGCCGCTGAGTGATATCACCGGCCCTTTTTTCGTATGTGGGTACCGGGAGTTGAACTCAGGACCTCATGCTTGCCAGGCAGGCGCTTATGCCACTGAGCCATCTCACCGGCCCAAAATTTACTTTCTTAAAAAAAAAGGTGCTTTAATCCTTAAACAACACTCCTCTCACACACTCATACCCATTAAAAAATAGATTGCCATCTAAAAAGCACATCTCAAACTTTAAACTAAAGCATTTTAATCCCTCATTATATGTAGACATACATGTCAATTAAACTTAAAATTTTTATTTAAAAAAATATTGCAGCATTAGTTATTGAACTCAGGGCCTTAGGGTTGAGCTGTTTCCACAGTCCTCTTTTTTTTGTTTGTTTTTTGTTTTTATTCTTTATTTTGAAACCGGATTTCCCTAAATTACTAAATTCCCCAGGCTGAACTTCAACTTGAAATCCTCCTACCTCAGCATCCCACAGTGCTGAGATTGCAGGCTTGTGCCCCCATACCCAGCTTTAAAATTTAATTTATATATTGATATAACCTCCACCCCATTTTCCTTAAAAAGGTTCTAAATGTTTTTTTGTGAATAAACAGCTAAGAGGAGCAAAACATTTGCCAAGATCCTTAAATTCAATATAATGTTTATCAGCATGTTAAACCCAATTTTATAAAATGGTTCAGGCTTCTTAAATTCAGAACTTCCTTTTTTATTGTATTTTTTTTTAGCAAAATGATGTATTTCTCCTCATTTATTAAATGTTTTAAATGTTGCCCCACATGGAAGGTGTGACTTCAAAGCTTGGATGTTAAAATTAGTGTTGCAAAATATGACTTTATTTATTTAAATTCTGTTTTTCAACATTTTTATTAGTATATGTTTGTGATACATAATGAATGCATTCATCACGGGGAGCTGGTACAAGTACATAGCACATGTTAATCCTCTTTAATCTCTTTCTCCTCCCCTCCCTGCCCCTTTCCTCCATCTCTAGATCTCCTTCCCATTTGGAAAACATCTGTCTCTGTATTTCTTATTATCTATCTTTTACTTTGCTTTTTAAGTTATTTATACTTCTGGTTTCTTATATAAAAAATCATGCAATATTTAAGTTTCCATGTCTGATTAACTAAGCATTATGGTCTCAAGTGCAAGCCACTGGTTGTCAGTATTAGAACAGGATTGGCAGTAGTCAGAGAAAGAGATTAATGAAATCTTTAACCTGTGCCCTTTGTCTATAAAATTCAGTTCCCTCCTTCTGCTCTGGTGACCCACTTTGGCCAATAAGATGAGCGGAGACACTGCAGAGTGAGCAGAGACCTGAAATGAGGCTTGCTCATTCCCACTTGTGGTCTTGACCCTCCACCATCATCATGAAAACCTTTTGCAGGCCAGAGGATGAGAAATATATAGGATACAGCCAACCTGCCTCAGCTGAGGCTTTCCTAGGTCAGCCATTAGTCATCTGATCCAGAGAAATATGAAAATCTAAGGCCAGCACCTAGCCAACCAGACCGGACTTGTGAGAAAACATTTATCTTTACCTCACTCAGGCTTTTTGGTTGTTGGTGATTGGGGTTTATTATGGCAACACAGCAGTCAATTGTTTTAGTACTGTTTTAGTAATCGATTGTGGTCATGTATCTCTTAATGTGGAGGATGTATTCCGAGACATGAGTCTCAAGCTGATTTTGCCATTGTGCAAAAGTCACAGAGTGTGCTTTATACAAAATAAGGCGGCCAAAACATCCCTAGATGATACAATCTTATAGAACTGCTGTAATATATGCAGTCTGTCATGGACTGAAATGTCGTTATGTGGTGCATGATTATATTTGCAACTTACAGTGCTTGACCAGTACCTACCTTTGTAGAACTAAGACTTTAGAGAAAATGTTGTTACCTCTTAGAGCTTTGATTTCCTCATCTATAAAATAACATATTTTGAACTCCATCAGCTTCACTGGCATTTCTATATGTTTTATTTGATTGATTGATTGATTGATCAATATTAAAGGCAACATTTCAAATGCACCTTTAGATGCCCTTATGAAAAAATAAGTTTATAGCTCTATATTGCTGAGCTACTTGAAGGAATTTTGTTATTTCCTCAAAAAAAAACTTGTTTATACAGAATTTCCCCATCCCAATTCTTAGTGTATATTTCTACCCCATAGATAAAAGGGTTAGTAGTGGTGAAATTTGTCACCCTTCCAGTTAAACACCCTTTCGTTATTGCCTACTCTACAACTCAATGCTATGTAACTTTGGGTATGTCACACCATGTCTTATTGTCTTCATCAGGTAATGCCAATATCTACATCAGTGGTTTATTTTAAAAACTGAATGAGTTTGTTTGATTTATTATACACTTTAAGAGTTTAAGAGTAATGCCTGGGACAACATTATTACATTATATTACATGCAGTGAAATACAGGTACATTGGCTGTTGGATTGATACTTTCCATTCTTCTGGCTAAAAAAAAAATGAGCAAGAACTAATGAAGCTCATTCCATGTCTGAGTAGAAAGGGAGCACTTTTCATAGAACCACATTTAGAGTAGAATGATCAAAATTCGTGACTTTCTTCTCTGGGAATGATACCGTAGATTTATTTGCACACTGTGGGGAGCTGCCAAAACTGAGACTCAAAAGAACTGTGTCAAACCTCTACTGTGTCAGAAGGAGTATATGGCATAATGGAAAGCAGACAATACTGGAAGTCAGAATATTTAGGATTTATTTCCATCTATTTCTACCTATATGCTTCTAGTTCTATGTTTTAACAATTTAGAATGGACTCTGACGCAGCTTTGGACCCATCTTTGAACTTCATTTTCATCCTCTATAAAAACAGAGACAAATAAATTGTAGAAGTCTCATTAAGATATTGAATAATAATATACTTCTCAGTCCACTAGTCTGTGCTTCTTAAATCCAGGGTCTTTGGGATTCTTATGGTAAATGGTCAAATGCAGCTTTCACCAGAGCATTCAATTTAGTCTATCTACATTGCAGAGGTCAGGAAAGCTGCATTTTCAGTGAGGCAACTTGAACATGGTCTGTGGGCCATACTTCAGGATCAAGTGAAGTTGCTTTGCTTCCTTGCTTCTTGGGACTATAACACCTGCTGTTCTCGTGAGACAGGGTGGTACAGGCATCCAAAAAGATGAAGCCTGAAAAGGAGGCTCTTTGTGTATTGTAAAGTCCTAGAAATTTGACTCTTGCTATTAAACAAATGCTCAGTGCCCAAAATTATCCTATTTATGTGTGTTTTTGGTCATGTAGACTCCTGATTGCCTACCTCTGAGCAACAGGAATTTAGGGTGAGCCGAGGGATGAACGCTCACACTGATCTCAGGGGGTTTCATGGAAAGGAGACTATCTCTTACACCAGGCTCTACCAAAGAGGATCCTAATCCCCCCACCCTCCACAAACACACAGTGGTCTGGGATTGACCTCTTCCACACCCCATATATTAGACACTCATCACCACACTGTTATAGAAGAACAGCCTCGTGTTGGTTCTTCACTCTAACCTGCTTCCAAATACCTGGATGCACTCTATTTCCTGTTGTTAAGTGGAGAAGCAAAACTAGGCAACAGACTGCTGCACTGAATGCTAGGACACTTTAAAGATTTCCAAGCAGCTTTGGTATTTCACTCTGTGAGTGAACACAGGTCAAATTTAATTAAGCAGGTCAGGTTGATGCAATTAAAGTAACTCCATATAAATGACAACTCAGACCCTCCATGGCACAATTGTAAGTGACAAAGGCAAAGGAGAAGCTGGAGGTTCTTGGATGAAGATATTTCCAGCCCTTTACTGTTTTCCTTTGTTTTCTCCTTGTCACTTTCCTTATTATCCACATAACTCATTTTTGTCATTGGCTCTTCAATTCTTCCCTTTCTGTTTTAACAGCTACTTTTCATCTCTGAACTAGCTTCCCTCCCCACTCTACCTTCCCTTCCCTCCTTCTGCCTCCTTCCCCAACTCTCAAAACTCACTACTGATTTTACAGCTCCCCTGGTAGGTCTGCAGTTTATTGAAGGGTGAGAGAGGTCACGTCCACCCTCGGTTTGGGGAGGGAGCGGTGGTTTCCTCAGTGGGGTTCCCCAGCCTTCGCAGAAGGGGCAGACAGCTTTCTGGCTCCCGTCTGTCGAATCCCCATCAGAAGTCTCTGTACTGCTGTGGGTGTCTAAAAGCCACCTTTGGGCAAAAAGGATAATAAAAACGTTAAGTCAGACATTTGAGGCAGCGTTCCAAACTGCTAGCTGCCAATTCCCCAGTCAAGAGAGGCCTGGCTCCAAGCCTTTCAAATTAACCCCTTTCCCCCTGAATCTCCATGGAGATGTTTCTACTATGATGCTTAGAACTGAAGGGAAAGAACGTGACGAAGTTTGACGATGAAAGAGAATTTCAGGAAGAATTCAAATTTCTATGTTGCTCCCCCCCCAACCACCACCACCATTTGGACAATTTGTGCTTTGATAAATAAGATGTTGTGGAGGGAGGGTTGTCAATGTGTTTGAAAGAAAAACATGGAAAGGTGCGACTCACTTTTCCCTGGCTTTCTCAACAGCCACGAACAGCTTGATATTTTTGGCTTGGATATATATGTGAGTGTGTGTTTTCTTTTTAAAAATATGAGGTATTAGGCAGTCTCCCAAAGCACATTCAAGTGAGGCTGCCTCTAAGCCACACTCTTCTGTTAGGGCAAGTCTTGCAAAACTGAAAAAAAAAAAAAAAAAAAGGAAGGAAGAAGGGTCCTCCCTCCCTGTGACACATTCACCAACATCCCGTGGTGTCGCTGCTTAATGTCTTTTGTGCATTTCACCTTCTTGCTCCATCTGCTTAGGCTTCTTATGCTCAGAATGCTAATGTCTTGGTACTGACTCCTCCCTCCAGAGAGATCGAAAACAAAACAGAAAAGCAGAAAATTGGACTCAGAACTCACACAATGCTCCGTTAGCTTCACCATCTGCCTCATAGCCCAAGTTTGAATCCTAGTTCTGTAAGACACTGGCTCTGTTCTTCAGTTTCCGTGTCTGCACTGGCTCGATGAAGATAATAATAGAAACTCCTGCCGTATTGCAGCAAAGACAAAATGAGACAATACATGCAAAATCTTTACAAAGCACTTCATACAAATTAGCTCAGATAAATCACTCTTATCATCTTTAAATGCTACTTGTTACTGCTGTCATTATCCACCGTGATTACACCAGTGAATGTTTCTTAGGTTCTTCAGAAAGGGGGCAACAATTTCATTGCTGCAGAAGAGGGCAACAATTTCATTTCAAGACCATACCCGTTTGTCGTTTGATGAGCATCCTCTTTATCTCGGAAGGACCATTATAGATCTTATCAATCACCCAGAATATCCATAGTATTTTGCCAGATGGCCTAGGTACCGATATTGGAAGAAAAAGTGACTAGAGTTGAACATATTTTCTGCCTTCAGTGACTTAATATGCAGTATGATTATGAACAAAGCCCTCAAATGAGTTTTGGTACAATTTGAATGAAATCCTTGCCTTAAGTCTAACCTAACCAATCCTTACCTACTGTGGCTACATGAGCCAAAGTTTGGCTTTCAAAAGAAGCACACCTTTGCAGAAATACTTATTTTGATTCACATTCCAAAGCAGACACAGGTGTTCACAATTCATATTGAAAATATGGCGGTCGTAAGAGGAAGCTATTCATGTTGAACTAATTTTTTTAAACCACACTCAGCAGGACAACCTATGTAGCAGTAACATAAAAAAGAAGATCTAGAAAATAAGAGTCTCAAAGGTTTGTCTCTTATCTCATCCTTAGATGATTATGAATTTTAATGGAAATCCAGCTTACTCTGACTTAGGACTCTCATGCCACAACTGGAGTTCCCAAATCCAGGACTTTGCTTTCTGCTTGCTTCTGAGGAAATAACCTTGAGTCCTCTTAACCAGCTTCTGTTTTCTAAACTCATCTGTTTTATAAGCAAAACAGCTCTTCCATAAAATGACTGTACTTAGATGTTACCTTCCTTACTTTTTTATTTGTGATTAAAGTTTTCACCACACAAAACACTTTCTGTGAGGGTCTAACATCAAATTGAGGAAAAAAACAGATGTTTGCTGCAAAGACTTCCAGTTGGCCCCACACTCTTGCTGCTCTTTGTAGTAACAGAATATTTTGCTGGAAATTTTGTTGCTTATCTTAAAGAATAAATACATTCCTCACTGTACTGTGAAGCTAGTTATGGCCAGATGGCTAGGATTTTTTTTTTTTAATCAATGCAATGTAAGTAAACTTCCTTTCCTTCAAATAGAAGGCATATATACTTTCTCTGTGATTCCTCATTCTTGATGCTTGGGATATGGATAAAATGATTAGATCTCCAGCAGACATTTTGGAGCTTAGTGGGTATATGTGGTCCAATTATCTATTGTGCATTAAATGACCTCTTCAAACTCGGCAATGTATAATGTCGCCTGTTTTACAATGCTTGAAGAATCTGGAGATCAAGGATTCAAATAAGGTATGGCACAGTGGCCTATGTCAAACTTATGAGGCTCACTACATCTGGGGCCTTGTCTGTGAAGATTATAAGAGCTGAGCACTACCATTAACCAAGGCTTTTTGAATGAAATATCCAGTGCACTAAAATGTTTTCAAGGCCGGGCTCAACAGGGACAGTCAAGCAGAACACCTACAAGTGGTCTTTCCATGTGCTTGGTCTTCTCACTGTATGCGTACTGGATTACAAGAACAGATATTCCAAGTAACCCAAGCACAGTTACATGGTCTTTTATGATCTAATTTTGGAAGCCATACAACCTCTCTTCTGTCCCATTTTACTGCTGACGTACAGATCACTGTGACCAGGTTGGATTCAAAAAGAGAAAGAACTCTCCCCTTCCTCTTCATTAGAGTTGAGCAAGGTTGTATTGCATAACAGGTAATATGGGATCACGGTGGGAAACTTTAATCTGCCACCAGGAGGGAAAAGAGATAGGAATAGGAGTCTAATAACTCAGTAGAGGTACCATATGTGTCCTAGATTGCCAAGCCAACCCACAGCGCACCCTCTTTCTCTCTCTCCCTCTTTCTTTCTCTCTACCTCTCCCTCCCCCTTTGTCTCTCTGTCTCCCTCTCCCCTCTTTCCATGTCTGTCTGTCTCTGTCTATCTCTGTCTCTGTGTATCTCTCTTTGTCTCTCTCTCTCTGTCTCTCTGTCTCTTTCTCTCTCTCACACACACACACACACACGGAAAGGAGAGGGGGATAGTTTGCCTGTTGAAACTAATACTATTTTGATTTTTATCTAATTTGTAGTCAGAACAAATGCTAACTGACACAGTGGTCAATGACCTCAGATTTTACTCCACTAATAGTTCATCCATACACAGGATCAGTTTAAACATCAACTACAAGGAAATCAGTGTAAATTAGCAGGCAAATTTCAACACCAAATCCATTACAGTCATTAGATTAATAGCATTCACATTTGCTCCATTGATTCAATTTACTTTTTATTCCAGATATTTATCTTAGTGCAGAGCAGCGAGCTCTTTGCTGAAAGGGCTTGGTGGTGTTTCCCATCCGTGGTGTTAGTGATGGTGTACCAGCACGTTCTGATCCCACTTTTGGAGCCGGAACAATCTAAACTTGTATAGAGAAAGCCTTCATGGGTTTTTGTTGGCATAGGAGAAGTCTAATTACACACATCCAAATACACAAGGGAGAAATGGGAGGTTTTTTTCCCCATTGACTTGGAAAAGTTGGTGGTTTTGACCTGCAGTGCCTGAATGAACCATCCAGACTAATTATGGGATTGCATATTTACTTATTTCTTTACAGAATACTCACAGCACATTTGGTAGTTTAATTTTCTTTTGGATCTGTTCTTTTCATGGACATTCTGCACAGAAATCTTTCAATTCAGGAACCCCTCAGATTTTATTTATCAGGACTAACCTTATGTATTAGAAGCCTGTGTACTTAAGTAGAATGAAATGATTGCTTCAGACCTATTTATTATTAGCATTTCTTAGTTTATTTTATCAGTTTTATTCTCTGCTTCAAAGATAACGCAGTTCTACATTTAAACTACTTTTGCTATCATATTTTCTCTATGGGTTCCATGGTTTGTACCACCTGCTTTGCTTTATTAATTGATAGTTTTCAGGTATTTCATCCAGTAAGTGTAGATAATAGACAGTCAACATAAATAAATGAATAACTAGGTCTTGTTGTTGTTATGGGTGTTCTTATTTAAACTTCTTGTTAAAATGAATCTAGCTTATTCTTTTGTTAAAGTGCATTTATATAAATTATTTCATTGTTCTAGCAAAAAGACTTTACATATGGGATCTAGGACAACCCTGATGTATTTGATATTCAGAAACCTTTGACATCAATGATTAGAGCTAGGGAAAATGCATAAGGATATCTCTAAATTCTATCAATTCTATCAGTGGGAGGAAATTTTAAATATCTTTCCAAACTAGGAGATATCATTGTTTCTAAGTCATGAAAGAGCTCATTTGGAATGATTAGATTACTGTCTCTAAAATCAACAAGGAGAAAAGCAAACACAAAAACAGGGAAAATAAGCAACACGAAGAGTGAAATCTTATTTCATCTCTCCTCTACTTTTGTCTTTCCTTCTCTTCTCTTCATTCCCACAATTCTTTTGCTTTCTTTCATTGCTTTTTCCCCCTCCTAACCCTTTCTTTTCATTTCTACAATTTAAAAAATGTTGAAATGTCATTTCTGATTAACATGTATTAATTGGACATATTAATGGAGTTCAGTGTGATATTTCAGTAAATGTATGTATTATGCGCTAATCAAATGCAACCTTCCTTTATTTTCCTTTTTTCTTTAAAAAAATACAACTCAAAACATTATATTAGAGTAAGATAATTCAGAAAAGTTCATCACCGTGGTTCTTCTTTTTCCAGTCTCACTCTTCCCCACAGAGGTAACCATTATCAATTTAAACATCTTTCTAGATATTTCTCATAGGTTTACATGGATACATGGTAGGTGGAAAATGGTCACCAGAGAGAGAGATCAGGAGGGAATTACAGAGCTATTCTTTATATGAAGAAGGTGCAGTGTCAAGATTAGTTGGTGCAAATAAGATTAAAAAGACTTTCAAAGAGACAGAATGAAAGGAAGAGATGAAAACATCCAAGAAATGGTTTGTAATATTTTGAACTACTCACTTTGTGGCAAAGACAGGGAAGAGATTTGATTACATAGATCAAAACTCTTGGGAAAGCAGCAATCTGCATAACCCATTTCCCATTGCTGTACTCGCGGGCCTCTGCTTTATGGTACTGACAGATTAGTTAGATAAACCATATACAAACATAGTGAATAGTAAGGTGGTAGAAGGGGAGACACAGACCTGAATTACCACTGGTCTTTCTCTCCTTTGTCCCTTCTCACAAAATCTTCAACCAACAAAAATTCATATTAAGGTTAGGTAACCAGGGCTGGGGATATAGCTCAGCAGCACAGCACCTGCCTGGCAAGCGTGAGGTCGGGAGTTCGATTCCCAGTACCAGAAAAAAGATTAGGTAACCATACCATACCCCCCACTCCCTAGGAAATCATACTATGTGCTAATCTTCCCACCTTTCCCATATCCCTGGCAGGTTAAAATTAATACTCATGGAAAACCTGAGTTGTTAAAACCAGGAGGAGATCCCTAGAGGAGTACCTGTGTGCAAAGACTGCCTTTGCTTTTGAGCAACAGTTTTCAGGGCAAACATTTTCTGAGGTTATTTCTATAACATGAGAGATTGGCTAACCTGTGGATTTAGGTAGTTGAAAAATTTCATCATTATAATTACATGCATATTTAGTAATTTATTGTTAAAAGTCACCTACAGTGAGCAAGGAATCCCATTCTACTGAAAACTGTTACTGATTTCATTGTTATAAAAACATGACTATACATTTATTCATAGACATAAGGCTTATGCAGATAGGTAACAGCCACAATCAGAACACATTTGTCTTATTTAGATAATGTGTTAGTTTTTTTTTTTTTTTTTTTTTAATGCGGGAACTCAGGACCTTGCGCTTGCCAGGCAGGCGCTTATGCCGCTGAGTTATATCACTGGCCCATGTGTTATTTTTAATAAACAACAACCATGGCCCTAATTCTAAATGAAGGTACTTATTTATATCTATGTGCATAAATAGGAAGAAAAATACACTCATATCTATTATATCTATTATGTATCTCTATACATACTCATCAATCTTTTGAGATATTATGACTCTACTAGAAGGAGTTTTTAATTATGGCTTTTTATATTTGGATTTGAATTTTTCCTCTTAATGTTTTATTCTTCAGTATAAATTTTTATCTCAAGACAAAGAAATTGCTAAAGCTGAAGTCCCTATGTAATAGCTTCATACAATGATATTAGACATGAGATATTTTTAGAAAAATTTCTAAATGGAGAAATAACCATTATCTTCTCTATTTATGTCAGGCACTGTGCCTATATGTATTATATGTCCTGTATTTCTAGTCCACTTACACTTTAATGGAAATTATTAATATTATTTTACCAGAGAGTGAATTATTTTCCTGTGAATTAAATTCACTTGCCAGCATCATTGGTTAGTAAGTCATAGAATAGGATTGGAAATCAAGACTTGGTGTCATTAATGTAAAAAATACCCAAACACAGTATCAAACAAAACAGGATGCAATTTGTTGAAGCATAACAATTATATCAATTTTATGTGCCTTATATCCTGTCAAAAACCATGTCCAAGTCATTTAGAAATATTGGTTATGCAAATTCATGGTACTGCAACCCAAAAGTCATGGGATAATATGAAACTAGAAGTATCATCCCCATATTAAAGGGACCTCACAACCTGGTTTGTGTTGTTAATTGAAAACGCAAGCCTATCATCAAGGTTATCATGCCACTATTTAGAAAATAGTAAGATGATTGTAATGAGACAAGAGTGAGGCAAAACATTTATGGCAATATCTGTCAAATAAAAACTTTACAGTGTGTCCTCATCCAACTTATTCACCAGATCCGGCATCATGAGACTTCCGGTTCTCACTCAATGACCATGAAAGGTAAATGTCTTCAATCCATTCCAGAAATCAAGCAGCCACAACTAACACAACTATCCATGAAAGAGGATTTCCAGAACTGCTTCGGAAAGTGGCAAGAATATTGGGATAAGCAAACTAAAGTGACTGTGGATAAAAAGTTGCTATACTTCCAAAGATACCATGTACTTTTGTAGGAGAAAGTGGAGGACTTCATTATTTCTATTAGTTTTTCAGTTAGGATTTTATTTCTCTTTTTTCTTCATCTCCCTGTAAAATAATGAGGCAAGAGCTGTAGCTAACACATTGGACAAAGAAGAACTTTGCAAACAAGACGGCAAAGGATATTGGCACAGCTGGATTTTGGAATCAGAAAAATTAGGTTCAAATACAAACTCAGATTCCTACTAGATGTGAGTTATTAAAGCTAGCTAATCCTTAGGATTCTCATCCTTAATATAAAGCTGAGAATTTTTATGGTGTAAAGTTATATGGATAAAGTATGGAAATTATTGATCAAAGTATATTGTATCTAATACTTACTACATGGTAGGATTTGTGGAAGTAGCAACAAACTTCATTTCTTTGCACAGTTGATTGGAAACAGCCTCACCAATCCGTATTGAATAATGCAGATAAGAAAAGAGAATCATGAGCAGGTTAAAGGAATTGTCTGATACTGAGTTGAGGAATAATTCTTTGCAACTAAGTCTTTGCAAGGACTTGGATTTGCCCAGACCACATATACATCTTATTTAGTTTTTCTTTGACAAATTATTTTTATAACAAGGACAGCTGCGTGACTCCAACTCCATACCCAGTGTGCACACCAAGGTGGAAGATCAATTCGGGGAAACTGGTGGGGAGCTTGTGAATGCAAGCCCACAAGACAGGATGCTAAATCAATCAAAGAGTTAATGGTGGTCAGTTATAATTAACTACATTTTTAAATACATTTTCTTTAAAAAAATGTTCTCAGTGTGACAGCTTGAGATCAGCAACTAAAAGTTGTTGAAATCTAGGTAGCTCAGGGAAAGCTATAGTTTTATTTATCTTCTAAAATCAAAAAAAGAAGAATCTAATTTTCCTCAACAGTTCCTATTTTGTTTTCTCTTATTTTACTTTTAACTACCTGTGTATATGCCTTCACATGAAATTATGTTTATCTCAAGTAATGTTATAATTGATTGAGACTGTGGGCAGTAACAATTCACTTCTAGGAGGTTTTATTCCTGCTCTCCCACATTAATATTTTTGTAGTTATGGGTTTGTGTCTTTATGTGCATATCATGAGAGGGTGTGTTGTGCGTGTGTGTGTGTGTGTGTGTGTCTGTGTGTTGCAACTGTCCACCTCCTGCTAGTGGAGACTTTAGTTATATAGGGTGGGAGGATTTTGGCACACTTTCCTCTAAAGAAAACACAGTCTGATTTGAGGAGTGCCTACCTCTTACAAGGCCTCGATTGTGTGAGAATGCCAAAAAAGAAACAAATGCAGTTTAATTGCGTCAGATGCTTAGTGACTAGTTCACAAATCTTTTATTTGTTTTTAGAAGTGCTGCAGTGGCACTAAATTTTGTGTGTGTTCAGGGAGATGCAGACGTAACTTACAGTAGGACTTAGAAGCCAGCATAATTACCTGGGCCCCCGTCAAACTAATAAACTAATAGAAGGCTTAAATAAAATCAGGAAAGCCAAAGGATTTAGGAAACTTGAGGAATGAGACTAGAAGTTGAGTCCTATTAAATTTTCTTTATGTATGTATTTGAGAGGCTAGTGAATCCATTCAATATGGATTATATATTTCAAACTCCCCCAAAAGTTTTTTACCTCTGCAGAGGAGTTTGGAATCTGCATTTTACTCTCTTGTATTTTATTTTAGTAATGTACAAGTCTCGACGACATCTAGCCCATATAAAAAGAAATAGTTCAAATTTTCTCACAGTACATAAGCACTGAGAGGAAAAGTACCCTTACAATTATGTCCCTGTCTATTAGCAGATAACCAAGGGTGTAATATTGTCTATAATCCAAAGAAATATAAAAAGCTGAGGATATTTAACGACTATGAATAACTACCGAAAAAGCTATTCTACAAATGTGAAGAATTTACTTGGCGGCGTTTGTACTAAAGTAGGAAGCTTGGGATAAACGTCCCATCTGATAAAATCAGACTATTATATTTGGGATATATTTAAAATTTTAAGTATTCCACATTTAGAACTTTTTAGTGTTCTCATCATGATGCCTGAAATGCAGACTGTAAGGAAGGTCTTCAAGAAATTATGGCTCGGGGCCGGTGAGATGGCTCAGTGGTGTAAGCGCCTGCCTTGCAAGTGCGAGGGCCCGAGTTCGACTCCCGGAACCCACATACGAAAAAGGGGCCGGTGATATCGCTCAGCGGCACGGGTGCCTGTTGGCGCGCGAGGTCCTGAGGTCGACCCCCCGGTACCCACAAAAAAAAAAAAAAAAAAAAGAAAAAAAAAAAGAAATTATGGCTCAGCGTGGAGGAAAGAGAGAATGAATGAGTGAGTATAGCAATGGATGTGTGTGTCTAAGGGAAGACAAACACCAACTTCAGCTTGTTCTTCTGACTTGCACTGTCCATGTCCTTAGTAACCAAATTTAGTAAATATGAGTCATTTGCTCTTGGTGAAGTATAATGAATCTATTTAAAATGAGATTCTTAAAGCCACTTGTGTAACATAAGTGTGATTAGGACTGTGGTATATTTTTGTCTTTCTCCATTTTCCTCTTTAATAATAGCATCATTTATTCCATGCTCCAATCATTCAACAGCATTTAAGTTCTTAGTGTGTTCCAGGCAAATGTGTATTAGAAATAAAAATAAGGCCAGGATGTAGTACTGTTCCTCAAAAATGTCAATGGCTCATAGGAGACGCTGAAGCATAAATAAGTTAATTAAAATACAATGCTAAAATGATATAAATAACCACATGTTCAATATATGATGAAAACTCCGAGACAAGATTTCATTCAACCATGGTAGAAATAGGAACTTTAACAATGGGGACATTTGGGTTGGATCTTGAATTACCAGTGCAAGTTTGCCAAAGGAAGGAGGGAGGAAAATACGTTAGACATACAAAAGAGGACCAGTTCACTACAAACTCACTTCATTATAAAATGCTCCAAACAAAATTCATCAAATTTAATTGAAATAACTGCTATTATATGGTCCCATAGTGTAATTTTGGGCCATGGTTTCTATTTTGACAGTCTCTTCTTTGGCACTGTGTACACTTAAAGACTACATGTATACCCCTGTCTTGCCCTGGAAGAGTGTGAGTGTGTGAAATTCCTTAAAGATGCATGCTCCATTTGATTTTCTGTTCCTCCTACCAACCAGGACGCCCACCCTTATGGCAGGTGTTAAAATTAATATATTCAAAGAAATAATAAAAACACAAATGTGATGACTCAAAATAAGAGGCTTAGGAATAGAAAATGGAGTGGAATTGTGGTTAGGGGAGTTGTCTTGAAGCTTTGTGTTTAGCAACCATTCTGTTTTACATAGATCGTGGATTTAGAAAACTGGAAATAAAGATAGAAGACCCTTCTCCAGTCACACTGTGGTCTTTCCATTGAAATAAGCAGAAGACTGAGTTAATAAACAAGCATGGGTTACTTTACTTTTTTTTTTTGTGGGTACCAGGGGTCGACCTCAGGACCTCACATGCCAGCAAGTGCCCATGCCGCTGAGTGATCTCACAGATCCTTTTTTTGTATGTGGGTACCGGGAGTCGAACTCGGGCCCTCGCGCTTGCCAGGCAGGCGCTTATGCCTCTGAGCCATCTCACCGGCCCCTACTTTACATTTTGAAATATAGAAACTAGGAAAAGGATCTATCAGATTCTAAAGGCAATGAGAAATGATGGAGACATTTTCATCAATACCCTGTAAATGATTGAAGAGTGAAACACAAAATGGCAGATTATAAATATTGCCTGTACCATTTGCTACAAAATTATTGTAAAGCTCTTTTATTAATCCCATTATTCTATGATATGTATGAGACAAATTAAATGTTCTCTTCAAGCAGGCCAGAGCAAGTCCAAGTCATCCAGGCAATTTAGCCCATCTAAAGTACACGTGGAGCCTTGATTTTTGCCAAAGTTGTAAGTGAAAATATCCAGAATAAAAACCATATACAGAAAAGAAGCTTTTTCCTCTGAATTTCTTCTAACATCGTAGATCACTGAAGCAAGAGGAATTTTAAAATCTAATTTGCTTTTCACAAGGGATTGGGAGGCCTGGCAGGATTTTGGGTTCTTCAAGTTTCTTGAGTTATTTCTCAAATATTTTGGGTTCAATAAAATCCAAAATGCATTTTGCCCTGAGCACTTTTCCTCTTAATTTTGAAACCCATGTGTAATCTAAAGGAAATGTAATCCATATGTTTCTGATTCATTTACACTTAACTCATCAAAATATTTTTCTAGGAGCTATTTGATGTTGAAGAAGCATTTTGTGATTTTTTAATAAGCTTTTTACCCCTCCCCCCTTTAAACAGAAGGCCATGTTTTGCCAAGGTGAAATACGCCCTCATAACACAATATTTGGGGTTGGTTCCAAAATCCAAACCACAGAATTTAAGATAAGTTCTTAACTTATTCGTTTTGTTCTTGTATTCCATTTTCTTGGTCTGCTTTAGCATATAAAATTCAACAGCATTGCCTAAGATGAAAATGAGGCTCCTGTGACTTGACCACAAGATGAAAGGAAGGGTTAAAATGGCAAACTAACAAGGTTGTGATGTTAGTACAAAAAATATATAAATAAAGGATGCCTCACATAGGCCTTGCATCAGTGAGAGAGGGACATGAAGAGTTGAGATAAATAAATTGTTTCACTTAGAATCATAGCCAAGGTGACCTAACTACCATGACTTGTTTTGTCTTGGAAGCCTAACTCCAAGTAAAAAATCATCAATGATATTTTGAAATTTTCCTCACTGTAAAATAAATGTAAAATAATTCCTCCTGAGTTGGTCTTTGCTATATGTTATCAAAGCTCACCGTTACCATTCTCAGATGCAATGCTTGAAAATTTGGAGTTTCTTATCTTCATGTTCTAAACTTGCCATATTTCTAGCTTAAGTTACTTTCTACTTTCCTGTCCCCAGGTCTGTAACATAACTGACTTCAAGGTAATTGACACTAGGTACCATTCATTCATCAAATGTTAAGCTTTGCTGCATTTGCTCATGCCATGCTCATTGTATTCAAGTCCATTTTATACACTTTTGCAAGCTCATCCTGATCACATAGGCAGAATTGTTAATTCTTAAGACCATAGCTTTCTACACTCTAATTTCTTACCTGTGGCATTACTGATATTTTGGACGAGACAGGGTTTTTGTCTGTGTTTTTAAATTTGATTTGTTTTGTTCTGTTGTCTTTTTGATCAGGACACCCTAGCCATCCATCTTGTACACTGTAAGATTCAGTATCTTTGCCCTCTCTCTCCACTAGATGCCACTAGTACTGTCATAGCAACCGAAAATGTCTGCAGGTCAATACCTGCAAGTATTATGGAGAAGGGGAGTAAAGTCACCCCAGTTGAAATCCACTAGTCTTGAACATTGTTGAAACTATCCATATGGATAATCACAAGATTACCTTAAATGCATATTGAATAGATTGGTATCTATTTTAATATTCCTGAGGCAGTGAGAATATCGTGCCGAATATTGTAACCAGCACAGTGTATATGATTTATATTCACTGTTTGTTGAATAAAGCCCTGGAGACAAAAAACAAAACATAATTTTACTATATTTTCTTACAATTCTTTTTTTTTTTTTTTTGTGGGTACCAGGGGTCAAACTCAGGACCTCACGTACCAGCAGGCGCCCATGCCACTGAGCGATATCACTGGCCCTTTTTTTTCGTATGTGGGTACTGGGAGTCGAACTCAGGACCTTGCACTTGCCAGGCAGGCGCTTATGCTGCTGAGCTATCTCACTGCCCCTTTCTTACAATTCTAAATCTAAATACTAACTGAATTTTACTGGAAACATCTGGGATGTGTGCCTATTCCTGCAAAGCCCCCCCTCTAACAACTTGCTTAGCAGAGACACTGTCTTACACCTGATGGTTTCAGGCTTTAGTTATGCTATAATAACCATTACCTGGCTTGCTTTTCACCAAGCTCTTCTGTAATAAAAGGAAGTATAAAACAGAATTGCTAACTTATGTTACGTTAAATCCAAACAATTTAGAAGAATCCATAGCAGTAGGTAACTAAACTTTGGAGAGTAAGGTGGTGCTATCCAAAGGTTGCCAGATTCAGTATAAATAAAGTAAGTAAATAAATAAATATGCAGAATGGCCAGGAAATTTGAATTTCTGATAAAAAATCAAATACTTTCATTAGTGTAACTATGTCCCACGTAATACTCAGGACATACATAAACCAAAATTCATCACCATTTGTTTGTAATTTAACCTGCGTATGTTGCCTTTCATCAGACAACACTAACAGCACAGGGATTCCAAGAGGTCCTGGAACAAAGACATGGAAAGTCATGGTGTTTATTTAGAAATTAGATGTGGGCCACACTTCAGAGGAGAGTGTGTATTTGGGAATAATAGAAATATGGTTCTAGAGGGCGAAGCTGTATAATAAAGATACTTGAATGCCAGACAGATATGTTTAGATATGATGGGGAAAAGTGCCTTTTCTCACCTAATTTTACACTTCGTTGATTCGCATGTGCTGATCTCCCCAGGTACACTGTCTTTCTATAGTCTAGATACCTTCTCCACAACCATATATAATATATGGTTATATTATATGCAATATTATATGCAACCATACATAAGTGCAATTGTTGGCTACCTGTAGATCCGTCCTTACATTTTTATTAGGGTATAAATTGGCAAATTAAAATCATATGTGTATATATATATATATATAGTTTACAAGTGATGCTTTCAGATGGACATATATTGTGAGATGATTAAATCAAACATATCTAACACCTCACACGCTTTCTTTTTTGTGATGAAAACATTTATCTCTTAAGTTTTGCAAGTATACAATAAATTACTATAAGCATAATTAAAATGACACTATTATCAATAACCACATACCTTACTCAGATATTGGTTTCTAAATCTACCAAAAACAGTTACTATCTTTCCTTGGAAACAAGATTGATTCTAAGGCAGGGACAAGGAATACAAAAGATGAGATGAAAGCATCTCAAGGTGTCGTAAATTAGTAAGGAAGATCTTTTTAAAAATCATAAGTTTGTAAAGTAAAGATGGGAGCCAGGCAAGGAAATCTTTATGGCCAAAGCTGTAAGAGTTTGGGAAACAAAATGAATAACACAGCATTATATTACAACCTGAAGCATGAAATAAATATTCATGATTCCATATTGATATAAATCATTTATTGAATAAGCAAATAAATGAAAAATAATAAAAGATTTCCCTGCCAGAAGAATTTCAACTAAATTATGTAGCTACTCTTTCCTCAAGCAAATGGACCATAACTCCCTGTTCCTCAAGTGTAGGCTGCACATTGGACAGATGTATTATTCAGCTTTCCCATTACTGAGACACAATACTCAACATGCACATCTTTTTTTTTTTTTTGTTGTTGGTACCGGGGGTCGACCTCAGGACCTCGCGCGCCAGCAGGCGCCCGTGCCGCTGAGCGATATCACCGGCCCTTTTTTCGTTTGTGGGTTCCGGGAGTCGAACTCGGGCCCTCGCGCTTGCCGGGCAGGCGCTTAAGCCGCTGAGCCATCTCACTGGCCCTCAACAAGCACATCTTAAAGGAGAAGAGGTTTAATTTTACTTGTAGTTTCAGGGGACTCGGTCCACTGTGGTTGACTCCAAGGCAGGAACGTCATGGTGGAGGGGTGTGGTGAAGGAGAGATGCTTACCTTATGGTGATCAGGAAGCAGAGCATGGAAGAGGCAAATGACCAGATAGAGTAACAGAGGTCATGTACCTGTGATCCGCTCAGACAGACCCTTCCTCCAGTTCGTTTCCTATGACTCTCTTCTGGTTTCTCTATGTCCTGGTAAACACTGTGTTTTGCTGTTTTTTAGACTTGCTGATTACGTTCTTACTTTACAGGATATGTGGTTAAGAATATTATAGTTTAGTTGGAAAAACAAAAAGTGTGCCCACGAAAGCACAAAGAGATGTCAAAATAAAACAAAAGCAAACAATAGTTATTTCAATTTCTTAACATTCCTCTACCTACATTTTCCAGTGATGTTTTCTCTCTCATTACCTCTTGGCACAAATGCACACCTTCAGGAAGCTTTCCTTGGAAAAAAACATGTACATATTGACACATGACACGATTACCTTTTAGTCTATGCTGGATTGCTTGTGTGATTGTGGTCTATAAGATTCTATTGCTTAGTGGTATCATAGCCATCTTAGTCCATGTAAGAACACTCTGTGAAGTTTGCACAGTGATGAAATCACCTAACATGAAGCTAAGCATTATCGTATACAGAGATCTACCTATCAATCTACCTGGAGATTATTTAACTAAATCCTGCACTAGAAGTAAATACTTGGCCCTCTATACATTCTCTGTCCCATAGAAATGCAAAGGAAAATATTTTATCAGTTTAAAACTTAATTGCCATTCACAATTCATGAGTGACGTCTAAACTTCTGTACTGCTTTTGAAGACATAATTCAGCTCATTTCACCTGGCTTATTTAAACTGTATTTTTTATGCAAGTCCAAAAAATGTATTTTTTCAGTTAGGCTGTTCAGTAGTCTCTACAGAGGGAAATCACATCTTCCTTTGGCACATTTCTCCCTCTGTTATCAAGAGTCAGTTTTCCTTTCTTTCTGATTCCAGTTGCAACCTCGCTAACCAAGGGCTTTGCTTTGGTCAAATCTCTTCCAGTGCTCCCTGTTATGAATGCCATAGTAGCACTGGTTGGAATCAAGGCTCCAGCTGTTGGCTTTTATTTTATTTTAACATCTCCTTGCTTTCTGAACACAATTTTTATCTTTCTAACTGAACTATACTATTCTTAACTGCAAAGAGAGCTTATAAAAATATTTTTATATCTCCCATGGTGCCTGCCATGCTTCTAGGCATATAGGGAAGGATCAAGAAATACTTTTTTGGTTTTAATTGAATTAGCATCCAGGGAAAGCAATTTAGAAAATAGTATATAATTCATATCAAATGTCTGAAAGTTTCTTAAAGAAATTTGTAGGAAAATTGCTTCAAAGATTATGAGTTCTTACTTAGAAATTTTCTTGTAAGTCAGAGCATAGACAATTTTAAGGATCTTTATGTGAATGATACCTAAAAATCATGGTACACTGTATGTGCTCAGTCTCAGCAACTAAAATGATCATCACACTATTAGGGTCCTAGGTACAAATTATATTCTGGCCAAAAATTGTGTTAAAAAGTTTCAAATTTATAATCTTATTTAATCCATATATCCACTAGATATCACAGCTTTCATTTTTCTTTTAAATAATATGATAGCGGATGAGTCAGATAAAATGAATTGGCTAACTGCACACAATTAAGAAATACCTGCGCTGGGACTAAAATTTAGGTTGATGTAACTCTAACAGCTACATTCTTTATCACTGCTCTTTTCTTCATGGTCTAGCATGAATGATCAGAGAAGAATAAAAGTATCCCTAACTCATACATATATTTTGACTAAGAGCCAGTAAGCAATGTAAACAATCTGATCGCAAGAGCTTTTTCATGAGAATTTCCTCTTTTCAAAGACACTAGGTGACAGTTTGTAGACTAAAGTAAGACTAATTGGACTAAGGGATAAATTAGAAGACAGCACACATGGAATTAAAAAATCTGTTACAGAAATCATCACAGAAAAATTTCTAAATATGAGGAAAATATACAACAGATAGGTAAGTGAGGCTTCCAGAATGCCAAATAACTATGGTGAGAAGAGAAGCTGATGTACAATGAAAAGACAGCCGTAAAAGCTATCAGAGAAAAGAAAAATCTCGCTTATAAAGGTAAACATTTTAGGATTGCAGCAGACTTTTCAAGACAAGCATTAAAGGTCATGACAGCTTAGAATGAAGTTTTTTCAAGCCCTAGATGAAAACATCTTCCAATCCAGACTATGTCCTACAAAACTATCTTTCAGAATTGATGGAGGAATAAGGGTTTTTATGACAATACCCTAAGATTTAAGTGAACACCAAACCAGCATTCCAAAAAATATTCAAGAATTTCCTAAGACAGAGACAATGAAGGCAAAAAAGCCAGAAAGTCAGTTGGAGTTAATGCATCAAGCAGTATGAGTAGTTAGAGGAAAAAAAGGAAAAATAAAAGAATCAACCAAAGAAAAAGAATGCAATGACAATAATAAATCAAAACATTTCATTAATAACCCTCAATGTAGGGCTGGCGATATAGCTCAGTGGCATAAGCACCTGCCTGGCCAGCGCGAGGTCCTGAGTTCGACTCCCGGTACCCGCATTAAAAAAAAAAAAAAACCCTCAATGTAATTGGCTTCAGCTCCCCAATTAAAAGACAGATTGGCAATCTAGGTGACAAAACAGAATCCAACAACCTATTGCACTGAAGATACTTGTGTAACACAAAAAGAAATTCATGGACAAAAACAATCACAGGAGGAAAAACCATATTCCATTCACCAGGGTCCCAAATGTAAGCAGGGGTAGCTATTTTATTCTCATTGATCATGAGTGATGAAGAAGTTCATTACATATTATTTAAGGGGATAATTCAACAGGAAGACATTAACAATTGTCAGTGTATATGCACCAAATACTGTGTTACTAAACTCTATAAAACAAACACTGCTGGACATAAATGAACCAATAAACACCAACATAGTCATAGTGGATGACCACAGCATGCCACTTCTGCAAAGAGGATATATCAGCTAAACAAATAAATCAGTGAAGAAATATCACAGCTGAATCACATTTTGAGCAAATTGACTTAATAAATATTCACAGAGTGTTCTACTCTACTACAACAGAATACACATTCTTCTCAACATCACACAGAACTTTCTCCAAAATAGGCCACATACTAGTCCATAAATACAATCAGATTACAGTGTACTGAAACTAGAAAACAAGTGCAAGAGGACTCCCACACCACCTTTCTGGCCACCACAGCCAAACTACCAACTCCTAGCTGGCTCTGCACCTTGGTTTTCCTCAGTACAGTATGGGGAGAGGTGACAGCCAAATAACCAATCTGATTAAGGATGAAACCACACCCCAAGCAGACTTTCACTCCAGGCCTGAAGTGCTACCTAAGTGCAAAGAGTGTGTGAGAGACAGCCATGAAAGACAGACCCAGAAAGGGTGAGGGCGAGACATAGATTCTCTGATATCCCCTAAGAAGCTCGAACTTAGGCCAGAAAAATCAAAAGGTCTGCATTCTGTGGTGGGAGGCCAAGTCTGGTGGGCATAACCTTTGGAGGGAGTGAGGCATATAGAACCTTGAATAGCCATGATTAGAAAAAAACTCATTACACCATATCATAATTAAAATACCAGAAATCTAACACAAGAGCAGAATCTTAAAAGTTGTTAAAGAAAAGCAACAAATCATTTATAAAAGAAAATCCATCAGAATTTCAGTAGCCTTCATAACACAAACATTAAAAGACAAGCATAGCTAGGCATGAAGTGTTTCAAGCCCTAAAAGAAAACAACATCTAACCCAGATTGTTATATTCTACAAAATTATCTTTCAAAATTGATGGAAAAATAGAATATTTCCATGAAAATTAGCACCTAAAAATTCATGGCCACCTAACCAACACTCTATAAAATTCTCAAGAATTTCCTAGAAAGAGACAATTAATATAACAATGCAAAATGTCCAATAGAATGAATGCACCAAGTAGGGGAAGCAATTAATTAGAAAGAAAAGAGAGGAAAGTAGCGACAGGAAAAGAATACAATGACAGAAATAAGTTAATATCTTTCAGTTGCAAGTACCAAATGTGAATGGTCTCATTTCATCAATCAAAAGATACAGATTAGTAGAAGTGATAAATAAACAAAGTCCAATGATATGCTGTATACAAGCAACACATTTAACATAAAAAGAAATTCATAGACTAAAAATCAAATGGCATAAAACAATATTCCATGCAACAGGAACCTGAAATGAAGCAAGAGTAGCTATCCTATTTATAGATGAAGTAAAATTTAAGTCAAAGCTTATCAAAAAAGGGAAGCAAGGACACTCTATATTGCTAAATAGAACTATTCAACAAGTAGAGATAACAATTATAAACATATATGCACCAAACCCAACTTCATAAAACAAATCATAATCTACATAAAAGATCAGGTAATCATCAGTACAAATATGGTGGGAAACCTCAAAACTCCACTATAACAAATAGACAGTTTAACTAAACAAATAACCAACAAAGAAATACCAGAGTTGAAACAAACCTTTGAACAAACGGACTTAATAAATACATAGTGTTTCACCCAATAAGAAGAGAATATACATTCTTTTCTGCAGCACATGGTACTTTCTTCATAATAGACTATATACTACCTAATTAAGCATGCTAAAGTAAATGCAAAATAATTGAAATTTTACCAGGCATATTGTAAGATTACAGTGCAATGAAACCATAAGTCAATGACAAAAGAAACCACATAAATTACACAGACATGGAAATTAAAGAGCACACTCTTGAATAATCAATGCTTCACAGAAAAAAATTAAGGAAGATATAAAACAGTTCCTAGAATTAAAAGATAATGCCAGTGCAACTTATCAGAATTTATGTGACACAATAAAAGCAGTCCTATGAGGGACGTTTATAGCTGTGAATGACCGCATCAGAAAAAACAGAACAAGTCCAAAAATGTAACCCAGTGATGCAAGTCAAGGTCCTAGAAAAACAAGAACAATCCAAATTCAGAGCTTTTGCATAAAGGAAATTACAAAGTTCAGAGGAGAAACCAATGAAATGGAGACTTAAAAACAATACAACAATCAATGAATCAAAGAGCTGGTTCTTTGAAAGAATAAACAAAATAGACAAACCTTTAGCAAACCTTATCAAAAAAGGAAAGAAAGACACAATCAATGTAATAAGAAATGAAAAAGCCAAAAGCACAATGGATACTGGGGAAATCCAGTATATTATTAGCAACTATTTCACAAATGTGAATGCCAAAAAATTGGAGAATTCAGAAAAAATAGAGATATTTCTAGATACATATGAATTAACAAAACTGAACCCCCCGAAAAAAGTCCTGAATAATCCAATAACAGATAATGAAAATGAAGAAGTTACAAAAAACCTACCAATTAAGAAAAGCTCAGAATCTGATGGATTCACTTCTGATTTCTATAAGAATTTAACAGATGAATTAACACCAATATTCCTCAAACTCTTCAGTGAAATTGAGAGGCAGGCGGTACTCCAAATATCATTCTTGGAACCTAGCATTACTCTGTTCCCCAAACCACACAAAGATCCAATTGAAAAAGAGAACTGCAGGCCCCCCTCCGTCCAATGACCAACTATCACCACTCCTGTTCAATGTAAACCTTGAAATATTAGCCCGAGCAATTAGATGAATGGATAAAGAAAATATGATATTTATGCACAATGCAGTTCTACTCTTCTATTATGAAGGATAAATTTGAGTCATTTGTAGGAAAAAGGATGTACCAAGAATCCATAATGTTAAGTGAAATAAATCAGACATGAAAGCTTAAATATGATAAGGTTTCTCTTATATGACAAACTCGATATATAAATAAATGTAAGCACAAAATAAAAGATAGTAGGGAGAAGGGAGATAGATATTCTGCAAGTGGAAAAAGGACTGAAAGATGGAGAAAGGGGAAGCGGGAGTGGAAGGGTACATAAAAAGAATTAAGATGTGCCATGTCTATGTACCAACTACTCACAATACATGTATTCATTATGTATCACAAATATATAAAAAAAAGAATTTTTTGCGAATCACTTTCTACAGATACAGCCCTAACATCTTTAATTTTCTGTTGTTTTTCAAAAAAGTTTTCATATGTGGTTCCATATTTTTTCTCCTTATTCTTATGGCTTCTATTGATATTTTTCCATATTTCTTTCCTACTGCCATGATTACAGTACCTTACCAACAGTTCTGGTTACCTTTTACCTTGCTCTGTGCAAAATACCCACATACCTCACAGAGAATCATCACATAAAGGGTCATTTTCCACAGAACATTCAATGGCTAGAAAAAGATCAACAGTAGCCGCTATTAACAATTGATAAAAACACAAGATTTAATATTACTGGATTTGTTTAGATTGCTGTCTTTGCTATGTTCTACAAGAATGTTTTTGGGACAATCCTCATTATTTCATTCTTTTCCATTTTTTAGTTTCTCAGTGAATTAAGTATGCTTTCTAAACTTAGTAGATGTACTATATATATACATACATATGTATATGTATATATATATATTAAGTAAACAGATACAAGAATGAAAATCTAAGATTAATAATGAGATCTGAGTAATAACATCTCCTATTCACTCAACTGCAACTCTTTAGATTACTGATAATATAAGCCTGTGGTTCAAGTAAGAGAGAAATTATGCCATTTTTAGTTTTCTGACCTTTCCAAAAGTGTGTATTTGAAATCTAGAAAAGTTTTTCAAGAAAATTAGTTATTCTTTAGAAAACTGTAAAAATGACACACTTACTATTTGACTACTGAATTAATCTCCCCTCTTTTTTATGGTCCTCACCCTGTGATAACTACTAGATCTGAAAACTGGGGAGAATGAACCCTAGAAAAGAAAACGATTGAGCTTTTGGACATGCTTAATTTTAAATGACTTTCAAATGAAGATTTATAAATTTATAGATTTGTTGTTTTCACATAAGGAAGACAGTTTCTCTGACATGTTTATTTATGCAGGGAACAAGAGCATTCAGTGATGGAACAGAATTGTACCATGATTGTAAGTATAAACATTTGGTATTCCATTTATCCCCAAATAAAATTGAAATTTGCAACACTTCATTTAGCAGAATATTAATCCCCCAAGACTGGAAAGGAGAGCTAGTGTGAACAAAGCTTTGCAGAGTGGATCAAGTTAAAAACACACATGTACCCACATCCATGCATACACCTATGGGAGCACATGGGAAGAAAGCAGCTACACATAGTTATAGAAGTCTTGGCTCTATACTTACAAATTTATCTATGTTTTGACCACTGGTCCATTTGCTTAGAATAGAGCAGGCCACACTGCAATGAATAATTATTTAATCAAATAATTGTTCCATGTCTCCAACACCACTTCTTTAAGAAATCATGCTGGAAAAAAGGGCAGCAAATATGTAAATTGGAACTGATGAGGGGATTATGTTTCACTAAAAAAAAATTAAAAATTGGAATAAAAATAGCCTGCAAATCCCTCTAAGCCAAGCCCTGTCTCCGAATTACAACACCAGCGCCTGTCGGCTGTGATAATTTCACTTCATTAAGTTCCAGATATAAATAGAGAGCCCTTTTTTCCATGCAGCACTTTAAATAAGTATGGACTGAAAACACAGGGGTTATTGATCCACTCAGCTGTTTGTTATTGGGTCTTTGGTCTTGCTTCATTGTGTGCATTAGAAACTTTCAAACACCTATATCATGAAGCCAGGGACAATTCACCTCTGTGAAACTCATTTTAAGAGTATTGCTCCCACTGCCAAAAAAAGTTAAGAGAATAAATCTCATCAAGTACGCTACAAACTAAAATGCAAAACAGACTTGTGTACACAACATGTAAAAATGCAGATAAATTAATAAGAAAAGTTGATTAAATGCCAGTGTTTCAGGCATTAGTAGCAGATTACTTTATGCAGTAAGATAATATAAAATACATTATTTTTTTTTCTGGCTGTGTATGGGTTTGTATCCAAAGGTGCTTTTTCCCCCTCTAAATCAGAGTTTTCTGTGTGATAGACTTTTCAGATAATGTACCATATAAATAAGATTTTTGAAATTAACAATGTCCCCCGGAATTTTGAAGAATAAAATTTTCACATGGGAGAACATTAATTCTAATGCTTCAAATAAAGTTTTGACAAAAGCAGATGATTGAAATCGGAAAGCAAAACCAAAAGAGTATTTTTAATAGTTTAAGGCAGGGATTGGCATACTTGTTCTGTAAAAGTGGGAAAATAAATAATAATACATTGGTACTTCTATAAGCATTAAAATGTAACCCTTTAAAAAATGTAAAAGCTCTTCTTAGCCTGCAGACCTTAGAAAAACAGGTGGTGTGCTGTATTTGGCCCATAAACCAGCTTGCCCAGCTTGGCCTAGGATATACCAAGATACTGTCCTTTTATCGTTTTATTTATTTGTTTTTATTTTTCTGTAGGTTAAATCTAGCCACTGATTGAGTATGGACAGTTAGTGAGTTTCAGCTTTAATCTTTTATCTCAGAAAACTCAGATTTTAAATTGTTTCAAGAGGGAAAATGACTTTGCAAAGCCTTAATGTCAATGGGCATTTGTCCATCTAATAAAATGACTTGGCATCTCTGGGTACCAATAAGCATGATCAGCCAGATGGCGTTGGCAGCGATCTAAGAGTTGAATAGCGGAATGAGGCTGTAGATCAACATTAAGGGGCAAAGTATGAGAAATGAGGTGGAAGTACAGAGGTGTTGCTTGGGGTCTGGCATGGCTTGTGCTTGACTCAAATCAGTTGATTCTATGAATCCTTTATTTTATAAACATCAGTTTAGAAAACAGCTTCCAGAGGCCAATACTCAAGGACAAGATGATTAAGGCAGTTGTTTAAGTTATCTTCAACTTTATCAGCTTTGGCATGTATTGGTAAAGTGGTTATTATTCCTCCCAAATTAAATGAGTGTAACAAAAACAAACCATGACCCTAACTGGCTTGATGTTATATTTCTAATATAGCTAATATCTGGCTAGCTGAGAGAAGAAAACTCTTGAAGAGATTTTCGTGGCAGTTCTTTCTGAACTTCAATAGATTTCTGAATGTGCAACATTCAAGAGATCACAAAGGAGTTGCAACAAGGTAAGAAAACAGCCCGCGTAAGGCAATTTGTGAGATATATAATTTCAATATCTAAGAGAAGAATGAGCCTACCAAAGAAACATGGGAAGGGTGGAGATACAGTTCACTACTTCTGAACCAGGGATTGTGAGAGAGCTATGACATTAACAGCAGGACCTCTGAGAGCGTATGAGTTCAAAGCACTGTGTACAGACTAACTATATTATACACATATGCCTAGCATGTGTATATGTGTGCTGATGTGATTGTTTTGCTACAAATGATGCCAAAAGCGTTGCTTAATTATAAAACTGATAGCTAAGAGCTACTCTATACCAGGCACCCTTGAAAGCTTTTTATAGGCACCATGCTATTTATTCATCATGGTAACCCACCCGGGAGGTAAATACTATTCCCAAGATTTGAGGAGGAGGCATAGAAAAGGAAAACACAGAATGTGATGTATATCAATATGCACTGAATTCCCCATAAAGAAGATAGCTCTGTTAAGGAAAGAGAGAATGTTGGACCTCTTGATAGTGTTACGTGGACTGCAGAAGTGGAGATGAAAAGATTTTTTTTTTAACTTGTGAGAAACTTCATTCTGATTTCTAAGCCAGTTTGTAAGTTGCTTACATAAGGTTTGCCAAAAAGCATAATGCCTTGTGTTTTCTTTTCATATGTATTCCTACACTGCGATACAATACTTTGTGTTGCTATAATAGAATACTACTGATTAGGTAATTATAAAGAAAATATACATTTATTTCTCACAGTTCTGTAGCCTTGGAACTTCCAGAGCAAGCAGCAATGCCTGGTTAGGACCTTCTTGCTGTGTCACCAAGTGACAGAAGGCAGAAGGACAACAGTGTGTGTGTGTGTGTGTGTGTGTGTGAGAGAGAGAGAGAGAGAGAGAGAGAGACAGAGAGACACAGAGAGAGAGAGAGAGAGAGATTCATCCTTTTAGAAGGAACCCACTACCTATTCAACTAACTATTCAACTCTCCCCAGGTAACCGCCTACTATTTTTTATGAGGGCGGAGGCTTGATTACCTAATCACTTGTCAAAGTCTCTCTTCTCTAGACTACTGTATTGGGGATTAAGTGTTCAGTACATGAATTTTAGGGGACATATTCAAGCCACAGTACTCATATAGAATCATGCAACTTCAGCATTGAGTAGTAGCAATGTAATGCCTGCCACATAAGTGATTTTAAATTTTCTAGGACCCATATTAAAAAAAGAAACAAGTGAAACTAATCTCAATAATGTATTATTATTTTGCCCTAAGTTTGTAATTTCAACAAGTAATTGATATAGAATTAGGTGAGATATGTTGCACTATTTGTGTTGAATCTTTACACTTACAGCATATTTCAATTCAGATGTTAAATCTCTTTGAAAATACTTGATCTATAGCTTGAGTTCTTAAAATGTACGGTTGAAAAATATATTCACATACTCAAGCTGCTCCAATCATACTTAACTGAATGAAGGGCTAGACACTAACTGAATAGCTGAATGAAGGGCTAGACATTAAATTTAGAAGAGTCAAAATTAACACAATTTAAATTCAGTTTATTCATCACATTGGTTCTAACTGATGTATTGAATGCAGGTATTCAGAGACCGCCTGTGCTTGGTGTCTATCACCCTGGCAGTGCAGCTCTAGATTATAGTTTTTAATCCCTAAGTGTTTATCCGAATCAACTTTAAAGCTTACGGATCAAAATAAATAGTATTGATTAATAAGACAGTTAACCCATATTGAGCACTTTCTATGTTTTAGCTTTATTGAGTTTCAGCATTATCATTTTACAGATCAGAAAAATAAGGCATAGCAGGGTTAAGTAATTTATCTAAGATTGCATAACTAAGAGTGACAAAGGTCCTGCAAAGCCTTTGATCTTAAATATTCTACGGCATATGGTAAAACACCATTCTATAGAGAATTCATAGGTTCCAGAAACTGCTGAGAATGATAATTTACTGTATAATTTTTTTTTCTTTGCAGTCCTAGGGATCAAACCCAGGGCATCATTCATGCTAGGCAAGCACTGTACAACTGAGCTACATTTCTATCTTGATTTACCTTTCTAACCCAGCTCTTGATTAGACCCTGCATTTTTTATATGGTCCCCACCTAATTATGTGGCACTTCACCACTCACTATGGCATCACTGTCAGGTTTCTCCAAAACTAAGAAGTCGGGACTAAATATTGGTTTAATGTAAACAAACTACCCTTCAAAACCTTTGTTGAGGATTTGAGCATGGTTGTTAAAACAAAAATCCTTTGTTTCTGGCAATATCTTGGTGAAATAATCCTGCAGAATGTCTGCTTCACATTGTTGTGCTTAAACTTTTTCTTATAATTATAAAGGGATTAACTAAATCCTCAAGTAGTTTCAATCTATGTTTTCATATTTACAAGAAGCTGGTGCTTCTTGGTGATTGTGCAGATAACATCTAGAAAACATTGTTATTGATTTATGTGGTTACTAGGTAAAATAGGGAAACAAATGAGATTTTTAAGAAAAATTCCTAGGTATGTAGGCCCTGAAAACGCTGCTAAGTTAGCTTGAAATTGAAGCCTGTGAGTTAAGAACACAACTTTCATTTATTCAGCAACAACTGGAAAGAGTGCACGTTTCCATGGAGACATGTAAGCCATTTCCTTTCCCACATTATGAGCACAGGCCCTTCTCCCAAGTCTGATTTCCGTCCCTTCACCCAAGAATTGGTGAGATTGGGAACTCTGATCCTAGTGTCTGGCATGGCTCCAGGCAGAACAATAAAAAAAGACATAAATCATGGGGAAAAGAGGTTAACGCCAGTGGGAGGTGTGAAGGTGGAGAGATGAAATATGGCTGCCACTGCACATCTGCAGAATCCAGAACACATTTAACTAGGAAGAGTGCATCTGAATGAATTTCACAGAGCAGATGTTGACATGTGCTACTAAGGACTTACAGCCCAGTTGCAATCAATCCTGCACTTTCGTAGATAATTCTTTACCTTCAATTTTATTTCTTTTTTTTTTTTTTTTTTTTTTTTTTTTTTTTTTTTTTTGTAGGCACCAGGGGTCGATCTCAGGACCTTGTGCGCCAGCAGGCGCCCATGCTGCTAAGCGATATCACTGGCCCTTTTTTTGTATGTGGATTCCGGGAGTCGAACTCAGGACCTCGTGCTTGCCAGGTAGGTGCTTACACCTCTGAGCCATCTCATCGGCCCCTCAATTTTATTTCTAAGACTTTGTTTTTTCAGTTTTTCATTGATTGCTTTGTTTGCTGCTTTAGTAACCAATTATTAAGTACCTGCTAAGTGCAAAGCATCATGATGGATCACAGGGTATATTGGGGAATCTGAATGTCATATTTTATATCTAAATGTCCCTATAAACTTCATGCACTCATAGGAGGCGCTTTGGGGAGGTGCTTGGATCATGGGCTGTAATACTTATCAGTGTATTAGTCCACTGATGAGTTTACAGGTGGGTGTGATGTTGGGAAGTGAAGCCTGGTGGGAAGAGGTGGGTCCGTGTGGGCATGGCTTGGAAGGGCATATATATCCCTCCTCCTTCCTTGATCCCTCTCTGCTTGCTAGCTATGTCATGAGCAATTCTTGTCTGCCACAGTCCTCTGCCATGCTGCTCTCTCTTGGAGCCAGCCAAATATGGACTGAAAACTCTACAAACTGGTAGCTAAAGTAAGCCTTTCCTCCTTTAAATTGTGGGTGTCAGTATTTGTCTCAGTGATGAGAAAGTAACCAAGACACTGAAGGAAATTGTTCCGGACATGAGCCCTAGCATGAACTAGAAAACCACTGTATTGGACAGTTTTCCTATTGCTGGGACCAAATACCTGACACACACTACTCAAAAGAAGAGAGGTTTATTTGGCTCATGGTTTAAGAGGGCTTAGTCCATATATGGCTTCCTCCAAGTCAGAAACATCATGGAAGAAGGGCATGGAGGAACAAAATTGTTTAGATTATTGTGGCTTGCAAACAAAGCTGGAGAACAGTGCCAGAAAAGAAGTAGATAAAACAAAATGTAGTATGCAAGATCCAATTTCTATGACCCACCCCAACATACCCAGAATTGTACTTTACTAGTCCCCTAGGTTGTTTGACTAGCTTGACTCACTTATGGGATTTTAACAGCCTTTTGTTTCCAAAAGCTGAAGTGAACTGAAACTGTGAATACTTCCTCAGCCCAGGATTCTCTTTGGAGTCAAGGCTGCCTGTGTTGTACCCACTTGGATTAGTCACTAATAGAGGGATGTGAGATGAAGACTGGAGGTGACCTCAGTCAAAAAGTGAAGGAAAAAGTGGCAAGATCCGAGTGTCAGGGCGTGTATACTGCACTCTGTCTGTGTAGACTTTTTGGAAGTATTGATATCTCTAGTGGAGTTGCCTATCAATTCCAGGGATGCTGAAGACCAGGAAACAGAGGTTTTGGATTTGCTTTCTCAAAGATTCCCACAATGGACCCCAAACTGTTTGTCCTTTTCCATAGTTTTGTATACTATGCAGTACTCTGGGACTTCATTTTTCAGTACTGTAGCTTAAACCCAGTATATTTCTTCATCATTTTACTACGGTGTTGATCATTTACCACAAGTTCTCTTAAAGTGACAGTAATTAGAAATATCTGACTGTATCAGCTACTCCAATAAGGAGATGAAAATAATCCCTTCCTCCTCTTAATATCCATTTGTTACTTTCCTATGCATTTTCCCTTCTGAACTAAGAATTATAGATGTTATTACCATTCCATTATCATTGTGCCTAATACAATGCATCATTTGTCAGCTGTTTATTAAATTTAGAGTGAATTCAATTTAGGGTAGTGATTAAAAATGGCAAATGGAAAAATGTTTAATTATCTTTTGAGGAAAAATATCATTTTCTCCTCAAGACAATTTTCTAAGCACTTCCAGTTTTTGTTTTTCTGTCACACACATAGAAGACCCATAGAAAATCAAAGCCTACAAGAGGCTATGCACATTTTAGCTCTAGGGAGAAAAAGATGAAAGGAGAGGAGAAAAAGAGAAATAGAAAGAAGCAGTGTCAGACTCAACAAGGAGCGAGGATTGCATCAGGGAACTTGATTTCTCCCCTCAAATAGACTAAAAACAATAGTGGCAATAGCTTTACCGTACCCCCATTATGCACAGCTCCTTTAAAATTTTTGTAACATTAACTCACTAAATCCTGACAACAACATTTTGACGTGTGTAATATTATTACCCCCATTTGAGAAATGAAAGCACTGAGCCCCAAGAAAGTAGTTGTGTAGCTTACGTACAGCTGTATAGCTAGTACAATTTGACAACAGAGTACGCAAGACCAGGCAATAAGGCATCACAGCGTGTGCTCAAAGGTCCACACTATGGTGCATTTCCTCAAAACCTCACTGCTGTGCACCATGTCCCTCCTTTGTGCTTGTCGTCTGGTCTGTGCTCTTCTGTTCAATCAGCCTGTTAATGTTGTGAACCGGTTTTCTTATTTATCATTACAGCAATGGAGACACTGAAGTTCAGGAAAGGAATGCAAGTTATCCGAGATTCCCCACAAGTGATACAAATGCAGGTTATCAAAGTGCAAAGTACATTCTTCTCTTTGCCACAGTACTTTTTAATTAAACTGTGTGAAAAAGCTTTCTATTCTATCTTTAACTTTATTGGAAGAACTAAAGATTCCCCTGAGAGCAGTTAAGCTCCCAGCCTTGTACGTGAAAGTAAGGAAATGTTTGGGAGTTTTATGTTTGACTGCCTTCCAGGACCTGTCTGAGAAGCAGGCTTATGAATCCAGCTATCATTGTCTGGCACCATACATCAACCTCCACAAGTGCCATGAGTCCGTGCGGACTTTCAGTTTATTTGCAATACGAAGGGTTAAAGTGAATCACTGGTAACTGTTATACACAAGCATTTACAGTATGGTCACCCATTAGAAAAATAAAACTCTTCTTTAAACCAATATTGATTCCAAAGATAGGACTCAAATAAATATTACGCCAGGACATGATTTTTTAATTTAAAATATTAAAATTGTAACTATACATTCACACATTTATATACTGCCATTGTACTTGAAAGATTGTTTCCTCAGAAACAAATGTGATAAATGGTTTGGTTATTTCAGTTTAGAAATAAGCAGCTATAGAAATCACATTTTAATATATTCCAGATTAGGCTGCATGCTATATTTGTAATAAGGACTGTTTCCAACATTAGTTGGCAGATCGCTCATATGAACAATTATCCAAATAGCTATTAGGATATGATTGCACTCATTTCCAGGCAAAGCAAGGTTGCCAGAACTAAGCCTGGCTGCTGGTTAGATTTTGGTTTGACTTTTAGAGAAAGCCACAAGAATTTGTCAGTCATCTTGGCTGTAAGGGAGTCTCCCTGTTTTGAGGCGAGTCTCCTTCCTACTTGAAAATAGAGGCAAATGTGTTTAACCTTTGTTTGCTTTTTATACTTTTACATGATCTAGAAGGGAAAAAATAAAACAACAACAAGGAAAGGAAAGAGGTGGAGGGGAAGGGAGAGAAGGGGAAGTTTTGCACAGGAAAGTAACATGGAACACCAAGACAGTGACGATGTGAAAGGTTTAAAAATCATGGTTCTGGAGAAATATGGGAACAAGGAATATAGCTCCATAGCTATACACAGATCATCTTGTGTATATGCTCCGTAGTTATATCTCCGTGGAGAGCCCCATGCTTAGCATAATTGGTACAATGGATGCCAAAAAGAAATGGTGTTTACAGAAACGAAGAATCAAACTTTTTTCTGTTGCCCATTCATTATGCTTCTGCATAGTTTGGCACTTGGGGACCCTGCTAGTTAATCTAGTCCAACACTCTACCCAGAAAACAGTGACTCCCTTAGACTAGGTGAAGAAAAGCTCCCTTTGTGCTCAGGTCTGAGGATGGTAGGAAGATTATTTAGAAAGTCTATGTGCTTCATGGGAGTGGAGTGATCCCTCCCTCCCACAGCCGCACGATGATGGAGGTTTATGACAGGTCTCAGATTCCGCTCGTCAACCACCAAAACCACTGTCCTTGCCACAGCTGGAAAGGTCACCATGCTTTTTCACATTTGGGGATGAGAAATAGCTAAAAGGGCCAACAGAGTTTTTCTTTTAATTAGAAGTTATTGAAGTCCAGTGATGATCTCTCCAATGTATTTTAACAGTTTGAGTCTGGAAAGACAAGTTATCTGGATGTTATCTTTAATGGAAATAAAAGGTCACACACTCAGAGGGGTTTTATAATGTTTGGTGTTTTTGCTGAACATACATAGAAAGAAGGCATTTTACTTTGCATAGACTCTAAGTACCTACAATAGGCATCTAGTTGAAGTTTTTGCTTCTGGTAATTACAATCAAAACTGAACTATGTAAAAAGGATGGTCATCTATAAGTGGGTTTTATGTTCTATTTTCAATGGTTTTTATTAATTCCCTAACTATTTTGACATTGGAATTTAGAACATCAATACAAGGAAATCGAGGAATCATTTTTATAATTATCCTATACCACTCAATAAATGTTAGGTGAAAATAATTACAAACATTTATGTATTTGTCTAACATTTACTGAGCTCTTGCCATATGCAAAGCTCTAAATTCTTACAAATACACTATCTCTTTTGATACTCAGAACAATGCTCTTGGAGGAGGAAGATTACCACCGCCATTTACAGATGTGGAAACTGTAGTGGAGGGGTGTGTCTGCTTGTCCAAGTGCACAAGAAGCTGAAGGCAGATCAGGCATACAGACTCAGGTGAAAAACACAAGCTCAGTGCTGAATGGGCCACCATCATTAAACGTACAATGCTGAGGGAAATTTGCGTATATTTTATCTCATAAGAACCTGAAAGTAGTTGGTTTTAATATGGTAACAAGAAGAAAAAAGAAGGGGAGGAAAAGGAGTAGGAGGAGGAGGAAGAGGAGGGGCATTGATTGAAGAAGGAAAGGCTTTTAAAATCAGGTGCCAATATCTTTGCTCTCCTCACAGAAATAAAGCCTTTTTCCTCATGACCAGCATATATGAAAGGAATCCAGAGGGGTTTGAAAGATGGTAGTCGTCCCCAAAATTTTTGGCTGTGTGTCTAAGGAAAGAGTTAAATTCACAAGTTTTCTTTATTGATTACTATGAAAAAATGAGATGAGAGATTCTGAGCAAACAAAATGACTAGGTGAAAATACTAGCTGTTAGTAAAAGCAAGTCAAACCGTGAATCTACTCCGAGTGAAAATATATTGAGATTTGTTTTCTTTTGGCCTTTCCCTTGCTTCCCATATATCATAATATTTTCAGCATTTCTTTTTGTTATAAGAATAGAAAATGCATTTGATACTTACAAATAAAAGATACTGAATAATGAGTACTATAAAATTAGCAAGATTGTATTTTCTTGAACATCTTCTTTTTTATTTTAATGAGGAAAAAAAACCAATAAAAACAATGATACACAATATGTTGCATATTGTTGTCTTCAAAGTATTTGCTCAGATTACAAGATACAGGCATGCAAAATTGATCAGATAATATAAGCACAAACAGTTCTTTTCAATGAACTAAAAGAAATTAGTAGTATAATTATCCAAGCTATCATATATATATTTATATATATATGTATAATTATATATATATATGATAAATATATATTCTTTTCCCTTCATTCTTTTCTCCTTTACCCCATCCCAGTTGTTCTTTCCTTTTGAACAGTTTCTTTCCCTTTCACAATATCTATTGTACATTTTACATCTTATTTACTCTTTTGGTTTCTTACACTGGGGAGATAATACAATGTTTACACATGTGAGTCTGATTTATTTCACTTATAAGAATGGTCTCTAGTTGCATCCTTTTGCCTATAAAATCCCCAAATTCATCCTTCTTTATAGCTGAGTAGTACTCCATTGTCTAAAATACCACATCATTTTTACCCATGCCTCAGTTGATGAGCATTTGGGTTGTTTCCAAGATTTAGCTATTATAAATTGTGCTGCTATAATCATGGGTGCACATACATCGCTGTAGCATGATGTTTTTAATTCTTCTGGGAAAATACCTGGAAGGGAAATAGCTGGGTTGAATAGGACCTCTAATCCTAGTTTTTTGAGGAATCTCCTCACTGATTTCCACAGTGGTTGTACTAGTCTGCACTCCCACCAACAGTGGAAAAGGATTCCTTTTTCCCCACAGCCCCTCCAGCATTTGCTATTGGTTGATTTCCTGATGATAGCCATCCTTTCTGGGGTGAGATGGAATCTCAGTGTTGTTTTAATTTGCATTTCTCAAATGACTGATGATGTTGAACATTTTTTCATATATTTATTTGCCATTTGTATTTCTTCATCTGAGAAGTGTGTATTCATCTCAGATGCCCATTTTTGGATTGGGTCTTTGAATTTGGGTGGCCTAATTTTTAAAAAAATTTTATATGTTCTAGATAGAAGTCCTTTGTCTGAGGGACAACTGGCTAAAATTTTTTCCCACTCTGTGGGATGTCTTTTCACTCTGTCAGTGATTCCTTTTGATGTGCAAAAATTTTTTAATAAGATGAGATCCCAGTTGTTGATTCTTTGAAGTACTTCCCATGCAGTTTGGGTTTTGTTCATGAACTCTCTTCCTACCCCTATGTCTTCAAGATTTCCACCTACTTTGTCTTCCAGTAGAATTAGTGTTTCTGTTTTAATGTTTAGATCATCTCTAAATTTCTTGTAGAATTCAGCTGTGAATCCATCAGGACCTGGACTTTTCTTTGTTGATAAGTTTTTAATTACCTTTTCAATTTAATTAACTGATATTAGGTTATTCAGAATTTTTATGTCTTCTTGATTTAGCTTTGCTAATTCATACGTTTCTAGGAATCTGTCCATTTCTTCTGTGTTTTCCATCCTATGCAAGTAAAGATTTTCAAAGTAGGTATTGATGATCTTCTGTATTTCCACAGGTTCTGTTATGATTTCAACTTTTGCATTGCTCATTGCATGAATTTGAGGGTTTTTTTTTTTTTCCTTTTTGGTAAGGTTGTCTAGGGGTTTATCAAGTTTATTTATTCTTTCAAAGAACCTACTCTTTGATTCATTAATTCTTTGTATTGTTTTCTTAGTTTCCATTGAATTAACTTCTGCTCTGATCTTTATAATTCCCTCTCTTGTATAGGCTTTGAGCTTGACCTGCTCTTCTTTTTCTAGAAGTTTGAGGTGCATGATTAGGTTGTTTATTTGTTCTCATTCTGTTCTCCTCATATGAGAATTCACTGCTCTTAATTTCCCTCTTAGGACTGCTCTCATTGTGTCCCACAGGTTCTGGTATGTTGTATTTTTATTTTTGTTTGACTGTAGATATTGTTTAATTTCTTCTTTAATTTCATCTGTGACCCATTGGCTCTTCAGGTGGGTGTTATTTAATTTCCAAGTTTTTATGAAGTTTTTGCTGTTTCTTTTGCCAATAATTTCCAATTTCATTGCACTATGGTCAGATAACATACATGGGATAATTTCAATTCCTTTGCATTTACTTAAGCATGTTCTGTGGGGCAATATATGGTCTATTTGAGAGAAAGTCCTGTGTGCAGCTGGGAAGAATGTGTATTTTGATGTTGGGTGGAACACTCTGTAAACGTCTACTAAGTCTATTTATTCACAGGTTTGGTTCAGTTCTGTTAATTGCTGATTTTTTTGTCTACTTGATCTATGTCTTTGTGACTATGGGGTGTTAACATCTGTTACAATTGTGTTATTGCTTATTTGATTTTTCATGTCTATTAATATTTGTCTTATATAGTTGTGTGCTCCCATATTTGGTGCATATATATTTATGACTGTTATTTTTTCCTCTTGAAGTTTTTCCCTAACAAGTATGTAGTGATCTTCCTTGTCTCTTTGGATCATTCTTGGTTTGAAGTTCACATTGTCTGCAAACAGAATAGCTACCCCTGCTTTTTTTTTTTTTTTTTTTCTGAGTTCCTGTTGCATGGAGTATTGTTTTCCATTCTTTGACTTTCAGTCTATGAGTTTTGGGTTTTTTTTTTTTTTTTTGAGTTAAATGTGCTTCTTGTATACAACATATTGTTGGATCTTGTTTCTTGATCCATTCTGCAAGTCTATTTCTTTTGATTGGTGAATTGAGGTCATTTACATTGATGGCTGTAACTGATATGTATTGCCTTATCTTTGTCATGTTATTTTCCCACTGTTGTTTCCCTGCTTTTTCCCTCTGTTTAGTTGCTTGCCCTGCCTGGTGGTTTCTTTCTGTTGTTCTTCTTGGATTTATGGTCATTTTTATCTCTTTCTAGAATATCTTTCAGTACCCGGTCTAGTGTTGGTCTGGTGGTCACGAATTTCTTCAGTTGTTCTTTGTCATGGAAGTATCTTATTTCTCCATTAATTTTGACAGATAGTTTTGCAGGGTACATCAATCTGGGTTGGAACTTGTTTTCTTTCAGGACTTGAAATACTTCACTCCAAGCTCTTCTTGACTTGAGGGTTTGTGCTGAGAAGTCTGCCGTGATTCTGAAAAGAAACAGGTGATCTGTTTCTTTTCTCTAACAGCTTTTAATATGCTGTTCTTGTGCTAAATTTCTGGGATCTTGATTATTATATGTCTGGGTGTAGATTTTAGTTATGGCTAATTGGAGTTCTATATGCCTCACTTATCTGTATGTCAGATTCTTTTCCCATGCTTGGGAAATTCTCTGCTATTACTACTGCGAATATTTTTTTTTTATGTCATTTGTGTTGATTCCTGCTTCTTCGTTGACACCAATCATTCTTACAGCATTTTTCTTCGTGTCATCTTGCAGTTGTTCAACAGTTATTTCCTGATCTTTTGTTATTTTCAAGAGATCTTTCCATTCATGATCACTAGCTGAGATCCCATCCTCAAGGTCTGAAAGTCTGTCTTCAGTTTTGTTCAAGTGGTTTTGCCAGCTTTCAATGGAATATTTAATTTCCTGGTTATCTGTTTGAATCCATTTCATGCATTCTATCTCTTTCCTATATTGATTATTTGTGGTTTACATCATCTTCCTGTCATCATCTATTTTTTTATCTATCTCTACCCTAGATTTGCTGAGCAACTCCTTTATAAATGTTGATATTTCTTTTTTTACCTGAGAGATTCTTTCTGATCTGATTTCCTCTGTAGCCTCATAGATTTTTTTCTTTACTTCAGGTGCTATCATTTCAGAAATATCAGGTGTGTGTCTTCCATTTTTCTCTATCTTGTTTTTCCTGGGTTTGTTCTGGGTGGTCTGGAGGTCTGAGGTTGCATTTTGCTTCTGCATCTTGTCATTTTGTCTTTCAAATTTTTATTTTGTTTTCTGTGTTGATCCTTGTAAGTTTTTGTAGTAGGTAGCTATATCACTAGTATGAAGGCCTCTCTAGGTAAGGTTTGTTCTTTGGGGATGTTTCTGTGCTTAGGAGGTTCATGGTTTGTGTCTGTCCAAGATCCTACCTTCAGAGTTAATTAAGAATGAGATGTTGGTATCTGTTTGGCTCAGTCCCCAGTCCTCTGGTGCTGGGGTTAGGTGAGGTTATTACCCCAGAACTTCCCAGTATTGTTTCAGAATGAAAACAACTGATAAGAATAGATATGACATCCTAGCTAAAGTATTATAATTAATAGTAACCTAGCATCTAGCACAGTTTAGACACTGAAAAACTATGGTAATTATTAACTTTGTACTTTTAACCATAGAAGCACAGTCTACAATTATATTATAGAACCGATCGTGAATTGCAAGCTTGTATGCAAAGTGTTTCCCTTGGTAGAGTGGTTTTACCCTGTGATGGGGAAATTTAACAAAGATAGTGTATAAAACAAAGATAACCGAAAAGACAGTAGAAGCCAGGCTGGAGGACAAAAGATGATCACTCAAGCTTTGGGAAACTAGAGAAGAGGGCAGAAGAGAAAGAATGAAGGTGTAAGCAAGTGATTATCTGAACTTGGTCTCTGAGTTTGGGTGATGGGAGTAGTCTTCTATAGCTGGCTTTCTCCCCAGCTGTTTAGAAAAGAGGAAAAAAGAAGAAAAAAGAATAGGAAAAAAAGAGAGAGAGAGAAAAGGGGAAGCCCCACCCACCTGCTTCTATTCTGTGTGTCTTTGTTCCCAAGCACAGCGCTGTTTCTCCTAACTTACCACCTGTTGGCTCGTATTGTTACTGCTGCTTCTGACAATTTCACCCCACTTTCCCCGCCTGTCCATCCTGTGCATCCCGGCGGGGGCCCCTCTCTGTGCTGACGTTCCCGCGGGTCTCTGTGTCTCGCAGCACAGTTCACCTGGATCCCAGCGGTGGGGAAGGGAGGGGCCGGTTTCTGTGCCTTCCCTTGCTGTGCACCGGGATCCCTGCAGCCTGACAATCTTATCTTTAAAAAAGAAAGAAAATCTTATCCAAAACTCCATTACTTCAGTAAAAATTTCCTTAAGGCATGAAAATATATGATAGATACCTGAGTCCTTTTTATGTTATCACATCAAAAATAACTCAGACAGGATCTCACATTTCTTTGAAATATTTGTCCCTTTTCCTTCCTTCCTTCCTTCCTTCCTTCCTTCCTTCCTTCCTTCCTTCCTTCCTTCTTCTTTCCTTCCTTCCTTCTTTTCAAAATTCACAATTTTAGTCTTGCATTAATTCAATTTGTGTTATCAACTGGAGGATAGACATGGGGTTCTCCTTGCCACAGACTCCATTCATTTACTTCTAAAATGTATCACAGTCATAGGAAGCTAATGTGACTCTCAAGGTTAAGGATATATCCAAGTCTAAAGAGAATGCACTGGCTTATTTTATATAAATTCTAATTAAAATCTGCAGTTGCCTGGGGGTAGAATGATATTTTGCCTGCACTTTCTTTTTTCATAACTACTATTAAAATTAAACTTGGAAAAGATTGATATTGTTGGTCATTGGGGTTTGCATTTGACATTCCTCAAATAATGGGATGTAATATGGTTATGTGGAAACAGATTGATTTTTCACAATTTTCCCACAGAGGTAATAGGGAACAGACTAGAGGAAATTCCGAGGTTTCTTTAGGGGAACTATTTGCAACACAACTGAAGAAGAAAACAAACTCAAACCATCCCTTTGTGCAATTTTCCCTTCAATATTTTTAAGTAGGAAATTTGCTAATCAATTTGTTTTCATTCCTCTGAGTTTCAGGAATTTGGGAATATGTTCAGTTTTGCAGAGACATCTCAGAAAATCTACCAATTGGGCAAATCACAGAAGATAGTAGTTAAAATAAAAGTGATAGTAATAAGATTTACATAACAATTTTCATCTGAGGATTTAAATTTATGTTTTAGAATATGCTCACCCCCAACTCTTCTCTTCTTTACCCCTACATATTAAAAAGTAATATTAGTGAATTACTGCTGTAGTTTGCAACAGTGGCACCGCGCTAAAGGATGAGATTACTCAGAGTCCATATCCAATCTGTACTCTAAGGTGGCTCAGAGGAGCTGCCATGAACTTGAAAATCCTCAACATGAGAAAGTCTCGAAAGACAGCCCTGAACAGAAGCCTCTGTGGCCTTTTATTGATAGAACCAGGAAGCAAGAATCAAAGAAAGAAGAAAGGCAGGGACTCCTGTGGGTGATGAGAAGGACAAGGGCTGTGAGGATGGTCTGTTAAAGGACTGACTCTGGGACTAAATTAAATGATAAAGGAGTACTGGCAGGGAAGACCCAGGCTAGAGCATTCACTCCTTAAGACAATGCGTTTTGATCCTACTGCTGCTTGTGGCAACAGTAGGCTATATTTACATCTCTAACCAAGCACTCTGGGAGGTTAAAGATTTGTGGCTCTAAAAGTTCCTTATCTCTGCATATCCATCTCATACATACCTCTGGCCAATATTGTAAGAGTTGCAGAGATTTGGGGGCATATACCTAATATCATACAGTTGGTAGGCAGTGCTAGAATCCTTTTCATACCAAATAGGAAGACTTTTGTTAATGTCAAAGAAAGGAATTAACCCACTAGTTTAATTTTCTGTGTCATTTTAGGATGATAGTCATCCTTGTTGGTTCTTGCATGTCGCTAATGAGACCAAAGTCAGTGTCTTCACTCCAAAATGATATACTCAGTATTTGCCTTTACAAAGTTGCATTCATTTTCTAACTCCAGACAATGGACTTGCATAGAAAAAAAACTTATGTTTAATTCCCTTTGTAATCAGATTACTATTACATCATAAAAAAACCCTCTTCTACCACTGAAATACCAATTGAAAATATTTATTTTAAATTTTATATAGATATAGAAATAATGTCAGTAGAACCGTCAACCCAAATTAATAGTCTTCTTTTTTCCCTTATTCTGATTAATAAAACATATCTCTCTTTTCCCCCTAAGTATCTTTTTCTGCATCTCTTATTCCTCATTCTGGGAGCAAATTTTTCCTCATTACTCAAGGTCTCTAGTGTCTAACAAAATGGCTCCCAAAGGTATAAATAAAGAGATAGCTTTAAATATAGTGTGTAAACATAGTTCTGGGCTACACACAATTTCAGCCTGGCAGTCTTCACTCTGGGGGCCCTACAGTAACTGAGTGTTGAGACTTCACTGAAAACAATATGTGTACCTGGATTATGTGTAGACATTGCCCCATTCCCTCTTTCAAATTATGAGTCTCATTTTTGATGTGCACATCCAAATTTAGCATTCTTTCCCTTAAGTTACTTCCTCTTTCTCTAAAACATGAAAAAGCTCCACCTTGTTTGTGACTTGGAGAGAATTCCAAACATTTCTCCATGCCTGGTACTTCCAAGTGTGTTGTTCTGTGCTCTAAGTCAGAAACACAGATGGAAGGGGGTGGACTATCACAAAGGTATAGCTATAACAAGCCAGTGATTCACTGTCAATAGAACAAGCCATATAAATTCATTGAAAAATCATTGGTCAGATTATGACACACCTAGACTACAGAGTCAGAAGGTGATGCAGGCAGATTAGAAGGCATGGAAGTAAATTAGAATAGTACAGTCAAGAATGAATATAGACTCTTTCCCCATTTTTTGTAATCTGCCTATTCTACTACCAGTTAATGGTGGACCTGATATTACTGATTTCTCTGGCTAGAACTATCGGCTTCTAACTTCGATGTGTTCTCCTTTCTTTCCTTGCAAAACTTAACTGGGATAACATTTTCTCATAGAGGGATACTCAGCCAGCTTTCACACTGGAAGACTCTCTTGTCAACTAATTGAATTGGTCTGCTAGCTATTATGCTTCCATTCTAGGCAATTGCTATTTTAACTTGAGTCTCCCAGAGAAAGCAAAGGCTTTCTGTTAAACGTGTCTTAGTAACTTTTCTCTCATTGAGGGGACAAAATACCTGATGTCCAAAATTAAGGAAGGAAAGGTCTATTTAGCTCACAGTTTGTGGAGGTTTCAGTCTGTAATCTGCTGGTTCCAAGGCAGGGTGGCACATGGCAGAGGGCAACATTTCATGGCAGCAGAAGACAGCAAAAGCAGCAAGAGTAAAAGGGGCAAAAAGGGCAAAAGAGAAGGAGAAAGAAGACTCTTTCTGTCCCTTATATTGTATGTAGGCTGCCCACCCTAAAGTGGGTGTAGCACTCACACCCATAATCTCCGCATTGGACCATGAATCAGTCACAAACACTAGAAGCCCACCCCCCATGACTGCATAAGGCTTTGGGGGGACATCTAGACACAAACCATAATGTTCTGCCCCTGGCCCCCCAAAGACTCATGCACATCCCTTTATGCAAAAGGCATTTTAGTCCATCTTTAAGAGTTGCCAAAGTCCTAACAGTTTCAGCACTGCTGAAAAGGTCAAGTCCCAAGTCTCCTCTGAGATCTAAGGCAAACTCTTAGCTGGAGCCCCTGTACAAATGAAAAGTTAAACACTTCCAACATTCAATGGCACAAGATAGACATTTCCATTCCAAAAGTTACAAACAGGGGAATACAAAGAAATGGGACCAAACCAAGTCCAAAATCCAGGAAGGCAAACATTTAGTCTTGTAGTTCCATATGCAGCATCTAAAGCAACCTGTGGGAAGTTGTGAGCTCCAAAGGGCTTGGTTGGCTCCGCCCCTATGGCACTGCTGGTGGTGGCTCCCACAGCTTTTCTCCTGGCCTGCTCTGTTCCCTCCTTGCAGTTTTTCTCAGACGATCCACATTCCTGGCTTCTCCAAACTTCTGGGGTCTCCACTGCACCTTTGGCTTCACACTCACAGCTTCACACACTGCCCTCTCAGGGGCACACTGCCTGGCCTCCCAGGCCTTCTAAAATTAATTAGGGTGCAAGCCTTCTTAACCTCACAGCTCTTGCATTCTGCGTGCACCTAAAACCAGCACCACATGGATGATGCCAAGGTCGGCTGCCAGCTGGAGCAGTAGCCAGGCTTTCTTCTTTCTTGGCTGTAGGGGTCAAGTGCGGGATCACTAAGCACTCTGAACCTGATTCTGAGGAACAAATTCTCTACGTTGCCGCCATTCTGGAACCTGGCATGGCTGCTGCCATTTTGGAGCCTGGTGTGTCCACTGCCACCATTTTGGAACATAGTTTGGCTGCTGCCATTCTGGAACATGGTGCTCTGTGGCTTTCTCCTCAAAGCAAAATCTTTCACTTTTGCAGTTTTGAGGCTGCAGAGGGTGGAGACTTGCTGCTTCTCGTGATGCCCTCAGGCCATCTTTTATAGTCTCCTGTTCCTTCTCAAAAATCAAGATCTCTTCAGCTCTATCTTTGCAGTCCACAGCTTTACTGGAGCTTCCTTTCTGGCCAAACTCACCATATTTTAAATTATGCTGCTGGGCTTTTTGCTCTTGATTTGCAACATAAATCTGGCTAAAAGCCCCCAACAATAGCCATGCCAGCGCCTCAACATTAGACTGCCTTGAAATTTCTTCTGCCAGATTAATTAGTCCGCCGCCCTTAATCTCAGTCTCAGGCCAAGTCTCTGGAAATGAGCAAAATGTAGGCAAACTTTCTGCCAAGCCATAACACACCATCTGGACTTCAACAACTAGTGCAGTCCTTCTTCCCATCAGAAACCTCCCAAGCCTAGTCTTTACCTGCAGGATTTCTATTAGCCTTCTGGTCTTCTGAGCTCTGACCAGAACCTCCCATGCAAAACAGCCTAAGGTGGTCCAGCGCTACTCTTTCAGGCGACATCTCTGAACCTTTCTAAACTCTTCCCACAAGCCATTCCCAAAGGCTCTTGAACCACATGGTAAGGTATAGTCACAGCAATGACCCCACTTCTCTGGTACCGAATTCTATGTTGGTTACTTTCCTCTCGTTGCTGAGACAAAATACCTGACACCCAAAATTAAGGAAAGAAAGGTTTATTTAGCTCACATTTGTGGAAGTTTCAGTCTGTAATCCTCTGGCTCCAAGGCAGGCTGGCACATGGCAGAGGGCAACAGTTCATGGTGGTAGAAGACAGAAAAAGCAGCAAGAGCAAAAAGGGCAAAAAGGGCAAAAGGGGAGGAGAGAGAGAGGAGATGCTTTGTGTCCCTTATATTGTATAGAGGCTACCCACCCCGGGGCAGATGTAGCACTCACACCCATAATCCCAGCATTGGACCATAAATCAATCATGGACTCTAGAAGCCTGCCCCCATGACTGCAGCTTTTAAAGAAAGGTAACTTTTGGCTTTGAGGTTACTAAGTAGATCACTTAATATCATTCAAAGATGGTTTTGAAAGGAAGGAGAGTCAGATCTCCTTTTTCACTTAGAAAAGTTCCCCAGTGTTTTAATCCCAGAGCAGACGTGGATTCTGTAGTTTTTCTATTGCTTTGCTGGCAATTCAGCCAAGTAGAGTACACTATTTCATAGCAAAATAAACCTTCGCTTATTTTTTTTCCACAGGAAGTTACTCGGTGTGTAGCATGGACGTGTGACCATTACATTTCCTCAAGATTTGCTTCTCTAATTGTGGATCCTGCTGTGCTTAACAATGATCAAGAGTTACGGAAGCCTGGTTTTCATTTCTCTTTTGTTACTTCCTAATCTCCAATTTCATTTATTTGCCTTGTCCTTTTTTTGTCTGACCCAAGCTCACAAATAAGAGTGACTTAATGTTTTACCTCCATGGATGTGTTATAGGACCTCCAAATGATGTAAGAGAAATATAACTCACAACCTGCTAAATGTCTGATACACTGAGTTCATGTTTCCCAAAAATCAAAGAATGAATTCTAAGGAACAATGGAGGTTAAGAGTAGGAAATTGTATTGAGGGAGAGACAGCTCCTGAGAGATAGGAGGAGGCCTGAGTGGGTGGCCAATGAGCCCCGTTCTCAAAGGAAGTTTTATAGAGCAAAATAACAAGATGGATACAAAAACACGAGGTGGTACAATGGGCAAAACTGTGATCAACCAATAAGATTACAAGTAGAGCCGCTTAAGTAATGTTGATCCACTGGGGAAGCAAGTCACATAGGAACTGTACATGGAAAGAACAAGGAGCTTTTCTTTTGGAAGAGATGAGTCAGGAGGTCCTGGTCACCCACCTGCATGACTGATGTCTATTTAGACTTTATTGGACCAGATGATATCAATTATAGTATATCGCTTATCCCTTGGGGAGGCACATATTCCTGGTCATTCCATCTTTATCTCAAGGCCTGGCCTTCAACAGATGTGCTTCTAGCCACAGTTGTAATGTATTCTCATCTTCTGCACTGACTCCCTCAAGGGCCTAGCCCTGTCTGAGTGCCTATTTCTACATAATTTAGCTGTCTTAGTAGATGCACCATGAGTGGGTTCAGTGGATGAGACACTCTGCATTATTTGCATCACCATTTTAGTTAGAAATATGAATGATAATTCACTCAGCTGTACAAATATATATAATATATATTTGTGTGTGTGTGTGTCTGGTTTTGGTCCTTCAGGAAAAGCAGCTGCCGTTTTTGATATGTATTTTCCCATTTTGAAGTCCATGTCCAACAAATCTGCAATGATTTGTGCCATAGAGAAGCAACTCTAGCAAGTCTATGCTGTTTTATTTCATTGTTCCATTGACAGAGAGAAAAAAAGAAAATGAATTACTGAAAAATTGTGTGGGTTGTTTCTTGAAGTTGCTACAACAATATTTGTTACTGTTCCTTTTTTTGTTACTCTTGTAGCTCACAATATTCTCTGTTTTAATGTTTGATTAATATTCCTCTTTTAGCAAGCTGCTCTGTTGTTTATAAGTTTAGATAGATGTTGCCATTGTACGTCCCATTTTAAAAATACTTCACAGTCACAAAAAGAGTGAGATGATGACATTAATAATGATATTCAAACTAGCGAAAGCAATGAATTACTAATACCTGGTTGCCCAGTTAGCTTAGATAGTTAAAAGACAAACCAGCCAGGAAGCCTTTGAGTCACAGTCCCCAATAAACAGTTAAATTTAATGTATTCCACTGACATAGTAAATGAACATCACCCTTACAGCCCATCTTGCTAATCCCTATTTTAATCTTAACAAATAGTGACTAAGAAAGGTAAACTAAATACTGTGGACCATTCTCCATCATGCAAAAGAAAAATATAATCCCAAATAAATAGCTCAGTGATGATGAATGTAACGCATCACCTTTTGTGCATCACAAAATAGAGCACACTGTTGAGCAGGTTTCAGAATTTAAATATCTGGTACATGCAATTTCAGGATGCGTCACTGTTCCATTGCAAACCTGTGAAAGAATGGCTCAAAAGCAATGTCTTCCAGGTACAGTTTGAGGTTTTAATCACATTAGTTCATGGATATAATACTTCTTTCTTGTCTGGTGAGTGTATATGCTTAATGAATGCTAAAGAGAGACAACATGCCAATGTGGTAGGTAGGGAGCATATTATATTTTTTAAATAAAATTACTCAGACATTCAAGGAAGTTTCAATATATAAATTCTCGACCACAGTAGAGATATGATGCTCTTAGGAAGAATAGCTGCCTTAGGCCTCTGTGAAGATTTTGAGTAATTGGAAAAGTGTGATAAGCTTTATCAAAGCAAGAGACAAACCTTTTTGGAATCAGAGTTGCTCAAAAGTACCATTATGTTGGTTCATCTGTTGATGGACATACAGGCTGCTTACAAGATGTAGCTATTATGAATTGTGCTGCTATAAACATGGGAATGCATGTATCACTGTAATACGATGTCTTTAACTCTTTTTGGAAGATACATAAAAGGAGAATAACTGTGTCAAACTATCTATATACCCACAGATGAATGGATAAAGCAAATGTGTTATTTATACACAATGGAGTACTATTCTGCCACGAAGAAGGATAAACTTGAGTCATTTGTAGGAAAATGGATGTACCTTGAAATAATAATGTTAAGTGAAATAAATCAGACACACAAGCTTAAATATCACATGGTTTCTCTCATATGAGAAACCCAAAAAATAAATAAAAAGCAAAATAAAAAAGAGATAATATAGAGAAAAGGAGCAAGAGATGGATGAGGGGAGAGAGAATGGAAGGAAAGGGCTTGAAAAGCGAACTGAGATACTACGCACATGTATCAATCCCTCATGAGCAAAGTGATCATCATGTATTACAAGCATGTATACTAATAAAAAATAAAAATCAAACAAAAATGATTAAATGAATAAAGAGATAACTTTAAACAAGTACTATTATATTATCCTCAACACCAAGAGGTTTTAAACCTCCTTTCTTTGTCGTAAATTGTGGAATCTCTCACTTTTACTTCCCTAAAATATTCTTATTAATACCCCTCATACATAAAACAGATAAAAATTAATTCTTGGGTTAAAATAAGAATGGCAGTGTAAAATAATCTAGTGCTGCATAACCTGCTGAGGATTCTCTGATGGGGAAGGGAAAGAATATGTTCACGGCCACAAAGCACATACTTCCCTTGAAATGTCATCCAAAGTCTTGCTCATATTAGTGTATTAGTTACTTTCCCATTCTTGGGAGAAATGCGTGACACACACAATTTAAAAGAAGAGAGGTTTAATTTGGCTCATCGTTTCAGGGAATTCAGTCCATAGTTGGCTCACTCCAAGTCAGAAACATCATGGTGGAAAGGACTAGTGGAGGAAAGCTGATTACAGAATGGCAGCTAGGAAGCAGAGAGAGAGAAGCAAGAAGTTGTGGAGGGTAATACACCCTCCAAAGGCACACCATGTGACACACATTTTTCAATTAGGCCTCCCCTCCTGAAAGCACATTTAGCCACAAATTCCTCAATGGGTCAATCTACTGATGAGTAGTGGCACCTTCATGATCCAATCACCTCCTGAAAAGTCCCATCTCTAAGCACATGAGACTTGGAGGACATTCTAGATTTAAAGCATGACATTATGCCTTCAAATCCTAGTTCTTATGCTTAAGCAAAGGAAAATATAATCCGTCTCAGATACCAGTGACCTACTACATGCCCAGAAACACACTCTGAGTAATGGAGACACAAAGTAACATGGGTCTGAAGATTCAAACAAAATCAAGGGAGGCAAACACAGCCTGAGTCCCAATCCCAGCTCTCTTGTGTCCCAGCTGTATCTTGTTAAGTAGCTATATATCTGTTTTCAGAGTCTATAAAAGGAGAAAATGATCCCAATACTTGTAAAATAGGAGTTCCGTGAGGCCCACAGAGATCACATACATGAAGGAATTAGCATGTTGCCAAGCATACAGTAGGTACCCAACAAATGCAGTTGTTACTACTTTTTTAAAGAGAAAAAAAAGAACAACATTTCAAAACAATGTAATAGGAAGGTAACAATGGTTAATACATTGTGTATTGTTATCTTTAAATCAGCTACTCAGAGTACAAAATATTGGCATTCAATTGTCCAAACAATATTAGCATGAAACTTTCTTTTCAATGAACTAAGAGAAATTAGTAATCTATCTTAGCTATCTTTTATATACATATATATATATATATATATATGAGTTATATATATATATATATATGTATACATATATGTGAGTTAAAATTGAACAGGAATAAATAACCATCCTTGGATGTGAAGATAACAACTTGCTAGAATTTATATATATATATATATATATTTTTTTTTTTTTTTTTTTTTTTTGTGGGTACTGGAGGTCCACCTCAGGACCTCGCGCGCCAGCAGGTGCCCATGCCGCTGAGCAATATCACCGGCCCTTTTTTTGTATGTGGGTTCCGGAAGTCGAACTCGGGCCCTTGCACTTGCCCCTGAGCCATCTCACTGGCCCTAGAATTTATTAAACAATAATATAATCTGTTATCTTCAGGCAACATTATTCCCTTAAACAAGGAATCAAGAATGCCAAAATATAAGATTATATTTATAATATATATAAGCTTATCACTGTCTGGCAAGTTTCCATACAGTAGCTAATGAAGGCAGGAGTGGATAATTAATTATCCTGCTTGTTAATTGTGAAATGTTTACCATTTTAATTTTAATTTTGTGAGTTCTTCCACTGTTCAGGCAACCCTGCAAACTAATGAGCATTGACACTGGTTGTAACTTGTGTCCACCAATTGGGTGAAGCCAAGTCACTCATTAAGGACTAAGAGAAAACATATGATGAGTCAATATGACATCCTTGATTGGCTTCAGAAGCTAAGTGTTGGCAGTTAACAGAGGAAAGAAAAAAATAAGTGAGATCAACTTTCAGAATGTTTTATTAATTAAAATAATATATTGTGAAGCTCAACATGATTCTTAGCACAAAGCACCTAACAAATGATAATATCATCCTTGCCATCAATATTACCCCTACTATCATCATCATTCAAATACAGCCTCTTCATTTAAGTGGGGGTTTCTTCCCAACAATGCAGGAGTTTTGAGCTATCTATATTTAAATAAATGGAGCCACCTCTATGGTACCCACACTAAACAGACAAAAATATCTCATGGCTGATGATGCTGAAATATTTTTTAACAAACTCAACATTGACTTAGATTAAAATTTCAAGTTCTTAAGGCATCAATGAACTTCATTAAATGATATCATCTTCCTGAATTTTTGTATGACATACTTTACATATGAATGAATTGAAGGGCTGAAGTGTCTTGCTGGAGACCAGATTGGAGAGATGTGAAAAAATGAGGAATGGATTCCAGGGTTGTCAGGTTGAGGTGCAGCTGTATTCTTGGCTGTACCTACTTCTGATACCTCGAGGGAATTTCTGAAGAGCTAAGAAGTTGGCTTAGTGATGTTTCGAAGATATATGAAGGTGTGATCAGGAAATAAGGTGTGTGTTTAAATGGAAAGCATATCTCAGTAAAAGACACATTACCATTAACCTCCCTGAAAATGCTTCTGCTTACCTCAAACACATTTATTCCATCATTCTTGTCACTTTCTGAAGCAGTTCAGAAAGTCTTCCTTACTTTGTGTGAGATGAAACATACGTTGACTGCAGCTGCTGAGTGCCACCCAACAAGAGACACAGGCTCATAAAATCCTGTGGTGTGTTCTCCTCCACCTTACTCACTGGATGTGACACCATGTGACTTTTGTTCTTCTCTAAAGTTGAAATGACCATGAAAGGTAAACATTGTAAATTGATTCAGAACACTGAGGTAGCCACACCAATGCAACTCAAGACACTCATGAAAAAGTTCTTCTAGAACTGCTTCAGAAACTGGTAAGAATGATGGAATAAGGGTGTTTGAAGGGAGGAGGACTATTTTGAAGGAGATTAATAATAATGTGTCTTTTACTGCAATAAACATATTTTTTAGGTATACACCATATTTTCTGATTAACATCTAGCTATCATCTACCTGTCTTATTTATGTGTCTATCTAGACAGAGAGAGAGAGAGAGAGAGAGAGAGAGAGAGAGAGAGAGAGAGAGAGAGAGAGAGATACACCTCCAGTATCTATTTTCCCATTGTAACAGAAGAAGTCAGGTGAGACGGCAGCATCTGAGGACCCCAGAGCTCATAACGTTGCTGAACAATATTTTTCCAGCAGTTGATAGCAAAAACAAACAACAAAACAAAATAAAACAAACTCAAACTAAACAAAAACCCTAAAGATTGAAATTCCAGAGAAAAGCATGGTATTTTCTTTGTAATGGCCCTCTGCATTAAGCTTGTAGTCTGATATATTTTTAACTGAAAGAAGAGTGATGTTAATTATTATCTGTATTCATTGTGCAATGAAAGCTGTTCAGCAAACCCGGTGAGATTTCTTGGCTGCAGGTTAATGTCATTTCTCCAAGACCAAGCTTTATTTCCAGAGGCTCGTGGTTTGGAATCCTGGTCTGGAGTTAGCATTCTAATTTGCACTGGGTCTGCCAGCTAGATTGAATTTGCTGTTTCTGGATCCAAGTGCTGAACAAGATCCTTGTGCCTCAGGTAGGAGATGTTTGAAGAAAACTCAGTCTGCAGGCTTTTTTGTTCAAAGAATGGAATCACCCTTTACTATGTGGTGGGACTCCAGCACTAGCAGTGAATTCCTAGGAGCATGTAATGTATCAGTGCAGTAGGGTTTAAGTCTTCCATGAAAAATAAAGCGTAGTTCCTCTGTCCAAAGAGAGAAAATGTAGAGCAGTAGTAAATTTATAGACTGAACCCTCCTGAAGCACTGACACTAGGGGACTTCCCCTTGCTCATTGTTTCCAATACATTTGTTGCAATTGTTATTACTTTAATTGTAAATATTGGGCCGGTGAGATAGCTCAGAGGCATAAGTGCCTGCCTGGCAAGCGTGAGGTCCTGAGTTCGACTCCCGGTACCCACATACGAAAAAAGGGCTGGTGATATCATTCAGCAGCACGGGCGCCTGCTGGCGTGTGAGGTCCTGAGTTCGACCCCTGGTACTCATCAAAAAAAAAAATAATAATAATAATTGTAAATATTTATGGGATACAGTGTGCTAATTAGATACAGTATGCAATGACCAAATTACCTCTTTAAATATATTTAAAAATTTTAATAATACATAATAATTATACATGTTTATGAGATATTTTGATAGTTTAATACATATATACAATGTATAGTGAGTACATACACTAATTATTCCGCATCCTTACTCTTTATCCTTACTTTATTTGGAGCTTTCAAGCTTCTCTCTTCTAGTTATTTATAAAATATACAGCAGGTTATCGTGAACTATAGTCACCTGCTGTGTTGTAGAACCCTGGATTTTACTACACTTATATCTCACTCTATCTGGGACCCATTACATAACTCCCCCCTCTGTCCCTCTAGTCCTCCAGCCCCTGTTAAATAACCCAGGCACACAGAGACAAATACAACCTGTTATCTCTCATACGTGAGTGCTAACTCAAAAGGAATCCGTCTGAATCTGGAAGAGTGATTTCTGAAAACATCTTTTTAACCTTTGTTAATTTCATACAGATGACAGCATTCTCATAAATGTAAATTAAGATTTGCAGCCTCCAAAAGGTAAACATTTAAGTGATGACTAGTACTTTTCAAATCTGGGTGAATTATAAAATTAACAAAGGCTAAAAAGATGTTTTTAGAAATCACTAAACCAGAGGAGAAATATGGTGGGTTGTGCAGACTAACAGGTCACTTTTGCTTCTTTCAGTGGTGAATTCTTTGCAAAGTCATTCAGGAAATTGTATTTTGAATTCATCAGTTGTCTTCTCCCCTTACTCCCCATAATAGCAATGCCCTCATCTCTATTTATTTAGACAGTGGCCATTTAATTAGACAAAGGTACACAAGTTGCTCTTTAATGTAAACATAAACTAATCTTTATTTTCTTGTTAGTATAAATTGGTCATTGAATGAGATGGGAGAGAGGAAATCATGCCTTTAGCAAACAAAATGTCTAACGGTCCACCCAAATGCACACATTACAAGTAATTTCTTCTTTCACTTCTAATGAGTACTATAGACAAGGGATCCCAGGGCGTGTAGGCTCATGTAACGTGAATAACGGTGATGGAAAAAATTCCTATTAGTTAATTATTAAATGTTGTTTGTGTTATAGTTGGTCTCAGTTTACAGAATTTGAAGCTACATATCTTAGTCACTTTCCTAGTCACTGAGACATAATACCTGACATCTACAACTTAAAGGAGGAGAGGTTCACTTTGGCTCATTATTACAGCCCCTGGTTGGCTGGCTCCAAGCAGAACAGGCAAGGTAGAAGGGGAGAGTGGAAGTCAGCTGCTCAACCCATGCAGCCAAAAATCAGAGAGGCGAGGGAGGAGCTGGGGAGAAAAATCTATCCTTCCAAGTCATACCCCCAGTGACTTGCATCTGACCAAGGCCCACCTCCTAACAGCAAATTTAGCACCTGAAATACAGCATCTTCATGATCCACCTACCATCCAAACAAATGAGGTTTTCGAGGGATACCCCAGATCTAGATCACCACACCACGTACATTTCAGAGGAACAGAAAGCCTGTAGAAGGATGATTTGAACCAAGTTTCATTTACCTCTGTGATCCCCTTGGCTCCATTTCCCTTTATATCAGAACTTTTACCCATTTCAGAGTTTCCCATTATTATCTCTACATGGAAGACGTGAGTTACAAGTTATGGCTTCAGCTTTTCTTGAATTCCACATCCACATTTGTAACTGTTCTCTAGACATTCCTACTGAAATTTCCTTCTTTCAGCTCAGTCAGCATTTTTACCCATTCTCTAAAATTGGTAATCTATCAACTTTTAATAACAATATTCTGCCAACATAATTCAGCTATGGCTTTTAATTCAACTTCCACATTTATTCAGTTGACTAATTCTATTATTACCTCCATCAAAAGAGGTAATTTACTTGAGTATTTCTTTCTGTCATAATATCAAAACCACACGTTTGCCTTTTTCTTAGTACTTTCTGCCTATAATAGCTTCCAATGCTAACTGCTCTTGTTTCTGTGCTTTGGGCCACTCGGTTGGCATTTCCTTACATCCAATCTTCTTATAATGTCATTTACACTAAAAACAAATGAGAAGACTCTTCTTAAAGTGTGATCCTTTTCCTCCCATTTGATTTACCAACTCTCAGGCTGAAGACAACATAGGTCAAAACTGCCTCCTTTGGTGCTGATCTCTGTTGTTGATTTTCAGTATTGATGATTGAACCAAATGAGGTTCTTATTTACCTTGTTGGTCCTTATGTTCATTAGCACCGTTAACTGAAATTTAAGAACAATGGTACTGCTGAGCAAAACTCATTTTGGATAGTTTGACTAAGATGGGGTGAAGGTTCCACAAAGTTCAATAAAATACAATTTTAGAAAAGCCGTGCTAAGCTGTTCCCATATGTAGTTTCTCCTTCTCCTTCAAGTATCTGTTAAACAGGATGTGATTCCGAATCTACGAAGATGATAAGCTAAAATGCATTTTTATTTATTTATTACAGTCCTGAACACAAATATTGTTGTCACAGTACTCTTGACAAAGGAAGATAAGTTGATTATTCCAGCACATGGCACAGAAATATTGCAAGATTCTTCCTCTTTTTTTTTTTTTTCCTAGAATGGTACAGATTTACAGCTTTACAGTGCTGTGAATCACAGTAGTGCAAGGCTTATCTATGGAAAAATAAAGGCAATGGTTTTGGTTATTTTAATACACATGTTATTCCCACCTACAGAACGTGTCTCAGAATCATAATTCCCACCTTACTCTACAATTATGTTGTGCAGACTGTTCTAAAACAGGAAGTACTATCGTTAAAATATGCACTCTGCTTTGGTCCTGCTGAAAATACCAAACGCTTGTGGGCAATCTTAGCGACCACATGCTGAGGCCAGTTACAGAAACTCTTATTCTAGGTGGCTGTGCTGGCAAGTGTGCTCATGAAACGGCAGCATGATGTCGAGCTCGTGTACTTACTCACGCAGGGACACTTCTTTCCTAGTTTCCTCAAGGAATAACCTGAGAGCGTGAGATGCCACCTGCTGGAAACTGATAAGACAACTATTATATTTTGCAGTTAACCTTGGGCTGCACCTGTTTGCCAGAATAGAAAACTGATGTTTTCTGTACTTCACCTTATTTTACTCTACAAGGTTGATATATGCATCGAACTAGTTAAAAAATCCCTATTATAAACAACGTTCCATCGTAAGATGCAAAGTCGATGTAATGAGATACACACACATATAAATATATATACTTAAGGAGAGTGAATAAGCCAAATCCATGTATTCTCAATTATAAGACACATCTTATTTTTTAAAATGTTAAAAGAGAAGAAAACATATCTTATCATTTCAGGAAATTAAACTGAGTACCACAACAGTCACATTCAATTTAAATTGATCGTGAACACATTTGGTCCAATAAGAATTATATCATAGGCTGACTGAATATTTGCAATGTGATAACATATGGAGGTGTTTGAGAATTTTTACCTTATAAGTTGCTTAGCATTATAACATCATTCTTAAACACAGAAGTTTTAAATGATTAGATTTCATAGTTAACGTATGTCTTGGAATGGGTTAGCCATTCCAAGATGTTTCAGTGCCATTATGTCATAATCTGACTGACAAATTCCACACATGCTTGACACACAGTAGGTGGTGAATAAATACTTACTGACACATGGGCTCAAATTTATCACTGAGTTTATTAGTTTCAGGAGCTTATGGGTTGTAGTTCACATCTTGGGAACCTGACATTTCAGCTCATTTCTTTTCGAACAAATAAAACATCATTATGGTTGGAATGTGATTTGGAAGAGCGGCTTCCATCATTATGCTCTTTGGATGAATAAAAGGATCAAATATTCATTTATTTCTCACAATGCAGAAGATGAAATGTAGGTCATCATATTGATTAGAGCACGCATATGGTGCAACCATTCACTTGATAGAAATGTAAGTTGTCAAATTTTACCTGCAACTACAGACTGTATTATTTAGTGATCTTATATTATTTAATAAGTTAATAACGTAATTAATGCTGTAATTTTAATAGTTTTACTCAACCAAGAAATGTGTATACTGATATCCTGGTCCTTCTGAAAGATTTTCATTTTTTCTGTGTTGGACTCAAGGTATCAAAATATTTTTCTTTCTATTGATTCTATTTGCAGAATAATTTGAGAATCACCAATCAAAATAGTAGTGCTAAAAATAACTTCAAAGTAGGTTGTTTTCTTGCTTTTCATTTTAAAAGATTTCTTTCAGTGTTCTTGATGGAATGTCTTTATCTCTGCATATGCTACTTGGGTAAGCAGCAAACAGACAAACAGTGACTTGGGAGTACCCACAGATACTTCTGCTAAGGCAGAATGAGAGTATATTACTTTGGTCTAATGAAATCCTTAGAAAAAAATGGGTAAAATGTTTAAATCATTTCAGATTACCCCTTCTATACTGTAGAATCTCCAAGTCCTAAAAATGTTGTTTTGGGGCCGGTGAGATAGCTCAGCGGCATAAGCCCCTGCCTAGCAAGCGCAAGGTCCTGAGTTCGACCCCTGGTACCCCCACATTAAAAAAAAAAAAAAAGTTGTTTTGATTCTAGATATTATGTACTATATTCAGTAGTAGAAATAATTGAAATGTGAGGGTATGTGTAAAATATACAGGAACTCCCTCATCCCCTATTGCCATATACATATGTATGTATATATGATTTTTTAACATGTACCACCTAACCTATACTTTAAATTGTACTTGATTTTAATTCTCTGTGAATCACAATCATAAATTTAGCACTTTTATCAAGACTAGTTTTTGGAGCAGTTTTAGAGTCATTGCCAAATTAAGTAATTTTCCAAATACCCCTGACCCCATACATGCATAGCTCCCCCATAACCCACATCCATCATTAGAGTTGTACATAAATTGCAGTTGACAAACCTATGTTGAAACACTGTGTTGCTACTTGATTTCTATTGCCTGTTTTTTAGAGGTAGCAAAATTTGTGATTTAATTTTCAACATCAGCAATAACAAAACACCTAAAAGTCTGATATTAACTGTGATGAAAATTATACTTATTCGTTACATTTTTTTATTCCTTTCCCCAAACTAGTGAAAGTGCTAGATGCTCCAAATACATGCTTCTGAGGTAAAGAGGCTTTGTAACAGAAGCATGGAGGAGGAAGCAGAAAATGTTTTTACTGTCCCTTAGTTACTAGGTAACTCAGAATCTACCCTCGTACCATTGGTTTAAGGCATGCCTGTGTTCTCTGCGGATGCCTTTCTTGTATGTAGTTAAGTGATTTTCTTGCCTGTGGATACAAAGAGCATTTAATATTCCTTTATAACATTCCCTTATTGCTTTTAGAGTTTGATAAATTGTACCACTTAGAAATTTGTCTTTCTTGCTTTTCTGGTCCAGTAACCTTAACCGTCTTGGGTCTCTTACTAATTCTTCTAGGATGTTTTTCTTCACCTTTATGATAGCTATAAGAAGACGCCAGATTTTTATGTTCCTTAGCCTCTCTGAGTTGTTTCTCTTCCCCAGAAAGGCCTTACTTTGCTATCTTTACCATATGTGGGTGCCCACAGAGAAAAATCATGTGTCTTCATTTTGCCCCACTTCTGCCGCCCAGGATCTCTTATTCCTCATTCAACCACGGTCTGCTCTGCGGGAACTCACAGATCTCCCTGTGAAGACAACACACGAGGTGGCACTGACAGTTTTCCTCTTCCCCATAAGCAGCTGCAATCAAGACTGGAGACTGACAGCTCCTTGGTCTGCCTGTGGTTCAACTCCAAACCACAAGGGCCAGAGGCACATGGTTTCCATTCAGGGTCTTTCTGCAGCTAACACGAACCATTTGTTCAAGCAACTTCAGTATCTGTTTGAGAATAAGAGATCTGCCTCAATACTCCCCAGACAGTCAAATAAATTCTCTTGGCTTCAAGACAAATTCAGAAAATTCTGCCCAACAATGGCATACGGTTCAGTTTTTTCGTTTATTTTTGCAACATGTGAAGGAACGACTGATAGACTCCTTGAAAAATCTGAAAATGCCAATCAAAAAAGTGGCAAATTAGAGAACCATTTATTATGGAAAGTTCCTATATTACATTTAGGGAAAATGGAAATAAAATGATATGTCAAACAGGAAATAGAATTAGAGGCTTGCCAGAGGCAGAATACTGGCCACTGATATTTTCTCCTACATTTAATTTTCCTGTTTAGCTGCATTGGGAGTAAATACTATTCATTGATCTTGGGGTGGAGGGGTGAGGGAAACTCTATCAGAGAAAAGATTATAATATGTTCATTTCCAGCATGTGTCCCCTTAAACCTTCAACTGTCATGCTGTAATTTGAGTAAATCTGTCTGCTTAATTGAAATCTGTGTTGTCTTAAGCCCATATTTAAGGTTATTACATTTTGTACTTGCAGCTATTTGAAATAGTAGGAAAAATGATGATGTTGTGGTTGATGTGAGACATACAAATTATACAATATATCTTACATCCTTTTCTTCTGTTTTTGCTTTAAAAGTTATATTTATTAAATAGTGATTTTTTGGTTAAGCATCATTTGAGGCTTTTGACATACTTTGAATCTCAGTATAAAATAAGCAATCAGGTAAAAATAGTATAGGAAAGTACCTGAAAATCAACAGTGATGGTCAACTGTTAGCATCCAACTGTTGGAATTTGAAATCCTTACCAAAAGAGAAACATCTGTTTCATGAAAATACCAGCCAACCAATCTAAGTTTCGAGCTCAGCCACCATTCATTATTGTTCAAAGTATGAACAACTTTTATATTTATAGTTTAATTCCACTCAACAAGTGTCTACAGAACATTTCTCCAAAGGCCATGTGGAGAGGCCCTGGAGGAAGATGCAAAGGTAGACCGCTTGCTTTCCAAAAGCTTCGGATGACACAAATTTGTAAACAACGAATTGTGTTGGAAAAATTATGTCCGGTGTTTCGATTACAAATGCAATGGAAAATGTGAAGCACTATGTCATCAGGAAAGGGAGATCATTTGAGCTGGGACTTGATTGTAAAAGATTTGGTGAGATAGGAAATTCATATTAAAAAAAAAAGAGTTCACAAAAACGAACTCTGTGGCTTTTTCTAAGAACACCTGGATCATTTAAAGACCTGGAACAAAATTGATAATAATTATTGCTGCCTACTTCTCTACTTTCCCCATAATAGTGTTACTTAGAGAGACAACAATGGCCATATCACATTCATATCCCAAAGAACAAATATGTTTTGGATTTAGACAGTGGGGTAAAGGAGAAATCAATTTGAGTCATGCATCAGATAATGCTAAAGCCAGCAGCTGTACCTAGAAAATCTGGCATCTGAACTTCTTCCAAACAGCATCTACATTCTTTTATTACATTTGCATTACCTAACCCTTGACACTGTTACTGGTGGGTGTTAAAACTCCAAAAGAAGAGAAAATGTGGGGAAAAAAAAAAAGGATTTGAATCCTGTAAGAAAATCTTCCCAAGTATGGTTTTTGGACATGAGTTATACTCTCTGAAGCATAATTGATGTTGAATGAATATACATAACTTCTGTGAGAATAATAGTACATCCAGTTTCTATGTCTTCAAGGTATATAATGTAGATTTATTATGGCAAATTGGAGCTTCCAAATTAGTCTAATTATTGACTAGGGTTGTAAATCCACCATTGTGTAAGCAATACAGAATTAGGCTCGCCAATAAGAAAACATACTTCTATTAGTTGATCCTTGAACAGTGTTAGTTTTTAAATGTATCTTTATAATAAAAAAGCAAAATACATTAAACTGGTTTAAGTTTAAAAAAACTTTTCTGCTATGTGTCTCTATCTCCTAGTTAGGAATAAGTGACCGTAAAATACCTGAAAGTGTGAAACCGCAATATATTTCCCTGTTCTATCATTAAAAGCTATTTGCAACATAAATGGGAATCAGAGGCAGAGGTCTGGGGGAGGGAAAAATAGCTTTAAGATTATATATAAGGAATTATTTCCCAGCACAGATTGGTTCTGGGAATTTGGGTTCCTTGTTCTTTAACTGTTATGGGAATCTTGAAGAGACTTCTAATGTTACAACCTCTTAAATTTCTATATAGTACTGTATCATTTATATTAGCAAAATTGAGTTCATAACATAAGAGGCCAGTGTCACAGAGTTAATGAAGTGAGCCTGAGACATTGGGAGATGGATGTACTGTAGGTACGGTATCAGGAAAACTGACTTGGCAATCCCGTCACTGAATGGAAGTACAGATTCAGCTTTTATGTCTGTTGTTTAAGCCCCGTTGGCCAGGCATCAAGACTCACATTGAGCTGAGCTGTTCACCAGAATACTGAGTCGGTCCGCTGCAAATGTAAAATCTTCAAGAGTGGAGGCTTGGCAGTACAGAAAACTTTTAGTCTGTGCAGGGAATGAAGAAGGTTAAGCTCTGGAGATGATTTTAATGAGAAGAAAAAGGCAAATAGAGAAACACCTAATTGGGAATAATTTTATGTGTGAAGGATGGAGAGGACATGGGGACATGGGGTGTGTTTATGTACACAGCAGAGGTTGGAAAAAGGAAAGCTTGTTGAATTCAAAGCTCTTGTTTATTTTTGACCCAGCCCTTTTGCAATCAGTCATCAATCTACTGTTTTGCTTAATTATGGTAGAAATGTTTTTAAAGAGGTTTAAAAAGTAGAGGGAGTCATTAAAAAGGCAGAACAGTAGTGTGGTTGAAGTAAAGGAAACACTTTTCCATCTTTCAGCAACAACACATATAATTTATGATAAAGATGGATATTAACAAATAAGGGACAGGAGACAAAAACTGTCATCCACATTGGCTTATACTTCCTATCATTTTGTCCTAAGTATAAAGATACTTTAAAATATAACATTAAGTTCAGTAAAGCAAGAATTTGAAGACTCATTCATGAATACTTAATAAATTAAGAGTTTATTTCATTATTTACTGATTGTACATGAGATCCCTTTGATTTATATGAGTGCATTGGATAATGAAGTAAACTTGAAATTTTAACTCATGAAATTACATGTAGTCTAACAGTTGTCAAGAAACTTAGTGGGTTGGGTTTTATGTTGGAATAGAATTATATGCATAGTCCAAATTGAGACAATCCATTGGAAGAGATGGAAGGGAAAAGGCATTGTTGGTAGAAAGTTTTACAGAGCTTCCTGGGCATCCATAAGCAGGAGAAAATTTGTACCCTGGAGAATGTTTGAAGGAGGTTCCAAGCAGAGACAGCATTACCACCAGTGTGAAAGAGTTGGGTTTATTCATAACTATTGATATAATATCTCACATCTAATATGTGCCCTTCTATGTAGCCATTATTTTAAGCACTCTACCCATGCTAACTTATTTAATACTATTCAATATTATAGGGGTAGGCATTATTTTTAGCTTTGTTTTTGATATAATAATTTCATGGAAGAACAGAGAGGGTAAGAATTCAGCTAAATAATAGACATAAGAACTGAACTGTGTGACCAGTGGAAGATTTTAAATGACCTAAATCTGCTACATTTATATTTTTATTGAAATGAGAAAATCTGAGGTATCTTAATTTTCTTTACAGATTGTTTTTCTTAAAATGGAGGTGTCATGGGTAGAAGCTTATGTCCTTAATTTTTATTGGCTAGAGGGACAGATCTCGTGGATGATATGGCATGGTAGAAACCAGAGAGAGAGGAAAACAAAATAAATCCAAACATGCCCCCCACAGACAGGATAATGAAGATAAGATTTATAATGTGGATAATCAGACAAAAACTTTAGACTCCTCAAGGTGGATTAAATATACATAAACATTAAAATACATGAGGGTTTCCATGACTACTGCTTTACAATACTTCAACTTAGAAGTATATATAATAGGTTGTTTTAAAATAATATATATATATATATATATATATATATTATTATTATTTTTTTTTTTAATGTGGCTACCAAGAGTTGACCTCAGAACCTCGCGCTTGCCAGCAGGCACTTGTGCCACTGAGCGATATCACTGGCCCGTTTTTTTTTTTTGGTTTTTTTTTTTTTTTTTGCCTTTATGTGAGTTCCGGGAGTTGAACTCAGGACCTTGCACTTGCCAGGCAGGCGCTTATGCCGCTGAGCTATCTCACCGGCCCCTAAAATACTATATCTTATGTACATCCTTCAGAAGAAGAAAACCATTTAAAAATCCCCTTCCCATAACTAGAGTCTCTAATACATAAATTATCATGGCCGGGGAAGTCAATATATGATTGGTTGCACACCTTTGACAACAATTAGTTAACATTCATTAAGAGGATATGTTTGCTGGTTTTAAGTTACTTAAGTAGCAAAATCTTTTTTGGGGGGGCACTGGGGGTCGACCTCAGGACCTTGCATGCCAGCACCGCTGAGCGATATCACCGGCCCCTTTTTCGTAGGTGGGTTCCAGGAGTCGAACACAGGACCTCATGCTTGCCAGGCAGGCACTTACGCTGCTGAGCCATCTCACCGGCCCTAAGTAGCAAAATCTTAACTTTAATTATAAGTTGCATTCCCATGGTTTCATGTACATAAAGATACTTCAGAGGTATTTATGAACTTAGGACTTGCCCTAAGCTTATAAATTTAAGATTATTGTAGTTTAGTAACTATGTAATTTTTACTATATAGTTATAGTAATATAGGTTGATGTTAACAGTAACTTTCATTTACTAGGAGTCTCAAATTAATTCTATGAAGCTGGTATACTATTTAGTCTATATGAGAGAGAAAATACGAGTAAATTGTCTCTCTTCTTGGCTGGTCTAGATTCTTCTTCTAGACTCCTTTTCCCTCAGGGACAACCTTCTCTTCTCCTTTGTGATTACTAGTGGACTATCCTCTTTTTGACTATAGGCCTCTCTTATAATTACAGAATAGTCCCTTTATAGCTGCAAAATGTAACATATTAATAGTTATTGGTGAGCCCATTCTCACACTTAGCTCACAGTGCTGTTTTTGCTTTGAAACTCCTTCAGATGTTTTCCACTATGAAACATCCTTAATCTTATAATCCCTCTTCATATATTTTCATGAATTCTGCATTTTAATGCTCTGCATTTATCAGTACTTTGCCAATGAAGACTCTCTGGCTGGCTGGTTGCTTGACTCAATACCTGGGAAAACTGCACAAGGTTGGAAGACTTATTTTCTCTTTCTGGGGCATCCGAACTTACATACCCTATGTTTCCATGTTGTGTTACTACAGGGTCCTCTTGGAATTAAATTCCATTTGGTTTGGAAAGGGTTACTCTGTAATGGAGAACAAACTAGAAAGAAATTTTCCATAAAGAACATCCATATTATGTCACATTACCAGGCATATCTCTGACCCTATTAATGGCACAGATTTGTGGAATAGGACAAATTTTTTAATTTTTAATATGTTAGCACATTTCCTTTCTTTAGAAGAATGCTTTCTTTTACCTAGTGCTCGTGAGGGAATGAAAGGGACCCTCTTAGACTCTACTGACCAGTTGCCACTTGAAGAAAAACATCTTTTTAGGAAGTCGTTCGGTAACATCTTTCCAGAGTTTAAAAATGTATATCACCTTTGACTCTTTAGCTTCTGGAAGTGTATGTTTAGAAAATATTACTAAATAGAGAAAAACTTTATATCACAAGTAGAGTAATACAATTTAACATAACAGCCTGTTTCAAAAAGAAAGTATGGTAAACATTTGGTTCGAAAACAGTGAAATATAAGGGTTAGACAAACAATATTATATTATCCTGCCATTAATATCACGCTTAAAAAAGAAGTTGTATCAATGAAAAATAGGATTTTAATATAAAGTTAGAGAGGAAGCTACTATAAATTTTATATTCTGTATTATCATAACTATGTACAATGCACACTGCCTTTGGTTGATGGAGTTAAGGGCGATTTCTTTTTTCCATTCTTTAAATTGAGCAACATATCAGCTGCAAGCCTGTTCTATTTAATTAAGAAAGAAAAAAAAATTACTTAAATTTTTAAAAGCTCTCTTGAGTAAGACTTTTAAGTTCAACTCCACGTGTATGTGTGTGTGTGTGTGTGTGTGTGTGTGTGTGTGTGTGTGTGATGTGAGGAACAAGCAAATTGACTGGGATTTTTTGAACAGGGGTGATTGGAAATCAGTAGCTCGATGCAGCAGCTTAATAAAAACTGGATGGACCTCCAGGACATTGAGGAGAGATGACCTTGAACACCCCAGACAACATTAAACTCCAGTTTACAGCTGACTGGAAGCCTGAGGTTTTATTGGCCATGAGCCAGTCTGCAGCCCACTCTAACCACCCTAGTATTTTATAACATTGTAAAGACTGTATTGTTTGAAACATTTCAAAATTTTACACACAAGCTGGCAGTCATCCAAAGCCATTGCCAATGGGCCAAAACTATCAGCAGCCACCCAGCTCCTTGGCCATTGCTGCCTGATTAATGATGTTCCACCAACGGGGTCTTCCATTAGAATTTTTTTTGCTGGAAGACCTCAGGACAAATATGATCTTTGAGACTTGTAAATTGTCTATACATTTTGCAGCTGATTATTTTAAACGCAGATGGAACATTAGGCAGTTGAGGTCTGGTGTGGCACAGCTTGGATTGGCTAATGTAGCAGGCTTTAATTCAATAAAAAAGCGAAAGATGCTCTATGTCACAGACACTAGTCTTGCTTCAGGATATTTGTTATGGCAAGTAATATTTCTAAGCTACTCAGGTTCCATCTCTTCACCCACCCCCCTTTTTTCCCTTTGCTTCTTTATCCAGACTTACAGTTTATTTGCCCTATGGGCTTCGAACTGAAGTTTTTCTAAAGCAAACATAATATTAAATATTCTCTATTGAAACTTTTCATTTTGGAGTGAATATTTTGTACAGTTCTACGTGTGTGTAAGTGTTTCATGTCGTAAACCCACTTTCTTTTATATGTCATTTCTATTGTAAGCACTTTGCAGGTAATCTTTGCAACAACTCTGTGAGGTACTATTATTGTTATCCACTTTGTACTGAGAAGAAAATAAAGGAAGGTGAGAAATATTACCCAAAGATAGCATGTAGTTTTTAATGGAAGCTAGAAAATGAGCTGGACAGAGATAGAGCATCTATAAAGTTAACTTTTTAAAAAAATTCTGCCACTTATGGTGATTTTTAGACTCAAAATTTCTAACAATCTTTATCAGTGATACTTAGAAATTTTGTGCTAATTATGTATTCTAGTCATTCAATTAGAAGATAGAAACAATAAACCAGGCATTGAAAGTCTTTTTGTTTGTTTGTTTGTTTGTTTGTTTGTTTTGTTTTGCAGTACTGTAGATTGAACCCAGGGCTTCACACTGAGTTACATCCCCAGCCTTTTTACTTAACTTTTATTTTTTATTTTGAGGCAGCTCTGCCAGAAGTATATTTTGGGGGAAAGAACCTGTGGTCAGACTGTGTTACTAGTTTTGTGTACTGTCTGGGAAACGGTGACTCTTTCCTGGTTTGTTTTACTCATTTAGAAAATATCTTATCATCCTTTCTCAAATGATTTTTCTTCTACGTGATATAGTAACTATCGGAAGCAGTTTATCATTGCCATTCATTACGTGCAAATTTGTTTCACTTGTAACAATGTTTTTGTTAGGTTGACCTTGTAAAAACATGAAAGGCCTTTACCATCAAGAAACGGAACTGACTCCCATCCTATAATCACGCAGTGTCTACATAAACAGTGGAAAATGAAAATAAGATTTTACTAATGCTTGCCGAGACATTCCAATCATTTCAGTCAATACCTTTGTTTCATTTATATAAACCTCCGCTATGCATTTTCAACCAATTTACAGTGGATAATAAAATAAAAGCCGCAATGTTCACAAGGGTGACTAACAGTATAAAAGTCTCCATTTGAGCCCTTTATTCTGATATGTGATTCCTGTGCAAAATCCCCCTTGTCCCTTTTGTAAAAAATGGTTAAAATAATAGTGATAATGAGACATCATTTTACCGCTTAGAAATAATATTATAGAGTACATAAAAGAATGTCTGGAAAACAGAAGTCCTTCAATAAAGGTTATTACTATTTTATATGTGTTAATTTTCTTTATCATCAGCCCTATAAAAGTGAGTATACAATGGGTACCTGGGAGGAACCAGGCATCACAGACTAACGTAGCATGGAGTGTGGCATTTTTGTATTACTGACATTATCATTAGTAAGAAAACTAGTTGATATAGGTAAAAAGGAATATTATACATTATCTAGAATCATTCTTCTTAAAAGCTCAGGTTTCATATAGATGAAGGAAATCATGATATAGTTTGTAAAAACAAAGCAAAAACATCTGTTAGTGTTATTTCACATCTTTTAGGAGACATTTTCTCTTATGTTTTCCCAAATACTCTTATCTAAGTAAATTATGCCTCTGAAGAAGATGAAATGTATGTTAAAGCCTACATTACTGAAGGTTTATACTCACTGAAATATAACTTTTAAGATACTTTGAGTATGGAAGGCCTCAATCCCAACATCTTTGCAATGTGGATGCTGAATTAATGCTACAAGTACAGGCATAAGGTAGTAACTCTAAACCTCAATTCACAATCTCTGGTATTTTTTCAGGGATTCCATTACAGGCCAGTTAGGAAACCAAGCTCTGATTCTGGTGGCTAGCGTGATTTGTAAGTTGTTTTTGCACAGTGGTTATTTTGTCAGGTTAAACCTTACTCTCAGACATTCTGTGCTGCAAGCCTAACTGTGTCTTGATGGGTTTGCTTGTGCTAAATCAGGGATCGCCACTCACCAAATGAAAATCTTTCTGTTGTAGATGGAGCCTGAACAAAAAACTTATCCACTTGGTTGTATAAAGAACACTTTGAACAGTTGCTTATTACAGCAGTCTCAAAACATTGAGGTGGGAGTTAAGCCCACAATTTTGTTTTAAATTAAGTGCTCCTAAAAAGCGTGAGACTAATAGCACCAGCTAAATCCAGTTATTTTTCTGGCAAGCAATATGTGAGTTTCCCTTCATTGGTAAGCCAATAAAATTCAGCACTACTGTGGCAATTTTCTTACTGTTCCAGTTATTGGACCACATCTAGCCTGTACCAAAATAGCTAGATGAAAAGTGAAAGCTATATTCAGTCATTAAGATGGTGCCAAATATTGGAATATACTGTATAGTAAGTTATCTAAATGTTTCATCATCTTTTCCTCCTTTTAACTACAGATTTTGGTATTGTATAGATGCCAACTTAAATTTTATCCATAAGAACATTTCATAGATTCATAATGCTCAGGAGGGAAGAGGAAATGGAATAGCAGATATTCCTTCAACAGGGCACCTCAATCCAAATCTGTACTTTTTTTCTGTTTTCTTTTGTTTTAAAATAAAATAATTCCTTGTTTTAAGTTTGCTTAAACCGTATATCTTGGTTTTTGTTTTTTTTAAGCCCTACTTTACACTTTCTTCAAGCGGCCTATTATGGTAAGTATTTCTACATGTAATATAGTCAGCTTTAAAAAGATGAAATACAGAAACAAAAAGATAGAATACACCCATTAATAGTAACAAGCATGAGTTGACTATTTAGTGCGCATTAAGCACTATACTAGAAGGCATGACATAAGAAACATATGAGGTATATAGTTTCTTCTTTCTGGGGACAAAGTCTCTTGAAAACAGAATATATTTACACATACTAATGATAGGGTATTTTGAAATATAATAATATTTGCTAGAATAATGCACAAGAACTGTTACTGAAGGTAGTGAGGACATCCTGGAGGGTGGCTGAATCTGCAAAGGGTGTATTACATGACACAAGATGCCTTGGTGAGTAGAGAACTGAACTCCTTCCAGCTAAGGAGAAGATCACGGTCCTAGGTAGGAGAGTGGTCGTTCTTCCCACGTTGCTTAGAAGTTCTTCTGTTTTAGTACTCAAAGTCCTGCGTTCCGGGAAACCCTACAGTCCTAGGCAAACTAAGAAAGTTGTCACACTACTAGAGAATGGGGGACACAAAAGTCCAAGAAAGGATGAGCAGACGAAATAGGAAAACTTATTTAAGGTAGAAATGGAAAAAGAAACTGGAGAGAACTAGTTTGGGCCACACGCCGAAGACTTTGCATCTTGTACTGAGACAGGTGAAATATTGTACATTCTATGTTTAATGCGAGAAATTGAAAATATTTTTAAAAGTATGTCAAACTCCATAAGTTCTTATTTGGATATCAGCCAAATTATAACATGCAGATGTATTTAATCAATATGTTTATCAAATATTTATTGAGCATCTCTAAGGTACCATAAATTGTTCTAAGTTTGTTCTAGATTTGTTGAAGATGCAGCAATAAGAACATTTTGTATTTCATAGTGCTTGGATTCTGTTGATGGGAAGAAAACAGACAAATGACTATACAATATGTCAGGATAATATATAAATTAAATGAGATAAAAGGATAAGAAGAGAAAGGCAACAGCATACCATTTAGAATGTTCCCGGGGGTGAGAGGATATTAATGAGATAGAATTTGAGAAGGGGCCTGAGTGCAATGGAGGAATACATCATCGGGTAGTCAAAAGTGCATTCCAGTAAGAAGGAAAGCTCATGCGAAGGTCCTGAGGCAGGAACATGTTGTATATATTTGAATATCATCAAAGGATCACTTTGGTCAGTAGTAAGCCAGGGGAAGAGTGATAAAGGTTTGGGCAGTGCTGTACCTAGGAGGCCAGATAAGGGGGAGCCTGTGACCTCAGAGAACTTGGTTTTATTTTCAGTGAGATCTAGGCACAGAGATCAGATTGCAGGTTGTTCTATTGTTAACAATGTGATGAAAGAAAATTCAAGAACCTCAGGTAAACATAGACAGTATGTTGTAGTGAGAATATGTTACTAATGTACTGTTTTTGTAGAAAATAATCTATTAAGAATGAAATTACTCTGCGCTTCAAATGGCAATATATAGTACACATTCCAGTCGCCTACTCTAATCTACAATGAAGGGACATTAATTATCTTGAGGATAAATATCATGTTATTAAAATAAAGGACCAAATTGTTGCATATATTAGTAGTATCTCAGTAAAAGCCTTCCAAAGAGATCTGGTGCAAAAATCCAAGAACAACAATTAAATTCTTGCGTGTTTAAAGGTACTAAGCGGCAAGTGCTGAATTTACTTTGACTCATTAAGGAAATTTTACTTTGTATTTCAGAATGATAGTCATTTCAAAAGGTACAAATTTTTCTTTGATTTTAGGTGGTAGAAATTTTTAGTTAGAACATAAAAATAAAGGAGAAATGAAGCAGAAAGAAAGCATAAGATCAAACAGCTCCCTCATACTCTGGATCCTAACATTTAAAGACTAAATATTTACTATTCATTTGCATACAAACATGAGTTCTATACTTTATTGGGAAAATATTAATTTGGAAACAAAAAGTTATTTTTTAATCCCCCATATATATCTATTTACAATGATAATAATTCTGCTCAGTTATGCTTTCCCAGTAGCATCATTTATTTTCCATGTCGTGGCCTGAAATTAAATAAGATTTACTTTAAGTTTGTGTAGCAGTTTGGAGGGAATTGACATATTAATTTCAATGACCATGTGCTCTTTGTTAGTACATATAATTGATTTTTGTATATTTATCACACATCCTGCGAGTTTAATGAACTCATTATTTATGAACTCATCCTCCCCTCCTTGCTCTCTGCTTTCCTATGTTATAAACTCCCAGAGTTTTTCTACTTATTCAATCATATCAACTGCAAATAAGGATAATTTCACTTCTTTTTTCTCATATTGTGGTTTTTTTTTTTACATTTTATTTTATTGCTTTATTGTATCAGCACTATATTGACTAAAGTGGCAAGAACAGAGATTTTTATCTTATTTCAATCTTAGGGAGAGAGCAAGCACTCTTTCACCACTAAGTTTAAAATTAGCTGTAAGGTATTTTTGTTTGTTTTGCTTTGCTTTTTTTTTTGGTAGATACTTTTCATCAGTTTGAGAAAATGTCCTTTTAATATGATAGATTAAAATCCTTGACTTTCAAATATTGAGCCAGCTTCACATACCTGGCATATGTAATATTTGGTCATCGGTATAACTCCTTTTACATATTGATAAATTATATTTTTAAAATATTTTGTTAAGAACTTTTATAATTAAATTCATGAAGAATGTTGATGTCAAGCAAGTTTAGTTTTCCATTTTCACTTTTCTTCTCTTGTTCTTTTTCTTTCTTTCTTTAACTGTCTTTGTGTGATATGTTTGTGTCAGGATAATACTGACTTCATGAAAACAATTGAAAATAGATTTTCCCTCATCTATTTTCTGGAAAATATTGTATAGAATTGGTATTAATTCTCCATCAGACATTTGATATACTTACCAAGTAAAACTATCTGGGTCTGCAGGGTTCTTTCTGGGGGAGTGTTAAAATTGTGAATTTAACATCTGAATTGTTACACAGGTATTATGTTACATGATCTATTTCATGGTAAGCAAATTATTGTGGTTAGTGAGTTTTGACTCATTGATCTAAAATCCAAGTCACCAATTTTACAGAGATTTACAATTTTCCTTCAGTATCTATGTGATATCTACAGGGTCTGTAGATATATCTCCTTCTTAATTTCTGTTTTTAGTAGCTTTTCTCCTATCTTTTCATTTGTCAGTCATACTAGTCATATGCCATTCTTTCGATATTTTCAAAAGATAGTTGTTTCATTGATTTTTCTTTGTTTTTGTTTAATTTTATTGATTTCTGCTCTTATTCCTTTCTTTCTTGATTTGATTTTGCTAGTTTCTGTTTCTGAGGTGGAAGTTTCAAATACTGATTTGAGATCTTCCCTTTATCCTACTGTATGCATTGGGTGCTATAAATTTCTCTCTCAGCTCTGTTTTCACTCTGCTCCACAAATTTTGCTATGATGTATTTTCTTTTTCATTTTCAGATTCAATGTATTTTTCCTTGGAGATTTTCTCTTTGACTTTTAGATTATCTAGAAATTTATTCCTCGGTTTCCCAAAATGTTTGCTCTGATGCTTTTAGGTGGAGTATTTTATAAATGTCGATTAGGTACTATTGGTTAATGGTGTTACTATGTGTTCTTATTTTCTATGTTGTTGAGGGATTAGTTGTTGAGAAGGGTATTAAAGACTCCAAGTAACTGTGAATTTCTCAGCATTTTCTTTCAGTTTTATCAGATTTTGGCTCACATATTTTGCAGCTCTTTTTCTGTTGTTTGGCACATATACATTTGGAATTGCTATATTTTCTTGGTTTCTTAACTTATCAATATACAATGTTTCTTTCAATCTTTGATACATTTTTACATCTGATATTAATATATCAACTTGTATGTTTAAAAAATTAATATTTACTAAAATATGTTTCCCACAACTACTTCTGTTTTGCTTTCAGATAGGGATTCACCATGTAGTCCTGGCCGTCCTCAAATTGTGGTCCTCAGCCTCTCAGAATGCTAGGATTACAGTCATGGGCCACCATGCTTAGATTTCTGTATTTTTTACCTTAATCTACCTATATTATTATATTTGTCTCAACTTTTAAACAGCATATAACTCTGTCATGTTCATTAATGTATTCAGTGAATCCTTCCTTTTGGTTGGTTTAGTTGAAATTTCATGTAAGGTAATTATTAATATACTAGGGTTTCAGTCTTCCATTTTGTTTTGCTATTTGTCCTCTTTTCTAAAATTTGCCTTTCTGTTGTTGTTCCTGCATTCTTGTAAGTTACTGAACAAGTTTTTCAAATTCAATTTTGATTTACCTATATTGTTTTCAAGTATGTTTCTTTGTGTAATTTCTTTAGAGATAGATAGATGATAGAATTTGCAGCAGTTTTTTGTTGTCTGATTCTCACCTGTTCAAGTGCAGCATAGAAACTTTACCTCCCTTTACATTCTTTTACCCTGTCCTATTTATGATTTTCTTAAATAGTTTCTCTACATACATTTAAAACTGTATCAGACAAAGCTATAAATTTTTCTTAAATGGTCAAATTTAATTTACCTATCAAGAGGAGAAGGCTTGTTGTAGTTAGCCATATTTTCTCTTGTACTTTTAATTCCTTCTCGGTGTTTAAAGAATAGTGTTTCCATGTTGATTAAAGAATTCTTTTCAACCATTCTTCTAATGTAGGTTTGCTTTTCACAAAATCTCCTAGTTTTCTTTCATCTGATGGTTTGTGGGTTTTCTCTTCACTCCTGAAGGATATTATCCCCAGGCATAAAATCCTAGGTTCACAGTTCTTTAAATATTTAAAGACACTGTTCTACTTTGTTCGGACCTCCGTAGTTTCTTATGAGAAATCCGCTGTCACATGAACCTTTTTCCTTTTTAGCTAAGGTGTAGTTTATCTTTTATTACTTTCAGACTATTTTCTGTCTTTGGTTTTCAGAGGCTTGACTCATAGTCATATTGGATTGGCTTTCTTTGGCTTTATCCAGTTTGGGGATTAACTCCATTAATATGTGGGTTTATATCACTTGTCACATTTGGGAAGTTTTTTGTCATTATTTCTTTGTGTAACTTCTTCAGCATGAACCTCTTTTCATCTCCTTTTGGAGCACAAATGCTGGATCCTTTGGTCTCATCCTACAGGTTTCCGAAGGTTCTATTTTGTATCCATTTTCCTTTTAAAAATATTTCATGTATTTTAGAGAATATTTTGGTTCACAGCAAAATTAAGAGTAGTACACCAAGATTTCCCACTTATCTCTTATTTTGCATATGCATATGCACCTCCAGTTTCTCAACATCCCCACTATAGCAGAATATTTGTTATAACTGATCAGCCTGCATTGATGTATCATCACCCACAGTCCATAATTTCCATTAGGGTTCACCCTTGTTGCTGTATTGTCTTGTGGGTAAATTTATAATGACATATCCACCAGTCTATATCATATGTAATATTCATGGCTCTAAAAATGCTCTGGACTCTGCCTCTTCAATTTTACATCCCTACAACTCCTGACAACCTTGGAACTTTTTCTTACAATTTGCATAGTTCTATCTTTTCTAGAATGTTATATAGTTGGAATCTTGCAGTATGCAAAGTTTTGCTTTGTTTTTAATTTTGTAATATGGATTTAATTTTTCTCCATATATTTTCTTGGCTCAATAGTTCATTTCCTCTTAATATTGCAGAATATTCCCTGTCCGTGATATGCAATAATTTATTTATCTATTCATCTAATGAAGAACACCATTGTTGCTTCCAACTTTAGGCAATTGTAAATAAAGCTTATATAAACATCTATGTGCATGTTTTTGAGTTACATTAGTTTTTAACTTTTCAAGTAAAATCAAGACATCAAATTGCTGGATCATATAGTAAGAGTATGTTTAGTTTTATAAGAAATCACCAAATTGTCTTCCAAATTGCCTTTTTCATTTTTGCATTCTCATCATCACTGAACAAGAGTTCCTATTGCTCTACAACCTTGTCAGCACTTGGTGTTATCAGTTTTCCAGATTGGTCACTCCAACTGACACGTAGTAGTACTTTATTTTGTTTTAATTTGTATTTCCTCATGATATTTGATGTAGAACATCTTTTCATATACTTATTTGACATCTGTAAAGCTTCTCTAGTGAGGAAGAGAAGTGGAAGTCCTTAAAGGATTCCAACCATTCTTAAATCAGGTTTGTTCTATTTTTGTTGAATTTTAAGAATTCTTTGTATAATTTGGATAATAGTCCTTGTTAAGATGAGTCTTCTCCAATTTTTTTTTCCCACAGTGAGAACCATCTTTTCATTCTTTTGGCATTATCTTTTGCATAATTTTAAATTTTAATTTTAATTAATCTCATCTTATTAATTATGTCTTTCATGGATCATGCATTTGGTGTCATAGCTGAATTCATCATCATACCCAAGGCTGGAAGTTTTATAGTTTTGTGATTCACATTGAATTCTATGAATTGTTATGATTTACTTTGTTAAGATTAAAAGATCTGTGTCAGGAGTCATTTTGTTTATTTGTGAATTTCCAGTTGATCCAGCACTATTTCTTAGAGGGTTCTCTTTGCTAGCCATTTGTTAGAAGGTTAGAAGGATCTCTTTTATAGCACCATTTGTTAGTAGGTTCTGTTTGCTCCTTATATTGCGTTTTTCTTCCTCTAGGAGCAAGTTGACTATATTTATTTGAGCTTATTTGTATACTCTTTATTCGGTTCCATTGGTCTATTTGTCTATTCCTTTGGCAGTACTACACTGTGCTGATTACTGGAGATTTTTAGTCAGTCTCGAAGTCAGATCATATCAATCTATCAATTTTGTTCTTCGTTTTCATTATCCAGTTTGTTATTCTGGAGTTTTTTGCCTGTCCATATAAATGTAGACTCAGTTTTTTACTATCCACAAAATAATTTTGATTGAGATTTCATTTGAATCAATAGATATATTAGGAAGAACTGTCATCTTGTTACTATTGAGTCTTATCTTTTAATATGATATATCTCTCCACTTATTTACTTTTATTTTGATTTCATTAATTAGAGTTCTGCAGTTTCCTTTTATAGATATTGTAAATATTTTGTTATTTTTATTTCAAAGTATTTCATTTCAGTGTTGATAATGTTACAGATATTGAGTTTTAACTTCAGATTTCACTTGCTTATTGCTGGTATATAGAAAAGAGATTGACTTCTGTACATTTACCTTTTATCCTGCAACTTTCTTATACCCAGTAGTTCTAGGAAAATAGATTAGTTTTTGATTTTTTTCAGACTTTCTCCATAAAAGATCATGTCCTTTGGTAAAAGACAGTGTAAATTTTCCTCTCCAATCTGTGTACCTTTTATTTCTTTTTCATGTTTATTTTATTAGCTAATATATCAAAAAATGATGAGATAGGACATCTTTGTCTTGTTACTGATCTTACTGGGAAAGCTTTAGTTTTTCATCATTAAGTATGATGTTAGCCATAGGTTTTTATGTTTTTCTTATATCAAGTTTAGGAAGTTCCACCATATTCCTAGTTTACTGAGTTTTTATCATAAATAGGTGTTGATTTATGCTTTTTCTGCCCCCACTAAGATCATGGGATTTTTTTTTTCTTTTTAGTCTATTGATGTGTTCAACACATAAACTGCTTTTCAAATATAGACAGCCTTGAATACTTTAATTATATCCTATTTTCATATGGTAGATAATACTTTTTACACATTGTTGGATTTGATTTATTAATCTTTTTGAGGATTTTTGCATTGCTTATGGGAGACACGAGCCTGTAATTTTCTACTGTTTCCATTCTCTTCAAAGAGATTATGGAGGTTTGATAAGATTTCTCCCTTATATGCTTGATAGAATTCACCAGTGAACCTTTCGAGACCTGGTGATTTCTGTTTTGGAAGTTTAAGTATTTAATCAATTTCTTTAACAGATATAACCTATTCAGATAGTCTAGTACTTTTGTGTGAATTTTGGAAAATTGTGTTTTCCTAAGGATTTGGTCAATTTAATCTAGATTATGAAATATGGGCATATAGGGTTTTTTTAGTGTTTATTTACTCTACTTCTAATGTCAATAGACACTGTAGTAATGTCTCCTTTTCATGACCGGTATTAATAATTTCTGCCCTCTTCTTACATTCTTAGACTGGCTAGAGACTTAGCCATCTTATTATGCTTTCAAAAAGTGAATATTTTTTATTTTGTTGATTCTATTAACTTCTGTTTTCAGTTTCATTGATATCTAATTTATATTGCTTCTTTTCATCTGTTTATTCAGATTGTTTAGTCTCCTTCTAGAGTTTTAAGCTTAAAAACCCAAATTATTAATAAATTTTCTTTTCTAATATATTCATGCAATGCTATAAATTTTTTTTTGGACAGTGTAAAAAGCATTCTTCATCCCACAAATTTTGATAAGTACTTTTTTCAAATTTTTTGAGCTCCAAATATTTCAGAATTTCTCTTGATATTTTTTTACCAATGTTCTGTTTTTAAATTTTAGTTTGCTTTTAATTGACACACATACATATTTATGGGGTACAATGCAATGCTTTGATACATGTGTACGTTATATAATTATTAAATCATGGTGTTTAGTATATCTACCAACTCAAACATTCATTTTTGTGCTGTATATGGTTAAAATCCTCTTATAGATATTTTAAAAGATATGATACAAAATTATTGAGTATAATCGTCCAACTGTATAGAACACTATAATTTATTCTTTTATTTAAGTCTAATTTAGTACTAGTTGGTCAATTTTTCCCATCTCCTACTAATTTGTACTTTTCCTAGTTTCTGGTAACCACTGTTGTACTCTCTATTTATATAAGATTAGCTGTCTTAGATTTTATAAATGACTGATGTCTTAATTACTCTTCTCATTGCTGAGACAAAATACCCGACACCCAAAGTTAAAGACGGTAAGGTTTGTTTCAGCTCACAGTTTGTAGAGGTTTCAGTCCACACTAAGCTGGCTCAAATGCAGGTTGGCATGGTAGGGGGGTATCACAGAGTTGAAATGGTGCATAGCAAGCAGGCAGCATCAGTACCACCACCAAGAGCTAGTCTCTTTTCCCCTTTTATTCCAAACAGGCTATAAACCTATTGATTTGTGTCACCCATACCCAGAGTGGGATTTCCATTATCTACCCCCTTAATTCAAGTATCACATCCTTAATTCACATTCATGAATCCTAATCCAGCCACATTTGAAAACCCCCACCTATGAATACATGAGGCTTTGGGGAGACATCTAGATACAAGCCATAGCATTTCTCTTCTGGTCCCCGAAAGACTCACGTGCATCCCTTAGGCCAAAGGCATTCAGTCCATTTCTAAGATTTGCCTAACAGTTTCAACATTGCTGAAAAGTCCAAGTCCAAATTCTCCCGAAGATTTAAGGCAAACTCTTAGCTGTGAGCACCTGTACAGATGAAAAGAAAGTTAAACACTTTCAACATACAATGCCACAAGATAAATATTTCCACTCCAAAAGGAATAAATAGGCAGATAGAAAGGAATGGTACAAAAGCAAGTCCAAAATCTAGCAGGGCAAGCATTAAGTCCCTCAGTTTCATGTTAAGCATTTAGGGCAATTTATGGCAAGATACGAATTCCAAAGGGCTTGGTGGGGGTTCACCCCTATGGCACTTCTGGTTGTACACCCTGTGGCTTCTCTCTTAGGCTGGCTTTGCTCACTCAGTGTGAATTTCCTCAAATAATCCACATTCCTGGCTTCTCCAATCTTCTGGGGTCTCCACTGCACCTTCAACTTCACACTGCCCTCTCAGAGGCACACTGCCTGGCCTCCCAGGCCTTCTTCTCACATATACATGGAAGTCTTCTTGACCCCATAACTCTTGCATTCTTCATGCCCCTAAAACCAGCACCACATGGATGATACCAAGGTCTGCCACCACCTGGAGAAGGAGCCAAGCTTCCTTCTCTGTAGGCTGTAGGGAGTGACTGCCTGGACTGCTGAGTGCTATGAACTGAATCCTAAGGAACAAATTTCCTAGGTTACCACCTATTATGGCTTGTGTCTAGATGCCCCTCCCCAAGCTTCATGCAGTCATAGGTGGGGCTTTTTCCAGAGGTGGCTGAATCTAGAGTGTGTGATTGATTCATGGTGCAATGCTAGGATTAAGGATGCTAGGATCAAGGGTGGATGTTTACTAAATCAGTCCACTGATTGGTTTGGCACTTCCCTAATCCCAGCAGCCTGGATACAATATAAGGGGCAGAAAGATGCTGTTAAAATCCCTTGCTGCTTTGGTACCTTGTGGGTGCCATGAATTTTTCCCTGCAGTGCCCCTCTGCCAAGCCACCTAGGAGCCAGCTGATTATGGACTGAAACATCTACAAACTGTGAGCTAAATAAATCTCTCCCCTGTAACTGTGGGTGTTTGATATTTTGTCTCAGCAATGAAAGACAATAACTAAGACAGTACCACCCTGGAACATGGTGCTATGGGCTCTTACCAAAACAAAGTCTTTCACTTTTACAATTTTGAGGCTGCAAAGCTTGGAGTCCTGCTGGTTCTTATGATGTCTTCAGGCCATTTTTTCTATTGTCCTGTTCCTTTTCAGCAACCAATTTCTCTGCAGCCCACAACTTTACCAGAGCTTCCTTTATGGCCAAACTCAAAATGTTTTAAAACATTCTTTGCTCAATTTTCAACATAGATCTCACTAAATGTCCCCAATAGTAGCCATGCCACAGCCTCAACATTTGACTGCCATGAAATTTCTTCCACCAGATAAATTAGTCCACTGCACCTAATCTTAGTCTCCTACAAAGCCTCTGGCCAAGAGCAAAATTCAGACAAATTTTCTGCTGAAGCATAGCGCACATGGTCGGTAGTCTAAAAACCAATACAGTCCTCATTCCTAACTGAAACCTCCTGAGCCTGGTCTTTATCAGACAGCATTTCTATCAGCATTCTGGCCTTCTGAGTTCTGACCAGAATCTTCCATCAAATTCAACTTACACCATTACAGTGCTGCTTCTTCAGCTGGTGTCTCCAACCCTTCCCAAACACTTTCCACAAGCCAGTTCCAAAGGCCTCTCTCTGAACCACACAGTTAGGTACTATCACAGCCAAAGCCCCACTCCTGGCACCAAAATCTGTCTTACTTTTCTCATTGCTGAAACAAAATACCTGACATGCAATGTTAAGGAAGGAAAGGTATATTTCAGCTCAGAGTTTGTAGAGATTTCAGTCCATAGTTAGCTGGCTTTAAGGCACGGTGGCATGGCAGAGAGGCATCATAGAGCAGGCAGGAGGCAGCAGCAGACAAGCAGCAGCAGTCACTGGCCTGTCCTCCCTCTCTCCATTTATATTCCATCCAGGCTGTAAGCCTATTGATTGGTGTTAATCATACCCCCAGCGTGGGGCTTCCATTATCCACACCCCTTAATCCTACTATCACACACTTAATCCACATTCACACACCCTAATCCAGCCACCTTCAAAACTCCCCACCTGCAAGTACATGAGGCCTTGGGGGGACATCTAAATACACCCATAACAGGTTCCAAGTTTCATGTCCAGTTTGCCTTCTTCTCTGTACCTTTTGGAGTCTATGGTTGTGCTACAAAATCTAGGGCTTTCCTGTTCCTCCTAAATACATCCCAAAGCCCTGAACTTTATAACACAAACATAGACTCTGAAAAATACAGAGAAAAAGGCATTGCTTGTTAATAGACCAAGTACCTTATTTAACTTCTTTTTCTTCTTAATATCTCACTCTTTTTTTTTTTTTTTTGTAGGTACCAGGGTCGACCTCAGGACCTTGCGCACCAGCAGGCGCCCGTGCCACTGAGCAACATCACTGGCCCTTTTTTTGTATGTGGGTTCCGGGAGTTGAACATAGGACCCCGCACTTGCCAGGCAGGTGCTTACGCCGCTGAGCCATCTCACCGGCCCAAAATCTCATTCTTGAAATCATTTATGGTATTTTTTAAAAGTTGCTGAGTCAGTGAATACAAAAATATTCACAATGCTCTTCTTCCAATTTTCTTTGTTTCTTCATCTTCTGGTATTTATTTCTTTTTAGTCTTATCAAAGTGATGGTACTCAAGTCAAATGAACAAATATATTAAACTACATGGAAGGATGTTTGCTAAATGAATAAAGTGCCTTCTAGTTTACTTATCGCCCAATAAGGATGAGGAAGGCTCTTCTTTCATGGGTCAAGTGGGGCAGCTCTACTTCCGTCTATAAAAGGTGTGAGTGATGCATGATATCCAAGGTGATGTAATGAGTGACAAAGAATATTGTAATCTAATGTGGTGGTTTCCAGGTTATCTGTAAGCAAACTCAATATATCCACATTAACACATCAACCACAATATGTGATTTTAGAAGAGCACATAACCTCTAAAGACAGTCACAGACAAGGATTTTACTTAATAATGACTCAGTAATTACTTCCTTTCTTCATTCAACCAAAGAACTCTAAGTTGCTTTGACACAACCCAAAGAAGCCAGTGGTAATTCTTATTCAGTTTGCTGTGAACAGAGACTTTTGGGTCACCTAGGTAACGGCAATTTGTGGGCTTCTGTTTTAAGCAATAATGACCTTCACTTTCACAACCCAAATAGAATGTGCCAGACTCATGAAGTCAAAGCAGTGTGGTAAACAGAGCGTGTGCCAGCTGCATAGCATTTCAACACCCATGCATATAAAGCATGTTTGGGCAGAGGCACAAGTATCATCAGCTGTGTTTTGGTATGGACAATGTGGGAAATCAACTGGAACTATGTCATAGAATCATTGGCTTTATAGAGGGATTTCTGATGTTACTTTCAGTCAGCTACTTGTTAAAACTCCTGAAAAATCTATGAAACAAGTCACTTTAAGACACAGAAATGGTCAGGATGGTTTGGAGACAAAGCAGATGGAAGTTGTTGGGTGGAGGAGCTTAAATAAAACATTTTTAAAGATACTATTATATAAGTGATGATGATGGGTTTCAACACACGGTTTCTTACACAGTCCTGAGCACTTGCAAAAAATTACTGAACTATCTAGGAATATCCAGACTTGTCTTCTATGTTGTATCAATAAACTTTTATAATAATATTTGGTGCTCTGCTATGAGAGTTTTCTGGTATCCATTGTCATCAATCACTTTAAGGTTTTGCCTTATGGACCAGGCTGGATTATATAGGAAATTTAAAAGTAAAGATGATTTTTCTTTTTTTTTTTTGAAGATCTCTACAGAATATATTTCTATTGAACACACTCAGGTATAGCCTCCAATAATAAACTAAATGTCAATAATCTAAAATGTTTTATATATATATATACATATATATACTTTAATACATATACTTTAATAAATTAGTATTTGGCTTACCACTTTTTGAAATTGTCTACCATAGTAAAATTTAATACCTACGTATTACAGAAAACCTTTTAGTTACAACTGAAAAATCAAGGCCAGTTAATGTCCTTTGAATCTGTGCTGTTTAGTATTGAACCATGCTAGATTTATGAAAATACTCAGTAAATGCTGATTTAACTTGGCTTGTTTAGACACTGAGCTAGGCTTCTGGGAAAAACAGATGGTTCAAGCTCCTAACTACCTTAGTTTACAAAACTGAGGTGTGGCTGGTTTTTGCTTAAATTAGATTTATTTGTAAGCTACTTTCAACTCTTTCATAGTTTCAATTGCAAAATTTTCTTTAATTATTTCTTTAGTAATTTCACAACCTCGGTTTTTTTGCTGAAGAGAATAATTCTTAGGAGATACTTACATGTCAGAAAGTAACCAAATATCAACCAAAATCTTCCAAATACTATTGTAGTTTTGAAAATGTTGAGAGATGTGGAATTAAGAGCAGGTAACCATAGAGACAGAATTGTTTGTCATTTTTCATTCCTGCCCTGGCCAGCTGCTACTGGGCAGACATCTCTATTCAGTCATCACCATACTTTGCATGGTGCTCTTACAGTCTAATAAAGATTTTTTGACACATATTAAAAAAGTGGATCATGAGTCTAACCTACTCACATAGCTACCATCCCACTCACATAGCTATATACAAGAAATATGAACTTGGAAACTCAGGCTATGTACCTTAGTTCTATGTATGCTTTTGATTCTCAGCTTTCTGTCTTTGGAGCAGCTTTTTAAAGATAATATTACATCTCTAGGGTCTAATTTATACTAACATTAGCTTGTGATGGATAAAACAAATGTGAGATCTTATAATGAATAAGTAGCACCATTTCATATGAACCATAATACCAAGAGGCCTGGATATAAAATACAATATGCTTAAAAACTATAGGGGCCATAACTATGGAAAGAAAAGATGTGCTACACTGAGTTTAGGAATGTGATTTAGCAAATGATCCCGACCCAAAAGAATTTTTAAGATAGAACTCTACTCACTGAAGCAATTTTCAACTTGTGATATGGATTTCTAAAATCTTTGCAATAAAGTTGTGAGGTCCCACTCTACACTGTGCAAAATGACTGCTAATTAGAGTGAAAAATACTTCATATTTGACAAATACTTATTAACATTTTTGTATATACTGGTCATAACTGGTGTCCATATATTATTATAGTCTTTAGTGGAATTCTATTGCACAATAAGTAGAAGTGTTGAGGTTTTGAAACAGTTAAAATATGAACAACTATCGTTGTCATTTGCTAAATAAAACTTAACCTCATTCATTGACAGTATCACTCAGGAATAAATTAAAATTATAAACTTTCTAAACAGTGGATATTTATCCTTTACAGAGAATTTTATTTGGCTTTCAGAATATTTTAAGTTGAAATCCTACAACTTATTACATCCTCTTCTATCTTCCTCATGGTGAAGGATCTTTACAGTATTTCAGCCAGTGAGGAAAGGGAGAAGATTGACTCTCCCTACTGTATGTTAAAACACACCAGGCTGGTTTCATTCATGTTACTTTATCCATTGAAAGTATATTGTATATAACTGATTTAAATACTGATTGTGCCTACCTTACAGGTTTATGAGAGTAAAATAAAGTACACATAAACCTATGTTGAGTCTAGTATATGCTTAATAAATATCAGCTAATTTAATTGCATATTTGCCATAAGTCAAGTTTCCTGGAAGGCATTCTCAAAGATGTGGTGTACCGTGCTGCAAAATTTTAAATTCATAGCCTGGATATCAACACAGTTGGAAAACAAGGGAAGGAAGCAGGCGTGGCAGAGGGAAAAATCGTCAAATTGCCCCTGGCTCACTTCACAGGAAGTTGACGGTTGTCCTCAGTTGGGTCCAGAGGACCAGGTTTCTCCCATATTGATCAGTCATTGGGGGAAACCCTGGTGAAGCAGAGTTCAATGGCTGCAGCCTTCCCTATTGGAACAGTGTTAGGGCTAAGATTAAGAGGAGGCAAATGAAGACTCCTAGGTACAAAAATTTAAGGGTCACCAAAAACCTCAGTAAGTGAGATAACGAGCATTTTAATATAATATGTTTTAAAACAAAATGAATGCGAAAATCCATGCTGAAAACAGCATACTTAAAATAAAGACATGTATTTGTTTATGTTTTGATGGTTTTGGAATGGGAACAATCCTTTCCAGTCAAGACATGGTTCTCAGCGTCCTACCCAGCCCCAGTATTTCAAAATGTAGAAGCCATTTTGATAAGGAAATGCAGGGGCATAGATTTTTCCTTTTGTTTCAGGCTCCAATTTGACTCTACAGGGCACTGCAGAGTTCAAAGCTATCTTCTGGATCATTCCAGCCTCTGTGACAAGTTCCTTGTTGAAGTCAGACCTGGAAAGCCCATCGCAGTGTCTTCCACAGCATCTTATATTGGTGAAAGTTAAAATACCATCTAACAATGAAGTTTCAATGTATAGTACACAGTAAATATGCTCAGCTCCAGATTCAATTTTGATCTCAAAGACTGGCCAGATGTGTTTCTTGTTTGTTAGTGTCACTTGTTAATATCTAACATATTAGGTATGGCTTAATATTAGCTTTTAGTGATAAATTAGTGATTTAGGTTCTAGCCTCTTAAAGAAAAATTAATGGAATGCATGCTAATTTCTTATTGATATCAAGGAATTTCAACTCCCTTCTCTGTAAAATGAAGACACTATTCTAGGTTATTTTTTGAGTCTCATGTAATTTTTACCTCTAAATATTTTATTGCATTATTTCGTGAAGGACCAAAGGTCACTCTTTAATATCTTACATTGTTTTCTTTTTTGGACCAAGCAAATGCTTCAGAACTAAACTTCATGGAGTTGTTTACTACCTAAAATAACCCAGACCATCAGATTTATGAATTGCTCCAGTTTATTTTAGTTACTCATTATAGGGCTATCAGGATATCAGCTATTATTAATTGGTGGTATAATTACAGCTAACTCTAATGATCTTCTCCATCAATCTATCTTATTTTCTTCCAGACTCCTTAAGATTGGATAATCAGCTCATTATAATTGACTAAAGCTGTGTTTATTGAAGAAGCAAGCGACTCCAGGAAGGGGAAAAGGTTCAAATGAATTCTGAAACAGCGACTTACTGTGTCCTCCCAGAAAGTCACAGGCTGGAGTAACAAATTAGAGCCTCTGAGGAGAGAAATTAGGTGGTGCACAGACCTATAAACATTTTGTTTAGTCTTTCATTTTGTGTGTTTTCTCCAAATGGATTCTCGCTCAATGAACACCTATTGCCACACACGTTGGGGAAAGCTGGTGTGAAGTGAATATCAGTAACATTTGGGAAGGGAATTGGCTCTGCTTTGAGTGAAGTATTTGAAATCATTGTGCAGAGTAATCTTTGCTCCATATTTCTTGGATTTGCTTAAGGATGTTAAGATGATCAGACAAAGCATCTCTTTTTTTTTGTTTTTTGGGTTTTTGTTTTGTTTTTTCTACCTCCAGTTTTGTGCAGTACACAGAATTTAACTGCCAATTTTATTATAAAGAGCTAAAAAGTAAAAACCAAGTTAGCAACAGTGATTAATGGCTTTCGTATTACCTCTGTGATCTGTGTTTGCCAGAATTGGTTACCCACCAGCAAGAACTGCTATTTTTATTTTCACTTGTCTCAAAACATGAATATATAACCATGAGTGTGTTGATTCCTCCTGTTCTAATTCCCTAATCTGAAGAAGAGGAAAAATGGTTCATTTCACAAATAGTTTTCAGGAGGAAGTAAATTCTCAAAGTGCAAAGAGTGATTGATTAACACTGTTAAGTCTGTTTGTGGGAGAACTTGTCTGACTTGTTACTGTGACTGTCTGAGTAGAACACGTTGTGGAAAAAAGGGCAAGTAACACACACAAACATGTGCATACATGGAAAATGTCACAAGGAAATGTCAGCCAAGCAAATCATATATGGGAGCCACAGTTGTAATGGCCTAGCCACATCATATTCTATTGTATCACTGCTCAGAGCTCCATGTATGTGGCATTTATTCCTTGGCTACATTTCTTCCTTAAATACTCATCACATTTCTGCCATTGCCAGTTCTTCTTGGGGTCCACCAGGAGAAACAAGAATATAATTCTAATAGGCAAAACTTTTCTGTTTTATAAAACTTATTTATTGTAGGAAGTGTGCCAAAATTTTCTTTTTGTCAGTCAAGTACTCATTCCATAGTCCAAGGCATAGGCAGATGGGCCTATACTTGAATATACTGCAGTGACTTTTTCTTCGTAAGTGTATACTTTAAGCAATGTGGTTTCAAATAGCTAAAACCTAAGCTAAAAATACCCTACTATATTAATAGGAGTCTACTGGCCATACTTAGGAATGCTCTGAGGCCAAAATAGTTCACAGAATTCCACAGTGTGCTGTAAGAGAAAATAATAATTGGTACTCAATAACCCACATAAGTCCTACAATTCACCACTCTAACTAACTGGAAACATATATTATTTGACATCAGACTACCTTTTTTAAAGCATACTAATTTCTTTGTTTGCTTATTCATTGGAAGAATAAAATCAGAATGTGAATGGCATGTATTGTTTGTAAACTGTATCGTAGAAACCTTTAAATATGTTAATGGTGTGTTTCTGTATGTGATCTATACGGAGGGACTTGCCTCTGCTTTGAGTGAAGTACTTGATATGTAATGTATGTGTATGTGTGCATGTGTGTGTATACATATAAAATCAGTTAAGTTAATTTATCCAAAGTGGCCTGTGTGTTCTTTTACTGGGTCACCACCACTTCCCTAACATCTTTCAATAAAAATTTTTAAGTCCTGGCATGACAATTATCTAAGGTTAATATCATATTAAGTGAAAATAGGCAAATTTGAACAATTAATACTGCTGACTTTTATGTATTCCAGTTATTCCTTATTACTCATGTGGATATGCTATTCACTGAAGTAAATTTTACTAATTTGAAATCATTACTTAAATTTCATTCATCTATATTTAATTTATACCTAATTCTGAAAAATTTTCTCCCCTTCAAAAAACTTAATTCAACAGTGTTGTCTCGCTGACTTGCTTCTTTGTCATCTGGGCAGTGACACCAAGACAGCAATTGTACCTTGAAGCACAAAATCCTACCTAGCAGACTGAATCCATGAGCATGTTCAGATGCGTGCTATAACTTGGGCTCCTCACTTTGGGGTCTATCATAAAGGTGGGCACTCAGTGTGAATATAACTGCCCTTTTTTCTAATCTAATCTAACCAGAATCTAATCCAATCTGGGTTATCCAAGGGGTTTTTTAACAACACAGCTGATTTTAGCCATGTGGTCAGAGTGTAAGGACACCATTAAAGGCCAGTGCCGTTCCATGGGCACTTGGAGCAATAGATAGGGGTCACTCATGGGCTCAAAAGAGGAAAGTGCCCTGAGACAGGCTGGATGTAAACATAGTGACCAAATGAAAGAGTCATCAGCAAAGAAGGAATCGGTAGAATGAGTATTTCAACCTTCTTTCTTCCCTCATTTAAATTTCTTGCCATGTTTTTCCCTTGGCTAAAGCCAACTTGAAGCTCAAGGTCAAGAGGAACACTTTCTATTCTTTATGAATCATGCTTTCTCTCAGGTCATACTGTCAAGTCATTACATAAGGAGAGGGCACAGGTGCAGAGTACGCCTGGAGGGGCAAGAAAGTATTAGAGTCTCATCCAGAGATTGGCTCAGACATGGTGGTGAATATACAAATTATTTCTTATTACTCCATTTGCAGTGATTCAGTTCACTGAATCATTTTTGCAGGGATAGTATAAAGGAAATGATGAAATGATGAAATCAGGAGACAATACTATAGTGGAGAATTAGTAGCATTCTATCAACTAAGAAATACATCTTCTTTATGAAATATTTGCACATGAAGAGAAGTCGCTCTGGACAATAGTTGAACAGAAGTCTTTTTCTTACTGATATAAAATTTTAAAAGTTTTATCTATTAGTACATGTGTGGCACATAGTGACTACTTTCATTATGGGTGTTTCTAATATGTATGTGACACATCTTAATTCTTTTCTAAGTCCCCTTTTCCTCCTGACCTTCCTCACTTCCTTCATCTTTTGTCTCCTTCCCATTTGCAGTAGATCTATCTCCCTGTTTTCTTTATTTATATTTTATTTCACTCTTTATTTTACTTTGGGTTTCTCATGTGAGAGAAACCATCTGGTATTTAAGCTTGTGTCTGATTTATTTCACTCAACATTGCATGTTCAATGTATATCCTTTTTCCCAGAAATGAGTCAAATTTATCCTTCTTTATAGCAGAGCAGTATTCCATTGTGCATAAATATCACATTTTCTTTATCCATTCATCTGTTGATGGACATATGTGCCATTTCTAAGATCTAGCTATTAGATAGTTGCTGCTACCTACTTAAGTTGGACAATACTTGCATCCCTGGGATAAAACCTACCTGGCCATGATGTATGATCCTTTTGATGATTTGTTACTTTCTGTTTGCCAATATCTTATTGAGGATTTTTGGATGTATGTTAATTAAAACATTGGCCTGTAGCTGTCTTTTTGTAGTTGGTCCTTGGCTAGTTTTGGAATAACAGTACTGCTGCTTCCAGGGATTGTGGGTAGGATGCTGTCAGACACAGTGTTTCTTGGTGATCCAGGTATTTGGTGAGATCTAGATGGTTCATCTTTCAGATTAATTTTCCATTTCTGGGTGTGACTGCCTGCCTAGCTTCAGAGTACTTGTATTTTCTGTGACTCTTCGCTGAGTAGCTCTAGCACCACCTTGGTTAAGAATCAGCCATGTTGGCTCTCCTGATCAACAGAACTCTTTACTCAGTTTCTCCTACCAGATATCCTTGAGTCACTTCACAATGCAGATTAATATCCCTGGTCCTGAAAGTAGGTGCTATATAAATTGCCTTCATTTATTAACAAACTTTGGGATAATATAGGAGTAAGTTATATGCTCCAAAATCTATACATTCTAGTCACAATTTCACTATTAATTCTAACTTGAAAAGTATGAAAAAAAACCCATATTCTTCAGACCATGGAAGGAAGGATTGCCCTTCTCAATCATTTCACTTACTTTGGTTATTATTATTATTATTTTTTTTTAAGTGAAATACCAGTATATAAGCTCAAAACAAGAGACATGAAGACAGGGCCTCCTGCTGTTACACATTTTCCAAAGCCCCAATTGTAAAATATGATAATAAGTTATTAATCAATCTTTGTTTATTTTAGTGGGGGAGCTATCCTCTGTGGAGTTTGCATAGGGAAATTGTAGATTGCAAAGGGAAATCCCTGCAGAACTTCCATAGGAAGGTTGCAGATTCAAATAATAGCCAATATTTGTGGAGTTTCCTCTTCGGCCAGCTAAAAATTCCCCTTGGTTTGGGAGAGGATGAAATCTTTAGAGATGGTGTCAACAGTGATTTATTATAAGCTGAGTTAATTCCCCTCAATTTAAAGCCCTTGCCTCCAACATAATCATTTTCTTCTCCCACCCCTGACAGAGTTTGCCACTTATTCCATGATTTTCAGGACAGCTTTCTTCAGACACTGACGATGGTTAGATATCCACTATTCTCTTTGGAAATGTTGGTGTGTGGCATGGGGCATGGAACATAATTAGTCAAGTATGGTTCTCACCCAAAAAAGTTTCCGTGTGAAAAAAAAAAAAAAGAAAAAGCAAGGGGAGTGTGTGTGTGTGTGTGTGTGTGTGTGTGTGTCCTCTGTGAATATGCTTAGTATAACTCTGGGTGTGTATGGAACTGTGGAGAGTTTCTCCCCAGCTGAGAAGAGAAAGGTCACATATAGCCTTCTCTAATGCTTAGGATTAGTGGGACATTTACCTGTGTTGTGTTTTTGTTCTTGTGCTTACAAATTGAATAGATAGAATCTGGAGATTTAAAGATGGACCCAGATAATTTCAAAGTTGTAAAGTAAAACCTAAAAGTAGTGTTTCAGTAGTAGAAGACAGCTAACTGGATATTATGGGATCCTTAATCACATGGACTTCTAGGCACCTGAAATCTGGTCCCTTCCATTTTTTCTAGAGATAGCAAATAAAAGTCGAGAGTTTAAACATAGTTGGCATGACTTATTTGTTGATGTTGGGGCTATAGGATTCCTAACCTTCTCTTTTTTAGGATTGCGATTCTCATACTACAGAACCTGAATGACCAATTTGTTTACTATTTTAATTGGTAACAAATCAGAAATTATGGCTTCTGGCAATTTCCATTCTCCACCACCCACGGAACACAACCTAAAATCTGCTGCCACCCAGATCCCTATGAGATTTATATGAGTCTTCATTTGAACATCTCTATATTTAGAAATAAAAGATATAATCTTTTCTACGTGTTTCGGTAATATCCAGGGGGTATTTCTTTTTCCTTCTGATAGCATTCTGATTTGCGTGGACCCTTTGGTTTTTTGGCATCACCTGACATCTTCACCCCAGAAGGATATATTACTATGGAACAAAAGATATCCTTGTTATGGATAAAATTCGTATAAACCCATAAAACATTTTCAACAAACAAAAAGGAAAATGTTAAAGGACCAGGAAAATTATAGAAATTAGAAGAAAAGATATTATTGTCCTAAAGCCTATACAGGTACTTCACATATTATAATATTTGGACAGGAATTTACAATGGTCAAGTTTATAGTGCACCTAAGGCAAAGCTTTTCAGCTTCAGTAATAAAGATGTTTGAGCTGGATCATTTTGTGTTGTAGAGGGCTGTCCTTCGGACTGTGAGGTGTTTAGTCACAACCCTGGCCCTTACCCAGGCCTCTACCCAGGTGATGACAATAGCCCCTCCTCGCTCTCCTGATATTGTACCATTCTCTCCTCCACCAGGTTGTGACAGTGACAGATGCCTCTGGACACAACTGAATGACACTTTGGGGGCAAAAAATATCCTTAGTTGAGATCCAATTATCTATATAGACAACATTAATTTTGCTGAGTTTGTGACTAAAATAAAATATATATTTTTAGATTCTAAATGGTCATAGCAATATATTTCCCTTGGAACACTTGAATAAGTAATTACAATTGCTCTTTTTATTTGGTGGCACAGTGAAAACTACCCAAGGATTCATGAATACACAAGGGAAATAAGTTTGTCCTCGGAGAGTTAAATCCTAATATGAATGCCCATACACACAGAATCACAGAGCTGTTGAATTTCCTTCTTTCCATTGAAATATCCCTAAGTGATTCTCCATTAAGCCAGAGTCTCATTTAAAACATTGAATAAAGCTTAAAAATTCAGAAAACTGATCTCACATCTTGCACATGTTGTGTTGAGATGGCCATTAGGTTGTCCAATGTATTGAAAATTCACTTGGATAATCTTTTCAAATCCTCCCTACCATGGACCAAGGTGAGACTGAGCACATCTTTTGAAAAGAAAAATGTATAGAATATACACAAAGTATACAAAGTTTTAAACAATGTATACAAAGTTCAAGCAGGAAGCAATCAAGTATCATTCTGTATCTTCTTTCTCCATCCCGTTTCCTTTCTTTCTTAAATATCTTCTCTATTAGAAATTATTTTGGCTGCCACAATCCAGGTGAATCACCCCAGAAGGCCCTCCCCTCACTGCTGCCGTGAGTAAGGTGAACTGCTCAGAAGTGCCCAGAGAGCAGACAGAATGTCAGTGACACAGCAGGGTCCCAACTAAGGTCCACAGGATGGACAGGTGGGACTAGTGGTGTAAAAAATCCAAAGCAACAATAACAATATGGGCCAAAAGGTGGTAAGTTTAGGTGAACCAGCGTTGTGCTTGGGGAAAAAGACACACGGAATAGAAGCAGGTGGGTGGGGAGACCCCTGTTCTCTATTTGTGTGTGTGTGTGTGTTTATTTGATCTTTTTTTCTTTCTTTTTCTCTTTATTCTCTCTTTTCTTTTCTTTTTTTGTTTCCACCTTTCTAAACAGCTGGGGAAAACTCCAGCCAGAAAACTAATCCTATCCCCAAACCCAGAGACCAAATTCAGATAATCCTTCACTTACTCTCTCTTTCTTTCTCTTCTGCCCTCTGTTTTAGTTTCCCAAAGTTTAAGTGATCATCCTTAGTCCTCCAGCCTTGCTTCTAATTTCTTTTCAGTTACCTTTGTTTTATCCACTATTCCTCTTAAATCTCCCCACCACAGGGTAAAACCACTTTATCAAGAAGAAACACTTTGAATATAAGCTCCCAATTTACAATCAGTTCTGATATATAATTGTAGATTTTGCTCCTATGGTTTAAGGTACAAAATTAATAGCTACCATAGTTTGTCAGTTTCTAAACTGTGCTTCATGCTATTATTATTGTTAATTATACTATTTTAGCTAGGATGTCCTATCTGTTTTAATCAGTTGCTCTCACTTCTGTAACAATACTGGAAAGTTCTGGGGTAATAACCTCACCGCAGCCCAGCACCAAAGAACTGGGGACTGAGCCAAACAGATACCAACATCGCACTCTTAAATAACTCAGAAGGTAGGATCTTGGAACAGGCACAAACCAAGAACCTCCTATACACAGAAGACATCCCTGAGAAACAGACATTTCCTACAGAGGACTTGCTACTACTAATCTAGCTACCTACTAAAAACTTACAAGGATCAATATAGAAAAAAAATAAAATTTTTTGAAATAGAAAATGAGAAGACCCAGAAGCAAGATGCAATCTCAGACCTCCAGCCCATACAGGAAAAGTCCAGGAGACAATAAGATAGAGGAAAATGGAAGACACACATCTGAAATTTCTGAAATGAGAGCAACTGAGGTAAAGAAACAAATCCATGAGGATAGAGAGGAAATCAGATCAGAAAGAATCTCTCAGGTAAAAAAAGAAATTTCAACATTCATAAAGGAATTGCTCAGCAAATCTAGAGTAGAGATAGACATAAAAAAATAGATGACGGGGGGCCGGTGAGATGGCTCAGCAGCATAAGCGCCTGCCTGGCAAGCGCGAGGGCCCAAATTCGACTCCTGGTATCCACATACAAAGAAAAGGCCGGTGATATAACTCAGCAGCATGGGCACCTGCTGGCACGTGAGGTCCTGAGGTCAACGACCGGCACCCACACTCACACACACACAAAATAGACGATGATAGGAAAAGGATGGAAACTGCAACCAATCAATACAGGAAAGAAATAGAATGCATGAATTGGATTCAAACAGATATCCAGGAAATTAGAAATTCCATTGAGGGGGATGGGGATATAGTGCAGCGACACAGCACCTGCCTGTCAAGCGCAAGGTCCTGAGTTCAATTCCTGGTTCCAAAAAAAAAAAAAAAAGAAATTCCACTGAAAGCTGGCAAAACCACTTGAACAAAACTGAAGACAGATTTTCACACTTTGAAGACAGGATCGTGGCTAGTGATCATGAAAGGAAAGAGCTCTTGAAAATAACAAAAGATTAGGAAATAACATTTAAACAGCTGCAGGGCAATGCAAAGAAAAATAATATAAGAATAATAGTTGTGGGGCCGGTGAGATGGCTCAGTGGCATAAGCACCTGCCTGGCAAGCGCGAGGTCCTGAGGTCAACTCCCAGTACCACATTAAAAAAAAAAATGTGTAATTGGTGCCAATGAAAAAGCAGGAGTCAACACAAATGACATAATAAAACTATTTGCAGAAGTAATGGCAGAGAATTTCCTAAGAGTGGAAAAGAATCTGACATACAGATGAGTGAGGCATATACAACTCCAAATAGCCATAACCAAAATAAATCTATACCAGACATACAATAATCAAGATCCCAGAAATTCAGCACAAGAACAAAATATTAAAAGCAGTTAGAGAAAAGAAACAGATTACCTATAAAGGAAAGCCCATCAGAATCATGGCAGACTTCCCAACACAAACCCTCAAGTCAAGAAGAGCTTGGAGTGAAGTATTTCAAGTCCTGAAGGAAAACAAGTTCCAACCCAGGTTGATGTACCCTGCAAAACTATCTTTCAAAATTAATGGAGAAATAAGATACTTCCATGACAAAGAACAACTGAAGAAATTTGTGACCACCAAACCAACCTGCAAAGAATACTGAAAAATATTCTAGACAGAGATAAAAATGACCACAATTCCAAGAACAATGACAGAAAGAAACCATCAGGCAGGGCAAGCAATTAAACAGAGAGAAAAAGAAGGGAACCAACAGCAGGAAAATAACATGACAAAGATAAACCAATACATATCAGTTATAACCGTCAGTGTAGATGGCCTCAATTCAGCAGTGAAAAGAAAGACTGGCAGAATCAAGCAACAAGATCCAACAATATGCTGTATACAAGAAGCACATTTAACTAAAAAAGAAACTCATAGACTGAAAGTCAAAGGATGGAAAACAATACTCCAAACAACAGGAACCCATAAAAAAAGCAGGGATAGCTATTCTGTTTGAAGACAATGTGAACTTCAAACCAAGAATGATCAAAAAAGATACTGAAGGTCACTACATACTCATTGGGGAAAACTTCAAGAGGAAGAGATAACAATCATAAACATATATGCACCAAATACCAGAGCACCCAACTATAACAGACAATTATTAACAGATGTGGGCTGGTGGGATGGCTTAGCGGTGTAAGTGCCTGGCAAGCACAAGTCCTGAGTTCGATTTCTGGTACCCACATCAAAAAAAAAAAAAATGGAATATTTCAAATATTAACAGATGCAAAAAATCAAATAAAGAATAACACAATTGTAATGGGGACCTTTATACCCTGTGGTCAAAAAAGAGATAGATCAACTTAAGAAAAATCAACAAAGAAATAACAGAACTGAACTATACCTGTGGAAAAATGGACTTACTAGATGTTTACAGAGTGTTCCACCCAACATCAGAATACACATTCTTCTCAGCTGCACACAGGACTCTCTCAAGTAGACCATATATTAGCCTATAGAACATGCTTAAGTGAATGCAAGGGAATTGAAATTTTCCCACGCATATTATCTGACCATAGCATAATGAAATTGGAAATAAGTGGCAAAAAAGCCCCTCAAAAACTTCAAAACACATGGAAATTAAATAATACCCTCCTGAACAATCAATGGGTCACAGATGAAATTAAAGAAGAAATTAAACAATATTTACAATCACATAAAAATACAAATACAACATATCAGAACCTGTGGGACACAATGAGAGCAGTCCTAAGAGGCAAATTTATAGTGGTGAATTCTCATATCAGGAAAACAGAACGTGCACAAATAAACAACCTAGTGCTGCACCTCAAACTTCTAGAAAAATAAAAACAATCAAGCCCAAAGCCCACACAAGGTAGGAAATTATAAAGATCAGAGCAGAAATTAATACAATTGAGACTAAGAAAACAATACAAAGAATTAATGAATCATAGAGCTGGTTCTTTGGAAGCATAAATAAAATTGATAAGCCCCTGGGCAATCTTATCAAAAAAAGGGAAGAAAAAACTCAAATTCATGCAACAAGGAATGAAAAAGTTGACATTACCATAGAACCTGTGGAAATTCAGAAGATCACCAATACCTACTTCAAAAATCTTCACCCACATAGGATGGAAAAAACAGAAGAAATGGACAGATTCCTAGAAACCTATGAATTACAAAAGCTGAATCAAGAAGATATAAAAATTCTGAATAACCCAGTATCAGTTAATGAAATTGAAAAGGTAATTAGAAACTTACCAACAAAGAAAAGCCCAGGTCCTGATGGATTCACGGCTGAATTCCACAAGAAACTTAGGGAAGATCTAATGCCAGTACTCCCCAAACTCTTCAATGAAATTGAAAGGGAAGCAATTCTTCCTAACTGATTCCTGGAGGCAAGTATTACCCTGATAACCAAAACCAGAGAAAGACCCAATCAAAAAAAAAAAAAAAAAAAAAAAAGGAAATAAAAGCCAATATCTATAATGAACATAGATGCAAAAATCCTCAATAAGAGGGCCGGTGAGATGGCTCAGCGGCATAAGCGCCTGCCTGGCAAGCACAAGGTCCTGAGTTCGACTCCCGGTACCCACATATGAAAAAAGGGCTGGTGATATCACTCAGCGGCACAGGTGCTTGCTGATGCACGAGGTCCTGAGGTCGACCCCCAGTACCCCCCCAAAAAAAATTCTCAATAAGATACTAGGAAACAAAATGCAGCAAATCATCAAGAAAATTATGCAACATGACCAAGTGGGATCAATCTCAGGAATGTAGGGATGGTTCAACATATACAAATCAATAAACGTAATACACCATATCAAAAGAGCCAAAGAAAAAAATCACATGATCATCTCAATAGATGCAGAAAAAGCTTTTGATAAAGTCCAACACTCATTCATGATAAAACCCCACAGAAAATTGGAACAGATCGTCTTTACCTCAATCTGATAAAAGCCATCAATGACACACCAACAGCCAACATCATACTAAATGGACAAAAACTGAAAGCTTTAACTCAAAAATCAGGAACAAGACAAGGATGTCCACTGTCACCATTCCTATTCAATATAGTTCTGGAAACATTAACCAGAGCAATTAGACAAGAGAGAGAAATAAAAGGAATTAGGATAGGAGAAGAAGAAGTTAAATGAACATTATTTGCAGATGACATGATACTTTACATAGAAGATGCCAAAAGTCCACCAAAAGACTTCTAGATTTAATAAGCAAATTCAGTAGCATAGCTGGACACACAGTCAGCACTCAGAAATCAATAGCATTCCTGTACGTAAACAACAAACTCACTGAGAGAGAAATTAGGAAACCCACACCCTTCACAATAGCATCCAAAAAAATGGAATACTTAGGAATCAATCAAACAAAGGAAGTAAAAATTCTCCACACTAAAAATTACAATACTCTGAAAAAAGAGAATAAATACAAATGGCAAATAAATATATGAAAAAATGTTCAACATCATCAGTCATTCGAGAAGTGCACATTAAAACAACACTGAGGCTGGTGAGAGAGCTCAGCGGCATAAGTGCCTGCCTGGCAAGTGCGAGGTCCTGAGTTCGACTTCCGGTACCCATATACGAAAATAGGGCCAGTGATATTGCTCAGTGGCACGGGCGCCTGCTGGTGCACGAGGTCCTGAGTTCAACCCCTGGTACCCACAAAACAAACAAACAAACAAACAAACAAAAACCAACACTGAGATTCCATCGCACTCCAGAATGAATGGCTATCTTCAAGATATCAACCAATAACAAATGCTGGCGGTGCTGTGGGCAAAAAGGAGCATTTCTCCACTCTTGGTGGGAGTGTAGACTGGTACAACCACTGTAGAAATCAGTGTGGAGATGCCTCAAAAAACTAGATTTGAGGTCCCATTTGACCCAGCTATTTCCCTTCTGTGTATTTTCCCAGAAGAATTAAAAACATCATACCACAGCAATATATGTGCACCCATGTGTATAGCAGCACAGTTTGTAATAGCTAAATCTTGGAAACAACCCAAATGCCCATCAACCAAGGAATGGATAAAAAAGATGTGGTATTTTTATACAGTGGAGTATACTCAGCTATAAAGAAGGATAAACTCAAGACTTTTGTAGGTAAATGGATGCAACTTGAGACCATACTCATAAGTGAAATAAATCAGACTCATATGTGTAAATATCATATTGTCTTCCCAGTGGACAGAAATGAAAGAGTAAATAAGATTCAAAATGTACAATAGATATTGTGAAAGGGAAAGAAACTGCTCAGAAGGAAAGAACAACGGGGATGGGGAAAAGGAGAAAAGAAAGAAGGGAAAAGAAAAAAACAATATATATTAGCAATATATATATATATTAGCAATATTAGCAATATATATATACATATATGCAAGATAGCTAAGATAATTATACTGCTCATTTTTATTAGTTCATTTAAAAGGACAGTTTGTGCTTATATTTTATATTGTTTGGTTAGTTTTTCATGCCTATATCTTGTAATCTGAGCAACTACTTTGGAGATAACAATACGCAATACATTAACCTTTGTTCATCTCCTATTATCTTGTTTCGAAATTCTTTATCATTGTTTTTATTGTTTTTTTGTCTTTAAAATAAAAAAAGAAATTATTTTGTCACTCAATTGAAACTCGCCTTTTTTTGTGTTTGATTACCTTTAAGAATGATTCTTTCATCTCAACTCCCCTTGTTCTCTAATTACAGATCCCAAGATTGCCACTCATCATTTATTTTCATAGCCTATATTGAGCCATAACAATCACTTAATAACATTTCTGCTCTTACAGTGTTTATCTTTTGCCACATCTTACTCCTTAATAAAACCTCTCCCTTTCTTAATGGCTGGGGGTTCCGAAATCCAAATATTTCCCTAACACAATAAGAAATTAGCAGCAGTAAAATTTTAAGTCTAGATTGCACAAGTGGGGACAATCTTCACTGCAACTGTGAGATTAAGGGAATAATAAAGTTTATGAAATAAACGCCAAGAAAAATGAGTTTATGATTCAGAAAGTTTGCCATATTCTCCTGCAAATATATATCTAAGCACAGTCCAGCCTGTAACTATGAAGTTCAACGAAGAACGAGCGTTTGGTATACATATGCTGGCAGAGCTTTCCCACAAAGAACCACAGGTGAATAAGATATTTTGAACATTTTGTAGTCAGAGATTTCCTGCTCATGTTTTGTGGTTGCCAGCACTTCTCTGCTTAAATCAAAATTGTGTTTGTTACACTTAAAAGAAAGCACTCATTACAGCTTAGGCTAAAAAGGAAATGTGTCTGGGACAATGCATAACCCAAAGATAGAAAGAGTAAGAAACAGAAGAAATAACGCATGTAGCAGAGTCTCCTTCCTTGTGCCCAGAGGGGCCTCGGTGTGGAATTTTGCCATGGTCCAGACAGATTCTCTACCCTTCTGTTCTCATTTTGTGCCCCAGAAAGAATTCTATATGAACTCCATCCATAGTGCTCTTGCCATCTGGTTCTGGTTGGACTCAGCCAGTAGGAAGTCTTACACTAAAATTAGAGGTGAAGAGGAGAGCAAGATTAGGGCATTTGGCACCCTTTTATAGGTTTGCCTGAATGTATTACTTTTGTCAACATAAGATCAAGTTTTCCAGGAAAGGGCAGTTGTTAGGGTTTTATCTAGTTCTATCTTCAAAGCCTCATAGGTGGGGAGTTTCAAAATTGGCTGGATTACAGTGTGTGAAAGCAGATTAAGAGTGTGATACTGGGATTAAGGGTGTAGATAATGGAAGCCCCACCCTGGGTGTGGGTGGCACCAATCCATAGGCTCACAGCCTGGATGGAAAATAAAGGAAGAAAGGGAAGGCAGGCTTGCTGCTTGCTGCTTGCTGCTTGCTGCTGCTGCTGCTGCTGCTGTTACTGATGATGATGATGATGACAATGATAGTGATGCTTTTGCCTGCTATGCCATGGACTGTTTCTCCTCATAATGCCCCTCTGCCATGCCACTCTGCTGAGTATGGACTTGCAGAAAGCCTTATCAACTATCATGGAATTCCACACGGCATTGCCTCTGACTGAGAAACACATTTTATGTCCAAAGACGTGAGGCAATGTGTTCATTCTCATAGATTTCACTGATCTCTGTCTGGTTGTCAAGCTGACAAGGGGTGGGTTATGATAATTAACTGATTGTGTCACCTCGAGTAAGGAAAGTCCAATTAAATCAGATCAGCATAGTTCTGGGTGTGGCTGAGGGGATTTACTGAAAAGAGAAGACCACCCTAGGTAGGCTTGTCCCTTGCATGGTGTAAAAGGGGCTCACTTGTCTTTCTTAGGAGGACCTCCAGTCTTCACCTTCACCTGGGACATGGTCTCCTGGGTTCCAGCACAAACTCTTCTGCCTCTAGCACAGCCCCTTTGGCCTCCTGATATGAACATGCAAAGGACATTGAAGTGAGCTTCAGGCCTTTCACTGGATCCTCTGGATCTCCAGTGTGCAGAGACCTTTCACACTCTTCCACTCCTGACTGTGGGCAGCCATTGTATGTCAACCTTGTAAATCCTTATATATTTGTATATCTTGCATTACATCTGTTTCTCTAATAACCAATGACTGATACAGCTGTTGCATATAATGAACTAAGAGAGTCTTTTATTTCTGGTTTGAACGACTGCTTCTTCTATCAACATTTAGAGCTAGGAGTGCTATCAAACCCTCCTAATCAAATAATTAAAACATCCTCAATTATCTGCATTTGAATGGGAGCATCTATTTCCTTCTTGGGTGTGAAATAATCTCTTTTCTATCCCCCACCCTTTCCCTTCCTGTGTCCCAATGCAGGAGGGAAGGAAAGAACCACCGTAGTCCCTTTGTATCTTCCCGGTTGTCACGCCAACAGGTCTCAACTTGCAATACTTGCCTGTTGTTTATTTGTTTGTTTGTTCTTTTGTTTGTTTTGCATTCCTGGCTTTTCTAAACTCTTTAAATATGTTACCTCATTTAATCCCAGCACTAAACCATAGATCTCATTATAAAGCAGTTTTACTGCTGGAGACATTGAAACAACTGAGAAATTAAATTCCTTCACTGAGGTTACATGGCTAGTAGAATGTAAATTCTAACTTAGGGAGACATATTTCAGAATATATTCTGAACTACAGTGTACTATTTTTGGCAGTTTGGTAGTTGTCTGAGCCATGGTGAATGTCCAACTCTGGTTCAAACAGCTTGGTAATGAGGTATTGGTGGGGAGCCAGGATACCATTATTTATTTTCCAATGAGTTGGGTTTTGAGAGAGAACTCCCTGAGTGGGATACTAAGAAGGGAAATAAACATTTGTTATATCTCACTAATCTGACTGTTAAACATATCTTTTCAAAATTGCTTGAAAATGTTCCCAGAGGTATTTGTAAAGTTACACGACTATTTAAATATTCTTACTATGTATTATAGGCCCTCACATAGAGCAAACTAAACAAAGAAACTATTTTATTTAGGAAAATAATAAAGTAGTATCTGCTTACAACAAAAAGTGGAGATTAAATGAATGACTACAAAGTATCTAAGGGTCTTTTCCCCCAAAGAACTTTAGGTCTGGGCATTTTCATCCAATAGCCTGCATGAGACTCATGCAGACTCCTGGTATAATATCTACCATTGACCAGTCATGCTGTTAGTCACACCAGACTAAATCAAGGGGATAAAATTAAAATTGCTACAATTTATCATTCTGCTGTCACCTTATAATTTTATATACTCAACAAGACAATATAGGCCAAACTATGAAATATTATTTTTGTTCCCATAACTTAAATCTTATTCAGAGTATGGTCAAATAATTATGATAAGCAGAATGTAATAAATGGGTTTTGATGGGGAGTACAGAATCTAAAATAATATATGAGAAAGTTGTGTCTGAGATTTCTTGTGCTTTAAAATGTATACCTTTTTAGATATAACTTTTAGATTAATCAAATAAATGGCTATACCACTATATAAAATGGAATGAAAGCCATGCTACTCCCTAAGGAAGACATGATTACTGTGAAGAGTTGCCTTAGAAAGCAATAAACCAAAAATCACTGTAAGGAGCAAAAAGACTCAAAACAATGACTTTCTTTAACCAAACACGAATGCTTTAAAATCAAATTACTCACTTCTCTTACTAACTTTTTCTGATGGGATTGCCATGGTACTACCTCTAAATTTCTCTCTTACAGAGTTATTACCATGAGTTGTTACACAATAGAGATGGTGTTTTTTGTATCTGTTTTCAGCACCTAGCATCATATCTGATGGAGAAAAGATGGTCAATAGGTATTTGTCAAATGAATAAATGAATTGTGAATTCATTTGCACTGGGACACAGGAAAGGAATGGGTGGGGGGATAGAGAAGAGATTATTTCAGACCCAAGAAGGAAACAGATGCCCCCATTCAAATGTGGATAATTGAGGATGTTTTAATCACAAAAGCTTATGTAGTGTTATCTCTCATATATACTGGTGTTTGCTTTATGGTGATAAATATACTATAAAAGTGATAACATAGAATATGAGAATATTTGATTAACTCCATTTTAGGTAAAATCCAATGTTTAGCAAAGACAAAAATGACATACAGTTGGGGATTTTGGTGTTGCACATCTAAGATTCTTATTTTGGATTATTCCTGAAAGTGTTGCTAGAGGTAAGACAACACCATTATCAGCAAAGTTAAAATTTTCAAAAATATTGAAACTGTGCAAACGTACTCTTTCATTTCTTAAGAGAAGACGGCTATATCAACTTGTAACAAAATGAAAATGACATGCACTAGGCTATATTATAATGAGGCTACACTCAAATTTTAGCCATTAGTAATTACCTAGAGAGAGAGAGAGAACATGAAAGAGGGCACCGGACATAAGTGCTCGTGACAGAAAAATTAGTCAAATATATGTCTACATTGAGGTAGGGATTATCATATCACATAAAATGCAGGTCCTCTGTTCTATGGGACCTTGAATATAGTAGTGGCCCATGCCAAGTTCTTTGAATAAAAAAGTAGATGAGTGAAATTTGATGTTTTGCATAGTCGTTTCAGACATGTTTACTTTAGTAGAGGGTTATGGAAAGGTTGAATCAATAAACACTTTCTTTACAGTCAGCAGACTTGCCAGAGATATCAGTAGTCATACTTAAAATGAAGCTGGTCTTTCTCCACTAATGGACACATTCCTTGTTTCCTGGAAGAAAATTAGATCTCATAGATGCTAATCACTAATAATTAGGTACCTACCCAGAGAATTTCATACATTGCATTATATTCTGCATAAGGTTTTGAGCAACTGGTAAATGAAAACTCAAGTAGTGTTGTTTTCCTATATTTGTATTCATTTCCAATGTGAAATTACAGCAAAGTTGGATAATTACTTTATCTTTTACATCTCATTATCTAGTCACTAGTTTGAAATGAGTCATGGTGAATTCTATGATCTTCTAACCCTACATCACAAATGGATGTTAGGTTTCGCATCCTAGTTTTGCCTTAATCTGTTTATGTGAGAATATTTTATAAAAGACTAACATATATTGTCCAATATAGCATTTTCTTGCCATGCATCATGGTCAAAATTACTGCACAAATACTCAGATTAGGAATCAGGAGCCAAAACAATAGCCACAGAAAGTAGAAAGCACAAGGTGAAAAGAATGAAATGTTTTCTGCCAATGCAACTGTTAAGCAATAGAGATAAATAGACCAAATGAAGCATATTTTCAAACTCTTTACTTTCCTGTTCTCCTAAACTTCTCTAATTATGCTAGATAAGTAAAAAAAAATTCACTTATGTGACCTTAACTTCACAAGTCATATATAAACACATGACAAGCTTAGAATATTCTTGTCTTCCGTTTGCAGGCATGTCTGTTGTAATTACAGCAGTATAAAAAAGCCACTGAACAGGGAAGTTGAAAATAATATGATTTTATGGTATTTGCAGTTTGTTTGTAAAGAACTTTACTTTGTATTATATCTCTGACATCAAGAAACCATTATCAGCCCTCCAAGTTTGGTTTTCTGCAGACAAAAGCTTTTAGACATCTCCTTGGACCTGGTCCAGCTTGACTATAATAAGGTGTTTATTTTATTTCTTCTCTTGTTTTGCTTGTTGGGTGCCCACAACATACAGGTGCACATTAAGTGCTAAAGTTTTTCCCTTGTTCTTGAAATAGAAGAAAGTGATGAGGAAGTACTTAGTGAACTGGAGAAGGCTCAAAAGCAGGTGGGGAAGCCGAGCCATGACACGAAGATTATCACTGCCAGTGGAACCAAACTCAAAAAAATGGTCTCCCTTGTGCTCCTGAGTTGGATGTCAAAGGCAGCAATGGCAGGAGAGCTTGAATATCCAGGCCAAGGAAGAGTTGCAGGTAGCCAAGCCAACAATATGAAGAAAAGGATGACATGTTACCAAATAGGATGCCAGAGGGTGTTAAATACACCAAAAGAGGATAAACTGAGAAAATAATTAGAAACTATTCTTTGTCAACAAGTGGGTTTCCATGATAATTTTTATAATTATCTTTTCTTTTTTTCTTTTTAATTTTCTTTTATTATTGGTGACGAGTTTTGATAAACAAAGTTTTATTCTTGTCTTCATTATTTTTTCCAGTCTTTTTTCTCTATGTCTCATTAAACAAAGTCTGAATTTCTGAGGATAATAAGCTGGTGAGTGGTTATGTAAGAAAATAGTCATGGATAGCTGAAAATATGAATGCACAAAAATGTTCATGACAACTCAAACATGAAAAGTTGGAAATGTTCTAAATTTGAATAAATTATGCTACAGTTGAGGACAAAACTCCGCAACTATATTATCACTTTATATGAAATAAAGTGATACACATTGATATGAGAATATAATTTTATTATACTTTAATTTAGCATAGTATTGTGTATTTCTAAAAAAAAACTAACAAAAATGTTAGTAATATATCCTTAAGTGTTAAGATTATGAATGACCACAAAAGTGGTCACAAATTCTTCCAACACAGATCCTCCTATCAAACAGTTGGTTCTATTTCTCTACTCCTGGAATCTGGGTTTACCATGTGAATTGCTTTGCCAATGGGTCATTGGCATAAGGAGCACAATTATAGGCTTGGAAAGAGTTTGTGGATTGGAACTTGATTTTTTACTTCTCCTGGGAACCCTGATGGACAAATAATCATGACCTAGGCACCCTAAACAACTCCCAGAAACAGAACCACCTAATTTAGTGGCTGCAGAAGAATCTCTCAGGTGAGTCCAGCCCACATTTCTTTTTTTTTTTTTTGTGGGTACCGGGGGGACGACCTCAGGACCTCGCGCGCCAGCAGGCACCCTTGCCGCTGAGCGATATCACCGGCCCCTTTTTCGTATGTGGGTTCCGGGAGTCGACTCGGGCCTTCGCGCTCGCAAGGCAGGCGCTTAAGCCGCTGAGCCGTCTCACCGGCCCTAGCCCACATTTCTGACTCACTCAAATGTAAGGTAAAAGCACCATTATTGCTTCAAGCTTGTTATGCACCAGAAGCTGCTGTGTTCTTGTATGTTTGTGTGTGTGCCTGTGCACGTACATCTGTTTCTGAGAGAATATAAACCAGATATAAGCAGTGATTTGTTTCATCCAGGGAGGTGGGATTATGGGTGAATTTTATTTTTATGTATTAATCCATACTTTCGTTATTGTTTCTCCTTGCTTTTAATCGTGGCTTATCTATGTGATTAAAGAGCACACAATTTAAAAAGAAAAGGAAGAAAAGGAAATTAAAACAATTGCTTTAGAAAAAGGAAGTGTTAATTTTTGGCATAATTGTTTGCATCATCTATATTTTCAAAATATCTTTTGGTAGCCCTGTTAACCATCTAGACTACAAGCCTCCCAAAGTTATTGTCAAAGGCCGAGTGTAGAGTAGTGCCACCCAAGTTCTTAGGTCTATGTCACTTTATCCTCTCTACTTTAATGAAAAAATTGGTGAAGATGCTGATCACAAATGACACTTTGTGCCAATGTTCCTAATCATTATACTTTTTCTCACCAGTTATTTGCCTAGAACCTAAATAAAAGTGAGAAAATGTAAAAATTAAAAATAATTACTTCAAAGCCCAATAGAGGATACCAAAATGATAACACAGGTGACTAGACCAAGCATCTGGTTGAGTAGTGAAGGAAATTTTGGGGGACAGAAGGAGCACTTATCAGGTAGGAGCCGGAGAGATTTCTTTTACACTGGCTTTTATACAGATTGAATATTTTAAGGATGAGAAAGGATAAAGAAACCACAATAGAAACTCCAAGCAGCTTACCAGTGAACCACAAATATCTTCTGAGAGAATGAGTTCACTTTTATACTTTGTACAATCACATTGCAATTTTAAAATTTGAATTTACCATCTCTCTCTCTCTCTTTTTGGCCAGTTTTCCTTTTATCTTGCATGACCAACTTAATGTCTAATTGCTGGTTTACAGGCTCGATTATCAACTCATTGAAGGACTATTCCATTTGCAGGGTAATTTTGAACACATTTCTTCACTTTTGTCTGGATTCTATCTTTGTAGCATTCATGAGGACAAATCTTCAATATATATCAAATATTTAGACTATATTTTCAGAGTTTAGGAATGCACCCTTAACCAGATAGAGCAGGCTGAGTCATTTGAGAAAAGATTGAGTCTGACAGAAAATATTCAATTAGGACTGTGTGAATGAAAGAGTAGGAAGCAAATATAGGCAGCTGGATTGGTTTTTCAGTTTTTGTACTTGGGTCTCAAAGTTTCCCTTTTCTTCTTCTTTTGCTTATTAGGACAGTATTTAGGGGTAGGGGAGCAGGTTCATCGTGCCAACTAGTATGTGCTATTCTGTGGGATAGTGACAACCGCATCCCATATATCTGTGTTGTCACAGTGTTTGTTTTTCAAACAATTTGACATTTTCAGCAGCCAGCAGCCTGGAAAGTTTGCCTTCCAGATGTAATTTCTCTGAGCACCGATTTCCATGTGGTCAATTTCTGCCCCCTTCTCAAACTGTATGCCAAACCCATAGCCCTAGCTCACCACTCTGGCTGTCTCTGAAATACACTTGCCTATCATGGTTTTTCTTCCAGACTGACAAACATACTTTTCTGTAAACTCACCAAGCCACACTAATTGTGTCCAAAGATTCTGCTCACAGTGAAACATCTTTTATTGTCTTCTTGGTACCAAATTTGTTCATATCCACTAAATGTTTTAGAGTATTTTTCTTTCTATATTGGAACAAAAATGTATTCCAACTTTCTTGGGATTTTTATTTGGTGATTATTTGCTTTTCATTGACATAATAATTGTTCCTCTTTATAGGGTGCATTTTAAAGTCTCAGTGCATTAATACACTGCATATTGATAAATTTGAAATTATCTTTCATCTCAAACATTTATCATTTCTTTGTTAAAAGAATATTCACACAAGAAAAATACTAACATATTCTGGGAAATAGCTGTCCCATGGTATAAGTATTATGTTTTAAGAGTCAGCTACTTGTTTGGTTTTTGTTTGTTGTTTTCTGATGATTTTCAAAGGTATTCTATTTCTTATATCGCATACTAATTGGAGAAATTTTACTTAGAATGACACAAAAGATAAAGTAAAACTTACTTGGATGCAAAAATGGGTATAAATGTTACCTGCAGAAAAACTTATACAGGAACAAGAGTATGTTATTATTTGTCTGGAAGTGGAGGGTGAAAAAGAGCCTTGCCTCTAAGAGTATGAGGGATCTTATCAGGGTGAAGAAAATGTTCTAAAACTAGATTTTGGCAATGCAAAGCAGAGAGAATCCCTAAAAATCATTGAATAGAACATTTCAAATGGGTAAATGTTTAAATATGTACATTATACTTTTATAAAATTGTTCAATAAAGAGGGAATGGTACCTGTAGAAGATTAGTTTTCTCATAAATTAGAATTGTTCATCTAAAAATAATCTTCTGGGCTTTAATAAGCATTCAGTAATATTAACCAAGATTTGTACTGTTAATTTTCATAAAAGTCAAATCATTTCCAAATTTCTTTTTGTTCTTCAGCAACTATACTTCAAGATATACACACGTGTGCACACATGCACACACACACACACACACATACACACACAGACCTGTATATCTAATTCATTTAGGTGCTCCTGGACTTCTACAAAACCCTTTAAAACATGTCTCCTTTAAGCCATTCAATTTGTTCTCTGCTGTCATTTTTATTTCTTGCTTTCTTATTATACAGTTTAGATCTATAATTCTATCCCTGGAATGAAAAAATTTAAATTTCTTCCTATTACAAGTAATCTATTTCTATGAGAATTATGTGTTACTTTTGCTAAACCCATTTTCTATTTTATCAGCATACTTCCAAAAGAAGAGTGGTCACTGATGTTTATTTTTTCATACTCAAGCACAAACCCTCAAAGTTTCCCTATGCCAATTTCTATCAATATATACATATATATATATTTTTTTCTTTCAGTCTTGAAGCCTCAGAAATATTTTTTACCTCATCATTGTTTGGAGAATATGAAAAGTTCCACAAACTATTAAGCTTGCTTCTGAAAGACTCCACGACTTTCTCTTCACTCCCTCTTTCCCTATAGTCTTTAAATATCTTACATAAGGATTATTGTGAGAACCCTTTTCCCTCACAGTCTTTAAACATCTTATGTAAGGATTATAGTGAGAAACAAAGCAAAGAATGAACAAATCTCCTTGCTCTGTCACTTTGTTCCATGATATTCTAATTCCTTTGTCAATTAATACTCATAAATGACAGATTTTTGTCATTTTCCTACTCCCAGAAATCTTATTTACAATGGCACTTAGTTTATATTTTTAAACATTTCAATAATAAAAATATAAAATCTGAAAAGCCTTGACAAATATGTGTATTGTGGGTGGCAAATATACAATATCTAATCCCTCTTTAGAAATTCATGACATACCACAGTGAAAGACCTGAGAAGTCTTGTGCTCTAGAAACCTTTTTAAGTCAGCTTAAGGTAGTACTTGTCAAGGTGTTTTCAACATAGAACACTTCAGTAATACTTCTAGAATAATCCTATACAGGACTATTGAGCCAAAATTAGCTTGACAAATGTTATCTGTGAGATTCAGTAGATGAAGAAAAGGTTCTAGTTGCCCTTTCTTCCACAGTGAAAGAATTTGGGTACACAACCCATTCAAACTTTTTTTCTATCCTGAATAGGTTTAAATGTTTCACATTTATGCAACTTGGTTTCATCTTTTGCGGGAGTTTCAATTTTCTTCTTATGTCCTTGAACCTTTCTGGGTCTTTTGCCTGGATGAAGTGGCTATGTTAATAGAGCTATTACCCTACATCACTACAGAGCTTCAGTAAACATTCAGTAAGTATCTTTGCTTAAATTGTTTAAAGTCAAGCCTGAGTAACCATGCCAGAATGTGACAAGGTTAGTATAGACAGTTTGATTGTTTACCTGATATGCACTCACCTTTCTGGGTTGTCCATAAAAATCTGAATTAAATGGTGTCCGCTCTATGCCCATGGTGCTTTACGAAAGCATCATAAACTGTGAGTGTGCAGCCAAGGCCCAGCATTGGCCATATCTCCAACAGAATAAAATGGTGCCTCACACCAAAAGCGAGTCATCATTACTACTTAATCTTTCTAGGAAAACAGTGCACACAAAAACATTTGAATCTATAATTGACATCTTTAAAGATGCTTGCCATCTGGACCTCACTCGATTTAATTAGTCATTGCAGGGTGGCGGTGCTCTTGTAAAAATCTTGCACTCCATTAACCTTGACTTTTCACAAATTGACATTTCAAGCCCCTTCTTTGCTTTCCTATGGCACAGTGGACACGTTTCCATTTAATAAGAGTCCACCTTAGGGTTCATGAGCCAGACGCTTGTTATTTGGTAAAGCCACAGAGCCCAAGTCTATAAATGGTGGCAGCCAGGAAAGGTTGCAGGCAGCTAAAAATGGCAAAAGAACGGGAGTCATAGGAGCCACCCCACCCTTCCTCTGGAGACTTCCAAACACCATGGTGAGCAAGGATTGGGAAGCGTAGCTGAGGGAAATAACACATGGATGTAAACCTGAGTACAACCTCAGCGTGGACTCATGCTTGAGAGCAGTTTTATTCAGCTGTGGACAGCTACTCAGTCTACTTTTAAAAAAACTATTTCTGAATTTAAAAATTTTAGGGTACTACAAAATTTGTTTCTTTACCATTTAGGTAAAATATTATTAAACTTGGAAACCAAGAAATAAGGCTACTATATTTCAGGGTAGTTTGTGACATTCAGTAATGTTCTTTCCTACTATTTCACATTCTTTTAAATTGACGATTATATTCTAAGAGTTGATGTCAAAGATAGAAGTGGCCATGGCTGGTCTATAGAATATCTGTTTTACGTAATTTTTCTTTTTTTTTTTTTCTTTAGTTTGAAGTCATGAAGTGTAAATGGCCAAAGATCCAGTAAAAATGATGTAAAGGTATTTACAGTAGGATTGATAATCTTGCTTCTTGTAGTCCAAGAAGAACAACATTTTTGTAGCTTGTCCAAATTCTCTCAGTTCTTTTTTTTTTTTTTTTGTGGGTACCGAGGGTCGAACTCAGGACCTCGCACTTGCCAGCAAGTGCTTGTGCCACTGAGCAATATCACTGGCCCTTTTTTTCCTTTATGAAGGTAGTGGGAGTTGAACTCAGGACCTCACGCTTGCAAGCAGGAGCTTGTGCCACTGAGTGATATCACCTGCCCCTTTTTTCCTTTATGCAGGTAGCAGGAGTTGAACTCAGGACCTCGCACTTGCCAGGCAGGTGCTTATGCCCCTGAGCTATCTCACCGGCCCCTCTCTCAGTTCTTATCTGAAATAGAGAATTTAATTCTTCTGTTCATCTTCTAATACTTTATTCCTAATGATATTTCTGTGTTTTATTATATGTATCATTATGCCTAATTATTAAAATAAAATGTTGTCTTTTCGTAGGGCATTTATACATCTCTTTCAATTTTTCATTGTTATTTCATTCATTTAATGAATATATGTTATGACTCAGACTTCTGATAATATAAAAAAATCATGAAATTTAAGTTTTAATGTTTAACTTCATTCTTTGGATTCTGTGTAGAGAATAGAGTCCAGAGAGAGTTGCCAGTTAGCAATAGTATTTACGAAATGAAATATTCTAACATATTCAAGTGATAGCATTTGCAGTAGTTCTCCAGTGTGCTTGATTCAGTTTATGAAAATAGTGATCAGCATTTCTAGAAAAACAGCTATTATACTGGAAATGGGCAGCACTCTAGGAATAATGTATTGAACAGCCAATTGACTGATTTGCTTTAGCTGTGGTAGCTAGTTGTCATGTTCTAGAATTGATAAAAATATATGTCATACGCCTTCTCACACAACCTTCTTGGGTTAAGTCAGAAAGCTAAGTACTGCCTCATACTAATATAATTTAGTCTGTACTATGAGCTATTGGAAAGGAAATTCCCTGGAGGATGTTCAGATTTATTTTGGGAGCATAAGGACCAAGCATGAGCACATTATGAGATTCTGGTACTTCAGAGAAGGTCTTCGAATAGGGAGGAACATGTGAGTATTGAGTGGCTTGAAATACACATTTAATAAGGGTGAAATCAAACTCTAGGAAGACCGTTTTAAGTTATTGACACCAGAATATCTGTACGAGTTTTCATAGTATATGTAGAAATATTTTGATGATAGTGTGTTTAGGGAGGCCCTTTATTTTCTATTATTTTGCTGGTTACCTATTGTCATAATGATACTATATAGAAAACAATATCAAAGCTGGGTAGAGTATGACATCATGAATTTTAAAATCATGAGTGTAGGAGTTGGCTCCTGTTTTAGGCTGAGCTCACCTGGCCATTTCCTTGGTCTCAGATGGGACCACTCAAGTATCTAGCAGACCGCAGTGAGCTGAAGCTAAGATAGTAAATGGTCTTGTGTTTCTCAATCTGTACTAGGGTACTCAGTCGTGTTTTTATGAGGAAGAGAGAGAGAGTAAAAATGCGCATAATTTCTGGTGGTTGGTGATTGAAACAGGTTTATTGTCACATGTATAGCACTCCTCGGACTGAAATACACATCGCGTGCAAAAGAATGAGGAGATAGATTCCATAAACCAAAGCTATCTAAAGAAAAGAACTACCAAAGCACATGAAAAGGTGTGGGGGAAAAGGATTGAAGGATTTTGTGTGTGTGTGTGTGTGTGTGTGTGTGGGTACTGGGGGTCAACCTCAGGACCTTGCGCGCCAGTAGGCGCTCGTGCCGCTGAGTGATATCACCGGCCCTTTTTTCACACATGGGTTTCGGGAATCGAACTCAGGACCTCGCGCTTGCCAGGCAGGTGCTTATGCCGCTGAGCTATCTCACCGGCCCCAGGACTTAAGGATTGTGGCTGTCAATATAATTAGACCACTTGGGTTTATTCCTTACCACAAATATTGTAAGTGGAAAATTTTAATTTTCTCAATCTATAATTTATTAGTATGTCAAACGGTATGAAGGCATATAAAATGTCAAAAACAGAATTAGAAAAGAGACATTATTATGGGGGGATCTTTAGGGTTGACTTGAAATTCTACTCATGTAGTGCAAAAATGATCCTTTACCTTTAATCAATATAATAAATTCCCTGCCATTTATAGTAAAATACTAATTTCAGAGTTGCCAAAGCATTACATGGCATCATTTGTAAGAACTGGAGATGCATGATACATTGTAACCAAGTTCTGGCAGAGCTTCCTCTAAGGTTATTGTCTTTTATCCATTTCCAATTTTTCTTAGCATCTTATGTTACTTTCCTTAAGCAGAATCCTGATACTATAAGCAAAGAAACAGTGAATCAGTCAGTGGAAAACTGGACTAGTTTTTCCCTATCAACAGTGAAATATTTTCAGTGATAAAGGTACAATTTGAAAATTTGAATTTGATGCATGTGTTACCTATATTCTAAGTGTCTCTTAGTACAGCCACTGCTCTAGCTGGACAGAATGGATTTTAAATATGTGGAAGGTATTAATTACGAACAAACTACCATTAGAAGACTTTGTCACTTTAAACAGTTTTAAGTACAAGCAACATTTTCCTCAGAGTAATTTACAAACAAGTTTTTGTTAAATATTTCACAAAACAGAGTAAAATAAAATACCTTCACAAATACACAAGCAACTGTTCCTCTTTCGCCAGGGCTAAGGACTTTTTTTCTGAGGCCTGGGACTTTCAGCATTAAAACGTGAATGTCTTCAGCAAACTACGATAAATTTATTCCTATACTCACAAATGTGCCTTTTTGGAAGGATAGCTGATAATCTTTCAATATTCTGCAAGGATTAAACAAAGCAAAAGCAAAGATTGAGTGTGAAAGCATTCTATATATGTTTTACAAGTATAGTAGCTCTATTACATTTTATATGGAAAATTCTAAATTTTTCTACTTTGCTGCTTATAGCTGAAGCTGAAAGTACAAAGTAGAATAGAATTTCTTTCTCTTACAGAATTTTGCTAGAGGAATAAAAATTGTTTCATGGAGTGAAAAAGGGATGTTATTTTTAATAATTAAAAAAAACTGAACCCATCTATTTCTATTTTCTCTCCTCCAAATAAAGAAGCGGTCCTAAATGATTTCTAAGATGCTTCCAGCTATTCTACTATATGCATAACAGAATGTATTCTCTATTCAGACAAAAAGTTCTGTACCAGTTAGACTGACTGTTAAAGAGTTAAATAGTCCTGGGGAATGCTGCCATTTAACAGAACATTTAAACCAACTAGGTATACTAACTACTGTTATTGTTTATTTTCTTTCTAGTCTAGGGATTTTTTTTTTCTTTTTAATCTGCCAGAAGGGACCTTCAGTATTTGAGCCTTAACATTGTTTCTAAGACTTGAATTTATTTTTTAATTAGGGTTAAAATAAAAATAAATGTTCACTTTCTGGAACTATGCAAGTTTGGGTGGGGGGAGAGAAACTTCCTCATCTGAAAAGACTTAATGGTAATCTATACTGTAAAAGAGCATTTTGAAAAATATGAAACAAAGAGCTTTCAAAGTGGTCAAAGACTAATGTAAAGTGATATATTTCAGACCGGAGAGATGGTGTAACTTACTCCTGTCACTGCTGCCTGTTTATTGTGTTTGTCTGGTTGGCCTGGTAACCAGCTCATGCCATTTCACTCATTTTATAATGTTCCTGTAAATGTTAGGTAGGCCTGGATTTATTATACACTGTCAACACCTAAAATGGAACCCACTGCTTAACGTAGTTTATTTGGCTGGATGCCTTTGCCTTCTTAAAAAAAATATTGTGTGTGAGTGTGTGTGTGTGTGTGCATGTCTGTGTGTGTATTAAAGAAAAAAAAAAAAAGTCCTGCAGTGCCTCCCAAAGAACTGTAGCCCAGACAAAACTGAAGCTGGGTGGCGCGGGCTATGTCAAAGGAGCATTTGAACTCAGTAGCTGTTGTGTTGTTGGGTGGGAACCTCTGACTCACAATATTTGTGACTTGGATTTAGAGGGACGGAGGACCAAGAACCATATTTATTGCTGAATGCATCATCCTCAAGGAAACCAGATGGCAGTCACTGTTGTCCAGGAAGACCTCTGAGGCATCAGGGAATGAATCATAAGTCTATTAGAAGTTGGACAGATTTCTTTCCTTCTTATTAACTTGCTGGTTTCATCTGCCAACTTCATGACAAAGCAAGTTTAATGGAATACCAGCAGATATGATCCCAAAGAAGAACATTTTGGAAAGCCTTAATCAACCTTACGTAGATTAGAAGATAGCTGGAGCATTAAGGTGAAAGGGATTCAAAGTACCACTGCGGTTTAAAAACAAGAAAGGGAATTGTGATTGCCAATAACAGAGGTAGCTAACTCAACACAACGCTCACGACCATGACAGGCAGGTGCATGTGCTGTTTGGCACCTGGTCAATCCCATATCCACCATGTGTCTTTTCCATTCAATTAATTCAGGAAGGGGGATTGGCTATTAGTTAGAGTGGACTCTCGTTAGTAGCTCTGCTCAGTATCAGTGAAAAAAGTCATTAAATCCCATACTCTTTTGGCTAGTTGGGATCAATAAAGGTCATCCTGTATATCCTCTGTCACTATGTATTTTAATAAACAAGATGTTGAGGTCTGGGCTAAATCCAAAGATTCACAGAGACTAGGACACCCTCTTGGTGGGTTCTGCTAGGAGTAATATTCTTCCAACTTGCCTCCTAGTTGTGCGTCTAATCATTATTTAAAAATTAAAACAATGGAATTGATTCTAATGTGAAAAAAAATGTCCACAACCTTTCCGGCAATTCGAAACCAAAGCTATTCTCGGTAAATGTTTACTTGTATTAGTCAATTAGTTGTTAAGATTATAGCTCAACACTGTTTGAAGTTGTAAGTCATCATTTGGAGGAACATTTTAGGACAAGTCACATCAATTTGTTGCACTAAAATTTACTCCCAGCCTCACATCCAGCCTAAGAAATTTGAGAGTTAATTAGTGAGGGCAATTTTTCCTTTATATGAAACTTTCCCTCTAATACACATCTTCCAAACCTAATGAACCTGGGTTATAAGCTTTCTAGATGAAAATTAGAAAATTTGCTTTTATAGGCCTAAATAATGTGCTGTTTGACCAAAAATAAATACACTTTAGGGAATTATCCTAAAATGATATGTGTACATCCTATATGTGTATTAAACATATATGCACGTATGTATAGAAAAGATGAACATACATATGTGAAATGTTCCAAAATTTTAAGAGAAATTTTCATTTATATGATATAAATACACAGAATTTGGATTTGTGTGTACATGCCAGTATATATGAGTATGTACACTTCTTTTTCTGTATTAACCAGCTACACTTAGTTTAAGAAGAAAAACCTGTGACTTTATTTCTCTACCCCAAAATAACATCAACAGATAACCACACAATTTCATCTACATTATGTAGTTACTGTGGGAAAATGGGTTTGAGAGTCCATTTACTGCCTTAGTTACTTTTCCATTGCTGGGACAAAATACCTGACACGAATAAGTTAAAGGAGGAAAGGTTTATTTTAGCTGAGTTTGTACAGGTTTCATCACGGAGTCTGCTGGCTCCAATGCAGGGTGGCATGGCAGAGGAGAAACAGTCCATGTCAGGGCACGGAGAAAGCAGCGAGAGGCGAGCCTTCTTTTATTCCATTCAGGCTACAAGCCTATTGGTTGGCAGCACCCACACTCAGATTGGGCCTTCCCATTATCCAAACCTGGAACTATGCTAAACCAATCAGGGAACCAATCCAGTTATCACACACCCATGATCCAGTCACCTCCCAGAAGCCACACCTATGAGCATATGAAGCTTTGGGGGACATCTAGATATAAGTAATGTCATCGCCCCAACAAAGAACTGTTAATGCGAGTATAGCAGCTGACACACTGATTCCTTGAAGTTGCATATACTCCCTTTTAGTTTGCTTTAGGATTTCTGGCTCCCAGGAAACTCCTGCGACAAAGAACTCATTTCTGGTGGTGGTGGTAGGGTTAGGATTAATTTTAAAATCATGACTTCTGAAAAGTGAAAAATTGTATTAGTTAAATCGTAATTTTCCCAATCAGATTTTGCAATAAAAGGTAAATGAGAAGTTTGTGTGTGGGTGTGTGACTTTTTTTTTTTTTTTGTGGGTACCGGGGGTCGACCTCAGGACCTCACGTGCCAGCAGGCACCCGTGCCACTGAGTAATATCACCGGCCCTTTTTTCGTATGTGGGTACCGGGAGTCGAACTCAGGACCTTGCGCTTTCCAGGCAGGCGCTTACACCGCTGAGCCATCTCACCGACCCGCGACCGGCATTTTTCGTTTTTATTATTTTCTGTGCGATGAGCCATTGTTTAAATGCATGCTGTCATCCCTGCACTAATGACATCTGATTCCGCGAGTGAACGGATGGCACCAGAGTGGAGCAGCTAGAGCAGGCAGGGACGTAGAGGCGACATTTATAGAGAAGTCCATTGTGTTTTCAGAGATCTGACATTTTAACTCTATTACTCAATTAAATGCATGCATATATGTCTACTTCCATAATTTCTGGCTTGTCTGTTTTTTCTATTTTATCATGGTTATCCCACATATTCTAATTTTTACAGTGTTATTGCTTATCACCCCTCCCATTTGATCATTTTCTTGTCTGTTTTCAAATTATGCTTTGTCCAGGCGAACTCTAGAAACATTTAATTAATTAAAACATCCCATTATATTTTAACTGTAACTGAGAAAATTAGTTTTGGGAACTATTTATATTTTTAGGTGTTCCCAATTGAGATTATGGCCTTAGTAAATCATTTCTTTCTTCCAGTAAATGTTTGTATTTCTCGATATATAGATATCATATTTCTAAATTGGTTATTTCTATGTAGGAAAATTGGTGATATCTGTATGTATTGGGGAAAAGGTCATCTAGGGGATTTCCTTTTAATTTCTAGTCATTATCCAGTTGACACTCATGTATAGAAGATCATTCATGTATAGAAGATCATTCATATACAGAATGTCTAGGATTTTCAGATTCATGGGAAGATGATGAACTTGACAGGATGAGCCAATATAAACAAAGCTTTGAGAGTTTTAAATAGGGTGTAAGAAGGAAGGTTGTGAGAATTTAGGTCTTTAAATCTGAATTGAGGCCGTGTGGAAGAGGCCCTGGAACAATCAGTTTTCATTAGCTAAGAGCTGTTGAAAAATGTGAGCAGAAGTAATTTGATAATAATTTCATTAAGAATAATATGTTGATGGTGATAGGTTGAATATATTGAATAAGAGTGTTTCACTTACAAATAATGACAAATGCATCATTATTTTGCCACAGAAAAGTTCATTTACAGATAATGACAAATATGTCTATGTCCACATCACCCTAAATGTGCCTGATCTCCTCTGATCTTAAAAGCCAAGCAGGATTGGGCCTGGTTAATACTTGGATGTGAGACAAATAATGACAAATAAAGAACTCCTGTTTTTGGTTATTGGTTTTATTTTATTGACAGATCATTTCAAATAATACAGATATTACAGTCTTTTTATGACTGCAATGAGAATTTTTCTATTTACATTTAATTATTTAGTTGTCCATCGTTGTTGACATGTACTTTTTATTATTATATATGTGAACTGGGTATTTCAAAGGATCAGTTACCTAAGGCCAGAGATCCCCAATCTTTTTGGCACTGATGACAGGTATCATGGAAGACAATTTTTCCTAGGGACAGGACACGTTGGTTGGTTTGGGGATGATTAAAACAAGCACGCTGCCTAGACCCCGCACATGCACAGTTCACGGTAGCGTTCATGATCCTATGAGAATCTAATGCTGCTGCTGGTCTAACCACAGGGAGACCCGGATGGTAATGTGAGCTACGGGGAGTGGTTGTAATACAAACACAACTTCCATTGCTTGCCTTCTGCTCACCTGCTCTGCAGCCCTGGACCCATCAGTCCATGGACCAGTATTGGCTTGTGGCCCGGGGTTTGGAGCCCCTGTGTGAGACACATACAGAGAGATTTCTTTTCTTGTTTTTATAGGGACTAGAAAATGATACATTCAAACTTTCCTGTGTGAAAAGAAGTTTCTAATGTTAGCCTATCTTAAATTATTGAAATGTCCCTTGCTTAGTCATGACCATTGGTAATTTACAAGAAAGCATGAATCTTGGTTGTTTTCCTGAATGCCTTCCATGTCCCAGAATGCTAGCTCACAGCAGGAATTCAATCAACATTTGTCGCTTGAGTGAATATTTCTATAGACAAGTACTCACAAAGTACCAGTTCTTGCGTGGATATAATACCCTTTCCTATAAAATGAATTTCCACATAGTTCAATGACATAAATCTCCACTATAAAATTCACGTGCTTCATTTTGCTTTAGCAACATTAGCCCTTCGTCTTTTCTCTTACATATTTGTCCCACTCTCACCTTAAGTATTTGTATCACTTTTCGTTCTGCCTGAAACACACTACCTTGCTTATTCTACCTCCTTCCTACTTGTACACCCACCGCCTCTTGAAGGAAGCCTACCTGGTCTACCTCATGTAAATGTGTAACATTTCTACCCAGCCTCCAGCTCTCCTTAGCATCCTCTGTTTTTTCCATTGAATGTATCATTTCCTACTCCCTATTAAACTTGCTTACATTTATTGTTTCTTTGCTTTCTGATTTTATTTCATTGATGTGTTCCCCCATCTACAATAATATCTAGTATACAATAGACACTTAGCAAATATTTACTGAAGAAATCAATTTTTAAAAATTATATACTGTAAGCATTGACTCATCCAATATAGCATTAATGAAAAATAAAGTCATGTTCAAAGAATAAATCAAGTTTCAAAGAATAAATAAAGTTTAAATCCTGGTTATGAAATCTATCTACTATCAGTATGCCTTTGAGCAAATTAATTTAATGTACTAAACTACATTTTTCTAATGTACACATTAGAAGTAACAATTGTCACTGCCTAGAATTCCTACCAGCATTAAATGAGGTAAATAAATGCCTGCCAATCATTCAGTAGAATGTCTTGCAGCGGACACACAATAGACACTAACACTTTTTTACTCAATATATAATAAACAGATGTAATTCTTTTAAAAATAAAATACTTGGAAGAAAATCATAGTATATAAGTTAAATAAAAAGTCATAAATGAGAATGTAATCAGGTAATACATTATCATTCGTTAAAGCAAGACAAGATCTGTGTATCTCCTCAGAGAACTATGGAATAAGGTCAGTACCATTATATGTCACGCCTTCAACCATTTGAATCCAGCTGGGTTATTTTCTCAATCCTAAACAAACTTCTAGTTTTGCAAATGTTCTCCATCTTCTTTGTCCTTCTGATTTCTCAGCAACTTCGGTACATTAAGTGTGTTTTATGTCCTTCAAAAAGCCATTGTCTTGAGTGGAGTTTCCTTTGCGTTACCTCACAAGGGCAAATATGTAAGATTAAACAAACAAGTTGTAACTCCCTCCCCTGTCCTAGTGGAGAAGTAATTTTTAAAGTACTTTAGAAATTATTTTTCCAAATCCAAGTCAACTGGCAAGGTTTCTTACTTTCTTATCTGAACTCATATGATGGTACCGAAACATGTGTCCCCTTTAAGAAAGAAGCTTGTTCCAACCTATATGCTACTCCATTCCATTTTGGTCCTTGGTAGCTTCTTCCATAAACATGAAAAAGTAATTTTGACAACTCTGAATTAATGACCACCTACATAAATGAGATCAAATCTTCATTCTTGGTGACAAACAGAGTAAATATATGGTAGTTTGTTTAGTCTTTATTTTGAAATAACTAAGTAGCCTGTGAAAACAAAGTTTAACAGGTTCATAAAAGTATGCTATCTGCATAACTAATGTGAACTTTGTTTTTATGTTGCCAATTACAGACTTTAAACAGTAACAGTAGAGTCTATCTTTTATTCTACAGTCTTGTAAAAAGTTCTGGCTGTGAACATATGTATATCACACTTCGTAAAGATGTTGCATTTATTTTATATTTAAAGGAAAACAGTTAAAAATGTAAAATGTAGATACATCTATTGCATTTGACATGGGCATAAGAATAAATAAAGTATAGAGAAGTTCTGTTTTAACATATAGGTCATTATTAAGGAGGGTGCACGCCTGTAGACCCATCTGCATGTTGAAAGTTGCTCTTCAATTTGTCTATCCACAGAATTTCTAACAGAACGGTGGCAGGACCATGACTGCCCTTCTTAATTACCTCACAATTTGCTCACTGGTTTTGGGTAATTGGAACAATTTGCCTGCAGAGACCTGTGAGTAATCAGATGTTAATTGACTTTGTCTTGCTTAATCAGCTCTTCAAGAAACAGACCTCATTTTCCTGTTTCTTAGGCTGTGTGCTGGCATCCTGTGAGACCGTGGAAAAAAACACACAAGGGTAGTTGCGTTGGTATCAACTGGCCAAATCTGATTATGACTCCAACTCTGAATGGAGCGATTCCAGAAATTAGCAGAGGGGTCTAGAGAAAATACTCACACATGGGGAATGACAGGAAAAAGTGATTCTGTGATTTATATACAATGCAGTGAATAAGGAAAACATTTAAAACCAGAATTCAAGCTCATTCTGTTTCTACTATTGTGATCTGGAGCAATTCAGGTATAATCTACAGCTCAGTTTGAAAGACCTCTTTGGCTGCTCAGATTGTTGTGGGTATCACAATTAAACATCCCTGAAGTTCATTTTCACTTGACAATTTCTGTCCCATTCCTCTTGGAGCCTCACAGGGGAGAGTTAAAGAGCATCTAAATTGTCCATGAAGTAGTAGATCAGTAGAACACTTTTTTAAACTAATGTCATTATTAATATGAAGTCTCTCCATATCCTTGATTGTATGAACTCTGGGCTAGAGAAGGGAGGATGGGATGGAATACAGATAAAAAGAACAGTTTTCTACTGACATAAGCAGATCATTTTCCATAGGCCAGACCTTGTTCCATACATGCTTTATCTCATGTAGTTTTCACATCTTTCTCATAGGAGATGGTTACCGCTAGTTTTTTTTTCACATGCATCCCAGTTCAGACACTTAGCGGATGCAGCTGCCTCATTCTGAGTTTCAAGGACCTTTAAGATGCTTTGTAGAGCGAGGTACACTATAGATTTCACAATGGAAACAACCGTAGCACTCCAGGATTCAATCTAATTTGACTGTAGAGAAATCTGTTTTATATAATTGAGGATTCTGTTTTGCTGGTGTTTTCTTTGAGTTTTTGCATCCAAGTTCATAAATACATGGACTTTTCCCTTTTAACATTACTCTTATTGTATAGCTTTATTCCCAAGATGGTGCTGGCTTCATCTAATGAGTTGAGAATACAGGCTCTTTGTTCTCCAGAAGATTTAAGTAAGATTAGAGTCATTTTTTTTTTGTAGGTACTGGGGATCGAACTCAGGACCTCATGCGCCAGTAGGCACCTGTACCGCTGAGTGATATCACCAGCCCCTTTTTTGTATGTGGGTTCCGGGAGTTGAACTCAGGACCTCGCGCTTGCCAGGCAGGCGCTTACGCTGCTGAGCCATCTCACCAGCCCCTATAGTCATCTTGTTCCGTAAATTTTGGGAAAACTCTTAAAAATCTTGCATGGTATTTTTTGGAAGAATATTTTTACATAATTATTTTTAAAAGTATCATTTTAGAGGTTTTAAGGATATTCTCCTTAAGTGCCAATATCTACAGAATTATCTAGTTTTCAAATTTATTGATAGAAGGGTATTTACTGTGTTATCTTTAAAAATCTGTTACATCTGTGTCTATGTTCTAAGTATTTTAATAATTATTCCCTTTGATTTATCTTGATAGTTTACCTCTCTTTTCACAAAGTAATATAATAGCCTTTATTCTCTCCAATTTACATTCTATTTTCTGTTTATTAAAATCACTTAATATAAGAGTATGTGTTCTTCTTTTTTTTACTACTTGCTTTTATATACTTATTTTCCTCCTAGAAGTTTATTTCTTCTCCTTGAAATATATTAAATTCACTCTGTTGGTGAAAAATTGTTTTTGTGTCTGAAATTGGTATTCATCTGTTCTTGTTTTAAAGATGGACTTAGTACCCAATTCTTGTCTGATGATGATTTTCTCTACCACTCTACACTGAAGATTACTCTGATTTCTCAGTTCTATTGTTGCTCTTAAGAATTCTGCCATCAGGCTAATTCTTATTTCTTTATGGGTGAAATGTCATTTTTCCTCTGGCAATTATGCTACAAATTTATAATATATAATTTTGTTTCACATGGGTTGCTCGCCTATGATTAGGGATGCATTCTACTTTCTTTCTGTAGTCAGTAGTAAGAAATATATCATGGGACAAAAAAGAAAGAAAGAAATAAAAAAACCTTCAACGGTTTGAAAAATAACTATTATATGCCTTATTTAATTTTATATAACTATATATTTAGTATATATTTACTACAGTATATACACATATATATATATCTTAAATATTTTTACTGTATCACATTTATTTAAACAAATAAATAATGGAAATCATAAATAGCCCTTAAATATCTGGTTCTTTGTGTATGTACTTATTTGGGGCTTTCTGTAGTTTAATATTATGCCCAGAAGAATTTTTTAAAAATCATCACCCTCATGTAATGCTCTTATGAACAGGCCATTAAAACACTTTTGATCCACAGCCAAGTTTTGCTCTACAGGGTTGGGAGAGTCTGAATGAGGATTTGTGAGTTGGGTGCTTAGCTAAATGAGCCTTTCCCGCTTGGTATGGCTGTCCATGGCATTCCTCTGCTGTTTATCCAGCATAGTAACCAGTTGCGGAATCGACAAGTAGAGAAGGGCATGGAGTCTTTGGAGGGAGTTCAGAGAAACGAAACGATGATTAAAGGCTGAGAAAATCAGACCTTTGAGAAAAGATAAAAGGAACTGGGCTTATGCAGCATGAAGAATAAGTAACTGAGGAGTTATTTAATAATATTTTTCAAGTTGTTAGGGAACTCTCAGTTTATAACAGTGACCGAGGGTCCTCTGTTTCATGAAGCATAGCCAGAGAATATAGCTTTTGAGTTTGACACAGGCATGTAGTTTAACTATCATTAGTTGTCTAATGGTAATAATTTGTTAATGCTTTCATCAAAGCTGTCTATTTTCTGTAGCTTTATCTGGGCTACCAATTAAATTCCCAAGTAGAATAAATTAGGTTTTGCTAGTACTTTGTGTATCACTATTATAGCAATAGTTCCAAAATGACAATATACCTTGTAGTAACCTTATTGTAGGACATCATATATTTTATCTCCTTATCATTGGAGCCTGGCAACTAGACAGTGTTTAATATGCCTTTTCCAAATTGAATAGAATGGATTTAGAATTACTCTATATGTGTCATAATTATTGTGCTGTACATATCAGGGAAGATGGATCTAACTTTTGGTCCTGGAACTGTACATAGTCTTTTATCGAAGAGATGACATTGAATTAGCTCTTGAAGGACAAAAAGATCTTAAGAAAATTAACCAATGAAAGTTAGGGGAACGGGAATTAGTGTGCTCAGAGAAAATACATTGAGAAGGGCTATGTCCTCCTGGTGACCTGTTTATATGCACTAGGTGGTAGTAGCATATAAGACTGGATAGCAAGAATAGGATTATGAAGAAATACATTCCACAAAGTATAAAATTTGGAATACTCATTCCAAGAGATGTTAATGATTTTGCATGGAAGAAAAACATATTTCCATGTTCAACTTATTTGAGAAATAGTAGTGTTAAATAAAAGGAAGCAGATTTTTCTGTTGGGAAAATCCTCAAATCATTTATATGCTAACGAGCATTGTGAGTCTCCCAAAGAAGTTATAGCAGGCGGTTATACCCAACCATATTTAGCCCCATGACCCTTTTGTGACTGCACAAATCAGCAACTTGGGCCACACAGATAAATGCAAAGGAGAGATATTGAAGATGATGACAACATCAAAGTGATGCTCAAAGAAGATTAATCTGGTGGTGGTACATGTGACCAGTTGGATAGAGAAAGAGTGCTATTACAAGGGAACTGCATGCAGGCATGAAATAAAAGGTGCTTGAATTAGGCTCTTGCAACAAGACAAGCAATATATGCTTGGATGGGGAAAAAACCTAAAACAATTGAACAGATTTGGTAAGTGACAGGGTTAAGGGGTAGGAAGCTAAAAGAATAAAAACTGATTCCAAAATTTCAAGACTGGGTGGCTGGAGGAATGGTGGCACCATTGACAGAAAGAGGGAACCCAGCCAGCGAATACATTTAGTTCTGTGTGTGAGGTGATAGCAGGGAATTAAGCACAACATTTCCCAGACTCGCATGACCATAAAAGACCTCACAGGGCATAGAGTTTGTTCTCATGTAGACAAGTAAGCCTGCAGTCAACTTACCTCAGATGGTCATAGACCTTTTCACATTATGCTCTGAAAATAGGAATTAGAATATATTACCCTGGGTAAGATGTTTCCATCTCCTCTAGACAGACATCTTTTTCTCCAGTGATTTAAGTTCTTTTCTTTACTCCTTGAAGTAATTTCTGCCTTATTCAGAATAAAGAAAAATGTTGTTACTTTTCACATACAAACCGGATTGAAATTGGAGTTGGTGATAACTTTTTTGTTCCTCTCTGTCTGGAAATACATGCTTTCAAGTCTTTTATATTTTGGCATTTATAGTTGTCATGATTAAGAACTGAGTTATATATAGAAGATATTTATGGGATAATTTACTAAATCAATTAGTAAATAGAAATCTCTTGAAAAGAACAGATAACATGACTGTTCCTCTTGGTATACAGTTTTACAAAAAGTGGGCCCACTTTTTTATGAATGGAGATCTAGGTCTAAAGAATAGTAACAAAAATTCTTTATAAGCTATACAAGTCACACACATTTTATAGTCATCTCAATATGATTACCTGGACTCATTTACCATCAAAATGCTTGCCAAAGTTATTACAAAATCAATTCCTTTAAAAAAAGATATGCTAAGTATTATGGACTACTAGCCAGAAGAGGTAACCAATGACAATAAGAAAATGTGGATGATAAAAAGATTTATGCATTCCTATGTAGATTACAATCTTAATGGAACATCTTGAATAATATATGTGCCCAATTGGCTACAAAGTTTACTGAAAGTGAGAAAACTGAGATAATTCATTTTCTCTATATCATCAAATAAAATATATATAAGGAAATACAAATATAGGACACACTCATAATTCCCTATTTGACCACTCAGTACTTAAAATATTTAAGTGTAGCATCATTATAAAACATGATGTAATTGGAAGTCCCAAGAAATTATGTTTTTTTAAAAATAAAGGAATATCTATCTTACTAGCTTCTGTGATTTTGGAATTCTTAGATATCTCAGGCTGACACTTATGGAGAAATCTTGCACTTTGAACCTTAGGTGACCTCCTGTCTTCTTTTCTGTACGTGTCAGACAAAAGTAAGTCGGTTTTATCCAGAAAAGAGCTTAGCTGGATGCATTTGGAGAAATATATCTGATATGTCTGTGAGGACACAGAGCCTTAAAATCCTAAGCAAACTCAGGTTTTATCTTTCTATCCTTCTTTCATCATGAATGACTCACATATTTAGCTGGGAGTTGCAACTTGGTTTCTGGAGTTTATTACATTTCACCTTTGGCTTGAGGTCCATGCAATCCCACCTAGGCGTCTGAGGTTCTGAAATCCCGATTAGTGCCTAAGACGCTCTAGCTAAATCTGTGTCCCCTCTTTCATAAACTCCTTGGATTGTCTTGGTTTAGAACTGTCATGTACCTGACTTAGAAGATCATTTGTCCCTGAAATTGCTGTGGTGAAGAATAGCATATCCACTCAGGTAAACTGTTAAATTCAGTTAATCGGTGTTATCAAGGACCCACCATGAGCCTACAAAACATGAAAGTCAGTCAGGTTCAAACTCAAGTTAGTTGGACACAATAATGCAGTTCCTAGCTCTTCCCCCCACAAAGGATAAGGGAAGCCTTGAAAGATGAGTTCCATTAAAATCATCAAGAGTTGTACTTTTGAGGGCCAGGGATGTAGCTCAGCGGTGCAGCACCTTCCTGGTAAGCACGAAGCCCTGAGTTTGATTCTTGGTACCAATAAATAAATAAATAAATAAATAAATAAATAAATAAATAAAGAGTTGTACTTTTGGTTTAAGAAAAGATGAACATTGGTAGGCAAAAAGATACTGGAGAAAAATACCCTTATGTTCTGGCTTTCTGCAGTGTTTGGATTTATGATTTTGGTTCCAAGATTTTGATTTTCTAATCTGACATTCTTTTATAGTCCAATTATCACACAAAGACATTCTGGAGAATTGCAAAGTGAGTAAAGCCAGAAGAAGGCTCTTTGGAGGTAAAAGATAGAGAAAACTAAAAGCTGCAGAGTGCATGTGATTACCAGGAGAGTAGCTGGCATTTTGCCATGCTGGAGGCCGAGTGAGAAGTGAATCTAGGCAGGTCTGCCCTGCACAGTCGACGTGAGACACCTACACTCTGGGTGCAGATGACAGAGCAGTTCCTTTGAAATCTGACCAGAAGAAAACCATGCCCTCTTTTCCCTGCAGAAAAACTTTCAGATCAGTAATTCTTAGGATAAAAGTCACCATATACGTGCTCACGAACACACACGCACAAACACACACACATACACTCATGCTTCTTGAGGATACACTCATGCTCCTTGAAGAACGGCATGCTATTGCACCTAACCCCCGCCCCCCATGAAGCCAGTCTAATGGCACAGAAAATGCTACTAAATTAAACTCAGCTAAAGAGCCACACCCATGAAGAATGCTACAAAATAAAACTGATGCACTTTTCATCAGCTTGCTCCATGTCACCAATCTCTCCCCATGTTTCTCCCTGTCTCTATATTTTTAAAAAGAGGCTTTCTTTTTCTAATGTATGAAAAAGGAGGGTGGCATTTAGGGCAAAGTCAGATTGTTGATTGTTGGCAGGAACCAATAAGACTACTACAATCTCAACGGCCAGGCTTTGTATAATCTCATTGCTCTACCTACAAACACGTAAAAGAACAGAAATTTCTAGCAGAGGCCAGTCCTACATGAATAAATGAAGCCTCTTTCCCTGAGAGCAGACTGGGTGCCAAGAAGGAAAGAAGGAAAGAAGGAGGGAAGAGAAAAGAAATAGTGTTTATTTCTTCCACCTTTTTCCTTCCTCTGTTTTATTTGCCCTTCCCATGCTTTGGATTTGGAGAAAGAGTATAAGTTTCAGTGATATAGATGTTCCCAATGTGGAAGTTATGGCTTAGCAAATACTGTGTTTTTCAAAGTTTATTCGAAGAAAAAAGACAAAAGTCACCTCACAGACAAAGCTGAACATGAATATCTGTGATTAATTTTGAAAATTTTTAAACTGATTTTTCAAGTTACTTTGTCTGTGTACACATATTTGTATTGTCAAGCATCAAGAATGTTCTTCAGTTTTAACTTTAAATAGTGAGTAAATTACAGACAGGCATGTATTACTGGAAAATAGCACAGAAATTTACTTTCTTTTCAAATTAAATACTGTTTCTCCATTAGGTTACATTAATATTTATGAGAGTTTTTTGTTTGTTTGTTTGTTTGTTTATTTTGAGACAGGGTCTCACTAAGTTGGTCAGTTACCTAGACTGGGATCAAATTGAGATGGTTTATTTTTTAATACGTTTTATCACTATTTATCTCTCCTCAACTTTGGTCACTAACAATCTAATAGTACATTATTCTCTCTCTTTCTACTCTTTCCATCTCAGCTTGATTTGTAAGCAAACCTTTATATATACTTAAAAATAACTAGGAACTTAGTAGAACTTTTGACACACAAAAAGGCATTTCATGATAAAGAAAGAGTCTGTAATTAACATGTTCCCAGTTTAGACCTTAACATACTCTCTATTATTTAACTGAGCTTTTCCTTCAAAATGTCTTTCTGAAGGTTTTGTAATAAGATGTGAGGAACATATTTAACTTGATTCTCCATCCTCTAACCAGGGGTCAAAACAGTAGTTTGAAAAGTTGTTCTGAAGCACATAAAGGAATTTCATTATGATATTTTTATAGTAATTACATTCTCTTATTTTATCTGTTCTTTCAATTTAAGCCTTCAAATTGTTATTATTTTTATTACTAACGTCTGAGGAACTGCTTGGCAGATCTGTAACTGAGACTTGAGTTGAGCTAATGTGTGCCCTGGTGGCCTTGTTTTGGTATTCATAAATATTACAGCCAAATTTTAATGGACATTCTCAATAAAAATAGAACTCCACTGCTAGAATTTAATTTTCTGTGTAAAATGAAAGAAGTAGCAAGAGACTAAAACATTGACTGGGGCTTAGGGTTTATTTGGGGAGTTCCCATAGGCTATATATCACCCTGTGTGACTTTCATTTTCTTGGTGCAAATCGATTTAATGTGCAACATTATTAGATTAATCAGGTCCCTTTGGAAGATGTGATCTTGCTGAAGAGGTTTGATTTAACTCTGCTCCACTGCCTCACTCTGATCTTAGCAGGAATTTTTGATCAGAAAGAGAAGAACTTGAAAATGGCGAAGGCTCCACCACAATAGCTCTTGTTCTTATAAGGCAGTGATGGCGAAACTTTTAGAGCTTTCAATGATACAAACAGCCCTCTGCGGTGTGGCTGCCATAGATTTCGCCACCACTGTCTTAAGGAAAGAAGTTTTCATCTATCTTTGTCTATGAAAACATGAAAATGTCTCTCCAAAGCCATGTCTTTGGAGGTCAAGTAATGACTCATGGGTTCCTTGCCTTTCCTAGATTGAATTTTACGTCTATACGTTCAGTCACAATACAATTGAAAATCGTGCCCTCATTCATTTCAATAATCAATTCTGCTTAAAACTTAGGCCCAGGAAAACATCTATATAGCTAGATAAAAGTTTACTTGTGTTTTCATAATAGAAAAATAAATATATACAACCTGTTATTCTTTTTGTTTTATGGCAGAATAAGCCAAGGGCAAACATTATTTTTATTTCTTACAAGCACTCTCTGGTATAGTGCCAAAAAGTTTGGCCTGTGAAACCAGACCACAGGGGTTCAATCCCCATCTTCTGCACTAACTAGCTAAGAGAACTTACACAAGTGATTCAGACCCTCTCTGCCTCAATTTCCTTTTTAAAGAAAGGAAATAACATGCTTCTTGCTTTCTTGGATGTTACGAGGATTATATAAGTAAATATATGCACAATTTGAAAAAGCACACCTGACACAATGTACAGTTATAGAATTCTGTCTCATTGATTATTCATATCTCTTTTCAATGCACTACATACATATACATATATATTCATATTATGGAATGTCTTAAATTTATCTTGAATGCATATTAGATTATTTTAATTATTTTCACAAATAACAATATCAGTCTATTAGAATGATAAAATGTCAAATTTTAGAAGATAAAATTTGAAGTTATTGGGCCGGTGAGATGGCTCAGCAGCTTAAGCGCCTGCCTGGCAAGCGCGAGGGCCCGAGTTCGACTCCCGGAACCCACATACGAAAAAGGGGCCGGTGATATCGCTCAGCGGCACGGGCGCCTGCTGGCGCGCGAGGTCCTGAGGTCGACCCCCGGTACCCACAAAAAAAAAAAAAAGAAAAAAAATTTGAAGTTATTGAAAATCATAAAGGAGAAATTAAAGTTACTTTTAATTCTGAGTAGAATTAGACTTTTAATATTTTCTATCTTAATTTCAACCTATTTTCAAATATGTATTACATGATTTAATTTTTGCACTTACTGTGTATCAAAGGTGTTCTTTAGTTACTAAATTTTCTTTTTTTTTTTTTTTTGTGGGTACCGGGGGTCGACCTCAGGACCTCGCGCGCCAGCAGGCGCCCGTGCCGCTGAGCGATATCACCGGCCCCTTTTTCGTATGTGGGTTCCGGGAGTCGAACTCGGGCCCTCGTGCTTGCCAGGCAGGCGCTTACGCTGCTGAGCCATCTCACTGGTCCTAGTTACTAAATTTTCTTCAAAAACATTTTTATGCTCATATAAAATTCTATGATATGAATACACCATTAATATTTCCAACAAGCAAGTGTTAATTGTAAGAGAATAAAAAATAAAAACAAACTGAAGTTGCAGCTTCTAGAGAGAAACTGATGTGCCATAATACACCTATATGCTGAATCAAATAAACATTTCTTGAGTTAGCAGGTCTCCTTTCCTGCAATGCCCTATGTGGTTATGAAAACAAAGGGAAATATTATCAACTTCCTCAGGCTCTCCAGATCATCAGAGCTCATATTTTTATTTGTACTTCTGGAAGAATTTTATATTGAACAAGCCCTGCTCATAGTAACAAATATCTGTATGTCCAAATATAGCATAGTACGGTGATAGGGTCCCCAAGGCTCTCAGATTTCTCTTCGCCATTAACAGTGTCCAGGAGGGATTTCTTTCCCCTTATTCTTTAAAATGTAGCTAAGGATTTGACTTAGGTTGTCCATCAGTCCTTTTAAAGAATTGTTAAGAAGGTGTTTCACATCATACCACAGGGATATATGTGCTCCCATGTTTATAGCAGCACAATTTGTAATGGCTAGATCTTGGAAACAACTCAAATACCCATCAACCGAGGAATGGATAAAAACGTGGTATTTTTATACAACGGAGTACTACTCGGCCATAAAGAAGCATAAACTGGAGACTTTTATAGGTAAATGGATGCAACTTGAGACCATACTCATAAGTGAAATAAACCAGATATACATATGTAAACATCATATTGTCTCCCTAGTGTGAGAAGCTGAAAGAGTAAATAAGATCCAAAATGTACAATAGATATTGTAAAATGGGAAGAAACTGCTCAAAAGGAAAGAGAAACTGGAATGGGGGAATGGAGAAAAGAAAGGAAAAGCAAAAAAAAAAAAAAAAGGTATAGTTAAGATAGATACGCTACTAATTTCTCTTAGTTTATTGAAAAGAAAGTTTTGTGCTAATATTGTTCGGACAATCGAATGCCGATATTTTGTACTCTGAGTAACTAATTTAAAGATAACAATATGCAATGTATCAACCATTGTTACCTTCCTGTTATGTTGTTTTGAAATTTTGTTCTATTTTTTTCTCTTTAAAATAAAAATTGGAAAAAAAAAAAAGGTGTCTTATAGAAGGCACAAGAAAATATCTTTTCTGAACATTTAGGGATTTGTGGTCCTTTTCCTTACTAAATATGGTGAATATGATGTTTTCTACATTTCAAATGTCAGTGCGTATTTTTGGTGCTATGCTATACCTGGACAAGATCAAAAAGGAAGCACAGCCCAGGCATGCTTACGAAAATGAAAGTTATTTGGTAATCTTACATGATTAGGCTAGGACAGAGCTGGAGGAACAGGCGGAGAGTGCCTGAAAAGTGCCTTAACCTTCCTATATGTTGGAGCGGGAGAAGCAGAGCGAGAGGATGGAGAAATAAAGATAAGAGACAATATACAGAATGCTGAGGTCAGGTGGAGCCCTCTCTCCAGATGGGAGGAAAGGAACTGCTCAACCACCGCAGTGCATTTTTATTTATGCATTTGGCAGGTTGATGTCACGTGACACCCCTCTGCTTATCTAGCTCGCCTCTCACGCCCGTGTTTTCCGGGCTGTAACACCTGTTTCCCTGAGGCGCTCCGTGCCCTCAGGGTGTTCCCTGTGTTACTCCATGCTCTCCACATGTGAGCAGTCACTAGCTCAGCTGCTCGCGTCAAGGACTGTTCTACAAGACAGGGCACACAGTGTGGTACCTAGTGCTACAAATCCTAGTGATTCAATCTAATTAAAGATGATTTGTCATCTTTGCAGCATCTGGCGTGGATGTTTTTGATTAAGTGGTCTTCCTACATAGCTCCTCTCCGGGTAGAAATCAGGAATACAGACTCCCTCCGTCAATACACACTGCTCCTTCCTATGAATTTGAGGGTTTATTCTGTCTTCTGAATTTAACTGGCAAACAGACAACTAAAGAGTAAGAGGGATCATAGGGCAATAGTCTTAAAAGTGGTGTTTCTCAGTTCTGCCTGCATTGCATTGTCCAGAATCAGTTAGGTATGGCGTAGTTGTGTTGGCCCAAGAAATAACATAAGCAATGTGGTACTTAGACAATGTGGGCTATTATCAGGAAGTGACTTATGTATTTTAAGTTTCATTCTTAATTTGAGAAGCAAAAATTCTAAATTGAGAGGGAAATAAAAGGGGTGTTCCTATAAGGAATCGATAAGTATTTGACAATACCCTGCATTTGTTTTGCTTTATTTTATGTATTTACCTATCTGGAATGCAGTTTTTTAATAATTTTATTCCTGGTAATGAGTTTTGATCACTTTCTTAGAACCAAGATACTGGTGCATTTTCTCTATGATCCCAAACTTCCAGGTCCCCTGAAATTTACATTTAAACTCCTCCAGGTTTAGTGCTAAATAAAATACAAAGTTGGCTACACCAAAGCAAATGATCAATCAGCTTACTGATGACCTGAGTGAAAAAGAAATGAAAGAAGGGCCGGTGAGATGGCTCAGCGGCCTAAGCGCCTGCCGGGCAAGCGCGAGGGCCCGAGTTCGACTCCCAGAACCCACATACGAAAAAAGGGCCAGGCATACCGCTGGGCGGCACGGGCGCCTGCTGGCACGCGAGGTCCTGAGGTCGACCCCCGGTACCCACAAAAAAAAAAAAAAAAGAAAGAAAACACAAAAATAACTTTGAATATGTCGTTTCTGGGAGTATGAGTTAAAAGTCATCCACACATTGAAAAGCTTTATTTTAGATGATGTTTCTTTAGTTCAAAAGCAAATTACATAAGGAGTTCAGAATAACATTGTTTATTAAAAGTTCAAGTGTGAATTTTATTTTTTTAATTTAGAATGTAATTGTTCCTTGCAGATGTCTCAGAAGAAATAAAGAAGGCTGTATATTCCTCTATCTCTATTTTTTTCTTGATGATACAGCATATAATTCATGATCTAAAGAACAAGTGAAAAATCTCCCTGTGTGTTTTCTGGCCTTTTGAGTTAAAAATCAAAGTTTCTAACATTACCTGCGTGAAGGGTGGTGTTATGTTTTCTGAGGTGAGGCCTGGGAAGAGGCGGTGGATGGATAATATTTCAAAAAGTTAGCAATTACCTGATAACAGAAAGCAGCGTGGCCTGCGTCCCTGTTACCGCTCATTTCAGAGGTGCCAAATCTGCTGTGGACATCAACGTCATTATGGCTTCAGTTGGCGGAGGTCACCTTGGTTCATGTGTTTTATACATTGGTTGCCTTCTCCTTATTACTTGCCAAACAAACCTTTTTATTTTTGCACACGTTTATGTTGATTTTGTGGTTTCTGAAATTGGATTCTGGCTCCTGGAGGCCCAAGTTTCCACAGCAACTGGAGGCCTTATCTGCTACTGGTTCTTGGCAGGCAGACAACCAAGTCTTTCAGTTTACTTTGGATTTTTTTTTCTTTTTTCTTTTTCTAAAAAAACCATTTTCTTCTCCCCAATTTTTCCTACACCCTGTCATTTAAGCATCACATAATTAATTGCGTACATCCTGTGCCACATGCAATTGCCACGGCTTTGAAGTCCCAATAGATCATTTTATAGAGCAGTGGGTGCCATTTTAAAAGAAAAAAAATTTTGAAAAGAGGAAGAGCTGGCGCCAGTGCATGGCTGTGCCGAGCTGAGCGTATCCATCTCCAGGTATGATAAAGAAACCCGGGCACCTTCTGTTTGTTTTTCCGAATTTCCCTTCCAAACTGGTCTTTTCAAGATATAGGAAAGACCTCAGGACTGAGTTTGTTATTTTTCTCTCCAGAGCTAACTCCTTTTCCAAAGCCAGCACGAATTGCCTCATTTGGTGCTAAGGTGAGGTTTGCTTTCTTTCTTTCAAATTGGAAAGAAAAAATTAAGTAAGGTCTGATTTAGCATCGTGTCATTTAGTGGCTGCTACTGATCAGTCGGAAGCATAAAAAAAAAAAAAAAATACCAGAGAGACAAGACAAAAATTAGCAATTCCTGTATTTAGATACTTAAAGTTTCACAACGATAAAAAAATGATCCATTATGTTCTCAAAGTTCCTTTGAAAAATAAATGTAATCTTTTTCAGTGAGGAGAATAAGTTTATTGGGATAAACTCTGAGAATCTTTATGAAAAATATATAATGCCTTTGGAAAGCAAATGTGTAGGTTTTTAGGGAAAAAAAATAGACTCTTCAAAGTTTAATTAGCTTTCGGTTTTGTTCACAGAGAGGAAATGTGAAGATACATTTTATTAGCAGTCGTGGTCCTAGAGAAAATGCACCTAAACTGTCTAGGGAAAAAAGTGAACCCCATTTATTTCAGAAAATACATGTCTGATGTTTTAGCAGACATAAAAGCTTAACATAGCTAGAATTTAATCTTCAGTTTGTCTATATTTTTTTCATGTCTTCTTTTTCCTCCTAGCATTTTGAACTCTTTTCTATTTCGTGGTCAGCTATATCACTCATACCTACTGTAGCATGACTCCATAAGTAGAATCTTGCATTTCTTGAAATTTTCCAAATATCTCTCTCATCCAAACCTCTTTGCCCATTGCCCCATTGCCTTGGGGAACTTCTTCCTGCCAGACAAAATATGAAGGACCAAATTACTACTTCCTAGGCTTTGGCCTTGGGCAAGTTATTAAAAATCTCTGAGCCTAAATTCACCTTCAGTAAACAGATGGAATAATGAGTCATACCTCAGAGGGCTCTTGTGAACATTCATTTTCCTCATGCTCAAAGAGAGTATAGGGTTCTGCCTAGAGTCTTGATTGCAATAATATTGAAAAGAATACAGGTGAAGTTGTTATTAAGAGTTAAATGCTTGTATTTCCTTACTATGTCTCAGGTATAATTGTGAATACATTACCTTTAAAACTCATTTGTTCTTAATAACAGCATTAGGAGGTAGGGGCTATTAAATTTGATTATTTCATCAGCTATTATTCTTATTATTATCATGTATTGCATTTATGAAAATCACATTTAGTTTAGATAACTGGATAGTGCTGGGATCCATTTTCATGCAAAAGTCCAATAGCTGAGAGCACTATGAGCACATAGCACTTACCTCATCTTAAATCAAACACATATGCCATCACCCAGTGAATACCAACTTTCAGTTACAGTGTAGCATCAAATAGAGTACAGAATAATTATAATTAGAGTGGAGATTTAAACAGAACAGTAGAAGAAATAGTTCTTGGTAGCTTTATCTACATGAAAGTGTTTCTAATAAGTGTCTTTTTTGTTTGTTTGTTTTTTCTTGCCATACTGGAGATTTGACCCAGGGCCTGTGCACTGAGCTATATCCCCAGCTCTGGTTTATTTTTTATTTTGAGGTAGGGTCTCACTATCTAAGTTGCTCAGATTGGGGTCAAAGCCCCAATCCTCCTGCCTTAGCCTCCCAGAGTGAACAGCACCTGTTTTTACTCACAGAAGCAATGTTTTTCTCCAAAATCAGATTCCTTTAATTTCTACATTGGTTTTAAAAATAGCTTCCCTTAGCTCACTGGAGATGAAAACAAATGCAGGAAAACCATTGTGCATTTTTTCTTTCAGCTTTTTTTCCCCCACTAAGGATCCCAGGACCCCAGAGCCACATAGCATCCTTAGGAACCTCTCCAGCCAAAAAAGTGAACCCCATTTATTCATACAGGACGGTTGGGCAAAATTCCTCACCCAGAGTAATCCAGGGTGGCTCATACTTCTTTGAATCATCATCTCTATCCACCACCAGGTAGAAAACAGTTTCCAAGACAAATCTGTGCTATAGAGGACTTCAGTAGGAGCAGGAAGGGTCCCTTATATTGGAAAGATTTGATCTGAGCAGAGTTTTATGGTGGAAGGGAGGGGGTCTCAGGGTGAGCACTGTTAACCCAAGCCAGACTCTCAGTCCACACAGAGTCTATCCACTGTTTCTTGGCCAGAGTCGCCAATGTCCTTGTCACACTGACTGCCATGTCAGGACAAAATGGGCAGGATGGTCCACTCACACAGAAGCCAGGTGGGGGCTCCTTCCAAATTCTGCCATCACGTCCATCCTATTTTTGTAATGAGGCTGTTAAATAGAAAGATCACCACCCTTTAAAAAAAAAAGATGGTAAAGGCAAAAATGACCACAATGGCCATTGTGAGACAAAACTATGTTTGTGGACACCGGGGTTAGGAAAGAAACTTAGAATGAAACACTGATGATACATAGTGGATTAAGTCTCCTACTTTCATGACTCACAAGTATGATTCTACACAAGGGACACATTAAAATCTCAAGCCAGTGAAAGTCTTTTGTTTTGGAAGAGTCTGTTAAGTAGAGCTGCCAGTTTGTCAGTGACAGGGAATATCCAATGTTGAGAATTGAGAAGTGAATGTGACTTTTCGTATGGAAGTGCAAAAACACAACCCCCTTCAATCGGATCTAGAGTGGATTGCTTAAGCTATTCAGCAATGTGCAGAAGTGTCAGCTGCATTTTAATTTGTATCTTTATTAGATCACTTAGGAGAGGGAAGTTCAGGAATGGTGTCGAGTTTTAATACCATGCCAGATAGCATAATTTAGAATAGATCTGTGGAAAGGATGGCATGGGTTAGAATTGGATTGACCAAATAACTTGCTATCCAAACTAGGACACGCCAAAACTGAGGGGGAAAGCCATCATAATACCAAGGCATTGGTTACCGACACACTGGGGTACATGGTCAACCTAGAGGGGGTTCTTCATAGTTGATAACATCTGAAAGTTGTCTAACATCAGTGATGGCTAATTTTTGTGTCAGATAGACTGGATCATGGAGTGACCACATATTTGGTTGAGCATTATTTCTGGGTGTGTCAGTGAGTGTGTTTCTGGATGAGATTAGCTTAATGCAATTTAAGTTAGTAGACTGAGTAAAGCAGATTGTCTTCCCTAGTATGAGTAAGCCTTGTCCATTCTGTTAAAGGCCTGAAAAGAATAACAGGGTCAGGAAGAAAGAATCCCCCCTCTCCGCCTGACTGACACCTTTGATCCTGGATAAAGTCTGAGTGTGAACACAGACCTCACACTTTTACTAGAACTAAATTACTTACTTCTCAGAGTATGGCTGTAGACTCGGCCTTCATAATCACTTGAGTCAATTACCTCTAATAAATCTATTCTTACACATCCTGTTCTGTTCCTCTGGAGGACCCTGAAAAATACAATATTGTACCTGGCACCTACAAAGTACTCAATAAATATTACACAAATAAAAATAACTACCACAAAATAGTTGCATCACTTATGTCTCTTGGATTTAATGATAAGAGTGGAGTTTCTAGGTTTCAGAAACAGCATGTGGATGACTTTACTCGAGATTGATGAAAAATTGTCTGAAATAGTTATTCAGTACCATTTTAAATTCCCAGCTGCCTGCACTTCATGGGAGTTTCAACTTCCTATCTTCACTACATTCATTTTTGTTGGCTTTTTGAGTTTATGCATCTTAACGAGTATATAGTAGTATCTCAATGTTATTTTAATTTGGATTCCCCTTTTATGGATCATTTTCACGTGCTAATGGATTACTTAGTAATTTCAAGGTTAAAATAATTGGCTTTGGAATCAAAGATTTATAGTTGGGTATAAAATATCTACCTTTAACTTCATTATCTATAAAAGGGAAATAATATTTGTATTTATCTCATACATTTCTATTGTTATAATCACATTAACTTAATAACAGTGAAATAACATTAGAGTGCCTGGCATTTGGGAACCATACAACAGATTAAAGCTATTATCATTATTAAACCAGGAACCAAGAGTTAAATACATTTAAAATGTATAAATGTATCAAAATACGAACACTTTATATAAAGTTTCTGGAAAAGATGTTAAGTACTTTCCAGAAATAGAAAATAAGAGCATGATCTATAAAGAAGTCAGACAAATTATGTCTGGATTACTTACAAGGAAGATTAGTTTTTAATTGTTTAACTTTGAGCAAAGTTTTAGCCAACATGTTTAACCTAAGTCCCTTTCCATATACAATGTGGGCAAGGACATACTTTATAGTCCATGCGGGGGTATGAGAATTAAATGAGGTAATTCATACAAAGCACTTAGAAAAGAGCTGATCATTTGGTAACTATAGTAAACTTTATCATGTGCCTATTGTACATTGGGCTACAGTCAGGGATATGCTCTTGAACAAGGCAGAATCAACACTATACAGTTGAGAATTTCTCAGTTCTTTGCTCCCTCTCCCTCTCCACATCCAATCCCAAGAACTCTGCCTTTATTTTTATTTTATTTTATTTTTTTATTTTTTTGTCTTTTTGAGACAGGGTCTCACTATGCAGTTCAGGCTGGCCTTGACCTCACAGTAATCCTCCTGCCTCAGCCTCCCAAGTGCTGGGATTACAGGCTTGCACCACTACATCCGGCCAGCTCTGCCTTTAAAGCCTCTAGCAAAACCAGCAAGTTCCCTTCATTGTCACTGCTTTTGCTCAATTCCAGCCACCATTTTATCTCACAGGACACTATGATAACCTGAACATTGGTCTGGTTTTTTCTATTCATAGACCTCAATAGTCCTTCCCCAGTTAAAATTCTCCAATGGCTGTCAGTTAAAATCCACCTAAAACCCAAATCCTTTAACTTGGCCCCAAAAGACTTCAGGATCTGGTCCTTGACTCCTTTTTCAATTTCACCTTATCCTATACTCCTTTTTAACTATGTAACAGCCATATTAGACATTTTGTTATTTCTGAAACATGCTAAAATCACTCCATATTCAGCAACTTCACTTTTTCTATTTCTGACGACTGGAAAGTCTTTCTCTGAAATTTACATTTGGCTGACATTTCCTCAGTAGTCACGGTGCAAGGAAATGTTATGGTCTCAGAGATGTCTTCCTTGAGTACTTGATACGAATTCACCCTTCTCAATTCGCTGTCCCTCTCTTACTTGTCACAGTTATATAAATAGTATGGTTAATACGCCTTGAGCACAATCTGTTTTATTGCTTCCATAACTTTAGAAAAAGCCACTCATCAAGCACTGAGTACTGTACATGTGAGTTACTTGTATCTAGGAGATAAATTGGTGATTAGTTTGTGTGTGTGTGTGTGTGTGTGGTGGGTGTGTATTATCCATTCATATTTTTACATTGACTTTCTATGGAGTTTCCAACCACTAAGTGAGATCAGTTGTACAAGGTATATCAGCGGGATGCAATTTTATTAACTTTGTCACATAGATGTTTAGCACGTGGCCATGTGTTTCTCACAAAATGTAACTTATAATCTGAGCGTTATAACTAAACAACACACATCGTTGTAGTAATTTCTTCCCAGCACCAGTCCGTATCCCATTTCTTTCTAAAAGGGTCTGTTTTTATTTCTGTTTCCAACTAAGTTTCACTTGTCTATGGCAACACCTCTTTTTTAAACAATCTGGAAATATGGGGTGTTATCCTGGGGCTGAAACATTCCATATTTTTCTTCCATGAAGCACTGATTGGCAACAATCTGTGATTGTCTCTCTCTTCCAACTCTAGCCTTGAGCCAGGATCAAAATCTTCAGGAATAATTTGCAAATAATTAAATTTTTCAGGTTTTGTTCTTATTCGCAGGAGCGAAGTAATTTTGGTCTCCTTATGGGTTAGATTATCCCTAAAGTTCATAATTTAAATGGTCTCTTCAGATGTGATTCCTTTAAATGTGAAGACTGATAGGACCCTGACTAGCACAAGGTCTGTGTTTTCTCTGTAAATAAAAGCCTACAAAATTTCAACAAGTCAGCCCTTGTACTCTGCACGAAGAGATTGATGACAAACCACATTATTTTTCCCTTTAATACACAGTCTACAATCACAAACGCACTTTCTCTAAACACGGCTCTACTTTTCATCCGAAACTTATGAGATATTGCACGAGTCAATTATGTCTTGAAAGAGCTCAGCTTTAACCCAAGGCCAATCTCTCAGTGTAAGTTATTATTTTTAATTTTTTCCAATAGGGAAAAAAATTCAAAACAAAATATTACTATTTTACTTTGATATAAGTAAAAGTAACAAGGGTGGTCAAGTGTCTACCTGTATGGACACGACTATGCAAACACATCCATACAAATTAGATTGAGACACTTCGATATCACGTGTAGAGAAAAAGGCAAATACAAAGAGTTTAGGAAATAAGTGTAGATCTGTATTATAGATAATTATATCAAAGGAAAAATATTAATGAATTCTAAATATGAAATTTGAAAGTGGTCTATATCTCCTCTTCAACAAGAATGATTTAATTAGTGATTTCAAATTTAAAGAGCTGCCAATCATGTATCCTCACTTTGATCAACCACTCATGTGTTCAGAAAATAACATGTACACTTACTGATTCATTAGACCTTTATCTAACCTGCATATTCACAGATTCATCCAGGACTTTTACCAATTGATATTTATAACCAAAATTTAAAATTTGAAGCTGCTGTCTAAGGTGTGTTTATCTTTTATATTCTGTGTCTCTGAAATTGAGTTATTTGTCTTATAAAATAAAAGAATGAAGGTTTTGTTAGTGTTATCTTTATAAGAGTTATCTGTAGAATGAACTTCAGATCCAGGGTACTTCCTACACAAAACATATCCCCCACTGTCCTGTCAAGGTTCTCCAAATTTCTAATTTTGGGACCACTCTTTTGTGTCAAAGCGTTACCACCAAAGAGATAACAATAGTTCTACTAATATCCTAGTACAGAGTCCTTGAGTCCTTAATTGAATCTGAGGAGAGGAAAACACTGAAGAAATTCACACATGGGGAGAACACTCTGAGGATGGAGAAGGTGATTCTGCCACTGGACAAACCCAAAAGAGTCAGGCAGTTGATAGAATTAGGGTAGAGATATAGATATAGCTGAAGTAAATATAGGTGATATAGAATTAGATGATACAGATGTTCACATAAACTTAGATGCAGACATATAGTATGTGTGGGAAGGAGCAGATGACAGTAGCTATGGATTGTAGTGAAAAAGTAGATGACACAAAAAAATGATAGCAATTTCTACCCAGCAAGGACACAGAAAGAGATCTACAAAATTAAAAATTATATTAATATATTTTTCTCACCTTCCTGATCTATTAGGTAAAGTCAGACTTTCTTCATAAACAAACAGATCTCAAAGTTATTATTATTTTATTTGTGGGTTGTGGCTTTGCTGAATAGATTTGAAATATGTCCCAGTGGTCATTGTGCATTTCTTGATTTCATTCTATATGAATATTGCCCAGAATGTCTTTTCCCCTAATATTTTCAAAAATTAACTTCAAACTTTACAGAACCTTCTGCCTCATATTTTCTTAAAAATTTACCAACATTGCTGGGCGTGGTGGCACACGCCTGTAACCCCAGCACTAGGTAGGCTGAGGCAGGAGGATCACTGTGAGTTTGAGGCCAGCCTGGGCTCCATAATGAGTTCAAAGCTAGCTTGAACTACATAGTGAGACCATGCCTCAAAACAAACAAACAAACAAAAAAAAAAAACACAACATTTTAATTAGTGGAGGAAAATATTAAATGTTCTACAGAAAACTGAAAATAAATAAACAAGTGTCTAAATAATTTATTATATTTTCCACAAAGCTGTTCTTTTCTTATATATCCATGTGGCATTTGCAGGAAGATTACAACCTTTTGAATCTCCCTGCCTGGATTTGAATCTAGGAGTCACCACTTACTAACCAAGTGGCCAAGTGATGTTATTTCCATATACCATTTTTTTTCCCTCATGTGTAAAGGGAGATAATGGTAATTCCTATTCCACTGGCATTTATTATCATGACTGAGTTAATATTTATATATTGCTTGCCACCTTTCCTGCTGCATAATGAGGGCCAATTATGCGTTGCTAAATAAAATATGCTACACTTTAAAGATGCTACCTTCCAAGGTCCCGGTGCAACAAAAAAGAGATCTGGTAGTTCTGTCTGGATTCTTCATTCTATATTACTTTCCATCATTCTTTTAGCTATTCTGTTCCTCTCTGTTTCACTTCTGCTTACTTTAGTTCAGAATCTATCATTTTTTTATCTATAACATTAAGATCATCTTATTAATGCTCTAAGACTGTGGGACTACTTAATGCTAAAGGAGTGTCTAGCTCCAAACTCACGCACGCAGATCTTTAGTAATCCTGCTGGTGGGGTGTTCTTTCTGTGAGAAACACCTCACCAAATCTCTTCCACTGGTGACTTATATTGCATTGATTGATTTCCCTGCCTTTCCCATTCTGTGTAGTAAATTTCTTTCTGTTTCTTCAAATAAGACTTTTACACTGAAGGGATTTTACACTGAAGGGATAACCTTACTATAAAAAATTTACCCTCTCAAGAGGACTAGATTTTATACCCCTTTTTTTATCTTGAGAGGAAGAGCAGGACTCCTCGGTGAGCAGAGGAGACCAGGGTCAATGTCTGCAGAGTTCTCCCTCTTGGTCAGTTTGCAGGCCCTATTCATTCTTCTTATTCTATGTATTAAGCATCCTAGGGTTCCTTTGGGGAAAGACATAGGAAATGTACGTTGGCCTTCAGTTCAGGCTGAGTTAAGCAATCCAACTTTACTGGCAATTTAGAGCTTTATTTGATGTCCAAGTCTATTCTTCGTCTATTCAGAATTCAGGGAAAACAGCAAGTAATATAATTACCTGGTTATCTGCAGAAGCAAATATTAACGTTAAATCCCTAATCATTATAAAAGGTAAAGGGAAATCAATCAATGCAATATAAGTCACCAGTGGAAGAGATTTGGTGAGGTGTTTTTCATGGAAAGAACACCCCACTGGCAGGATTACTAAAGATCTGTGTGTGTGAGTTTGGAGTGGACAGTTCTACAGCATTAAGTAGTCCTGCACTCTTAGAGAGCGACCTGGGATAGTAATGCACACCTGTAATCTCAGCTACCTGAGAGACTGAGGCAGGAGGATTACAAATTGAAGGGCAGTCTGGACAATTCAGGGAGATTCTGTCTCAAAGTGAAAAAGGGATGGGAACATAGCTCAGCACTCCCTGGATTTAATCCCAAGTACTGCAAAGCTAAGCAAACAAACAAACCAAAAACTGGAAGGCAGATTGGATCGCCATTGTATTTCAATCAATGGTTCTCACTCAAGAGCTAATTTTGCCCCCCTCACCAACCAGGGAACATCCAAAGTGTTTGAAGATCCTCGTTATTGCAACAGTTTTGGAGACGCTCCTGGTATCTATTAGATAGTGGCCAAGGATGCTGCTAAATATCTTTCAGTACACATGAAACTCCCCTCGGCAAAGAATGACAGGACCCATAATGACAGGAGTCCTTCAGTTGAGAAGCCCTGCTCTATTCATGTGAGTTTCTCAAGGACCAATAAATCATCCCCAGGAAGTCATGTTATGAATACCCTCCCCTTGCTAGCTGTTCAATGCTTCTCCAAGCCCACATTTTTCTTTTTTTAATTTTTACGTACTATGGGCACCAAATTAAATGTCTAATATCTAGAGCAATCATACTGAGATATTTATGACCTTCAGAATAGTTCTTTTATTTTATTTATTTTTTTTGTGGGTACCGTGGGTCGACCTCAGGAGCTCACGTGCCAGCAGGCGCCCGTGCTGCTGAGCAATATCAGTGGCCCTTTTTTGTTCCTGTATGGGTACTGGGAGACAAACTCAGGACCTCGCGCTTGCTAGGCAGGCGCTTATGCCACTGAGCCATCTCACCAGCCCCAGAATAGTTCTTTATTTGATTATTTTCTCAAAATTATTTTTCAAGTTTCCTGGTGATTTAAGGAGTAGGTTAATATCCTGTAGGCTCTGAGTATGTATTTTGGGTTGAAAAAAACTGCATTTGTTTTTTTCTCTGAAATTGCTTCATGACTAATGTTTTTGGATATTTGAGCCCAAAGCTGTAAACTAAGCATGGAAAGTTTTAAAAGAATTGTGCATACAATAAAATATGTTTCAAAAATTGCCCAGTGGGGTAGAGTCTGGGCCCTCAACTGCAGACTGTGTCTGTTGTAGAAGATCGTTTCATAGAAAAGGTGGGGCAATGTTCCTGAGAAAGTTTCCTTGGGAATACTGAAAAGAGTCTAAGGCAGGGAAGGTCTGTGTTCTGCTTTTTTTCCCTCTTTTTCTCCCTGAAAAGAAGGGAGACTCAAAAGCAATAAAGCAAAAGGCATTTCCTACAGGTAGCCTTAAATCATTCAACAAGGCAGTCACTGGGGAGCTACGCGGTTCCTCTTTCCTTTCCAGAGTGAGCTTTCTGGCTAAATGCTTCTCATCCAGTGCTCAGTGTCTTCACCTGGATCTCCAAGGGCTTCTCCCAAGACTTGGGCCGGTGTAACAGCATCCCTACTTCTGCAGAAATGGGTCTTGACCCATGCATCACATTCGAAGACTCTTTCAATTGCTCCCCAGTGGCGGAGGCCAAGGGCTATGTTTTGCTTGTGATAATGTGCTAATCTCCAAGACCCAACATAAATTTTCCTCTTGCACTGTCATTTGTCAAAGTCCCAATGAGGGGCAGGAAAAAAGGAAGAAGAAGGAGCAGGAGGAGTACAGAGGAAAGAAATGACAGAAAACAAACTTGGCCTTAGTTTTGTTTTTCCTCCAGCAGAATTCCCCCCTCCCTTCTACTTAATCTGTAAAACATCTGACCACGAGACAGGGTACTGCAAACACAAATAAATAAATAACTCTCCATACCTCTCTCCATGCCTGATGATTTTTTTGTGGGTCAACATTTTAGACAGATAGTTAAATATTAAAAGTAATGAAGATAATTTACACAGAAGTCCCAAATTGATGCTTGGCTCTACGTGAATATATTTTCCACAATTTTATCTCTTGCTCCATTAATATCAAGCTGAGAGTTATGTGGTTGTCTGAGTCTTCCTTCTGATCACCTTTTAAAAACTTTCTTGGGTTTGCTACAACAAAAATGTTTAAGATAGTGAGATGAAACAAGGTAATGTTTCCTCCCATTGGTAGGGACTTGGAGAAAAAGAATAAATACTAAGTTTGTTGCTGCTCAGCAGCTTTATTGAGGAGTAATTTCTATACCATACACTTTCTTTATTTCAAGTTTACAATTCAGTGATTTTTTACCCCATCAGTATACAGTGCAAGCATCACTAGAATTCAGTCTTAGAACATGTCCATGGGCCTCAGAGACCAGTGGTATAATAAGAAGTCTCTCACTCCTCCGCTTACCACCCTTCTCAATCAGCCTTTGATCTACTTTCTCTCTGGAGATTTTTGCTTTCTGGATATTTCATGGAGATGGAACCATACTATTGCTCTTAGGTGTCTGAGTTCTTTCACTTGCATAATAATTTTAAGGCTCATCTCTTTTCTTGTAGGCCTCAGTACGCCATTATCTCTCTGATTACCGATAGTATTTCATTGCTTTGCTTCTCCATTCACCAAGAGATGGAGATTTGGGACTGGCTTGTTTTATAAACTAATAAAATGAGATACTTGTTTAAGGAAAAACACATTTAAGCTGATAAGGCAAAATTTGTTTGCGGAAGAAGCTAGCATTCCCTCAATTCAGTTCTTTGCCTATGAGGGGCGTGTTCTCTGAATGTACACTTCCAAGTACCTAGAGTTCAGCGCACAGTGAAAATGAGAGGCTCACATCTTAGCTCCTGCTCACATGCAACAGATTTCACTGACACGACCGAGGTTTGTTTGTCCAATTTTACATGCCTGGTTTATCTTATTCACTGTTCAGCGCTGTCCTGGAAATTCTAGGGAAACTGCACAAATAGACAAAACAGCTCCTGATCGGATTTAAAACCAACCAAATGGAAGTTAGGAGGCCCTGTGCTTAAGACACCATTTTCAATACACTTACAAATTAGTTTGGTTAACTAGTGATAAAATCAGATGAAAGGTTTGTTTGTCATTTACTCTGACAACAAATATTATGGTGACAAAACATCTTACCCTATATTCCCATCACAGAATTTCCAGTAAAATAAAGTGATTATTATAGGCATTGAAGTTTGCTGTTAATATCTCTTTTGTTTCTGTGACCAATATATTACAAGAACTGCTTGATGATTATACACGATTTTGTGTTATTCATTAAATTATTCTAATTTCATGGATTAGAAAGTTAAACAAGGTTCAGAGATGTTAAGTTGATTTTCCAGTGTGATACAATTAGTAAGAAATGGAACAGGATTAAATATTTATGTTCTGAAGATATGTTCTTTAATTTGTGCTAATAAAGAAAAAATTCTAAAATAATCTGCTCAGGGCATAGCCACACATGCAAACACACACACACACACAATTAATTTGTTAAAAGGAAAATCAAAGATAATGAGCCAAAGGAGACACTTCAATGAAGAGCATGCATCACTGAAAAACAGTATGCTTTCTAAACACTGGGAATAGAAGAATTAATTTAGTGAACAGTATCAGTGCAAGAATAACTGTTCCTTGGGATGCTGATGTAACCATAGGAAACTTGTGGAATGATGAGTCTACTTCTCTTCTTAAATTCTTCAACCGATGGGGTTAGCAATGGGATCTTTTTTTCATTCTTACCCAGAAAATAAGTCCTTTAATGTCAAACTAAGAGCATGTGATTGAGTCCAAAGGAAAAAACAAAATATCAAAGCCAGCTGGATTTCATGCTGAAAAAGCAGAGTAAGAATAACCCTGATACATGGTCCTCGCAGTCAGCTGTGGTTCACTCCCTGATCCTTCTAGTATCACCTACATTGCTTCTTGTAGTAACCTTGAGAGCTCAGGCAGCAATATCTAGAATTTCGGACTGCAGAGGTGGATTTGCCAAGATTCTCTCTGTCACTGTCTGACACAGAGTTTTTACAAAGAGTGAAAAAGTGAAAAGAAATACCTTCAATGTAATTTGGTCCTTTATAGCTCTTTTAATCCTCACCAGTGTTGCATGGAGTTCTTCTTTCAAAAATTATTTTTTATAGGACAGAAATTTACTCCAGTCTGATTAAAAATAATCTTTTTATCACTAATTGATTTCAGTCATAATATACCATTGATTGTAAAGTGCCACTTTGTTTGGTTAAGGAAACATGGGAAGCTGCTATTTAAATCTTTTCCTATGTCCTCTACATAAGCACTATTGTATGCATCATGTTACTACACTGAAAACCCAGTTTGTAGAACATAATTTCATTTATACCATTAAATGAATGGTTTTGTAACGCATGTTGGCAATACCGGAGCTTCCAGTAATGAACAAAAGGCAGCACAGAACTCTGAAGTTAGCTAAACCAAGCATCAAACATCTCCTTAGCAGGAACCTTTGTTACATTTTGTTATCTGATCTATAGCTGCTATGTAAGTAAATGTGATATTTAATGTTGGTTAGTTCCTCTCGAGTGAGGAAACACAGTTCTGTTTTCTAATGCATAACAACCACGAACGCTGCAGCCTCAGAGCTGAGCGCATGGTATCTTAAATCAGGGTGTGAAACTGAGCCCCTGCTCTGACAGCCAGCCATGCAGCTCTCTGCTGGCCCTGCTCCTGCCTTTCGCCTCCCTTCTCTGTGGCCAATTCGCCAATTCGATTTTTACCTCAGGTAACCATTCAAAAGAAAAGTCTAATCCTCATAATGGGATCGGCGACATGTTAGGGGGAAAAATAACAAAATTAAAGTTGATTTTAACCTGCGATGAAAAACATGCCATGGGGTGTTTCCATGTGAAATCTTGGATGCCATACAATGGATGGAGAGAAAACAGCTGAAGAAAACAGGAGAGGCGAAGGGAGTGGGGGAGAAGGAAAGTTTGTTTGAGTCATTTTCGGCCAAAGTCTGCTTCTAACTAAAGGTTCATGGAATGCGTTTAGAGTTTCATAATGCTGTTGACAATTAGTTACACTTGGTGTCAGATGCTGGAGGAGTAAAGCCTTAGAAACAATCCTTCCTTTTTTGCTCCTCAACCTATCAAGGGTCAAGTAATTATATTAACAGTGTTTGAAAAAGGTCACTTCCCTTTTTTTTTTCTGTTGTTGCAAATGAATAAATCATTTATTCTGTGGCAAGGAGTTTGAAGAAATACAAAATTTCAATATTCAAGTCTGTAATTTGATTTTGAGGACCATATTTAATTAATTAATTAATTAATTGATTTGATTTTTGGAGACTAGGTCCCGTCATATAGTCTAGGTGGGTCTTGAACTTATACGCAGCCTAGGCTGGCCTCGAACTTACAGTAATTCTCCTGCCTCGGCCTCCCAAGTCCTGGGATACTAAGGGTGCGCCACCACGCCCGGCTTTAGGGTCATTTTACACATAGGTTTTCTTTTACAAGGAAGAAAGAGAAGAAATAGAAACAGAGATATAAAAAGAGAGGAGGGACAGAGGGGGTGAATAGAAAGGGAAAGCAAGAAAGAGGGGGAGAGAGAGTAAAAGAATACAGAGAAAAGGAGAGAGAAAGAAAACTAGGGGGAAAAAAAGGAATGCACAAAATGTGGAAAAAGAAACACTGGCACTACTGTCAGTAGATTCATTGTTTTTCTTTCTTTTTTCACTTTTTTGTTGTTTGTGGTACATAATAATTGCAATTACTATGTATATATTATATTTTAATATATCATTATACATATTTTTTTTGTCTTAGTGATTTTCACTTTTCCTTTCTTCCCTGTCTTTCCATCTCCCTCTATTCCCAGCTCCACTTCCGGTCTCCGCAGTCCACGAGGGCTACGTGAGCTGAGAAATCCTTCTTCTCTCCTTTATGTAGAATACACAACCAAGTGCTTCCTGTCAAACAGTTTGGAAACTGCAGAAGAAAATCAGTGCAACTGCTGTGTCAGTTTTAGAATCAAGTCAAGACGTCAGGTCCTTTGAGAGCTAACCAGTTCAACTTGGGAAAAAGAAATACTGTTGGTTTTAAGCCATTTATATCCCAAAGGGAATTACTCTTTTGTGACTTTTTCCTCTCATTTTATTTTCCATTTTAAGATACAATTTTGTTGATGGACGAACATATCTTGCAAGGCTTCCTATGAGCAGTACTTGGTGGAAATGAAAAGAGCTTTGCCTGTTCTCATTAGAACTCCCGTAAACTACTCACGCGTGGCTCTGTCTGCTGGATTGACTTCCTGGCTCATAAACTTTGCAGCAGAGCTGGTGGCATACACTTGTACACAGGCCTTAACTTTTTATCACCCAGCGTCCTACACATGTGTTCCTTGGGTCTTTCTCCTCTGGTTTTCATTTTGCCTTTTCTCCTAAGTGAGTTTGAACTTTAATTTCCTAAACTCCACCCTGGTACTATGCAATTAATCACATTCCTAATAAGGATTTTCTAAATTGATCCCTTCAGCTCATATCACTGCTGTGGGAAACTGTGTTTTATTCTTGACGTCAGAATTGTATCCGTGAGCAAAGATGGAGAAAAACTTCTTGCTGCTTCTTTAAACATCAGCTGGTAGCCAATAAACCATTGAGGAGCCTTTTAACGCAGGGACCTGAAATAATCATCAATCTACCATGGATATCCATTGCTTAGTTTTAGTCTTTCTTGATACGATTAGCATGGAGACCTTTGGCATTAGTAACCCATCTGTTCTTACTGCTTCTTCCTCACTGAAGTCAAGCTTAATGAAGGATAGCTCTCCGAAGGTTCATAAGTTTGATTTGCATAGCCATTCAAAGTTTGCGCATCCATCAGAATTTCCCTGGCCTGGAAATCAGGTTAGAAATACCAGGAGACCATGTTCTCATGGGACATTTCTTCCCCACCCCCCTCCACCCTCTGTGTGTGTCTCTTTCTCCTCTCCAGCCCAGCTAGAAATAGATTACAAGAAATCTCTTTTATTTCTCTTTTTCTCATTCAATTTGAGTTATTGTTCTTGCTTGATGATTAGTAAACATTTAACTTAAAAGTACTGGAAGTCACAAAATGATACCCCATACTCACATTTGACATAATTTTAGAAATCATATGTAATATGAAATCATATTGATATAAATAAAATTGAAAGTGTTTCAAATATGCTAGAGTACAGGCTTCATTTTTTGAAATATAAATCTGATAATTCAGGTTATTAAAGGTTATTAAAGCAAGTTATGATTTTGTTAAGTATTCAGGATCTTGGAGAAGGTATTTTTCTCTGGCTGTCTTCCTGAGAAATTAAAACAAAATTATTGTAAAAGAAATGAGGACTGATTTTCAGTTCACAGATATTCTATGCAAGTCCTCACAACTCATTATTTGGAACTGGGACAGGTCATTTGGTTTATTTTATTGCTTTAGCTGTCTCCTAGCTTAACTGATGGTTTTTTAAAAAAACTAAGCAATTTTTAGTTTTTTGTATCAATAATAATTAAATAGGAAGTTCACTGTAATTCAGCAGGTATGAAAACTGAGCATTATTGTGTTAGAGATTAACAACAATTTTTAGAAAGCACTTGTTATTCTAATGTATGCTAATATATTGGTTCTGATAAAATTAAAATAGACACACAATATTAGCAAAGTAAATTTCACCAAAAAGCACTCTTTTAAATGTAAATAAATAATACAATTTTCTTAAACAACAAACCAAAGCACAAAACAAAATAAAAAGTGCAGCTCAGAAACTCCTTCTCTGGACTGGAAGTGTAGCTCACAGACAGGGCACTTGCCTGAAAGCAAGAATAACTGGATTTGATCCCCAACATCACAAAGCAAAAACAACCACCACAATAAAACAAAACAAAACTCCTTCACATCTTATTATCTTTCTTGCCACTCACACCAACTAATACCAGCACAGAACGATTTTCCAGTCAGCTTCTCTGTAGGTATTAAAATAGGGACCTGTGCTTTTGAGTGATATGTGATTAGTCTTGAAGGAGTGCTCTAAATCAGGTTAGCCTCCTTGTTAGAGAACCTAGATGAAAGAAAGGAAGTACACCGGATATTGCCCTGAGGATGTTCTTGTCTGATTCCAGACAAAAAGCACATATTCTATTTATTTTCTTTAGAGTAATTTGCTTAAACAAATTATATAAATGTACTGAATTACATGTTTACATACTAAATTAAATAATGACAATACTCGAATTTCCAGATAAGATCCTAAGTATAGCTTCTAAAATACACTTTAAAGTAATTATTTTCTCTATTTTATAATTATTATCAAATTATATGGCGCATACTCTATCTCACAGAACAGAAAAAGTATAACTGAAGTATAGCTAAACAAAGAAAAGGATGTATCCTACCCAAATAGCCCTTTGAAATTCATGACACAGGAGCATTTTCATTGCCTTAAACACATACAAACTGAAATGATGTTATGAACCATGTTTTACATTTTAGTCATCGATAAGAAAATCCTTAGGCTTGCAGGTGTAGCTCAGTGGTAGATTGCTTGCCTAGCATATGTGAGGCCCTGGATCAGTTCTCAACAGCATGAAAAGAAAATTCTTATCTCTTTTTAAAGCTATTTAAGTAATGTTTTACATTTATAATCATTACAATTTTAATGAACACTATTAATACAAAATAAGTAAACCAAAAGTTGCTGAATTTTGAAAAAGAAACATTGAAGTAAGAAAGTAATCGTATGAAACTTAGACACAGGGTACGAATGTTCATACTAGTTTCTGAAATAACATATCTTGAAACAACCTATTGATTTGAATCTACCAGTATTCCTTTAAATATAACGGTGTCCCTTTCTGCTGCCCTTAAATGGGACAGCTTAAAGTTCCAGTGTAATATTTCCTCAATTAAGTGACTTACTTTAATGAAGTATTTCATGAAAATTGGTTAATTTTTAAGACAGATCAGTCCATGGGCTATTGACTGATCATCTGGAGTTGCAACTCATATTTAGAAGTCATTTTTTTTTCAAATTTCACTGTTTTATCAGTGTATCTCACTCTTCATGATAAGTAAAACGTGTAGTTTGCTGAGTATGAAAATAAATTCTCTCTTATATTCATCTTGCATTTTGTTCAGCTTTACAGACACATGCTTTGTTCATAAAACATAGTTGGATGGCCAGTATTCTATGAACAAATTGTTAATAAATGTCTATTGCCATTTTTTAATGCCTAAAGCCCAGAAGTTCACTGGTATGGGAGATAACTGAGCTGCTACCCACAGGGGGAATAAGAAGGACAGACATGCTTTCAACATTCTGGCTGCATTCTGATGTTCTGAGAACTGGCACTAGGAAAAGAGCGAAGACAGAAAAATAGCTCCCCATGGAAGAAGTTAAGAATTTCTCTAATAACATAGTGAGTGAGCAAATCGCGAACCACAGCTCTGCTACTGTTGAAAAATCTGTAGATTACAATGTAAACGTTTCAGGAGAAGAACTGTTTGCTTCCTCTATTATCCTAATTTGGTACAGTGAACAGGAATCTTTACAAATAGCTTTATTTTCTCTTAAATTGCATATCTCTTCATCAATTAGTGCCATGTACTATATTTCTTTTGGTAAATAAACTGAATCAAGAAATAAATGTTTGAACACTTCCTGAGAAGGCCCTTTAGAAAATTACAATTCAGAAAAATAAAATATCTCCTTTCTTGGGGGTGCTTTTTGAAAAGACACTGATAAGATAATATGCATCATATGAGTGTGAAGGGACATTTTTTTAAATCTCTGAGTGATGCTTACCTGTTTAAGCTTATAATTTCATTAAAACTGAGAAGCCAGGGTGCACCTATATGTTGTGTTCATTAATGGATGGTACCTGAATCTGGGAATTAATTAGATTAAGTAGGGTGTACATTAATTAAAGTCCCAACCCACCACTAACAAGTTGAAAGGCTGTTGATAAATAATTTAACCAGTTTAATTCTTGTTTTTAACAACATAATAAAGAAGACAAATCTGCTTCACAGATGAACTGAGAGTAACAGAAAACAACAAAGAGAAAGATATTTTGAAAAGTTAAGGTATTTATAACTACAACTTTATTGCAGAGTAAATTGTGTATCTACAAATTTAAAATACTAAAAATGTTTACTTTCATCATCTTTATAAAATATAGCATAGCTTTTCCCAACTTGGGTTAATTTTACAACTATCTTATGCAAGATACCTAAATTCACACTACAAATACATGATATATTGCAATGCAAATATAACTTCCATTTTTTCGAAGAATAGTAACATAAATTCCATATGTTTATCAAGCAAACCCATTATCCCTAAAATTTCAATGTATATATTCTTTTAATAATCAAAATATGAAAAAATGTAATCTGTCTATCCCCCTAGTGAAGCCCAGCCCACCCAATGATTATTGCAGATGTGGATAAAATGTAGATATATTTGCAATTGCAATGAAAGCAACATTGACCATACCTGAACATGGACTTGCCAGCCTTGTAAATGTTAATGTCATAATAGTCTGGATTATGCGGTCACCGTTGTTGGAATAATATTCATTCGCTGTCAACACTCCTGTGTTAAAACAAATTAGCTAGATGATTAATGAATATCAAAACCAGCATGTGGATTCTTTGTGCTGATATCTTACCTAGTGTGAAATCCACGGGTCTCCAAGTCAGTGAGATAATTGCTGGCTCAAAATGAAGCCCCTGTGGACTTCCGAAGTGCACGGAAAAACTTTTCTGACCATGAACCACTGGATAGAGTATGTCCCTCATTCCACAACAGAGGACGGACAGAGGGGAGGGGTGCTGTTCTTATTCCTGTGATTTGTTATCAAAACAAAATAGGGCCAGTGAGATAGCTCAGCGGCATAAACACCTGCCTGGCAAGCGCGAGGTCCTGAGTTCGACTTCCGGTACCCACATTAAAAAAAAAAAAAATGGAAGGGAGCTAATTCATTAAAAAATGATCAGGTTCAATCCAGGAAAAGAAATCTGAAGAGTGAAGAAATGTAATCTAACAGCTTGATTTTCAAACGGATCATAGTTGGTCTTTTCCCTTCCACTCACCAAAAAGAAGTGTTTGCAACATTATTTACCACCACTAAGCACTCAGAAGAATGATATAAAGATGTAAATAAAATTAACTTTGAAAGAAACTTCACCAGACAGTGAGATTCACATTTATTGTTACAAAACAAAATATATGTATGTATATATAGTATATACGTTGATAGGTGCCTAATATATACCTAATTGTTTTATAAACACAAAATTTGTACATGCACATATACCTCTACAACTACATATAGAACTTATTTTATGTATGCATAATATGTGTTTAATATCTATATTTATATATGCATAAAAATTGAAAGGCATTATCCATTACCTCAGTTTACACCAGAAAATTATGAAGATATTTATACCAAGTAACTTTGCTTTAAACTGATTCTTGGGAATGTGTTCAATAGAAGAAATGAAATGCCAAATTAAGATATTCCTACCAGGGCCAGGGGTATAGATCAGTGGCACAGCGCCTGCCTGGCAAGCTCAAGGTCCTGAGTTCAATTCCCAGTACCAAAAAAAAAAAAAAAAAGATACTCCTACCAAAGTTAATTCTAAGAGCAATGACAAGAAACAAGCCAGCATTCACCCTGAAGAGAAATGTTTAATAAATTATACTGGATCAATAAAATAAATGTACTATTTTATGGTTAAATCTTAAAATTGTGAATTATGAAAATTCTAAAGAGCTATAAAAATTATCACAATATAATACATCAAAGAACACAAAAATCCTTGGATTTCAACCATGTAAAATAGACATATATTTAGATTAAATTTATGTGTTAAGTCAATTGAATTATAAATAACTGTTTGATTTGCTTCCTTTCATGATTTATTTCCAGTAAATTATTTACTGTAATTGCAATATCTTCTGTGGGAGTGTGAGGAATGTCTAATCTTTTTGCCAGTAAAGTTTTTACCAAGTGACTCTGTATTTTTTTAATGAATTATTGTGACTTTTCATCAAATATCGTGCCATAATTAGTGTATATTAAGCAATTTTATCCAGTGTATACATTGCCTACTTTAATAAGTTGCACATATAAATTGCAGTTCTAATAAGACACTACTTGAAACTTTATATTTTTATGTTATTATTTTAATATTTACCTTTATTATATTTATATAAGAATGTTTGATTATAAAATACAGTAATTACTTAATCATTTTTCACTTCTGCTTTTTTTCCAAGTTATCTGAATGTTCAGATACATTTAGATTCGCTTTGGCAACTTAAGAAATTCAGAATCATTTGATTAGGAATTTTCCTAAATTTATAATTTGAGAATGTTTCATTTCTCCATACTGAGTTTTTTCAACTTGAAAAACAAAATTATCTCCTAACTCAATATTTTTTCAATCTTTCAGGGATACTTTAATGTCTTATTTATGTTATTTGTGTAATTTTCTTAGGTTTACTCCTGAATAGTATGAATTTGGCTGATGTAAATGTATATTTTTATATTTATGGTATTTGCTAATATATTAGAGACTTCTTGAGTTTTGAATTAATAAATTATGACCTATCAATTTTTTAACTCTATTACTAATCTTAGGATTTGAAATCAATTCAATTTTCTTCAATAGATAATAAAACGTCAGATTTTTTGACACCTAGCACCACAAAACAAAAATTCAATTTGTTAAAATATTACTATAATTTTATTCTGGGTCTTATTGCATAGATTGAAATTTGTGTTCTCTATATTTCTATTTTAATTTTTTAAAATTTTGAAATAATTAAGGAGCAGCAATATGTTCCTCTTTGATTTTTGTTTACTTTTGTGCAAAATGGTCTCATTTGGATTTGTGTGATACTCTCTGTTAAGTAAAATGCAATTACGCATTTTGGACAAGGAAAGCACTAAAGTGGTGTCCAGTCTACCTTATGATATCGTATCAGGATGTGTATGATGTAGACACATCTTATTACTGGTAATGGTAATTTAGTTACTTGTTGAAGGTTACCCATCAGCTTCCTCCACTGTAGTTACTATATTTCCTTTTATAATTAGTAAGTACTATATTGTGGAGAGATAATTCCAAAGTATGCAAATATCATATTTGTTGTTATATTATTATCTTCTATTTTTACCATGTATTGATTATACTCGATTGCAATAATTGTTAATGTGTGTGCTTGCCTAATGTTTTTTTTTTATTTCCAACATTCCTTCCATATATTAGTTGGACCTATATGTTAATCAAGAACATTTTCTTATCCATTGTTTGTACGTGTATTCAATTATTTATGTCAGTTTGGACTCATCAACACGGTGCAGTAAAGCACAGAATGGTTCAATTCCATTATTTTTACTTCTTTTTTCTGTTATACAGAAGAATGATTAACCGTGTCTTTGTACAAACACTTGTGCATAGATAGATAGACAGACAGACAGATAAATGTTAAGCATAGTTACACTCACAGGCAAGACATGACACATTGAATCCATAGTTATTGCCAATATTATGTAATGTTGCTATGGCATGTTAAGCATCTCATATTGCTAGTTTCAATGAAATATTTTATACCCAGTATTTCCACTCAACCTAAAAAGAGGAAACAAAGGATAAATTCGAGTTTTTCTTACTTTTAAGTTTATCTGTTATAGAAACCCAGAAATCTTAAAAGGTAAAGACAAGGTATGATCGAAAAGTTGAAGAATAGTGCCACATTTGGTAAATGAGGTGGATAAGGACACACATTCACGTTTTACAAGCCTGCTTTTCAGGTGGATGGCACTCAACAGCAGCATTTACTGTATATCTGATCACACCAGATAAAGACTCTAATGAAAGAGGACTTCCAGAACTGCTTCAGAAAGTGCCAAGAACAATGGCATAATTATGTTTGAAGTGAGGGGGAGTATTTTGAGGGGGATTAATGGCAATGTGTCTTTTACTGTAAGAAATTTTTACATATTTAAACATCATATATTTTGATTGCACCTCTTACATACTTTTTTTTTTTTCATTCCTGAGTTGGCTTCCTGTTTGTCTGTAATCAACACCTACTCATGTAGTAAAGGAAATCACCTTCTTAACTATTGCTCTTGGTAATAACACCCTAGTGCCCATTGGGTGGCAATGATGTCTGGGCTGAAATCTCCATGGTGCCATGCATGACATCAAATAGGAAAGATGTGTGTATTTCCTCTGCTAATGAAATACCCTAAATGTTTAGTCGCTTTTCATCACAACGTGTCTCCACTAATAGAAAAAACATGAATACGTCTGGCTGTTCTTTTGCACTTTTTTATTCATTGTATTTTACTTTTTAAACATCTACCTTTTAGCACTTCCCAGGTCACATACCTGAACAAAGTCAGAGTAAAATACAACCAAAAGGCACTGGCATCTGTAATAAAAATATATCTCTAGAACTTTCTTATTTGCTTTTCTATCTGTGCAAATGTATTCTATAGACTCTGTGGTATTTAAGTATATATATATACTTAAATATATATATATAAATATATATATTTATATATATAAATATATATATTTATATATATAAATATATATATTCATATATATATATATGAAATACCCACCTCCATGTCTTTTACAAAAACATTCCACAGAATACATTGAGCTCTATACATGAGGCAATCCAGTAACTTTAATTCTTTTGCCTGGTCCATATAGACATATTGCAAATAAAGTTAAATTCTTAAGCCACATTAAAAAGTCAACATTAAGGTGCATTTTAGATCAGGCACAAACTTAAAAATCAACTCTCACTGTTAGGTGAATTATGTGAAGTAAGTCCATACTCAGAATCTTCTCTCAAGGTCAGACCTTTAGAGAGTATTTGGAAAAAAGAAATATGCATTTTTAATAAGGACAAGCAACATTTCTCCAATCACAGTACAGTATGAGTATTTGAATGATAATACCAACATGTTCATAACTTTAGTAAGATAATAAGATATTAGCCCATTTATTCAATAGTAATATGATCAATATAGATATATCTTGTACTTAGGAAAGAAAATCTCATATTAGTATTCTTTCAAGTACAAAGAATAAAAAAAAATAGCCTCCCTAAAATGTTCAGTAGATCTTAAGCTAAGTTGTTTTTAACTGCTAATTTTTGATAGATGCATCCCTTTAAACACACTCACACATGCATGCACACGGACATGCATTTATACACACACTCACTCTAAAACTACTACACCTGAGAGACAACTATCATTTGACATTCTTCCCCTGGCAAATACTGAGTATCCAAGTGGGCTCCTGAGGCATGCCACATCCCACTTCCAACCCCTCACTCCAGCTTGTTTGGGATTTGTAGATACTGTACAAGTTTTAGGGGACTCATGCTTGTGTGCAAGACTTGGTATTATTTTGGTAGCATTCTTACTCAATCAACAGAAAGACATTTATTCTCAGCCATATTTACTATCCTCCCAATTTGAAACCTGTAAAGTTTTCTTACTGCTCAAACTTGCTTCCTTTAAAATATTATTCCCTTACTTTATTTCATTCAAGTGCTAAATATGTATACTACCGAGAGTAACATACTTAGAAAAATCTATTATGATTCTCCCCTACTTTTTATATGGTCTGTTTTTCAAAAGGCTACTTATATCTTTACATATATATCCATAAGAATTAGTGCTTTCGAGTGTATTTTAATTTTTAAAGCAAATTAATTAATCACCCCTTTTAACTAAGAAAACCTAAAATTGCCAAAGAGAAAGGATGATTTCAAAATGTTGTGAGATTTCTAATTGTTTCAACTAAATGTAAATATCAGGAGACAGTAGATATTTGCAAAATATTGCTGGATTTTGATGCAGAGAGTATTTTGCCAAAGTGTCTGATTACATAAATTGTAATTTGAAGGGATTTCAAATTTAACCATAAACTAAATGCCCAATTTGATAAACATTTGAAGATAAGTTTTATCATGGTTACTTGATTCCTCTTTACTTTGGACACAGCAACTTATCTCAGTATCCAGGAACTTTCTCTTACCAAATTTGAGAATAGAATTAGATAAATTACGTACTTTTCTAATGCTAAAATATTTATGATGTCATGATTCACCTTACCCTGGGCGTATACACTCCTATAAATAATGCTGACCCAAATGAATAGTGAAAGAGTTAATGCTGATATAATTGGGTTAATTGCCCGGATTTGGAAATGTGATTGGCCACCATAACATAGTAGATACCCAGATTTTATGATTTACGTGGACATACAGTTGCAGCTTCATTTCATTTTAAAGCAAATGTTAGTCAGTCTCAATACTGTTAGGGACAAATATCCCACCATAAAGGAGAACCTGAATTAAATGACAAAACAGCTATCTTGATGTGTCCTGCTCCTACATGGCACCCCAAAACCCCACTTTCCCTTCTTGCTTGGTTCCTTGGCACCTGACTAATCCTTTCTTGGCTTATAAATGCTTACAGCTGTGTGCTTGCTCTCCCATAGTCAATATTTTTGTTAGTAGAGGTGAGTTCCTGTTCACATATCCCCTCTCTGAATGTGCTTCAGTGAGAAACTTCTTCAAGGTATGTACCGGATTTTTAAATCTCATTAGATTATTATCATTATCCTAATGATGAATGAGGAAAATGAATCTCAGAAAGATAAGGAAGCTGGGTGAAGGCCACACCAGCACACAAAGATAGAGCCAGAATTTGACTCTTAACCCTGATACATCCTGTGCCATTTTTGAAGAGACAGCGTCCGATGGTTCTTTTTTTCTCACTACACAGTGAATAAGAATTACATTTTTCTGTTGAAATTATCAGAATAATCGCAACTTAGTCACACGCACACATACCAGAAGCAAATTTATTTGAACAATAAGTCTCTTCAAGCCACTCGGAAACACAATACTATGAATAAGAGAAAACTATCAAAAGAATGTGACAATATTTCTATAATATCTTTTTAAAATCAAAACTGTTTCATCAGATTCTGTTTAGGTGTGTTGAATAGAACTAGAACAATATTTTTTTTTTTTTTAACTCACACAAAATTTATTCGCTGGAAAATTAAACTGCCATTAAAATGTCCTTGGAATAGTAGTTTCAACATTTTTTACACTGTTTACACAGAGGTCAGCAATTTCTTTATGTAATACAATTATACAAAAGGAAAAAGGCACCGAGACAATCGGTGTATAGATCGTAGAAAAGTAGACGTGAGAAGAAAATGCAACATAGAGCACATTTTCAATTACATGAAAACAATCAGATACATGCTCATTCTATAAAATGGACTGCTTCACACACTCGTTTATATTTTTGACCAAATAGGCAATTAATATGTGACAACAATACAGCACTGTTGATAACCACACAGACACGCAGATGTATTAGGAAGGTCCATTAATGGTTTAGGATCACTAACAAATGTGTTGGAGACAGTTCGAGACCAAAGCAGCATACTTCGTCAGGTTGTGTGATAGAATTTTGCTCACAGAGCATTTAAACTTCATTGCACTGTTCTGTCCATTATTAGAAAAATAAGTAGGAAAGCTCTGTAGAAACTATACTATTAAGGAAGCTTCTTGCCTCAGTAAAATGAAAGAAATGGAAGTGGGGGGAAGGGTAGAGGGATAGGAAGGGAAGGACAGAGGGAGGGAGGGACAGAATAAAGAAATGCTGAATAAAAGACTCCATTAATGGAGTTTTTTCCCATAAAAATTACATTATTTTGAGAAAGCACAAGGCAAGAGTATTGAGCAGTAATGAGCCTCTTGAGTTTTAGAAAAAGAATAGATCACATTTTCAAGACTCTTAAAATTCATATAATAACTATTCTTCAAGACTAATGTAACCGAAAAGTAATACTTATATACTTTCTTATTTCAAAATTCTAGCAAAATGTAGCCAAAATTTGGCTGTCTTTTTATATCAGCTTTAAAGATTCCTCAAAACTGTTGTCACTATATTATATTCATCACAAAAGCAAAGATTATTTTAATAAATTATGCAAAAACACGATAGAATAATTTTTAAATGCAAGTTACTACTGGAATTTTTCTCTTGGTAAACTTAAGTTATGTTTATGATATCAAAATGCTTTCAGAAGTATCACCATTAATTTCTAGCTGTGCTTCAAATAATTGTTCAAATATACTTAAATACTTAAAACCAATTTATGTACCAACGCTACCCTAGACTCTCCTCAAACAACTCGGATATAACGACATTGACATTTTTCCAAAAAAGACTGCCCAAAATAGACGCTGCCCGCCCCCCAAAAAACTTCCCTAGGACTCTATGGTATTTCTATTTTTTGAAATAGGCTGGTCAAAGAAACATAAAATTGTAAAAATTGGAGGTTTAAAAACCCTTCTCACAAAATCTTTTAACTAGAGAACGTGCTAGCTGGGGGGGGGGTGGAGATCAAAGGAGACACCAGGACGCGGGGCCACAGCTCCTGGTGTCCGAGCAGGGGCCTGAGCCGCCCCGCGGCGGGCTCTTCTCCTCCCGGGCTTCTACACTCCTGTCCCTGCGGCTTCCGAACAGGACCGAGTGTGAATTCCGAGGGGCAGCTGAGTCATTACTGAAAATTCCACCACCGGGAGAAGGCGAGCGCACTTAGTAACGGACCAACCACGTGAATGGCAAAGAGAAACAACTCTCTGAGATAAGGGAAAATCCTTATTTTGTTATTAAACAAGTCATATTTTAACTGTTTAATTTGCGAAAATAAAAGTGATACCTGAATATGTATGTTTAAAATTGAAAAATCATAATATATAATTTTGGAAAATTATTTTTTCAGTGTATAATGGAATATTATGTGTCATCTACTCAGTATTCATTTTAAACACATTGGCAGAATGTGTGAAAGATCACGTTAAAGAAATCAACAGAAAGGTGCTAAGGCTTTTCTTTTTAAAAGCAGTCTTGAATATTTAAAAGACAAACTCAAATATCAGATAGTACCCAACTAGGTTTACTGATAATCAGAATAACAAAGCAGAGCTTGAAGAAGGGCCCTAAAATAAGACAGTTTGAGATACAGATGATCAACCTGATAATGAAATCACATCAAACATCGTGTACAGCTATTGCAACAGCCGTGACTGTTCTCATGGTTATTTAGAAATTTTGATGTACTAAGAGGTCAAAATTCTATAACAAAATTATGCCCTGCTTTTAGGTAGATCAAGTCAGTTTCCTTCTCTGCTCCAGCCTATGCAACACTCAAGGTAAGTACACCATGATGACAGCTGTCACAGTGTCTACAGTGGCCTTCATGAGGGGGTGGCCCTGCTCTTTCTGTGGTCTTGGAAGCTGGCTGTCCGGTCCTCCCCTGACCAATCCATGCAATTAAGGGAAAAGGGTCAAAGGATCACTTTTCTCTAGGCACACTCAGCTGGTGTCCAGTGTGAACGTGTAGGAATGAGGGAAAACGGGAGGAAGAAACAAACACACACTAAGAAAAAATGCATGCCAGTCCAAAGAGGAAAAGAAAACATTCCTTTTTATAATTAACCAATGAACCCAGCCTGTCAAACTCTATCTTTTAAGGTATCAATCTAACCCCAAACTATGACTGGATCAAGCACTGATCCATCGGTAGTCACAAAGCAGCCTAATTCCATAACAGTGTTACCTCAAAAACACAGACAAACTCACTTTTCAGTATTAGAACAATATTTTTAAATGTCGTTCACTTTTGTAGTTGGTACTGTATGTTTTAAAGACAATGTGGGGGCCGGTGAGATGGTTCAGTGGTGTACGCGCCTACCTGGCAAGCACGAGGGCCTGAGTTCGACTCCCGGAACCCACATACAAAAAAAGGGCCGGTGATATCGCTCAGTGGCACGGGCGCCTGCTGGCATGTGAGGTCTTTAGGTCGAACCCCGGTACCCACAAAAAAATAAATAAATAAATAGAGACAATTTGGAAACTACTATTAAAGAAGTATGGCACATCGTAAGAAATTGAGAAGCAGATTGCAGTACTGAAGTAGAAATGAAACCCATTCTCTGTCTTTATTTTGATTTGTTTTCATCTTTATCATTACAAAACGTGGACTCACAGTGCTATGGAAATGGGAGAAAATTAGTCTTCACTGTGTTGGTGCCACACGCTGCCACCCTTAGCAGGAAAGGAAAAGGAATCCGAGAAATCTCAGGACAACTAAAATTCATTTCCATATCCTTACTGATAATGTGCTACCTCCTGCTATGGACATAAGCTTCCTGTCTCGCCCCAGTCTCAGTCAAACGGAATGGGACCAGATGCATGCAATATAATAAGAAGTTTGCATAAGTGATTATTTTATTACTGATTGGTGCTTGGAGCTGTATCATTTTGATGGGTCAAAGAGCTTGCATTCTAAAGTCAGGTAAATAACAGAGGTTGGATGCTCAAGGCAGTAAAAAGAGTTTGAATTTTTTTTGGCATTTATGGAGTTAATTGTTTTTCTTTTTCCTTAACATACACTGAGTAGTTATATAATATAAAAAGCTCCTTTTCATATCCCTCAGTGTGTACTGGGACTCCACATATAGAGTGCCCCCTCCCCTCCAAAAAAAATTCAGCTGGTGCCAAAATCTACATTTTCATTTGGCGAACTAGTTAAATCTATTCATAATCTGGTGCCTGAATCAAATTTCAGAGCCGACTAGACTGCCTTGGCTCCTGGTTTTTGTTTCTCGACCTGTCTCCGACTGAATTTAGCTATGATGTTACATCTCTAGCTGTAGAATTTCTAATAAGAGTGGCCTGTTTTCCTTTGCCACTGAGGGGTTCATACACAAGACTCAGCATTTCCAAGCAGGGGCCCTTTGGAGCCACCGTGGAGCATTTTCTGGAAAGAAATCCCTGTTTCTTTAACTTTTTCCTCCTTCTTTCTCTAAATGTTCACTTTAATGGCTCTAACACTACATAAAACTCATGTACTCTGCAGTGAACAAATTGTGCAGACAATGTTGTCAAGAATCAGGAGAGAAAGCACGGATATTTAAGGATTTAGTTCTGAAGATGTGAAGGATTTTTCTGTTTGTAGATGGCAAGACTGTGTGTACACAGAGCAGGAGCGGACTGTGAGGTCCTGTTATCTAGAAGGATCGTCACTTTTTTCTTGAGGAGTATTTGGTATTTGGGAATATTCAGAAGAAAGACTGTTGTTGAGGCTCTATGGATAAATGATAAGGGCTCCAGCACAATACAGAAACATTGCTAATACATTTATTGTGAAAAAAATCTAAGCAAATACGGCAGTTTAAAAAATGAAGTAACGTGATCTTTGTAAAATCTCTAGTGACTTAACTGTGACTATGTGTATGCACATTACTTTCTAATGTTTACTGGTTGTTTTGCACTGATTGAACTAAAGAAAAGGAAGAGATGCACAACATCAAAGCACCTGAGGAAGGATTCGGTTTCCTGCATTGAGTACCTGGTATAATTATTTAACTGCTTCTGGTCCGGTTTCCTCTACAGCCTTTAGAGACAATAAGAACAACTTGTCCACGGGGTGTTCATGAAGATCTGGCTAAATTTTTACAATAAATTTTACAATTGTACGTGGCACCTAGTCAATAATTACAATTCTTTTCATGAACTCTACAGGATAAGAGTGCCCAATTATTTCTCACACTGAAGGTTTTAGAGATTTTCTGAGTAAATTTGGTAAAGGCTTTGCTTTTCAAATGGATATTTAAAAAATACAAGCCATGCATTTGTTTTCTCTTGATAGTATTATTTCCAGCTGCCTTGAAATTTGTCTGGTAATAACAGTTAGAAGGAAAGAAAGAAAGAAAGAAAGAAAGAAAGAAAGAAAGAAAGAAAGAAAGAAAGAAAGAAAGAAAGAGAAAGAGAGAAAGAAAAAGAAAGAAAGAAAGAAAGAAAAAGAAAAAGAGAGAGATGATAGATGAAAGATGGAGGGAGGAAAGGAAGGAAGCAGAAAGAAAGGAAGGTAAAGAAGGCTGACAGGCAGGAAGGCAGGCAGGAGGGAAGGAAGATAGGAAGGAAAGAAGGAAGGAAGGAAAGAAGGAAGGAAAGAAAGACTGGACGTGTGTATTAGTGGTAGAGCACTTGTCTAACTTTCAAGATTTCCTGAGTTCACGGTGAGATGGCTCAGCAGCTTAAGTGCCTGCCTGGCAAGCGCGAGGGCCCGAGTTCAACTCCCGGAAGCCACATATGAAAAAGGGGCCGGTGATATCGCTCAGCGGCACGGGCGCCTGCTGGCGCGCGAGGTCCTGAGGTCGACCCCCCGGTACCTACCAAAAAAAAAAAAAAAAGATTTCCTGAGTTCATACACAGCACTGCAAAAGAAGAGAAATAACAACAGAAGGTAATTATATATAATGGTATAAATCTTAAGTAGTTAAATCATAAAGATGACCAAAGAATACTCAGTGTGACATTTAATATGATTTTAGTATTAGTGTGTGTGCTGGCTAATCTTATGTGTCAAAATGATTGGTATGGGGTATCTAAATTAAACAGTATTTCTAGGTGTGTTTGTGAGAGTATTTAAGGGATCAGCTTAGCATATGAATTAGTAAAGTACCTCACCGTCCCCAGTGTGGGTGGGTAGGAGGGAGGAATACATCCCTTTACTCGCTACGTTTTTTCTAAATCACTGCTTGAGCTAAAACATCTTATTTCATCTCCTCCTGCTCACTAAATGGGATTACACCATCAGGTACTGCTTTTGAACTAGGATTGAATTATATTATCAGATATCCTGGGTTTCCAATTTGCAAATGGGAAATTGTGGTACATCTCTGCCTCTATAATCATATGATTCAATTCCTCATAATAAATCTATCCATATATATATATATTCCATATAAATATATATTTATATAAATTTATAAATTCATGTATATATTTGTATTTCTGTGTGTATAAATTATGTGTTACACTGTGTTTTTCTTTAGATAATCTTGATTACTACAGTACATGTTTTAAAAATGCTTTTAAGTGCTCTTTTATGACAAAGTTTTGATTTTTTTTTTTGTTTTTTCTTTCCGGTATGGGGAATTGAACTCAGGACCTTGTGTTTGCCAGGTAGGCACTGTGATGCTGAGCTATATCCCTGGCCCTTTATCTTCTTAAGGATGATAGCTTGTGTGAGAATTTTCAACTCTACTTCCATATCTGCTGTGTTTGGTACCTTACACTATGAAAAGTTGGAAAAAGGAACCATTTTCCCCTGATAACCACAAACATGCACTAGCAAACCTACCAAGACATAGCATTGATATGTGAATAAAAATGTTTTCCTTCCAATTTCTCTACAGATATCAGAGAAAATGCATTAGCACCACCAAATATAGAAATGGTAAACATTTTCTATCATCTTCAGCAAAAACGAGAGTCCACTAAAGAATGCTGGGGGTGGAAGAACTAACAGAAAATGTGAACAGACATTGAAGAAAGTGTGAGTCCCCACTGAGATTCGACTCTCTTCTGTTTTGAGAATTTATTCATAATATATTCTTCAATTTTTCTTTTTTATTTATTTATTTATTTTTTCTTTGTGGGTACCGGGGGGACGACCTCAGGACCTCACGCGCCAACAGGCACCCGTGCCGCTGAGCGATATCACCGGCCCCTTTTTCGTATGTGGGTTCCGGGAGTCGAACTCGGGCCTTCGCGCTTGCAAGGCAGGCGCTTAAGCCGCTGAGCCGTCTCACCGGCTCTTTTTTATTATTTATTATTTTAAAAGAAACCAATTACTTATGGTGCACCTTTTCTTTTCCATTATTTTTTCCTGTTTGGAGTACTGAGGATTGAACCTAGGGTCTTCAAAGTGAGCTATGGGCCGGTGAGATGGCTCAGTGGCTTAAGCGCCTGCCCGGCAAGCGCGAGGGCCCAAGTTCGACTCCCGGAACCCACATACGGAAAAAGGGCCGGTGATATCGCTCAGTGGCACGGGCGCCTCCTGGCGCGCGAGGTCCTGAGGTCGACTCCCCGGTACCCACAAAAAAAAAAAAAAAAAAGTGAGCTACATCTTGAGGCATTTTTTGAATTGTTTATTTTGAGACAGAGTCTCACTAAATTGTTAAGTTTGCCAATCTGGGCTAGAATTTATGATCCTCCTGACTCAGCTTCTCAGAGTTCTGAGATTACAGGTGTGTGTCACCATGCCAACCGTGTTATTCTTTCCCAGTTTTCTGATTAAGCATTTTTAAACTCCTCATGCCATTCCCTACATGTATTCCTCTTTGTTACAATTTTTTTCCTCTGAAACTGCAAATGCATTGATGTGAAGCCTTTGTTTAAGCCAAAGTTTAAGGGCTATACTAGTAAAAGGTCAAAAACAATCCTCTCTGATAATAGAATTTAAGCCAATTCTTTATTAAGTAGGGATCCTTCCTGCCCTTTCTATTCTTTTTTTTTTTTTTTTGTAATTTTCTTCCCATCATCCTAATTGGAAATCTTTTAGATGTTGTTTCTTTTTTATTCTCATTACTCCGATTAGAAATGCCTATTACTTTTATTAGGTGAAAAGGGAGAGCATTTTTGTCTTTCTTAAGCATAATTATTTTTCTCTGCCCATTGCCCAGCAAATTGCAATTGTAGATGCTCCATAAATATTTATAAAATGGATTTACTAAATAGGTTACATGAAAAATAATCAATGAATCATTAATTAATTCAGGCTTAATAATTGCTAGGAAATATTATTCAGGCCAGTAGTATCATTGAGACATTACAAAATGACCATTATTTACTGTAGATATTTCAATTGGACAGTAAGGATTTTATGATGAAAACCAAATAAGCAAACAATAAAAACGCGTTAAGAAAGAATAATAAGCCAATTACGTTTTTTGCAACCAAATGTTATGATATCTTCCCAAGCTCTTTTTCTTTTAATAAAAAAGATTTCAGAAATACTAGTGTAACTATAAAGATGACTTAGATGGCTTGGGGATGGTACCTAATGCTTCCATTTTTCCATTTATGACTAACAAATGGAGACATTGGAGAAGTTATCTACATCCAACAAAACAGTGTTATACTGTTTTTCTTAAATCTACTTATCCAGACTTCTAGTTTTATCTAGGTTTTAAGGAAATTCAATAGAACTAGTACAATATGAGGTAATGAAAGGGAAAATATCCACTTATATCTATATATTTTTTAAGTAAATCTTCAATTCCCTTCTTGGTAAATGTAACAGAGAGTGAAGGGATTACCATGGCTTTCATAGTCCAAGGCCAACATTACCCTTTGGTGAAGCACTACTTAATTTTCTTGACTTATTTCTCTACTTGCCTAGCACTCTACTCCTACCTCCTATTGGTCATTATTCAAATGATAATATAACTACTCATATAGAATATCACAATATAAGTTCTAGGAGGGCACATTCATGTTGTTCACATTCATGTTCTAACCAAGATACTTAGCAAAGCACTAAATAAATCTCTTTTGATAAAATGTAACTGGGGAAATCATGTACAAAATAGGATTTAAATATACTGAAGTGGCTTGAGAGAGTATTGGTTGCAACGGGCATAGCTTTCTCCCTCTGTTACTAGGAAAAATCTTGTACTGCACAGAAAGCAGCAAGCACATTGTGTTTTGACATGTTCCCACATGCCCACATAAACCTCATTTAAGTTTTAAAGTCTACGTTTCTGTGGGTGGCCCTTGTCATATTTTACCCACCACCCAGTGATTCTGTGCCATGGCCAATGTGGTTGCAATGGTCCCAGGAGCAGGCTCACTTGGCATGCAAGACTTTTTCTCCAAGGGAGCTGCTTACTTTTCTATCAAGAGTCAGGGATCTGAATGCAGTCCTGGAAACACGTGTTTACAGAGTTTAAACATTAATTTTCCCAGTTGTTAATGTTGGTCCCAAAGACCCTGGGATTTCTAAGGCAATTTTGTCCACCTGGAGATGTCTACTACATTACCCCATAAGCAAAGCTGTCTTGGCTCTTTGTCCTCATGCTAGAAGACAAGAAAGGCCCCAAATCCAAACCCAATTTTTACTAATTTAAGCACATTTAACCTGTAGAAAAAGCCAAGAGTCTGGGTTGGTTGGGGTCATTGATTCTGCCAAGTTTGGGTGGGTTTGTACAAGCTCGCGGTTCAGTGCCAGCCCTGATCATTACAAGCTGGCACAGAAAATTAAGCTACCACACCTTTAATGAACTTAATTCCCTTATTTTGACAAAGTTCCCATTTCCAGTGATTCACACTTTAGATTTTAGACACTTCTCCTATAGGTGTTTGCCAAAGGCCCTTACTGGCAGTCAAGCACTAGATTAGTTAAGAATAAGTACAAGAAACACCAAAATCATCTTTGTGTTCTGTGAGCCAAAGTTGGATCTCAAATACCCAGGGTCAAAATCCATTTAGGTAACCTTTGCATACTTGCTCCATATTATTCTGACTCTTCATGGTTTCATTGCATTTTGCATGATTTAGGAGTGAGGCTCCTGGCCAGGGACTGTGAAGAGTATCAGATCTGGACAGATACAAGCACACTAAACATGGACTAACCACTAAATACCACAATTAGGAGTTTGCACTGAGACAGAAATAGAAACCAAAACTCACCAGGATAACAAAGAGGTACATTTGTTCTCAATTTTTCATATATAATTGAGAAAAGATTTGGAGGTTGGTGTTTGAAAGCTGGTAGAAATAGTGGATATTCTTGCATTATCTCGTTGAATTTTTGCCAGAGAGATAACTATTGGGCGTTAGGGTTTGGATTCTAACTGTCCTCTGAAGTGCCATGTACTGTGCTGGACTAAAGACTTGGTCACCAGCTGGTGGCGCTGTTGGGCGCTAGTGGAAGCTGCAGGAGGTGGAGCCTAGGGGAAGAAAGTAATGGTGGGTGTGCCAAGGGACCCCTTCTTTCCTTCTCTGCTACTGGTCAGGAGCTGTGCTCTACCATGTGCTTCCTCCGTGAAGTTTTGCCTTGCCATGGTTCCCAAAGCAACAGAGCCAAACTCAATTGATAATATACTTTCTGCTTAAGTACCAGCAGAGCATTGTTTTAAAAGTAGCTTCTAAATTAATCTTTAATACTTGTTCAAAGTCAAACAAATATCAAGCGTCAGAAGAGGGACTGAGACCCACATGTATCATATTCCACGTCCTATGCCATTAAATACTGCTCTTGAGATCAGCAAATTTTAATGTGAAAGGCCATAGCAAGTCATTTAGATTTTGTAGCTCAGATAGTCCCTGGCAAATATACAATTTGTTGTATCACTTGGAAGCAGCCATAAGTGATATGTAAATAAATCACCATGGCAATTCCAATAAAACTTTATTTATACATACGGATAGGAGGCCAGATGTGATCTCTGACTCATAGTTTGCTGACCCTTATTCTATTCTGTATTAAATTAGATTTTTTAAGAGAATTTTTTAAATGAGTGAAAAATTTTTTTTCATTTTTTCAACAATTTCTAGAGTACTGGATACTGGAATACTACATCTTACCAGAGTCTCTCTGTTCTCTAGTTTTATCCATTCAACAAATATTTATTGATTATTAATTAAGAATATGCATCAATCCTCAAATTTTTCCCTTCTTTGTCATTTTGTGATCTTCCTTAATCAATTATTTCATCCATCCATTCTTTGGCAAGAGTGTCTCAAAATTTCTACTATTTGCCCAGCACTCAAAGTTTTCAGGTTATGAAAAAAAATTTTTATTCTTCTTTCTAGAAAAATTCACTTGGAGGTTGAGAGATTAAATGACCTTGTTTTAATATAGAGCACATTGTCTCTTAGATTTCTGCTTGAGTTGTATATAATCGGCACGTTGGGAATCTATAGTAGATTTTCTACAAGGCAACTTTGATAAAAATATCAACTTTCTAAACAAAGACAGTTGTCAGAATGTTCTTTTGGTAATGCAGATTATTCACTGTTTTCATCGTATCACTTTCCAGCTGTACAATAGTAAGAGGGCATTGCCACCTGGTGGAAAAAAATATTGAGGGGGTTAGATGGTCACCTGAGAAAAACAAGAAGAAATATCATTACACAGACTGGAGAATTTTCCCCCTGAGAATGTCATTTTGGTGCCTAATGATACTAAAGCTGCCCCCCCAATGTTCAGAACCTAAAACAATTAAATGCAAAACATTCTTAACAACTGCATGTAAATAGACATAGGCAAGCTATTTTAGAATACAATAATTTGAAATGCTGTATGTTATTTCTAGTTATTAAAACTACCCTAGAGTCATTTTTCTCATTTATAGAATTTTCCACCCTTTTTCTATAACTTTAAATTACTTCCTCTGTGTGGACTATTTTTGTTCACATTTTCAATAATGCTCATGTCTTCTATTTACAATCTCTTAACTTTAACTTAATTTGTCTTTGAGCTATATTGTACATTTTTATTCTTCATTGGTGGTCTGTATCTGCTGCTCCTAAATTTTATCTACCTACTCTCACGCACTTTGAGATCTCTTTCATTTCTCATCATTTTCCTAAATCTGCCCTCAAAAGTGTAAAATATGACTTATTTAAATGGCCATCCCCAGTCCTTATGCTCCTTGACCTCTTTCCAATCTCAACTTCATTCTTGAAATTCTTCCTTGGACTCCAACTGTATACTTCCCTAATTCTGTTCTTACTGGTGTCACAGTTCTTTCTGTCTATATTTAACGTTACATCTTTTCTTTGCTGCAATTCTTTTCTTTGAATATCAAACCTGAAAATGCTCTCCTCAGACTTTTCTTTTCCAGAGCTCACTTTCTGAGTGTGTTCATCTTGAGTTCTCATAATTACAAATATTCTTCAGACTAGAAATATACTTGCTCTTCCAATTCTGTGCCCCAACTGTATACTTGCATCCATTCCTGGTTTTTTAGACTCCATGCACATCTGTTGAAACTTACTCTTACCCAAACAAAAATGTGCAGAATTCTTACTATAATAATTTCATTTCTCTGCTTCTCCATTTAAATAAAGACATACATTTCTATACATTTCCAGTATTCAGTATTAGAAATCTTAGAGCAATTATAAGCCGTCTGCTTTATGGTTTCTATATAGTATGTCATGCTATGTTCTGTTTCTCTATCTATATCTATCTATTTATCTATCTATCTATCTATCTCTCTACCTATCTTTGCAGTACTGGGGATTGAACCTAGGGCCTTTGCATTGAGCACATCCCCAGCTCTTTTCCTCTTGAGACAAGGTATGGTTAAGTCACTAAGTTATCTAGAATTGGCTCAAACTTACAGTCCTTCCGCCTCAGCTTCATAGAGTGCTGGGATTACAGGTGTGGGCTGCCATTATTGACTTCTCTCTGCCATGAACTCATGAAGTTCATGAGTGAAAAAACCCTGCCCTTTTGTTCAGTATTGTGTTGTAGCGCCCAACTATAGCTTACTATATTATGCATTTTTATAAATATGTGTTGATAACTAAATACATATTCTTAAACCTGTGTCTTTTGCATTGCAACCATCAGTCTCTCCATCACAATCCTTTTCTCTACTTCATTGCAGGATGCAGGAGCACTCTTTTAGGTTGTAGTCCTCCAATATGACTACAGAACAAAACCATGTTGAGGGCTTTTCAAGTGGTAGGTACCTATTTCCCAGTTCTAGATATTATGATGCACAAGTACTAAGCATCTGGAGGCTAAGCAAGAGTAATTCTTGATTCTTCTATTTTATTCTTGTTAACTCTCTCCAAACTGTAACATTCTCTTCTACTTACAGAATTAATACCCAGGTTTCCACCCCCCTTTGGCTGTCATTCCAATAAGTTAAAATTTTTAAATTGGATAATACTTAGGGTCAAAATTAAAACATCTATTTTCAAATGCCCAGATTTATTTCCTAGCTCCTTAATCTAAACCTTAATCTTAAGCCACGTCTATAGAACGTAGACCCTGTGGGGAATCAAATGAGATATTTTCTTGTGGAATTGACTGGGAAATGAAAACACTGTGTTTTTCAATTAGATTGGTGTTCAAGTATTTTGCCTTGATGTTTTTCACAAAATAGTCAATAACCATGTGCTAAGAAGTTATAATTTCAGTGAAATATTTCACTTGCCATTTAGAAATCACTGATATACTGATATAAAGTATGGCCTTTATGCTGTATCTATAATATTAATTAGTTCTTCATAGGAAATCACATACAATCCAAAATCTGTGTATGAAAGTTTTATTTTTTCCTTTGAAAAAATTAATGTACAGTCCAAAGGTAAGAGAAAGAAAGCTGAATATTGCTAATATAAGTTTGTCTTTGTATAAAAAAATTTCTTACTCAACAGGAAATGGATTATTTAGTGGCAAAGAAGTGCTCTTCCCTATATGAAATAAGCACCTTACAAAGAACGTGTAAGCTACTAACTTCTTAGACTATTAAGTAGTAAACTCAAGGAGACTACATGATTTTCTTCATTAATATATTCTCTAAGTCAATGATGTACCAGAAGTGTGATATACATTAGTTAAGAAACTCAATCTTCCATTATGGAATCTTAGTCATATAAAAATGTCAAGATGTCTAGCTTTCCTCCCTGCTTCTTCTTTGTGGCTATCTCCTATTCTTATCTTAACCATATGGTCACTTTGCCAGTTACATGATTTCCTTTCTTTTGTAGTTACAAACAGGAAATTGGCTATGCATTCTTATCACAAGCTACATTTTACTTTTATTTTTAATCTTCTAGTGAATTCATGTAGCTATGTGACTATATTGTCAACAGTGGAATCTGTTCGAAGACTGTAGATCTGTGGCTGGCACAAATTGGTGTTCAAATATTGACTGAATGGATGAAGAAATGAATAAAATGGAAAAAAATATTTTAGTGTGTAACTTCTGCCTGTCTTTTAAATAATGTCTTTTTAACCCTTGGTCTAGCTTTGAATGAAGAGCATCACAGACCTCTGAGGCAGAGGTTGGCAAACTGTTTTCTGTGAAAGATCATATGGAAAACATTTCAAAGCTCACAAAGTCACTGCTGATATTTTCCACTCTGCTATTGTAGCATGAAAGCAGCCATAGACAACATACAAATAACTGGGCATTGTTGTGCTCCACTAAAACTTTAGTTACAAAAGCAGCAGGCTACATTCCAGCTTTGGATGGCAGTTTGCAGACACCTTCTCTAGCCGACGGTGCAGCCACAGATTAGAGCACGAGACAGAGCACGAGTGGAACACATGAGGAACTCTATGCGCCCCATCATCCTGAACTGCTCCACTGCGGACAGCAACGTGGAAGACAAACAGTGAGTATTCTGCACTAAAGACATTGTATTTTGAGGATTCTTTATTACAGAAAAGCTAACTAGCTTCTACATATAAGCTACATTAATATGAAGTGCTAGCTGCATTTATTATTGTTGGTATTGTTTTGCTATTATTTTCATTATTATTATTTTAAGTCTATAATAATCCAGAGATAAACTGCATCTGATGAAAGACCAGAAGTGGTCACTGGGAGAAGAAAAGACTCCTGTTACATGGCTTGGTAAAATCATTGACTTTAATCATCCAGAACATACCAGTGAATGGAGAACTTTAATTTCATTTTGTCAAATGAGAAGGCAAACAATGAGATTGTTCAATACCTTGCCCCAAATAGTAGAAGCAGGATATGGTGTGGTTAAGATGCAAATTCAGTTTCATCACATGTTGGGGTAGGTCTGAGATTGTTTTGTTCATATATATGAGGTTATTCAGGCTTACTATACACTAGAAGGAAAACGCATGTAGCAAATGTTCTTTATGACACCCAAACACTAAAACTCCATAATAATCTTTTAAAAACCCTTCCTTGTGCTTCCTATCTTTGATAACAATGTGCTGAAGGGTTCACAGAAAGAGATGGTAAGACATGAGTGGTCCCTCCAGCTCTGCACTACCCAGTGTGGTGCCCACTGACACATACAACTACTCAAATTAATTGAAATTGATAAAGTTAGGAAAAAACCTTTGCCACACTCAAATTGTAATTCCTCAGTTGCACTATACATTTAAACTGTTCACCAGTCACATACAGTGAGTGGGCCCCACCTTGAATATTATAGACCATAAGCTATCGCCTCCCTGAATAAAGCTCTACTGGATAGCACTGCTTTCTCCTCACCCACTGGATTTGGTTATTTCACTTTCCATGTAAGTAAAAGCTCTTAGTATTTGAATTTTAGGGTACTCCACTGGTTATTCTACTTGCGGCCTCCAGAGGAAGCTCCCCACACCTCCAGGTTTCTTTATTTTCCCAAAAGCATTTTTTTTTTCCTATTTTGCTCCACACCCTTATGGGCCTGCCACTTATGTGTTGGTTGTCATACCCTCAGCCCTAATTGTATCCCTGTTGGATAGATCCTGGGTCTCCAATGGCAAAAAAGGAGGAAGGAGAATGGAAAAGAGCAAAACAATGTGAGGAATGTCCACTCAAATTGTGGAATCTGCACACCAACTCAACTTTCCCATGGCCCATATAAATGATTCCCTAAATTACTGTGCTAAAAGAACATTTGCATCTATTTACTATTACCACTAGCACCCAGAAGAAAATGAGGATGTCAAAAAAAAAGTCCAGCCACCTAAGTTTTTCATAGAACTTGCTTCTCCATGGTTGTCTTTCTTTGTGCATTTTCCTGGCCTTTAGAAAATGTGAAAAACTTGGGGGACCTCACACCTTCTTTTTTTTTAATATCAGCAGCAAATGCCCACACCTGACCACCCATCTATTACTTAAGAAGTATCGGCACAGGAAATCAAAAGCATGTCTTCATATAATGCTTTTGTTAAGACTGGGCTCATTTCTATTAAAAGAACATGATCTCCAGAATTCATGAAGTTAGAAGATTATGGAAAAGCCAATACTTATTGCAAGAAGAAGCAGAACTTTGACAGCCCTACTTGCATCCAAAATCACAAATGAATCTTGATTCTGTACTTGCCTGCATAGCAGTGGGAAGAACCCTAAAGTTCATCTAATTGCTTGGTTTGTGTATGAGATGGTAATGATGGGCTGTTCTTCTCTTTGACATTTCATTAATAATCCATTGGGCCATCCTGATTCAATTCATAGGTTCCTACTCCTCCCCTCTCATCTTCAGGAATCAGCTTTCTGAGGATAGAGATGTGGGGATCAGCACTTTAACCATTATGTGTCACTGAACTTGTGAGCAGAACAGTATGGTTTTGGAAAGCTAGTGCCATATTAAAAATCATGGCACTTTAACATACTCATAACATGAGAAGGGACTTGGGGGACCTTATACCCTCTTTTTTATATCAAGACCTGATCCAAGGGGTGCTTTGTGATTTGGATGTTTAAAGAAATGGCTATTTGCCTTCCGGAGTAAGAATTTACTTTCTTTGACTTTCCTTTAGAGTTCTTCATTTTAAGATAAGCTCAAATATTGACAGAACTGGAACTGAGATTAAAGGACATATAAAATGCATTAGTGTGATACCAAAGGAAGAAGAAGAAGAATGAAAATCTAAGGGGCCTCTCCCACAGCAAATAAGAGTAGCAAACCTTTTTAAGTAAACACCACTGAATTTCAATTGTGCATATGATGAAGTGAGTCAAGCTTACATTGGTCCTACAGAACAGGAGGGATTCTTCACCTTGACATCCCTAGGACAGGAGCAAAGCACTGTTACTAGAAATGTCTTTTTATTCATTTTGGCCATTTTCTTTTTGATTTGTATCATAATCTGATGCTAAATAAAAACCAGCTGTTGTTCCTCAGAGTAACAAAGGAAAAGACCCACTAAGTACTGTAGAAGGTGAATAGGCAGAGAATCAGCAGCCAGGGATGTCACTTATTAAGTCACAAAAAGAAAGCTGGAACTTGGTGGAAGAGTGGGAGGGTAGTGGTGAAGAAGTGATTTTGCGGATACGCTTATTATCAGAGAATAAACGATTCCTGAGAACTTTACATTATGTAAGACTTCTGATTTTTCTCAAGCGCTGCATGTATGCCTTATTAGATGATTTTTAGACTTGCTCCAGTTTGACCAAGAAAAAGTATATCCTAATCATGATAGAAACAGGACCTAGAATTCAACTAATTATTGACAGGGAATTACATGGCCCCCAGTCAATATAAATTAATATGTTTAATGTACAGGAAAAACAGAGTGAAGGGGAGTTCCCATTTCCCCTTGTAAAATATTTACTATTCAGGTCCTCACCAGTGCCACCAGTCAAATATTTACAGTCAAAGTCCAGGATTGGAGTCAGACCTGCGGCATTATTGTCCGAGCTGCAGTCAGATCCGCTCAACTTTAGTCTTCATTTGCCATCATGGCTCTTTGCCATCCCAACTTTCTGTGTTTATGGAAAAAAAAATGATAAATTTTCTGTCAATGAACTATTAAGTTGCAACTAAATGTATTATAAAGGCTTTTGGAACACCTATGTATGCATTTTTGAGGCTTCAGCGCTGAAGTAATAACTGGACTACGCATTTGGAAATCATTCACTTATTCATTGAATCGCACTGACTTTTCAAAGCATATATACCCATTACCAACTCGGGAGACAGCAAAACGGGTAATATATTTTCAAACATTGTTCATGTTAAAATGTTTTTACCATTCTTAGTGTAAAGGTAAGATTTCCTCTAGAGATCAGAGTACTCTTACTCCAACAAGTAAATCATGTAATTACTCTCTGAATTCATATGGGATGCTAAGGTCCCTCTTGAGTCCTTCTAATGGATCAGGATGGAAAGGGAAAGATAGGAGTAGGGATTGTGTAAAGGTGCCCAGGACAACTGTCGAAGTACAGAAAGAGATCTTTCTCTGGCCCTGTGCCATTATTTTCTTCCATTTCATTCTGCCTCCAATTCGATTTTCAATTCAGGTCTATTTTTTTCTATAGCGGTCCAAAAGAAGCAAATCTGCTCTGTTTGTTGCAACAGGATTTACACATCTGAAATGACTCAGCTTTCAACACTTCCTAAAGATTTGTGACCTGAGTCAACTTCCCAATAAAATTGACCAAAACACCTAACTAGAATTCATCTATTCCACAGAGGGGTATAAACAAAGGCTTTTGGAACAAATATATCAGTTCTGTTACTTCTGCTAGGTAGATGGGAGCTTTTCTCCTGGACATTTCTCTTCTGTTTTAATGTTTTCAACTGCAGCAATGTGCTAAACAGAGAAAATCCATTCTCAGGACTTTCTGGGATTTGGGTCAAATATCTCTTGGTTGTCATTCTAATCGTAATGTTTTTTTAGACAAAAGAGCTTTGTCTCAAAACGTGGATCAGTTATTTTCTAAATTAGGTGAATAGCTTACCTTAGCTAAGACAGGAAGCTGCTTTATTAATGGCATTCAGGACAAATCCTCAACATTAAAACACTTGATATTGCACATAAATACAAAAGGGAAATAAATCTGGCTGAGAACAAGGGAAATGCCCAAGTCCAATCTCTCTTAAATTCCTTAAAGTTTAAAAAACTAATTTTTCATGACCTCTTGTATTTTTCATTCAACTTTTCTTTATTCCTTACATTGTTTTCATTAAAAACCTATGTCTTCCATGTTTTATGCTCTATTTATTTTTCATTGTACCATAGTTGTTTGGAGGAATTTTTTAAAAAAACTTCACTGAAAGATACAAATAAAATAATGAAACTAGACCTTAACAAGGTTTTTTTTATTATCCATATTTCTCATTATAATAATGGTATACTTCTACTGGGAGCGTTGTGTTAACAGGACTTCTGATCTTTCCTTACATGGAGAACATTAGTAAAGGCAGAAAAAAGGTAATACTCCCTTAACGTTATTAGTGTTTCTGCACATTTATCTCTGTGCATTTCCCTAGATTCACAGGTTCTTCAGACAAGAAACTCAATAAAATAAAGTGGTTCAGTAGAGAGCAGCCTTTTGGGCTTCTAACCAAGGGTGATTTCACTGTGGTGAGCTGCAGCATTTCCAAACGAGTGCTTGTGCATCGTATGACGTGACTTCACATTTCACACCCCGGCTCAGAATTCTTGGATCTCCAATAGTGTGAGGCCAGGGACCCTGTGCTTTTTTTTTTTTTTTGTGGGTACCGGGGGGACGACCTCAGGACCTCGCGCACCAACAGGCACCCGTGCCGCTGAGCGATATCACCGGCCCCTTTTTCGTATGTGGGTTCCGGGAGTCGAACTCTGGCCTTCGCGCTTGCAAGGCAGGCGCTTAAGCCGCTGAGCCGTCTCACCGGCCCAAGGGACCCTGTGCTTTTAACACGTTCTTCAAGTGATTGTTTGTGGGCTCAATTTTGAGAACCGTTTGAATTGCATAGACTATGCCAAGCACAATCTCAAGCTATGGTTAAAAACATAAAATAAGAGACTAATAAATGTGAATATTTCAAAGTGAATTAATGTCTGTATAACCACAGATATTATAAACAAAGTTGAACCATAATATGCAATTAGTAAGAAATCCATACTTACTCTAAAGACCAACAAATCAATAAGAAAATGGCAAATAACTCTGAAGAAAAACTAATTGAAATATTTAAAAGAACATTGTAAACAACAATAAATTCAAAAATGTTTAGTTTCATTAGTAATCAAGGAAAGGCAAATCAAACGAAGATAAAATGCCATTTCACAAAATTGCAATAGTTAAGTATGATGTTAAAGGAGATAAGCCAGGCAGGACAGGCAAATGCCATATGCTCTTACTTGTATGTAAAATCTAAAAAAGTTGATTTCGAAAGGATAAGGATGGTGGCTACCAGAGGCTGGTGTGCTTGGACGGAGTTAGGTGGGTGGAAGATGTTAGGCAAAGGACACAGAATTATAATTCGGAAGAAGGAATGAGCTCAAGAGATCTGTTGCTCAATGCAATGACTACAGTTAATGATGACGTATTGTGTACTACAGAAATGCTAAGCACAGAGGTGAAATGTTCTCACTGAAAAGATGATGAGTATGTAAGGAGCACCTATTTTAATTTACTAGATTTACCCTTTCTACAGTGTACATAATGCTGTACTCAAAACATTATGTCGTATCTGATAAATACATGTAATTTTATCTAGCAATTCTGAATAGATAGTTGAATATATGTAAATAAACAAATAATGTATGCTACTAGCACTCACGATCAGACAGATGAGTAGGAATTTTTATAAAGTTCTAAAAAAAGTAGAATGTGACAGTATATAACAGAACTTAAAGTGTACATACCTTATAACCCAGAAATTCCATTTATTGTACATGTACAGTTAATTTAAAAAATAGTCTGAGCCATGTACAAAAAGATGAACACTTGAGAACATTCATGATAACTGCTTATAATTGCCCCAATTCAGAAATGATATGAATATTCATCAAAAGGAGTAAGGTAAATGAAATATGGGATTTTTACATGAAAGAATATGGTATAACACTCCAAAAAATTGAATGACAGCCATGTGTGTCAGGATGGGTAATTTTAAAAAACCAAACTGAGTCCTAAAAACAAACTACAGCGCTGGACATACTGGCTTATGCCTGTGATCCCAGCACTCAGGAGGCTGATGCAGGAGGATAACAATAATTCTGAGGCCAGGTTGGGCTTCATACTGAAGGCCAGCCTAAACTATATAGTGAGATCCTGTTGAATAAAAAGAGAAGAACAAAGAAACAAAATAAAACAAGCTACAGCAGGAAATAGATATTAGTTTCTTATTTATGTAAAAGTAAAAGCAGAATGTGTGTGTGTGCGTGTGTGTGTGTGTGTATGCACGCTGACATGAATAAACGTACCTCTATATTAGTAACTTCCACATGGACTGAAAGGTTGTGTACCACATTCACCATAGCAATTTCTTCTAGGGAGGCAAAGAAATGGGACATTGGAGAGAACATACAGTTTTTAAATGTCATCGATAATAAAGTAACTTTAACACATGTTTATTTGTTAAGTGTTTTTAGGTAAGAACATTTCATCTAATTTCATAATAAATTCTTTGGGTAATACTATTAATACTTTCCTTTTCAAGTGTTTTATTTCTTGACTATGTGCATAATCATTTTAAGTCTAATGCTTTTCGAAAAACAAAAAAAATATGTTTACTGTTTCTATGCATCTATTTTTTAAATGTAAGATTGCATTTAACACCAGTGCATCTTTGCTGTTTGAAGAACGGCACTTCTGCTTCACATCACTTGCAGATTTCTTATTTTTCCACATCTGACTCTATCTTCATTGAAAATCTTTACATTACAGGGCAGACTTTTTATACCTCACATTCTGGTTATGTATAAAACTTAAATCTCTCTCTCTGTCTGTCTCTCTCTCTCCGACCCACTTTGGCAGCACATATTAAAATTAAAGCCTCTACCTTTTTCTTTTATTAGCGCATGTTTGTAATACAAAATAGTGATCTTCATTTTGGGGAACTGGTGCTAAGCAATGGTCTAAGGAAAAGAACTGCTTTCACCGATGTAGAGAACACACAATCAGCCTTTAGTTATCACCTACTGAAGCATGTGTGTGTGTGTGTGTGTGTGTATAAATATATGGTTATACGCATGTTTATATTTATTTCAATCTTTCCCAGGTACACTTTGTATCTCTCCTTTAAAGATGAAGAGGATGAGTCTCAAAAGGTTAAGTGACTTAGCAAAAATTAGCAATGGATGGAGAGTTGAAACTGGGTATGTTTGACTCCATAGCCTGTTTTTACCCACCTCACCACAAGCATTTGTATTGTTACAGCACTACCTAAAGCATAAAAGTATACCCAATAGCAGGAAGTTTGAGCTGGATTAGGATTTCATATATATATATATATATATAAATATATATATATATATATATATATATATATAAATTTTCAACCTCAAACTTATTATTTCTTCCATAAAAGAAGCAAACTAATAGCTTTTTCAGAAAATATTATAAACATGGCTTTACAAATCATTGATTCATTAAAAAAAAAAGACTCAGGAATGAATCTGGCCTTATTTCTGTTCTTCTGCTTATTTTCCGAATTCCATTTTCTCTCACAAAAATGTGTTCTAATAGCTGAATGCTGAATTTTTTTTCCATTTTCCTTTTTTTTCCCATTCAAAACGCCTTCCTTTTTCTTTCAATCTTGCAGTCCATAATTAGAATAGAAATTATTCCTTCAAGAACTAAGATAATCGAGACTTCCTCACTTCTCAATAATATCTAGCATTTGTGTATATCTTGAGGGTTGACAAAATACTCTCTCCAGAATACTCTCTTTCCCAACTCTCAGAGCCTCTTCTGTAACAGCCATTCATCTCTCTTATCCTTTCCTATTAGTTGTTCTTTGGTTTTGAATCTGATCACAGAATCCTATTATGGAAATTACTGACTGCTTTGAATGTCTTAATCCCTGGGGGCTGATCAACCCCTCCCAACATCCAACAGGAAGGAGAAAGGAACAAAGAAAAAGGAAATCTGAGAGCTCTTATTTTCTTTGCTTCTCTTTGGAGTACTACAGATGTATCACTTTGCAGAAGCAAAAATCAAATGCTCCAGGTCCCTATTAGCTTTGCTAGGGGAGTCAATTCAATCAGTTATATACATCCACATATTTTTCGTGAATAACAACCTATGATTTCCAAACACTTTTCATTTCTAATGTGAAAAAAAATCAGATTAAGTACTCAGTAGCCTTGCTAACTTCTCTCCAAAGACTGGAAACCATTCTTTTAAAGGGGCATTCCTATAATGTTGTAGTGGTTTCAAAACACAGGTCAAGTGTGTTCAATTTAATATATTGTCTAGAAGTTGCAGCTGCACACTGCAGAGTTGATGAAAGTTGGTTCAAGACCCCAGAATGGAAAAACACAGGTGAAGAATTAGGCTCACAATACACCTTATGTTGCTTCCATTCATGGGGTGGAATCGAACTTGTGTGGTTCTTGATTGTGGAAGGTTTACTCAGTAGGCTACTTCACAAATAGGGTTATTTTAAGGAGACATGTGAATCAGAACTACAAAACCAGCTCTCCAAGATATGTCTCTCTCTCTCTCTCTTTTTTTTTTTTTTTTGTGGGTACCGGGGGTCGAACTCAGGACCTCGCGCTTGCCAGGCTGGTGCTTATGCCACTGAGCTATCTCACCGGCCCCTCCACGATATCTCTTTATGCTACCTTAATTCCTCTTGATGTTCCTGAGCCATCTTTCTCTTTATATTAATCAGCTAGTGATTTCCATTTGTTCCAGCCAAACTCCATAAAGGCTCATTTTACTATTTTAGCTTCTTAGCTTTATTCCATTTGGTCAGTGTTCTTTGTGCGGAGACTATATCCTGGACTAATCTTAAAATGTCTATTTTCCTACATGACCAGTAACCAGGCCTGTAAAAAACTACTGCTAATTTAAAAATAAAAAGGCAATGCCATTTCAACAAAACATACACTTACACCCATGTGCGTAAGTGTGTGTGCATATTTGTGTGTGTGTCTGTAGAGAGAGAAGAGGGAAGTCAGTTACTGATCTAAATCCATTACTTGCTGATTATATTCTTTTCTCTTTTCACTTTTCTCCCACTTTTTTGTTCATGCTAAAGTGGTTCTTAATAATTATAGAGATTTCTAATCTAGTGACCCATTATCCTTCTTCCAGTTCTTCTGCTGAGGTTTGAATGTCTCTCACAAATATTTATCTACTGGAAATTTAATGCTACCATTCGTATGCTGGTGGCATTGGTTAGGAAGCTCTTTAAGTGGTAATACAGCCGTGCATGGATGCCCCTTATGAGTAGATTATGGCCTTTATCGAAGGAATGAGGTGGTTATGGAGGAAGTGGCTTTGCTATAAAAATGAATTCTGCTTTCTAGGCTTTCCTTGCTCTTATCCTCCTGTTCCTTTATGTGCTTTTTCCACAGGTGATGCCCACTGACAAGACACAGCACTTTGATTAAGGACTTTGCAACATCTAGAATTGTGAGAAACAAATTTCTTTTCTCCATAAGTTTCACGGTCTCTAGCATTTTGCTATAGTCAAAGGAAATGGACTAAGACACTGTCTAACTTCTCTATGTTGTATGTTGCTGTGTTCCCGACACCACCCAGTGACAACCATTTCAAACATACTTTCTTCTGAAATGACTGTCTCCTGCCCTTCCTGTACTTCATTGCTGGGCACAAGGAAGTATGGCTTATGCTCCTTGTCTTTAATTCTACACATGTTGTTTTTGTTCCATAACCTGCTCCAGCTTGATGCTTGGACCCCTTTAGAGAAGGCTTCTCCCAGCAGGCACAAAGACTTCCAGTGTTTTCATCTTGGTTCTCAACTAGCCGAAACTGTCCATAATAGTAATATATTATATATTATTGAGGACCACCTGGACAGCTATCCTTGGAAGAAGAGCAGTTACCTCCATTTTGGCTGAACCTGGCCCTATTTCCACGTATTGATATGTACAGAGCTGGCTAGGACTTTTTCTTATCCCTTCAATTGGCTTTAAGCAATGTAAATCAGTCTAGCCGAGGTCCTGATATATAGTTTTTAAAGCAAGGCGACAGGTCTGTGTTTCCCCACTCCTGTGGCTCCCAAAACATGGTTGACCCTGGCGGGATGGAGAGCCGTGCTCCATGCTGTTGTCTGGGATCGAGCCTCGAGAAAGAGGCTATGACTTCCCAGGGCATAGAAGATTACACATCACAGCTGAAGCACCAATCCCAAAACATTAGATACCATCTTGAATTGTGATATGCAGATTACTCCTTCTGCATATCCTTCCATCTGCATATTGCAAAGGTGATTTCAGGCCACCTACCCAGCCCAGCTCATGGTACTCACATACTTCCCACCACTCTCACAGTCACTCATCCCCAAGCCACTCCCCTCCTGAAGAATTAATAAAACCCCGGTTCAGCCCTGGGTCGAGGCCTTTGTTCCAGTAACCATCACTCTAGTTGGACTTAGGACCCCCTTGGCTCCCATGGATTGCGTTGGAAGTGGTAGATTGAAATTAACTCACTAGAATTCTAATAACTCTCTTTTGGGATTACAAATATAACTTCCCGGACTGTGACAAGGACTGGGAAGGGCTCTCTATAATATGTAATGAACTTCACCACCATGCTCTAGTCAAATAAAGTATTGCATTTGTTTTTTATGCATGTGTTATATTGTTCCCATTTTATAAATGAAGAAATTATGACTTAAATATGTGAAATGATCTACATAAGTACAAATAGGTAATAAGTGGCAAAGCTATTCTCAAGCCTTCTTTTGCTGACCTGTTTGCCATTTTAACTGATGGCAGTTCTCCTGCATGTTCTATGACATGATATTTTTAGGTTCTTTCACATCTCACTTTTTCTTGATGAACTAAAATTATAATATTAACTATATGATTATTTACTTTTACATTGAATATATACAACCAGAAGTCCAAGGAATTTTAGAATTTTCTTTTCTTCACTACGTTTTCATCAAGGTGATTTCTTTTTCTGAACTCCCTCTAGAATGTCTTATTTCTACTGTTCTAGTTAAGGTGCACACTACTCCATCTACAGGTCATTCAGATTCATACTGAGAGATCATTTCTCCAGAATCCTTTTAGTTCACAGATGTGTCTATCATCTGAAATGGCCATGGTACTTCCCTATCAAATTCCTTTCATAGCCTGTCCATCTAAGTCATCCAATGTCTGGCCCATTGTACTCTTTCAGAATCATCTCCTTTTTCATCTTACCAAGTGAGTGATTTTCTGTCAATCTGGACAATTTGTTCATTACATTCAGTGTCTTATTTCTGGAAATATGTATAGATCCTTCAGGTGGAGAGTCTTACCTCCACATGTACAATTTTCTCTACTGTTCCATACTTAAATCAATAGCCAGTTCCCATTTTTATACTTGTTCCATCTTGAAGCTACTACAAACAACTGGAAAACAGAGGACTGTTTTACCATTAACTCACAGTAAATACAAATATTATGAATATAAGACTCAGGCCCACTGGAATTTGGAAATAGAAATAAATAAGCAAACTGTTGGAGAAAAGACATGAATTTCTTTTCTTTTTTTTTTTTTTTTTGTGGGTACCTGGGGTCAAACTCAGGACCTCGCACCAGCAGGCGCCCGTGCTGCTGAGCGATATCACAGGCCCTTTTTTCATACGTGGGTTCCAGGAGTCAAACTCAGGACCTCGTGCTTGCCAGGCAGGCTCTTATGCCTGCTGAGCTATCTTACCGGCCCATGAATTTCTATCAGGGATTAAGGTGGTACCTACCTGAAACCATTCTTCTGCCTTTTGTCAGATCTTGTGAAGTACAGATTTCCCCATCTTCTTACAGTAGGCTCAGGATCACAAATGGATTTGCTAATCTCCTAGGGCCTTGCTAAGGGCTCTCATCACTTTGATCAGCTTTCAATTCTAACCTACTGCCCTCCACTACTCCCCTCTGCCCTGGTTTTACAATTCTGGAAATTATTCACATGGTTGGTTGTGTTACATTCTTTAAATTATAGTCTCAAAACTTTGACCTAGTGGATTGAGTAGAATAGTGTTATCTCCCAAATTTCTTGTCCACTTTTAACCCCAGGATGTAACCTTACATGGAAATAGGGTCTTTGCAGATGTTATTCGTTATGATGAGGTCATACTGGATTGGAATAAGTCCTAGATCAATGATTAGTTTCCTTATAAGAATGCTGTTTGAAGGCAAAGAGATACCCAGGGAAGAATTTCAAGGGAAGATGCAGGCACAGGTTACAATGATTAATATGTCCATAAGCCAATGAACACCAACTATCAGCATCAACCCCAAAAAGCAAGGACAGAGGCATAGGGCAGTTTCTATTTGCAGATGTCTTAGCTTTGGGTTTCTCGATTTTGGAACTGTGAGGGAATAAGTATTTGTGCCTTAAGACATTCAATTTGCAGTATTTTGTTACAGCAGATCTATGGACCTAATCCGTCCAGTAAATATGTGATATCAGAAAATGGACACCTATGCTAGATCAGAACTCTGGTTTGTTTACTTTCTCTTTTATTCTTTTTTTTTTAATGTGGGTACCGGAAGTTGACCTCAGGACCTCGCGCTTGCTGGGCAGGTGCTTATGCTGCTGAGCTATCTCACCGGCCCTTTTTTTTTTTTTTTCCAAAACATCCCAAAATGTTTTAACCATGGAAGTCTGAGAAAACAGTTTTGAAAGTTTCCCTGCAGCCTGTTTCCCTATTCTGCCCTCCTTTTATCTCTCCATAGGATTCTTCTCTGTCACCATGACCCTTAAACTACTCTAGGAGAACTTACAGCTGAATGTTTTTGAGCTTCAAGTTATTCCTCAAATGCCAATCCCATTTTCATCATATACCTTTGTTCAAAACAACTCTTTTGATTGTTGTAACTTCAGTCCATCTCCTACCTCTATTATCTCATCACATTCTGACTTAAGTTGGAGCCATTTACACAAAAATTTTGCATGCCCCCCAAACTGATTAAAATTCTTAAAGGCAAACACCCATTTTCATTCATATTCATGTACAATACAATGCCTTCACTAATATATTCATTCAATACCCATCTATTTCCAGCCCACAATACAGCAAAAACATTTCAAAGTAATTAATAAGTGCATGGTCAACATGCCTTGGATCAAAATAAATGATATCTGAAGCTTTCCTTTTCTTCATTTTAGCCTGTTGAAAAAAGTGAGCTTAGATTTCTCCTTCCTTTAGTTTAGCTACCCCTCTGGCTAAATTATTTGATATCAGACACCATTGACGTCCCTTCTCTTTTTTGAAACAGGAAACAACACTAAGAATAGCTTAATCTAAACCCACTACACTTCTAAATCTCAAAGAGCAGAGAGCAAAGAAAGCTGGAGAGAGGCCAGAAGTGACCAACTTTATTCCTTCATTCTGTGTTGTATCCCCTAGATCTAATCCCTAGATCTACCAGGTGGTTTAAGATTTTTATCCTTCCTTCAGACTGGAAAAGGAAGTGGGGGTTGGAGTTATGTGTATACAAATCGTTGAAAAGCTTTCTGTGGATTTTGAGGCCTGAGCGAGAGTATCATTTTTATAGAGCCACCCAAGCCTCTAATTCAAGAATGAAGGTATACACTGTCTCTGGCATGAGCCATATCAACAGCATCATTGGAGCCGAAGCACTAGAAATAAATAATTAATCTCTCCATCCAGGCAGACTGGTAAACAATTCAGTACTCAGCATGTAAGTACTGGATTCTGCCAACAGAAAGAAACATATAAACCAGGCAACGGCTGAATGTATTGCCAGAGAGGGCTGCTTCCTCATCAGTCACTAATGCTCTCAAAAAAAACAAAATCAGATCCAAGGGCAGCCAAAATCCTGCAGAACTACATGGGTGGACAAATAGATCTCTAAGCAGTATAAGTATCACATCACATGCTACGTTCTCGTTCATATCCGATTCCTTTCAGGAACTTCTACTATATCAGAAGACCGGATCCAGTCTCAGGCACTTAATCACAGACCTAATTCTGGCTCACAAATCTTTGATGCGCTAAGGTTTCTCAGTGACTTGATGCATGCACAAGGTGCAGGAAATACTGGATACTTCTCTCTGGCTCAGGAACCTTCCACGACTTAATAAAAGTTGGCCTTAAGGTTAATGTCTTAAACCCTTGTCCAGATGTCTTATTTTTAAAGTGGAGATAATGACACTAGCTTAACATAGATCTATTGTGAAATTGGATAAAACAGTGCACACAAAGACCCATGCAGTGTGACCGTCACACGGTGCTTAATAAAAGTCTGTGCTTATCCTAATCCCTGCAAGAAAAGCTAACTGCCTAATAGATAATTGTAGATTTCAAGTGCCTGTCATGACGCTTTAATCAGAAACTCTCCATTATTAGTTCTCATTATAAAATTTCTTTGCTGTGTCAGCCAGCCCTTGAGAGGGATAATATGACACTATTAGTCATATTTCTTTTGTGTTTTTAAATGTTTTTAAACTGTTTGGTCCTCAGGAAGCTATCAAAATCAATGATTTTATGAGTGTACTGAAGGTAATTTTTAGAACTTTAGCAAAAGAAAAGTAAACTTGAATACTACTCTGCCGTTGCAAGATAAAGGTCCTGAGAGCCAAGTGTCCAAGCAGCACATCCACATCCCTACAGGTGGTGCCAACTGCTGCCCTGCTGATAAGGCTGCAGATGGGACCTCACCCCTGTGTCCTTCTGTTAAAGTTTACTCTGGGTCTCTGTTGACAAAGGTCACTTGGAAGTCTATAAGAATTATTTTATGACCCTACTAGGCAATGTTTCTTCTGTGACTTAAGTGTATACCTGTAAAACTCAGAGTTCATTTCCTTTCCTCCTCCCCTCCACTCTCTTCCCCTCCTTTTTCTTTCTTCCATGCCCTTCTTTCTTCTTTCTTTCTTTCTCTCCCTCCTCCTACTCATCCTCTTTCTTATTCTTCTTCCTCTCCTCCTCCTTTTCCTCTTCTTCTTCCTCTTCCTCTCCTTTTCTTTTCTTCTCATCTCCTTCTTCTTCCATCTCCTTCTCTTTCTCCTTCCCTTCTCCTTCTCCTTTTATTTCCTCCTCTTTCTTTTCCTTCCTCCTTCTTTTGCATTAGGGAAACTTAATTTATTGGAGAATCCTGCCCAACAGATTGAAATAAAAATTGGATTAACTTGCTAATCTTACTCTTATGTGGAAGCTTAAAAAGTTGGTATCACACAAACAGACAGCAGAGTGGTTCTTCCCAGAGCTGGGGATGTTGACAAGGGACATAGAGAAATATTGGTTAAAGAGTACAAAAGTGCAGTAATAGGAGGGATAAGTTCAAGAGATCTGTTGTATGGCATGGGAACTATTAGTTAATGATGATATATTGTTTTCTTGAAAAATAATGAGAGTGAATATTCAGTGTTTTTATCGTAAGAATGAAAATATTTGAGGATATGTATGTTAATTAGCTAGATTTAACCACTCCATAATGTATATATACTTTAAAGCATCATGTTGTAGATAATACTTACAATTTTGTCCGTTGGTTTAAAATAAATAAATTATTTTTAAAATGGAAACACTTCTTATAGAAGGCACCCTCCTGCACCATGGTAACTGAGCTCTAAGCCACTTCCACTGATAAAACAGATAATTCAGTCAGGTTCCCTGGAGCAGAAAATCCCAGACTGTTCTAGATTCCATGACTTTCATTTTTCTGGTGAATTGGGTTCAACCCAGGAGGTCTGTACCTCATGGCCTGTGGACATGTGTGCTTCTAAATGACAGACATTTTCCAGTGGACTTTCTCTTATATAAAGCTGAAATAAAATTATTAGTAGGTATACTAAATCTACCTAGTATTTTTCAATAAGAGTTTATTTTTGAGAGAAATTTTAGGTTAAAAGCAAAATCACACAGAATGTCTAGATAATTCCAATATCCCTCCTGCCCCTGCACAGCACAGCTTTCCCCACTATCAACATCCCACAGCAAAGCGATTCACTCAGGGGCTGCCATCAATGAATCTGCACTGACACACTGCTATTACCCAGAGGCCATGGTCTAGGGTTCACTCTTACTGTTTATATTCTATGGGTTTCAGCAAATGCATGCCATATTTATTTATCATATTATCCTTCAGAGTACTTTCACTACCCTAAAAATCTTCTATCCTCTTTCCTTTCATTCTTATCTCTCCCACTGGCCCATCAAAACCGTTAATCTTCTTACTGTCTCCATATTATCTCTTTCTGAAGGTCATATGGTTTCTATAACTTAGTATGTAGGCTTTTCAGATGGAATTCTTTCACTTAGTAATATGCATTTAAGATTCCTTCCTGTCTTGTCATGGCTTTGATACTTTATTTCTTTTCAGGGCTGAATAATACTCCATTGTGTGGATGTACCACAGTTTATTTGTTTCTTTTTTCAACGCTAATGCTTAAATTTTTCTTCTCTTTTTCTCCCACTGTCAGGTTTACTAAGTCATGCTTTTCCTTATCTGGTAATCATAAGAATATGATTCAGACTTCTTGTGGCAAGAGCTTATTGATTGACAGCCAGAGGCTATGCTGCCCATGGTATGCTTCCAGCCAATGGCTGAGGACATTGGGACCATAAGACAGACTCATTTTGCCAACAGTGGGATGACTCCAAAGGGTGACTTTAGAGCAGGGACTCCAGTTGGCCTGGCCGAACTTTTCTTGGAATTGTGCTGCAGTTGAAATTCTTCCTGCCTAATTCTTCCTTCTCTATCTCCTTCCAAACGTGTCAGATCTGCAGTGAAACTTGAAATCTGTTCCTGCATTCCCCTGTTTTATTATGCAATGAAGCTCTTGTGTGTAGCATCTCATTTCGCTATTAGTTTCTTAGGGTGAATCTGAGTTTGCCTTGGTACTCCTGTCTGTCCACGCAAAAGAACAAATGCTCTGCAACATCTGTAAATGTTGTAGGGAAGGGCGTCAACAATTTGAATTGATTTGCTAGTCCCTGAGGGGTCTCGGTAAGATGTAGACTCTAGTTTGTCAATATGAGGAAAGGCTCACCATTCTAACAAGTGCCTAAACAATTCTGACCTTGCTGATCTTTGCACCATACTTTGAGTTACAAAGTTTCTAGAACACTAAATCCTCTGCATTACAAATTCTTCTTTTTGCTTCTGATACTTCTAAAAGCAATGTATACTGAAGTGTTGGTTTCAAGCACATCTCTTGATAAACAAAGAAACTTCATTCAAGTTACTATAATGAACAGTTTCACATATACATTCAAATGTCAGTCTGGACATGAATACATGTCTTGAATGTAATATACCATATTCTATTTCTTTTTTTTAATTAAGTTTATTGGTACAATTAGATATACGTAATGTTCACATTTATCATAAGAAATTTGTACCTGTATATAATCTATCTTAGTTCCTCTTTTTTCCCATTCCCCTCCCCTCTTCAGCCCCTCTTCCCCTCCTTATTTACAAAGCTTTGTTTTCATTTTAGACGTTTTTTCCTCATTTTTTTCTCCCCCCCAGTTCCCCTTTCCTTTTGAACAATTTCTTCCTATTTCACAATATCTATTATACATTTTGGTTCTTATTTACACTTCCAGTTTCTCTATTTCAAAGTATATTTTAAAATTCTTTGAAAATTTAATAACAATAATGAACTTTAAATATCATCTTTTGAATATTGTGACTTATGCCACAAGGATTGTACTGTAATTTCACCATCACACTTATGTTCATGTAGGTTATATAACTGTTCTTTTATCATGAACTACTAAATCAAGAAAAATTTAGGGGATATGTTGACATGTATTAATTTAATCACCTAATATATAATAAATGTAACTTTTTGGTAGGAAATATTTGTACGACTATGTTAAGATATTAGTTTATTAAATGAGAAAATAAATAGAAAGTACTCATTATCTGATGTCTTTAGAAATTATCTAAAATAGTACTATCCAGTCAATATGCAATACAACACATATAAATTTAAATGTTCTCAAGGCTATTTTTTAGAAATCAAAAGACATAGGCAAAATTAATTTTTATAATGTTTTATTTAACTTAAGATATTTAAATTTTCTCATTTAAACATATACAATACAATGCAAATACAAGAATCACTAATCAACTATTTTACATTATTGTTTTTGTATTATCTTTTCAACATCTGTTTATTTTTTGATTTCCAATTCTCTCATTTTGGACTTGTCAAGCTTCAAGGATACAATAGACACACTTGATTGGTGGCTGCTGTGCTGGGTAATAAAGAGCTAAGGAATGAAATTTTAAAAATTAAGAAATTCAGGGACAAATGAATTAGGTCCTGGCAACACTCATAATAAAGCTAGCAAGACCATCCAAATATACACATATAGGTATAGATATAGGACATCTGTGACTGTGTTTTAAGTCTAAAAGAACAATAAAACAGCACTGATCTATAAAATATAACAATGTTTAAATTGGATCTTTTAGATGCTTTACTGTCACTAAGAGAATTTATCTTCCCTGTTGCCTTTGAAATAGGTTTGTAGATCTAATTGTAAGAGGAATTTAAAACAAAACAGCAAGTATCTTTTAAGCACATTCTTTGGACTCAGGACTATGTTAAAAATTGCGAGAAATTGCAAAACATCAGGTATATATCCTATTCAGTAAATGTGGTATAATAGAAGGAAATAGAAAGGGCTAAATTTGAATTGTGATACAATTTTTATCCTCTCTGAGCTTGATTCTTGTGAAATGTATATGCTAAAACTCATTTCACAGGTAATGATATTGAATAAGAGAGATGGACTAACTAGAGTAATGCCTGTCTCATAACAGTTGTTTTATGGAGACAAGCTCTCTTTTCCCTCTTGGGATCTATTTGATGGTAGATTTTCATCTACATTTAAGAGAAAGATAAATATCTAACACAATTTTCAAGTAAGGCAAGACAAAAAGCTTATATGAAGCATCTTTTAATAACCACAGAAGATTGGAGAATAAAGATTAAAGACTATACAAAGAAAATGGGGTTTGAGCTTGTTTTAATCATTGAAAATTTTGATATGAGGTGAAGAAAATTTTACAAGAATACCAAGGCAACAGTACATAAGTAATGTATATGGTAGGGTGAGCAACTAAGCCGATATCCTTGGAACAGGAGAGCTCCCCAGGATGCAGGAGTTTCAGTGCTAAGTCCGAGATAGACCTTGGAGAACTGGCATGGTTGACCACAGTGGCACAGGGTAAGGAAAAGTAAGACGTTCAGTAGTAGGTTGGTAAAGATAATCAAGAAGCTTGGTTTCGTGGCAACATGATTTTTATACTGTGAAACTAATAGATTAAATGATAAGATGGAACAAAGCTCGGTTGCATCTTGAAATACAAGTAGGGCAAGGCAGAACACCAAGGACCACAGGCCAACAAAATCCAGGTATTTGAGAACAAATGCCTGAATCAAAATAATGAGTCATTTTTATGCCAAAAACTGATTCTTCCACAACTTTTACCTCTAGGGCTTGAATTTCTTTCACCTATAAATAAGGAGTTCAAAGCACATAACATCTGTAGCCTCTGCACTGGAAATCAGTTGTGATTCACTTTAAGAAAAAAAAAATATGTTAAAGATTTTGACCACATTGGTGGTCCAAGAAGATGAGTGTGGAGGCTATAAATTCTGACTAGAACATCTACATTATGTATTATATTGGTGTCTCTACCATCTTGAAAGTCCGTTCATGCATTTCTTGAACCTCAGTAACTTTCAAGACTCTTGTCAATACAAAACGATAATGTATATTGCCATTTCTGCCATTGAGAGCAATAAAAACATGTAGACGATGGGTTACTGAGTTGTCCAAGGATACTGTATGAAATTTAAATGAATAAAAGCTAATTTTTCTTTACTTCCAAAACTCACTCATATGAATTCTTCCAAATTCAGAATGAGAATGGCAAAGTAGATTAAACCCGTGAACATTTTCAAGACACACTTTTGTGCATTACTGCCTCACTATCAGAACCCTCAATTAAAGATGCTGCCTTCGAAAGGCAGTTTTAACATCAAAACCAGAAAAGGAATAATTAAGAAAAATTATTATTCTTAATAATTAATTAAGAATAACTAAGGAAAATAATTAAGAAAAGGAATAAAATGAAGACAAGCTAAAGACACATTCCATAGCACCAAGTATCTCAGTTTTTTGTTTTTTGTTTTTTTTTTGTTGGTACCAGGGATTGAACTCAGGACCTCGCACGCCAGCAGCTGCCCGTGCCGCTGAGCGATATCACTGGCCCTTTATTCGTATGTGGGTACCAGGATTCGAACTTAGGATCTCGCGCTTGCCAGGCAGGCACTTATGCCGCTGAGCTATCTCACCGAGCCTCTCAGTTTTGAATTTCATGGAATTCCCTTCCTTCACTTCCTGCAAACTGAATAGAGTAACTGCTCTTACTTTCAGCTCATAATGTTTACATTAAGAAGTTTATCTACTGACTTCCTAGATTCCATTGACAGAAATACTACTCAAAATTAAGCACTTGTAACCAGTAAATATTTTAATGTAGGGGTATTGTTTCTTGACAGAATAAAAGTATTGTTATAAATGGTCATGGAAGGTGGAAAAAACTACTAATTGTGCTTTGCAAATTCAATTGGTGAGAAATCTATGCAAAAGAACGATGGCTCATGTTCTGCCTTTTTAAAGAAAGAAGAAATTTCTTAATTACACTAAGAGCTTAATTTTTTCATGTAATTACAAATCTAAAGTTTTTCTTTGCTGTTAATTTTGTATGAAACATATTCATGCTAAATATTCCCTTACCATACACCTCGAGATGTTTATTTACACAGATGCAGGGGATTTGAATTTAGGGGGAGGGGGTCATTGAAGCCAGAACTGAAGGCCAACCCCTCTCCAGTGGTAATTTGTGGTTTTTCCTACATTTAGCGGTTACAAAGGAGCCTTAGACTGTGTTGGCCATGACCAATACTGTACCATTTTTATGAAATTTTAAAAAATACAAGCCTTGCTCTCATAACTCAATAAATATTCTAGCTCACTTTAGAAAAGTATAGCAGTAGAGGCAAGAAAGAAGGAAATCGGGGTGGTGCCATATAAGTAGACAAAATTCCTGCAGAAGGGAACTGCTTGTCCATTTTCTTTACCTTAGCCAGGAAAACAAACTGGTGTCTGGGTATAAAATAAAATTAGGTGGCAATAAAATAAATTAGGCAATAAGCCAAACTTGGAATTTGTTTCCCCTTTGTTTCATTTCCATACAAACGTCTATGTGGAAGTATTAAGCAAAATATCTAGCTCTATATGAAGTGTATAATTTATATAATGAAATATGTGTGCACTTCTGAGAACAGAAACACTCATGCATGGGCTATTCACATCATGAATAATGAAATGGAAAGAAATATTGATCGCAACTAAGGGAGTGAACTAGAAAATGTGGAATTTCAGGACATTCGTAAGTATGATTTGAATGATAGCTTGGCAGTGAAACCTTTTGTACATTATTTTTACTCTCCTCTGACACTAGCCAAATATTCTGAACAAGTAAGGAAAATCAAACAAAGAAAACATTCGTATTTTGACTCAAAAAGGAAAAGGGTAAAAACGGTCACGAGAGGGGCCGGTGAGATGGCTCAGCGGTGTAAGCGCCTGCCTGGCAAGCGTGAGGGCCTGAGTTCGACTCCCGGAACCCACATAGGAAAAAAGGGCCGATGACATCGCTCAGGTGCACGGGTGCCTGCTGGCACGCAAGGTCCTGAGGTCGACCCCCGGTAACCACAAAAAAAAAAAAAAAAAAGATCACGAGAACAAATTGAGCTTAGCAAAGGAATTGTGCACATGAGAGAGGAGAGTGTCATTTCATTGCCTTCGTACTTTGTTCAGCAACTGATTTGTTCATTAACTCATATTTCCTCTTTCATATATGGAATCTAAAAATGTTAATATCATAGAAATTGAGCATAGAATAGTGGTTACCAAATAAGGAGGAAGAGACAAAGAATGATTGATCGATGGATATTAGGTTATACTTAGGAGATGTAGGTTCTGATGTTTTATTGTACAGAAGTGACGATGGGTGATGAAATGTGTGTTAAAAGACAAACTAGAATAAAAGATTTTGAATGTTTTCACCACAAAGAAGTGATATGAGAGGATAGATACATTTACACTTAATTGAACATTATAGAAATTACACACATATTGAAATGTTACATTCTACCACATAAATATGAACAATTTTGTATAACTTCAAAACATGTCCTCCAACATTTTAGCTGTAGGACACAATTTTCTTGTCGTGGCTGAAAGGTTTTCTTGAAAGGTTGGTGAGAAAAGTAATATCAAGTTAAATGTCATATATAAATTTTTAATTTCTATAAAATTTAAATTCTTTCTATGGAATCCCGGTTGAGAAAACAGCTTGGAACTTTTAAAAACAGACTTTTCTGATTTCTTTTGGAAGTAGATCACATAATGATTTATTATGTTTTGTATATTTTCAGGCTGATATAATTAACATAGTATTTCAACTTCTTTTAAAATAAAATAATTTCAAGGTAAAATAAATTGAAATAAAAGTATTTAAAATATATCCCGTCCATCTTAATTGTTCATTACTACCTCTACCATACACCAAGTATACACATATAATCTATTTCTAAAGCATTACTGTATATAGATTTGCATGTATCTATGTATTTAGCTCTGCAAATTCCATAGTGTCTTTTCTTTTTTTTTTTTTTTTTAATGTGGGTACCAGGAGTCGACCTCAGGACCTCGTGCTTGCCAGCAAGCACTTGTGCCACAGAACGATATCACCAGCCCTTTTTTCCTATATGTGGGTACCAGGAGTCGAACTCAGGACCCCACGCTTGCCAGGCAGGCTCTTATGCCGCTGCGCTATTGTGCCGGCCCTCCATAGTGTCTTAACCCCCATGCTTTATAATAGGACTTGTTATCAGATAGGAAAAGTTCTCCTCTCTGGTCCCTTTATAGTTTCTATTTACGATTTGTTGGGCTTTCGGTGTGAAGTTTAGAAACTATTTGTCAAGGCCTACTAAATGGAAAATAAAAAGCAACTATTACTGGGATTGCATTAAATCTAGAGACCTATTTGAGGGTTTAAAATCTTTACAGCAGGTTTTACTCCATGAAAACTGCCCGTCACTGTATTTATTTATTTAGATTTTCTTAAAATATCTCCATGTTTTACATTTTTTGCTTAGAAATATTGTATGCTTTTATCTGAGTTGTTCCTTAATAATTTCAATTTTGGATGCAATTGTAATAACATTTTAATGGTGTATCCTATTAAAATGTAATACACATTTAGAAAGATAAGTGTAAAGTTTAATATATTTGCATAAACTAAGTACAGTCAGGAGACCAACATTCAGATGCAAATATTATCAGCTCTAGAATCTCTCTTGTATTTTTAATTCTAGTCTTTAGACCACAAAGATCTTCACTATTTTATCAGCATTTTCTCATTTCGCCTTTGTTTGAACTTTCTATAAATAAGTGGTATAGAATGGGCATCTTTGAGTCTTCTGTCATTTCTTTCATTATATTTTTGGTATTTATTATATTGTTATATATAGTTTTTAAATTACTTAGTTGTATGCTGTTTTATTTGATGAACATACAAACATTTATTCATTTTTGCTAACCTTTAAATATAGACGTCCCCCCACCAAAGCCACATGCACTCATGGGGGTGTCTGGGGAGGTGATTGGGTCATAGATGGGTGGCATTCATCACTGTATTAGCCCACTGATAGATTTATAGTTGGGTGTGATGTTGGAAGATGAAACGTGGTGGGAAGAGGTGGGTCACTGCAGGTGTAGCCTAGAAGGGTATATAGCCTCCCTTCCTCCCTAGTCCTTCTCCGCTTCCTGCCTGCCATGAACTGAACTGTTTCCCCTCTGTGATGCCCCTCTGCCATGCCGCCCTGCCTTGGAACCAGCTGACTATGGACTGAAACCCCTACAATCTGTGAGCTACAATAAACCTCTCCTCCTTTAACTTGTACATGTTGGGTATTACACCCCGGCAACAAGAAAGAAACTAACACAATCCTTTTGCATTTTGATGGCTCCCAAATTTCATGTATTTATGTGAAACTTGAAGGCATAATACATGTATATGAAATTAGCTGGGGTAATATAAGCATATGTTCAGCTTTATTAGCTAGCCAAACAATTTTTCAAATAGTTAAAACTAATTTACACTTCCACGAAGTTTAAATGACAATACATTTTTTTCTACATCCTTGGCTACATACTTGATATTTTCTTATCTTTTTTGTTTTAGCCTTTGTTTCCTATGTGTAGTTTCATCTCCTTGTGGTTTGCTTTCACATTTCCCTGAAGATTATTGTTCAAGTCTCCAAATATTTTTTGGACATTAATTAAATTCTTTAGTGAGCTATGTATTCAAGACTTTTGACCCATTGTTTTGTTGAGCTTTTATCTTGTTGACTAATGACTTTTTGTATATTTACAAATTCTTTGTCAACTATAAATATTATAAACATATTTTTTCATCATGTTGGTCATTTGCTTCCTCTGTATAATTTCATGAAGAAAAATTATTTTAACACTATTGTTCCAAGTTCAAAGTGCTATCTATTAGACTCCGTTTACAACTTTTGGGGGTGCTTAAAAATAACATGTATTCTGAAATTGATTATGCAACATTCTACATATGTTTATCTAGCCAGATTTTTATGTTATCCATATCTATCATATTCTTTCTGTTGTTATTTTCTTCACAATCTAGCAATTACCAAGAGAAGTAAGTAATAACTTCTCAGACACCTCCTAATATAATTCCTGTGTTGTCTGTTTTGCTTTTAATTATTTAATTTTCTTTACTGTATCTTAAAAGCTATGTCATTTAATGGCTATTCATTTAAAATTATTATTTAGTGAATTAAATCTGTTATTGTAAAATGACTTTAACATAAAAAGTATTACAAGTACAAATCTATTCTGTCTTGTGACTGCTAATTCTGATTTGTCAGCTTCACTGGATTAGGAAACACCTAGTAGACCAATAAAGCCTGCTCCTTGGTCTGTGGGCCATGGAGGTGTGACCATGGGTGCTATATACGATCTCCAGCACCTGGTATTGGGCACCTCTGCTTCCCAACTGCCGTGAACTATTCCACCACACCCTTCTGCCATTTTTCTCCCTTGGAAAGGGCTGACAACATATTAAATCTCCTGAAGCCGAGAGCTAACTAACACCCTTCCTCCTTTAAATTGTGAGTGTCAGGTATTGTGTCTCAGTGTTGGGAAGCTAACTAATACGGTCTGCATCTGCATTTTTTGATATTTATTTACCTGCTTTCCTTTCCCTTTCACTTTCAACTTTTATGAGTTCTTATACTCCAGACACAAAACAAGTTATAATTTGGTTATTTTGGCCTTTTTTTTTTTTTTTTTTTTTGTATTGTATATTGAACACAAGACCTTGTGTATGCTGGGTAAATGCTCTACCACGGAGCAAAATTCCCAGACATCTTAAATTTTATTTTGTTACAGGGTCTCACTAAGTTGCCCATGTTGGCCTTGAATTTGTGATCATCCCATCTCAGCCTCCGGAGTAGCTGAGATTAGAAGCATGTGCCACCATGCCCACTTTATCTTTGACTTTTCACTGGAAAGATTAGTCAATTTATCTCGACATGATTACTGATATATTTGAGTTTCAAAATGCTACCTTATTTTCTTCTTTATTTATAGCCTTTTTTTAATAATATGTGGATACTCCTGACTCCTGGGATGAAATGTGCCTTTAGGGATGCAGTGTAAAGTTTTCCAGGTTGTACATTACACACAAGTGCCACATTTAGAAGGGCTGCCAAGCACATGATAGATGCTTTAAATGCTTATATTTGTCACATTAATTTTCCAGTGGATGAAAGTAAAGTGTCTTATGGGAGGGGGGCCTTTTGAAAAAGTGAACTCAGATACCATATGGATGAGGATTTGTACTTGTTCCTGCTAGGTAGCTGGATTAATCCTACTCCATGTGCCTCAAGCTATGTTCACAGCCTGAGGGCCTTTGTCCAAAGTAGAATCTAGAATCTGCACTGTAAATCTCTGTGAGAATCAATCTAAGGCAATATTTTTTTCAGGGATTTTTGTTCCCCTTTCTTTAAGAACTACTCCACTCCTCTTCACAAAGGTGATCTTATCCACTACTCGGGGCTGAGGAAAGAACTGTTCCATGTTCTTTTCTGCCTCTGTGTACGGACACTCCTTGTCTTCCATTCTGATTTGAGAAATTCCCTAGATAACTTCCTCTCTTGGTAGAGGCTTATGCTTTGACATCTAACCCATTTCATACCCTTTCTTTGCCCCCTCAGTTGTCAAAATTAGAGACCAAATTTGCTGGCATATGCAAATGCCATCAGGACAAGCGTGGTTAATGTGCCCTGGTTCTTTACATAGCTGTCTTCACATTAGCATCTCTATTAATGTTGGCAGTGTCAACATTTACTATCTTGTCATTATCATTTTGCATTTAAGAATTGCTAAGCCAGGCATGGAGGAGCACATATATGATCCCAATACTCGAGAGGTTGAGGCAGGAGGATCGAGAGTTCCAGGTTAGCCTGGACTAGGCAGGGAGTTCAAGGCCAGCCTGGACTATATAATGAGACCCTGTTTCAGCCTCTCCCCCAAGAAATGTGGAAATATTTACTTTGCTTTATTATTTGCTTTTGGTGAGAGATTTGGTCTCTACAATGGCTTGCTAGGGAAATACACACTTTAATCTTCAATTCTTCTGCACTAGTTTTTATATATGATGTAAAATATGGGTGTAATTTCATTATTTTCTGTATGGTGAGCCAATTGCTTTGTTCTGTGTATTGTTTAATTCCTCCTTTTACCCAGTTTATCTTTGTATGGGTTGGTTTGTTTCTGCCCTCTACTTGTTCCATTGTTGCAACCCACATCAGTGTATTACTGTAGGGTTGACCATATATTAAGGCCTCTATAGGTTTTTAAGTTCATTCCTTCAAGGCTTTGGCTCCCACCACGCCTGCAAAACTCTTTTCATGGTTCCCAGGGTCTCAGTGTTACCAATCTTCATGGCCCATGATTTGTTCTCATGCTACTTGTCCAGTCCACAAGTGCTTGATGAAGCTGGTCACTCTCTCATCCTGGAAGCCCTTTCTTCACATGGATTCTAGAATATCACTCTACCTTATTCATTTACCTTCTCCATTGGCTTACATTCTCAGTCTCCTTTGCTACTTCTTTTTCTTCTCCTCAACCTTTAAACATTGTGTATATAGCAGCATCCTTGAAAATTCTGTTTTTTTCCACCTGCTTTCACTTAGTCCCTGGGAAATAGCATCCAGTTGTAGGTTTTAAATAGCATCCGTGTGTGAAGAGGACTCACATACACATTCAGCGCAGGATGCTCGACTGAATCCCATGAGCTACTCAAAATTTTATTTGGACATCTAATAGACTAAATTCCTGTAACTAAGATTTCTCTGAAATCCCTTACCATTCACCATCTCAGCCAAATCATAAATGCATTCTTCAAGTTTTGACATGTCATTGTTAATTTCTCCCTTTCTCTCACAATTGGTGTCCACTCTGTCTGTAAGAACTGTTGACATTATGTGGTCTTTCTGGGGAGTATCCACATGCTATTTTTTTGGATTTTTTCAACATATTCCAAATTGCTGTATACATTCTGCTCTAGAGACTTATCTCAAGAGTGCAATAAGAAGCATGTTTGAAAACAGATTCTGCCCCTTCTCTGCTCAGAACCCTCCAACAACTTTACATTTTAGCAAATGTGAACTAACTTGCTAAATGTCTATGATCTGTGCTCTTGCTTCAGCTTCCTTTTGCTCACTGTAGTAAAGCCATATAAACAAAGAACTCATTGCTACCAGGCAGAGGGCCATGCTTCTACCTCAGGACCTTTGTATTTTCTCTTCCCTGGTCTAAAATATTCTTCTTATAGTTTTCTATGTGGTTTGTCCCCTTGTTTCCATATTTAAATATCAACTTCTCAATAAGGTGACTTGTTTTAAAATTGCAAGTCCCCACTCCCAGTAGTCCCAATCTCTTATAACTTACTCTATTTTATCCCCAACACTTGACAATGTATAATGTACAATATCATTTACTCATTCGTGGTTTTTTCTTTTCAAAGTTCAGGAATGTATCTCTTTTGTTCACTGACACTTCTTTTGCACTTAGAGGAGTGTCCAACATGTACCAGATGTTCAGTGTATATATGTTCAATGAATTACTTGTATTGATTGTGTAAACTGTAAGTGTTTTAAGAGTTTTGAAAAGGGAAAGAGAAGTACTAGCCAGAAGATTCAGAGTTTTGAACGGACACAATTCCTGCTTGTATTGCACATACCATATGTGGTTGAGATCAAGCAGAAAGAAAAACACCCACTTTGGATGGAAGGGATGGAAAATAGGCAGAATTTAGAAGAGACCATCTCCCTTCAGAATAAGAGTCAGTTTCTAGATGGTCCCTCATCATGACTTGGTGGTAAAAAATAGTTTGTTTTTTGTTTTTTTTGTTTTTTGTTTTTTGTTTTTCCTACTAGGATTCTAATCCCCCACCAAGCATTTATTTAAGAATTATTTTCTTTCCGGTAGTACTTTTTCCATGATGAATCAGATGATAAACTAGTTAGCTGTAGTTGTGATGTAGAGTTGTCTACCTATATCTAGAGTTGTTTCATTCTTCTACAATAATGGGACCTTACTATTTGGCTACATATATGCCCTGAAATAATACTATAATTACTTTCTCCCTTGAAACTAAGTGCAGTGACCAATGGGAGAGAAGAGAAATTGTGTATGGAATTTTTGAAAGATACACATTAACTTTGGGGGAAGAGTGTACCCTTGTGCTTCTTTATTTATCTTCATGATGTTGGAATGCAAGGTGATGATAGCTGGTGCTTGATAGTCATCCTGGACCATGAGGAAGCAGTCAGTTATGAAAAAATCCCAGAGCAACACAATAGAAAGGCTCTATGGTCTCTCATCATTGAAATATGCCCAACCAGTCCCAAGTTTATGAGACCTGTACTGCACTTTATATGAGTAAGAAATGAGCCTTCGTGTTTAAAATATTGATAATTTGGTTTTCTGATATTTGCTGTCAACTTTATTACTAAAGCAGATGGCTATAGTATTTGTTATCTCTATTTTATTTTCCTAAAGAGGTAACTCTTCTCTCTGACATCACACAAAAACATAGAACAAAGGCCTATAGCATTCAGCTGTAGCTTAGTGGTAGAACACTTAGCTTGTGCAAAGCCCTGGGTTTGATCTCCAGCACCAAAAACAAACAAACCAACAAACAACAAATAAAAACACCCTATTTCTAGATAGATAGATAGCTGCCATGAAAACAGTTACTAACTAAGCTAAAAGTACATACATGGGTCTAGGATTTGGAGCAGAGTCCTAGAAACTCCCTGTTGTTTAATGGATAGAACTCAGAGAGATCAAGATGGTCCTATGGCCCTGGCCAGGCTGACTGGGGTGGGCATGGAGCTTTCAAGGAACTTGGAAAAGAGGCTCTTCATGGATCAACCTGGGAAGTTCTAATATTTCAGCAACCTGAGTGTCTGTAAATTTCAATGTCAACTTCCCCTTCCTGGGATAATAGTACTGAGTGAAGTAGGGTGCATCCTCTTTGAGATTTATCTGTATGATTTAGGTGGAAGTAATCGACTCCAGGTTTGAGGGTAGGGGAAATACATAACTGTGGGTAAAATCAGACAGCCTTGTGGCTGCATAGATCTCAGTGTTGGTAAATAGAAAACCTAGGGTATTCATTACCATGGTCAAAGAAGCGGGATCTACAGCTTCTTCGGAATCTGGTATTATTGTGATGCAAACTTGATGTTGCCTGGGGTTACAAGGAGACCTTGAAAATTGATTCATCAGAGTAGAAACGATGCCATTAAAATGGTGCGATTCTGGGTGCCAGTGACACCTTCTGAGTCCTTAATTCAGCCATGCCTGTAAGAAAGTGGTTTGTATGGACTTTTATTTATTGGAAAGCAACCATATCTCCCTTTCTTCTTAATGTAACTACTTTGATTTTCTGCCATCTGCAACTAAAAGATTCCTACCTGATACAATGAGCAAGAATTTCAACCTCAAGTTGCATCCACTTTCCTACAAATGACTCATTTATTCTTCTTTACAACATAGTAGCACTTCATTGTGTATAGATACCATATTTTTTATCCATTCATCTGTTGATAGGCATATAAGCTGTTTCCAAGACTTACCTAGTTATTATGAGTTGTGCTGCTATAAACTTGGGTATGCATGCATCACTGTAATATGATGTCTTTAACTCTTTCAGGAAGATACCTAGAAGGGGAAATACCAGGGTTAAATGAGATTTCTATTTTTGTTTTTTGAGCAATCTCAAATCACACACAAGCTTAAATATAGCATGGTTTCTTTCATGTGAGAAACCTGAAGTCTAAATAAATTAAAGAGCAAAATAAAAGATAGAGAATATGAAACAGGGTGATAGATCTTTTGCAAAAAGAGGAGGACCAAATATAAAGGACAGGGAAAGGGAGGAGAGGGGAAGGGAACATAACAAGAATTAAAATATGTTATGTATATGTACCAACAGTCACGATGAACGTAATCATTAAGTACTGCAAACATGTACCAATAATAAAAAAGAAATTTAATCTCACAGCTGTATCAAGAAAGAGGACTAGGGCTGGTGAGATGGCTCAGTGGCATAAGCGCCTGCCCGGCAAGCACGAGGGCCCGAGTTTGACTCCCGGAACCCACATACGAAAAAAGGGCCAGTGATATCGCTCAGTGGCAGGGGCGCCTGCTGGTGCGCGAGGTCCTGAGGTTGACCCCTGGTACCCACAAAAAAAAAAAAAAAAAAAGAAAGAAAGAGGACTAGAGATATAGGTAGATCACTGTGAAGAGTACCTTGTCCAGATATTGAATGGACAGTTGCCATTTTTCTTCAGTGAATCTTCTCACACACGGTTAGTGTTTGGTTTGGAAACAATCCTAAACCTATTACATTGCAACGAATTTGTGTCTTTTGCTACTTTAATGATGAGAAGGTAGAAGGATTACTTGAAATGAAACAAAATATGAGAAAAGACACTGTTTATCGTCTTAAGGTATCTACACATTAGAGCTGACCATCCCATAGTCAGTACTAAAATACTTCACATTCTCATACTAGAGAGACAATACGATGCTTACACATGTGCATCTGGTTTATTTCACTTATGAGTTGCATCCATTTACCTATAAAAGTCTCCATGAGAAACTGAAAGAGTAAATAAGATCCAAAATGTACAATAGACACAGTGAATCGAAAAGAAACTGGTCAATAAGAAAGAGAGACTGGAATGGGGAAAAGAAAGAAGGGAAAGGGAAAAAAAATGTATATGTATATGTATATAAGATGGTTAAGATAGATACACTACCAGTTTTATTAGTTCATTGAAGAGTAAGGTTTGAGCCAATAATGTTTGGACAATTGAATGCTAATGTCTGGTATCCTGAGTAACTAACTTAAAGATAATAATACGTAATGCATTGACCATTGTTACCCTCATATTATGTTGTTTTGAAAATTTGTTCTTTTTTTTGATTTGTTTTGTTTTTTCTTCTCTTTAAAATAAAAAAAATCTATTCTTTTAGCAATTTTAAAATACTTCACATTCAACTTTGAATACTGCGTGAACACAAGTATTCTGTTTGAATTATGTACCAGCATTTTTAAGACCTGAAATCTAGATATTTAGGAAAGTCATTTTAAATAGGTTTTAAATATATATTTTCATTATGTATTTGACAAGTATGAAATAGGTAAGATATTCTTATATTTTTTAACCTAAAAATAATACTTTTGTTTAGCTAACCTTTTAACATTTGGAAGTTCTTTGTGGTTAGATGTGGAAAGATTAGAATTATTGAAATTTGCATCTGATTTTCAGATCTAGAGTGATTGAGATCTGGGTGTAGAGTCAACCACAGAGATAAATAGGAGGGAAATGATAACAAACAACGCGCTATGGGGTGTGCTAGTCCTAAGGAAACATACACAAAATGTACCATGAGCTGTGGTGGTTAAACTTCATTTTGTCAACTTGATTGGCTTGCAAGTCACCTAGCAAATTACTAAACACACTTTGCATAGGCCTTAGTGGGTCACAGAGGGCTGACTTTGGGTACTATACATTGTCCCTGGCCAATCCCTCTCTGGCACTACTGCCCTGCTCTGCTTCCCAGCCTCCATGAACTAAGCAGCTGTGTTCCATTGCCATTCTTCCATGATGTCTCTGCCTTGAAGCCAACCCACCATGAGCCAAATTACATGTCACCGCTTTAAATTGTGGCTATCTGGTATTGTGTCTCAGCATTGGGAAAGCTGTGTAATAAGTAAGCCAAGAGTGGGATGCTAAACCAATCCTCTGCAAAAGAATTTTACTCTTCCATGTAACAGAGTGGAGAGAGAAATGAAAAAGAGATAATCAAGCATTTGATGAAATTTTTGGAAACTCACTAAATACTTAGAAAATAAGACAAAGAGAATAAAATGGGGAGGAAATGGAAAAATGGAAGATTAACCAAGATGATCCAACTTCTAAAAGGAGTTTGAGAACCAGAGAGAAAAGAAGAAAAGAAATTAACAAAAAATTTGTATAAGGTTTTACAGAGAATTGAAAAGGATATGTTTCTAGACTAAGGAAATTGCCTTATTTTCAGCATTCTACTTTAAAGGAAGTAAATCCACATCAAGGTGCTTCATAAAAAAAAATTCAGGACACCAGTAATAAACATCTGAAAAGCTTTCAGAACAAAGAAACATAGTAAGTCACACAAAAAGAAAGATTATGGATGTGATGACTGAGAGCTATGTTACAGCAGAAATAAGTCAAAATTCTGAAAAAAAAAATAATGCTATAACTGTAATACCAGCCAAACAATCAGGAGGTGTAATAGTAGAATCAAGATATTTTCAGATCTGTCAACTCTCAAAAAAATTACCTGCCATAAGTCTTTTTCCAGGAAGCTTTTGGCGTCATACTCTGAGGCAGTAATCCATAAAAGATGAATATATAGGATTTATAAAATATGGAAGAAGGGAAGAGAACTCCCAGGATAATGGGGAAGAAAAGTCTTAGAAAGATGTCTGAGGTAGCAGACTTAACCAACATCTGATACATCTTGAGACAGCAAGAAAAACTTCCCCAAGAAACACACACACACTGATGCATTGTAGTGGAACGTGTTGTGAGAAGTTATATAGTTCTTTTCTGAAAATCCCTGAAGCTGATTAAGTGACAGTTACAGAGAATGAAAGAAACAAGGAAGAAAACATAACACCCCTTCAAAAGAACAAAAACGGCAACAACAACAACCAAAAAAAAAATGGGCAGCAATTAAAAATTCAATGAGTATAAAATGCACCAAACAGAACAATGTATAATCTTAAAGCACTGGATGGACAGCCATGAGTAAAAATTTGCTGAGTCATAAAAATGTGGTCACTGAACACTGATTTGACTACAAATCCTGAGAGCAGAGGAAAAGAGAACAATGTGCCCACTGAAGACTGATTACCAGAGTCAATTCCTACTAAGAAATGAAGAAAATGGAAATGTATACACTTTTTAAAATTAAAAATAAATGCATAAGCATCTTGCTTAGGAAATATGAGGATCAATAGTACATTCAAATCATCTGAAAAGTCTTCATCTGTTGAGTGGGAATTAGAGGTCAGTACGAGCTAGGCAAGAAACAGCTGCTTTTCATTATAGTCTTTTGGTATTCTTCAACTTTTAAAAAACATTGTATTATGAATTATAACATACATATCAAAAAGTGTGTAAAGCACATGTGGACAGTTTAACAATATAATAAATGTCCAGGACCACCACCCACGTCACATAGTAGACATCACCAGCCACTACCGGTACCCTCCCTGCTGTGTACCTTCTCTGAGCTTCCTCCTTTCAATCTCCAGAGGTAACTAATTGGATTTTCTGATGACAATCTTTTTATGTTTATATATTTATCATTTATGTACACGTCTCTCAATAATATGGTTTAGTTTTCGATGGATTTGACTATTTGGATTTTGGAATATATGTACCGTTTACTTAAATTAAAATTTTGAAATGCAATATTTTGCTCACATGAATCAAAAATACTGGATCTATATTCCATCTGATATAAAAAATTACAACAACTGGCCTTCCTCCACTTATATTTTCATAAAAAATATTGTTCATTTCTTCCAGATGCATTTGAGTATATACATTTATCTTGCGAGTACAAGAAATACCTACAGGGCCGGTGAGATGGCTCAGTGGCATAATCGCCTGCCTGGCAAGCGTGAGGTCCTGAGTTCCACTCCCGGTACCCACATATGGACAATGGGCCAGTGATATCGCTCAACGGCATGGGCGCCTGCTGGCGCGCAAGGTTCTGAGTTCGACCCCTGGTGCCTACAAAAAAAAAAAAAAATGCCTACAGATCTATATCAACAGGACTTCTATTTCTACACTATTACTGATAAAATTTTGCTTTTAGTAACATATTAAAATGTATATCAAAATGCAACTTTAACAATAATTCCAATGAGACACACATAATTAAAAGGAAAAGAAGATTCTAGGACTCAAAGAAAGAAGAATGACAAAGACAAGTAACTTTAAAAACAAAATGAGTAACTCTTAGCATTAGGCCCATGCCATAAATAGGGGATTTCTTCAGCTGTGGTTTCCCCTACAAGGCCAATATCAAAGCTAACTTTGGATATTTGAAAATGACTCCAATAAACACCTTCCTTTTCAGTTACAATCTTAAGGATGAGGAGACGGTAATAAGAAAATAAAATTTAACCAGCAAAGAACAACATAAAGGGTAATATCAACAAATTCCTCAGGCCATTTTATGCTCATGTACTCACTCCCCATTTTAACATGCTGTGCCAGAGATGTGCTTTATGAACAAAGAGAGGATACCTCCAACACCTCATTGTGCCCGTGGTTTTCTTTTCTCATCTTTCCCCATTTTGTTGAGTGCTTCAACTATGTTACCCTGAAAACTCCCCACCTAAGACTTGCTGAGTTCTGCTCCCTGCATTTCCAGCTCTGGCCCTATTACCTGCATTGAGCTGCCATGCCCAGTATTATAGCGTGAACCACCTCATTGCTACCACTTATCCACCTCACTGACATGTGTTCGTTGGAACTTATTCTGGGCTGTGGAACAAAATGTAACAGGACGTAGTCCTGCCATTGGTGGGGCCAGAGATGGAGAGAAAGAGCCAGTTTGGCTGCCTCCAGAGTAAGTCCTCCCTCGTTGCTAAGGAGGAGTACAGTCTGGGAACCATGACTCACAGAGCCTGTTCTTACTCCTCTCTGACTCACTCGATGACCTTTGACAAGTCCCTCTACCTTTCTGGGACTTACTGACCCCATTTTGTCAAATTATTCAAGTCTCCCTGAGATTTCTGATGTTCGTATTTTGTAAAGTGTTTAAACCCTTCAAAGGAGCAGTTTCTCAAGGACGATTGGTTCTGGGGCTCAGTGAAATTATCCAAGTCAGACTTTCAAAACAGATCCTAAGTCACTAATTTACCTGTGTGTGTTTGCTGGTTTTTCTTTCCTTTCACATCTTAGAATTTAACTCATTTATTTTTGTTTGTTCCTTAAAGCTACTTGGTGACTTTCATTTTGGCACGTTTTTTTTATCAAGTTTTACCTACAAGCTGCTCAGAAATTTTTAAGACTTCTTCATTGCCTATCAAATAAGGAGGAAGCTGGAATTCAACAAGACTTTCTACAGTCAGAAGCCAATTTGCTCTCTCTGTGTTTTTGTTCCACATTCCTTGCACATATTATATGAATATATATATATATATATATATATATATATATATATTCATTATGCATGTACACACGCACACACACACACACACACACACATATATATATATATATATATATATGATCTCCTAGCTTTTTTAAAGAATAAGTACCTACTCCCATAAGGCAAAGATTTTTTTTATTTGATTTCATAGCCTGGGATCAAATGTGCCTCATGTGTTGTCGTAGCTTAATAAATGTTAGATAAATGAATAAATGAGAGAATGAGTGAATAAATGGATGGATTTAGTTTCTTCTACCCAGAATGTCTTTCAAATAGAAGCACTACCCATGTTTTATGACCCATCTCAAATGACACATCCTTAACAAAGCCTTCCTTAATTATCCCCGTGGGAGTGACTTTCCCGCTATGTTTACCCCACTCTATCTACTTTGATGACATAAACCCATGTATTGAATTTACCTGTATATATCATAACATCCATATTATAGTCCCCATATGAGAAAATACTAAATATTTTTAACTTTGTACTTTCATCTAGAAGCATTTTAATAATTATTCTTTGAATGAAGAGTGTGTGAACACAGATGCCTAGGAAGTCACATAGCTAGCCTCCTCTTTTGTAACAATTATTCTTCATTTCTTGGAATCTCCTGTAGTTTGGGAGTTCTGAGGTTTAAAGCAACAGTTTTCTCTTCTATCAACTAAGGAATGAAAGCCAAAGGAGCAGCCTACCTACATTTTGAAGTTATGTGTGATCAGACACAAAGCTTCTTTAGGTCAAGAATACTAGGGTAGGGCCGGTGAGATGGCTCAGCGGCTTAAGCGCCTGCCCGGCAAGTGCGAGGGCCCGAGTTCGACTCCCGGAACCCACATACGAAAAAGGGGCCGGTGATATCGCTCAGTGGCACGGGCGCCTGCTGGCGCGCGAGGTCCTGAGGTCGACCCCCCGGTACCCACCAAAAAAAAAAAAAAAAAAAAAAAAAAAAAAGAATACTAGGGTTGGGCCGGTGAGATAGCTCAGCGGCATAAGCTCCTGCCTGGCAAGCACAAGATCCTGAGTTTGACTCCCGGTACCCACATATGAAGAAAGGGCCGGTGATATCGCTCAGCGGCACGGATGCCTGCTGGTGTTCGAGGTCCTGAGTTCGACCCCCGGTACCCACAAAAAAAAAAAAAAAAAAAAAGAAAAAGAAAAAAAAATACTAGGGTAAAGAGATTTAAATGTTTTGGTAAAACCCTAATGCATTTAGGCATCATACACTGTCTGGTTTTCTGTTTTTTCATAAGTCATTAAGGAGTGTGTATTTTTCATGGGTATTCCTCTTTGATAATTTCCACTTGTTACTTTCTAGTAATAGAAACCATAGACCCCAAAGGCCTTAGAAGGTACATATACTTTGATGCTTTTACGTAAGAGAAGAAATCGCAGTTCTGACATAGAAACTGGCTTCTTTTAAACCACATAAATGTAGGTAAGACTCCCAGTGAAATATCTCCTGCTTCTAGACATACAAGCAAAGCAAACCCCAGGGTTTATCAGCTTCCTTCTACCTCATGACATGCCCTGGATCTTTTCTTTTTCTTTCTTTTCTTTCTTTTTTTTTTTTTCCTTAATTTGGGGGTTAGTCTTTTGAATTCATCAGTGGGTGTCTAAGAGTTGGTGTCCAAAACATACTGTCCAGGACCTGTTCATATCAGTCCCGTGAAGAAGCATGTTGTAGACAGAGTTTGAGCCAGTTCCAGCTCAAGCTGAAACCCTGAGCTGTCAAGGAAAAAAGCAACAGCATGTGTCTGACCTTCTTGGAAAGCTACCAGCATCTTCAGCCAGATCTGTATCCCTCCACAAGGGAATTCCCAGAAGACATATATTTTCTCTCCTTGACAAATGTCTCAAATTAAAGAGCAACGAAGGAAAATGGTTGAAGCACCAAGGGTGTGATATTTTAAGAGATTTAACTCGGTCTTTGGCTCTTCTGAGCTACACAGGTCACAGTTTTCTACTGAGAGAACATTTGTCGATCAATTTGTATCACATTAGGGCTCCAAGGGTGATGCTAACAGAATGATCTATTCATCTGAGGTTTAGTGATGAAATGGATGGATTTTTTTTTTCTTTTCAGCTGTATTCATTTTTTAAGCAAGTTCCAGCTATCTTTTGTTGCTCCCTATAGTAGGTGATCCTCTCAAGGGAAGTTTAGCAGGGAAGGTAGGGGTCTGAGTGTTGACACAAGTTCATGTTTATCATGTCCAAGGAAGAGAAGGAATCTTGTAGTCAACTCATGCAGCACAGAGAAGACAATCAAAGGATAGGCTTACTGTGAGGCTAAGTAGGAAGCATTAATATTCTTACCCACTGCTATAATACCCTCCCATTTAAAGTTGTGTCATTTGAAATGCTAAAATTCTTTAAAAGCACCACCTGCAAAGGCTCCTTTTGTCTACATTAGCAAAACCAGCGATACATTCCCTTAAGTTTACATTCTACTTTCACTGTTTCTTTCTTGCAAGTGGTGAAAGGATGCTGAATCTGAATGCAACCATAATAAATTGCAACATTCTTTTATTTTATTTTATATTATTTTCTAACATTCTTAGAAAGGTGTTGAGAGGAGTAGTGCAGGCATTTGAAATTTGATGAATGATAAATAATGTGACTGATCTTATGTCAGGGATTACAGGTGGAGAATTCAACCCTTGCAATGTCTTTTGCTTTGAGTTTCCTTTTTAAATATCAAGAGATTTTATTCATTTGCCTTTATCTGTCAACGTTTATATTGAGGGTTCGTTATCTTCTTTATCGATGTTTGAGTCAATGTGTGTATCTCAACCCCATATTAAATTAATCTAATTAAAATGAGGCTACTATTGACCTTTTCATTTCCAACACTTCTTAGTAAAATAAACAACACTGTCTCAGCTCCCTGCCTCCCACACCTTTACCCTTTCCTTAAAATACCAAAAGTGATGTGACTCAGCCAGTGTACGATGTAATGATAGCAAACATTGATAACATTATGTTTCAGATGTCGGTCAGAAAATGTACTACTATGAATTCAGGTGATCTTCACAGTTGTTTGATTTTATTCTATTGTGAGCCTCTTCCTATAGTTGATAAAAATAAGTGATTAGCTAATTTGGCACAGAGAAGCCAAATAGCTCAAAGATCAAAGACCAAGATCAAAGACCTAGTAAGGGAAAAAATTCAGATTTGAATGCAGACCCTTGACTTCTACCATGTATTCTCCTAACAAAACACTCTACTAGAATTAACTCCAATGGAAAATCAACTTCCTGGTGGAAACAGAGTTCCCAAGTTTATTGGAGGTAATCACTGCAGCGTTCTTATGAGAAATTAACAGATTGTGTTAGGAATAACAAGCTGTTAGACTGTATACACTAGACCAAAGTATTTTTTGTTTTGGTTTTGGGGTACTAGGGTTTGAACTCAGGACCTTCACACTGAGCCACATCACCTGGCTTATTTTATTTTTTATTTTGAGACGGGGTCTCGATAATTTGCTAAATTACACAGGCAGGGCTTGAACTTGTTATCCTCCTGCCACCATCTGCCACAGTGCTGGGATTCCAGATGTGTTCTACCATGCCTGGCCCAAGAGCATCTTTAAAATTTATTTTTGTTAACACTTTTTAATCTTTTGAATGACATAAGATGCGATATCAAGCTGGAACACTGTCTAATCATGGGGGAAATTACGAGCTAGAGAAAGCAAAGTCTATATTAATAATAAAATGTAAATGGTATATATGGATGAAATATGTATATGCCATAATAACTTATTATGTATTTTTGTTTCTTTAAAAATAATTTTGATTACATGTGCTTTAATAATTGCAAGTATAATTGTTACTCTTTCATTTAAAAAAGTCATCTCTATAACACATGCTTTCTAAGAAACTACATCATGTTACTTTTAGCACAGGGGAATTAAAGAAATAGTAGTTTGGACCAAATCCTATGATATCGTCTATATACTGAAAACCTCAAATGTTTTACTATTTTAAATGATAATAAATCAACCTGGGTTGAGAAGAATATTTATTATATTTGGAATTAGCAATAATAAAACCAAATATTGCCTTCTGCAATATTTGGGGTGGAATTTAATGGAAATAAAATGATCTCGTGAAGTATGATTTTTCTGTTTCATACACTGTCATATTTTTGGAACCAAGATCTTTCTAAGATTACATTACTTGAAAAGTTGAAATAACTGCATTCAAGTGTAAATCAGACTATTTTTCCTGGAGCTAATATCACCACTGTGGCCTAGTTTTACCTCTGTAGCCTTTATAAAAAAAATGCACTTGGGCACCGTCTGCTTAAATTTAAAAAAGAAAAAAGGGATTTCTTCTGTCTGCCTAAATTTGAAAACAAGTTCACTTGCAATAAGAAAAGATTTTTACACATAAGACATTTCCTTCAAAAAAGGGGGAAAATTTTTACATCAGCTGCGCTTTTCAGAAATGCAGTACAGTTTTTTTTTTAACCAATGAGCAGCTCTACGGCATCACAATACACTTTAAAAATTAAAGGGTAAATGTGTTTGTTTCACTTTTTTATTTTTTCCTGAGAATCTTTTAAAAACCGAACATGAATCATCACCACTGTGGAAAGAATCTCAATTCCCTCTGGTGTTCAATATTCCCCACGTCACAGAGGGCAATTATTGTGTAATTTACTGAGACATTGGGCTTCGCAACCGCGGACCAAATGGCAGACCTCAAAGAGCAGTCGCAGCTCAGCTCCTGAAACAACATACCTGGACTATATTTAGAAACTTCTGTGTAGACAAAACAATGTATTCTTGGAGGGGAGGGAATAATGAGAAGTGCAGCAGACATTATCTGATTTCACTGTCTATAATGATCATATTAACTAAATAATTGCCAATTCATTTCTTTGTAGCACAAAGCCCAAGGCCAGCATATTTACTTTCAAAGTGAAATGAAGACTCGAGGGTAAGACAGCTTTCCGATGACTTTGGTCTTCATCCATCTCCCTTCCAACATGGTTTTTTTTTTTCATTCCCCAAACTGAGGCAACCATAAATGAGAGCTCTGCTTGGACAATAAATTGAATTTTTCAACTTCATTTGTGGTATAATTGTAAGTGGTTCTATACTCGTTTAGCAGAAAGACAGAGGCTGTATGTCTGTGCAGGGTACATGTGTTCATGGTGTGAGTGTGTGCACAGGGACAGAGGAAAACAAGAGCGTGGATGACACCAACAGTGTTTTTGATACAAAACTAATTATTTTAATGTGTTTAATGTCAATTTAATGTGATAGATTTTAGGTTGTGTTTCAGACAATATCTGGGCTTTGCAACTCAAATATGTGTATGTGTGCCTGTCTCTTCATCTCATTTCCAGAATTCTCCACCAGACTCAGTGTCAGAAACTGGAATTAATGCTGCCATATTCACCCTGCCTCTGGCTTCCTCCATCTGTCCAGCTCCCACTGTGCTGTCAGTGAGTGCTCAAGCAAAACTGCCTGGGCCTATTCTCTGCTTGGAAATCCTTTAAGGCATCCAATCTCTAACCCTGTGACCTGACCTGGCCTCCTCTCATAGTGTTCCCCACAGCTGAGCCCTCTCTGCCTCCCCCATTTTTTTATGCTGGAGATTGGACCCAAGGTCTCACTCATGCTAGGTAAGTGCTCTACCTGCCACTGAGCTACACTCCAGACCTTTTTGTTTTTTATTGTGAGACAATGGGCAAAGTCTTACTAATTTGCCCTGACTGACCTTGAATTTGCAATCCTCCTGCCTCAGCCTTCTAAGTAGCTGGGATTTCAGGAATGTGCCATCATGCCTAGCCCTCATTACTTTTTGAATAATACAAAATTGCTTATAAATTGCCCAGATATGTATTTTGATCTGTTCCATTCTTCATGCCAAACACTGCTTCAACTTCTATTTAACAAACACTTTCTTCTCCACCTCTTTACTGAAACTGGTTAACACCCCATTAGAACTGCTTCACCAGCTTCTCCAGGGAATATTTTCTGCCCTGAAGTTGTCACTTATTTGTGCTCCCCTAGGACACAATCTATATTTATTATAGCATGAAATGCACCAGATCAAAATTAACAAATATGCATACACATTTGTATATATACACAACTTAGGTTTTATATATGCACACATACATGAAATCATACATACATATATTTACTCCTGCATATCTGCACATGCACATGCTACATACACAGCCCTTATATCTCTGGGGCTCTTTCTCAGGACCTAATAATTGGTATATCAAAGGCATTACATGACTGTCGGCAACTGTCTTTCTGTACCAGGGACAGCTTCGTTCACTGTTATACCGGGTGGACCCTCTACTTAGTGAATACTCTGTCTCAGACACCTCTCTGAGGACCACTCAAAGTTTACTTTTGCTCCAGGCTAAAAGCAATACATTTGAGGGAAAACAATAACATGACTTCCACCTTTGAATTTTTCATTTGGTTACATTTTATATTTTCCAGCCCATTTCGAATAACTGAAACGATCACTATGTACACAATTTTGAATAAAAATTTCGGGTGATTATCGCAGATTCTACAGTTGCCAGAAACGAGATATATACATATGTGTGTATATGTGTATATATTGAATAAAAATGAGTTTGGGCTAAAAGTAGAATAGAAAAGTTCACATTCACAGCAGGAAGAACAATTATCAGATTCATGAGTCAGTGCAACTACATTTGAAATACATGTCTCTTTAGACTGTCCTTTCCAGAAAGAAATTGTTATGATTCTGATGGCAATTGACTCTTGAAGGATGATCATTTATTATTCTAAGTAAGACCTTATGCCTTGAAGGTAGTTCAGAACATAAAAAGTGCTGGCTTAGTCTAGTCCCCTGCTGTGAAAGGCAAATAAGTGAAATTCAAATGGGAGGTCACCATTTTCTCATAAGCACAATAATTTAGATGAAAGAAAACAGATAAAATTAAACTTGGCAGCATAAAAATAAATAAGACATTGTTAATGAGTTGACTTCCTTTCTCCAGCTACTGACAAGAACTTTAATATGGCCTGTAATCATAACACTGGCATTTTAGTAGTGTGGTTTGTCCTATATATTTTCTGAATGGCAGCTTGATGCCACATTCTCTGCTAGCTATTTAGGATGTAGGTGTGAAAGATTCAGTCCAGAACTTGGGGGCTTTCATAAATTAATAGGAAGACAATGGGCTCATTCAACTTAAAATGCAGTGTTATAAATGATAAATGTACAAAATGCAGCATGAAAGAGACAAAGAGAAAACATTAGTCCAAGAGTACTTGGATGGCACTGCACTGTGGAAAAGATCCTTCTGTGTTCAATAAATAATACACGGAGCCGGGGATATAGCTCAGCGGCGCAGTGCCTGCCTGGCAAGTGCAATGTCCTTAGTTGGATTTCTGGTACAAAAACAAAAAAAACATGGAAATTGGTTAAGCAGACAACGTGGTAAGAGGTCCAAAAAGAGGCAGTGTAAGCACCACACACTGAGATGCCCATCAAGGTATGGCACACTCAAGAAATTTTGTTTATCTGTATGGCTAGAGTATTGAATGTTTTATAGGGAAGGAGCAAGAAGTGAAGTCATAGTTGTATTCAGATGTCAAATGATGGACAGGTGTGTTCGGAGCCGGGTCCAATTTTATTGTGTCTAGAAAATAACAGTAAATTTGCAAGTAGGAAAATAATGGAATCACATTTGTATTTTATAACAGAAGTATGGGATTATACCTGAATCAGGTTTATATCAGAGACAGCAGGCAATTTTATTGTGGGCAAAGAATAAATAAGGTTGTAAGTAATATTTGGATGCAGAGATAGAACCAGATGGGAGAATCATTTGGAATTAGATGCCTAGACCTCTGAACCTACTGTTATATGAAATGATGACAATGAGAAGAAAATGGTCTTTCCGCAAAGGGACCTAGTGCCATAGGAAAAGAAAGTATTCATTGCATTAAACAAATAAGCCACTATTAAATGAAAAAGAGTATTGTAGTAGAGGAATGCAAGATTAAGGGGTTGAGAAATGAACTGGAGTTGAGGATTGGTAAAGGTGGAGATTATTCTCCCAAAATGCTTTGATGTGAGGAAAATGAGATTGGATAGTCAGAGTCTGATACTTTATTATGACATGATTGTATGGCAGAGGGATGAGCCTGAAGAAGCAGGATGTGTTGGCCAAGTCCTAGAAGGGTGTGGATCCAGATTGCAGCAAGAGGAGAAATTTCAAGAACTTGAAAAGGAGAAATTTATTTTTACCTGATGTAAAATGTGGGTATCCCAATACAATTTTAGGTACAGGTGACATACTTTGAGCTTGTTCCCACTTAATGGTTTCTATTTCTCAATATAGTCAGAAAAGAAATTATTTGCTGAGATAAGGGCAAATCATAACATAGGTGAACTAAAGGAGCTGTGCATTATTTGACGAAATAAATGCCTGAGCAAAGTGAATTGGCTATCGGCACAAATGAAGTTTCAACTTCCTGACTTATTGATTAGCCCTCCCTTCTCTTCTCACCCCTTTTCTCCACTTTGTTCCTCTTAGAGGCAAAAGCAAAACAGAAAAATAAAATTCCAGTTCCTCATGCAGAATACCTTAGCCCAGTGATGGTGAACCTGTAACATGCCTGTCACAATTGCCCCAGGAGCCTAGCATGGGGTATTTAGTATTAATTGCAGTGTTGGCACTTTGTGATAAATAAGTGGATTTGGGGTTGCAGTTTGAGCTCTCGGTCTCTAAAATGAGTTTGGGGTTCAGTGAGGGCAGTGGTTCGCCATCACTGCCTTAGCCCTTATAAGATATCTGAGCATGGTCGGCATCAGCAGTGACCTGACTCGAGCTTCGAAACACATGAAACCATGTCTTGCCTTATCCAGTTCTGGACAAAAGCCTTCCCTTCTTCTTTGGTCCATTCTGTGGAAGGTGGGGATACTGATTGAGGTAAAATAAGTTGTGACTTAAAGCCTCAGCCTATTGTCATCAACTATCCGGTAAGGGTTGGAGTCAGGGTTAGTGCTAAAATTATACACGTTAAAGTCATTATAACTTCTTGATATAAATTAAAGTTATATAAGAAATTCTTTTAAATAAGTTGAGTTTTGGTACCATTATTATTATCTCATCTTTTATTTCATGTAAAAACCCATGGAAATAGCACCTAAGAAGGTTTTAGATGTGAAGTATACTTCTAATTTAAACTTTTAGAAAACACATAGTTACATTTTGCTTTTGTACGAGAGATTGAGCCCAGCCCTTCATATTGTGCTGCATCCTCAATGTTGTTTGTTTGTTTGTTTGTTTGTTTTTTAATTTTGAGACACAGTCTCACTAAGTTGCCAAGTTGCTCAAGTTGGGCTCAAACTCGTGGTCCTCCTGACTCAGCCTCCCTGAATGCAGGGATTGGAAGCATATGTCACCATGTCTGGCTTATAATGGAGGTCTTTTACATTTATTGTGTCTTAAGTAAGCTGAGTTTAAATATCTAAAGCCAAATTCCATTCTAATTGCATTTCTGAACAGTTTTGTTTGAAATATTCATCAACATTCTGGTTCTGAAAGCACAGTAAATGTATAATAATAATACATATAATATATATATCGGTAAATTATCATAATAATTTTATTTATCATGCACAGTGGAACTAAGTCACAAAAGTTGACATAGGGTAAGAAAGTAGAGCAGGTACTGATCACAAAGAGTCAGATTGGAGGGAATATAGACAATTTGACTTATAAAAGTTTTAGACAGTGAAGCGTACAGTATTTAACCTTCAAAAGGACCTGGATAAAGATATATGACTGTGTATACCACTTAAAATACCTAAAACCCTGACTTAAATTTGTCTTTCAAAATAAGTACTGCTCAGAATGCATTATAACTTCAGAGCAGACTGAAGATTAACAATTTTATCCAATTTTGTTTCCAGGGCAAGGCAATCTGTCTGCATTAAATGTTGGTGTAGAAGATGTGATAATTACTCAACTATAAGGTAAGAACTATGTGAAGATATTCACAAGTATTAATACCAGTTTTTCTCCTTTTGAATTGCTGAAGTGGCTTTCATAAGGCTATCAAGATTCATTAAAATTCTAAACTCTTCCTCTCTATTTTTACTTTCTAAATGGAGAACAAATATCCTTAGATGGCTGTAGTGTATCATTTTGCAGCTATGCCTAACAAATATTTTAACTTTAGTGTAACTTTAACCTGTTTTTCCTCCATAAATTAGCGTTAAAGTATGCATGCACTCGGTTGGCCATTCACGTCCAAGAGACCCCTCCAGGAGAAAAGAATCTCTGCAAAGCTATCAAAATGATGAGACCCACTAAAAGTGCCTCATGCACTCCACTTTCTCCATGAAAACAGCCAACTAAAGATGTTAAGCAGATCCAGGCATGAAGCTCATCGACTACACAGAAGCATTAAAACTTCTAGGAACTGAGACTATAAGCCAATAAGAGAGCAGTGAGACACACTGGAGAAGGGAACTGGAGATGTATCAAAGAAAACATATTCTTTCTGTATTTCACCGCTGACGTAAACATTACAAAAGCTGGCTTCAAGTTATGCTTCTACATATTTATGACACCCTGGGTATTTGATTTCTTTGTACTCTTTGTTGCTACAGTGAAAGATTATGCCACCTAATCTCTAGTTATTTTCAATTTCTATTATTTATAGTACCTGTGTCCTTAAATATAAGTTCAAGCACATTTAAAATGTCAGGGAAAATATTTTTAACGATATGCATAAAAGCCGCCCACCAAAGGCTGAATATATACCTCTCCTAACACAATGCGTCACTTTGTACTGTTACTATTTATTTATTTATTTATTTATTTGTGTGTGTGGGTACTGGGAGTCGACCTCAGGACCTCACGCCTCACAGCAGGCGCTTGTGCCGCTAAGTGATATTATTGGCCCTTTTTTTCCTTTACGTGGTCACTGGGAGTAGAACTCAGGACCTCGCGCTTGCCAGGCAGGCACTTATGCCGCTGAGCTACCTCACCGGCCCTGTACTGTTACTATTTAAAACCTTTCTCCTCTGTAGATCTTGTCCTTGGAGACAAAATATCACTCTTGGGTTGTTCAGAACCTACTCACATGCCTACCACTTAAATTTCTCATCTAAAAAAATACTAACACACACACACACACACACAAAAATGCACAACTCATTTTCCATCTTTGCATTTTTCTATAATACATGGTTATTACCATGACCATCAACTTTTTAATCATTATCAGCTTGATAGTTGTAATGATTTTGGGTATATTTAATGAATTTTTCCTGCTTGCTAGAAGCTATCTTTAGAGTTTTCCTTAGTCCCTGTACCTTTGGTCCAGGTTCTTTCTCACCTCTTCTCTGTCCTGCCCTGTGCTCTGTGCCCTGGGATTTTGCCTTTTGTGCATGGCATGCCCCCAGTTACCCTTTGTCTTTTGGATTCTAGCAGTTATAGTCAAATGCAGGCACCACAAAGGGATTGAAAGCAGAGAGAACAGGATTATACACTTCTTCTGCTTCTCCCTGTGTAGATACCCCGTCTCTGGCAGGGACTATCTCCTTATAAGACTTGTGCTCCCACTGAGGTGACCCGTTTCCGTGGTTCCAGGTCTTAGCTTCTTCTGATGCCTATTATCATTCTATATTCCTTGACCTAGAATGACTTCCCACAGTTGCTAAATCTCTGCACCCTTTACTGTGGCTTTATGAGCCCTTTGCCCACCTTCACATCTGTGAGTTATCCCCCATTCAAAGGACCTCCATTTTAATACCTGTGAACTCTGTTTCCTGGTAAGATCCCAATGGACTAAAACAGATATTATAGTAAAGACATAAACATAATATAAATGGGTGTAATAAAGAAAATTAATACAAAATTTAAGAGTATGTGTAATATCCATGCTTTCATTTGCTTAGTTAGTCATATAAAGAATATGTTTTTCCATTGATCATTTTAATTGTACAGATAATTGATACGTAGAAATGTTAAGTAATTTTTCTAAAGTCACATAAATTTTCTGGGCTTTTTTGGATGTGGTTTGTTTGTCTGTTTGTTTTGTTGTTGATTGTAAGGATTGTTGGTCCCTATCTACTCCTTTGTGGGGAAAACCTCTGGTCACTACTGTTAGTACTCATAATTTACAACTTTTGAAGGCTTCATACTCTGAGTTCCATCACATCCCCCATTACTATATTAATCTCCAGGGGAAAACGTCATATTTTTCCAAGACCTTCTATACTTTTAGGGTTTAGTAAATAAGCAATCCCTAATTAGCTATTAGATTGTCTGTTGTCAATGGTTATAAACCATTGGCGTTAGTTTGTTGGTTGGTTGGTTGGTTTAAAGCTCTTGGTAAACTTACTCTTTGCCTCTAATTTAGTCAAGCAGTTCTGGCAATAAAGTTGGAGTAATTTTTTTTTTCTTTCAGCTGCTCCTCCTTGCTTGGTGCACATGGGTTTGGCATTTATTTTTCCTCTCAGTGGGAACACTCAGAACTGTGGGTGGCCTCTCTCCTGTTTAAAATGGAGTAGAAGAGGAAGCATGGTGCTTTCTCAGTGAAAAAGAGAACATCTGTTCTGCTCCATAGAGAATAAAATTTGAGTGAGAACAGACCCAGGGAGAGTTCATTTGTCCCCTCCACTGCCCCTACTCAACAAACCCATTTTTTTTCTCCATATAATGGTCCCCAAGCAGACAGGGAGGCAGCTTCTCTACCTTAAATCATATGCTCTTCCTGCCAGGTGGACACACTTCAACACGGCATCATCAGTTATTGGTCAGTGAACTTGTGTTCCTTTGTTGTTTGGGATTGCCAAAGGAAATAAGAAAAATTTTGTTGAGTTATCCGTCTTTCTATCTATTTTCCCTTCTCTGAGAAAGAGGGATTTCTCTTGTACCAAGTGTACTCTTCGTCCCTTTTCTCCTCAAATCTCTGCCATTTCTGCTTAGCTTTTTTACAAGAGCCACCAACATCACCTTCTTCTAAATGTAATCTATACAGCTCACTAAAATGTAAAATATTAAATTATGCCCAAAATTACTACCATCTAACAGCCTATTTCTTCATTTTCCTCTACAGCAGAACTTTAGAATCTCCGTAATCTATACATTTTCTGAAATTGCTCATCTCCCAATTCACTCTCTCTGCACCCACCCATCAGCCTGACTCAGAATTTCCACAGAGGACTCACAAAATTCTGGCCCATGCACTTTCTCAACAAAATGCAGTTTTCAGTTGTGTTGCCACACACCTTATCTACATGATTTGCCCATCTTGACACTTCCTTCATATTCCATCTCCCTTTGAACACTATGACAACTTCACTTATGATCACTTTTGAAACCTCTGTGGTCATCCTTAATCTTTTCCATGAACATCTCTCCCCGTCCGTCTGTTAAATAATAACAACCCTCAGTGTTCTCTCGAGAGCAGTTCTTTCTGGTACTGCAAAGTTCTGAGCTCAGCATCCTCCGACACTTGACAGAGACCACAAACTAAACACAGTCGGGGCGCATCCCAGCATGTTTTCCAGAGCAAATATGCCCTGCTTCCCCAACCTCCCTTTCTCTATAAATTATACCATCCTGTTTTCAGCTGCACAAAACACAAACCTGCAAGTGATGCTAAACCCTTCCTTTCCCTCACCTTCCCTTATCCAAAGTGCCCTTAGGTTAACAATCATGTCTGCTAAGTTCCCTGGACTCCATCTTACCCTGTGTATCTCAGGATATCTGCTTTGGTTCAAATCCAAGCTTCTCTTGAATATGTCAAGAGACTTCTGTTAGTCCCTTAACTTTCGTATACCTGTACTCTATCTTCCAGGCTGTAGCTGTGATCATTGCAAAACTTATACATGCTTTTGGAATAAACTTGGAGTGTCCTGGAATAAACTCCATCAGAGATTTTGATCTTTTTCTTTAGCTCACAGCAGTACTTCCCACCATAAGCTATCTGGTGACCCAGGGGTTCAGTATGGGTGTCGCACTGTGACATTTGCATGCTCTCCCATCACCATGCCCTTACTCCTTGCCATTTGCTCTACTGAGAGTGGCCTTTCCCTGTCGTATTCCTTTTTTTGTATCCTTTTTAGAACCTTATTTTTATTTACAGTAAAGATTTAAAGCCACTAGGTGCTCTCCCCGGCCATCACAGAATTAGTTAAATTCCCTTCTTTGGGCTCTTAAAACTTTTTGGGTGTGTTGTCCTAGAGTACATGCACATTCTAGAGTTAATTTGATCTATTTGCTTAGGTACTGGAGAGTTCCTTCTTTTGGCTCTTTGTCTATCAATATTTTATCTGTAATACTGAGTTCAGATATGGACTCATAACAGTTTTCAAATGTTGATAGTGGAAGTAAATTGTTAAGTGAATTGTGTCGTAGCTGGCTTCTCTGGTCATAGAGGAGCGAGGTTTGGGAGGAATTTATAAGTCAGTGTAAAAAGCGTTTTCATCAGTCACACCAGTACCTTCTGTGAACTCTTCCCTGGAGTCACAGGGTTTTGATGGTTACAAGAAAGATAGATCTTTCTCTACATAACCACCTTTCAAAATATGAGTGATTCTAGTTTAGAAAATAGAGTAACCCTAATTTTGTGTATTCCAGAAATCAATACGTTTACTCTAAGGAAAGAATATTTTATTTTACCCACTTAAAATGTTACAATATTGTTTACTATGTCTTTGATTCTGATATTCTAAGATACACAAAATAAAACACTACACGGTTAAATGTCAGATTGTACGATAACGCCAGTATGAAATGAGGAAATGTTTTGTTTTTGTTTTTGTTTCGAAAATAAATGAAATTGTACAACTATGGTTCTTTGTAACTACCTTATTTCACTTGGCATTATGTTTTCCACAGTGCATCTATGGTATAGAATGTAACAGCTCTTCATTTCCTCATACTGGTAAATTATATTCAATGGCATGAATATGGCATCCATTCATCACTTCATAGGCCTTTGGGTTGTTTTCCCCTTTGAGCTCTTATAAATGCAGTCGCTATTAATATTTGTGTGCATGTTTTCATTTCTCTTGGATATATACCTAGGAATGGAATTGCTGGATCATATGCTACCTATATATTTAAACTTTTGAGGATCTGCCAGTTTTACAAAGTGGCTTTACCCTTTTATATTCCTTCCATCAGCATGTAAGTTTTCTGATTTCTTCACATGATCACTAACACTTTATTTTTGTCCTTTTTGTTATAGTCATCCTGATGAATGTCAAATGGGATAGAATCGCAGTTTTAATTTTCACGTCATTAATGACTAATGAAGATGAAAATTTTTCTATGTGTTTATTGGCCCTTTGTATATTTTCTTTGGAGAAATGTGTACCCAGTCCCTTTAGCTATAATAATGTTGAACATATTTTCATTTGATGAATAATGTTTTTCGAAATGTTTATTCGGGTACATTCCTCACTGTGTTTTGAATGTTTTTAGAAATATTTATTCAGATACATTCCTTATTTTAAATTTTGCTACTTGCCTTTTCATTATCAAGTTGCAAAGATTCTTCCTATATTATAGTTATACATGCCTTGCCAGCTATACTATTTGCATATATGTTCTCCCATTCTGTAGATTGTGTTTTAACTCGTATCTTTCGCAGCAGAGAAGTTTTCATTTTTGATGAAGTACAATTTATCTCTTTTGTTTTTCTTTTGTCACTCTAGTTTTATTGTCATATGCAAGATGGTTTTGTTTAACATTAAGTCCTGAAGATTTACTCCTATATTTTCTCCAAAGCATTTTATAATTATAGTCCTTACATTTAGGTGGATGACCTATATACAGTTAATTTTTGTTGGTTTCCATGCTGAATTCTTTTCAGTACATTTGTTAAAAATCAATGGACTATAAAAGTGAAGGTACGTTAGAGTTCTTAATTCTATTCCGTCGATCTGTATGTCCATCCTTAGGCTATAAGCACAAGGTTTTCTTTGCTCTGGCTTTGTGGTTAGTTTTGACATCATAGAATGTAAATCCTCCAACTGTGTTCTTTTTCTAAATTGTTTAGGCTATCCTGAGCCCTTTGAATTTCCATATGAATTTTAGGAACAACTTGTCAATTTCTGGAAACAAAGCATCACCACAAAATGCCAAGAAACATGCAACAAAATACAACAGCCTCCTGGGAGCTTGATAGGAATGACAATGAATTTGTAGATCATTTTGGGGCAAATTATCACCTTAAAAATATTTATCTCATAATATATGACTATAAAATGCTTTTTTGATTGTTTAGATTTTTAAAACAATGTCTTTTATTGGTGAACTGTAGTTTGAATCCTATAAATTTATACTTTTTTGGTGGTACCGGGGGTCAAACTCAGGGATGCTTCACAGCTCAGCTACAACTTCAGTAGTCTTTTCTCTTTTTTAAATTTTGAGACAGGGTCTCACTAACTAGCCAGGCCAGGACTTGATTCATGATCTTCCTGCATCAGCCTTCCAAAGTGCTGGGATTAGAGGCCTTACTCAGTATGCCCAAATGAGTTTGTATTTCTTTTGTTAAATATATTTCTAAGTATTTTTTTTTTTATGTTTTGTGAGTGGTATTTTCATAATTTTACTTGAGTTATTATATTACTAATATATAAAAATAAAATTGATTTTGCTTACTGACCTTATATAGCACAACTTTACTGAATCCATTCATTAGTTCTAACATAGTTGTAGTGGGTTTTCCTTGGATTCACCAGAATTTTTTATCCACAAGCTTGAGTCATTTACAAATGGAGGGAGTTTTGCTTCTTCCTTTCCAGTCTAGATGATTTTATTTCATTTTCTTCCCTGCTTGCCCTGGTTAGAATTTCCAGTGGATTGTTGGATAGAAGTAACAAGTATAGACATCCTTATCTTGTTCTTAATCTAAGAGAGAAATTTTTCAGGCTTTTACCATTAAATGTAGTGTTAGCTGTGGGCTTTTTATGGATGCCTGATTGTAAGCTGAAGAAAGTTTTCTTCTGTTCCTTGTATGTCGAAAGTTTTAGCATGAAAATATACAGTACTCCAAATGGTTGTGCCTTATCCATTGTGATCATGTCTTCTTTTTTCCTTTTTTAAATATAATGTGTTTAATTTATTAAAAATCTCATGTTGAACCAATCTTGCACTGCTGTGTACATTGAATCCTACTTATTCACAGTACATAATATTTTTTCACATGCAATATTAAGTGTATTACTATTTTGTTGAAGATTTTTGTGTCTACATTCATAAGAGAAAAGTATCTGTAATTCTGGTTTGTTTTGTTTTCTTTTGGTGATGTCTTCATTTGAATTTGTTTTTAGGGTGAAAACCTTATAGAATGATTTAGAGCTGTTCTTTATCTCCCTTCTTTATTTTGAATAGTTTGTGAAGATTTGGTGGTCTTTCAGTTTTTAGTAGAATTCCCCCATGAAGTTATCTGGCTTAGGCATTTCTTTATGGGAAAATATTTGTAATACAATCTCTTAATTTTTGTATTTTTTTTTGTGGGTACCGGGGTCGACCTCAGGACCTCGTGCGCCAGCAGGCCCCCGTGCTGCTGAGCGATATCACCAGCCCTTTTTTCGTATGTGGGATCCGGGAGTCGAACTCGGGCCCTCTCGCTTGCCAGGCAGGCGCTTACGCCACTGAGCCATCTCACCGGCCCAATTTTTGTAATTTGCATTAATCAGCTTTCTGTTACAGTTACATGATGCCTGAGAAAATCAACCGAAGAAGGGAGTGGTTAACGGGCATAGTGGCTCACACCAATAAACACTGATGCTTGGAAAGCTGAGACAGGCAAATCAAAATTTCAAGGCCAAACTGGACACTTAAGAAGATCCTGTCTTAAAATAGAATTTAAAAAGAGACCTGGGGATGTAGCTTAAGGGTAGAAATCTTAACTTGGAACATACAAGGCCCTGGATCCAGTCCCCTGTACTGCAAAATAATTATGGCCTGTGTGTGAGCGTGTGTGCGTGTGTGTGTGTGTGTGTGTATGTGTGTGTGTGTAAGAATGGTTTACTTTGGCTCAGAGCATGGGAGGTTTCAATCCATGATCAGTTGGCCACACTGCTTTTGAACCTGTGTCAAGGTAGCACACTGTGATGGGGAGCACATTGTAAAACAAAGTTGTTTACCTCATGGCATCTGTGCAGTGAAGCGAGAGGAAAAGCCTGGCATCCCCTGTACCCCTTTAAGTATACACGCCCACTGATTGAATTCTTTTTCCCACTAGACTCTTTCACCCTTTAAAGCTTCTGCTCCCCCCAGGAGCATTACATCCTAGCAGCCAAGCCTTTAACACATGAGACTTAGGGGAACAATTATCCAAACCATGGCATACTTCTATTCAAGTTTTTTTTTTTTTTTTGTGGGTACCTGGGGGTCGACCTCAGGACCTCACGCGCCAACAGGCACCCGTGCCGCTGAGCAATATCACCGGCCCCTTTTTCGTATGTGGGTTCCAGGAGTCGAACTCGGGCCGTCGCGCTTGCAAGGCAGGCGCTTAGGCCGCTGAGCCATCTCACCGGCCCTCAAGTATTTTTTTGAGACTCTTCAGTGGTTTGTGTCTTCCAAGAATTTATCTCTTTTATCCAATTCATCTAATGTTTTAATGTATTGATTTCTTAGCTGTTATGAAAATATTAAAGAAATGACAAAAATGAAGTTTAAAAGACTACATAAATAATACTACATGTAATTTTATACAGAAAAGTTTAAATTAAGGTATATTTGGTAATTAATTTCAATTCGTCTTTAATGCTAGATTAATTTCCTGATGTAATAATGCACAAGCGATCTTCATTACCCCTTAAGCTCTGTACTCTGTGTAACCACAGTCCTTATGTTCTACATGTTTCTTTCCGTTCCTGGCCTTCTTATCTACTTTTACCCCTGGTGGTAGAGTCCTACCTTCTATCGCATCCTCCCTGGATAACCTCAACACTCTTCTGATTGGTTTGCCTTTGTTTTGCTCTTGAGTATATTTAAACAGCACTACATGAAGACCATTTCTTCAGGTTCTTCGTTTATTCCCTTAAAGAAAGTGAACAAAATCAACTTTTGAAACTTCGTTGCATAACAAAAATATTTCCTATTCCACACAAAAGTGATGTCTCTGCTTGTGGAGTATGGACATTTCTATCACAGTGCTTCAGACACAACTCGCTATTGGCCAGAAATACTCCAAATGCTACTATAAGCATAAAAAAGAAAGAAGAAAGAAAGAAAGAAAGAAAGAAAGAAAGAAAGAAAGAAAGAAAGAAAGATCTAACAGTGCAAAAATGCTACTACGAGCCCCTTAAATCAAATGCAACAGAAGCACAGGCACAGCCACAAGCAAGAGCCTGAGAGAAGAATCCAAATCCTTCAAAGATAGCTAATAATAAAATATGAAAAATTATAAACATTTGCATATATTAACTCAAATATTTTTTATTTACGGAAGTGGTATATTGAAGTCATTTTCTTTAACTCAAATTTTGAGAAGAGAGAATTTGAGAATCTAGAGTAATAACTATTTTGAATATAAAATGAGATTGCAGGTACTGTGTGCTTGTCAAGATAAGATTGAACATAATCCTGTTTTTTTCTCCTTCCACTAGAACTTTAGGTTAATTTAATCTTTGAATAATTGCTAGTATGAAAAATAGTATATTTTTCCATCTTTATAAAGTGGCAAAAAATGCCAGTGTTAAATTATCAGTATATTAATTTTGAATATTTATATATTTCTAATTTTTGATTAAAATATTTAATTAATATTTCAAACATTTAAAAATTTTACTTTAAAAATATCTCACCAAAACAAAATTTCATGAGCAGTTTAATTTTCAATGTATTTTTATATTACATATCTTAAGATAAATCACTGTATCAGATGAACTTTATTCTAAATCATCTTAACTATAGGACTTTACTAATTTTTTTTTTTTGTGGGTACCAGGGGTCGACCTCAGGACCTCGCGCGCCAACAGGCACCCGTGCCGCTGAGCGATATCACCGGCCCCTTTTTCGTATGTGGGATCCGGGAGTCAAACTCGGGCCCTCGCGCTTGCAAGGCAGGCGCTTACGCCGCTGAGCCATCTCACCAGCCCCTAGGACTTTACTATTTACCTATAACATATGAATCTTTTTATCTTAATCATACAGTTGAATCAAAGACTCAAAATGGATTGCAGTAGGCGTGTATCACTCTGCTTTCCATCCCTAAAACAAAATATCTGAGGCTGGGAATTTTGTAATTAAAAGAGGTTTTATTAGCTCAAATTCCTGGGGCTCCAAGAGTGGTGTTGGCCTCCACTTGGCTCTGATGAGGATTTCACAGTGAGTTGTGTCATCTTTGTGGGATTCATGAGGAAGAGATACATGGCCACACAGAAAGCCAGAGACTGGGAAGAGGACAGTCAAGCTCTTTTTCTAACAACCCATGAAAACTACTTTAATCCTTTCTGAGGGCTCTGCCTTCAATGACCTAATCACCTCCGATAGGCCCAACCTCTTAAAGGCTCAACCACTTTTTAATACTACCATGCTAGGGACCATCTTCTTGTACATGAATCTTAGGGGGAGCAACCATATCTCAACAATAGCAAACCATGATGTTTGGTTTTATTAAGATTTACTATTACTTGTGGCTATGTGCTATGGCCCACATCTGTAGTCCTTGCTCTTTGAGGAGTTGAAGACAGGAGGATCACAAGTTTGAGTTCCACATGGACATCTTAAGTGAGACCTTGTCTCAAAATAAAATGATCAGCAGATATAACTCAGTACAAAGAACCTGGGCTCAATCCTCAGTACCACACACACACACACACACACACACACACACACACAATTTGATATTGCCAATGCTATTTTGCTGTCTATATGGAGAAAATTTCATTTCTTAGAGTAAAATCTCCCTTATCTTCATTTGCCTCCTTTCGGAAGTTTTTATTAATTAAAACACGGTCACAGTAAATTTGCAGAATATCAGAAAAAACTGCTGAAGAAATGAGAATCAAATTTTGTTATCTCTTCTTCATTGCCCATAGAGAATGTGTACTATTCAAACTTCCACGTAGATTTACACTAATAGTTCAGTCTTTAAGGCTTGGTATCTGAGAAAGCTACGTTAAAGTTGTAACACTATAGTTTATACTAGAAAAACATGCGACCTACTGTGTACTATGGCGTTATTATCTATATATTGGAGATAAAAATATCTTCTCTATAATGTTGATACATTAAGTTAGACAACAATGTAGTACCTCGTACTCATTGACTGGTTATAAGCACAATTTTCATTGTTAATATTAATGAATAAATAATTTTTATGTTTAACTCTTAAGATTTTTTCAGAAATGGAGTAAATAGCTACAGCTATAATTGGACCTAAATAGAGCAAATCATGAACTTCATAACAATGGTATTTATGATGTGGTTATTGTTAATCATCTTTGATCAAGCATATGCATACACCATCTGATTAAAATTGTCAATTAGCAAGAATATATAGAAACTGAGATATTATTTTTAGCCAGAAAGGTATGTGTTGGCTGAAATAGTACAGACTATTCTACTTAAGGACTATGTACAGTAATCTCAAACTACTTCTAAATCCAGGAGAAACGTATGTCAACAAATGCATCCCCAAGTCTACATTCACCTTTCACCAGATATGTTGATTATAAAGGATAGCATTAGGGTATGTGTGTGCATGTTGATTATAACCTAACCTTAGATAATTAGTGGCTAGGTAATTATTGAACAACTGAACCTGAAATGAGTTTTAGTCACCAGGTTGAATGAATCACCAAGCTGACTGAAAAGGTGTCAAGAAGCCAGATGTCTGCTTGTCAGTATAATAAAAATATCTTTTGCTGTTTGCTTTTTCTTTAATAAAATTCAATCTTCAGTGCAGCCACAGAGAAAGGTGGGAAATAAAAGGCTTGTAAAAAGAGTTATTCTGAGCTGGGGTGTGAAGCTTTTTGATACAGTGGTGGTGATCTAATACGCAGAGGGCTCATGGTTCAATCCCTAGCACTAAAAAAAAGCCATTCTTGGATACAGGATAGAGTTCTTATCAGAAGTAAGAGATGAGGCAACCTATTTCAAGGTTCTTAAAAAATTTAGGAAGAAGGAAGAAGCAGGAGAAAGAAGAAATGGGAGAGGAGGAGAAGGGGACATAGAGAATTAAGATGAGTCATGTACATGTACCCATTCGTCACTATGACTATATTGATTATGTACTGAAAACCTGTACTAATAAAAATTAAAAATGAACTTTTAATTCTATTCACGATGTGGAAATTGAACTTTTAAATCTGTTTAGATTCATTTAATATAGAAAAAATAAGTAGTAGCTTTGAACCTTTCCACTTCTAATCTTCTGCATGACATTTAGCTAAGAGAGTCATCAGTAAAATATTGTGGTAGGCCAAATGTAGAATTCTTTTCATCACCACAACTCTATTATACTTTTCCACTGTTTAGTCACATGTGTTATTTCAACTTCATTATTAACATACCACTATTTGAAAAATTCAAGCATATTTTCTATTTGTATATGGAGCAATAAGGAATGAGGTACATGAGCAGAAAAGTGTCTTTCTGGTTGAAGGTCAAAGACGGGGAAGACCTGTCTTTGAAACAGAGAGGAAATTAACCTGCAATCCAGGTAAAATTAGTTTTCTGGGGCAGGATAACCTATTTGGCCAAGGATAGATTAGGAGTCAATTCCTCGGAAGATCTCTGCTGCAATCTATTTACTTTATAAGCACTAACTAAAATTTACTTTGTATAACGTGAGTGCATATTGTGTGTAAATGACTTATTTTCTTAAAGACCTCATGAAGAATAATATCCCTACTTTATATATCACAGAAGCAAAATTCACCTAAGTTAATTGGTAGAGCAGTTCAGGGTTACTTAAACTAAATCTGTAGTCAGAACAAGATGGAATGAGTGGATCACCACAAATATGTGTGTCATCATTTAGAGACAGGGCTTTGGAATACAAATTCTCACTCAAATTTTCAAAGGAACAAACTGTCAATACATGCAACGACTTGACTGAATTTCAAGGCATTCTTTAAAAAAACAAAGCTATAGAGGTAGGAAATGGGTCAGTGATTTTCAGGGGTGTGGGTGGTGTGTGGCAATTAGGGAACGGCACATGAGAGTTTTGTAGGGTGATGGAATTGTTCTAGATCTTTTTTTGCTCTAGTTTTGTTTTGTTTGAGATCTTGATTGTGGTTATTACATGAACCAATATGTGTGAGAAAATTCACAGACTGTATGTATATACACAAGAGATAACTCTGCTCTATTTAAAAAAATAAAGCAAAAATTTTGTGAAAAATAAAAAAAAAATAATAATTTATCTTAGTTTTAAGCAAGACAAGGATGTATGAAACAGTCCCTCTTCTCAAAGAAACAACGATCATGTTGGACACAGAACAAAAACCAAGATCCATGGAAGAAGAAAGATGTCAATAAATACACTGCAGTTAAAACTGATAGAGATATCTATATAGTTGGGGGAATTCTTTTTTTTTTTTTTTTTTTTTTTGTGGGTACCAGGGGGACGACCTCAGGACCTCGCGCGCCAACAGGCACCCGTGCCACTGAGTGATATCACCGGCCCCTTTTTCGTATGTGGGTTCCGGGAGTCGAACTCGGGCCCTCGCGCTTGCAAGGCAGGCGCTTACGCCGCTGAGCCATCTCACCGGCCCCTAGTTGGGGGAATTCTTAAAAGTTTTATGGAAAATCTGGCATCCGAAATAGAAAAAGAATGGTCAGTGGGAAAGAAGTCTCAAAGAAATAGAGGAAAAATAGTAGAAAACAGTCTTATCTTTTAGGATGGTGGTAAAGATAGACTGTGACAGGTGGAGACTCTGCCACATCAGATGGAGGATGACTGGAAGAGGGTTATGTTTGGGAGTGTTTGCCTCAAACTTTTCTATTCTTCCACTGCTAGAATCACTGGTACCAAAATTGCCTTCTCTCTGGCCCAGGCATTTGAGCATACATCAGGACTCATCTGGGTGCTGGCCTCAGTTACTTGTTTCTCTTTGTATTCTGCAACCTCCCACTCCATGTGTAGGGTTGACCTGATACCTAAAGAGCTCAGGAACCCATAATTACTCATGGGCTTGTGGTTGGCTTGACTCCAGAAAGCAGGTTTGGCAGACAGATTGCCCTGCTACAGATATAATACAGATATCATTTGTAGATCTGTGTGAAATTGGACAACCTGCATTGTACCAAAGACATGATTCTCCACTGTATCAAATTAGATACAGGCTGAGTTCAGAGCTCTGGTCAAAAGTCAATGTTGATCCCAAGTCTTGAGTCAGGTGTGTGTAAAACATTATGAGAAAATGCACAAAAGACTTGAAAAGATACTTCAAAAAGGCAGATTCACAAATGCAAGTGTGCACATGTACAAGTGCTAGATGTCATTAGTCATTGGAGGAACATAAGTTAAAATCCCAACAAGGTATCACTACATGACCATTTGATTGGTTAAAGTAAAAATCATGCAACACCAAATGTTACTGAGAATGAGAAACAACCAAGACACTCAAACTTTACTGTGAAAACAGTAAAGGCAACCACCATTGTGTCAATCATTGTGATATTTTCTCATGAAGTCACACACACACCTTGTCTTTAACCCAGCAACTCTGCTCATAGGAATTAACCCATTAAAAAAAAGAATATATATTGTGTTAGTTGCTTGTCTCTTTGCTGAGACAAAATACTCGACACCCAAGTAAAAGGGGAAAAGGTTTATTTAGCTCACAGTTTGTAGAGTTTTCAGTCCATAGCCAGCTGGCTACAAGGCAGGGTGGTACCACAGACATGCATTGCAGAGGAGAAACAGTTTGTGGCGGGCAGAAGGTAACAAAGCAATCAAGTGATGACCATAGCTCTTTCTATCCCTTATATCTTTTCCAAGCTGGTTAGGGCAGGTAGCACTCACACCCTTAATCCTAGTGCCCTTGATCCTAGCATTGCACCATGAATCAATCTCAGCAGCACACACTCTAGATCCAGCCACCTCTGAAAAACCCCACCTATGACTACATGAGGCTTTGGGGAGGGGATATCTAGACACAAGCCATAACATGTGTATCAAAAATTTATGTAAGAATGTGCATAAAAGTTTTATTTATAATAGATGAAAATTAAAGTCAAATGTTTATCAAGAAAAAATTTAAACATATTGAAGAAGCGTATCAAAATTAAACACCCCATAGCAATAAGTGTGAGCATTTGACATTTGTGATAACAAGAATGAATCTCCCAGGTGACATTACACTGAGTTAAGGAAGCTGGGTGCAAATGAGCATATACTGTACCGTTCAATTTATATGAAATAATGAGTTGGCAAAATTAATGTATGGTGAAAGAATTTAGAAAATTGCTCCCTCTGAGATGGTGATAAGAGTTGGGTGGTAAAGACTGACTGAAAAGGGGAAGGGGGTTTCATAGTGGTAATGGCAATGTCATTTTCTTGATAAGGATATGGGTTACATGGCATAGGATTTGGTTAAAACTTAACAGCTGTATTTTTCGATGTAGGTAAATTATACTTCAATAAAAATTTACAAAGGAAATCTACTTAAAAAATTTGAAGTGACAAAGAACTCATTGTTATTATAAAGAACTTATTATATTATTATTATAAAGAATAATATTTTCATATTATTATAAAGAACTTATTCTTATAAAGGACTTTAATAAATTCTCTACTATTCTCTCTAAAATCTATTCACAAAACTTCTGTTTCATTTTTACAACCGCTTACTTACAACACATCTGACAGCTGATAAAATACATCATGGACATGCACCTGAGAAGTAGTAATCTCAATAATTCAAGTTTTAAAGTCCTTTGCTGTCTCTTCTTTTTATCTCTCCTTCCTTCTAGCTTGACTAAAGGCCTAAAAAACTAAATTCATTGCATGAACTCATCACTTGGAATGCACAGCTAAAACAATTGCACATAAAAGTAAAGTTAAATCTCAACACGGGTTTTTCTTATGCATGTGGCAGAGATTAACAACTACACTGGACTTACATTCTCAACTACTCCTTCTAGCTAACAATCACGCCACATTGTCACACCATCTACCATCTCCTGAGGATAAGAAAATGTCCACATTTATCAGACTCTTTTCATGACACTGTGCAGATTTGATGAATAAAGACAGTGTTCAGAATAAGTGATGGTAAAATTCTTACAACAAGATAATATTAAAGGAATAGCCACATTTTTTAGATGCTTCCAATATGCTGTGTTTTGAGTAAAGACATCCTCTCAATGTCTCAATTTAATCTGTTTCAGTTTTTGTAAATTGCTCTAAGTTGTGCAACTAAACACTAAAAGGATGTCGAAAATTTAAAAACAACAGTGTGTGAATATAAAATCCTTTGCCCTTCTTAAACTTACTTTGTTACACTGAATATATTGAAAGAATGAAAAGATATTTATATATGCATTCTTTCATTCATTCAACAAGTACTTAAGGAGTGCTTAGTATATATTGGCAGCATTGTGTTAGGAGTAAAGTCTTAAAAACCAGTAAGATACAACCTTTGCCTTCAGGGAGCAGACAGTCATGGGTGGGTGAATAACTGATGTATTATAATAGATGTATATATCAGGCAAAGTGGTGAAAGGACTCTCAGGAGATGAACATGAATTTTCTCTTGGAAGATACTTTTCTGTCTCATTTTCCAGGGTTATTTTCCATGAGGCAGGTATGTTTTGGATTAGCAGCAATGAGCCCCACAGCCATGTGTTGTTTTAGTGGTTGGAGTGTAACATAAAGTGAAAACCATAAGTTCAAAGTGTCTGGCTGTTTACAGGAATACCACCTCCAGAGAACTGGCACTTGAGTGTGAGATTAGTCGTCTGTATTAACTCTCCAGATAAACACTTGCTTGTTAGGTATAACACAGTCTATACATTTCCTCACAAAAATTGTTCTCAAGTTGAAACGGACTATCTGAACTAGGGTAGATTTCATAGGGTATATTTAGAAAGAGGCAAGTTGCATAAGTTTTTTTATCAGAACTGCTCAGGGGTTTTGAGCAAAGCCACAGCTCAAAAGCCTAATCCTGAATCCTCAGTGCAAAGAGATTTCACCAGTTCCCAGGTATTTTCCATGGATTCTCTTCAGCCAGGCTTCCGCAACTCTAAACAGCCTAGTTGGCTCCTGGCTGATTTGTTATTTTGTGTGTTGATTTCTAAACCTCACACCTGCCAGGGTGTCCTCTGATTCCTTTATTTGTGAAACTTGTCTGTATCATTTTGTGGGGTGAGAGAATGAGTGCCTGAGTAAGACATATCCATAAGAACAAATCTATAGGTGAGAAACAGTTCTTGCTAACAAAAGCCCAAACTGTACAACCCTCAGTAGCAGAAGAGAGAGCTCATTTGAGCGTAATACTTTCTACCCTGCTATTTTCCTTCATTGGACTGCACATTTATTAAAGATATATTTGCCACATTTCTTTAAGAATTTAAGGCATCTTTGTGGTCTTAGTTTTAGTAGAGCTACACATTCATTTATTTATTAACATGAATTTCTAACACAGTACCTTAGGCACTTTTGGAACTGTAAAACTTTACACACACACACACAGTCCTGGATCAGAAAATTTTGATGAAATTTTAAACAAACAAAAACTTTCTTCAAAATAGATAAGTACTTACCTACATTCCTATTTTATGATTGAGCAAACCTAGGTTGTAGAAGACGAAGGTAGGCCAAAAGGCACATTTTTCCATCCCTATGGACATGTTAATGATTTGGGGAAAGATTCAGATTATAATTGTACTCGACTGATGGAGTTAAGATGCTATTTAAACAACAATTCTAAGTGTGAATATTATTAAAAGACAGGACTTTTACTTCCATAGGTATAGAAAGAGAGAAAAAATGCTTAGTTCTATCTGTAAGATCTTCTTGCCAGTTTGGATACTGTTGCATGCAAAGGCATCCGCTCTGCTGAGCACCTTCATATGTTAGGATATGCACAGGTGGACCTGGAAAGGAAGTGAGATTATGAGCTCAAAGATCACAAAAATTTAGGGCAGGCTTTGCCTTGCTTGGGTTTGAAATTGAGTATGTGCCCAATCTTATATAAATCGCAGGGAGCAAGAATGACTCTGCTTCATACATGTACATTTTTAGGAGAAATATGGGCTCGTTCAAGTTTCAAGACCAGTTGGGGATTTTTATCTCATATGAAACTGTTTGCCTCAAGATCTAGAATAGGGCTTCTTATTTCATGGTTCAACATCATATTGTAAGCATCTCATTAAAAACAATTCATATAAATGAATTTTTTTAAAAAATATATTTTGTTCCATACCTCATCTTAGTGATATCAAAAGTTTTTTTTTTTTTTTTTGCACAGGGGGTGATGAAAATATACATGGATATTTAAATTTAAAAATTAGTAAGAACTTTTTGAAGACACATTTACCATCGATCTCCTAAAAATGCCTCCCAGATACATTTATTCCAGGATTCTTATCATTTTCCAAAGCAGCTCTGGAATTCCTCTTTCCTGAGTGTCTGTACAAGGTGTTACCAGAAATATGACGAATGCTGTCTGCTGTGGCTGAAAGCCGTCCAACAGAAAGACAGGCTTCTAAAGAGGCCATAGTGTGTCCTCATCTACTCTTTCCACTGCATCTGGCACTCTGCATCTTCTGGTTCTTTCTCAAGGTCAAAACGACCATGAAAAGTAAATTTCTTTGCCCTCAAATCAGGACACTGAGGCAGCAACAACAGTATAAGTAAACACACTCGTGAAAGAGGACTTCTAGAACTGCTTCAGAAAGTGGCAAGAATGATGGGGTAAGTGCATTTGAAGTGAGGCAGAGTATTTCTGAAGGATTGATAAAATGTGTCTTTTTCTCTTATTTTAAAAAAAATTTAAACAATCACTGAATTTATAGATCACGCTGTATATCCCAAAGCCACACTTTAATGAAGAAGAGAACCTGAGAATACTTCTGGAATAAGAACCGATTCCTGTGACTCATGGGATCCCAGAAGTCCTGTTGAGCCACGGGCTGCAGGGGCAGCAGGCACAGTGGGAGGACCAGAGGAGGGAGGGGCAGTGGTTCGTGACCACGAGCAGGTGGGGCGGCCGAGTTGCCAACGATGCATAGAAGGCTGACCACAATTACTAGCTAGTCTTTCATGACATCATTACTTTGTGTACTCTACGTGATTATTCACATTTGCCCTTTCAGAAACTTAAAAGCCTAAAATGACTAAAAGGTGGCACATAGCTCCTCTGTTTCAAAATACGTGAACCAAGTTATTCCAAAAGCATTTCATCAACTGCACTTTTCTTTTCTTATATTTCTAGCACAGTGTGCAATGGTAAATTCATGAAGTGGCAAAGCTTGACTCTAACATGTCATATTTGCTTTTATTGTGAAACTTCTATTCCTTCTCTTTAGCCCATTTATCATGAGCCCTAATTCTGGATTTCTAGCTGAGTTCATCTTTCCTGGCAAAACTCAATTTCTAGATTTTTCCAATGTCCCTACTCCTCACCTCCAACACGTTGTCACTGAATGTCCCATTTCTGTTTATTCTTATAACTTTACTCTGCTGGGGAAGCTCTCTTACACTTTTAAAATGTCAGAGAAATTTTTCTCAGTTTTAGGTATTAACATCTATTTCTTCATTAAGATTTCTTATGGAAAATATCCTATTGAAACTATTGATTAGAAACATCACAGTAATTCTTGTAGCAGAAGAGTTTGGAGAATAGGGAGAAAAACAAGCCCTTAGATGCATAAGAACAGAAACGTTATGATCACTTTCCTCACCATACCCATAACAAAAGACAGGTTAACCGGAGAAAAACATAACAAGTTTGTTTAATCAAAGTCTTACATGACCCTGGAGCCTTTAGAAATGAATATCCACAGTCCCAGAGAAAGTTGTCTTTTAAAGCTCACGTTCAGTGAAGAATGGACAGCTTGGTAAAAATATGATTGGACAAAAGGGTATGCCGTAATGTTCAAAAACCGAAGAGGAACTCACCCAGGGCTGTCTGTTCAGATTCTTCTTCTAGGGTTTATGGGTAGCACTGGGGGAGGCCTGTTCCCATCTCTACGGTGTGTGTTCGGAAAAGGGAACTCTAGTTTGTATGACTTGCTTAATTAGAGAAAGTGGGTGTGAGAAAGGAAGACTGGAGGTTGTACAACCTCCTTTCCTTCAAATGTGTCAGCCTGCCAATGTGCCATACTTTGGGGTTGTAATTTTCTGAGCCCCAACAGATGATATTCAATAATATTGAATAATTTCTCTCTCTCTTTCTCTCTTCCTCATGGCAAGTCCCTACTAATTAATAACGTATATGTAATTTTTTGTATACGCATCTGTTTAAACCTACTGAATATAGTACTTCTGTATTGAGGAATGTGTTGCAGTGAATATTTTTGCTTTTGTTATTTAACGTGAATAATATTTGTAAAAAGTAATAGTAGTTGCAGAAAAGGTAGAGTGGGTTGTTCCATCATACGTATCTATGCCTTAAATTACTTCCTTTCTGTTTAGTCTATTTATTTATTTATTTATTTATTTTTTATTTTTTGTGGGTACCGGGGGGTCGACCTCAGGACCTCGCGCGCCAGCAGGCGCCCGTGCCACTGAGCGATATCACCGGCCCCTTTTTCGTATGTGGGATCCGGGAGTCGAACTCGGGCCCTCGCGCCTGCCGGGCAGGCGCTTAAGCCGCTGAGCCATCTCACCGGCCCTCACCGGCCCCTTTTTCGTATGTGGGTTCTGGGAGTCGAACTCGGGCTGTCGCGCTTGCAAGGCAGGCGTTTACGCCGCTGAGCCATCTCACCGGCCCTGTTTAGTCTATTTAAACACATAATAGAATGTAAGTTTCCTGGGCTGGGGCTATGGATAAGTGGTAGAGCACCTAGCAGATGCGTGGTTTTGGGTTAGATCCCCAACACTGAAAAAAAAAAATGATTCCTCTTTGGTAGCATAGTTGTACACACAAAGAAAATGCATTCAATTCTGTTTTCCTGGAAATGTAGGAAATACCTAATTGAACTTACTCATCAGTCCACTTTAGGACTCTGTTACCTGTATTAGTACATTATAGGTATTGTAAAGAAAAAAATCAGAAGGCATGAACTATTGTTTTGCTGATTTCCACATCATTTCACCCTTGCCTCCTGAGTTAAAATGAAGTTTTTAATTCTCTCATGGCAATTACCAGCAAAGATGAGAGTACATCTTACTGCTTTCCCATGAAAGTAGATTGTAACTGTATGTAGGCTTCTGGGATACCCCTACTTCAAGTGTTAAGCTAGCCCTGAACACTTGTGACACATATTTGTGTGGAGGATAAATGGACTCAGAAAACAGACTTCAGACTCAACAATGGTGGCTCTTATCTGACCAACTTTGCTCTTTCATTGACTAAGCCACCAGATGGCTTTAGTGGCCCAGAACTGAGAAACAAGTGAATGAGACAAAGTCCCTCAACCTGTGAGTCTTATTTTCTAGTCAAGTGAGAAAATAACAACTATTAACGCATTTAAAAATGACTAAAGAAGAAAAAAATGATATTACATGATGATCAGGTTGTTGGAGAAAGGTGAGATATTTACTCTGGATTTGGGAACCAGCAGATGCCACTTGGATAAACTGATACTTAAGCTGAGCCCCAGTTAGCCATTGATGTATTCATTGATCATTAGATATAAGAATATTCCAGCATGAGGAAGTGACCTCTGAGAGGAGATCAAAGTTGGAGGGTGTTAGGAATGGGATCAGTGCAGAGATATTCTATGAAAGAGGTCAGATCAAAATGGGATTTTAAAGTTAACACAACAATTTAGATTTCTTTCTTAAGAGGATGATAAAGTATTATAGGGCATTTGAAAATACAGGATGGAAGAACAAAGAACTATTTGTTCTTCCATTATTACTAGAAAAGCCTATCATTTCTTTTTCCTACAGTAGCAACAGACCGAAAGTTAATATTTATTTATTCGGTAATTTATTTTAAATGTCTTTTAAAAAGGAACTTGGGTTTTAGAGCAAGTTTTTGGCTTATTAAAAAACTCACTTGGCCACAAAGTTCTTTGTACCTACTTAAATATGTTCTCACAAAAAGATGAAAAATGAATCTGTTTTTGTAAGACCTTTTATTTAGGCAAATTTAATCCAACCTGAACTAAAATCGTTAATTTTTAATTGCAAAAAATTATTTACATGTCTATGACAAATTCCATTGCATTAGATTTTTAGTAATTAATATAATTTTGAAGACACAATTGGTCCAGAAGAGTGTCACAGGTGCTCCTATTAACCACTGGGCAATGAAATCTCTCATTTATACCTGAGAATATAGTTTTAACTTCTCCATGGAGAGCCTTAAGTCAACCAGAGAAAATAATTTTGTCTTGAACTAAAATGCTGAATTTTTGTATGAGTGATGATTTTGATTCTCCAAGGAGAGAGAGAGAGAGGGAGAAAGAGAGAGAAAGAGACTAACTTTATTTGTACTAGTTAAAAATATCGGTGTCTCATGAATATGAAAACAAGTTTGGAAAAATGTAAATTATAAAAGAATGATTTTAGTGGCCTGGGAACAAAACCCCAGAAATTGAGAGACCCTAGAACAAATAGCTTTACTTGGCACTTTCTTTGGAACAGTGCTTCACAAGTTTAAGGTGCACCTACAGTACCTGAAAATCTTGTTGCAGTGAAGACTCTCATTTGGGAGAACGGGGTTGAGTCCTGAGATTGTGTTTTTTTTTAAAAGCTCTCAGGAGTGCTCCTGCTTCTGCTGCATAGATCACAGTTTACATAGCAAGGCTTTAGAAAATCAAAGGCACCTCAGGATAGAGGATTTAAGGAAGAACAGATCCTCATTAAAAAGTTGACTTCATCTGGCCCCTGATGCACTTACATTAATTAAATCATACTTGACACTTCGTAGTGTCTCCATTTTTTTCCCTAATAACCACTCAGACTGTAGTAAGTAGATGAGAGAAGCCACATCTTTCTCTCCGATACTCACAATCTCATTTTAACAATCCTGTTTCTTAACTCAGATGGGCCACTTTATGTTCTTCTGGAATCTAGTTAAGGAAATGACTCAAGTCATAAATTATCAACTTATCTGTGCACAAAAGCAGGAAGCCAGAGTCAGGCCGGCCAGCATTTCTTCCTGAGTGTGGGTGCAAAAATTACCTCCTCAGTTGGACACTGAACATCTTGGTTACACTTGTTTTCTATTTTGACCAAAGCCACACTTATATACAAAAGAAAATCTTGGGGTGGGGGGAAACCTATCACAGTAGGTTTTAATGATAATGCAAACTACCATTATTTAATGGTAAAGCAGACTACTGTCTCTAAAACCAACCTGTATTTAAAGCTACAGGCCAAAATTTAAGTTTCAGAAAAGCTGAAACCTCCCTCAATTTGCCAGAAGGTGAACTGTTTTGGGGAAACTTCTATAGTCACATCCTGGAATGGTTAACTCAAAGATCCCATCCTTACTTAAAAGCTACTTTCCTGCTGTGTCCTTCTTCTCAAGGCTTATAAACCATTCCTTTTTAATTTACTCTGTATTCTGCTCGTAGATGTGCATGACTATTATGGTTTAAAAGAGCAAACTAGTTATACAGTGTCACCTCGGGCATCTTCACTGTAAATGACCCACATTGTTAGAATTCCACCATAATTTGCTTGTCTCATCTCCATTTTGCCATAATACTCCCCACTTTGTTTATAACACATTCACATTTCCCTCTCAAACTTAAGTCATCTCTAAGTCAAGGCTTTCAGATTTCCTCCACAGAATCCCGGTAAACTCAACAATGGACCTGAGCCATTTTTCTGACCAACAGTGTCTTCCCATGCTATCCATGTCTACAAAGGCTGGTAGGGTTGTCTGTCTTTTGCAGATCTAGTTCCACAGGAGCCTGGTGGAATTCTGTGGGAAGGTAGCAGAGGGAGTGGAAAGACTGATTAAGCCATCTCTTACATTGATTTAGTAGCCAGCAGCTTGAACTGATGCTTTATCAACTCTTAAATTCAAACCCTGGCTGGAAACTGACTTATTCATCAAGAAGGATTAGAAAATGCAATGGGTCCATAAATTTAACAGGCCGATTCTTGTTATCTCTAGAGATTTTCCTGTCACTTAAAAATGATGTCTGGAGTACAATTTGCATCTAAAATGGTCTTGGAAAAAGGCAAATGGCCAGCACTTCAAACTAATGAATCCTCAGGTTACAGAAAAATGCTCGCAGCCAAATAAAGCAAACCACATTCCACCAGATTCCTATTGGACCTAACCTGAATCAATAGCTACCTTGGGAGTGGTCTTTAGTGTCTTTCTTCTAGAGAAACACAAACATTTTTCATAAATTCACTTACATATTTCAGGTAAAGGTAGTGTATTTGAAACAGAAAAGCTGCTATATCAAGATAACCTGTATTACAAGGTCAACCAAGCCACCCAAAATATGTGCGATTGTGGCCAAGTTACATCCTCACTTTGGGCTCTCACTGCACCATTTTAAAAATTGAATATCTAAGTTTCTTTCTGCACTGTTACCGTACGAAACTGTAAGGATCTACGAGTGTACGAAAAAAACAGTGTGCCCGGTGACCTCATGAATTAGAATACTCAAATTCCTTTCCTGCAAGATAAGGGAGTACATATTCAGTGTTTTTACCCTGTCTGAAATGTCTTTCAAATGCTCGTGTCTTCCCCATTTCCACCCCAGATTATTTGAAGGCGGTCTCTTGTATAACACTGACTTGTGTGGATCACGCACGCAGTGTGTGTGTGTGTGTGTGTGTGTACATTCTTCAGATAAACTTCTCTAGGTTGTACTTCTAAAAGAGAACCTACATGTTCTCTTTATTTGAAATTATTGTCTGGATAAGATTACAGTTCAGGGCCGGTGAGACGGCTCAGCGGTTTAAGCGCCTGCCCGGCAAGCGCGAGGGCCCGAGTTCGACTCCCGGATCCCACATACGAAAAAGGGGCCGGTGATATCGCTCAGCGGCACGGGCGCCTGCTGGCGCGCGAGGTCCTGAGGTCGACCCCCCGGTACCCACCAAAAAAAAAAAAAAAAAAAAAAAAAAGATTACAGTTCAAACAATAAGATTATGTAGTTGGTTCATACAAAATGTGAGCCCCAAGGCTATACAGAACAAATGAGTATTTATTTTAAATTAGGGTCATGATAAAAGTTCATTTCCTAATGAAAAATTTTACTCTCTAGATGAGTTTTTAGTATCTTTTTTTTTTTTTTTTTTTTTTATGTGGGTACCGGGAGTCGACCTCAGGACCTCAAGCGCCTGTGCCGCTAAGCGATATCACCGGCCCTTTTTTTCCTTTATGTGGGTTCCGGGAGTCGAACTCAGGACCTCGTGCTTGCCAGGCAGGCGCTTATGCCTCTGAGCTATCTCACCAGCCTTGAGTTTTTAATATCTGAACAGATAAAATAGTTAGAGCCAAAGCTGCATTTGTAATGACTTAATATCATCAAAGGGTATAATTTTTACACATAAAACTTCAAAATATAAAACATTGCTTTTTCAAAAGTAGTATTGCAGGAGTTACAATATTTTTATTGATTCCATGACTTAATTTTCATTTGAATTCATTATTTTAGGGAAACCTACACAGATGTCAAATTTCATCATATGGAAGTCCAGGTGGTTATGGAAAATGTATATAAAATAGAGATTATCTTTAAGCCCATTTTTTACAAGAGTAAGAAAATTTATTGAGAGAGACAGGTCCTGAGAGATAGAAGAGGACCTGGAAGTGGATTTCCTCAAGACCGTTTTTATAATAAGATATGTTATTAGATATTTTCAAGTTGCAAATTAGAGACAAATTTAGAATAGTACATAATTTTTAACAAGAGCGAAAGAAAAATCAAAAAAGTAGTTATATTTTCTAGCGATATTACTAGTGATTTTCTGGTGAAAGTGACTAGTGATTTTAGAAACATTATTGTCTTCATTCATTTGTCCTTATCCAGAACCTACACGTAGTAAAGGCACTGTGCAATGCATTACTCCTTCTTGAAAGCCAGGACCTCTAACACTTTAAGGCAAGTTGTATATATTCATTTTGCACTTTTTTGAATTCATCACTTTTGAACATTTTTGGCGGGACCTGACTCAGATTATCTGCTTTTATCAACTTTCTCACTTATTTTCGTATATAACAATTATGCTTTGTCTTTATGCTGAGTTACTGAAATTATCAATTTTTTAATTTTTTTATTTTTTACTTTTTTGTGAGTACCAGGGGTCGAACTAAGGACCTCACGCTTGCCAGCAGGCGCCCATGCCACTGAGCGATATCACCGGCCCTTTTTTCCTTTTGTATGTGGGTACTGGGAGTCGAACTCAGGACCTCGTGCTTGCCAGGCAGGCGCTTACGCCGCTGAGCTATCTCACTGGCCCCACCAATTTGTTTATTCAATGTACGTACTTGCTTGTAGACCGTAGCATCATTATCTGCTTAAATCCAGTTTTGTTTTATGGTGTCAGCCAACAGCACTATGTATGTGTGTTTTTGTCAGAGCTTTCCTGCGCTCTCATGGGGTGAGTCACAAGTGTCAGAGACACTCATTCTCTTCCTAGTGAGAAAGTTGCCATGACTTCTTGCACAGAAGCACTGCTGTTCTATCTTGCATTTTACATAACATGTAATATTTTGCAATTGTTTCAAATAAAAATCTGATAATGACCAGTTCGCTGAGTTCAAGGAACGCAGCAGATTTGATATCTCAATTCACTGTATCTACCCTTAAACACAGCATGATGAGTCTAAACCTGTTCTGAATGCAGCCAGCTCTTGAGGCAAGCTTGGGAGAAATAGTTTTTTAGCCTGAGGTTAACTTGTCTGGAGAAGAGCTTGAACTTCTAGAGCTCAAAGCAGTCAGTGGTCTAACTCCTTTTATTACAGAAGGACCTCTGAAGTACAGTACACTCAAAGATTAGGAAAAGTTAATCCTAGAAGGTCAACTGTGGTTTTAGGGCAAGACAAAGGGAAATCTAAAAGTCGTGTCAGACTGTTGCTATAACATGCCTGTGATGTTTTCACTTCAACTGCAAGAAAGAATAATTCAGTGAGGAAAGTACAGTCCAGATAACAAAGTGGAGTCAATATCTCCCAGGGTTTCCTTAAATCCCAACATGTAAACAGCCACTTGGTCCACCTACCTTCCTGTTATTCTACTATGTTTTTCTAAGATAAGACAATGCCCTAAGGGATAACTAGTTTGAGAATTGGGAATGTAATATTCTGCAATTCTTTTAAGCCCTTTAGGCTCTGATAGTTCCTTTCATTCCTTATGTGTAAAAGGAAAACTTGAGACACTAAAACTTTATACACATGGAACCTACATTTAAAAAACAAAAAATCAGGTGTCCAAAACCTACCCCAGATTCAGAAGTTACCCCAGTCTGATAATCCCCTACACTCAGTACATACCATTGAGATTTCACATTTTCTATGATGTTTTACTTCAACTGAGAAAGAGTGCGTGAGGCCTTCTTCTATGGTTCCCCTTCTTCTATGTGCTAATTACTGTTATACTGTTTATTGCACCATATCATAAGCATTTGAGGTTTTTTTTCTATGATTTTAGCTAGACCTATACTAGTGGGCTAGGAATCTTCCAGTAAATGTTGATGTATGTGTTCACTTGCCAAGGAATTTTTAGGCTTCCTGTATCTTAGGACTGGGAAACAAAGGCACTTAAAATATTATCGACAGTGCATCACAATAAGTGTCACATTGTAGACGCTTATCAACAATTTCTTTAACAAATGAAAAATGCATATGAACTCACGTGCCCGAAAGGTCTCTTGTGGACAGCTATTTCCCCACATAGGGGGTAGAAAGCCTAACTGCAAATATGTCTCGAGTGAGGATGAAGACATGAAGAATAAATTATTATGGAACTTTCAAGTCAAAACCTCATTCTTATCCTCACCTCCTTCCTAATTTGTTATTCTCTCTTCTTTTTATTTTCATTGAACTCAGTCCGCATCACTCGTGTTGGCACTGTGCTTGGTATCGGCCTCGTATCAGCAAACATTCACAGAGGGACTGCCAGTTTGCTCAATTAGGGTTTTTCAAATCAAATGTATTAATGTCATTGTCTCTGTTCTACTTTGATATGAAAAGGAAGTGTCTGGTTACCATTGTAAATTCCATCGGGTATTTGATCGCTAACTTATAACCCTGAACATTTTCTCTCTGACCATTTCTCTGCTCTAAAGCAGATCATTAAATTGCTCCCAGGCAGAAAGAACAGGACCTGAACAGCAGGGCACTTTTGTAATAAGACCTTGTAAATTGAAAGCCCTGGATACCTTCCCCACTGTGAGAACCCGCTGAGACTGGTTCCTTTTAACATTGCACTAATGGGCCCTTCAGACCTAGTTAATTAAAGACAGTATATCTAGGCCGACTTTCATTGCTTACAAAGATCATGGGCACGGCAAACCTTAAGAACTAGCTCTTATCGTTCAGGCATTTTTATGCTATTGAAACTTTCACTGTTCATCTATTTTAGTTAATTCCCACATCTTTTGAAACAGTGTCTAATTTTAAGTATAAGGCCAGGACCTGCAATGGCCTATATAAAGAACTCAATCTTGTGTTTGAATTTGTACATGTTTTTCTATAACAAAGTCAGATATGAAGGCCATCAAGCTGTGATGACCAAGTTCATTTGTTAAATCCCTGCTGGTAAATGGAAAGACTTATAATTGCAAATATTATACCATACAGTTACAAACCGGGGGCCTTGATGTAGAGGTGTCATTAAAACCCCCAAGTAAGTCAAGGTAGTTAATCACTCAATTAGACTCCCATTATCATCTGCCTTGCCTCAAAAAGGCCTCCTGCCGTGCAGGAGGGGCTGTAACCAGTCACTTTGATGGGCGATCACCTCCTCAAATACAATGGTTACAATAGGCCTGGGAGGAGTTATCAGCATGACACGGCCTGTATCTAAGCTGAAGCAGACGCCCGTGGGAGTTTAGACAGCCCTAACGGAGGAGATCAAAGGCACAGAAACCGCTGATTCCAGACCGGCTGGTGTCAGCCTGGTGTTTCCTCTGTCAAAGGCAGATGGAGAACCAACTTATTGATTGCTGGCCTTGGTGTCCGGCCTGGAATTAAATGCCTGGCCTGGGGGAATATAGGGGAGGAATGTCTGGCTTTGGAGGCCATGGCAGCACAGATATTAAGAATCTGTTTGCCTTCACTTCAGAAAAGGTCTGTTTGAGGAAATCGGGCACTGAAATTGTCGTTTTTCCACCGCACTATGACAGTCAAAGAAGATGAAACCAGCAATCGGTACAGTTGAAAGCACAGTACTGACCCACGGAAATATTTTTCCAGTGCACGGCTTGTTTTGTTGGGGGTAGAATGGTTCACAGGGAAACCCAGTAAGGAACAGAGCGTTCCATGCTTAATAGGATGATGTTAAATATGTAGTCAGCAGCATTCTCAATACTTTTGAGGCTTGTTGAATTAGGGTTACCTATATGATCTTCATGTAACATTCTAATCTTGTCCACAAAAAGTCAAATACAACGAAGTTAATAATCTAATGTAAGCAGAATGGAACCTCCCCAAGGGAAAATTACAGATGGGTATTCAGAATAGAATTTACCAAGTTGATCTTTGATCATTATTATTTTAGTAAGTCACATAAAAAAAAATTTCATCTACTTATACGGTCTTTAAAGTAATTTTAAAGACTTGTAGTACTTTTCATCCATTCAAAAATGAATTTTCTCCACATGCAAACATCAAATCTCTATAGTTGTTAAATTATTTAGTCACATTTGAATTTCATAATTTAACTTTCAGAAACATTTTTCCTGCTTTTTAATGTGCATCACATTTCCCCTGAATTAAATTCCATAAAAGGCTGTTTTGACAGACAGACTCACTTGACTGAATTTTACCTATCCTCCCTTCTTTAAAAGATGCCATTTAAAATTTTTTTTTCCTTTAATATTTTCAAATTTTTCAAGCTAAAATGATCTTTAAGAATATCTGTCAGAAAAGACATAAAGGGTTGATTTATGTATGTATGTTTTACAAAATAACTTTCCATAGTTCTATTGTCAATAAATTTAGGAAACGCTAATTTTTGATAACTATTTAATTTATATTATTATAGTTTTACAGAAAAAATATGTAGATGGTAGAGTCCCATATTGCAACAACAGTTTCCTATCATATGAACATTTTATGTTTCTATAATATATTTATCATAATTAATGAAGAGATAGATTTTTAAATTTAAATTATTATTATTGATTAAAATACATGTTTTGTTCAGAACATGATTTTTCTTCTTAACATCCTTTCTCTCCCAGGAGTTCATCCAGTGTATCACCTTGCATTCAGTTGTTATGACAGATGAGGCTTTTCTGGGCCATGGCTGTTTCTTACTCCCCTTGTTTTGAATGATCTTGATCTTGAGTAGTACAGGTCAGTATTTTGTAGAATGTCCTTCAATTGATATTTATCTGAATTCTCTGTTTGTTTATTTGTTTGATTTTTATTGTTACACAGAGGGTGCTATAAGCTATTGGAAGGAAAACCATAGAGGTCAAATGTCATTTATATCTCATCCAATCAAGGATTCCTTCTAGGACCTGACTTATCATTGTTGGTGTTAAAGATGATGTTAACTTTAAGCCCACGAATGTAGTTATGTATGTCAGGTTTCTCTACAGTGTACTCTTTTTCCCTTTCTTTGTATTGAAATCTTTGGGAAAAATTTAGGAATGTACAGTCCAGATATAAACAGTGTAGGGAGCAAAGTACTACTGGTGCATAAATCATTTGGAACTCTTCTATATAGGAGATCTGCAATTCTCCTGCCTTTATTTATTTATTACTTATTTATTTATTATTATTTATATTAGTTTGTACCCATGATTGTTTATTTTCTACTTTGTGATCTATTCTAACCCTTTTAACTAGTGTGTGGGGTTCATGTAAACTTCCTTTTGCCTGAATTTTACAGGCTTATTTTCAAAGCGAGGTCAGTACATTTTCTATCTACTTTGTTGAGAGGGTTATTTCATACAGGTATAATAGTGTTAGATTAGGTTCCTCCTAAAGGACTTTTTTTAGGCATTATTACTTATGCTGAAAATTTCTGCAGGTTTTGACAAATGTTTAGTATGATATGTTTGCTACATAATAGTTTTGGTGCTCTAATAAAATACTGTTCTTCCCTACTGCTTGGCAATCACTGACCTGTTTACTATAGTTTCGTTGTTTCCAAACTATCACCTAAATGGAAACAAAAAAAAAGTAGCTTGAAACTGACTTCTTTCACTTGGCAAGATGCTAATATCTTTGGAAGTTCAATAGCTCATTTTCTCTTATTGCTGAATAGTAATCCATTAAATGGATATACTATAGTTTATTTAGGGTATAGTTTATTTATCCATAAACTTATTGAAAGGCTTCTCAGTTTGCTTTCACTTTTTGACGGTTATTAATAAATCTTCTGTATATATGTATATGTTTGCTTTGTGTAGACATCAGTTTTAATTGACTGGTTAATTTCCAAGGGGCATGATTGCAGGACTGCAGGTTAAGACAGTTTACCTTCGTAGGAATCCACCAAATTTTCTTCCGAAGTGGCTGTATCATTTTGCATAGCTTTAACCTATAATAGATAAGAGCTTTTGTTGTTCTTTGTCTGTGTCAGCAATTGCTATTATCATTTTTTGGATTATAGCTATTCTAATATTTACATAATAGTATCTCATGGCTATTTTAATAAGCATTCTTCTACTGACAAATGAGGCTTGGGTATCTTTTCATATAATTACTTACCATTTGTGGGAAATTATCTTATTTAGATATTTGGCTCAGTTTTAATTGACTTTCTTATTTTCTTATTATTGAGTTAAAGGGTTCTTCATATATTTTGTATACTTGCACATCTATCAGATATCTATTTTACAAATATAGTGTTGTTTGTGGTATGTACCTATTCTAACAATGTATTTCACAGGGCAGAAGTTTTTAATTTAATAAAATCCAAGTTATCAATTTTACTTTCATGGTCCATCACTGATGTTTCTAATATGTAAAATGTTCATTTTAAATCCATTGTGTCATTTTATAAAAGTTTCCTTTTTAGGCTATTTGTCAAATTGAAATCAGTTGAATTATAACCTTTTATTTTTCTTATTACCTCAGATTCATACTATCTTTATGTCTGATGAATTTACAGTTGTGTAGCATACTAAAAATTACTTTTATATATTTGCTATCAATAACTTAAGTAATGAAATGAATTATTTTTCATTGATTGATATCTTTGTTTGGAAAATATTTGATTTGCATTGTGTATGTTACCTTAGAGTATGAGTACGATTTGAATAGTTGAGCAGGTGACTCTGAAGTACTTAAGGAAGAAAATGATAGTATTAACAAATAAAAGAAACATGAATTTAGCAAATATTATACAAACAGAAAATTATGGAAGATATCTGGTTAAAGTTTAAAGTAGCAACTATTTGGGAATGTTGGCCTGGAATTAAATTCTGGAGATACTCAAATATCATCAGTGTTTAGGAATTCCTGTACAATCAGATAGTTGGTTTATAAATATCCAAAATTCATAAATTGGTTAATCTAGTAGTGTATATCTTAGAAACAATAGTGACTAGCATGCTATATCTTTGCGAAGGTATAGTGTTGTGGATAAACATTTAGTTTTTCTCAAATATTTGGTATTAAGAACAAGTCTAAGTCTCAGCCCTTCCACACCAATACTACCGCCCAAAAGAAGACATTTTAATTGTATTTCTTTAACTAACTTAATTTGGGCTCTGGCACCTGGAATTGGCTGACTTTAGAACATGGTAGCTACAGTAACAAAAATAAGGACAACATAAAATGTATTTACTCAGCATATACTCTGACAGAAAATGTAATAGAGATTTTGCGCATATAATTTTACTTAAACTTTATAATCTTATCATGAAAACTGAAAGACATACAACTTCTTTTCTTAATTTATAAAAAAGAGGACATCAAACTATGACAGCTGAAATAACTCATCCAAAGTTGAACAATTAGTATGTGGAAATTTGTGTGCAACCAATATCCATGAGTTTTAAAGTATACATTTGTCCTCTGGAAAACAGAAAGGAAAAATGTTTCAAGAGATACTGAAAGGAAATATCAATAAATAAATCATGGTTCTTGATAAGTGATGGATTTGAAAAGTGGAAAAAAGTTTAGGAAATAAGGAAAACTTAAATTTATAACTAGAACATTTAGAAAATGTTGAAAATAGAGCTGATTTATTAGACAACATGATAGAATGCCTTCAGTTTGGTTCATGTTCAGTTACTTTAAATCGAGTTTTGGAAAATATTTTTATCGAAAATTTCAACTTACAAACTACAGTTAAAATGCTTTTAGGAGGCAGGGTGCAGCTGGAAGAGCCAGGACCCTAAGGGTGTGGCCTGGAAAGATTTGTCTCCCTCCCTGGATTCTCCTTTCTCTCTGTGCTTCCTGGCCACCACGGCATGAGCAGATTTTCCTCCTTGATCCCCCTCTGCCATGCCAGTCTGCCTTGGAACTAGTTGACTATGAACTGAAACGTGGCTAAAGTAAGTCGCTCCTTCTTTAAGTTAGGCATGTCAAGCATTTTTGTCCTAGCAAAGAGAAAAGTGACTAAGACATGAACTTACAATGGAAATAAATAAATACTACTTTTCATAGCATGTGGTTATTCAATTATTCATTCATTCCTTTATTTTAAATTATTATTCTTCACTTTTCTCTTTTTTTAATATAAAGATTAGTTATACTAAATATATAATTTACGTAGACCTCTTAATTAACATAAATTATGTGGTAATATTTAAAGAAGATACAATCGGCTAATTTTGTTTCCAAGGAAGAAAAGCAGTTATTTAATCAAACACTTTCCTGTCTAATTTAGAAATACATTCTGTTACAATTGTTAAATCAGTGAAATTATCAACAATAGGAAAAATGTCCTTCTTCCTATAATCTCAACTCAATATATGTACAATAAAATGTTCTATAAGAAATACTCAAAATCCCAGGTCTTCTCCATTGTCTTTAAAGTGGTTTATTTAAGTATTTCGTACTACATTAATTAATGAACATTTTTCTTTGTTTCTTTTTTATTCCTCCCTTTCTTTTTTTCTTCTTAGTATGGAAAGATACTCTCTTGCAATGAAATGCTGAGAATGATAAAGGATATAAATACATAAAAGTATTTCTCCATAAATTTTTTTTTTTTTTTTTTGTGGGTACCGGGGGTCGACCTCAGGACCTCGCACGCCAGCAGGTGCCTGTGCCGCTGAGTGATATCACCGGCCCTTTTCTCGTATGTGGGTTCCGGGAGTTGAACTCGGGCCCTCGCGCTTACCAGGCAGGCGCTTACGCCCCTGAGCCATCTCACCAGCCCCTCCACAAAATTTTAATTTTCAGTTGGAATAAAAAAAACATAATTTCAGGATTCTGTTTTAGTGACATTTGAATAGATTTTTAACAAGGTTAATTTATTTAGAGTAGCATTTCAACTATTCTATAGAAATTATTATCCACTCACTTTTTCAGTTTATAGTTTCCCCAGATCACTTGTTCTTCCTTCTGTGGCCTCTTGTTAAGTGACTTGTTTTGAAAACCTCTTCCACACATTTTTATGCACTTCTTCATTCCTTTTTTTTTTTTTTTTTGTGGGTACCGGGGGGTCGACCCCAGGACCTCACGCGCCGGGAGGTGCCAGTGCCACTGAGCGATATCACCGGCCCCTTTTTCCGTATGTGGGTTCCGGGAGTCGAACTGGGGCCCTCGCGCTTGCCGGGCAGGCGCTTAAGCCTCTGAGCCATCTCACCGGCCCACTTCTTCATTCCTATATTCAAAACAAAACAAAACAAAACAAAATGAAACAAAATGATAGAACAGTGCTTTCAAGATTGGGAGAACAAAATAACATGAGCAAAGCACCTAGTATATTCCCTAAACTCCACCATACAATTGTTAGATGATGTCATTAATGATAGAATTACAGTTACATGTAAATTATAAAAATGAATAAAATGTCTGAACAATGTCTATGTGTTCATTTTATCTTGGAAGCCAGACATCAATACAAGAATCACTCTAGGATTTGTATAAGAAAGTCTATGCCACATGGCATAATGGTTGAAAGCAAAAATTTCAGTTCACAGCTGCTTTGATCTAATCCTACTTTTGCTTCTTAATTAGCTGGGTGACAATGGGCAAATTAATTTTTCTGGGCCACCCATTGATAAAATGGGTGATAATAATAGTCTTTTCATAGCACTGTTTGTGATTAAATTAGTTAACATGTATAAAACTCAGGATGGATGCTACAAAACAATGTCCTAGTCTTTTTGTATCAGTGTGATATTCTAAAACCATAAAGGGACTTTCATAAAATCATCATTTGTTAGTAGCTTATGACATCAAAATGTACAAGCCTTTACTTTTAAAAGTCTTAAGATACCCCGTAGAATTTGCTACTAATCACTATTTTTCTTCTCTCCCACTAGCAGTAAGAAATACATGGTGAGTGCAATGGTCCTGGGAGCTTGTTTGGAGCCAGGACTCCCTGCTGGAGTGTACAGGACAGGCCCAGATGGGGGCAGCTGTCGAGGCAGTGATGTATGACAAATGACTTGTTGCCGCAATGGATCATCAGAGCCCGGCTACACTGGTGACATGTCCCAGGCATACATCATCAGAGCAGTGCCCGGCTGGAGCAGCAGCCTGGAAACCACACTGGCCCATAAATTTTAATACAGCCAAATAAAGAGCTGTAATTTTCTTTTCTTCTAAATTAAAGATTGACACTCAGGAAAGGTGGGACAGAGGAGTCTTTCATATGACCCAGTTGCTTTCCAAAGTCCCCAGAGGCACTGAGGTCCTCCATGGATGTGAACACCATCATTACTTCCTGCGAATGACAGAAACCCAGAGGCTTTGGTTTGACTCCAGAAGACTGTCCCAAGAGGTGGCCTGACCCAGGCTGCTGGGGAAGTTAGAGATACCTGCGTTGGTCTAGGGAACACTTTCAGAGACCTTTGGCAAGCTCTCTGTGATTACTCACTACAATCAGCTGGTGAGAGTGCATTAAAGTTTGCTCTAATTTCTTAATGGTGCTCAGCATTTTATATCTTACTAGACATGGGGATAATTAGTCTAGTGAGCAGCTTTAATGGATTTTAATCAGAATAGCAATTTTCTTACTAGGTTTTGGAATAAAACTATGAACAAAATATTCCAAAAGCTTCAATTGGGTATAGAAGAAGATACAAAAAATGAACACAAAATGAATAAAATAATTCCAATTACTGATAAAGAAGAAACAAAACAAAACAGGGTAAAGAGATGGAGTCAGAGGGCCATTTTAGCTAAGGTGTCAGGCATGGCATCAGTAAGGCAGTTACTTACAATTGGGGACCTCAATGGGAGCGAGCAAAAAGCCAGGGATATTACAGTGAAGAAAGTACTCCAAGCAGAGGAACAGTTTCTAAGCCCTGAGACAACAAAGGCTTACACCAAATCTGAGACAGAAGGGAAGCGTTGCAGCACATGCTTCAGGCCATGGGGAGAGTTGAGACAGCAGAGGCCAGGCAAGCAAAGAAGGTTTAGTCTACAGTGTCTGGTCATCTACGGTGAGGGAACTGCATGATCTGGTTACAATTAGGTTTTAAGCAGAGAAAAGGAGAAGAACACCCCCAATTTGGGAGAAAAGAAAGTATCATTTTTTGTTCTGCTATATGGAGAAAATTCTAAGGTAGGTATCTCGGGGGGGACATAGAGGGATAAGGCTAGGAAAAATTTTACCAGAATAACCCAGGAAAGAGATGACTCTGACCTTATACTAGAATCTTAACAGTGTAATGGTAAGAGTGTTCAGATTTACAAAATAATTGGAAGAAGAGTTGAGAGGAGTTATTCCATCATGGGGTAGATAGATGTTTTGCATGAAGAGGGAGCAGAACCACTTCCAAATGGCAAAGTGGTGGTAACATTTAGTGGTTTACTAAAATATCTAAAATTTGGAAAAAGTTTGTGGAGGAAAATAAGTATTCTTTTTTTTTTTTTTTTTTTTGGTTACATTCTGCTGAGATGGCTATTCAGTATCCTCTCAAATCAGAAGTCAGAAAAATAATTATTAAGCTCAGAAGTCATGGAGAAAAAAATTGAAATTCTTTACAGTATTTAAATCCAGGAGAATAAAAAAAATCTTCTGAATATTATGTAAAGCTGAAAAAGAACGGAAGTCCAAAAATAGAGTTCTAGAGCATTCCAGTATTTGTTTTAAATATTTAAATTTAATTATTTAAAACTAGAGAATAAATAAAATTTGAAAATTATATAATCCTGAAAAAAAAAAAGGAGTCCAAGTCTGGAGATGTATGACATTCTAAAATTTTAGCTCTGATTTAGGGAGGAAAAGCTAGTAAAAGATAGGAAGAATGGACTATAAGAAAAAGTAGAAAATCAAGGCAGATGGATATTGTTGCTAAAAATATATCCTAGGAAACAGTCTCAAGAAAGAAAGATTGTCCTGCTTTGTGAACAGATGCTGACAGGTGGCTTAAAATTAAGAAGACTTGGGCATTACCATTCAAATGATTGTTGTTAGTAACCTTTATATGAGAAAATTCTATGGAGTGAAGCCCAGATAGGAGCAAATACTACAGACATCTCTTGAAAACGGTTGCTAACAAAGTGATTGGAGAAATGGAATGCTAACTGAAGGTGGACTTGAATCTTGGGAATTGTTTTTAAAGATGGGTGATATTAAGGAAAATCAGTATATTTATTGGAATGAACAATTAGAATGAGACAAGTATGGAAGCAGAAGAGAAAGAAAGAAATTCTAGGAGTGAATGAGTACGAAGGGTTGGGGAAATGGATTCCTAATATGCAGATGGCCTTAAATGAGAGCAAGAAATGTTCATAGGTTTTCTAATGAGTGCAGTCACATGTGATATAGTCATGGGTAATTTTTTTAGATGTGGCTGTCATAAATAATGCAGCTCTTACAAGATTTGATGTATTTTCTTTATGAAGTAGGAGTCTAGTCTTCGCTTAGAAAGAAGAATGAAGCTGTTAAAAGTTTCAGAAGAGATACAGTAAATAAATACCATCTTTGGGAAAGAAAATGATTAGATTCAAAGGCTAAAATTTTCTGGGAACTTTTGGGGCTTATCTGTGTTTCATGATCAAGCCTTTATGTTATGTCTGTGTCTAGATGTCCCCTCAAAGCCTCATGCAGTCATAGGTGTGCCTTTTCAAAGGTGGCAAATCAAGAGTGTGTGACTGATTCATGATGCAATGCTAGGATTGAGGGTGCTAGGAATAGGGGTTGGTGATTACTAAATCAGTCCACTGATTGGTTTGGCACCACCTTAATCCTGGTAGCCTGGATAGAATATAAAAGAGGCAGAAAAAAATGCTGCCAAGGTCCCTTGCTTGCTTTGCTATCTTCTGCCCACCATGAACTGTTTCTCCTCTGCAATGCCCCTCTGCTACACCACCCTGCCTTGGAACCAGCTGACTATGAACTGAAACCTCTACAAACTGTGAGCCAAATAAACCTTTCCTCCTTTAATTTTGGGTGTTGTATTTTATCTCAGCAATGAGAAAAGTAACTAAGACACTTTATCCCATGTGTCACTTGAAGAGTATTCAGATCCTCAGATGCAGGCAGTTAACTGGGTCAACCAACATTCTCTCCAATCAACATATTAATCTAGGGCCTGGTGTGGCATAAGAATTATAGGCATGTACAAGGGAATGGATCTAATACTAGATCACGGGCTGTGATAGATTTTCTAGAAAGGAAAATGATTTAGGTGGAAGAAAATTTTCACAAATAATTGAAATCATCTTTTTGATGGATTGATGTATGTATGGATCAGTGAATTCCTGGAGTGGGGGAACCACGGTGAGTAAACTGAAAGGTTAATAGACAAAGACAGTAGTGTTCGAAAGTAAGATTTTAGAATCGGTATAGTTATTAGTAATGACAAAGTCTTGAGTGTGACCACGTAAGTCAATGACCACATAAGTGAGATGAGTAAAGAATCACTGAAGAGGGCCGGTGAGATGGCTCAGAGGCTTAAGCGCCTGCCCGGCAAGCGCAAGGGCCCGAGTTCGACTCCCGGAACCCACATACGAAAAAGGGGCCGGTGATATCGCTCAGCGGCATGGGAGCCTGCTGGCGCGCGAGGTCCTGAGGTCGATCCCCTGGTACCCACAAAAAAAAAAAAAAAAAAGAATCACTGAAGAATTTAAGGAAGGAAAGGAACATACAAGCTGTTGGACAGAACATCCATATGTATGTATTAATGTTATCAAGAGTGATAATAAGCAGAGGACTGAAGGAACAGTAATTCTGGTGCAAAATATCCATCTCTAAGTTATCCTACTGGATTCAGTGGCTCCCAAGCCAAGGCCCACATGTGCGCATAAGGATATGAGTTCAACTTTGTACTTGGAGAGAGGACCAGAATGTGCTTCAAGAAAAAGAGGGACTAGGGCTAAGATGGTTCCCCTTCTGGGCATCCAACAGGATACTTTAAATCACCCCAAAGTGTGAAGATCCTGTGGCTGAATACACAGTGTAGAATTTCTACATTTCTGGGTTTTAGCATGATACTGACAGTGTAAGATGAGATCATAAAATAGCATTGCCAGTATCATTTCTTTCATTGTAGTTATTTTTCCTGTCTGATCTGAACTAATTATATCTGAGAAACAATTCTTTGTTGCTAAGGGATATCTTTATATTTTGCTTTCAGATAGAGAAAGATATTTGTATGTTTAATACATAGGTGTGCTCCTTTTCTGCATAATTCTATCTATTAAAATATGTTCTTCTAATTCACATTTCTGTAAAACATAAATAGTAGTAGTGTTAAATGATTTATTTAAATGGCAGTGCTATTAAATGATAGAATAGTAGAATAGAATCAGAGCTACTAAATGAGTTTTTGTTGTTGTTGTTGCTGTTGTTTTGAGGCAGGGTTTTTTTATGTAGTTCAGGCTGGCCTCCTACTCACTTGTAGTACTGGCTGGCCTTGAACTCCTGGAGCCCCTTCTGCCTCAGCCTCCTGAGAGCTGGGATTACAGATGTGTGCCACCACACCCGACTCCAATTTCTTTCAACGACAATGTAAAGGTAAATGAGCTAAGATCCACATTGAAATGCGTGCAAGTCTGTTGGTTGGTTTACAGGAATCTTTCACTTCCAAGCAGGGAGAGGAGACTGATTTAACACGCAGAGAGATAGGTAGAGAAAATGGAGAGAGAAGGAGCGACAGAGCAAGAGACACAAAGACCAAGAGAGACTGAGATCAGGATGCAGTGTCATCAGAAACATGTTTAAAATACTGGAAGAAATCTTTGTGCTATGGATACTGAGGTAAACATCCCCTGGCTAACGTGAAAAATGTGAATATATTCAACCAACTGGCTGGAAAATGCTCTCTGGGGACATAGTTGTTTTTCCTGCGGTGACACCTGTGTGGTTTCACTGAAGAGTTTCTTTAGCAGATGGTGTTGGAAATTTAGGAAAAGGCGCCGATGATTTCTTAGAAATGTATCTGATGGTGCAGTATCAAGGGATCAGATTTATCTTGGATGCGCTTCCACAGGAGAATGGAGATGCTGTGTGGTAATTTCATTGTTTTCTCGTATAATGTTAATGGTCCTTCGAAAATTAATTATAAACTGACACATCAACAGAAATACCTTAGTGTTTCTCTTGTTCTTTTCAAAATTCTAGGGGATTTGGCTTAGAATGAACTCTTCTCCCCATCTATCAAAGGATCCAGTGTGTATTAATTCTGTTAGTCACCCAAATGTGTACTTCTTTTTTTTTTTTTTAACATGGAGGTACCGGGAATCTAACTCAGGACCTTGTGCTTGCCATGTCACTAGTCTGCAAATGTGTACTTCTAAATTTTCCTTTCTTTTTTCCTCTGTTCAGTCTCTCTCTCCTACTAAAGACATACTGTGACAAGAAAAATGAACTGTGTTAAAAAAATCTACAAAATAAATTTATCCAACATAATGTTTCAGTATTAAAAGAATTGAACCAAAATTTAAAGGGAAATGGAGAAGTTCTCCCATTTAGATCCCTTTTACAATAAGAGAATTAAAATGGCAATGTCCTCTTTTTCCTCTCTAGTGCAAAGTGTCTTCTTTCATAGAATAAAAGGCAGGAGTGTCCTATTTTCTTTGTCATTGTCCTTTACAGTTTGCACTCATTCATTCACATGTTCAAGAAAGGGATGGTCTTGAACCAGACCCCTAGACTGTGAACAGATGCTACAGTTAACTTTGATTTTTTGTTTTGTTTTGTTTTTTGTTTCTTTTTGGTACTGGGAATCGAACTCATGACCTTGCGCTTGCCAGGCAGGTGCTGTGCCACTGAGCTATATTCCCAGCTCTACAGTTAACTTTGGAAAGAGTCATTCTCAAATGGTTTCCTTTTGGTTTTGGAGGTTTTTATTTTAATATGATGGCAGTGACATAATGTGTGAATCTTTTTTTTTTCAGTTCTTCAAGTAATTTAATGATTCATATAATGAATATAATAAGTAAATGTCACCTTTCTTATTTTGCCTTTGTGCTTAGCTTTTCTTCTCATTTCCATAAAAGGAATTATTGATACAATTTCTGAGATTCTTCTAAACCACCAAGTTGAAGAAAGCAGTCTTGTGTAAATCTTGTTCTTTCACACTTACTTTCCTGAGGGCTGGATATACTTATTTTGGCTTTCAAAATTTTTTTCTACTTGAAAGTCTAACCTTAGGTAAATATCCCATTTGTTTCTACAAAGTGCATAATTTGCTGAATGAATGAAAATGTGAATATGACTTTAAAAGGGAAATGCCCATACACAATGTTTAATTCCCGGAATCTACTCTATAATTCTTCATTGGAGTGGGCCATGCATCTTGTACATTTTGGTCTTCAAAGCAAAAGTCACGGCCATGTTGGCAAAATCTAGGGATTGTCCAGAAAAATGAAATACATTTTTAGTTTCCATACATTAAGGAATACATTAAGTAGTTTCCATGTGAGGAAAGACCAGTGGTCAGGTGGATTAACTGTAGAAAGCAGGAAAACTGGCAGGCAGTACTTGATTTTTAACGTGAGAATGCTATGAATGACTAGAAATGGAAATGTCTCTAAGGCTTTGGGAAGTTGTTCGATACATCCTAATTATCATTTCTCTTAGACAAACTGCCTCACGAGTTGACGCAATGAACTACTTAGTCTCTCTAACCCCAAGGCTCAGCTCAGCACAGCACATCTGTAATCATTATTGGTGATATGGATCAAACTAAATGAATAAACTATTTATTGTGCTATATGATGACTCCAGGCATGACCTTAGAACTTGAGATTTGTGGAGTGCTGTTAAGGAACTCTGACAATACATTTCTATTCGGTATTTCTCTACAATTTTACACTCAACTCTAATAAATACAATTTGTTGAAAATTTATTCTCTGTTCAGCCTTTCACGTACTTTGTCCATCTGAATCCTTAAAGAGTAAAGAAAATAGGTAAGAAAAAGGAAGATGTATACACATTTAATATATTGAAAAACTGAAGCTCAGAGAAGTTAAGGAATTCATGCAGCCACAAGGGTGGGACTCAAATCCAGGTCTGTCAACATCCAAATCTTGATATTTTCGTTGATATTTTCGAAGTCTTGATATTTTCCTTCACATGTGTGCATCTATCCTCTTCATACTCAGCTGAAAAAGGCTGAGAACACCTCTGTACTGTGTCATGTTGGCTTTGACCTTGGTTATTTGCAGTAAGAAAAATTTCAACTTTGATAGTTTTATGACTATTATTTTAATGTTTTATTTTATAAATTGGGAAATGTAAGCTAAGTGTGGTAAAGATGGCAGCTTGCAATCTATATTAAGTACATGGCAGTTTGAAAATTAGGCTTCAATATTTTTTTCTATAGTTGGAAAGAAGTTCCCCTCAAGTGCCAGAGTTCTAAGGTCAATCTGATTCCAACTACAGTTATTCACAGATTGAACCCTATCCTGTGCCTAGAATCCTCCAATTGTTTCCAAAAGCATGTCCCTCTCTGTTGTCATACGTTCCTCCTACAATCATAATCCCTGCGCAGTGATTCTGCACACTACTTCCTGTAAACCCATAGGTGTCCTGCTGCCGTGATAAACAAAAACAGCTCAGCATGTTTCTCTGTTTTAGAAGTTAGCAATAGATGCCTAGTGAGTGAAAATACCATTTCAGTCCTGGAGGAGATGTACGCCAGGGGGCTATTCCAGGAGATCATCTGATAGCAAACTGCAAAACAACTGATAGAAGACACACAGTTAGTTCCACATTCTTGAAGTTTTTTTTTTTTCCTTTTTACTTTTTTCCAGAACTAGGGATTGAACCTAGGACATCACACATGTTAGGCAAGCACTGTACTACAGAGTTATTCCCTCACACATTTTATTTTAAGACAGGGTGTCTGAGCCACTTTCCTTGTCACTGGAACACAATACCTGACACCCATAATTTAAAAGAGGAGAGGTTTAATTTGTCTCATGTTTTCAGTCCATCATGAATGGCTCCCAGGCAGAAATGGAATGGACTTGGAAGAGGAAAGCTGCTTATGTAATGGCAGCCAGAAAGCCGAGAAGGGAGGAGCTGGAGAAGGAGATACAAACTTCCAGGTCACATCCTCAGTGACCCACCACACTCCATCCCTGAACTCACCAATAGATTGGTCAGCCCATGAGTACAGTGCCCCCATGATCCAAGCACCACCCAAAAGCCCTGCCTCTGAGCACATGAGTGTTTTGGGGACAGCATTCCAGATCCACACCATGACACCAGGACTCGCTAAGTTGCCCAGGCTGGGCTCAGCCTTCTGAGTGACTGAGATTACAGGCTTGCCCCACTGTGCAGAGCTCTTTATGGATTTTATAACAAATGTACATGGTACTTTAAAAAAAATCAACATTGACATGTTAGAAAGAAGACTTACATGTGGGCTAAGATGTACAAAATATTTCTGGAGAGCAGTTTTGTAGTATTCATCAAAGACCGTACAAAGATTCACTTCATCTTATAACTTACATTCTGTGATACACAGTTTTAGGAAATAAAAGCAGTGATGCATACCACATGTTCCAAAAAATTATAAGTCATACTAGCCAAAAATTTGCAATATCAAAATTATACCTACTTAGTTAAATAATATTCATACTAAAGTCCATGTGGTAGAAAATATTGTATATGGGAAAATGCTAATAATACAGAATTAATTTGAAAGATATTTTGATATGACTAAAGATAATGTATACGATGCATAAAAACTATGTGACATTCATAAGACTTATAGGCATATAGATGTTTCATGCCACTCTTGATATCTTTGAAAATAGTATGTTAGGGACTTTTCCCTCAAAATTACATATAAATCATGGAATTACCTTTTAATCAGAAAAAAATGAAAAATGCTTTATTGAGAGTGATTGTGCGATGAAGTAACTTTCTATAGAAATGAGAGATAGGCTGAGCAGTCAAAAAGCAGAAATAGGAATTAGGAAGACTTAGAGTTGGGCGCTCACAAGTATGTTATTACAGATACTGAGCAATTTTACAAAACTTGGTGGCCCTTGGAATGTGAAACTAGACCCTTCCTATCTTGGTGCCTTAGCAACTTTTGTGATTGATTTTTTTCAATAGATTCTCCACATTCAGGACTGTGCTTTTAGAGACATTTCCATAGCTCTCCCTTGTAAACTCTGCATGAACTCCAGTTTCATTCAGATTTCCACAGGAGGGCCTGCCCAGCTAAGACTGAGTGTATGGCTAGCTGTTACGTCCCTGTAAGAGCCCAGTGAATATAAGTCCTACTTGTGAAACTATATAGTTTTAGAGAAAGATTTTCTACACCTGAGTGGTCTTGTGTTCCAGTCACTGGAGGCCATATAATGCCTTGCCCTTACTGTACTACCCCAGTGTGAATATTGTTATATTACCATACTCTCTACTCTAGAGCTATAAATTTAAAAAATTACCCAGCACTTTCAGACCGCTCACAGTGACCAAATTGTATGAATGGGAAAGAGAGGACGGAGTCAGGAAAATAGCTTATGTTTTCCTTCTTAACACATATTCATATTTTAGAAGTGTTTTTGTCTTAATTCAGCCAGCAAGTACAGATTGGAATGTGATGATAAAAGCCCAATAAGATCTCAACCAAACACACATACTATTCATGGAAGTGGGTGCCTTGAATTTTGGGGTGATGAAAAACCCACATATACAGACATCAGCAGGCAATGATGCAGTTCAGGCAACAAAAACTACTGCTGACTAATAGCTTTCCCTATATTTGCATGTCCTTGTAAGACACCAGAAGAAAATAATAAATAAATAGATAAAAGACACCTTCATGCCACCACATTTAGTCATTCAAAACTGTGCTCTTGGGCTTTTCCTGCCATAGAAGGGTCCAGTAAATATAAATAAATAAGCAGAGAGAAATGTCTTCCAATGCTGCGACAGAGACTCAGTTTAAACCCTGAGTAGAAGATTCCATTTTGCTTCTATCATTGTCTTAGCCGGAAATTGTTTAGACAATCACCCAGTCCTTATGAAGAAGTTTAATTAAATTATTTATAATGCTGATTTCCTACAACAAAATGATCTTATGTAAAAATAGAGCACAGCTTTATTCTGTGAAGGAGAGAAGGGAATGGGAGCAGATTAGACTTCTAAGAAGGTTATAAGTTAACTATAGAACCCTGTGTGCCTCCTGGTATACTTTTGCTTCTAACTGCATTTGGGACCCAGATACTTACACACACACACACACACACACACACACACACACACACACACACACAAATTCAAATAAATAATATTGTTGCCCAAGTTGATTTATCTTCCCTTACAGTGAAGATGTCAGCAGTAATTCACCTTTACTGATGGACTTGGCTATGTTGAATTCAAGGGGAAAGGGAATGAAGGTTTTTCTTGTTCCAGGTGGATGAAATTCTTTCATTTTTGTAAGGTTTAAAACAAAAACAAGACTCATGGAAAATGGGTCCTCTCCCTAAGAGGATAATATCACAATGCTATATGATGTGGAAGAACTGTTTGGAATATCTGCTGTTTTTGTATCAGTAGTGAGGACAGTAATTTACAGCATTAGGAAAGGGATTTTTTCATATTCTGCCCTATAGCAATTAGCTCATTTAAGGCATAGTGATATTTGTCTCGTGCTAGCCACATAAACAAGCCGAAGCCTGGAAGTAAGCACGTGCTCCTCTGTACCATTCCTATCCTTCCAATTTGAGTATTTGAACACCTATATGCTAGATAAAAGTTTGTTGTTATTGTTGCCCTGTCCAGCCAAGATTGAATTTCTACCACTCAATAAGATGCAGAGACCTTGCCATATGTGCTGTGCTATATTCTATGCAGTGGCTGATTTATTTTCTTGCTTGCCATACACTAAGTTCCAAATTTTGCAGGCAAACATCTGTGAAACTCAAAAGATTTTAAGTATGGCTACTTACTAGAGTGTGTCCTATAGGTGACCTGATGAGCTATTTATACAAAGATTCAATTTCTCAATCCACTGGTTTTCAGACTTCAAGGACTAGCCAGAACACCACTGCAATGTCTAGAGAAATTATGTACTCACTGTAGAGCATCTACAATCCATTTCAAAAGAAAACTGCTCTGTGTGATTGAATGTGAAAATAAAAATGTGCTTGTATGTAGTAACTTCCTTTTCACCGGCTCCCTGCCTCCAGCTTCTTCCTGTTTCCAGACTGTCCCCCATGCTTCTGCCAGAACAAACTTCCCAGTGCGGTGGAGAACTCAACTTGGGCTTCAACTGTGTCTGGGCATGTCATTTAAACTGGTGGGTAGATATGACGAGAAAATGATCGCTAAGTGGGCAAAGGGAATCTTTCAGGAGAAACTCATCTTGAACGAAAAAGGAAAATTAAAACATAAAGCTTGAACAAGTAGAAAATCTGAGTTGTCAGAGGTGAAAGATGACTCTGAGATTAGCTAGGAGCCTTTGAATTTAATGTCTTCATCCAGAAGAATGGTACAAAGACCAAGGTAGAAAAAATAGTTTACTAAAACCACTGTATACTCGAAGGGGAAAATAATCATTACTTTTTGTGTTCTGCAAACTGTGTAGAACATGGAAGAATAAGTGTCACTTGTCCCTGTCTCTCTACAGTCTATGACAGGCTTTGGAACTAAACTGTGCTTTGGGGGATAGATGGAAACACGTGCAGAGAGCTGTGAGGGCTCTGCAGGGCAGTTTTCCTCTGAAGAAATTAGGCAGATAGCAAAGGAGACAAGTGGCTGGGATGGCATTCAGCGAGCCTCAGGCTGTAGGGGAAACAAACACCTTTCTGATACCTTGCAAGGTGTGCAGGGAGGCGCAGTGAAGCAGCCTTTATCCCTCCCTGTGGAGCTGGCTGTACAGATGGGGCACCACCAGCCACATACCAGATTATGTTTGAGTCACGTGAAGGGCTCCCAAGACTCTGAGAAACACATGAGGAAGCTGTAGACAGAGCTTAAATATCATATGATAATGTAGCAGGAAAGAGAGAGCACAACTTTTATTATCAAATTGCACAATACTTAAGTTCCATGGAAAAGTGTATTCACCACCCAGATAAGAGTTGTTAAGTTTTGGTACATACACTTCAAGTTCCAATTTTAGTCTTTGCCGTAATTTGGATCTTGAATGTCCCCCAAAGGGCCATGTAGGAAAGGCTTGGTCAGCAGCCTGTGGTGCTATTTGGGAGGTGGTCGAACCTTTAGGAAGTGGAGCCTAGTGAAAAGACAATTAGGTCACCGGGAGCCTGACCTTGAAGGAGATACTGGAACTTTAACCCTCCTCCTTTTTTTTTTTGCAGTGAAGTGAGCAGCTTCTTTCCCCAGATATATTCTGTTGGCACAGTCCCAAAGCAACTGGACCAAGCAATCATGAACCAAGTCTTCTGAAACCATGAGCCAAAATAGACCTGATTTAGCTCAGGTACTTATGATAGTAAAGAAAGCTGACTAACATATTTCTACTTTTTTAAGAAATAAAATATTACATACTTATCTTTTTTCTCTTCTATTTCTTCATGATTAATTATCATCCAAGAGTTGACATATTTCAATCCACGAAGACATTTTGTTTTTAATTTTTTTTTTTTTTTTTTTTTGTGGGTACCGGGGGGACGACCTCAGGACCTCATGCGCCAACAGGCACCCGTGCCTCTGAGCGATATCACCGGCCCCTTTTTCGTATGTGGGTTCCGGGAGTCGAACTCGGGCCTTCGCGCTTGCAAGGCAGGCGCTTAAGCCGCTGAGCCGTCTCACCGGCCCTGTTTTTAATTTTTAATAATAATATGCTATACCTATTTTATATAATATGACTTTTATTTTCACTTTAAAACTGTTTTGATTTGCTTTTTAAAATATTTGGCCAAGTTCCTTTACATATAACTGCTTTACATTCAATTTAAAAAATCATTTGACCTAGTTCTTTTTCTTTAAAAAACTTATACATTATGCCATCATTAAAATGAAGTATAATTAAGTTAGGCATTGAAGACAATGATATGTATGCTATCATTATGGATTTGAGAAAATTGCACTACGGTCTATGGTAAAATTTCAGTGTTCAAGGTAGTCCACAAATTTCTGCTATTGCATACATACGGAACTTAAACTTCCAGCCTGTTGGAATTGGACGCAGGGCCATTTCAACCTTTCATCCGTCACCCTTTTTCCCCTATGCATAGCAGACCAGGCCTTTGCCCTCAAACAGTACCGTGATCTATGCATTGTTGATTTTCAATCTTTAAACCCTGATTTTTGCAGTTTTTTATTTAATCTCCTCAGTAGGATTTTATGTTTCCCTCCTCTGTGTTTTGTTATTTCACGTCCACTGTGAAGCTGTAACTGGCTTTATGTGCGAGTCATGATACACACACACATATCTTTCCGGATGCTGATCTCTGGATCATCCTTGGATCTTCTCTCAAAGTAAGCACGAATTTATTGCTTAATTAAACGGAGAAGAGGTGGTTCCCTTAATCCACCAAGTCTTTGTGTTCCTTAACCTTGGGAAGCTGATCATTAAACTATTCATGACGCAGCCATTCTCTCTAAAATAGAATTATAAAAGAATTCCAAGGGCTCAGCAGAAAAACATAGGGCGCTGTTAACCATAAGGACAATCAGTGGGAGAAAATCCATTTTCTGTTACAGACTTTAGACTGTTGTGTGTGTGTGTGCATGTGTGTGTGCGTGTTTAGCATGTGCACACATGCACAGTGGAAGGATTCCTTGCCTGAACACTTCAGTGCAATTTGGAACAATTCACTCAACATATAACTTTGTTGTAGGGAGAGCTTTCTCATTCAGAGGCAAACTGTCCTGGGACGGGGGCTTTCTGGATTAAGAGCAGTGTAGACGCGGGCCTTTATCCTCTCTCTGCTCCAGAACACAGGAATCTCTTGGTAGGAGCCAAAGCTCGTTACACCATTAGAAAGAAAATCACTCGGCTCCCCAAGTCTTTTGCGTCCAATTTATGTCCAATTTGCAGACTTTCAACATCGCAAGCTCACAGTTCATAAAATCAAACTCAGCCCGGGCTAAGTCTCCAGGTAATGGATTTAGAATCACGGAAGGTGTTACCTGCAGTTCATGATGGGTAACTTTCTTGTTAACTAAAGTCCCTTTAGCTAAATGAGTTCCAGGTTTAAGTCTCCCCTCTCTCTCTTTTTTTTGGCAGGGATTTTTGGGATGGGGGTGGGGTAGGCGTAGAATTTTATTAGGCTGCGCGTGGAGAGTTTTTCATTGCAAAGGCAACAGGGGAAAAAAAAAATTGGGATAAGCCAGTCTTTGTATGAAGGGAAGGTGGTGAAAGGAAGGCTGTGTATAGGGGCGAAGGGATCAACCCTCCGGCTCCACTCGGCTACGTGGGGACTCCAGAAGACGGCTTGGCGTTCAGAGCCGGCCTGGCCATTTCCGCAGGTAACTGCGGCTCTGCGGGGAAGCCCGTGGAGAGAGAAACCAAACCGCAGATGCAGGCGCGGCAGGGACTGGGGGGGAACGCTTCGCATCTCGCGTCCACGCTGTGTCTCTCACTTGAGCCGTGAATTCACTTTCCTCCACTCTGATCATTGGTCAATTGTTGAAAGCAGATCCGTTTAATAGTCTAGGTTCGTGTCTGACGATGTGTCTGAGTGTGCACACCACACATCTGCGTGTACCTGTGCGCACACTGACTAGCTAAGGATCTGTTCCAGAAGCTTGAAAGGAAAGGCATGTCCCTCCGAAGATGAGCGGTTCTTCAACGGGCAGCCTCAGCAGCCCACTGAATTTGATGTCTATGTTTTAAAAACATTCTTTTATTGAGACACGCCGTTTAAAAGACTAATGCAATGCTATTTAATTTGGGCCTTCTGTCATTTCTTAAACCAACAACAGCCGCTTCTACACTTTGCTTCTTTTAAAAATAATTTCCTCTGTAAAAATCACATAGCCACATACACTTCATCTCTAACTTGTGTGTATACATCACATGGCTACCTGTGCCTGATCTCCTCCTCGCCATCTTCCTGGTGGTTTTTTTTTTTTTCTCCCTGAAACTATCGTTCTGTCTTTTCCGATCTGTCAGAGTAGCATTGTTCTCTCCAAAAATAGTTCCGGTTTCTATTTTGCAAGAGAACAAAATGGATATTTTATTTAACTCTGTGGTCAGATAATCTACTTTCACTTTAAAAAAGCAGTTCCAAGTCTTGGAGTTTGCAGTAAAAATATCAAGGGGATAGATCCAATATTGCTCTTTTTTTAATGTATGCTGACTGTGCAATTATTACATGCAAGTCCAAGATTCTCTTATCATAGAGAGACTATGGATACGTAGGCTATTATTGGATTTACTTTATTTCAAGGTTTACAAATAATACGCTAACCATTATGACACTAGGGTAGTACTTTCTTCTATCAGAAGACTATGTGCACACACAAATGTGTATACAAGCAGGCAATGTCTGTATTTGTTTTTTAATACACAGAGGTTCCTATGATGTTTTCTTGTCTCGTGTCACTTGACAGAGCTTAGTGCAAGAAAAACAACTATTTTTCCAACTTAAAAATGCTACATTAGGTAAAGGAGAAGAGGCGGTTAAAAAAGAATATATATATATATATATATATATATATATATATATTCCCCACGATGGATGTATTTATTGTATATTACAAACATATACTAATGAAAAGGGGGGAAAAGGAAAAAAATCTACATAAACACATTTCATTTTCTCACTGTTGTGGAAATACTTATCATGCAAGTTTGAGAAAGGACTTCAGGGAAATACCCTAGAACTCCATGGAGACATAGAACAGACATGCAGGTTCCCCAGTTCAGTCAATCAACTCAAATGTGACCATCAAGGAAAACCGCCCAATGGTGGAAGCGCAGAACCACCTGATGACCTGTTGAGATTTCCTCTTGCTGATGTCATTTCTTTCTCCCTCCGGTTTGTATCCCAGGACAAATATCCTTCTTTGCATTTGGCTACTGCTCTTTGCTCCCCTGGCTCATCGAAAGAATAGTCTTACTGGTGTATTGCCTTGGGTTGGGGTATAACTGAGTTTAGAAAAGAAAATAGTGTACCACACTGCACGGACTTTACTGCCATATCCCTGTCTGTATTGGAAGGAATCAGAGGCTGAGGGATTTACAGGAAAATTTAAGTCATCTTTTAGCCATATACCCTCCGAAAATTAAACTTCTCACTCAGAACTTGGATGCCAGATTCCTGTCTTCGGGTTTGTGTGCGACATCTGGAGGGGTTCACCAGATGTGGCACTCTTAGTGGGAAAAGTGGTTAACCGGAACTCCGAACACCTTTCTCTACCATCTGCTCCTGGGTATTTCAGAGTTTGCCTTTGCAAACCAAACATCAGAGAATATCCACAAGTTGAGGTTGGGATTATTATATGGTGGCAGTTGTATCTTATTTTTAAAAATGATGGGGAACTTCTAGGCGTTAGGGGTTGGCAAGCAAACTTAACAAAATATTTTAGATTTAGTAATGTGCAGTACACCCTGTCCTGAGGACATTTGTCTCTTGGTAATGAAACGATTTAAAATTTGAGCTTGAAAATTATTGCCTTAACTCAACAAAGTTGTTTTTATTTTAAAAAATGTTATAAAGATAAGCATTGGAAAGGAAGAAGCACCTGATATTATCACGACTGTTTTTTTAACAAGAGAACCAACAAGAAATATTTAGGATTAACAAGTGGTGGCTAGTGGGAAAAACAGTATAGATATATCAGTGACTTTCTTAAAAACCATGGTTAACTTTATATTGAATTTGGGATAAGTTCCTTTCTTTCTGGAGGAATCTATTCAACTTCTCAGTATCTGTTTATCTGTAAAATGAAGCTAATAGTAGTTATGTTAAATAGTTGCAAGAAAGCATTGATAAAGCATGCATATAGCAGGCAGTACAGTTCTTCCACTTAATAAACTATTAGTTTTCATCAGTTAGAAAATAAAATTAAAATGATTTCATCAAAAATTTTGAGAAATGAAGGCCATGACAAATAAGAAAAATATTGTTTTACTACGAAACATGGAGTTTACTTCCATCAATGAAATAGTATGTTTCTAGATTAGGAAAGATGTCAGCACATACACAAGCTATGGCTTGAATGCTCGGTTCCTACTATGTGTCAGTCACTGTATAATGATGTGTGTGTGTGTGTGTGTGTGTGTGTAAGCTGGGTCTGTACATGTGTGGGTATATCGCTATTCATATTAACTTGATGCAAAAGGACTTAGTCTGCTCTTTTTATTACAGGAGATGTTGGAGTTTAAAAAATTGTAAAAACCACATGAGTTCACACATATGATAATTGGAAGTATGTGAAACTGGCTAAAACCCTGCGATTTATTTCCCATTTGAAAAGTTAATAGGACTTCATTTGAAATTATTTAAATAGTTCAAAGTTAACTGAAAAAGATAAAAGGTTGTTTGAAAAAAAAAGAATAGCACAGATAAAATTGTCTTGATAGGTATTAAAATAGAAAAAAGAGTTTGTGAATATAGCTCAGTGGCAGCACACTTGCCTAGCATTGCTAAGGCCCTAGGTTTAAACCTCCCCACAGCCAAAAAGAAAAAAAGAAAAAGAATTAGCCAGATATGGTGGTTCATGTCTGAAATCCCAGCACTTGGAAAGCTGAGGCAGGACAAGTACACTGAGTTCAAGGCTGGCCTGGTCCACATAGAGATTTCAAGTCCAGCGTAAACTACATAGTGAGACCCTGTCTCGAAAAAACCCAAATAAATAAATAAATAAATATTTAACAATAGATTTATGGTTATGGAATTAGTTAATGTAATAGAACCAAGACATAGAATTAAGAATAAATAAAGTTTAAAGAGCAGAATAAAAAGTAGATAATAAGAAATAGGGAGGCAGATCTTTCTCAAAGGGGAAGGAGATCAAGAGATGGAAGGAGGGAGAAGGGAGGGGAGGAACAGGATAAAAAAAGATTTAAGATGTGTCATAACCATGTACCATCTCCACACAAGGATTGTAAACATTATGTACTGCAAATATGCATGAACAAAAGGAAGGGATCAAGACATGGGTAAAGGGAAGAGGGAGGGAAGGAAAAGGGGTTAAAAAAAGAATTAAGATATGTTATGTACATGTACCAACTCCACACAAGGAGTGTAAATTTTATTACCGCATACATGTAGTAATAAAAAAATAATGATTTTCTTACTTTGTGTTTAGTGCAAAAACAGTCTGAGGTATATGGCTGAGTCTAGATAATTTCTTAAATGTGGGGAATCATTCAGAAGAATAAAAGCAAAGAAATTGGAAGATTGAATTAAAAGAGAAAAGGAAGCTGATTTGAGGATGCCGTATCTGGCTGATAATCCAGTGGATAAGGGGGCCACGTAGAGTACGTCCTCACTGTTAGGGTCAGGGAACTCCGTCTCCTAAGTCACATTAGTCACTGGTTGCCTCGATCAAGGATATAAATTTGCATTTCTAGATTTGTGCGGGAATCGTATTGGCTGAGTGGTCTCACCAAACACCTTAGCAACTGTGGCAGAAAAAGTACTGGGACTAAAAGGAGAATTTAGATCATCAACAAAGGCAAATTGTAATCCAGTTATAGTCAGCTGCTTGCTGCGGCAATGACTCAAATACAAGACAGGGCGACAGTCTGTGGCGTGGCAAGAGAAGCTTTCGATACGGCTCATACTAAAGGTGATGTTTCAAAATACTGAGAAAATGTTTTATTTGATTGTAGAATTAGGAAAATTGATTCAAAGAGGAATAAAACTTCAGTTACCTAAAGTTAACTTCCAGATGAAACAATAATGTAAGCGTAGAAAAAAAAAAAAAAAAACAAATGGATTTGAATAAAATACCAGTGAGTAGTTTTCTGTTTGTTTCAGTTTTTACTTTTTGAAAATCAGGAATGGAACAGACTTCATAGCCAAATTTTTAAGATTAAAAAACCAGTGAAAATTATTTTGAAAGTTTTTTAAAAATTAAGCAAAGTAGTTTTGGCTGTTCAAAACTTGCTTTCTTTCTCCAAATAGTTTCATTACATTAAATATACCTATCTGAATTTTGAGTATTTATTTGCCAAATGTTCATACGTGTTCTCTACCGATATACTGTATATTGCATCATGTGTACAAGCACTTAGAAGCTAGTGAGCCTATGATTAAAGACAGATCTAGAATGCCCTAAAATATATATCTATAATATGGTGGTGCATTCCTCTAATCCTAGCACTCAGGAGGCTGAGGCAGGAGGAATGCTGTGAATTTGAGGCCAGCCTGTACTACATAAGCGAGTTTAAAGCCAGCCTGCACTACATAGTGAGACCCTGTCTCAAAAAAAAAAAAAAAAAAAAAAAAAAAAAAAAAAAAAAAAAGAGAGAGAGAGAGAGAGAAATATTTTTAAGATCAATGTTTATAATTCAGTGATGGTGAAACTTCTAATTTTCAGTGATAAAAACAACTCCCGTGGCCTGTATGCTATAGATTCACTGCCACTGGTTTATATTAATCTATTAGCATCACAGGTCTATAAATGGAATATTGTTGCAATTTAAGTATATCTCCCTTTTAACTACTATATTTTAACTACTATCTTCCTTTTCACTACTATATTTTCTCATTTAAAAATAGCTCAGCAGCACAGTGCCTGCCTGGCAAGCAAGAGGTTGTGTGTTCGAGTCCTGGTAAAAAAAAGTTTAAAAATAGTCATTTGAGACTCTTATTTTTCTGAAGTATCGGTGAAACTATGGTTTAGTAGTGAGGCTTACATCTACAAAAATAAAGTTTAAAAGTGGACAACTTTAGCAATCAGTCAATTGTCACCATTTTCTAGCAACCATATCTAAGCAAGTGCTAGCCAATGTCTTTTGTTTAAAGTCAAACGTATATAAATATTTCACTATTTAGCTTGCATAATGTAATGTGATTTATATGTTCAGCGGTTAGTTTGATTAACATAAGGTAGCACAGCTAAATTGGTTATTAAGCCCTCCATCATTGAACTATTCTAAAAATACCTTGAGCAATGAATTTGAAACTTTCTAATTCAGATTCAAGTCCTTTAAAACCTCTTCTCTTCCATTACAACTTCGGCTTTACAATCACCATAAATTGGAAAAAAAATAGACTCTAACCTTAAGTTCCCTCAGAGCCATTTAAATGGCAGCAGCCCAAATTCCAAACAGAAACAATTTTAAACTGCTTGATTTGGCAGAAAAATTCTATACAGAGGAGAAATGATCCTAAGGAGGGAAGCCCAAGAGTCAGGACTTCCCCACATGGCATTTGGGTGGCAGCCTTTTACGAATTTCCTTATTTTCTTTATTCGCCTAGTTTTGGGGACCATGTTTTTCTTCTGAAATGAATTTCATACTAAATGTGATTAAATGTTTCTGTTCATGCTCCGTCACTGACTTGCTTTTAATGTACTCTGAGGATGATCAACATTCCTGATGGGAACCTCTGACAACTAGGAAAGAAGTGAGGCTAAAAGTTGGCCACATTGTTTTGCTAGTACAGTATACATCCAAAGAAAAGCAGTTTTTAAAAAACTTTTAGATTATGGACACAAAGAAAACAAGATTTTGAACACAATTTATGATGCATTTTCTATGGACCATGAAGAAGAATCTCCTTAGGAAAAAAATCAACAGCTAAAATTTATTCTGGCTTGTTTTTATTCTTTTAGCATATATTGCATAGATATGTGTATTTATATTTTAGTTTAATAATATGAAAAACTTGAATGTGCAATGCTGTCATATTTTCCACTGAGCTTCAAAGAAAGCGGCAGAATGAAGCTTGTTGTAAACTTTTATTTCCATCTTCTGCTTTATGTAATCTTGTCTGAGTAGGTCCAGTAAAATGTAAACACATTAACCACCACTTAATTTAGGGTAAATGATGAAAGAAAGTCAATAATCAGTCAGAAACAAAATTGGAAAGTGCATGTCAGCTTCTGTATAAGATGCTGTCAATTCAGATTGCCCTTTCTTGAAGAAAAAAAATAAGAAAGATGAAGACACATGGAACTCATTGCTGGGAGTACTTGGGCATTATTTAATTATTCTCTTCTCTCTTGTGTTTGTAAGTCAAACTGTAAAATAGAAATTATCTTTTATGATACCATACTGAATTCAGAATGAGCTGTATTTTACTAGTCATTTGTTTTTGATATAAAGTTTATTATCTGTTCAATTTGTTGAAAATCATGGATTCCTACACAAATTAATGGAATTGTAATAACACTGCAAAATATCTGAGCATATTATAAGAGTTTTACAGTAAAGATGATGGTATAAAATGAATACTTTTAAACTATAATTAATGTCTATTTCTTTGTACCTATGTATCTACCAACAAAACTCTATACTACTCCTTACAGAAAAGTCTATATTTATTTAATATTTTGTAACATAAAAAGTTATTTTGTATTTCTTATTTTATCTGATCCTGAGAATAGTTCATAGTATGTGATAATCAAAGCATGATAATGAGAGAAGTATGAGAATTTATAATTCCTGACCTAGAGTTTTCCAGAATATCCAGATACCGTACATATTTCTGCTATATATAATTTATGTGGCTGTGATCTACCAATTTAAATGTGTGAATTGATAACTTTATCTGAAATAAAAGATTGGAATGTTAGTAAATTAATGAAAATACTAATATGCATGGAGGGCATACTACACACCAAGATATATATTATCTTAATTATGTATTTCTTTGTCGCTTAGTGACTTGAAATAGTAAACATTTTCTTTATTTGCTCATGATTCTGCTATTTGGTCAGTATTTTGCAAACATAGATAAGATGGCTTAAGGACACACTTTTAAAAACTCAATTTTCCATTTATCTAGGAATGTCTCAAATTTGTCTTTCTTTATGGCAGCATAATACTCCATTGTTTATAAATACTACATTTCTCCCATCAAGTCATCTATTGATAGACACATGCACTGTTTCCAAGACCAAGATATTATAAACTGTGCTGCCAGTTTGTATCATTTGTACTAATAGTTTATCTTAGTTGGTTTTAAAGACAATGTGTGTTATTATCTGTTTGTTTCTTTTTGAGAGAATCTTTTTGGTGTATGTCTTTTACTGAGTAACTACTTCAAAGATAACCATACACAGTATAGCAACTATTGTTATTCTTTATTACTTGGATGTAGAAATTCATTTTTTTCATAAAAAAGGACTCAATTTTGTTTTTTGTTTGTGTGTTTTTTTATTTTATGGAAAAAAGGTAAAACAAAATTTCATAACAAAATAATAGGAGAATAGCAATAGTTAATACATTGCATATTGTTATCTTTAAAGTAGTTATTCAGAGTACAAGATATGGGCATTAAAATTTCTCCAATCGACATTAGCACAAACCTTCCTTTTCTTCTTCTTTTTTTTTTTTTATGTGGTTACTGGGAGTCAAACTCAGGACCTCGCGCTTGCCAGCAAGCGCTTGTGCCACTGAGTGATATCACCGGCCCTTTCTTTCCTTTATGTGGGTTCCAGGAGTCGAACTCAGGACCTTGCACTTACTGGGCAGGTGCTTATGCCACTGAGCTATCTCACCGGCCCAAACTTTCCTGTTCAATGAACTATGAGACACTAATAGTGTAACGGACTTGCATTTTTTTCCCTTTTCCCTTCCGCCCTTTCCCCTTTCTCCCATCCTAGTTCCTTAAAGGACTCAATTTTGAAGAGCAGGTTGAGGCTGACTCTTCTTGGGCTGCAGCTGCATCTCTTAACGAAACCCTTGGTGCATACAGACACTGAGGATTCTTTGTTCTTCTTTGTTAAGCCTCTTGCTGTGGTGAGCTCAAGTTTCCTTCCAACATTGGTTTTCAGTGTAGTTCACTTCTAAAACGACCAGAGCTGAAGGTTCCAAAGGCTCAGGCTCAGAGCTGGGGAGGTCTGCCTATCAAGGGGTGACAGGAAAGAGCCTTAGTTTGTATCGTAGTTGAATATATCCGTTGAAGGTTATAGAAGATATGGATGTGATAAAATTGCAAAGAGCTACACATAAAAGCACATTACATGCAAAAAACACACTAAGTACCAGTCTGAATAAACTGTCTAAATTGTACCTATCTTGATTTCCTAGTTTTTAAATGTTGTACTAATTGTGCTAGATGTAGACATTGGGAAGGCCTGGGGAAGAAGCTGCTCGAGACTTCCTTGCAAATTTCTATGTGGCTTCTGTGACTATAAAACTAAATGATAAGGAGGAGAAGTTGAAAGAAAAAGAGGAGGAAGAAGTAGAGGAGGAGGAGGAGGAAGAGGAGGAGGAGGGGAAACACATCACCATTGGGTTTAAAAAGAAGGATGGGGTTATGCAAAGGCTTTGGCTCAACTCGGTGTGTGTATTTTTTAATGGACCTAGGATTCTACTTTTATGTAGGTATCATGTGGTCAATAGATAAGGAAACAAATGCCATTGAGAAATAGTTTGTTCCCCACAGTTCTCAAGATGAGAGACACATCACATCAGGGTTACTAGAGAAAGACTAGAGAAGGAATAAGAAAAGCACGGATGGGCCGGAGTGTCTCATGGTTTTGGTGGGAAGCAAAAGTTGAGGTAGGTTAAGAAGCTCAGGAGGATTAGGACTGGATAATTTGAATTACTTTAGCAGACTCTGGGAAGACAAGTGGGTTTTAGTTGCCTTGTGACTATGGAGTAATTCACTTCGGGGGAATATTGGCTTCTCCTGTGAAAATTTCATAAAGGAGGTGGCTGGAAGTATGAGCTCTGAAATGGTTTGGTTTGTGTATCAAAGATGTGCTTTCGAGCAAGTTGTCTGCTCTCTCTAGGAGCGAGCTAGTGCTCTGAAGGGCAGTCCCTCCCTGGGTCTGCAAGTACTCAAGATGTTAAAGTATCATAAAACATAGGAGAATTTTATAAACCTGATTAATACGGTACACAACTTCCTAGTGGTTGCACTACCAGGATGTTATTTGACTCTTAGAATCTCAGTTTGTCTGTGTAATTTGCATAAAATAATACATATTTCATAAAGTTACCAGGAAGACTAAATAGGATATAACCTATATGCTGTACTTCAAACAGGGCCTAACACCTATTGACTAATTTAGTGCAATATGCTGATAGTATGTGTTACAGTTTATACCTAAAATGTTCCCAAAGCCTCATGTGCTCCTAGGTGGGGTTTCTGAGTGGCTGGATCATGGGAGAATGATACTGGGTTAAGCGTGCGTGACAACTGGTTTTGTCCATTGATTGGTTTAGCGTAATTCTGTGTGTGGATAATGGGAAGGTCCATCTGGGTGTGGGTGGCACCATCCAATAGGCTTGTAGCCTGGATGGGATAAAAAGGGAAAGGAAGCCTCACTGCTTGCTGCATTCTGCCTTCCATGTCATGACTGTTTGCCATGCCCTACTGCCATGTCACTCTGCCTTGGAACTAGCTGACTATGGTTGAACAAACTGTGAGCTGAAATAAACCTTTCCTCCTTTAACTTGTGGGTGTCAGATATTTTTATTCCCAGCAACAAAAAAAATAACAAAGACACTATGCAATCTTGGATTCTTGACCAAAAAATATCTAGTACAATGGTGGATAGGTTTGGAGAGTTTAGTAAATCCTTGCTCAAATAATAGTCTATATAACTGCATATGTCATTCTGTTCTCAGAAAGAAAAACTCTTTTATTCTGTCTCATTCTATTTTATTGTTACTTATACTAAAGTTCAGGATAAACTCCAGCAAGGAATATGTTTTGGTAGCAAGGAAATTCTTAGCATTATTGTAGGCTACAATGTGTACTTAAAACTATCATTCCACAGGTAGAAAGTGATTTGGAAATTACCAATGTAGAGTACAATAAACACCCACATTCCAACTTTAGACATCAATGCCCCATAGTTTCTTTTCACTGTAAGCACTAACTCCAATTCACACTGCATTTCTAGGAAACAGTTGGCTTTCAGGTGTGCTGTACTCAGGCTATACCCAAAATGTTGCTATATTCAAATGTTAGGTTCATTTTCTTTGCATGAAAATAAATCATGTTTTGTCAGCTAGAGAAGGTTAAAAGTCAATTGGTAAATGGAAGACTTCACCACTCATCTGTAGACCTTCACAGGGGCATCCAACTAACTATGAAGCCTCTCACCACTTCATAAATTAAGCAGGATCTATAAATAGTGACTTACCTCAAATTAGATGTAAGAATGACACTACAGGAAGTATGGAGATGAAGACGTGCAGTTCCATAAAGAATGATAGGGGTCATTTGAAAGATCTCATTAAGTATTGTTTAATTTCAGTCATTGTAACAAGTTGGACACAAGCCTGATAAAAAACAAAGACTATATAAATTGTCTAAGACAATTAAGACACAAGTGGCCCACTTAAATAATAGCCTGAATTCAGGTAACTTTAACTATACTGATATATTTTCTGCAATATAATATTCTATTAATTCTTCCTTAAATAAACAAACTGATTAAAATTTCATTACGCCAACATCTCACAATAAACTTGGATCCACTGCACCCTTTTCTTTTTGCTTATTTAAGTCTTTATAATTAATTCTGGATTTATGTCATTTGCTGGTCAATGTTACAGTCACCTTACTAACTACTTAAGCAATTTGAAAGCTGTCGGAGCTCACAGGAGCAGTGGGTGCTACCCCACAGTTTTAATCTAATCCTTCTTTTGTGAAGTTTTATTTTCCCATGCTGTGGCATTTTCTTTTAGCCAAGTAATTAAATGTTATTGTCTTTATTTTATGCACAGCAGTAATTTTAAGGGTAGGTTTCAGCTGGACAGATGTGGCAGGAAAATTTTGTCCAACACGCAGCCTACTGACATTTTTTTTTCCTTTTTATTATTTTCTTTGTTTCAGCCCCCAAACTATTTTGTCATAATTAATAAATTTTAACTATTAAGTTATACAAAGGTCCTAAGAATTTTCCACATGGTTTGGTTCCCATCACTCATGTTATTACTTCATTATTTCAATAGGTATTGGCTACACTCAGTGGAGACATTTCAGAGCATGCAGGGAAGGGGCTACTAAAGTATTTCTGAGAGTTTTTAAGGACCTCTTTTGCTTTTCCCATCAACCAAGTTATATGGGAAATTCAGAGCTTTACATCTGAACCTGGTAGTGATATGGCGTTCTCTCTTGACACTTAGAAGATTCACAACCTCTACCAACTTTAAAAATTTGTTTATGTGCAAAAGCAGTTGGCAGAAATAAAAGAGAGCAAGATTAACTAAAGTGTACATACGTAATTCACCCTTTTATCTCATGTAGATAGAGCATTACTGTGAACCAGGGCAGGTGCTGGTTATGTGCTTACTTCTTTAACTAGCTTGGGGAAAAAGCTATTACTACTTAAAGAAACTGTGATTTGTATAAAATCCAAGATCAGCGAATCTTGGCTTCAGAAGGATTCTCTGAAAGCAATAAAATAATAGGGATGGCTACATTCACTTTTAGTTTTTTTTAGTTTGGCCATCAAAGACTTTCATATTTAGCTATTACTAATTTTGTCAAAATGCTTTTCTCACTAGCTAAAGCTACAGTCCCTCATATAATATTATCTCCATAATTTGTTTCTTTGGCTGCTTGGTGTGAATTATTCTTCCAATTATTTTATCAGTACCCAAAATATTCATGTATTGAAGTATGTACTAACGCAATACTAAATCTTTATGACTCTATTTCTCCCCCATGTTTTTTAATCCAAAGTTTTTCGTGTTATTCTTCACCATAGAAATCATTTATTAACAATAATGGTAGTAATATAATAATAGTACCACTTGATTATGTGCGATTAAGTATGTCCTCCAGTTTTCTTGCACAGGTTAGCTTTCATCTAATATGAGGTTGAAATTTCTTTTGAGACATGAGCTATGTCTCGTATGGTAAAATATATGGGATATACTGGTCTTTTTCCCATACCTAGGACTAGGTCTCACAGATATGGAGTATTTACTGAAGCACCCACTTCATCTGTTTCTCCAGCACAATGCGTGCCTGATGGTACTGCAAAAAGGCATCTTTTAAATCAAAAACAAATTGACTATGATAGAATTGCACAATTTTTAAGAAAGATATCCAGTCAGCAACACTTATGTATGCTTCTCAGTCATTTGAAAAACAAACACAAGCACAAGAACCTGTCACAAAATCACGGAACAGTACTGCATCTGTGGTAGTAACATCAGCAAACTTCATCTATTTAGTTACCTAATTTTCCATTGTTAGCTACACTGTGGAAGCCCTCCATGTTTGAGGACAAAAACTGGATGCAGAATAAAATGGCTTTGAAAGTTTTCAGACCTGAGGTCAAATCCAGGAGAGTTGCCGTTTACTAGATGAACCACATTGGGGGGCATTTTTTTAGGGCCACGGTCTGTATATGTTAAATGGAAAAATGAATGCTCTCGGAGGAGGTAGTGGTGACGTCTCCCTTACCAGTGTAGCGCTTAGTTCTCCTCTGGAACAACACAGTCCTGGTTCATAAGGACCAGCCCCAAGTTTCTGTGAGACTGAAGAAAGAGAGGCAGACCAATCTAGGGTTACACAGGGTACAATTTATTGAGGGTCTTAGGGGAAAGCATTACCCTGGGTGTGTTGGAAATAAGCCCCCAGCCTCAAATCATCCGTTTTAGAAAGAGAGCAGGAGGATGCCACAAGGCAAAGGTTAAAGTTCTGCAGAAGTGTGCAAGCATGAGGTACCAGGCGTGCCTAACGGTGGTGGGGAAGTGGGATTTTTAAGCCCTAATGCATGGGAAGAAGCTATCCTTTAAGGTCACTGGTTGAATTCAAAGTTTTACAATCTACCGTGGTTGGCTAGTTTAAGCAGCATGGGGGAGCGTCCAAAGGATTGCTGAGGGGAAGGAAGAGCAGGAGGGAAGAGGGTGTGGGGAACAGAAAGTTCTTGGATATGGATAAGCTATCTTTGGTCTGCAACTATGTTCCTAGAATTTAAGCTGAGCAGGAGTTTCTCCTAATTCTCCTGTAAGGGGTGGTGGAGGGCAGTTTAGGGTAGACGAGTATCTAAAATGGAGGCTGTCTAGTTTATATCCTTTGATAGAAAACACAGGGCTGTTATTTCTCACAGGTGGCAGTAAGACCAGTTGGATTTCCGCAATTTGGATTAGAAAGAGAGGCATAAATATGGGTCAGGATAAGTGACTTCATCATAGTTGTAATGTGCCTGTTTTATCCTAAGCTAATATCAAAGAGACAGGCACATTCTTGGAGCCAGGATCCTGTTGTAAACTCCACGCATCACTTGAGGTTTTTTTTGTTTGTTTGTTTTTAACGTGTGCATAGTTTGCTTGCAACAATGCAGGAAAAACAAACTAGTGTTACTCTGGGGCAAACATAGTGGTTACCACTTGAGATGACTTCAGTCATGTCCAGCTAAATGCACACAAGTATTAGGAAGAAATATGCATAGGTTCACAAAAATGTCATTATGAAGTAATCCCTCCATTCTTAGTGACAAACCTCATTCCTTCTTCATATAACTGCTTTTATCAACCTTCCATCTCCAACAGTAGAGAGACTCAGACGTTGATACTCTATCCCTTTCCATGTCCAAATCTTACAGAGATATTTTTTTTCCCCTGGACTTCTCCCTAATTCCTCTGAGTACAAGGTCCCTTCTGCCGTTGAGGCCAGGATCTGTTTACCAGCTTTTTAGGATTCTTAAGTCCTGTTGAGGGTTTTTTTTTTTTTTTTTTTTTTCGTAGAAAAATTGCATTGCACATCAAGTCAAGGTTGAGTTTTCTAGCCAAGGGTGTTCTTTTGTGTATGGCTGTCTATGCGTGCACTTAACCCTAAAACAAGTGCTTTCATATTAAAAGCCAGAGTTGGTTTCTCTCTCTCTCTGTCTCTCTCTCTCTCTGTGTCACTAGCTTTCACTCTCTCTTTCTCTCTCCCTTTATATGTAGTCTTTTGTTGTGCATACATTATGTAGGCTAGGAATTCATGACATAGAAAAACTATTTCTACTTATTGTTATCTCACATTGTTTCAAAAAATTTTAAGGTGGCTTCCAAGGAAGCACACATCTAAACTTACAATGAAGTATTTTGTAATGAATTGGTTTGCACTATACATTTACAAAATGCCTTTATATCGCAGTCACTGTGTTTAATCCCATGCCAGTCTTATGTCTGAAGAGGCTGTATGTCCCTGCTCTATGGGTTAGGAAGAAACACATTCTGCCCCAAGACTGTTCAGTGTCCTTTCCTGTGCCATTTCCTCAGTATGCCTCGTACCACTTCAGAGACGCATTTCGCTGTTTTCCTGAGCCAGTATTTTAATCTACAGACCTTTGAGAAATTGGTCGGTATTTTAATAGATACATAGAATCTGATTATTTCAAAAGATAAGCAAATTAATGGCAGAATCATTTTCTCAAATGAGTAGATAGACTTATGTTTTAAATGCTTATGTGCGAAATTCCCAATATATTCTGTAGGGAGTGTACATAGGGATTGAGATGATGTTTTTAATAGGGAAAAAATACAAAATGCAGTTGTGGAAGGAATGGTTAATTGGTTTAATTATGAACTAATTCTTTTTTCTTCTCAGACTGCATTCGTGATTAAAGTGAGTTGATTTACCCTATTATTATGTCTGGCAACCAAAAACTTCAGAGCTCCCAGAAATACAAATAGGCAAAATGATATCTACCCCAAATGGGAACTGAGAAAAGATTTATTAAGCAGCTTCACTTTGCACTGGTAAATGAGCCTTTCTTAAAAAAAAAAAAAAAAAAAAAAAAAAATTAAAGAGTGCAGTTCCTAAATGAGCCAGCTGCAGATGCCTTTTGGGAGTTTTTGCAGTGTCATTATGAGAAGCAGTCTGTGTAACTTTCTATTCACATCTCCCAAGCTCTGTCCAGGTGTTGAGATGTAAGGATGTGCCATTCCTTACATCAGCTACACAGGATGGAGTCTCTCCCACACTGTCAGCACCTTGTGAGCAAGAGAAGGCCTTCTTTGTGTGCGTCCTCAAGGCACTTCACTGTGCCTATCTCATTCTGTTTCAAATTAACATCAGTGGTAATTTCCGCTGGTTATGCTTTGTAAAAGGAACTCTATATCCTTCAACTGTTCTCTGCTTGCAGGGCACCATGGGAGGCTGTTAAGATATGCAAATTGTGTTGTTTCGCTGTACTCCCGTGGGTAAATTGTTTCCCCCTTTCTCTTAACGAACCTAAAAGGAAATGTTAGAGTTTGGCTCGTAATCCTGCAGGGAAAAGAAGCAGTGACTTCAGGTTCTCCGTACGAATCTTTTCTCAAGGACAGGTCTTTTCAATAAGGTTGAACGTTACTCTTGGAGAATATTGTGGGGACACATTAAAAACAAAAAACAAAAAACAGTCAAATTGCTAAAGAAATTTTCAAATACACTGGGAAACTGTTACTGTTGTTTACACATTTGCCAATTATTCTGCCAAAAAATGAAATTTTTCCAGAAATTGGATTCTGCCTATGCGATCTTGTGGAGAATGAAAACATATCTTTTGCTCACCCATTATAAGTGCCTGGCTGAAGCCCCTAGGACAAAACAAACTTAAGCAGTGTAAATTTTTGTGTGACAAAGGGGCCTTTCCAAGGAAATGAAGACCCCACTCAAAGAAACCGGTAAACTTGCATGCTTTTATGATTAGGTTTGATGAAGAGGGGACAGTCATAGGGAAGTGTGACTGAGGCCCCCAGGATGCTGATGGTGGGGTGCTGGAGGAATGCAGCGATATCCGCTGGCTCAGGTTTTCCTGTGTCCCTCTGTCTTCTGTGATGAGAATGCTATTTTGCTTCAGCTATAGGGAGGCCACCTCTCCAAGGAGTCTTAGAGCCCCTTTCAGAGAAAAAGGGTGAAGGGAAGGTTGACAAGGACCTTCCTGCTTCTGCTGTTTTCTCAAAAGCCAAGGTGCCATATTCTGGGGGTATTGTGTCCTAAACCCCATCAATCAAAGTACGTAAGTACGCTTAAGTAACTGTGGTGAACAAGCAAGCCCTACTTTTGTGACTTAATAGTGAAAAATATAATAGTGATCAGATTAGCCAAAGTTCCAATTTTTGCTTCCACCTAGGTGTTATCTAATTACCTAAATCTCCAAGTTTTAGTTTCTTTATCTGTAAAATCAAGGGCTATTGTTACAAGTCTACCACAGGAAGACGTTCCTGTCATATGCAGTCATTCTTCATTTTAGGAAGGCTTTTCTGGTACTGTTATTTAATGACTGGGAGAATGGTTGATAGAAGATTTCACATCACGGATCCCATCAACTGCTTTCGAATTTGTTACAATAACCTGTCAGATCAATAAAATATTTTCTATAGTCTTAAAACCAGCACACTATTTATGCATTTGGCACAATGACAATTAAAAAAAACAATAGAGATATTAATGTGTGGCTTTATTTTAAAGGTATACCTCTAATCTGAATCATCCATAATAGATTGCTATTAAACAATGTGACTATGAATTTTTCTCCATGACTTTCATGTTTACTTTCCGTTTCACCTCTCCTCTCCCACATGACGTGGCCCATTAGCATTTCTTCTTTACCATTCTTGATAATTACAAATTGCTCAAACAATGGATGTAAATCACAGAAATTATTTTTTCGGTAAAGTGAGGTCACCTCTCCAATGATTCTTATAGCCTCTTTCAGAGATAAAGGGTGAAGGGTCTTTCTGAGAAACATCCTTGATGAACTGATGCAGAAACTCAATTCTGGAGAAGAAGCCACCTGCTGAGTCCTATAAAGGTTTAGGCCCCCCTCCTTGACCAAATTAAAATGCTACATTGGAGCCCTCAAGCATCATGACTCACAAAGAAGAAACTACCCACTGTATGGCCTTTTGCTAGAAATATCAGCCAACTTCTGTTGTGGAATACAGAGTTCTGTTTTAAAAATTAATTTCCGCTTGTTAATTTGTTTTGATGGCATAAGAAACCACTCATACTATAGAGTTAAAAAATGTAGCATGGAAAATGATATGCAAAGTAATATTATGTAAAATTAAGATGAGTAAATAACTTAAAAGAACTATATATTAAATATTCATAGTGCAGGACTTTAGATGAAAATTACATATATTTCACCCCTACCCCAACATACCTGCTTTTTAAATTATTTCTCTAAGCTGGAAATCAAGTAGCAAGATGATGAAAGCAGTTTATTTATTTTTTTTTTTGTGGGTACCGGGGGGTCGACCTCAGGACCTCGCGCGCCAGCAGGCACCCGTGCCGCTGAGCGATATCACCGGCCCCTTTTTCGTATGTGGGTTCCGGGAGTCGAACTCGGGCCCTTGTGCTTGCCAGGCAGGCGCTTAAGCCGCTGAGCCATCTCACCGGCCCGAAAGCAGTTTTAAATGAAACTGATTTGAATGACATTCTGTTGAATTGTTTCTATACTGTACTTTGGTTTTCCTACATCAAACAAGAGATTAACATTTTTCTCGTCTCCTTTGCCTTCTCCTCTCCTCCACCCCGATTCTTAGATCCTCTTCACAACTCCAAAAGGTCTACATTTATAACTATTCTTGTTAATTAATGTTCTTAAAACCATGTCAAGTTTCCTATATGTGTAGAAACTTTTGTCAAAATTACTCTTCATTGAGTAAAATAAATTTAATAAAAATCAATTTATAATATAGTCTAATTCCAGTATCTATCTCATAAGTAAAACAAATGCTACTGTTATTTTGCTAAGCTGTAAAAAGTAATGCTAATGACTAGTTACAACATGTAAACTTAGAATATGGAACATAGTTGTTGTAGTTACATAATACATTTTAAATTTCAAGTTATTTATTTGACCATGTAGTTATATATGGAGAAAATTCATTCGAATAAATATTAATTTTGTGGTTTAAATTTTCCATTTTTAATGTTTTCAAATGGAAAAAAAGAAAAACAAATACCTAAATCTTTGCTATAATTCAAGTGTGCTCAGAACACTATGGTTCCAGCAGATGTTTATGTATATGGAAATGAAATATGGAGGTGTGCAAGGAGATTGATAAAGATGTGCACATGTGTGCATATATTCAAGGCCAGGTAACTTCACAGATTTATGTAGGATGAACTAAATTTAAAGAATTGTGCCTTATAGATTTGTTTTTCTGATCAAGATTTGCATTGTCAGTAATTTTGTAAATGGCTACCTGGAGACCACATTTGTTATTGGCTGGTCTGATGGATTAGGCCATTTTTGTCATTCTTCATTTAGAAAACATTTATTTGCCTCTGTTTGCTTGTGGCAGATTGTGCAAAACAGAAACAGGCTTCCAAATCATTATAAAGTCAAGTATTTTTGCAAGGAATAAGCAGTAGGAATAGAACTTTAGAGATCCAAGTAAGAAATAGATGAGTCTAAAAAAAAGCTGGTCCTTCCTCCAGTAGGCAATCACTACTTCTCAATTGTTATGCTTTTATGTCCACTTTACAGTTTCACTAATCCTTTTTGTGCAATCCAAGAGACCGGTGCTCTGGTTGGCACAAAAATATGCCCAAAATGCATCAAATAGTTATCTGAATTCTCATTGCAAATATATAGATAAACCACTAGGAAGAGAGTATCAATTTGCCTTAGGCCATGTACTTATGTTTTGAGGGGCATCATTAACCTGTGAGAACAATTCACAGAAGTGTTGACTTTGTTTTTCTTTCATCTTATTATACCAGGGAGGAGACATGATATAATGATATACTGGGCAGAAAAAGCAATACATTTTCCTTATTCACTGCAAGGTTCATGCCTGAAACTTCTATAACAAAAGACAGACTAACAACAGATAAGCACACAAGTTAACTTAATGTAAGTTGCACATGACATAATGGACTTCAAAGATCAAAACTAAAAGACCCAGGGGAAACAGCGAATTTTTAAAGACAGTTGTGCAGGACATGAGAGTATAACCTAGCTGTAAAAAACTGGGGGAAACTTAGCAAGGTATATTCATTCAGATTCACCTTAGTGTCTTTGTGTGACATTTCTTCCTATAGTACAGGCAAGACAGCTGTCACATAAGGATCTTCGGGGGAGAAGAAAAGAAAATGTGTGCAAGCAACTGTCTGAAGTTTTGCAGCCTGCTTCAGGGGATAGTAGTAGGGGGAGGGTGACGGAAGACTCCATGCTTCTGCTCTTCTCAAATGCCAAAGCACCCTATTTTGGGGTAGTATCTGTGCCAGTCCATCGTGTGCATATGAAAATGCCTCCTTCTGTCCTTATATTATGGTTTGGACATGGTTTGTCCTAAAAACTGAAGTTGCGAGTTCATTCCTCAGTGGAGCATTGTGAGCTTGTGGGGCCTTTGGAAGGTGATTAGGTTACGGGAGACCACCATTATGAATGTAATTAATGTCTTTCTTGAGACACTAAGTGAGCTGTTGCAAGAGTAAGGCAGCTGTCATGGGAACAGATGAATCACCATTAGAGCAAGTTGTTAGAAAGTAAGGTCTCCCCACTGCTTTGGCCTGTCCCATGCACATCAACTGGCCACTTCCACACACACTTTCTCCAGGTGGTGTTGTATACCATGTCGTCACAGAGCAAAAGGCTTTTGCCACCCAATCTGGAGCTTCTCTGCCTCCAGAATTTCAGCTATATAGAAGTCTTTTCTTTATAACTTACCAGCTTCAGGTGTTCTGTTCTCTTTTTCTCTGGACTTGGGCAAAAACCTAAGAATTCTTCACAATTAGCCCAAGCAGCCACTCGCATCAACTGCAGTGAGTGTGAGAGATGGAGCAGACCCATGTAGTGGATGTGAGCCCCCCAAGAGTGAGGCTTTTGTCGCATTCATCTTCTCCAGAGAGAGCGTCACTGACAGAAGGAGCTAACACGGGCAGTGTTTAGAAAGCACAGGGTGTTTATAAAGAGCAATCATTTGTTAACTCATTGACACCTGAACAAAAACCAAGTGAGGCCAGGCACTTTAATATTTGTCTCACACATAAAAACATAGGTGCCGCAAGCTGTGTCACTGTAGTCAGGTCACACAGCTGTAATGTGAGACAACCAGGATTTCACGATGGAAAAACCAGGCTACAGTGCAAACCACCGTATTGCACAAATTTCCCAGCACATATTAATTGCTCAGTAAGTACTGAATAAGACAAAACGTTGTGTGTGCCTTCTCCCAGCTGTGGAAGGAAGCACAAGTACACAGCATTTCACTCTTAAAACTACCTGTTCCTATTGTTTCCCCAACCATGGTGGAGCCACCCCTTTCTCACTGTCATGCTTCTCGGAGAGGGACCAGATAAAGTTATGCAGTGGTTAAAATTAATCATAATTAAATCATTTTCATTGGTTATGTAAGCTTTTGAAATATTTGCATGTTAAAGAGTCTAATTAATGCTATCCAAGAGGAATCAATTACTCAGAGCTGGAAAGATTTTGCAGGCTGAGATGCCTCTGTAGTGCTGCTCATAAAAGCTAATCCCCAAAAGGCAGTCCATGTCTACATGTGCCCTCCCTGACTTCGTGTCTCAGGAGACATGGTATCAGGACCTATAACTTCAGGGGTTTGCAAAATATTTTGAGTTTATGAAATCAGGAAAAAGAAAATATCTGTAATTTTATAAAATGGAATTATAAAGTGTAATTTAATTGTAAAATGAAACTGTGCCTCTCTGCTTCCTTCCTTCCGTCCTTCCTTTTTCTCTCCCTCCCTCTCTCTCCTCTCCCTTTTTTCTTCTCTCCCTCCTTTCTTCTTTCTTCCCTCTTTCCTTCCTTCTTTCCTTCCTACCTTCCTTCCTTCCTTTTTCCCTCCCTCCCTCTCTCTCCTTTCTTCTTTCTTCCCTCTTTCCTTCCTTCTTTCCTTCCTACCTTCCTTCCTTCCTTTTTCCCTCCCTCCCTCTCTCTCCTTTCCTTTTTTTCTTCTTTCCCTCTTTCCTTCCTTCTTTCCTTCCTACCTTCCTTCTTTCCTCCCTTGCTTCTTTCCTGCCTCCCTCCTTCCCTCATATCCTTCTATTTTCCCTTTTTTCCTTCTATTTTCCTTCATTTATTGGAGGAAGGAAGCCATTAAGTCAAATACCTACGGAGTCATTAAAGTCATTGTGCACCCCTAGTTGATGAGAGAAGATAACTATTTATCTGCATGCTCTTTATTTCTCATAACCAGTCATATTAGCAACTGAATCTAAGAAAACAACTGTATTTTTCTTGTAAAATCGGGATATTTACTATGTACTTTCACATGTCTGTAGTTTTCTTTTTTTTTTTTTTTTTCTGTGGGTACCGGGGAGTCGACCTCAGGACCTCGCACGCCAGCAGGCACCCGTGCCGCTGAGCGATATCACCGGACCTTTTTTGTATGTGGGTTCCGGGAGTCGAACTCGGGCCCTCGTGCTTGCCAGGCAGGGGCTTACGCCACTGAGCCATCTCACCGGCCCTGTAGTTTTCTACCGTGTGAGAAGCTCAGAGACACGGTGTTTGTCTTTGTGATTCAGTTATTCTAATAACTAATATGGGTGCCAGATGACAATTAGAAATAAAAATTTGAGTGTCACAAAATACAACTTTCTACTTTTACTCAGGAAAAAGTTATTATTTTCATTTAGCTTTCCTGTGATCCCCTTAAGTAATTTCATCGTTAAGTGAAGAACAATTTTGATGCCTTGCCACATATAGCTAAATTAACAGAAATTAAATTATAAAATAGTGATGACTACTAAACAATCAGCTACTAAATCTTGAACTACTATGTCTTAAGCCTTCCAGAAATTTTCATCTTCAACCTTGTTAGGAGGAATGGCTTTGTACTGTGATAGACCTAAATTTTGATAGTTCCAATGCAGTGGCCACTGGCTACATATGACCATATTAGTTCAAATTTAAATTAATCAAAATGGGATAAGATTAGAAGTTCTTCAGTGTCACTAGTCACACTTCAAGTGCTCATTAGTCATGGATGGAAAATGGCTACCATATTTGAAAAGGCATATATAGAAATTTCCATCATCAAAATTCTCTGGGACCAATCTTGGAGGTTAACACACTTTTTCAATAAAAAATGAGAAATAAAATATTTTAGGTTTCGTGTGTCACATGGTCTTTGTTGCAACTACTCAACTCTACTATTTTCACTTAAAACAACCATCGGCAATAGACAAACATGTTTACATGACTGTCTTATTAAAGCTTTACAAAAATTGTCAGTGGGCTGAGAATTTGGCTGCACGGTATAGTTTGCCAAACTCTGGACTAGTTACAGAGCACTAAGATTTATTGAACACATAGCAGACTTCCAGTAAATAGTAGCCTTTGTTACTTTGAGTCTTTTGAAATAAGAAAAATGACAACACAATGGGTAGTAACCCAAAAGTCCATCAGATTTTATAAATAAAATTTTGTATGCCCCCAAAATATATCATGTGTAATTACTTAACATGATGCTGTAGAAACAATGAACAGTATTTACTGTTATAAGATGTTTCTGATCCACCTTCATACGTTACAGAAGTATATAGGTTATGGGCTGAATTTATGTAAAAAGGACAGGAACCGAGACACAAATAGTCATACAATTTAGTGTAGTGATTCAGGTATGTTTTAGTTTTATTTTATTGACTTGTGTTTTTTAAAAATTTTTTTCTTTACATCTTTTACTGTTATAATCAGAAAAATTACTAAGTAAATAAAGGCAAAAAGAGTTTCATCTTTTTGGAGCATATTTCCTGTGTTCATGAAAGAAATGTACTGAACGAGCACTGCCGTAACTGAAGCATAGCATTGTCCAGTATTTAGTCTGTTTCTATCTGCATACTTTATAAACACTGTTGGTATGAGACAAAATAATAATCATGTGAAGGAGGCCCAGCATATAAATCTTGAATAATTTAGGGATACAGTTTAATGGACTGCTGGATACTTTATGACTTCCAGACAATCATTTAGAATTCAGGTGAAATTTTCATAGACAAAACCTTTATTTCTCTCACCACTATTGTCTTCTTCTTCACATAAATGTCAAGCAAAAAATCTTGTTCACATTGCCCTACACAAACCATATCAAATCGTCATTGGCAATCAGTAAGGACACATTGTCCAGGGATGCAAGTAACATAAAACCAATGACCCAAACAAACTCCATGTTCTCTGAGAATTTATAGCTGGAGAAAATGTCCACAAGAATGTATTAGGCATAAAAATGGATTCATACACTATTTGGTTTTGGGTTATAATGTATAAAAAACATGCAGATATCAAATTGTGTCTTTAAATTTACATTAGTGTTTTATTTTTCTAATCCCTGCCTATCTCTGTACATTTTGTGTTATGTATATATACACACAGAGACACAGTAATGACAAACAAAATTTTTGAATGTATACTAAATAAGTGCACAGAGAGTGAATTTGAAATGTATCTTAAAGATAAGCAATTTGTAAAAATATTTAGTATACCAGTATGCCAAATTTTTGGCAAATGCAACTTTTTACACTTTTTGTGTTCGGAAGCAACAGAATAGTAGGGAGAAGTTTTAGAATGATTTTTTTTTAAATGCTTGTACTTAAAATATTCTGTGTTTAACTTCAGTAGCCTGATTTCTTTAGTTGAAACTGCTACAATACTGATAATAAAGGTAATCATCTAAAGATGTCAAATGTCAATATTTTTATACTCAAAATTCAGTTAGAGTGTAGGTCAGTGTGCACAAGAAAGGAAAACCTGCTTCTTGAGCAAACTTCATTTGGGTAATGGTGTGATTTTCCATCTGAGGTGGCTATGCAAGCATTAGCCAAGGAGACTTATAGGAAAGACGGGATGTTAAGTTTTACCTCAAGATACATTTACAAGTCCTGTTTGGCATCATTTTCTCTGAGAACAAGCTATGCTATATATTTCAGAGAAATTGAAACCATATGTTGACACCTAAAAATTTTTGAGAAATACCACCAGAGTTTGCAAGAAAACATATAAATATAATCAACTCCTTGTAGTGTATGTCTACTTGGAAGTACTATAATACTTTACTTGTTTTTGGAGGAGCTATACTAGTGATGTCTTAATGCTATTAGTTGTAATACACAGCGATCTAGTTGAAACTGACCGAGTTAATACTAAATTCTTCATCTTATATTTCCAAATTGAAATGAAAAGATTTAATAGTACTTGCTTTAATTTTAGTAATATTTGTGTTTCCTTGCTGATGGTTGGCATATTAGGCTTTTCTGCTGAAAGATTAGGGTCTTGCAACAAAATTTAGGCCAAAATGGTGCTTCTAAGAAAACACAGTGTGGGGCATACTTAGGCTGGCAGCTACTTGGTGAACAATGAAACAGCTGCTCTGCGTTTCTTTTCCTTTGTCTACAAATACTGAAAAATAGCCCTCCTAAGGTGCTGAATTAAATTTTAATTTAAAATTGGATAGATACCTGACAGGAATTGCTTGTCACCATTAAATTTTAATTTAAAATGAGATGCAGAAAAATTCTTCTGTGACCTCAGAAGTCTACCTACAAAGAGGTTCCTATGGTAATAGTATACCGTAGAATATTCTTCACTTGAACAAAAACATTCTCACAGAGGACCCCATTCATATTTAAAGTATTTGTGTGTAAGTTAAAAAATACATTTAATTAAAATAAATTATATTGCCACATGCAAAGCAAAGCAAAGCAAAGCAAAGACTCTCAATGGTACCACTGCAAGGTCAGATTTTCGAAACCTATCCACATGGTAAGCACAAGGGAGCAACATGGTTGCGATTTTATCGTGCTTCAAATTGAACTGAAAATTTTATTAACAGTAGCCTAGGAAAAGAAGGTTGTAGGCTGGCAGTTTTACCAGCTGTGTTGACACCAGGCCATCAACATGCTCCTTGGGAATTCCCATTCTTTGCTATCACAACTGTGGCTCCTGATCTTTAATCTGTTTGCTGTCACTGTCACAGCCGAATGCTCTGCCCACATACTTCTGTGCACCATTCTATTATTGTTGGTTAAATGCACCTTTGGAATTTTTTTAAAAATTCAAATTTGTCCATGTATTTTTCTCAATGTTTCTCTTACATACTTATCTCCAAATTATATCTTAGGAACACTATATTTCTACTTGTTTCAAAGGCAATCTGAGTAAACTTGTCAATTTTGTGATACTTGTATTTAAATTACCTATGATTCTTCATATTTTGCTGTTGCTGATTTTATTTTAGTGGAGTTTTTGGAATTTTTGTTGGTATTTCTTATTAGTGTATGTTCACAGTATATAATGTTTACATTCCTTGTGCAGAGTTCGTATATATATATAACATTTTAATTCCTTTTCTCATCCCTTTCCTCCTCCTCCTCCCATGTCTTTGGTATTTCATTTTGTTTTGTTTTGGCAATTGCGGTGGTGTGTGTGTGAGAAACAGACGATGTATTTCTACTGCAATTCTTTGGTTGGGAGAAGTTCCACTGACAACCACAACCTCACACACCACCACTACCTTAAAGGCTGTAAAGTGCCACAGTTTCCTCAGTACAAGTTCACAAAGGGATTGGATGTCATGGAATTTTATACACTTCTTTTAATATTCTCATGTAGGAGACTAGTATTCCCACTGCTCACAGACACACACACAAACACACAGACACACACAGATACACACGAACACACACACACACAGACACATACACACACATACACACCCCACAGTGAAGTTTGGAATATTACTAATGACCTCCGTAGACTGAGAAGCTAGTATGTACCAGGGAAGTCACTGGGCATCCAATACATCTTATTTAAACCTGATTAAGATCTGTGAAGAGCTTAATATTTCTTTTATAACTGAGGACCCTAAAAACTGTGTACTTAAGGAACTTTGCTCACATTCCCATCTCTACAATATGAGAGACATGGGTTTGAACAGATCTATATGCAGTGAAAATGGTACTTTTAATTATATTATATATTTCTCACTTTTATTTCTCATAATCTACCATAGTCTTGAAGATTTAGAAGGTAGTTTTATTGCTGCAAATATATAACATCAACAGAAATAAAAAATCATTTAGAGAAGAATAATTTGCAGGAAAGGAAATGGACAAATACAGATTTTAAGTTATCTTGTTGTAAGGGCTCAACATGTAAAGAGTATGGACTTCTTCATCATCTGAAGTCAGGAAAAGAGAAAAATATTTCAAATATGTTAGTGGACTTTTTTTGTGGGGGTGATCAATAGCTTCCATAATTCGTGGTGTATGTGTGTATAACTTTAATATTTCAATGCTGCACAAAGACACATCAATTTGTATTTTAAAACTTAGAGTGAAGATTCTCTTTAGAATTAGGAAGACCCTTCATTCTTCCAGTAATTGCTCCTTATCCTTCTCCCAAGCATTCCTCTAATCCGAAATCATCCTGAAGCTTTAAGTAATCTGCTGTGTTTTTGGAGGTCTGGAGCTGGAGGCAGCTTTGTAAATGTGACTGAAAACATTTAATCTGGATCCATTTTTTCCTTGATCTTCAAATATTAGTGCTGAAAGAATGTTGTAATCATTGAGAAATCTAAAGTATAAAAAAAGATCAAGATAAGGGGTAGATAATAGAAAACAGGGAGATAGAACTTTGGTAAAAGAAAAGGAGACAGAGAGATGGAGGGATCTGGGAGGGATACAAGGAGGGAGGGGACAAGGATTAAAAAATGAATTCAGATGTGTTATGTACATGTACCAACTCCCCACAATGAATATAATTATCATGTACGGCAAGCATGTACTAATAAAAACAAAATTAGGGGCCAGTGATATGACTCAGCAGCATAAGCACCTGCCTGGCAAGCGCAAGGTCCTGAGTTCGACTCCCAGTACCCACATAAAAAAAAATTAAATATAAAACACACACACATCATTGCCTTTACTTATTGTAGAAACCCAGGAACTCTGGGATCCCAGAACCCGACAGTTACTTTTGATTTTTTCTCTCTGCTGTTTTCGTTGTTTCAACAGAGTATTTGTTCAGTGTCTTTCAATCTTGGGAAGATGCTAATTCTAATTTGGCACTTGCTCCTGATTTTTCTATCATTCTCGAGCTTGCTGGTGAACATTTTCCTTCCCTTGAATCGGTGTGAGTTCCTTCTGAGAGCTAGAGGCCAGCTCCCAACTTTTGGTGCTGTCCACTCAGCCAGTTCTTTCCTATATGTGTCTATGACTTCTCAGGTTTAACTGGGAAATTTCTTAAATATCTAAGACCAATAACCGAGGTAGCAGTTCCCTAAATCATCACTAACTCAAGTTTGACCAAAGTTGATGTTCTAATTTTGAAGCTCAAATAATTTTGTCATGATCTGAGTAGTACGTAAAATTTCCATGAAATATCAAACCATTCCCTTATCAGAGCCACTGATAAATTCCATTTATCTTGAACTCTGTGGTTTGCCTTATTGACTCTTAGGCAAGATGTCTTACTGTACTGATTATTACTATTTTGTTTGTTTGTTTTATTTGGAGACAGAGTCTCACTATGTAGTTCAGGCTGGCCTTGAACTCACTACGTAGCCCAGTCTGCCTTCGAACTCGCAGCAACCCTCATGCCTCAGACTCCCGAATGTTGGAATTACAGGCAAGTGCCACCACACCCAGCTCCTTACTGATTTTTGATTAAAAACAAAAATAAAAACAATGACAAAACCATATCTGAGGTAATGTTTCACATCAGCATTTTTTTTCAAATAGCGAGTTCCTTTATTTACTCAATAAATATTCTATAAATTATTTACTACTCCTCTTCTTAAACTTATTAGTAAAATGGTGTCAGTATTAGATTATTGTTAAAAAATGTTCCCCCAAATCAGGTAAACATATACTTGAAATCAGGATCATTCTCGTACAAGCTGGAAAATGTTAATTAGATGCCCAATTTTCTACTGCTGATTTTTCTAATCTACAAAATGTGAAAAATAATAGTGTGAAAAATAATTCAGGCTGGCCTTGAACTCACTATGTAGCCCATGCTGGATTACAGAGCAGACCCTGTCTCAAAACAAAACAAAAGAAACAATTTGGAGAACAAGAGGTTAAACAAAAACAAAACAAAAAACAGTGGTTGATCTTGACAACGTATCAATAAACACTGAATGAGCTAAAATATAAAAATTCAAAATTGTATTTTTTTTTCCAAAATTATGTAATATGTACACATAAATATATCTATGTAGAGCCATCTATATATCTATCTCTTCCTTTTTGAGCAAAAAGGAGGGATTGATTAGCCACTTCCTCACCATCACTTCAACATACTCTGGGTGAAAATCTTAAACCAAATTCACGACACTGAAATCATAAAGAAAATTTGCAGAGCTAATATCAAGGCTGCTGACACTAGAGCACCATTTTCCGTTTCAAATAAAGAAATGTAAGAATGCCTAATATAACCACCTCATCCTCTCTTTGATGCTTAATACTTGTAGATCTCACGCTATTCTCACCAGCTTGGATGCAGATATACTATCTGGATTCATGACGCTTGCAATTCCAGTGTCATAGTTCATTGTCTCGCTTTCCCTAAGGGAGTCAAACAATCAGAATTAAACCCCAAGGTAAACACGTAGTGTGCTCTAGAATTTGCAAACTCTAGGCCACACTATCACACAATTTGTTTTCGGAGTAGAAGTGTCCATATTCAATAAAGCGAGCTACTGTACAGCTCCTTTGAAGAAGCTCATAAAACAGTGGGTTTAATTTGTCTGGGAAATAGAGACTAAAATGTGGTGCAGGTCCCTGATGGAAAATGTGGCTCCGTTATGCTCTGTTCCCACCAAATATCTTGGAAAATGGGCAATATTAACATAGCTTTCTGGAGTAGAGCCAGCCAGAAACAGTGGATGTTCTCTTGTAAAAACCCTGAAAGCAGCAAGCAACCCATAAACATTATGCGGACTGAGTCTGAAAATGGACCGTTTTATGTTCCCTAATGGAAGGATAGCTTATTTGTTCGTGAATTTATAGCAACAATGTGATGTCATCAAGTGATTTATGGCCAGAAGCATAGCAAGTGTCAACATACAGAGGTGGTGGAAACATTCTATTCTCACCCAGAAGCTGGTTGTCACAGGAGCTTGTCTTTGCCTGAGGGTGGGGCAGATGTAGGAAAACCCAGGTTGTTAGTGTTACTGGAAATGGGAGGAGGGAGGTGAGGCATTACTGGAGCCATCCATCTTGGGGAAGGCTTTGAGGAATATAAAGTTAGTGTATTCGGAACACACGAATGACCACTACAAACCAGATCATCCCTCTATTTCCTGACTCACTCATTGAGTAATGTTTGATGCTCCTTGGGAAGGCAGGAATGATACAAAGTCCAGACACCACATTTAATGGGATACTGACCTGCTAAAGTGATATACAGATGTATGCACTATTTTAGTTTTAAATTTATATATAGTAAAATCTACTCTTCTTGATAGATGGTTTTAAAAATCTGACAAACATAAAAAAATCACATAATTGTACCACAAATAATAACCACAACACTGACACAATCTCAGAAAACTCCCTAGTCCTGTTCCTTTGTGTCCAACCTCTGTCCACACCTTCAGCCCCTTGCAACCACTAATCACTTCTCCATTCCTTCAATTTTGCTTTCACCAGAAATTCATTTCAATGTATTACTTGGCCTTCTAAGACTGCATACTGTATGTATGTGGGATTCAACCAGGTCGTTCCATGCAACAATGCATTTTTCAGTTTCTGAGTAATAATCCATTATATGGGCACACCACAGTTTGTTTATTCATTCAGGAGTTGCAGCCCTTTGGTTTGTTTCCAGTTTGGGCTTATTATGAGTAAAGCCAGCAACACCACCCATGTATAGATTTTTCTATGGCCTTAAATGTCTGTTTTTCTTAAATAAAAATATAGGTGTATGCTTGCAGATTTATTTGGTGTTATAGTTTAGATAAAAATGTCCCCTAAAAGCTTCATGTGTTTGGAGGTTGATTGGATTGTGGAGGGGGCTATACTCATAATCCATTGACGAGTTTATTAGACAAATGTGCTGTTGGAGAGGGCATGGATGGAGATGGCTTACTGGAGGCATGAGCTGGAATGGGGTATTCTTGTCCTCGGCTCTGCCCTTCTGTCTTTGCTTTGTGGCTGCCATGAGTTGAACAGCTTTCTTCCTCTTTGCTCTTATACCATGACACTTTTGCTTGAGAGCCAACCAACCAGACGCTGAAAACCGTGAGCCAAAATTACTCTCTCTCCTTTACGTTGTGGGTGTGATTTTTTCTCCCAGAGACAGAAAAGTGGCTAAGACATATGTTAACTATATGTTTGTCTTTAAGAAATTACCGAACTACACTTGAAAGCATAGAAATTATAGTTCTTCTACATGTTCACTGTACTTGTGACTGTCAAGTGTTTGTGTCTCCTTATATTTTCATGCCATTCTAACTGATACGTAGTACTATGGTCTTGCAACACAATTTGCTGATGAATACAACTCAAAAGGTGGTGCTTGCTTCTCTTATCCCCAGTGCAGGAGGAAAGCACATGGGAACTAAGTCTTAATTATCGTTAAGGACAATGTTAACTTCTTTTCTTTCTCCTTGTACATGTCTTTTGTTATGCTCAAGAGGTCCTCTAATATTCCTAAATTTCTAACAGTTTTTTAAACATAAATGTATATTTAGCCCTTTAAATTTATATCTATTTTCCACATTTTTTGAGATGATAAGTTTATGGGTTTTTTCCTTGTATTTTATTAATGTGATGAATTACAATGATTGATATTTGAATGTTGAAACCTGTTGCATTCCTGAGCTAAATCCCATCTGGGACAGTATATTACATGTTTTATGTATGCTATAATTAATTTGTGATATTTTATTGGGATTTATTTCATGTAGATTCATCAGGGATATTTGTTAATATATGTTATGCTGTTTAATGTTTGTGTCTGATTTTGATGCCAAGGTACTGTAAAATGAGTTGGGAAGTGTTCCCTCTTTTCCTCCTTATTGGAAGGTATTGTGCGGTAGTGAGTTCTTTCCTAAATGATTTCTAGATTTGCTAATGAAACAATTTGGGGCTGAAGTTTTCTTTATTGGAAGATTTTTAAAGCTATGGATTCAACATATGAAATTGCCGTAACAGTCCAATTCAGTTAATTTATTCATTAACAAGTTTTAGTAGTTTATTCTTTTCAGGGAATAATTCTAACTATTTCATAGGTTCCAGGGCCCGGAGACTGTTCCTAGTTGATACCTGGTCCTGGAGCAATAAAAACAAGAGTATAGTAAATAAGAGTATTAACACATAATGAGGGAAGTGGTTGAAATGTCATCTTCATTTGCTATTCAAGAAAGGGACTTGACTGGCCTCTAGCTGGTGCCTTAAAGTAAATCAAGGTAATATTTTTTCAAAAAATGTATCACATGGGTGAATTTCATCTAAGTTTTCAAATCTATAACCATTAAATAGTATTCTCCTATTGTTCTTCAGTATCTTCTATAGGTATTAGTCTATAGTACTATTTCATCTTTCATTCTGGGTTCCTAAATTTGTGTCTCTTCTCTTCTATGTTTTGATGATTAGAGTTAGAATTTTTTTTTATCTTTTAAAAAATTCAGCTTTCCATCACATTGACTTTCTGTATTGTTTTCCTGTTATAAAATGGGGAAAATGTATCGCATCTTTATTCTTTTCTCTCTTCTGCTTGATTTGGTTTCAATTTCCTCTTCCCACTTGGTTTCTGAATTTTTATTTTAAATTTTTCTTCCTTTCCAACCCAAGTTGAGAAAATTATTTATGGATTATCACAAAATGTTTTTAGAACAATTTCAAAACTAAAATTTTGAAATTTCAAAAATATTTTAGGTAATTTCAAAACTGATTTAGATACCCCCCATAAAGAGTGAGGCTACATTCAAAGGATGCTTTATTTAACAAATACTTCATCACAAGAGAAAGAATGGGAAAGTCCAACTTCTAGAAAGTAAGAAGGTGAACCAAATCGAACATGGAATTCTGCGTCAACACAGCAGCAGGGCTGGTCAACAGCCCAGCCTGAAGCAGAAGCTATAGGTAACTTTGCGTCCACCGAGCAGAGTTGATTCTGAAACTCCTACGTAGTCCAAGGATCTGGAAGGAATTGGGAACGGAAACAGGCAAAATTTCACCTAGTAATAGAGGTTGAGACAGGAAAAGCTGTCGTCTGGTGCTAAGGTTGACAGGGAAATAGTTCTCCTGGAAGAAATTGAAATTATATCTGTAAGTAAAATAAAAATGTTCTCCCCCCAAAATAAAGTCTTTTAATAAAAAAAATTCTCCACATGTGCCATTACAGAATAGCAAATTAACACAATAGTAAAATAGCAGCTCATGTATTAGAATAGACGAAATCGTGAACACTGGCTTTACCAAATGCTAGTGATGATGGAGAGCGCCAGAAACACTCACTCATTACTGGTAGAAGCACAAAATAGCACAGTCACTTTGGAAGACAGTTTGTGTATTTCCTACAAAGCTAAACACGCTCTTACTATATGATTCAGCAATCATACTTCTCGTTGTTTACCTAAAATTGTGGTGAACTATGTCCATGGAGTAAATATGTAGCTGAGGTAATGATGGATGCTTACTGTTACAGCACCCTGGGAGAATGATTCACCATTTCCATTTCCAGCCCAACCGGGACAACTTAATGATTTAGCAAGGACCTGTCACAAAACTAAAAATAAATAAATAAATAAATAAATAAATAAATAAATAAATAAAATAAGACTGGGGATATAGCTCAGGTTAAAGGCCCTGGATTCAATCCCCATTGCCATGATAAATAAATAAATAATGCAGTTTCTACAATTGTTCTTAACTGCTGTGATTGTTAATTGTGATATGTAAACTTGAGCGGATTAAGAAATGCCTAGTGGATTAGTGGAGCACAGTTCTGGGTGTGTCTGTGAACAATGGACACAAACCAAGGAGGGAAGACCCACTCTGGATTCAGGTGGCACCAACCAACCAACAGGCTTGTAACCTAGATGGAATGAAAAGGAAAGAAGGAAGTCTTCTTTCAGAAGAGCTCTGATCTTCAACACCACCTTTGGACATTTATCTCTAGTTCCTTCAGGCTTCCAGCACAGACTCTTCAGCCTTCATTGAAGATCATTTAGATTTCCAATGTAGTCTCACATCGTACTCTGCAGTGAGCTCAGAGCTTCAACCTTTGACTAGATTCTCCAGTTCCCCAGGGCACTTACTAACATTTTGTATTCTTCCACCCCCGATTCCACAGGCAGCATTGGAAGGCTACCTTGTAATTCCTTTATGTAATCCCATATATATTTATATTAAGTCTGTTCCTCTAGTGAACTCTAACCAGTAGAACTGGAAGTAACCAAGACTTCGTTCCACAAGCGAATGGATATACAAACTAGGTTCCATCCTTGCAACAAAATATCATTCCTCGATAAAAGGAAATGAACTATCATGCACCAAGAGACAGAAAGGTACCATAAGCATATTGCTAAATGAATGAAAGCAGTATGAAAAGGCTGCATAATATATAATTCTTGCATATCAGAAAAAGCAAAAAATATAGAGACAGTGAAATGACCACTAGTTGTCAGGGATTGAGGAGGAGGGGTAAATGGAAAAAAACAGGTAAAACTATTTTGCACGAAAATGTAAAGGTGGATGAGTGTCAGGATGCATTTGTCAAAATCCATGGCATTCTATAACAGAAATTTGAGCCTTAATGTAAACTATGGAGTATTGTAAATAGTACTGTTCCAGTATTGGCTTACCAGTTATGATAAAAGAAGCACACAAATGCAAGATTTTAAAAAATGAGATACTAAACTGGAGATTGGGCATGGGGTAGGGTGAGGTAGGTACGTGGACTTCTCTGTACTATCTTCTCAGTTATTCTACAAATCTAAAACTATACTAACAATAAATAAACACTAAAGTTAATTAATTTTTTAAAAATTTAAGAATAGGCAATGAAGAATAAAAATAGAATAAGCATATTTTAAAAAGTAAGGGAGTAAAATGAGCTGACTCCAATAATATTAAAGAGAATATGAAAAGGAAAGTCAAGCAAACTAAGAATCATGGTGAATATAAAATACATAACATGATAATTTATATATCTATCAGAATTTCAGAAAATACATTACTTACAAAAAATATATGCTCCTCTTGCAAAAGATGGATTCTAAAACTTGAATAATAAAATGACCCAGCCATAATGCACTAGTTGAGAGGTGTGCTGTAAGGTAGTATCATTGGAAGATAGAATATATTGCAGGACAGGGAGAAAAAGATATCTCGAAAACAGCAACAGACTGAGATCCACTACTATTAATATCAGGAAATAGATCTTAGGGTAAAAAGAGAGCCATGGTTTAATGATGAAGGGGCAATTTACCAGGAAGGTAACATTAAGTCAACACATATCTACCAATGTAACCTCAAATACATAAAGTAATCATTGGCAGGAAACAATGAAAAATCTGATTGTCAATTACATATGTCTTTATCTCATAATGAAAAATAAAGTAGTTGAATAGTAGGTGATAGAGTTCAACATTACAAATTATTGATCTAATTGTAGAACACAACACATTTGTAAAATACAAATTATTTTCAATAATATTTAGCACATTGATGAATATTGGTCGTATGTTATACATGCCTAAATACTAGGTTTTTTTCATTTTGTTTTTGTTTTTGTGGGTATTGGGGGTCGAACTCAGGACCTCACATTTGTGAGCAGGTGCTTTTGCCGCTGAGCAATATCACCAGCCCTTTTTTCCTTTGTATGTGGGTACCGGGAGGCCAAGTCAGGACTTTGCACTTGCCAGGCAGGCACTTATGCCAGCCACTGAGACATCTCACTGGCCCCCTAAATACTAGTTTTTTTAGATTAATTTTCAACTAAAAATGCAGAACACAGAAAAAAGATTTAAAAACAGATTTTGAAAACTAGAGGGCGTATGTGTAAATAATACTTTGTGCAAATAAGAGATTTATTAAAGCTCAAAATAGAAAAGAATGGAATTTTTATTAGTTAAGTAACGAACAGATAAATGGTAAGATACTCATAAAATAGAGGAGCATCAATCATCAAAATTAATTAAGTAGGTCAGAATAACTATTTTTTGGCTTTGCTGGCCAAGATGTAATTTGAGAATTTGTAATTTGAGAATAGTGTGTAATTGGCTACATAATAAGAAAGAAAGCAAATTTCCACAAATTTTATAGGGTCAAATACAAAATAGAATCATGGAAACTCTGTGTGTGCGTGTTTGTAAGTTTATTTGGTAACATGGGTCTATTAATGAGAATAGTATTCGCTTTTGGGGGATATGATTTTACTTGATTGGGATTCAAAGTGAGTATTTTATATTATCAAATTGATCACAAATCTCCAAATGTAAAAAATGTTCCTAGCTTGAATGCTGTGCAATAACATGTGTGTGGTGGGTGAAATTTTGGCTCATGGGCTATATTTGGCCAAGCTCTGAAATACATATATTGATTCAGTATGATATTAATTGCTAACATAGCTTATGAAAGTCGTTATATATAGGCACCATTTTGTAAATTATTTATAAAAATAAAGCATTGCTATTTATGGATATGTAGTAATAGTAGAATAAAGTGGAGAAGAAGATCATTTACCAACTTCAGCACAGGGTCTGAATGCAATTTCTCAAGTTAGACTAATGACTCCAACATTGCTATGCTAGAATTCTTTTCTGGGTTCCAGATGTGCACTCCACAGCCTTCCTGCTGGTATAAAAACTAGGGGTGGCCACAGGAATTTTGAATGGAATATATAAAAAAATAAATGAATCATTTCCCTCTTCTCTACCTCTTCCACAGCTTCCTGTCAAATTAGTTTTTTATTGCTTCTCAATAAATATTACTATGATCATCTATTGTTTTTAATCTGTCCTTTCTTTGCCAAATATTACTGTTATTTCCCACACTAACATCTTCATCACTTTTTTTTACTCTCTTGCTTTCTTCTCTCCTCTCTATTCCATCCTCGGTTCTTGTTACTAAAAAATCTTCCTAACCTGACTAAGAGAAAGCTTTTCAAAATACACATGGGATCCTATCACGGCATTTCTTCAACCCTGATATCACCCAAACCTGAATAAGATTATATAAAAATTCCTGAGCAGGTTTTAAAGATTTTTAAAATTGATTTTCTTAACTATCAAAAGTTAGGTTACTATCTTTTAATTATTTTATTTTTTTGATCAACCTGAATCCTGTCACTAAAATATCCTCCAGTCACACTTAATACTTTACAGTTCTCGTGTCCAAATTCCTGGGATGAAGTACCCCTATTAATAATATCAAAAATATATTTTGAGATTATTTCCCAATGCATTTTTATTTATGTAAAATATAAACATCTGTATATTTAATTACAAGGGTATTGAAATATTAATATATGATCAATTATTAAAATATAATTTTTAAAAATTGTATCCTTAAAATGATACAAGCATTAACAACACAGAGACGCACAGCTACTTTGGTCTAATTCATTAATATCAGATAGAATATGAGTCACATTTTTAATGAAAGCGGCTGGTGGTGGCATCAGCTGCCACTTTTGATACAATCTCTTCCTGTGTACAGATTCCCTGCTTCCCTTCTGACAATAAGAAGGGATCCCAAGACCCTTCTATTGAGGCAGAACTCCTTCAGTTCCACCTTCCACTCTCCCAGTCAACTCCAGCAATTGTTCACACTCTTTCTTGATTGATCTATTCCCTCCATTTCTGCTGAGTTATTTTGTTAGCATACAACCATTCTGAAAGGTCTATCTGAAATCTAAAACAAAGCAATAAGAAATCTTTTGCCTTCCATATTGCCTAATGTCTCTGTTCTCATTTATAACAAAGTTCCTTCGAACAGTTTTATACGCTATCATTAGTACCTTGTTAGCCCGATCACCACCCCAGTATAATAGCTCTTGGCAAGGTCAACACTGACCATATTTCTAAATCCATCAGCTAATTCTGAGTCTTTGTTGTACTTCCTACCCACAGCCTTGGATGGGGTCAGCCATCTCCTCTACTTTGACAATATTTCTTCACCTCATTCCCTGGAAGATGTCTCCCTTCTAAACCATTTTCTCATCCTTTGTCTACCTGTTGTTCTAACCTCTTCCTACAGACCTCTAAATAACAGGATGTATCAGCCCTCAATCACACCTTGAATGCACACTTTTTCCCTAGTCGATGTCATTCACACTCATGAATTACTGTCTGAATGCTAATTTCTTACACATTTATGTCTCAAGCCTGGTCTTCCCTACTGGACTCTAGATTATTCTAGATAAACACTGCCTGAACACACACATATCTATGCTCATCAGGCATCTCAGATTTAATAAGTCCAAATCAAATTCCATATTCCCCACCCCTGAGGCTCCTCTCACATTTTTCACCATACCTGTAAATGGTAAATCTAACTTCCTTTTGTTTAATCTAAGAGCTATGACATCTTTAATTTCATTTTTATTTTGTACACCATATTTTATCCATCAATTAATCTTCATTATTCTACCTTCAATAAATCTTATTTCTGATAGTTCACCAATAACCTTCATCACTCACTGCTCACACCTTGGTACAAATCACTGTCACCTCTCACAAGAATTAACGTAATAGATGGCTAGTAGTCTCCCTGTGGTTCCCAAGTCTGTTATCACACAATACTTGGACTCATCCGCTTTTATAAAGCTAGTAAGCTTATGTCTATGAAACCTTTTTATCACTCTAACAGGTACCTCAGAGCATCCGCTTGTAAAGAGAAAGGGGTTATTTCATGTCACAGTTTCAGAGGTCCCAACCCATGATCAGGTGGCCCCACCAGGTGACTTTAGACCTCTGGTGGTGATAAGGGCAGGTCATTATGGCAGGAGCATGTGGCAGAACAAAACTGTTTACCTTGTGCCAAACCAGGAAGTAAAAAGAGGGCAAGATCCCACAATCCTTTTCAGAGTCATGCCCAAAAGACCTAACGATTTTGCCCAAAAGCTTATTTTTAAAATATTCTACTATCTCCCCCAAACTCCAAGCTGGGGACAACCTTTAATATAGCACATTTAAGGAATATTCAAGATGGAACCTACAGCAATGTCTTCCTTCTGTTCACAATGGTCTAACCCCCATCACCACCACCACTGCCCAACAGTCTACAAGTTTGTACACGATCTTATTTCACTTTCCTTTGTCTGAGTCTGCTAGCAATACCTCATGCTCAACTTTATCCAGTCTTGCCTTCTTATATATCAAGAACATTCATTCTGTATTCTTCAGTTTTTTTGGAATGTTCTTCCTCACGCTATCTGCATGAAAATTTCCCTGATTTCTTTTAGCTTTCTGCTCTCAAAGCCTCTATTGATACTGTGTTCCGTGCCACTCATAGCATAGCACTGCCATTCTCCTTCTTTTGCACAACATATGGGTTTCATTTATTTAGTTACTATTTTTTCACCACCACCACCCTTCATAATTCAGGGACTAATCTCTGTTCATTATTGTGTCTTTGGAACCTAGAATAAAACATTAACTCATAGAAAGAGCTTGACAGATTGCTTTATTTACATAAATAAAAGAAGAGCAATGAATACATGACTGAATAGATTAGTTTTGATTTACTGTGTGTAGTTATTGACTTGCAGTGTGACTGTGGTGATTGATTTTATTGAAATGGAAAAGCAGTGAGATCCGACTCTTCCCTTGCCCTGTGACAGCTTCTAGAGCAGGCATGACCCACCTGGCAGCTGTCACTCCCCTATCCCTGCTCCATGTGTCCTCCTCAGGAGTGGCCTGGTATGACAGCCCAGGGATTTCCCACTGTCTTTGGTGTGACTTCAGCAACTGCCCTGTAGACCATGCTTACAGGAGACAGAGCTCAGAGGACAGCTGCCACACCACTTCCCGGTGCTCACTGCTGCAGGCAACACTGCCACCGCCCTGAGAAGTGGCCAGGAAACCATGCTAGACAAGGCAAATGTCACGGAGGGATCTGGCCCCAAATTCTCTAAATTCCAATAGTTCATGATCAACATGGCTGGGCCTCCTAAAGACTCCACAAAAGTAGGGACAGTCACAATTTGAGCCCCGTCATTTCTGTAGAGATGTGTGAGCTGTAAATCAAGCAGCCACTTCTCCCAACGTTTTGCTGCACTGGTGTCGTGACTGCTGCAGCTGCCCTAGATACCCTGCTGCTGCTGCTGCAGGAGGTACGTGGCCACTGCAGGCCTGAATCTCAGACCTGCCCCAGATGACTCCACTCTAGCTTTTCCCTCCCACTGTTATTACCATGAACATTTTCAAACAGGTCCACGAAATGCAGAGAACTTCATATATGCAGCCTGCTGCTCCTTTATATAAGCCATACTCCCTCACACTCCTCAGATTACTCAAGGAAGGATCCATGTGGGGTACTGACTTCCTGTGCTGCAGCACAGGTCCAAATAAAACGTTGCTTAGATGGTCCTGTAAACCTACGTGTGATTCTAATCTTGTGTAGTGTAGACACAGCAGGACACATTAAAAAGAGTTGGTAACACTAGAAGATGGCTAACCCTGAAGAGTTTCAGAGACTGGTAGCAGCGGCCAGCAATGACCAATGAAGAACAGCAGCAAAGGGCAACAGAGACCATCAGAGCCTGGCAGCATCAACCAGAGGTGACTGGCAGCAACCTGTGTTGACCAGAAATGGAGATCAGTGGCATTTGGCAGACTGGCAGGGTCATCCAGAGAATCCCAGAGAGGCAGCAGAAGCTGCTGAAAGAGCTCCAGAAAGCTACCCAAAAGGGGTTTACCAGCCTCAGCTGCTGAGGAGCTGATAAGGGTATCTAAAAACTGCCCCAAACTCTAGCTCTAAGAATCAAGGCCATCAGCACTGAGAGGACAGAGCTGTAACACTGAGGGCTGAGGGACACTGGTACTCAAAATTCACAGCCACTAATGGAACCGCACTTTGGCAATTTGTGATTTCCATCAGAATAGAGCAAAAGAACCCTCAGCTTATTGGTGGCATTATATGCCAGCTTCCTTAAACTGTGATGTTTAGATGTGTGCTGTGCAAGTATTTTTTAAGATGTATCATTTAAGCCTAAAGTATACTTTGAGTAAAGCATATTACTTTACAGTTTTAGAAAGCTTCATCTGAACATTTGAAGGCTTCAAGACAAAAGACCTAGGTCTCTTTGAAGAAGAAATTAATTATGCCTCCTGACGACCTTCAGATTTGAGACTGCAAGAGCAACTTTAGTTATAGACGTACACATTTCAGACTTGCCCTGCCCAAAATGGAGTGAGCCAATTCCTTGAAATAAAAATCGCTATAGACAGTGTAGATATGGATATGTCCCATTAGTTCAAAGGTCTTTTTTTTTTTTCCCACTGCAGGAGCCTGCTTAATATAAAACCTTGCTCCACTGGGCAGAGTGGCACAGATCTGTACTCCCAGTTACTTGGGAGGCTAACATGGGAAAACTGTAAGTGTGAGGTCAGCCTACACAATTGAGTGAGACTCTGTCTCAAACGAAAAAGCCTAGAGATGTAGATCAGTGGTAGAGCATTCCTGGGGTGGATCCCAGCGCACAAAACAGAAAAAAAAAATCTCACTTTTTACACAGAATAAATAGTGAAGGTAGTTTTGGCTCTATCATTTCTTTTTTGCTAATTCCTACTTTCATTAGTATATTAATGGGGTAATAGATTCTGACAAGTTTACATATGTCAAGCCTCTAATGACCACCAGAATCCATGACCCATGAGGAATAAGCCATTATCCAATTTTGGAGATGAGGTTAAAAAGGCCCAAAGACATGGACTCCGCAGGTATATTTATGTGGCAAAGCCAAGATTCACAGCAAGGCAAGCTAACTGAAATTTCTTTGTAGGAATCATCTTAAGCCATGTGTTAGTTGACATGTGTGTTCGTTGAAAGTATATATTATGATCAGTAACTCCACTAACACAAGCGTATCTAAAATCCACGATGCCTTATGATTACCTGAATGAGAGTAGATGATACCTTTGCCCACATAATTTCTTGCTTCAGAGAAAGAAATGACATGTGACTGATTGCATGTCACTGTATACAACTGCTTCATGACATGGGAACACATTCATGTCCATTTTTATACTAAAAATATCAAGCATCAATTAATTTATTCAGAGTAAAATGTAAAGATGAATACGTTTTGTTTCCTCTCTGTAGTCCAACAGCTCGTTCTGCTCACCACTGCTTTCTTCTTTGGAGATCCTGGCTTAGACACACTGGTCCCCTTGTTGTTAAATGTGTCAAATCCTCACTCACCTGCCCATGCTCCTACACAAGCTTTGCTCTCCAATAATTTCCCCTTGCTTTGAACATCGAACACCAAATTTGAAAAATAGAATACAATGTGAAAATTACAACTCTTCCTGTGAACATTCAGTTCAACAGACCAATTCTAAATGGTTAACTAAGTGTGTAAGTTTTATGCCGTTTAACAACACTGCTGTGGCCTTTTCCTGGATCAATAGCAATCAGAATTCCAGAATCGCTTGCAGATGCAAATATGTGGATAGACGCAGCTCAAAAGGAAATTTGCAGTCCACTAGGCCAGCCAGAGCTACACATGTTGTAACATCTATTTATTTTTTTATATACTCTTCTGGCAAAACATACAGTGCTGGAACCAGAATTTAATTTGACTCTAAGAATATATAATATTTGTTTAAAGATTTTAGGGTATTATAAGAAAATTATAGTAAAGCTAAGTCACTTTTCACTGTCTGTTTCATTCTTACCAAAGAAACTAAAATGCAAAAAATAAAATAAAATATGGGTGGCATATTAAACATTTTGATACATTTACTTAAATTACTGTGTGGATCATTTTAATAATCATCTTAAATTTAATTCTTTTATAGAAAGACTGACATAGTTTTTGGTAGTTTTAGTATTGTATTAATGACTAGTTTTTATCTTAACTAAATTATTAAATTAAATTAATTAGATTCTATCTATTTTGGATTTACCTCCAACATTATGTATATATATTAATCGAATTATATTATGCTTCTCACAGAGCCAAATATTAACAACAACAAAAAATCACAGAAAAACAGAAATATGTGACAAAATCCAAATATATGTCCAAAGCTCAAACATTGAAATGGAAGCAGTCGTATTTTTCTTTCTTACAATCACAACACTGTTTGACACCTATTACCGTAACCACTTTCTAAAACTTCATGACTTGAGTGGACTCACATTTTTCACACCTCTATCTACTCCATGGCAGGTGTGAGAGAAAGAGTAGAAGACAAGTATGTGGCTAAAACCAAACTCAATTTTGAATGTCAATTCTGAGGAGGGGAAAGAGTGTAGAAGTCAAGCTTGTTCATTAAATTGAAACCACCTTTCCTCTTCCAATTAAAAACACCTTTGACTGTCAATCTCTTCCAAAAGTTACCTGTTATATTCCACGGATGTAGGCTGCAGTTGCAAAGAAAAATGACATACAATAAAACACTAAGCCAAGAATAGCACTTACGGAAAAGGAATTTTAATGTTTTGTTGTAAGAAAATGCCTATAAGACACACAAAGGAGGTATCAAAATGTTAATAACCTTCCAATTTTCTCTTCCCTTAAGTGCAGAATCTGCCCTTGAATCCAATATTCTCATTTGTTTTCAAAAATAATAGAACAGCATGACTCAGACAAGATTGTGTATTTTAACTCTATGATTGAAGAAAAAACTTTTTCTTTACTTTACATGTTTAGTCACTAAATGGAGGAGACTATCTCCCCATACCAACATTACACAAATAATAACCATGTAATATATTTTGAAAATTTTGCTTGTGCATAACATGGGAAATTATTGCTGGAGCTTATGCTGCAGAAGTTCTTACCTCCTAAATTTTACCCCAGAATTTGCTAATTTCATATTTGGATTTCTTTATGCACTAGATCTTAAAACACTTTAACGACTTGCTTTATGTATAGGAATCATGTATATTTTTCTTCACTTATCACAGATGAGCGTACTTGGGTTATAAGAAGCTTGAAGACATACCACACATGCAGGAAAAGCTTCTCTATGTAGTACCAAAATGTCAAGTACAAAATTAATGAGAAAAGTTGTCACATGAATGCTTGAATATTTCTAAATTTAAATGTCACGTGCACGAGGATTTCAAATGATAAAATTATTTTAAAATTCTGATATGCTGATATAACCTCAGTACTTCAGATAAATAAATATCGACTGTGCATTTCAATTCTCTCCCCACCCCAAAACAAGGTACTCATGCATAGTTTCCTCCCATCTCCATGGGAATGCAGGGTTGTATTGCTCACCAATGGGGGGCTCCATAGATAACTACAGTGAAACAAGAAGTTAGGGGGAGAACTAAGGAACCCCAAATCATTCAGATAGGAGAAAAAAATATGACAAATGTTTACCAGAGGATATTTAACTATTTAGTTGTTATTTACAGTTTAAAAAATAAGTAATGTCACTTACCCAGGAGGATGGACTATACCTATAAAGATATAGATTTGTTACCAGGACAATTGTGTGTGTTTATGTATCCTTATGTGTGTTCAGGTATCCTTATGTGTATATATTTATGTGTGTACATATATGCATTTGTGTAAAGAATGCAGTGTTTCATCTGTCAAACATATGATCCTTCTTGAAACCACAGATATTGGAATAATTTACCATTGAAAGCTTTCTCTGATCTCCATGGTCAAAGCGTGGTGTGACATGGAAAGTTCTGGGAAATTTCCTTTGACAGCAGCCTTGGGGTATCATATTCAAAACTACACTCATAAAATAAATTGAATTTATCTTCCTGACCTAGTTATACTGGGATTTTCAGAATGAGTCAAAACTATCTCTCAGCACCAAGAAGAAAAAGTCACATATAATTGTCAAATTCTGTATTGTATTGTAATTTAATGTAAAATACAGCATCTAAAAATTTTTAGAATCTTACATTTTCCCCTACATGGCAATAGTTTACTTGTACAAAGATTGTACAAAGATTCCTTGAATATGTTCTGATACAGTTTAAAAACTGCAAATCAGGTTGAAAAATTGAAATCTTGCCACAGTACAAGCTAGTTCCACAGTAGCTGTTAGTTGTTATTGTTAAGGAAAAATGACTTGTTGGCCTTTTAATTGTTTTATGTCTTTAACTTCTATTTCCCAAGAAATGTATGTTTTCATATAGAAGCCAGTTACTTGAATGATTCTGTTTTCGTTCATGTGATTGGGGGTAAAGGAAACGTAAAAGATTAAGTGTTGAAAGTGAGCTGCTAGGTAATTCAGAAGGTGAATTTTGCTTTTCTGTCAGTTGGATGATACCAAGCTCACTTGATAATAAGATCTCTTCAGAGGAACATGAATGTCAGTTTTGCGTCAGCTTGTAACCTAAGGAAAGGTGTGAAAAGGGAGTGCAGCACCTTCCTTTATTTAAACTTTGTAAAGGGGCTTTTGGCCGACTCCCTTGGTTTGTGGTTTCTGGATGTAGTATCCCAGCCCACTGACTGCGTGAAGAGACTCATGGAGACTCACGCCCCCACCTGTGGTTTTGGCCAACCAAGGACACATGGTTAGAGTTCGTCTCTCATTGGCAGCATTTAGCATATTTCAGTGTCCTTACCCTAAAGCCTCCTGCATAGGTTGTACCTGGAAAAGGGTTATATTATTTAACTTAAATTCTGTAAAGTAAAACAGTATTTCTTTCTAAACCAAGTGATTCATCTAATTTGTTCTTGAACTCTTCTGGAAAAGTAAAAATGTTAACTTAAAGAGCAACGCCTCAGTGTTGTGCAACAAATGTAAAAATTTGTCCACGTGTGAAAAAATTCAGATATAATTGTAAATTTCACTTACTTTTTTTACTTTAGAGAATTGGCCAAAGTAATAAAGATGAAATTAAAGCTAATACTAGGGCTGGTGAGATAGCTCAGTGGCATAAACGCCTGCCTGGCAAGCGCGAGGTCCTGAGTTCAACTCCTGGTACCCACATATGAAAAAAGGGCCAGTGATATCACTCAGCGGCACAGGCGCCTGCTGGTGCACAAGGTCCTGAGTTTGACCCCCGGTACCCACACACACACACACAAAAGCTAATACTAAAGACATAGTACAATAAAATAGTGAAAGAAGAAAAGAATATGATTTGTAAAATAATTTTTCAAATCTTAAATTCAAATTTGGTTGTTTGTTTTGAATTTTTCTTTGGTATCATGCACTTATTCCAAATTCTTATATCTCAACATTTTTAATAATGGAAGTTCAAATTACCAAAATTCCTGAAAGATAACATTCTATAATTTTTTTTTCTGGAAATCTTTTAGAGATTAAAAAATTACACTGTGGTTAAATTTTCAGAGGTAATTATTTAATTTATTCCTGTAGCTGCTAATTTTTTAGTCTTCCTGTTAAATTTAATTGTATCATTTCATTGCTTCTTTTTTTAACACTTTTTTTTTTGGTCTTTTTGAGACAGGGTCTTGCTCTGCAGTGCCAGCTGGCTTTAAACTCACTTTGTAGCCCAGGCTGGCCTCAAACTCACAGCAATCCTCCCACCTCAGCCTCTTTAGTGCTGGGAATACAAGCATGTGCCATCACACCTGGCATTTCATTGTTTCTTATAGGAGCTAAGAGTTCCTCCTCCCATTGTTTTGGATTATAACGGAATAAAGAACTTTACTATACATTTTTCCATAAAGTCTTCCATTGCTAAAAAGATTTCTAATTCTGCATATCTATAGTTTCAGGACATCAGTCATTAAGACCTTTGCCTTATGAATATCACCAACAAATTAATATTAGTAAAAATTTACATTGTAGGGGTCAGGCTAGAAAGAAATGGTGATACCTTCAATGAAAATCTATCGTACTGTGCACTACAACTGCAAGCTTTTTGTTTTTAAAACTATATTTTCAAAATTTTATATGATCAAAATACAAACCCTGAGCAATTAGTAAAGCTCACAGTATTCACTTTCTGCTCCAGTTCTTTCCCTTCTTTCTCTCGTCTCTCGGCCAGTTCACCGCTCAGGAGCACCTTTGACTGTACTCTGACCTGGGAAGACACAGAGGGTGCAGCTCAGCTTGGCTCCCCTGCACCTGTGAATGGAGCCCCTCAGGGAAAAAGCTTCAGACGGGGATGAAGAGAATATTCCCAAGTCTGTAAGGAAGTTGTGTATCTTTACGTTCTTACTTAACAACATGTCTTGGTAACTAAGAAACAGGCTCTTTTCAAATAAAGGCATGAGTACGTGACTTATTTGGAAATGAGTAGAAATTGTTGGTTGTTTCTTGACAATGGATGGTCCCTGAGAGAAATGACCCAGCATGGATAGTCTGAATGCATTTCCTTCAAAATTCAGGTGTTCTTGGGCCGGTGAGATGGCCCAGAGGTGTAAGCGCCTGCCTGGCAAGCGCCAGGGCCTGAGTTCGACTCCCGGAACCCACATACGAAAAAAGGGCCAGTGATATCGCTCAGCGGCACGGGTGCCTGCTGGCGCGCGAGGTCCTGAAGTCGACCCCCCGGTACCCACAAAAAAAAAAAAAAAAAAAAAAATTCAGGTGTTCTCAATGTGAGTATCAAGAGGCTAATAGGCCCCAAGGCCTCCTCTCTCCTGAACGTGATTAAGGATGTTATAAAAGGGGCTTCAGCAGCATGTTGGGCTGGCTTGCTCTCCCACTCTTCTACAATTTGAGGACCCAAGCTTCCTCTCTTCCAGAGGACGTAGCATTAAGGAGCCGTTTAGGTAGAAGAGAGCGACCTCCTATAGAGAGTTGAATCTGCTGGTTCGGGACCTTGGACTTTCTAGTTTCCAGAACTGAGAAATAAACCACTACTCTTTACAAATTCACCATCCTGTGATTTTGTTCTAACACCCCACAAAAAAGAATTTATAAAGTGTCTGTATTTGCATCAAATTTGCATAAATCTTCATTTCATTAACATAATCTTCACTACCATTCTATGAAAAGGAACTGATATCACTCTCTAAAGTTATCTTTCTCAGTTGTAAACCTTAAAACTAAGAAGTTAGCCATGGTACTCTTCTCACCTTCCTTATTTCCTCCCCATATATTAAATTCATAAGCAAAACTTACTGCTTTCTGATATATCCTTACAGACATCTACTTATTCCCAGTTTCTTTCAACCATGCTACTCAAAACTGCAATCTCTTCTGAACAACCCACAAATTTCCTAACTTTGTCTAGCTGATTCTTAAATCTGTGAGGACAGAGACCAAGCTGTTTTTTGCTCTCATTGAATCCCTGGCTTTTCCTATAGAACCTGTATTTAGGAAGGGGAAAGAAAGTTGCGATAGCTGTTGCCAATAAATAAAAATGTGTAAGTAAAGAATAAATTATACCTCTGATTTTTTTCAGTTCCTTGTCTCTGCATATGTATTTTTACAGTAGGTAGCTAATAATATAGTAGAAGATTTTGAAACCACTATTGGCAGATACTACTAGTATATCTTATCAAAGAAGAGTTCAGGTCCACTAGAAAAATCTCCTATCTTATATGTTTTACACATAACATATCTAGAAACCCTGAAATGATCTCAAAAAGGAAGCTTTTCCTCCAGCTACATGTTCAAATAGTGTGCAGTACTTGATTAATGCCTAGTGTTTGATATCAGCCAGTGGAATCTGATAACACTTGTACCATTTACTGGGTGTGTAACCTTGGACAGATCAGTTCTCTGAAATTTGGTTATTTCTTTTATAAAATATGAAGAAAATTATACACTTTCCAAGTTTTGGCTAAGATTCAAGACAATATTTATAAAGCACCCACTGCATTATTTAGCACATAAGCGATGCCCACTATATTTCAGTTGGAATTTTTGACACACTCTATATGCTATAAAATAATTCGTGCTGGTCTTCCTGGCAAAAGAAGTATTATTACTGTAAAGCATTTTTAATGTTTCTAAAGGCCATTTACAAGTATTCAAGAAATTTTAAATAAAACCAAGCAGTTTGTAGGACAGCTATTATTAGTTTCATTTTTACTTGTATTTATTTTTTCAAAGACCCAGAGAGTTGGATAAGTTGTACAATGTCATACAGCAAGTTAGTAACTAAACTTGGTACAAGGTCTAATTTGTGACATCTCCTCTGTTTTATCATGTCCCCCTAATAATGAGTTTATTTAATTCAAAAGAAGCTTGGATTGTATGTATGAAGTTTTCAATGAACCAAGACATTTTGGAAGTGCCAATCAAAAAAAGTATGTTAAGCTATAAATAATGTTCTGCAGTATTGCCACCTAGTTAGTCCAGCCTTTCTGTTTGAGGCTGTATTTGGTTCAACATTTGTTTTTTACATAAAAGCTGTAGAAACAAAGTTTTGTGAGGAGATGAAAAGAAGAGATGAAAAGATGTATGAGCCCTGCTGTCAAAGGCTCTGTCCTCCTTGAGTCTATATATTCTAAGGACAAATATGCTAAAATGTCCAGCAGTAGCGAAAAGAGCACCATTAGAAGCTTCCCTTTCTGCTAGAATCACATGACATCTTTCTACCTTCGAGAGATAGTAGATCAGCCTAAAAGGCTAAAGAAAAAACAATCTGCCTTTAAGTAATCACCTAATTCTATTTTAGTAGATCATTAAGTGGAGAGAATCCTTTTTCAAAAAGAAAAAAAAAAAGTGGATAGGAACGAGATCCAGAAAATGTTTCTGGGTGGTACTGTGCTGAGGTCCAGATGGAAATTTAGCATTAATTTGACTAACACTATTTCAGTCACAGCACATTCTCAACTATTTATTTTTATACTGAGTCTGTCATAGTAAGGTGGGTATCAAATGGAAATATTTTTTTCTAACGTGGCATTTCAAATAATAACAATAATAATAAAATCCTGGATCAAGAACAATTTTTCCATTAGATGCATAAGGAAACAAAACAGGGACCTTGAAGGAGCCTATATTTTTGCTAATTTAATCAGGGCAAGTAAATGACATCTTTCCATTTCTTTAGTAAAAGTTTGTTTTTATATCCTTTTTCAATGATTGGCTTCAACTTTGAGATACTTGTTTCTTTAGAATCGTTACTCAAATACAAATGCAATCCTTCTAATGTATACCATTGCGAAAGGAGAGCTGGAGTCTGAGAGGTGGATTTTATCCACGCCATGGCTACATATAAAGAAAATTGATTTTCCAACATACCAAATGATAAAGTCCATCTTTGATATATTCCTGTCTCACTGCTTTCCAGGTCTTAAGGCATATGATCTCGGGTCAACTCCCCTTGGAGTGTAATTTGGAACACAGTCCCTTTCCTTTAGAGGCCTCATGCCACAGGGCATGGGTATGTTTTCTTTGGCTAAGACAGAGCTTATGAAAGAAATTATTCTGCCGCCTAACTGACAGAGCTGGGCATGGGGTACAGAGAAATGGAGCCTCTCCCAGTGGCCCTTTGCCTGGAATTTGTCCTAAAAGCATGAAACTGAGCAGGATTTGTAGCAGACAGATTTGGATAATATATGTACCACCTTTCCATCCAGGTGTCTGTTTACATGAGTGTGAAAAACTACAGGATTTTAAAGGTGGCCCTGGCTGATGCTGAAACTCTGAACTCTCGGGAAGGCCTGGTTCCCAGGTTAGATTGGGAAACTGATCACGGGTGGATCTCATTGGCCAAACGAAAAGGAATCTGCCAGGGTGACCATGGCTGTTGAAACAAGTTCCTGAGGGTGGTAGTATAAAGATGTTTAGTAGGCAATCAAAAGTACAGGTGATATAAACAAAGACAGCGGTCAAATACGACCCTATTGCTTGCTCAGAATTTTACCTGAAAACTAGGTCTATTCAGGAGGCCATTCCATTTATTCAAATTCCTAGTGTTACTATCAAACTCAAAAATGAGGGAGAAATAATTGATCCAACACCTAAAATGTGGAATTATTGAAGAGCCCAAGATTTTGTGCTTTTTTGTTCTGTTTTTGTTTTGGATGAGTTTCTAGGAATTGTGTAGTGAAAAGTGCCCCTTCTCAGTAATATGTGTCTCTGCAATTTTAATTTTGACCAAACTCTTAAACTTGTGTATAAAAAGAGATGACTGATGTGACCTCCAGCTTACCTTTCTACTCTAACACATTACAGCATCAACTCACCTGAGTAGTTCTTAACAGAGAGCCCAAAATTGGTGTCTGAAGTAGCAATCAGCATTTCCATTGCCTGAAATTTAGTAGTTTGAAAGAAATAGGTATTATTGATCAGATTTGAAAACACTCATTAATTTACTCATGAAGAATTTAAACTGGAGGTGGAACCTGGGAATTTGGATGAACACTTTCATACTCTGACTCATGCATTTCACTGAAGCCAAGAACTGCCTTTCTGAAAGTTCCTGCCATGGCATGGAGCTCAGTTCTATGTGCACAGTTGGCCAACTATGACCCTGAGGCCAAATCAAGACTGCAACCACCTGTTTTTATAAGAGCAAAAGTTAAAAACAGTCTCCTTTGTATTTTTTCTCTATATTTTTAAATGGTTAAATAATTCCAAAGGGGAATAATATTGTTTAACATGAGAAAATACATGAAATTCAAATTTCAGTATCTTGTACATAAAGTTTTATTGGAATACAGCTGCACATAGTTGCTCACCGTTATCTATGGCAGCTTTCACACTGCAATGACGGAACTGAGTAATAGAATCAGACACTGTGTGTCTGGCAAAGCTGAAAGTACTTCCTATTTATCTCATTATGGAAAAATTGCCAATCCCTAACTTACAGGAAAGGAATGAATAGTCAGAGATATTATGAAAGAATGAAAGGAGAAGGAAGTGTAAAGAAAAGAATCATAAAGGAAGAGGATAATCATGAGAACTCTAATTCCAGTAAAGTTAGCAATATTTGTTTATGTATAATGCTACTAGTATTCTTAAAGCACAGTATAAAACATGTTATATCCAGGCAAAACAAAATTTGTGACATTATGTTAAGATAAATCTCATAGTCTCTATTTTACTGGAAGACAGTGAAGCTCAGAAATTTTCAATGGTTTGGCAAGTCAGGCAGTTAGTTCGCTGCTTGACCAGGACTAAATTCCAGATTGTTAGGGCTCATCCCAGCAAACTAACTTATGCCACATATGACTACACAAGACTACACTGAAGGGGAAAGGCCAGTTGGGGAAAATGGAATCCAAGCTTTACCAAGGCTAAGATTCTCACTCTTTCTGAGGAATATGCTTAACATTTTGAGTTACCATATTACCTCAGGTATTATTTTATTGAACATGGCATGCATACCACATACATATACACACAAACAAGAACACATAAAACATTCATGTGATCCTATAAGACTATTAACAGGAACAAACATTGACACCTAAACCATTTAGCTCAGACAATACTGTTTTCAATACGTGAATCAATACTCAGCGATTTTGGCCACTTTGTTAAATTCTGTGTAGCGTAAAACAAGAAATACCATAATGCCCAAATCTCAAGATTTATATCTGACAACAAATGATCAGGAATCAAATTAAAAATAAAAAATGAATTAAATAACCTATATACCTAGCAAACTTCACTAACATCAAAAACTGTAATCTTTGATCCGTATGTCTTATGCAAAAGCAGCCAACAAATGCAGACCCTGTCTCTCCCACCTCAGCAATCACCATCAGCCCCAAATCCACAGCAGCTGATACGATTTAGTGGCACAGGAAGAGACAAACATGTGCAAAAGCAAACCCTGAAAGTCAATTGGATTACAGAGTGGAGACTTTTGTGATAAAGGAGGACTTAGTTTTACAGCTTAGTTGAGTGGGGGTGGGGAGAAAAAAAACTAAAGAAGAAAAATCACCCTGGGTCTCTTTGCTTAAGTTATTTTGCAGATTTATTGAAGCATGCACGTGGTAGAAAATGACTTCCAGAAGCCGGAATTTCAGCTAAGCCAGGCTGCGGTGGCCAGCTCTCATGCACAAACACAGCCTCATGCTCTGAGGTAATGTGAGGTAACTGTTTACAGTCAGGGAAGACTTGACAATGTTAATTGCAGGACACTGCAGGCCTGAGCTGAGCTGGCATTATGCTCCTGGATTCTCCGGTCTGATTAGCAGTTTGTGAATATAACACATCTTGCCAGGTACGTTCGTATTTGGGTCAAGCCATTTCTACAGAGTAAAAAGAAGTGAAGAGATGTCATGGAAACACACACGCAAAGCAGGTCATAATAGCCAGTGTGGAATCTACACCTGCCTACACGATGAGCTATTTCAAGCGACCATGACATTTCAATTGGTTAAGGCCTTCTTCATGGGAGAGGTGGCATATGAAATTTGCTCTTAGCTCTTTCCTGTGGTTCCTATTTGTGGCAGAATATTAATCTTGCTTACTGATAACTGGAAATACTTTATTAAATGCTGATATCCTGATAAGGTTAAGTAACTTCACTAAGTTTTAAGTAACTCCCTAATACGCTGCTAAAATACTGAAGGAATACATCCCAAACATGCCAAAAGTTTTCAAAAAAAAAAAAAAAGCCCACCAGTTTTTTATACACCTTCATCAACTTAATCAAATTCACAGGTAGATTAATCAGTCTAGGTAGAAATATCCACAAATTTAATTCATAATATAACAAAATTTATGGTCAGCAATCCACCAAAAATAGAATCAAACGCATTATTTTCGAGATGGTTCTGTTAAACGGAGAGAGCTGTTAACACAATTTCATGATGACTTTTTGTGTGATGTTGTGGATATTTCCCTCCTCTGGAATGTCTCACTATTTAGTATTCTTGGTGAGTTGGACAGTAGCAAAGTATATGTGTTTTGTATTAGTTTTTCTTCCCTATTAATTTGTAACATCCTTGAAGTAAGGGACTGTGGCACATTTTTGTACCATCTACAGCAAAATGTCATCCACAGACTAGTTACTCTAAAAATACAAAATGAAAATGAATTTAAAAACTAATGATTGGCAGACAGTGTTTCCAATTTTGCTGGGTTCGTCTGTTGTTGGTCACTTACTCTACACATGCTGATAGGAGAGAGAGCCTGTTCTCCAGGCATGGTGGTCGTCACTCCAGGGATTCACACATGAACATGACATGATCAATGCCCTCAAATGATTTAGGAGAATGATACTATGAAGTGAGCATTTTAATACAATACGGAACCTAGTATATCTTATTAGAAAATCCAAAAGAACTATGGTGGAATCAAAAGAGAGGGTACTTTATTTTATTTTATTTTATTTTCTCCTTATTAGCTACATTTTTTTTTAGTCAGGCACTGAGAAATAATCAATTAATGGTAACATTAGCTGCCACTTCTGTAGTGTTCATTAGGTATCATAAGCCGGTCTCCATACTATCGTCGTTAATTCGTTAAAGCTTCATAATAATTGATAAGGTATCTATTACTAGGATCCCTACTGAGCAATGAGAAAAATGAGGAACAGGGTTGTTATGCAACTACTGTAATGTCACACAGTTAAATAATTAATGGAGCTTGAATTCGACCCTAGGTCCTCTGGCACTTCCTATCAACCCAAATACTCTTCTTCACTTCACCTTGTCCTCTTGGATTTTTTGATCAAGAACAAGGGTTGACAATATTTTTCAACAAAAGGCCAGGTAGCAAATATATCTAGCTTTATGGGCTGGATGGTCTCTGTCATATCTCCTCAACTGTTCTATTACACCACCAAGACCTCCATTGACAAAGAATAACAAGTGGGTGTGTTTGTGCTCCACCACAATGACTTGTACTTGTATAAGCAATCAGCTGGTTGAATTTGGTCTGCAGCCTGTATTTGTTGATCGCTAATCTGGAAGAAAAGACATAGACGTGGAAGACAACGTGCAAGGATTGTACCTGTGATGAGCATAAGGCCAACATTGGAGCGAGACAGGAGTGGTCTGGAGGAGGGGAGAAGCTGGACAGACAATGTTCAGAGAAGTCCTCCTGGAGTGGTAGCCTTGAAATAGGATTTAAATGGTGACAGGGCTCCAACCAGGTGAAGAGAGGCTAAGAAAAATGCCATCATGATGGAAAGAACAGTAAACTGAAGGCCATAGAGAGGCTAGGAAACGTTGCAGTGACATGTTCTAAAAGTCAACAGTATCAACACAGGACAGAGTAGCAGTGTCCTCAGAATGGACCAAAGTCACTGGGGTCTTGTGAGCAGTAGCAAGAGTGGATGATCCCAAGAGCTCTGGGAAGGTACAACAGAATCTCAGCAGGGATAATCGACAAGGTAAATTGTAGACATTTTCTTGGGATGATGTCGCCTTTGGGCTGAGCCTGGAGAATGGGTAGAGTTTCCGTGAATGGAGGGATTAGGATGCAGGAATTTCAGTTCGACAGGTGTCTATACTGTATATTTATTGAAAGGCTATGACAGGGTATATTTCTTTTTAAAAACTGTAATGTAAAATATATCTGTTGATGTTCTATCCTAAAGTGTAACATTTATCATTTGTAATCCTACTTAACTTGCCAACAAGAGGAAGGCTATACTATTTTAAGAACTGAAGCAAAAATACATATACCTTGAATAACATCACAGTTCTAGGGCTGGTTAAAAGCAGAGGCAATCACACTTATGCTCCTGTCTCCCTAAGGGAGTTCAAATACCAGCAATCAACCTTCGCATATCATGTAGTTTCTCTATGCCTCAGAATGGAACATTATAAAGGTATCTATTTGGGAAAATTATGATGAGGAAAGAAGGATGATAAGGATAATATAAAATGACTACACTGTAAAAGTAAGACACATTTATGAAGAGACAGTTATAAATTTATGTAATTACCCTTAAGAAGAGGAAAGGCATTGGATCTATCTCTCCATGTACACACAATTCACAAATATATATATAATTTTTAAAAATTGAAAACAGAGCAATTCATTGTATGTGACATGAAACATGTTCTGAAGATATTTTAGAGCTGCAGAATTTCAAAGAAGGGAGAAGTCAAGAAAAGTATCTAGAGAGAGAATCTTTTGAGCTTGCCTGCAGTGGTTAGGAGCTTTTAAAACAGCAGTCAGATGCTTTCTTACATTGTAGCTCATTCCAAATGATTCTGAATAGCAGTAAAGATGCCAGGGTAGTAAGATTTTTAGATCTATATTCAGGTTGTATTTGGGAATCAGCTCATCTCAGATGTATTTAAACTGACCAAGTTCTGTCAGACTAACCAAGGAATACAGAACTTAGGACTTGTAAATTTGAGCAAATGACAATAGAATCCAGTCACAACAGTGTTTACTATTAGAAAGTAATTCAATCTAGGACAAGTCATACTGGGGCTACCCAAATCTATGTCATCTATAATTATAATAAAATGGTGTAGTATAATATAATATTATCTAAAATTACAGAGAGTAAGACGTGGGGGAAAAGCCTTCATATTTAGTAATGACAGTAAGCTCAGTAGCGTAATGAGATTTCTTATAAAATACTTTACAACATTTCATCTGGGACAGAAAATATACTAGCAAAGTGGTATGATGTCTGCAAATAAATGTATGTAGGTCCTAGAGGAATAACTCTCTTTCTTGATAGATTTGTATTACAGAATAGTCTGAAGAACTATATAGCACACAGATGGATTGGAGTAAACTTCAAGAATTGCACAAAACTGGATCTGTGTTATAAATGGAATAAAAGCAATCGTATTGAATTAATTTTATTTTTAACATGTACTTTGAGAATGGCATGTATTACAAAGTAGAAACTGGAGACTAATTCTTGTTGAGTGTGTGTTTTTTTTTTTTTTTTTTTTTTTGTGGGTACCGGGGGGACGACCTCAGGACCTCGCGCGCCAGCAGGCGCCCGTGCCGCTGAGTGATATCACCGGCCCCTTTTTTGTATGTGGGTTCCGGGAGTCGAACTCGGGCCCTCGCGCTTGCAAGGCAGGCGCTTAAACCGCTGAGCCATCTCACCGGCCCTGAGTGTGTGTTTTGAAGCCCGTGAAATAAATACATAAGGAAAATTACCACAAGTTGTGAAAATCATTTTCTCCTTTTCAACCAGGAGATTTGTTTTTTAAAATGATAATGTGGTGTTAAAAGTTTGATTGCAAAATGGCCGTGCTCTGGGGGCAGCTCCCGTGCTGCCTTTGTGGTTTCTACTGATATAAATTTGATATTTTACAAATGCAGAATATGAAATATATTCCTAACATGTGTTTCATGCACTTGCAATGCAGCAAAATGAAAAACAGCATAGGCTTGGAACATTTCTTGGCTGCGTGCTTAATGTACTATATCTGGAACATGTTAAATGTTATTATAGAAATAATTGAAACGTTTCACACAGTTTCATGCAGTAACTTTTGCATGGTAAACTCATACTCCTTCCTCCTGTGATAAAGCACTCTACATGACCAATACACAAATGTGTCCCTTAGAAACAGGGACACGGATGTGGTGTTTCATTTAGCATCCAACATTAGGTGAACTTTGGAGGTATTTCAGATTTAATTTTGCCAACTGAAGAGATTCAAGGAAGAGAGGTTTTTCTAAAAATGAATTATGAAGAAAATATAAATAAGAATTCTACTTAAAAATTACATCTTCATTTAAGTTTATTCTTTTTCCCTCCCTATGTTCTTGGGAAATATTTTTGCTTACTCTATTTGCATTAGTCGTTTCACAGAGATAAGCTGTAAATATTTAATCATCCAGATATAACTCCTGCTTTAATTTTTCGCACTGAGTGTGATGGTTTAATATAATGTATGGCTTCACTTTAAGCAAATCAGAGGATTCCCAATTCCTATGAAGAATTTAGAAATGAATAGCCTTGAGAATTGATTCTTCTTTGCTTTTAATTAAAAGTTACATTGTCTGAAGAGATTGCTAGTAGCTATCAAAAGACTTAGGGAATTTGAAAGTATTAGAAAGCAATTTACTATTCCAAGTTAATTTTTTAGTTTGTGCTGAGAAGTGAATGCCATTATTTATAGATAAATTGAAAATTACTTAAAATATGTTTTATTCTCTGTTCTCACAACAAACAATGCCATTTATTTATTGAAAACCAACTTTTCCCACCAAAGGGTGGTATGAGTGTAGGAATAGTACCGTCCTTACTGCAGTGGTTCTCAAAGTGGGTTCCTTAGAGCAATACCAAGAACGTCACCGGGGACCTTGTGAGTAATGCAAGTTCACAGGTCCCACAGGAGAGCCACTGTAAGGGCAACAGGACAAGACCTAGTATTCCATGCTTAATAAGTCCTCCAAGTGATTCTTGAGCATGATTAAATTATTTTTCAGTCTGGGGATTGAACGCAGGTCTCTAGTACTGAGCAATATCTCTAGCCCTTTTTTTTTATATTTTTACTTTGAGACAGGGTCTTCTTAAATTACTAAGTTGCAGAGGCTTGAATTGAATTTAGGCTCCTCCTGCCTCAGTTTCCCAAGCGTGCACCACCCCTCCTGGCTTAGAGCAGGATCCAATTTGAGAACCGTCTCTGGAAAAGGATGAATACATTTTATCATCTACTAAGATGATGACTTTCAATATCCTGCTAAGAGCCTTTGTCCAATTATAGTCTCTGACAGGTTGGAGGGGAAGGCATGGAGGGACACACACACACACACACACACACACACACACACACCTACAAAATCCAAATAAAGATTTCTTTTTCCCAGTTTCATTTAAGTAAAGAAATGACCTAAGATGAATAAGTCTCTCAAGAAGTAGAAATTTCTTTTTCCATCTGATGAATGAACACTATCTGAGCCACCGAAAATGGTATAGAATTTGTGAAAAAGTAAGGCTGCTGTTTTCAAGCTCAGTTTTCCCTGAATGCCACTCTTAAGATCACATTCTCATCTTTGTTTTATTTTCTTGATTCATGTGCTAAAACATTACCTTTGGAAACATACAGGGTGAAGTTTCCTTTCCACTGAATATTCAATAAATTATGAGCCTTCAGTGTAATGATATGCATTTAACTTAATGCCCTTTAAAAAAACTCCCTTCACATTTATATTAATGAGCGTTTTCAGTAGTTATGAGTCTGAACTCTGCTCTTCCATAGAAGTTTCCTCATAAATTAGCATTAATTGATGTCCAGTTTTTGGAAAATGTTAGCACACATTATTTATGGCACGTTCTGTTCGTTTGGTGCCTCTTAATGTGAAAAAAAAAAGTTTTCAAAGGAGGTTCAAATGCTGTTTCCTTTGCTTGCAAAATGGAGAAAGCCATGGCCTTTGTGTGCTTGGCAAACCCTCCGCAGTATTTCTGGCTGAAGTGTATGGAGGGGACTGGAAATCAAGGGTAAATTTGAGCTCAATTTTGGTACAGAAATTCTTGCCACATTCACCTTAAGCCTACAATACTTTAGATCATGTCCCTCCATGCTTCCATGCCTGGCTTTGAAGGAATTTTAGAATGCAAGATTCCATTAAAAATTATAGTTTTGGGGCCAGTGAGATAGCTTAGCGGCATAAGCACCTGCCTGGCAAGTGCAAGGTCCTGAGTTGGACTCCCGGTACCCACATAAAAGACAAAAAAAGGGCTAGTGATATCGCTCAGCAGCACGGGCGCTGCTGGCACACGAAGTCCTGAGTTTGACCCCTGGTACCCACAAAAAAAAAATTATAGTTTTGATTTTTTAACTCTACAGTGAAAACAGTGCTCTAGGAAATAAAGCATAAATGTTCCTAAGCATTTCTTTTTCTTCATGTTAAACACCTTGAAATGATGTCTACTAAATAAGGATTTTGTATAGAGTTTTGCTAAAAATCTAATTCTTAGAGATAAATGTAATGGGTGATTAATATCTAGCACATTATAAATTATCAATAAACTGTATATTTTTATTTTTTCTAGTCTTAAATGTCTGTTGATTTTTGTTTGTTTTATTTTTAATTGTATTGTGTATTTGCAAACTTGGGGTAACAAAAGACTTAAGGAAGATTCACCCATTTGGACATAAAACTAGTTTTCACCACAAGAAAACCTGGAATCAGTCACTTCCTTTAATCCAAGCAGTCATGTCAATGTCAGTCTACACTGGGTTTTCTTAGGATAGCATCAAATTCAGCTAAAGCTACCTCCACAAAAAGTAGATTGATACAATAAACATGGAATTTTATTTGCCTCAAACCTAAGTCCCAATCCGATAATTAAGGCAATTTAATAAAACTATTTTCAAAGTTCCATTGTAGGTCCCATCTTTAATAGATGAATGTACAAATAAAAACCATGGTCTCGGAAGAATTTATACTTGACAAGGAGCTGTGCCTAATAAATAAGGTAAAACCAGAAAGGAGGGAGAAAAGACTGTGTCACTTGGTGTCTAGTTATATCCGTAACGGTAGGGATTTAGAAGAAGTGAATAACATTTTCTGCCATTCACAATTCTCCAGAATTTGAGTCAGAAGGACTATGCCTAGAAACACACAACTCTTCCCAGAGAGGACACTTAACGAAAGAGGATCTCAAAGTCAAGGAAGTAGAAACCATAATAACAGATAACAAGTCATTTATGCTAACACAGAGGGAGAAGTAATTCCTGAGGTGAAAATAAAATGATTGGTTGGAAGCAAATAAGTCAGGCTACCATAGTAGATGCCTCAGAAACATTAAGACAATATGGGGAACCAGAAGGTGGGACTGAGGTGAGAGTGAGTGAGGTGTGTGTGTGAAAGAGGCACCGTCCACAACCTTCTACAAGCTTTAGTAAACATGGTCTTGCGAGTTTCTGAGAGGATACAGAAAATGTTTCTCACAAGTTTTAGATACCATGTAAGGAAACACGAACAGCCCTGTGGAAAACAATACTATTCTTAGGTCAGACTTGATTAGTATCAAGGGATATTAGGATAAAATAGAGAGACTTAGAAGGCATAAAATTTAGATGCAGATACTAGTTGTGAAACCTGCTAACATTTCACCATGGATCAGGAAAACATGGAGAGCTGTTGACCTGTTTTTCTCATCTATGGGGTGGCGTTTATAACATAACTTTGGCATTAATAACAAATTTTGTGTAATTCTTCTGAGGGTTACCAAGAATGTATATGGCTGTCATAGGATCTAACAGCAAAATGTTTTAAATAAGTAACAGCTGTTATTATTAATTAGCTCATTTTCCTATCTGATCTTTGAATCCTCCTGAACATAAATATCAATTTGTGCTATACTGTGTGCTTGAATAATAATTAGAAACTAATTTTCCTGACCATTAGAAGCCTTCATTTTATCTATTAGGAAATTTTCTAATAAATTAACATTTTCTCAGCCTGTAAGTTTTCTGTAGTAGTTTAAATTAACCACTGGGGATAAAACAAAGAAAACAAGTGTCTCTTCATTTTAATACCCATTTTTGTTGGTTCTTTTTTTTTTTTGGTGGGTACCGGGGGTTGACCTCAGGACCTCATGCGCCAGCAGGCACCTGTGACGCTGAGCGATATCACTGGCCCTTTTTTTGTATGTGGGTTCCGGGAGTTGAACTTGGGCCCTTGTGCTTGCCAGGCAGGCACTTACGCCGCTGAGCCATCTCACCCTCCACTGTTGATTCTTTTATATTAGGGTTTTTCTTTTTATTTTTTGAGATATTTATATATTTGAGATATTAGTCCTCTGTCTGAGGGATAGCTGGCAAATTTTTTTCCCATTCTTTAGATAGTCTCTTGACTCTGATTATTTTCTTTACTGTGCAGAAGCTTTTAAATTTTAATGTTCTCCCGTTTGTTGGTTCTAGATATTATTTCTTATGCAATTAGGTCAACCCATGATGTTCACTCTAACAAAAATGTTAAAGCAAAAGAAAAATAGAAATTTTCTTAAGTGTTCATAAAATGCAGATGTACCAACTCCCCATGATTAATGTTATCATTATGTACTGTAAATATGTACTAAATACCCTTAAAAGTTAAAAAAAAGACTCCAAGAGAATTTCACTGATAATTGAGAATACCCATCCATCAAAACTATAAATAGCCTACATCTAAATCTCCTGAAAATTATTTTCTTTGGATTTGATGATTTTTCAAAATGAACTGAAGATCAAATGGAACTCTGAAAATAAGTTAGATTAAAACTCCTGTATCAGCCTCTCAGTGTACCCAGGTTGCAGGTGTACACCAACTCACCTGGTCATTTAAAACACGACAAGTTTGAGATCACAGAATTCAGTGACAAATCACACAGACGAATCACTAAGCACCTTCCAAACGTCAGGGACTGGATTGGGTAGTGGGAAATAATATAAATAAAACACGATCCTCATCTCAACTTCACACTTACTAAAGCAGATAGACCTGTAGGGAAATAATTGCACCGTGGTGACAGATAAGAACTGGGACGTGTCCAAGGGAGGATGGGATGAATTATTCTTGGGGAAGAGAACATCGGACAAACATCAAGAGATGAAGAGAGGAGATCAGGTCTCGAACAATAAATTCAAAGTGCTACTGGGCTTACTGGACAGTGAAACTGCAGAACAGTGTCAGGAGGTGTGAAATGTGAGTGCCATTCATGGAGCACTTCTCAGTAGTTTTTCGTGACAGAAACAAAGGGAAGGAGGATAAGAACTGGGTCTGTAAGCAGGCAGCTGTCCAAAATGATTATTTGTAATTTGCAATCCAGCTTGTAGCAGATGTGGGAGATTTATTATGAAAGACGTGTAGAATAATTACATCTGTGTACCTAGAAATAAATACAGAGATGTTCACCATCGTGGCACACTCATCGGGCACTATCATTTCAATGTGTCTTCTCTGATCTTACTCAAATTGCAGTCCTACTGCTTCCTCAAAAATCTCGCTTGACAATAGGAATTGTTATAAATAAACAAAACTCTTTCAAATTACTCTCTATGAGGTTTTTTAAAGCTACTTTATTTTTTGGCAAGATTTCTAGTAAAGCTCTGAAAACTGTTTTCTTTTCTAGAGGCACAATACTCAGACACGAGAAAAAATCACTCGAGAAGACAAAATAAACATATCATTCAGAAGATACTTAAGCCAAATAGAATATACTGAACACTGAAATAAGTCTGAGTCCTCATCTCATGTGTCAGAGAGAGACGGGTGGGGGGTCTCCAAGGCTTTTGGTGTACAAAGTGGATTATTTGAAAAGATTAGCCCTTTCTCTCCCAGACTGCAGCAGGACAAAGTTAGCTGATAATACCTTTGTGGGTTGAGGGCAGGTAAATAATCATTGCTTTATGTTTTGCTCTGTGGTCTGACTCTGTTTATCTCTATTTAGCACGTGTGACTTGGGCCCTAATGGAGTCCATCATTACTGCTTCTTACACACAGAAAACGACATTCATATATTACTCAGAAGTGGGAGAACTGAGATGGGGTGCGAAATTACATAAACTGCAAGCCCTCTGCTCATTCCAGATAGCTCCAACTTCAACATAACCACTCCCACCCAACTTTATCTCATCTTGTTTTTACTGTAAGTAAATGATGAAAAGTTTCTGGGGACATATGATGCAATGGAAGATGCCCTTGGAAGGTGCTGAGTGACTAGTTTGTGTGATTTGTCCACTGAATTCCATGATCTCAGACTTGTCTTGCTTTAAATGACTGGGGGTATTGTTGCACACCTGTAGTTCTGGCATACTGGGAGGTTGATGCAGGAGAATTACAAGATTGACCCCACCCTTGGCAACTACAAAAAAAAAAAATCCTTAAGATTTATATCAACAAAGCTATAGTATGCATTCTTTTGTCTCTTCAGAGGGTAGTTCACTTTTCTCAGGTAAATGACTCTATTCTAAGGCAGATACATTGACCCCGGGCAGACAGACTCCTAGTTATGAGAGAGATGGATGTTGCCAGCAACGCACCCTAACCCATTCTACCACTGGCAGATCCTGAGTTACTGCAATGGCCTAATAACATCTTTTCAGTTTTATAAAGAACAATGGCTGAGAATCATAGAATTTGGTAAGCAGCATAGCTCAGTGGAGAGAAGAGACTTTAGGTTTTATTGAGTTCAGGTTTATTGTTAAGCTCTACCATTAGAGTAGCTACTAATCACTTAGAAATATTTTGAAGATTATACAAAATTTATGTTAAATGCTCATTAGAATACCCAGTACCTGACAAGCCCAAAACTCTGGCCACTATTCACGAAAATCATACAAAGTTGTGATGCAACAAAAACTGAAATTCCACCCAAAATTCCTCTTCTGTGGTGGAAAGCCAAGGGAAGATGGACTTGTATTATGGGGGATTTGATGAAGGGTGGAGAGAACAAGACTAATGTAAATGGAAAATTTCAAAGAAATCCTGAGAAATCAGCAAAGATAAGACCAGAGACAGCAGGTAAAATGTACCCACCCGCTCACCACTCCAAAACTTCCAGTTATGGAGGGGAGGTTTACCTCTAAGTATGGAATGTCATTCATCCCGGTTCTATTTAGATGAAAATACTGAAATATCTACTTAATAAAATAGTGCTAATGCCCACTAGGTGCTCCACAGGAAAATACGGAAGCTCCTGCTCTGAGGGTGGCCAGTAATTAGTTGCATGACCTTGAATATGTGATGTGGTTTAATTTCTTGAGGCCTTACTTTCCTAACTTGTAAAATAAAGAAAATGAGTCATCTTATCTAAATTCTCATTGAGTACTAAAATGCAAATGACTGTGTTATCAAGGATCAAAAATGTAAACGACGAATCAGAGGAATGACAGAGTTGGGATAGGAGTCCACACACAACACATCTGGGAATTTAGTAGCTTATTGGCCAAGGCAGGAGCACTGCTAACCCTTGTAATGTAGCAAGATGCTATTTCCCATCCATCTCTTGCTTATTTTAAGAAGTTCAATTTGTCATATACATTGAATGTGGTCATACAAGTACAGTACATATCATGTTATGTGACCCAGAGTCCTATCTAAATATGTGGAATATGTTTAGTTAGCAGGGAAAAAGAATCGATGAAAACATTCCCACTTGTTTCATTTAAAAGATTTAGATTTTTCCTTCTATTTATTTGCTTTAATTCAGGAGAAAACACGCACATGTATCCAGACAGTATCTGTGTCTTTTGGCAGTAGAAATAATCTAATAAAAGCATCACATTTCAAAGTGGGAGGAGGGGACCCATCTCAGACATAGGTAATGACATTTCTGCCCAAATGTATTTCACTCTGGGTTTGTATTTTTTGGACTCACGTGGCTTATGATGATTTTATCCCAAGTTCATGCCACTAGAGTTGGAATGCATAAAACAAACACTGCTACCAGGCAGTGAATGACAGTTCTAATTTTGTTAATACCCCATAGTAGGTCTTCTACCATGGTCAGAAGTTCAGATTTATTTTGACAAAATTTAGCTTTTTATAGGCTAGAACCTTTATAGTAGGGGTTATTCCATGACTATGTATCAAGTATTGATCATCAAAATCAATAGAAAATGGTAGAATACCCCCTTCCACGCAGAGCAGACGCTGCAGAGCCTAGAGTGTGGTTTTACTTATTTTTTTAAGGTAGGATACAGACTTTTCGTGTTGGAGCCAGACAACGGTGATTATGAATATAGGCATATTAATTAAGGAAAACACCTGATTAAAAACACCAACAAATTCCTTGACCTTTTTCCTATGGGCACTGTCAATGCCTCCGCTGTAAGAGAAGCTTTTGACACCCTTTTTGAAGAGAATTTACATTGCTTGAGGATTAAGGTTGATGAGATTTTTCAAGTTTCATTAAATGATGTTTCTCAAAGGGGATTTCCAAAGGCTTCACTAGTGCAATAATTGGAATTTTATGACAGATTGTTATGTGTAGCATATGATGGAGAAAATGATGGCCATATCATGATTCTTGTAATTGAAAAGCTTATTCATGGAACATATTGGGTTCTAGTTTTTAATAGTGTCTCCATATCATTATGTCTTGTATAACTCTAGGTTAATGTAGATCTCCTAAAGCTTCAAATTACCAGAGTGATTTTCAAGTCATAAAAAAAGATCTTGATTTCAATAATAGCATGGGTAATAGAAAGATAGTTAGAGACATTCAAACCAGAGTTTGCATTCTGGCAGCATACAAAAAAATGAAGACCAAAGAAATCTCAGCCAATTTAATTTCTCTGAGACTTAATTTTCTCATTCCTTTAAAATCATCATGGAGAGGCATCTACCTTAAAACAAAATTGTAAAGATTAATGGCATTTATTGGGAAACAACTCAGAAGAGGCTGTCCCTGAAATACTTGAGTAATTATCTAATGTTGCTTTCCCTTTTTCTTCTGACTGTGCACATATCTTAAAAAACTGAAACTCTCTTCCCACTACACAACACCCTGATCCCCACCCCGTAATAACCACTGCTCCATTTTCTGTTCAGTGAATTTGAGAATTGTAGTATCTCATTTAACTGGATTGCATTTGACCTTCTGAAACAAGTTATTTTACTTAGCATAATTTCCTCAAGATTCATCCATGTTGTAACATGTGTCAGGATTCCTTCTTTGTTAAGGTTGCATAACATTCCACATTATGCATATAGTGTATTTTGTTTATTTATTCATCTGATGATGGACACTTCAATTACTTCCACTTTTTGGCTTTTGCAAATAATGATGTCATAGACACAGGTGTACAAATATCATATTGAGTCACTTTCAAATGTACAAAATGGAAAAATCTATTTTCAGTTATTTTGGGCATATACCCAGGTGTATAATTGATAGATAATATAGTAATTTTGTTTTAATTTAAAAAAAAACACTATCATCTTCTATACAGTGCATATGTTTTCTGATTTCTCCACACCATCTCAACAACTTATTTTCTGCTCTGTTTTGCAGTAGCCACCCTAATGGGCTACTTGAGGATTAAGGATTGAGCCCATGATCTTCCTGGCTTGCTTTTCTCTAATGATTAGTGAAATTGAGTATCTATGTATGTTTGAATATCGTCTTTGTAGAAATATTTCTTCAAATTCTTTGTCCATATTTCAGTTGGATTGTTCGTTCTGTTGTTGAGCTAGAGGGGTTTTTATGCATTCTGGAGGTTATCTTCTTATAAGATATATAACTGGCAAATATTTTTTCCAGTTCCATGGGTTGCCTTTTAACTTTGTCGATCATATCGTTTATTGCACAGGAGTTTTAAAGTTCGACATAGCACAATTTACCTTTCATTTCTTTTGTTTTCTATGTGTTTGAAGTCATATCCAAGAAATGACTGCCAAACTCAGTGTAATAAAGCTTTTCCTGTTATTCTTCTCTTCTAAGAGTTTTATAGTTTAAAAGATGTTACACTTACTCCTTTGATTCATGTTGACTTAATTTTTGTATGTAGTGTAAGGTCAAAACTTTAAAAAAATTATTTCCAATAATATCTAAGATCATTTAGTTCACAAATACACTGAATTTAAAAATCCTTTTGTTTAATTTCCAAATTAAGTACTAATTCCCTCTAAAATAATATTAGAACATTCTTTCTTTTTAGGATGTGTACTAACTTTCCTTCAAAATGTAATGAAAGTATTACCTATTTCAAAAGTATTCTAGAAAATCTATCTCCCCAATGTGCACACACCTCCAGAGGATAAGCGCTTCTTCTCTTAGCTCTTCTGGCATACTCATCATAATGTACTATCTGTACTTTACAGAAGATGTTATTTTTTAAGAGAATCTTTAGGTTCACAGCAAAATTGAGAAGAAGGTACAGAGATTTCCTTCATAACTCCTACCCTTACATACACTTACCCTCCTTCATGATCGGCATCCCTAACTAAAGTTGTGTATTTGTGAGCATTAATGAATCTATGTCAACACATCATTGTCTCTCGAAGTCCATAGTTCACATTGGGGTTCGTGGTTAATGTTATATGTTCTATGAGGACTGTATGTCCCATACATTCTATGGGACGAATCTATAAGTGCTGTAAATTCATAACAGGATCATGAAAAATACTTTCACTGCCCCCCAAACACTCCCTGCTTTGTTTATTCATCACTTTCCCCACTCCCTGGAAAATACTGATCTTAATGTCTCCAATAGTTTTGTATTTTCCAGAATGTCATAGATTCTAAATTATACGGCATGTAAGCTGTTTGGTTTGGCCTCTTCAGTTAATAATATGCATTTAATGGTTCTTTATGTATTTTCATGGCTTGACCACATGCGTATTTGAAGTGTGGGACAATAGCCCACTGCTTTGAAGTGCCACAACTTATTTATTCACTCACCCTTGATTTCCTTCAAGTTTTGAATGAAGCTGTTGTAAATACCTCTCTGCAGGTTTTCAACTCTTTCTGAGTAAATACCAAGGAACACAACTGCCGTATCATATGATAGAAGCGTATTTAGTTCTATGAGAAATTGCTAAACTGTCTTCCAAAATGGTTATACCACCTTACATTCCTATAACTGGCACTGCAAAAGGGAACTTTCAAACTTAGATTTTTTTCTTGTAAAGATAAGCACCTATTCGGAACTTCCTCCTGACACTCCCTCTTCTCTTCAGCACAAAACAATGACAGAATGTGCAGATGCCACCAATCCCAGGAATCTGAAGCATTGGTTGGTTTCCTTTCTACTAGAAAGAGGAGGATGAGCTGAAGATGGCTGGAAGTGACAGAGCAAGCGTGGCATCTGTATGATCTCTCCCTGCCCCCCGTCTTCTGTCCCTTTCTACAAAAGACCCTACCTATACAAGGTGAGAAGATGATTTGAGGCAAATGGGTCTGTCCTCCTTGGAGCTAGCTTTGAACAAATCCTTTTTATTTTTTATTTTACCAAAATGTAGGGCCTCCTTGATTTGCTCCATAGCTAGTAACATTCCCATCTATAGTGAGCCTTCCACTGTCGGGCAGCCTTGTCAGCATTTGGTATCATCAGTGTTACAGGCTGGATTTCAGCTATACTTTTCAGTAGTATCTCTTTATTTTAGTTTTCATTTCCCTGGCGACACATACGTTAGAGCATCTTTTCCTATGGTTGTTTTCAATCTGTTTATCTTCTTTGGTGAAATGCCTGATAAGGTCTTTGGACTATTTTTTTAATTGGATTGTTTTCTTTCAGATGACTTTGAAGTGTTCATCATATATTTTGGATAGCGTCCTTTTATCAGATATATCTTTTGCAAATATTTTTTTTCCAGGGCCGTGGCTTGTTTTCTCATTCTCTTGACATTGTCTTTTGAAAGGCATAGGATTTTTAATAAAGTCCAGCTCATCAATTATTTATTTCATGGATTATACCTTCGTTATCATATCCAAAAAATCATCACCATATCCAAGGTCATCAAGGTTTTCCTCCAATATTATCTCTGAGAAGATAGTAGTACTGCCTTTTACATTTAGGTTTATAACGTATTTTGAGTTAAGTTGTGTAAAGGGTGAGTTTTGTGATTAGGTTCATGTTTTTTGCAGGTGTATATTATGAGCCGTACTTTTAATTCTCTTTACCTTCCAAGAAAATATTAACCTTTAAGGCAGAGATTTTTTGTTCTTGTTTTTTTGTTTTTTGTGGGTACCGGGAGTTGACCTCAGGACCTCAGGAGGTGCCTCTGCCGCTGAGCAATATCACCGGCCCTTTTTTCGTATGTGGGTTCCAGGAGTCGAACTCGGGCCCTTACGCTTGCCAGGCAGGTGCGTACGCTGCTGAGCCATCTCACCAGCCCCCAGAGATTTTATCTTATATGTGCTTGTATTTCCCAATACTACCCCAGAATTTATATCCCAAAATGTATTGAAGAAGAAATAAATGCATTAACATGACTTTCTATTCTCCCCACTTATAAAATGGATCTTTCCATTTTTGGCTTAAATTATAGTGGCATATTTTTATTTTCTGTAGTTAATAGATTATTCCCAATTCTATGAGGTTGACCAAACAAAGTTAATGAGACCCTTTAGCACAGATAGTACAATTAGAGGGGATATGGGATCAATTCCCCTCCACTCACTTGAACCTGGGCAGTGCCCCATGGCCAACCTTCCTGATCTTTCCTCAAGTTTTTAATGGCCAAAGTAAAGAATGAAACAGAAAATTTCCATAAATTCACTCAATTATTTGGAGCTAAAACTTATTTCTGAACCAGGATGAAGAAAAACTATATAAAAAAAGTTGTATGTGGACATGTTCTAAGTTTGAAAATGAACCAATTCATATTTTATAGTTTATAAACTTTCTCAGTAAATATGTGTAAAGTAGCAGTCATATTCCTGTCCAGTTTCCCACATCATCCTTCCTTTCTGCAGATGATCAAATGTCTTTAGAACTATATTCATCCCAAGAAATTATTTCCTTTTCATGATGGAAATTGATAGACTATTTGAAAACTTTTATGTGATGTCTCTCCAGTCTTGTGTTGATTACTTAAGGTTAAGTGTCTCATAATATTGGATTCCACAATTCTCATCTTTATTTCAACTCTCTGCATGGTATTTCTACACTCTCTTTTTACATTTATAAATATAAAAATAAGTTTAAATATATATTATATGCCTGTGCCCATTGTAAACGAGAGATTCAAGATAAAGACTTTCAATTGGAATAAATCCAGATCTCATTTGTTTAGTTTTTTTCTTTTTCTTTTTTTTTTTTTTTTGATCTTACTACTCTGTGACAAAAAAAAAATACCAACAAGTTCTAAGTTTGCAGTGACAAATGTAGACTTCATCTTGAATTCATGTATGGGTGACATTTGCATGCTGATTTCTTTGCTGTTCTATGGTTAAATTTCAAAGCACATCTTTCTTTTTATCTTCAGCTGAATGAGACATCAAAATAGGGCAGATAAAGGCGGAAGTCCTTTGTCTGAAACTGCCCAGGCTGGGCCAGCTGTGATGAAAACTGTCTGATGTTTCACAGGCTTCTTGTCTGGCCTCAAGCTAGTGTTTGCTTCTTTCATTTTGGAGATTTTAAAGGAATATTGCATCCTAACACACAATGTCAAATAGGACAATAGAAGAACTGTTCCTGGTGCTGTTTGAATGTGTAAGTTAGAGTAAATCATTTATTAGATAATAAACCACTGAACTGATTCCACAGAGGATATATGACATCTTTTATTATAAGGTCTAAAGTCAACCTAATGTTATATCACAATATCACAACTTTATGAGATGGTTTGTGCCTCTTACTGATAAATCTAAACCTTTGTACATTTTTAATGTCCTAATATAAGTAATGAAATCAGTGTTTTGGTGTAGTCTATTTTTAATTATAAAATATATTAGAAACGTCTATGGATAAGATAATATCTGATGGTAGGAGAGAAGGGTAAATAAGCTAATTAGAATCCAGTAAATTACTTTTGGTACATTTTTAATAAAAATAACAGTGAGTTGACCTGACCAGAAAGTGAATGTAGTTGCCTCAATTAAAAAAAAAAAAAAAAAAAGAATAATCACACAGATTTGGAGATGTAGCTCAGTGGTGGAGCACTTGCCTAGCGTGGGCAAGGCCCTGGGTTCAATTCCTAGCAATTCAAAACAAAACAAAACAGAAAGCAAGCAACCAAGGAATCAGAAAAGCCAGTGGCTTGGCACTAAGAATATAAAGCATTTTTTTAGTTGATTTTTTAAACTTTCCATAAATAACTCCTTCATTTAGGGTATAGAATAGATACCCAATAGATATAAACAGGAACAGAAATATTCAACAGTTATCTTAGCAGGTAGCATTATTTCAACAGTTGTCTTATCAGGTAGCATTATTCCAACAGATATCTTAGCGGGTAGCATTACTTATGTTAATTTTTAAGGAAAATGATTACTTCAGAATACTTGGTTTTCTAAAATAGTGTAATGGCTAATACATATAATATTTATGAACATATCTTGAATCTAAAATCTCAAGCATATTTGACAATTATGCATACTGGATCCTTAGCCTTGTGTTTGGGTCAAGTTGCCTAAAGCCCTTCTGATGACATGAGGGTCACTCCCCACCCCGGGCCCCTCCTGTGCTCTCATGACTGGAAGTCCAATCCGCTTAGTGCTCCAATCTGACTTTGTGTTCCTCTGAGACCGCACACCTGTCAAACTAGACTGTCCTTCATTCTTCCCAGAACCTACCCTGAGCTTTTCCACCGCTGCACCTTTGTCCAGGATGTCCTCCCAGCTGGAATGCTCACGAGCCTCATTTGTCTGTTACAATCTTGACTGCTCTTTGAGTCTAATCCAATTGGGTGGTTCTTCCTGACATTTTCCATAGGCCTTCTTTCTCCTTTCTGTCATCATGAACTTGTTTGTGGTTCTTTCACAGGAGTGATTTTATGTTGTTGTCTTCTAGTTAGAGTTTTCTGATCAGATATAGTGAATATCTTGACCAAAGACTGGGTTTTGTTTATCTCTGAATTTACAATAAACTTAGTTCAGTGTCTTGTAGCTATCAAAGGATACTAAGCTTAACTGTAAAAGATACATGTAATAATGATATATTAAAATTGTATAAAGAACCAGACCTCTTCTGGTACAAGAGGATACTACTCAATTAAACATCATCACTTTAAAACTAGTAGAAGTGAAATATACAGTGACTTAATAACTATGAAGACAGGGAATTTTGTGCCCCCCCCGCCACTATATACTGTTTATATAGTACTTAGGATGGTGATGATACACAATAGACACTTGTAAATATTTCTTGAACAAAGGAATGGTTGCAATAAATAACTTAGTGTTGTCTGTATAATTTCAAGGAAATAGTTGGAAACAGTCTATTTTACTATGAAACTTTTCTTTTTGCTATTTGGCACTGGGGATCAACCTCAAGGTCTCACGCATGCAAGGCAAGCGTTTTGCCACTGAACTACATTCCCAGTCCTGAAACATTTTATGTCAATCTAAAAATGGTTTCTAATACTTCTTGTTGTCCACATGTGGTGAATAACATCTCAAGCATGGATTGAAGAACAATTTGATCTGACCTGGGGAGAAAGTAGCAAATGATCAGATATTCTTGTAGGTTCCTGCTATCATAAAAATCTGTGATGAATAAATGTATTAAAATGAATGCAATTGATCACGGAACATAGTATGAACTATGCCATGTACCAAGGAGAATAATTAGCCTTTCCAGTAGTGTTCTACACAAAGTGAGTAAGAAGTATTTTTATAGACCCTACATAGAGTCCAGCTAATGACTGCAAACACTTTGTCATGATATATATGTAAAATTTCTGTAAAGGAACGAACTTTGTTATGGTGCCCCTGATAGAGTCCAGTTAATGACTGCAAACACTTTGTCATGAAATATATGTAAAATTTCTCTAAAGGAACGAACTTTGTTATGGTGCCCCTGAGTAAAATATGAGAAGGCTCTATAAAAGAGTTTTGTGAGGAAATTAAGAAAACACCTTGGCGGTGCATTATTTTGTTTGACTCATTATTAAAAACACAGAATGAAAAGATGATGAGTCTTGATGAATAACCAATCAAGAATAACACTTTTATAAAAAATCTCTTGGGCTGTAGGCCCTGTAAAAAGAGAAATGATGAGAGTACACTTTTCATTTTCTTGTAAGACATTTATATTTATACCTGATTACTTAATACTGTGCTTCTGAGAAGTCTGAAACATCATATTTTTGCAAGCATTTGTTATATGCTTAGAACTGTATTTATACCATGACTTGATGAAAGTAGTTGATAAAATTTTGTATGAATGTCACTTGACATCTTACCTTGCTTCCTTTTCTCCTAAACTGAAACTATTAGATGCGGGTATTTGTGGAGACAAAGAGCTTCTAGTTATTGATACTATTTGGAGGCTACAAGGATATCACAGTATTCTTTCAAACACAAATATGTGTACTTACTAATTTTTCTATCTGTCCTCTATACTTTAACTTTGCCCATTTTGCCAGCAGCCAAAATAATACATAAACCATACAATTAATGAATCTTTTACTGCATAACAAACCACCTCCAAGTTTAGCGGTTTGCAGTGATAATAATCAGATTTCATTGGGTGACAATTGGGGCAGTGTTTTTTCTGGCCTACTTTTGAGTTATTCATGAGGCTGTGGTCATCTGATAGCTAGACTGGGACTCAGGAGTCCAAGATGTTCTCAGTCAAATGTCCTGCAGAAGATACTGGCTGCCAATACTGGAGTTTTAAGTTCTCTTCCAATGATTGCTCATCTACTAATTGCTTGAATTGGACTTCTTCACAGCTTTGTAGTATTAGAATTCCACACACAAAATCGTGGACTCTAAAACAAGCATGGCTTCACTTTTTACTACAATTGCTAGAACAAGTCAGAAGGCCAGACACAAAGAGTGGGAAAAATGGACTCCTGCGTATGACAGAAAAGTGATGGTAACGTAAGAAAAGGATATGGACGTATTTTACTGAGCCTCATTATTAGAATACTTTACAGTAGTTCCATCTCTGACCTCAGTGAGTCATTCCCTTCCACATGTAAAACACACTGCTTCCAAGTCCTCTTTAAGTCTCATTTAGCAGCTGATTCAGGCTCTGAGTCTAGAATCTCGTCATCTAAATCAGGCCTAGATGTGGATTTCGCTTTCTACATACTCAGTCTACAACAGTGAGATAGTGACAAGTAATTGCAGGAGATAATCTAATTAAAAAACAAAAAACAAAAAACAAAAAACTGAGGAACAGGGTGTACACCGCAATTATTAGTTAATAACTGTATCGTGTTGTGAAAGCAGGGAATATTACCTGATTAAGGTTGTGTTCTCCCTGAACTGACTCTCTAATATATTATTCTCCTTGATTTTTTTCTCTGTCCTTTCAGCTTCTTTCCTCCCATAGAATGTTGAAGGCTCAGAGGCCTCTTCTCACATTAAGCTATCATTACTCCAAAAACAATACAGCACCCATGAACTCTGTGGGTTTCCTCTGTGTCCAAATGTATACTACTTCATTACATAAAAGCCACACCAAATTCATTCTAGAGCATGTCATTTTTTAGCTTAGGACATGTGCTATGGTTGTATAGGGTAATACTCTAAAAACAGAAATACTTTTGTCCACCTAAAAGCATCTACAAGGCTCCGCATTAAAGCTCTTTGAGATTTTCTACAAATGGTGCCAAGTGGCACAATGAACATAACCTTGATTACTCGGAAGATTTTCTTATTTGACATTTACTTACTGACTGGAGAGAACATCCTGTAATTTATATATGTCTTCTAAATTATGCATGTAATTTGAACCTCTCCAATTTGGGACATTTTTTTTATTTTAAAGAAGACAATTAACACTTCATCTGGAACTTTACTTCATAAGATTTAAGATCATTATGTACAAGAACTATTTTATACATTAATGTGGGTCAGTTTTGCTAATTAATTTCTGTGTCCATTCTGATGGTACAGGACTCAGTTTGAGTGTTCTGTACCCTGAGGTGACAATTTCCTTACTACTCTTCACACTTCTATTCTACATCTCCTATCTCACCAAATAAGGCTGAATATTTTAGGTTTTTACAATGTCAGCAACCCATTCCCAAGTGCCAATTTCAGCCTCAGATGACTACTGGTGTAGAAAAAATTATCTCTACACTGAGTGTCATAAAATAATACAGATTTATTGCTTCTAAAGAGCCTATGACTTACCAATATGATGCATTGTTTTGCTTGTCTATCCAGGGATCACTCACATTGCTACAGTCATTTAATGGTTAAATTGGTGCTGGAACTTCAAGCTGGCATTCTCAAAGGTCATGTTATTTGGCTATAAGCTAGAGCAATTTGGTGTTCCTCCAGTTGACACCTCATCTTCTACTAGGTTCAACTGAACTTCGCTTTATGGTGGTTTTGTGGCTCCAAGACAGTAAGACCTAGAGCTAAAAAATTCATGAAGACTCTACACATAATTTTGCCAAAAGATAATGGGCAAAACAAGGCAGAAATCCAGTGAAGTGGGTGGTAAAAACTTCCTACTTTTTAACGTACAGATCAACTGTGTCACATTATAAAAGTGTACAGTGATACGTACCTGTAATCCCAGCATTCTAGGAGGTTGAGGCAGGAGGGCTGCAAGTCTGAGACCAGCCAGTGTCACTTAATGACTTAGGAAGATTTTTGTCTTAAAATTAAGAAAAAAAAATTAAAAAGTGGCTGTGGATCAAGCCAAATCGATTCAATCCCTAGTTCCGCACAAAAACAAAAGTGCTATGTGTAAGAAAGTATGACTTACTGGAGGCCTTTATAGCCAAATGTCACACTATCCTTCTCTTTTAGAGCATCACTGCAGGTGTATAAAATTATTATTTTTTATTTAATACTTTATTATCAGGAAACGGTGGAATCTTTAAGTGGCAAAGTCAGGTGGAAGGAAGGTAGGTCATTGAGAGCATGCTTTTGAAAGAGATATTGTAACACCACCTCTTCCCCTCCCTCTTTTTCCTTTGCATTCTGTCCATAAGGGGAGCAGCTTGCTCTGCCACACACTCCTACATGATGTGCTGCTTTACCACAGGTCCAAAGGTGACAGGCCAATAACCCATGGACTGAATCCAAAACTGTGGACCACTGTGAACATTTTCCTCCTTATAAGTTTATTATCTTAGGTATTTTGTCATAGCAATGGAAGTCTGACTGACATAATACATTATAGTTAAACTTAAGAATAAAAGATTTAGAAACATTAAGGATCAAGGAAATAAATTTAGGCTTATTTGTATTCAAAGACTTTTCTTGCTGCCTCCTTTATTATAGATGCCTAAATTCTATTTATGGGAAGAACGTTCTAGAACACTCCAGGATTAGGATTTGCATAGTGGAGACTACTGTGTGGATATTAAAATGGAGTTGATGTTATTTTCCAATATTCTTCATAGTTTTCAAGATTCTTGATTTTTCTAGATATTAATTTATTTTACTTTCCATGTGTAAACACATTCAACATCAAAAACATGTTGAAAAGGAATAGACCAGCTTTGAAATTCATCTTCAAAATTTACCTTTTCTTCTTGCCTTCTATTAAAAAAATAACAAGATAAGGAAATCTGATAGTAGAAATTAGAAAAGCTAACAATCCTTTGTGCTTTAGGAAATTTCTAAAGCACTGTTAAAATTAGGTTTTAATAAATGAGGACCTGACCATTCCCTCCTACTGAGAATCACAGACATATTTATTTATTTATTTTGGTACCAGGAATCGAACTCAGAACCTTGAGCTTGCCAGGCAGGTGCTTGTGCTGCTAAGCTATATCCCCTGCCCCACAGACATATTTAGAAGTGAGATTTCTTGAAGGAAAGCAGAAGCATGAAAAGTGGGAAATTATATGCCAGTGGGACAAATATGACTAAGACAAACACATATCACCAGCTCCCAGAGAAGACATGCAACATACATATATATACCCACTTCTATTTCTCTGTCTAGAGCCCCTCTTACCATCTGCTTTACATCATTGTGTGCATTGATTTTACTTTTGTCCTTAGAATGGCCCTCTTTTTTCTCAGATGCTGATTAGGATATTTAAAAGTTAAGTTAAAGTTCTCATGAAGGAAAAACAACAGGTCTTATGTAAGTCAGATTCTACTTCTGATCCAAACAGCTGTAGAAAGGGACCACAGGGCTGATGAGTTTTCAGAAGAAACTATGGAGGCAAACAGCCAAAGAATTTGGGTCATAGTAATTTCTGAAGGGAGTATATAGGAAGAAGGAAATAACTGAGAGAGGAAATAATTCTTAATTCTGGTGTATTCCGTTATTTTATTTTTCAAGGTACATATTTAGTTTCCATAGTGCATAGCTATTGCTGAGTCATCAGTCATCCCACCACATAGAGCCTAAAGTAACACTCACTTATTTTTGGTATGTCCATGGGCCAGCTGGGCAGTTTCGGTGTATTGGGCCAGGCTTGGCTGGTTTCACCGGGGCCTATTCGTATAACTGCTGTCTACCGCTAAGTCCACTAGAGGCTCGCTGGTCCAAGACAGCTTCACGTCCTCTGTACTTGACCCCTCATCAACTGCTGACCGCCTGAATTTTTATTTATGTTCACGGGAGACAGCAGAGGAGTCAGAGAGAGAGAGACAGAGAAAGAGACAGAAAGACTCCTGAGGCTGAGTTTCAGAACTGGTATGACATTTCTTCAAAACATTTTATTAGCCAAGCATGTTACTATGTCAGTCCCAAAACCCAGTAACAGATTTGGAAAATAGTCTCCACCTCTTCACAGGAGAGGTAAAGTCACTGCAAAGGGGGAGGATAGAAAGAGGTCATTAGGGCCAGTGAGATGGCTCAGCGGCTTAAGCGCATGCCCGGCAAGTGCGAGGGCCCGAGTTCGACTCCTGGAACCCACATACGAAAAAGGGGTCGGTGATATCGCTCAGCGGCACAGGCGCCTGCTGGCGCGCGAGGTCCTGAGGTCGACCCCCTGGTACCCACAAAAAAAAAAAGAAAATGTCATTAGATGGTGTTACCAGTACAACCATTTAACACTTGGATCTTTATTTATCTCATCCCTTTATCGCTTAAATACAAACTACTCTCTCTTTTTGCTTTCTATTCCTCTTTCAGAGAGGTTATGTCTTCTTGGAGTCTGTGGAGGAATCTGAACGTGTTCCAGTTATTTGTCCATTTTATAATAAATCATTTTCAGATACAAGGTGGGAGCAATAATAAATAGGAAAATAAATAAATAAATAAAATAAAATAAAATAAATAAATAGGAAAAAAATATTAAAAGACACATTGCCAATAATCTCGCCTCCCTGCACAAAAGAAATTCTCCTTCTTGTTTTGACACAGTTATTCCATTATTCTTATCACTTTCTGAAGCAGTTCAAGAAGTCTTCTTTTATGAGTGTCTTTAGTTGTGTTTTCATGGCTGCCCTGATGTCCTGAATTGATTCAAAATATTTACCTTTCATAGTCTTTTTAACACTGAGGAAGGGCCAGCAGCTGCACAATGCTAGATCTGGTGAATGTAGATGAGGACACTCTAATGTTTTTATGAGCTTGCCTTTTTGTGTGTTGGCTGGCACTTGACAACATTTGCCATATTTTTTATCACATCTTAAATAGAAACAAAAGAGGACCTCTAGAACAACTTTAGAAAGTGACAAGAATGATGGAATTAGTGTGTTTGAAGATAGAGGCAGCATTTTGAGGTGGGTTAATGACAATGTATCTTTTACATTTCAATACTTACTGTAGTTCTCAACCACTCCTTGGTGCACAGGCACCTTTCAGGGTGGTATTTCTTTTATATAATCCTACAAGACTTATACCTAGACTTTATGTTTTTAAAATTTTGTGCTGTTTATTTCTAATAGTGTTTTAGGACAGAGACTTCAGATTGCTTGTGTTCAAATGGTAACACACCTCTTAAATACCTGCATCACTTTAGGTAAAATTCCTTCAACTTAAAATTCTCTGTGTCACACTCCTCATCGGTGAAATGAGCATAATCTTAACTGTCTCCTGGAGATTTAGGGACTAGATATTTTTAAGTACTAAGCATAGTACCAGTCATAAGGCAATTTTTCAGAAAATGCAATTATTATTATTATTATTTTACTTCTGTCAACCTTTAAAGGAACGGGAATGTATTCAGACTCTGTGTTTTGATTGCACAGGGTGACCTTTGATTTGACATTTATTTGCTCAGCAAAACTTCTCCTGTGATCTACCGCTGAAGAGCTAGGTGGTGTGGGAGATGCTGACATTTCTCTAGCAGTCATTTCAGTCTCCCTGGGCCTGCTGTTCTCCTGGACTTTGGGTTCTGCTCTGCTAAGGACACGGCAGTGCCCTGCAGCTCCTTCTTCCCTTCTTTCCTTTCCTTTATTACACAGGCAGCTGTGGGAATTTCATTGCAAGACCCTCCAGGAGGAGGGGCAGCAAGAGAAAAGAACGTCACCTGTGGAGGTTCCCAGTCAGAACCAGACCCTGCCTCTCCAAGGGCCTGAGGGTGTGGATCAGGTTTGGTCGCCTTCTCCCATCTCTCATTCTGTCTGGGCTGCTCTGTTCTACGAGATGACAAGCACACAGGGCACCAATTGGTTAAGACACTCAGCTCTGTCTGACTTTCAATTATTGAAAATTCCTTCCAGATTCAGGCCTTGGGTTGTCTGTCAATCTTAGTTTATAAGGTCATAAATTAACAACTTTTCTGTCTTTACATACAGGGAGAATGGGAGAAGTTTTGTCCATGGCTTCTAGACAGAGGCCATTTTTTGAATGAAACTTTTTTCAACTAATTATCCAGTTTATTTTGCTCTTTTTAAAAATTCAACCTAAAAATTTGGATGTGAACATGATCCAGGAATAACTCTTCCTTAAACAAATAGAGTATGTTTTTTAATAAGAAGCACATAGAATTTTAAACTAAGAATTCTAAGGTTTCCAGAAAACAGGTGACCCTCTCATGGAGTTTTCTTTTGGGGGCAAGTGACTGTGACCCCCCAAATGCAAACAAACTCTAAGATGTCTCTGGTAATAGTTGAGTATTATTTTTAAAAATTTTAAATATTGTAGGTAGAAGATTCTTGTAGCACAAGTAATATTAAATATTTGCACATCTCTGGGGCTCTTTTCCATTCCTTTTCTCAGAGCAGATTCAAAAAAAAGACTGAAAAAAGTATCTTCCGAAAAATGAAATTCTAAAATGAGTATTTTGAATTTGTGTGGTTTTTAGTTTGTAGATCTGCCACTAATCAGAGTCATTTTTGTATGGGTTGGCCATTATTTTGAAAAAGCTGTATTTTATGAAATTTTGATTTTTCAAAATGCTACTTGTTTTGTTTGGAATGCTGTTCATGCCGACTGTACTTGTCAAACTACCCAAGAAAAGGCAACTTTATGGGAAAAAAGCACATTTGTAAAAAAAAAAAAAATCATAAGTTTCTGAAAGAAAGCAGACACAAAGTTAATTCTAACATTTGCATTTAAATGAATGAGATCATGTGAATTCCTGCTTGTGGAGTAAACTATTTGATGGTTCTGGCTACAACTATTTCCTACGTAACAAAATGATAAAGCTGGAAAAATAGACTTATTAGGGAATATGCTGTTTGTTAATTATGACTCTTAAAAATCTGCCTATTTTCTGATGGATCTGTGAGTCTAGCTACATTCAGAGATTCAGGCATATTTTAAAAATAGACCTCTCTAAAACTGACTAAGAACAACACCATCACCAACAACAGAAACAATAACCACCACTGAAAATATACTAATCATAAAATAAATTCCAACTTTGTTATCGTTTGATTCAAAGTTATAAATAATTCCCACATATGTAATTTGAATTGAAATGGACAAGATTTAACAGACTTATTTCTGAAAGGGTATAATTATGTTTGTTTACTGGTAGTGAAAATGATTAAAATAGTGTTGAATTTTTAAGAAGTACAAAAGTTAACTAATCCATTCCATTAATGTCACCTGTGAGCACAATGTTCATTACACTGTTACGTGAAGATAATCAATCAGGCTCCTGAGATAGGATTAATTTGCTAATGCTTTCATCCACAGAAAGTGTGTTAGTTTATCTTTATATACTTTACACTTTCTATTCATTTCAAATAGAATGGCTTTTGCTCCTTTTGTAGTAACTATATTTATTTATTACTAAAAGCTTCACTTTTATTACTTACTTTGAGTATATGACTACTTTGAATTTATTCCTTGGTGTTAGTCATTCCATCTTCTGGGAATTATTACAATTTCCATGAAACACAGCATAGTTTTTAAAGTATTTTTAAATAATATTCTGATTTAAAAATTTTTTCGACATAATAGTCCTATATTCTGAACACCTTCCCCCCAAAAATGAACTCACATAGTTTGGAAATAAATATATTTCTGAGAAAAACAGGTAGAGGTGTCTGAAATTGGAATGTGTTGGAATATTTATGCTATGTACTTACCATAATTACAGGGCTTGATCAAAGAGACCAGTTGACCAAACTACTTGTAGAACATCCTGTTATTTGCATTGGTTACTGCTTACAATCTGGTGACTACTACTAGAACTTATTTCTAGTGTGAAATCCATCTTACAAGAAAATTATTATTATTATTATTATTATGGAAATTGGACCCGGGGTTTTTACATTGAGTTACATCTCCAGCTTTTTGTTTTTTACTTTGAGAGAGTCTCTCTAAGTTGTTATGTTGCCCAAGCTTATTTCAAACTTGTGATCCTCCTGCTTCAGCCTTCTAGAATGTTTGCATTATAGGCATGTGCCAGCATGCCCTACTAATACTAAAGTATTATTTTTATAAATAGTCTTCAAGCTGTAGAAATTCCTCAAACTCTTGCTCTTACCTACTTTATTCTTTTAATCAACTAGTTGATGAATATCCACCATATTCTATGTAACTGTCTACTCACTGGAGAGATTTGGTGGTGGATAAATTAGACAACAACCCTTCCCTAAAGAAGACACTAACTTACCCTGTGCCATTAAAACTCTCTGGTCTTGAATTTCTTTTCTTTTTTTTTTTTGTGGGTACCGGGGTGTCGACCTCAGGCCCTCGCGCACCAGCAGGCGCCCGTGCCGCTGAGCAATATCACCGGCCCCTTTTTCGTATGTGGGTTCCGGGAGTCGAACTCCGGCCCTCGCGCTTGCCGGGCAGGTGCTTAAGCCGCTGAGCCATCTCACCAGCCCTCTGGTCTTGAATTTCTTTATTGAAAATATGAAATGAAAATAATCTGAATTCCATAGGCATGATGAAACTATACCTCTAAGAGTACATATTTTTAAGATAATTTATTGGAAGTGACAGAGTTAAATTGTAAAATGCAGCATGTATTTGGAAATTAAGGATTTACATTAGAATGTGTGAAAGAGCATCCATAATTTTAACAGATTTTAAATTGTGCAGCAAATCTTAGTACATGCACAAACAAATAACGTGCAACAAATTTGATAAAATAAGGAAAATGTCTAACCATATGCCTCTAGGTAAACAGTTAGAATCAACCATATCTTGTTCCTAGGTCTTCCTTTTCTTTCTTTCTTTTTTTTTTTTTTTTTGTGGGTACTGGGAGTTGAACTCAGGACCTCACGCTTGCCAGCAGGAGCTTGTGCCACTGAGCGATATCACCTGCCCTTTTTTTTCCTTTATGTGGGTATTGGGAGTCAAACTCAGGACCTCGCGCTTACCAGGCAGGTGCTTACACCGCTGAGCTATCTCACCGGCCAGGTCTTTCTTTTCTACGAATAGCACTCACTCCATATTCTGTTGGCATTTTTTTTTTTTTTTTTGTGTGTGTGTGGGTACCGGGGATCCACCTCAGGACCTCACGCGCCAGTAGGCGCCCGTGCCACTGAGCGATATCACCGGCCCTTTTTTCGTATGTGAGTTCCGGGAGTCGAACTCGGCCCCTCGCGCTTGTCAGGCAGGCGCTTGCACCGCTGAGCCATCTCACCGGCCCTCTGTTGGCATTTTGTAAAGATGATTTTAATCCAAATGGAATGACAATATCTTGCAGCTAGCTTGCTCTGCTCTTCCTTCTTTCCTTTCCATTAACTTTTTTTTTTCCTTTTTGCATTTTACCCCACATTTTTTCACCAATGCTATTCTTTTAAAGAGTGATATTGGAACAAACATTGCTTCAATGATTTAATGCTTTTCTTATCCTGCTCCTTTTTCCATCCAGAAACCGTTAACTATATGATAAAAGAGTTGAATGCCATCCTTATGGAGAAAGTGCTTATAAGGTTTTGGCTCCACAAACTTCTACCTACATATGGAATTTCTGGACAGCATACACATCAAGACAAAAACATCAAACTATTTGATCAGAGGAATGTGTACTTCAACATAAAATAACAAATGTACGTTAACCTATCCAGAAGAAAATTTTTAAAAATCTAAGAATGTACACACATGAAAAACAAAAGCTTGATGTGACTCCTGCTTTAGGTGTTTAGGGCCTGTCACTTGTATCAGAATTATTGAATCATAAACTAAAGAGTGAGGATGGTAAATGACCCTGTGAAGCTGTTTCATAAATTACCAAGTAAAGGAAATAGGTTGAGGGGACAATGGCTTTATGCCATTTTGGATTAAGAAATCTAATAGTCTTTCTTGAAAAATAGAGAAAAAAATGTAATTCTAATGTGGAATAAATGATTCTAGATGTACTGTGCTACAGAAAAGCAATTCTAGTTAAATAGATTAGTACAAGGATTTCACTTTTCATTCGAGTCTTTTTTCTTTTTTTCCATTTCTGTTTGAGGGATAGGGATGGTTCATAGGAAAGCCTTGTTGAAGAGAGAAACTAGCTTTTTTGTCTGCATGCCTCTTTCATACAAAAGATGTAACACTTTCAGGAGCAACATACTTCAAGTGAATACAGTAAAATTACATCATAAAATATGCAATGACTTAACTGATTAGTGAGGTGGTCTTTTCTAGTCCAGTGCCAATGTAAAAATAATAAATCCTATGGAACATAATGCATCACCATTTTTATCCCATCTTATCCAAACCAAGCCTTTACAATTTAGAAAGATGATGTGACAGAGTGTTTTTCTGCTGTCATATTTTGTCACCAACTTTTTCATCTCTATTTTCAATGATGACGTGAAGGTCATAGTTACCTGAAATGGACAAGTTACCAATGGATTCCACTGAAGTTATGATTTTAATCTACTTTCTGTCAAGCTTGAATCAAAGTTGTTAACTAGGCCTCCAATTTGACAAATTTATACTTATCTTCCTTTTTTTTCTTATTTTCTACTCTCTAGGAAAAATATAGTCATGGACTGGGAAAAAAGTAGGTAAAATCTGTGGCAGGGGCCTAAAAATCCTCACGTGGAAAACTAAATTATCTTCCTAGTTTTTCAATGACTACTAAATTTCTCATAAACGCAAGATTTCCTAACATATAAACAATAAAATCAAACATAAAAATGAATTTACCTCTAATTTATCACATATTAATTTTCATTTTAAAAACGTTATATGAGCTGCTTCAAACTTAGATTAAAAATATTTTTGCAATTCCCCACATAACGTGTTCCAAATATTTCTAATGCTTAGATCTGGAGAACTAATTGCCTTTCTTGATTCTCTTTCATATTGTCAAGCAGTGTTTACAATTAATCATGTTTTTTTGGTTGTTACTTGTTTGTTCTACTTTGCTTTTAATGTCCCTTTCTTAGATGTCTCAGCCAAGAACTGCATCCTATGGACATTGATTTAACGCTCATGACTTCGCACTGGCCTTACAACCCATTAGTGCCCTCCACAAGTCAAGTGTTGGAGTTCTAGAAATGAAGAAGTAGAGCTTTGGTTTACATATGTTGACATGAACGACTCAGTTGCACCCGTTATGAGGGTAACTGCTCAGCTCATGATGAGTGAATAGGTCATCCAAAAAGAAACAGAAAACACAGGAATGGGCCTTCTTTGGAAGCAGGGTAGCAAGCTGCTGACAGCTTAATGAATGACTTGCCTGTTATGACAGTAGGACACCTTGCAGTGCCGAGAGCAAATATTTGAAAGACTACGCAACGCAGGAAATACACGCATGTTCTATATATAGGACATTTAGATTGCCTGTATCACTAACAGATGGGCAGAGTTTGAGAAATCTTATTTTATAATGTGCAACATCGCTCCTGTCAGATACGTTCTGAGATCTCGGGATTAATGGAGCATGACACCTGGGGTAAAATGAGAATACCATTATACGAATGGAGGGATTGTGAGTTTGGGGGATAGATGAGTTCGACAGAGAATATTGCCCAAGTTTTTTTTCTTTTTACAAGTACATATAAATCTGACCTCATTTATAATTTAATAATATGAGTTCCAGGCACCATGTCAAATGAAATAGGTAAGTAGATATTTTAAGATCTTCAAGTAGCAAACACTGAATTATATTCTGTGAGATGCTTTTGGATAAAGTCACGCAGTGAAACCATGCCTGAGAATCTAAATGCTCAGAAGACTTGAGAAATTCCTGTCTTTCTGAGCTGAGTGGAAGGGCAAAAGTGGCCAAACTGGTAAAGAATGATGTTATTTATAAATGGACTCAGTTTTACGTGAGCCACATAATTTTGGTTGAAATCAAAACTGACTGACTGACTGACTGACTGACTGATCGGTTCTCATATAGCTCCTGATACTTTCACCCACTGTTGCATGAGTTCCATGCATTTGATAAACATAAGAAATGAACATTGGAGCAAATGATTTAGACCCACAAACTGTCAGAATTATGGTCTTTTTAGAGACTCAGGGTTGAAAATATATGCATTGTAGACAAGATTCTGAGATGTTTCCTTACTGAAGAAGTGCAGTTGGGAGTGGACACCTACAAGTATGAGAAGCTCCAAGATATCAATACTACTAAAATTTTATTAATGCTAGCTTATTAGCAGGCTTATGCCATAAAGAACTGTCCCATAAGGGCATGCATTCCCGTTCACTATGCATCAGTTTTTACTGGCATATGGCTCAGTGCCAGGTGCTTTGTTGCCTGCCCCACTTAATGAGCAGCCTTCAGAAATGTTCTTTGTCACATCCCTCCAAGTAAAAGTCTACAGGTTGCTGTTCTTAGCTTTTTATTAATTCTCTGGCTACTCCCCCCAACAACCTGGGCTTCTCTGAACCTTGCTGAGAAGGCATTTCTTCCAGCCACAGACCAATTCTATAGGAATAAAGAAGGGTTGCAGCCAGTAAGACATCACACAAAATTGGCAAGATAGACATCTCCCACAGCTGTGAGGTCTGCTTTCTTTGTGCAGCTGGGTTTCCACATCTGGTGCAAATGACTTGGCTGCAGCAACAGAATGTTATCTGGCTTTGAAATCATCAGGGCACCATCACCTGGCCACACGAATTGATCCAATTAGGTAAAGAATCTCAACACTACTGAAACACAGCTACTATGAGGTATTGCAAAATAGTATGTCTCTATAGTTCAGCTTATGTTGCCTCCAAAATGTTCATTTTTGTAGACGAGTTTTCCATATATGCCTTAAGTAAACTGTTTATAAAAGTAAGCACAGAATTAAACATGAAAGGAATTTTATGTAGCAAATTTGGTCCTGCCATTCTCATTGCCAACCTTCTTTTCTTTGCAAGAAACGTTCTGCCCCTGGGCTCCTTCAGGTTCTCACACTATCACCGTGGGGTAACTAGATCAGTCCGTGAACACTGTGAATTGGTTATGAACATCATTTCTCAAATGCATCCCTTTGTTTTCATTCTCTCTGCTTTCACTCCAGGCCAGGTGTTCATAATCAATGACTTCATCAACATTGTACACCGGTAGAAAGAAAATAATGACTTTCACTGAATAATTATTTCTTCTTTTTGGATTTTTTTTTACATTTGTATATATTAACCTTTCAAAAATTAAATATGAAAGTTTATTGTATATATGTATATTTCTTACATATTATGTATAAGTATGCAAAGATACATAAAATAAAAAACTCTCGCTCTTTTTTATGGTATCATTTGGAGATATAACAGTGTCTATGTGTATACTGAGAATAATGACATACAAGGAAAAGAATCAAAAGCTTGTGAAAAGATGTTGCAAATATGGTATCAGCGGGCAGAATAGAAAATAGAAGTACAAAGTCATATGGTGTTTGAGGAGGCAAGTAATAACAAGGCAAGTTTATGAATGTGGCCGGTTTATTTAAGCATTCTTAGACATTCTAGTTGGAGGAAAACTTGGTAAAATCAATTATGTCTTGTAATTAAGATGGATGAAGATTTAAATCATTATTGACCTCTAATGCTATATTCTTTTTTTTTTTTTGGTACCAGGAATCGAACTCAGGGTCTTGCGCCTGCCAGGCAGGCACTTGTGCTGCTGAGCTATATCCCCGGCCCTAATGCTATATTCTTAAAAACAAAAGAGTGGGCAAAAACAAAACATGAAAAACAGATCAACTTCCTGACCCCAAAACATCTTTAAACCTTCTTCAGTCCTGAATTGTTTTAGGTGAAAATCCAATATTGTCACTAGATTCCTTTGCTTATTTATCCAAATAATAGTTTGTCCAAGTCTGTAAACCTGTGTTTCTCAACTTTTAGAATACTAGAGAGTTTTGCTAAAGAGCAGGTTCTGGTTGTGGATGTCTGAAGTGTGACAGTTTCCACAATGTTAGGAAGCCCTTAGATACTGTAGTTATTTCATAGACTTCCCTTACAACCCCAAAATGATAGGTTCCTCCAAAATACTCTGGGAGATTACAAGAGCAATTTTCAGAACACCAGAATACTTTTCATAACTTGTATCTAGTTACTCTGAGAGAACATTGTAATACTAACACTTTTTTGTGATCACTTTTTTAAAAATCACTGTCACTTTATTGGTCACTTAATAATTTCATTGATCTGACAATACTGAGTATAAGTGAAATAATGGAGTTTAAAAAGATTGAACATGTACTAAAAAATATATAAAAACAAACAGGACAAAATTTGAAACTAAAACAAATGCACTAATTGTCTCTCTGTAATAGAAATATCTCACCTTAATTATTCTGTTGCATGAAAATAAACACAGATTAACTTGTTCTAGTGTCAAAATGACAAGGAATAATGAGTTGTATACCCATTGTTATAATAACTAAAATCTCATGCTTCTTAAAATGTTTTGAATTTATATTCCATTTCACCTTTGCTAGTTACCTTACTTTTCTATCTTCTGTTACCCTTTTGCAATAACATGACTTAGCACAGGAAAAGAACTTCACTGTTTTTAGAGAGAAAGAGTTATTTTCAGTTTCTCTGAAGAGTGGAAAGACAGGGACCAAAGCATTTAACCAGGTAAGATGCTCATGAATGAAAATATAACTAGGTAAGACTGACTAGGTTTGTCTGCTATTATAAAACCAGATTACTTAACCTCTGTCCCTTGATTTTCTCATATAAGGAGAGCAAGCGAAACACACTTACTGGTTCTGATGAAATAAGATAAAGGCTCTAAAAAAAACTAATAAAATCAATATATTGCAAGTGATTAATATGTATGCATAATTATTTTATTATTAGTAATATCATTACCATTAAGCTTTAAAAAATCTGCTCTTGGGTGATTACTAAAAAAATATGATTCAGCTAAATGATCCATCCCTTGGGTTTGTTAGTTTTGTCCACAGATTGAATCTGCAGAAGCCCCTTGGTCCTTGAAATGCTGCAGACCAATTTCTCCCCCATCGCTAATCCTCTCCAAGAAGATAGAGCAGTTAATGAATTAGCTTGTTCTATCTCCTTAAGCTGTACTGTCATCAGCAAATTACCCTAAAGAATATTATAAATGGACATTACAAGTTAGAACCCTTGTCCTTAAATTATTTCCTTCCTTCCTCTATTCTCTTATTTCAAAAACTTGCACATCCACTACTAATCAATTTAGCTCTGTCAGACAGAATTTAACCAGACATTTCCTATCCAAAATTGTGTACAAATCCTACAGAGTAATACTTTTTATTTTGTTTCCTAGAATTATCTTATAACTTCAACTGTAGAAATTATGCTATCAGAGGGTTTTATAGGGTTGGAATCACTGCTAATTTGTCTGTGATTCTTGTTGAATTTACTTGTGAATTGACTGGATTAAATAACTGACAGAATAATACTTATTTTGCTACCTGTTAAATAGGACTTATATATGTACAAGAAACATTCTTAATATTTATAAACATACATATATATATATATTTGGTATAGTGACATTAAAACCAAAGCATCAAAGTTATTTCTTTTAACTTATAACTTAAATTCACATTTTCTTCGGACAAATGATAAATTTATAAAATTACGATTGACCTTGATATTAATGAAATAAAGGACAAATTTCAATTTTTTATTAAATAAACCTCAGAAAGTTAAGCATATTGTGCACCATCACAGAGGGGCAGTTAGGAAAGAATAAATTCAGGTTTCTTTTGCTTCTGAATGAATGCTAACCTTTAACTTGACTTCCTTTTAGCTCTCTTCACCATTTGGGTTAAAGTAAACACAGCAAATGGCTAGATAATCACCATTGTTATTTGATTTTTAGAAAAGTGTGTTTTGCCTCCTTGTCTCAGCAGAATGCGTTTTGATTCTACTTTCCTTGGTTCACTTAAGACTTCCTGTACAAATATCTGCAAAAGTCGTACTTACACACAGCTATTTTTGCTTTCCTATTGTCTATGTTGTTCCTTTCAAATGCTTCATTTAAATTTTCTTTGTATGAGCACTGTTAAAAGTGGAGAATAAATCTGTTAAAAGGTAGAAGGCAGAAAACATGCATAAATCTGTACTTTTTTCCAAAGATTCCTGAATATTTACATAAGGGAAGAGTAGAAAAAGAAGACAATTCACAAAAATGAACAGAATGAATGGGTAAGGAGACAACAGTGTCATCATGTTAGGGCATAAAAATAGTGATAACTGACTAAGGTCAAAAAAGGCTGAATTTTAATTTGTTAGCAAGAAAAGCTCTGAATTAACCTTGGGGCTATTGCAGAAATTCTTCCCAAATCTAAAATTAGTAACAAAAGAAATTCTGGAGTTAAGAATAAATGGAATGTTATCAAGGGGGATTTGGTTAAAAATCTGAAAAAGAAGAATTAGATAACCAGATCCTCTTTCCAGTCTTTACAGCCTGGGGATATTTCTTCTGAAAATTGGAGATGTATTCTCTGGAGAGAATCACTCAAGTGATGTCGGGTCTGGTTGGCATTACTAATGGATAACAGGTAACAGGGAGAAGCTCATATGGAAAATAAGCATTGATTTCAAATTTGTATTGTGAGTGTTTAAATTTCCAGCTTACTGCTTTACTCCCAGAATATTGGTGACAGCTGGGCATGGTGGAGCATGCCTGTAATCACAGCACTCAGGAGGCTGAGGCAGGAGGGTCACCATGAGTTCAAGGCTAGCCTGCACTACATAGCAAGACACTGTCTCTCAAAAAAAAAAAAAAAAAAAAGAATACTGGTGACAGATTGAGATTGTATCAGTTAGATTCTGTGTAATGTACTCCTCAAACTGTAGCTTAGAACAACTATTACAGCTATTTAGTGCATGACATGGCAGGGCTTCCTCATGGTCATTTGCCTATTGGTTAGTAACTGGATGGTATAGGATAGGTTCATTTTCTTGTCTGGAAGTCGGCCACCTCTCAGGTGACGTGACTCAAATGTACTATACATGTCCTTCATGTTCCCACAGGCTGGCTTAACTTCATTCATACTATTACCTCAGAGCTTGAAATGTAGAATGCCTCAATAAAGAAGCACTTTTCAAGTCTCTATCACAATTTTTTATTGTCTCATTGGCCAAATAAATTTGCATAGCCAAAATGAATATAGGAAGATAATATCAAACGGGATCAGTGCAAAGAGAAACTTTTTCGTTGACATTTTATCGAACAAGCCCAAAGTTAAATGTTCTTCAGACAGGCTTTTTTTTTTTTTTTTCCTGGGGTGAGGGTGGGAATCCAAATAGAGAAAAAAAATCTAAAGATACTAATATGAGGGATTCTGCAAGAAATTGCCTGACTCAGATCATCCTGCAGTGAGGATCAAAATTGACATTTTACCGTAAAAGGCCTAAAAGTAAAGACAGATATTATGCGGTGTCTCAGTTTGTGAAATAATCCTGGGGCACCTCCAAAGGTCTGACTCTATGTTTGGGTCCCCTGTACTCTAATTCCACAGATAATCATCTTACCCTGTGAACCCCTCATCCTTCTACTACTACAAAGCCTGCCCCCTACAGCCCCTGGTTGTCCACTGTTCTCAGTGCTTTGTGCGGCCCTGAGTGGTACAGTGCCCTTGTCCCCTGAGCTGTGAATAAATGTGACTCATAACCTTCTGTTGATCCCATTTGCCCAGTCAATATTCAATATTTGTGTCCAGCCATCCCTATGACTCTAAGGGGGAGTATCTTCCTCTCCAATGGCATGAATAGCAGGTGATTTAACATAGTCATGTATTTTGGTCTTATAATGAATTTTTGTAATGGTTCACTCTTATGATAATAGAGAGCTATGGAAAAATATGTGAAGAAAACTTTTTTTAATTTATTTTTCATTTTTTTTTTTATATGCGGGTACCAGGAGGTGAAGTCAGGACCTCACGCTTGCCAGGCAGGTGCTTATGCCGCTGAGCCATCTCACCGGCCCAAAGAAGGCAGATTCCTAGGAAGGAAGATCATGTGTGGACTTTGGGGGAGAAAGCTTTTAATTAGTTGTGCTTATACAACCTTTAAAAAAAAATTTCCAAATCTTAATTCTTAAGCGCAATAGAAATTTCTCACTTTTCTTTTCACAAGGTGAGTCTTGTAAAGTGACTCTAAGACAAAACATAATTTCAAGTATAAAATCTATTTAATCCATATCTGCTTTTGGTCTGGGTTGGTGTAGTGAGGTGTTGGAGTTCAAACCCAGGACCTTGTGCAGGGTAGGCACGTACTTTTCTACAGAGCTAAACCCCCGCCCCTGGATGACTGTACTTTTGAACTCCAGAGGTCGTTCAGGAGAACGCTTGCTGAAGTCACTTCTTATTTTACTCTGTTGGCTTTTCACAGATGAGACCCTGGTTTGGTCTCCTCTAGCAGAACGTAAACATCTGGAGCTGATTGTTCTCCACTTAGGAAGGAATTGTTGTCAGCAATCCGTAACCATTCATGAGAGTTTTATGTAAAATGAGTATTACCTCTGATGCTCTACTAAAGACCCTAGTACCCACCTGAAAATCTCCCTAATGGGAGATTGGTGGCTTTTAGAAGTATTGGCCCGATTTTTGCTATGGCTTGTGTAAGTTTTAATGCGAAACTTGTGACCAAAAGTCATGCCTTGCTTGCAATTTATAAAAGAGCAGCTCCTTGTATAGGAGATAAATGCAGCATCCATACAGTTCCACTTATTCCTCTTCATGTTCTCGTCAAACCCCAACCTTCATGTGATGACATAGACATCATCCAGCAAAGATGCCCACACCTGCTCTGCAGTGGGGAAAATACTGCTCCCTGTCTGGGCAATCCTTAGCTACAACCTTGTCTTATCTTCACACACCACCATCCTGACCCTGTGGGATGACGACTATCGACAGTGCTGGGTTCTGGTAACGCCAGCATTCCCTCTTGAACTGATAACAGGGAGATGCATGAATTGGCCTTTTCAGCCAACCTTATGGTGTCCAGCCAGAGCTTATCTTCAGTTTTAAGGAAGGAAAAGCTGAAGTTGGCTAAAAGCTTTTCTTTATTCTCTCTTCCCTTGATATTCTATAAGTCACCAGGGGAGCTGAATATTGCAAAATCCTGTCATGAAAGAGCAGGCTGATAAACTGAAAAATAAAAAACAGATGTGGAGCAAAGAGGGCTTACAGACATTTGTTTCTTGCTTTGGACTGGTTCAAGTGCTGGGAATCTTTAATCCTACTCCTACTAAGAAAAATCTAATATTTCCTCTGCTTCTGACTATTGCAATCCTTGGATAATTCACATCTTTGGATAATCACCTCTCCCACATTGAAGTCAAAATAAAGTGATAGGAAAATGCAAAATAAAAATAATAAGTGACATTTATTGCATGAGTATGTGCCAAACACTCTGCAGACAATATTTCATTTAAACAAGGAGAAGTCCTGTAGCTCCCATTCTACACTCAGACAGCCGGGAGTCAAATATTAGCTCTAGTTCCTAGTAGAGGATTGGAATTCAGGGAGTTACTTGACTTACTGTTGTCTAAGTTTCTTCATCTGTGCAAAGGAAATAATAATATTTATATGTCCCTTTTGAGATTCATGAATGTATTAAAAGTTGGTATTTATAAATTGTTTCAACTGTGTCTGACACATTGTAAAAACCTCTGTAAGTATAATTATAATGCAATGAAATAGGTAATCTTATCAGTCCTTATGCTTCACATAAAGAAATTAATCTAATAGAGATTAAGTCCCATGCAAAATATACACAGTAGAAAGCTCCGTCTATTGGACTCCAGAGCCCAGGTCATTATGCATGCTGCCATGCAGTGGAACTTTCAAGGCTAAGTCACAGTGGAGACTTCCACCCACTTATGAACATCTCTGACGTTTCTATACGGGCAAAATATATAGTAAGGTCCCAGTATCTGATGGTTAACATTTAAAAATTTAGATACGAATTCTTCAGACTTCTCTCAACTTTCTACTTGCTTCATGAAGTCAAAATTGCCATTATCATCCTCCGTGAAGGATGTGAAGAACTTAAAATGACATCAAATTTGCAAACAGAATAATCTTGTAAGAATCCCTACAAATGAAACATTGAGTTTGTCGCATGGAGAGACCAACTGGAAACGATGGACCCCTTCCCCCTGCTTTATGTAAGAGTTATCACATAGGATTCTCTTAGCTATAAGTTAAGGAGTCCCAATTAACAATAATGGAACATCTATTATTTTATATGGTAAGAATTTCTAAAAACTGGGATTTTATGTCCATCTTTTCACTTTGCCCCTCTTTGCATGCTTCCTTTATTCTTAATCTCATGTGGTGAAATGATGACTATAACATCAGGCCAGTTTTTAACTGGGTTTATGACTTCACGATTTGTCCACCTACACAAGTGATTCATTTGTAGTTACTGGTGTTTGAAAGCAGCAAACTTCACAGGGGCTTTTCTTCCTTCCTCCATACTGTTTCTTCCACGCACTGGAGATATTAGAATGGACACATGGAGACAGCTTATATTCATATTGACAGAACTATTATATTGTGGATAAATTACTTATTATATGAAAAAAATGACATGTTCATCTCATTTCAGTAACTACTAGTAAGTACCATTTTGATTCTCTTCTGTTTGTGTCCCAGTTATTATCTTTATGATAGTATCCCTGCTGATTTCTCTAAAACACATTCAACATTGGCACTGGGATGATGATGGAAGTTCACATATAAATCAGCTAATTCCATTGTTCAATGGCTGCTGCTGTTTCTATTTCATTTAGAATCCATCTACAAATGTCTCCCGCCTAATTTGTATTTATATCATACACCACTTGTCCACCTTTATTGCAACCTGCCAATCAGATCTTCTTTCTCTTTTTCCAGAGAGGAGCAAAAATAAAATGAAACAACAATGATAAAACTCTCCTCTTGGCTCTAGGACCTTATGCTTCCTATTCTTTCTCTCTGCCCTGTCTTACCAAAGAGCTTTATATGGTCATCTTCCATATTCATTCAGGACTGACCTCGGACACCATCTCTCCAATAGGATCTTCTTTGATCGCCTTCTCTAAAACATCCCTTATCACCACTCATCAAAATGCTTTGTTGCCACAAAGCTCTTAACACTGTATGAAATTTTGTTTTTTGATTATTTGCTTACTAACTTTATCCCTCTACCATTGAAATATAGGCTTCAGGAAATCTCAGATCTAATGTACCCAGACATATCAATCTTATAAATGAACAGCTCAAAGTAGTTTATATTTTCTTTAGCTTTTCATTTCATTTTCATGCCATCTCTAACATTCAATTTGCTTGGGGGTGGCCGTTAGCCAGAGTCTTATTACATAAATGATTCCCTCCCTGCCCCCCCCAAGTTATGTGGTAAAGATTTTGAATATGCTACTCTTAGGTCACTCAGTAATTGGAAACTAAGAGACATTTTGAATAAAATCATAAAATCTTAGAAGGATTAGGAAAAAAGCAGATAATTGGGAGAATAAACATCCAAAATGATGTCTAATTTGGTTGAAATTAACCAGGATCTACTGCATGACGCTGGGAAAAGATTACTGAAGTTCTTGTCTCCTCCCCTGATTGGCAGTCTGACCTCAGGGAGTCTGTTCAAATTCTCCTAAGTTGGTTAGACACTTCCTAATAGATGTGCTGAGAATCTTAAGATGCAACAATACCAAGAAAAGCTTGGAAGTCCTTTCTGTATGTTTTCAGTTACCTATAAAAATTAAAAACAGTTGTGCCTGCAGTGTACTGGTCTTGTTTGAGTATGGAAACATTCCCAGCAAGTGCTACATGAAACCAAAATGATCATTTTGGAAGAGCCAAAAATTGACTTCCTCTTTTATCTGTGTGGTAACAATCCATTAGCAGTGCTGATTTTTTTAAAAATAAATTTTATTCTTAAAATCAATTTACATTAACATTTTTAAGTGTTCTCTTTCTTTATTCGTTTGACAAATGGTGCACGCCCATATGCCCCATGATTGGCAGTATGGAGCTATGGTTTCAATCCTTGGATGATGACTAGATAAAGAGATGTTCAGTCTAAAAAGAAATGCTTGTCCTTGGAAATCTTACATACCTGCATGAAGCTGTATAATTATGTAGATGTTCTCTGCCAGTGTCTTAAAGTTTCAAGGGTGTTTTTGCATCATTATTTTTCTCTAAGCAGAATTAACCTCAGAAACTGTATAATGACATCCTTCCTTGAAGAAAAAATAGTTTCCTCAAATTACTTCAGAGGACTTCCGCGGATGCTTTATTTTCAATAAACCTTGAGGCAAACAGCCACTTTTGAACTTTGCACTTTGCCCTCTGAGTTTCACAACCTAGAGAGAGATCAATACCAGAGTCAAAGTGTCAGCAAAAATGAAAATGATATGCACAAATTGTTATTTATACAAGTTCCCTGATTTTGTTTACTGAGTTTAGTATAAATTCTTCCTTTTGATTAAAAGCAAATGTCCATGCTCTCTGTAGGGACCTGCTGTTCTAGATGATTATGTTTTTCAAAGACAACTGCAAAGGGCGAAAATTAACAGAGAAAAGCAGATTTCCACAAGAAATTCCTTTGGGATTAAATAACAGAAGATAATGACTTGATCATGTGGCGATTTGAGGCAGAAAAAGAGAGAGAAGAAACACAATAGATGCAATGTTCTACTGAGTTACATACATATATATGAATATATATATCATACACATATATAAATATATGTGTATTTCATGCACATATATTTCAAAATTATTGGTATAACAATAATAAATTAATGAAATATATCACTAATAAAATATATTGACCTTTCGAATGACTCATTCTTGAAATTTACCAACATGGAATAATTAGACTTTAACCTTAGGAGGTGTAGCACTTTATTCCGTAGAGAAATAAGTGAAGTTAAACATTTTAAAAAGAAAAACAGAGGGGGCCAGTGAGATAGCTGAGCGGCATAAGCGCCTGCCTGGCAAGCACGAGGTCCTGAGTTCGACTCCAGGTACCCACAAAAAATAAATAAATAAACAGAGAAATGGACAATCATATTCATTTTTGATAACTAATTCATATAAAATACATTATATAAATAATTGGTAAATAATTCATATAAATTATATTAGATAATTAATTGAGAAAATGATCATTGATACATGCATGTGAGAAAAGCTAATCCTAAAACTGCATCATAACATGATTCACCATTTGTAAATTCTACAAATTTTATAAATACTAATATGTACCAATGATCCTGGAAGAAAAGATGCAAAATTAGTCTATTTCTATAGTGTTAGCTCTATAGATACTTATTGTTTTCATTATTAGATATTTGTTTCTTAGAAAATTTCTCAAAATTCAGGCATTACATTTGTAATGAAGAGATATTTGTTAAAATGGATGTTACAGTGCTTAAACTCATTTCTAACCCCCCATACACAACCTACTGACTCTATCAAAACTCTACATTTGATAGTCTATTCTTTAGACTCAGAGCAATGAATTCCATATACAATTGTTTCTTGCTCCTATTTGTGGTTTCCTACTATGAAAAAAGTAAACTTTAACAACTCACACTATTAATAAATACAATAGATTCAGTCTTGACTGTAGACATTTCTAGGAATTTGAGAAGTTTTTAACTCTTTTTTTCTTTTTTTTTTTTTTCTGGGTACCAGGGGTCGACCTCAGGACCTCGCGCGCCAGCAGGCGCCCGTGCCACTGAGCGATATCACCGGCCCTTTATTCGTATGTGGGTTCCGGGAGTCGAACTCGGGCCCTTGCGCTTACCAGGCAGGCGCTTATGCCACTGAGCCATCTCACTGGCCCCAAGTTTTTAACTCTTGTCTTCAAGGGGTTTATAATCTTGCTGGTAAAAACAGATCTACTGTGTGAAGTATGTACAGAATAATCACTGGACCATTTGTGTGGTCCTAACTAATCGTGTGGTAAGTTTCCAGACTTTATTCTTCTTCTCAGATGAAGTTAATATATAAGAGCATGCCAGAGATCTTGTGGAATTAATTAAGAAGAACAAATACAAAAACCACAATTAAATTCATTACATTGTATTTAGTGCAGCTCAAAATACATCCTCTAAAATACTCAGAAGTGAAATATGTTCATCTTCCATTCAATATTAACTGTTAAGAAATAAAAGTAAAAACAACCCAGTTACATCACTTACCATGTGTTTAGGTATTCCGGTAAAAGTGAAATATTAAATCAAATAAGGTACAAACTCAGAGAAGAGATCATTTAAACACAGCTGTGTGTTCACTGTCGGGTGATTTATTTCTATCTAGGTTAGAAATACAGTAACCCAGGAGAAAGTCCTTTACAAATGGGTCTACATTATCCTGCCGTCCTGTCTTATTTTTATATATCACTTTTAAACCAGGTCTAACTTAAAAATGAACAAAGCAAAAAAGCGAATAACAAAAATAAAGACAAAATTAAAATTAGGGAAGGGAAAGCTTGATATCTGTAGGTAATTACATGTCACATTAGTTCTTGGAATTTAGCGACTCGGTGATTACTCCATTCATGTGTTCTTCTTACTGCCCGCCATAGGAAACAAAGAATGGAAACCATTTTCTAGATTTTTACCTTAATAAATTCATAGTATCCTTATAAGCATGATATTTTTCCATGATCTACTTTTGAAAAAAGATGATAGTCTCTCTGGTATTGGTGCCAAGAAGAAGTATTTCAAAGTAAAACCACAAAAAATATAGCTTGAAGTCAGAATAGAAAAAGTATAGATTGATCAGGTGTATATATAATGTATAGCAAAGCATGATTGCCTTAATACAATTTCATATAAAACATCCTACGTACTGTCCTGCAAAGGATTTTAAAGGAATGCTAGTATTAAGTATTTAACAATCTTGTTATGAATAGAAAGAGGTCTTGATTTGCTTAGTTGTTATATTTTCTTCCTAGTTTACATGCATGTAGGGAAGTTTTGCTGCCTAGTAATACAAGAACAAAAAAAGCTTACTAGAATATTTCTAGCTTTTCTGTGAAAAAATAGTGTGATTATAAACATGCACCAAAGGCAAAAATGCTCCCCTCACATGACCTTCAATTTACTTCTGGTTACATAGAAGTCATTTCCTATGCTAAGCAATAAGTCAGTTGCAATACTAAGTATACGGCTGAAAATTCATTTCATGTCTTTAAATGAAAAGTGCATTCCCAAGGGTGACCTTAATGAGTCACTTAAGCACTATGTGGTGGGGTGTCCAGAATAAAAGATTTTCAGCATTGCTTCTCCTGGAAATGCCTCATTTTAATTAATAAACCAGAATACGATGTTCCTTTCCTTTGAGAAAGTAGTCAAAAATATCAACCACAGTTAAAAATATTTTCATATTTTATTTTATTGAACTTATCATTTGCTCAAGTTCACAATGAACTTTAAAGTAAATGGAAAGATAGCTTTGGAAATAAATCTTAGGCTCATAAATTCAAAGGGAGGGCCTTGTGTGTAGATGGCAATGTACCAATAAGTACTTGATTTTCCAGTATTGTTTTGGCTCTTGCCAGTTAAAAAAAAAGTTGCTTATAAAATAAAGCACACACACAGACGGAACTTGCAATTGGAACATTTAAATGATTATTTGCTTCTCTTTCTACCAGCTTGTAAAACATTATTTTCTTATTCTTCCTCAAATGGCCTGTGCTAATTACATACCCTGACCTTTAGCCTCCAAGTGCCTTCATTTATGGCAGAACATTCCTGTTAGGGGCAACACCCTTGCCAGGTTTACAGGATGCTGCTACCAGGCCCTCTACTCCTGACTTCTGCTTCCCTAGGTCATAAGTCTAGCTTGCTAAATACACCTCGGCCAAAACGTTTTCATTAAAGGCAGGTAACTTACCCAGGCCCCAAAGAATAATGCAAAATAATACAACAAATATTCCCTTCTCCCTTTAGAATATCAAGGATATCAACTCAGAAATATTTTTGTGATTTGTAAAAGAGAGGAAATGATGAAATGACAATCTAAGGTTATATAGCTGAGTTACCATCCTAGAGCAGTTTCTAGCAGGATTATACAAATGACTTTTGAAGTGACTTCTTAATCAGTTTGCAGATTCGAAGTATACATACTGAAACTTCCAATCTAAGTCTAGTGTGATTCTAAACTGGGAGAAAATTACAAGTGAGGTTCCATGTCAATCTTAATGTACCTGAGTAAAATGTTTATAAGATGATGATATATCCATCTTTCATTGAATTGATATCTAATACAGACATGAAAATTCTTAGTAAATATTTATTTGGTAAATTATTACAGTCAACACAATTTGTTTTATAATAAATATCTGAATATTAAAATGGATTGATACAAATTGACCAAGCACATAGAGACTTTTATTAAAACAAAACTGTAGAGTCGAGTGATTCAAGAAAAAACTCAGCATTTCTGTGCACGGGGGCATATGTTACTCAAAGTTATGATAGATTCATCCCAATAGTTATTTCTGATGAAACTATTTCCATGTACCTGTGATTGAAAAGAAAATATATAATAAAAGGGGTATGTACATTTGGCATATTGCTGTATTTGTATATACCATGTAAAACCATGTAATATCTGTTATTTTAATAAAGTTTCCGTTATAACCAATGCCTTTACTCAGAAAACTAGAATATCATAATTTATTTATTGGAAGTTAATTTGTTTGAAGTTAAATTTATAAAATTTATTAGGAGTTAAATTTATAGAATGAAAGCATTTTAATAAGAAACAACACAATACAAAATTTCATTTTCACATGTCAAATTCTAGATTTATGGAAAAGATAAGGATAAAAAATTCATCTATAAAGGAGTCACTGGGTGATTCATTAACTATTATATATAACATTTAAATACATAAGAAATTTTCAATAATTCGATTTACAAGCGTATGTTCCATGTATGAGTAGTATACATTTGAGATGTCTTCTGCATCGTATTTGATTTTTATGTGGAAATGGTTTTTAGAAAGACAACATTTAAACATGTGATGACTCCATCATATCGACAGAGAAATCTGTACCTGCTACTCGCCTGAGAGTAGTGTAATAAGGGCGAAGAGAGTTAAAGATCCAGGATCCATTTCTCATGATAGCTTGGGGTCCTTATCCTTACCATGTACCATGGATGGGGGTTCTCAGAAAGGAGACTATTTACTCTCTCTGTTGTCAGCGCATCTGGAGGCCTTGTCAAAACAATATAATTTTACTTTGCAAATTTTTTGACATTGGTATTTATTGCACCTGTCTTTGGCCATGATTTATGACCTGTCTGGTGAATATTTCTCTTCAAGTTGGAGTTTACAATATGAGATAAATGAAGCATTTAAAGGTCTGTGTATGTTTCTAAATGGGAAATGGATATTTTGCATCCACAGCTTAGTATTTCCTCTTCCCTTGACCCAATTGTCACCACCAAAGTGGCCACTGTGATACACCATTCACTCATTTCTCCAGGAAAGGAAAGAAAAGAAAGATTATGTAAGGTTATATTTTCTACAATCTTTATTGCTGGAGAATTGTGTCAATAAATTCTAATGAGTGCCAAGAAACTTCACCATAGGGGAGGCATCCAATGGAAAACATGTGCTTTTTGTAAGGAGAGCCCGGTGACCTTTTGTCTTTGTAATGGTATCCTGGCTGGGCTCATCAGTGTTTCTGCATGCCACCAGAATACATATTTATCATTGGTAAAAATGCACATATTTTTAAAAAGAATCATTCTAATTGAATTGCTTAACTAGATTGCAATCAAGAAAAAGTTCTTTGCTTGTGCTTTCTCTCATTGATCAGAGCACTGGTTTACAATTGTTAAGGAATTCTTCTTAATCTCATAAAGTATACACTTCAGATATGTTTTTTACTCTATATTTTCTTAATACAATGCTTGAAGCCCTTCTATTTTCCACTGTCCAAAGTTCTCTCGAATAGGACCGATTTAGGAAAATTCTAAAGTTAGTAGTGACTTCTAACATTTTTCAAAAAACAGTTTGAGATACATGAAAAGACTTTGTTTCTTTGCCTCCTTTTATAGGCCTGGAAACTTTTTCATTGAAAAGACTGCAAAGCAACGGTGTCTTAAAATAACATACTTTTGTATGTGTATGATTTTTTTTACTAAAATTAATTGACAAATTAAAATATAAAGTTTTTATATTGATATATTTAAGTACATCACACATTCCCTGCCCTGAGCAATTTGTTGTTGTCATTCACTATCAGCCTACCTAGAAGGGGGACCTTATGTAAACCACTTTCAGAATGTTTCCATGTGGCTATATAATTTATTTTATATGAGTAACAGAATCTATCCAAATATCATGTAGACTTAATGTTCAATAGGTAACACTTTTGTTCATTTCTAAGGTTCCCTAAAAACTCAAAACAATTCGCTGTTTCATTATATTTAGTATGGTTATAATTGGCACCAGGTGGTGTAAGTTACCTTTAGTTAGATAGAAAATATACACCTAAACACACCCAGCTTATTATTGCAAATATGCTTTTAAAGCTCATTACAGAAGCTCCCAACCCTAAGTAAACTGAAATTCATTCATTCATGCCATGGGATTTGACAGTTGAGGTCTCTGAGGTGAACAGTCTTAAGTAGACAATCAGCACAATTTCCTACATACAGGTAATTCTTTTCAAAACAGAAGAGAATCAATTCTTGCTTCACAAGCTAACTTCCTACAGTTGCAGCATTTTGTACTGCTCAGGCTATAGTTTTTTTTTTTTGTGTGTGTGGGTACCGGGGGTTGACCTCAGGACCTCGTGCGCCAGCATGTGCCTGCGCCTCTGAGCAATATCACCGGCCCTTTTTCATATGTGGGTTCCAGGAGTTGAACCCGGGCCCTCGCGCTTGCCAGGCAGGCGCTTACGCCACTGGGCCACCTCACCAGCCCTAAGCTATAGTTTTTATAGCAAAGAATTCTGTAGTAGGTGCCACTTATGAGCCTTTACCACTTATCTTTCCAATAATGCCTCAAGTTTCTTATTGTTTTATCCCAAACATGATAATCTAACCCTTTAATCATTTTTGTTATACTCTTCTGAATTTTCCCTAACCTCTCCAAATCATTTTTTGGTGATGGTGATAAGACATCAAAAAGGATAAATCTGCCATGGTTGAGTATAGATAAACAATTATTTCATGGTTCCTACATGCAGAGCTTGCCTACTTACCATTCAGTTTATACATGGTTAATCCATTTTACAGACTCATTTAGCTTGACTTTCCACTTTTCCTGTGAACCCCTAAACAAAGACTTCTTACCATATTCTTATGGTGCAATCATATTTTACTTTCACACAAACTTCTCCCACATTTTCTTTTTCTGAAGGCCAAGGAATCTGTTCCTTGGCAAATTCAAATGAGACAGGAAGGAATACATTTGTAAACTACAATACATAAACCATTGTTGTTGAGTACATACTTGTCAATCTACACTCAGGCCTTACCATCTCTTATCAGTCTTTCTCCAACACAGAAAACATGAGGGCTCTTTCTCCATGGATACATATAATTTCTTTGTTGAACTTACTCATCCTTAACAAGTTAGATTCTGCCAATATGTGCCAAGCCAGTGACATCAGCACTGGCAGGACTTTAAATTGAGATTAGAAATGGCCCCATGACATCATCCTTTTGTCCCTATTGAACAGATGTTTTCTGTATATTGTGCAATTTTAGATCATTATTCATGGTTTGGGTCAGTATAATCCAGGAAGCCAAAAAACTGCCAAGAAAAATTGACTTGGATACAGTTCAAAGACTCAAAATTATTTTATTGATTAGATGCCTAAGTCTCTGTTTTCCAGGAGAACATCATGAATCATCAATACATGATAATCTGAGTCATTTTAGCAAGCGTGATGTGTTCAACTTCAAAACAAGATAATCTTTGAAGAGTTAACTTTAAAAAAGTATGATAATAAGATAGTTAAGAAACTGTTGGGTATAACTGAACGTGGGCCAGGACTATTGACTGAGGCAAGTGGTTTGTTTGAACTGGAGGGCCATTTATTTTCACCTTATACTTGTTGACTTCCTTTCCTTCCTTCAGTTCAGCTCAGAGACAGCGAAGAGGTATGTTTTAAACAAGCCAGACAGGAAGCTGTTTGGGAAGGCCTTGTTGAGGCATTATACAAAAGCAAGAAGATAAAGCACAGATTTGGCTGGCTGAGAACTTGGAGAATAAAACTTTGTCCACAACAAAATTAAACAAATCTTTGATGTGCTCAGAGAAAGTTTTACAAAAGGCTATTAGTCTCATCTATCTTTCTCTAAGAAACTGAAAGGGATTTGAGTAATAATGCGCTTCATTTAGAATAAATATTAGCTATTTTTAAAAGATATATCCTGTTATATTATCACTGCTACAGGGCAAATCTCTTGCACTGAACAATGACAACTTCTTTCTAAACAAAGACTATATCCAACCTTTATGAAACCGTGCTTCCTTTCTATCCTGTGTTCTGGTTGTTGCTTCTAGAGTCTCTAATTATATTATTATCTTCCTTAAAATGACTAAGACTCTTGTTACCACCTATTCTATTATATAAAAAATAGTATTCTTGGCTATTTCTGTGTGAGATTCTCCTTCATACAGGTCTACCCAGTATCCTCCCTCTTTCCCACAATGTGCATGCCTTACAAAGTCATGACCACTTTGCCCTACCTAATTCAAGAAAACTATGTTATAGTGATTCTTGACATCACAAGCAATGGGGCTTTATTAAAAACATTATTAGGAGGTTAATTAAACTCATTGGATATGGGCTCATTTTTGTCCTTGTTTCAAAGCTTTAAATTTATAACTAAGTACAAAAATGGAGTTCTAACACTGTTCCAGAACAAATCCAACTGAGCCTTGTTTTGTGGCTTGTATAATGATAGAAGTCTGCCAATGTTTTATCTTCTACGTTCCATTTTGAGATAAGCCTTAATCATCTTCACATTCTTGGCACCTATTAGAGTGTGTGGCACATGCTCGCTACCTACTAAATGCCTGTGAAAGAATGTTGAATTGGCATTTTAGTGTTGTATTTAGGTGCAAAGTCTCTAGACTTAGCAAGTCCAGGCTGATACATTTACTACTTGTTTGATGATGGGCAAATTATTTGTTCTAGTTAAGCCTCCCCCAAGTAGGGAGAGTACAAATCTACTGTCTTTTAATTTTACATTTTGAATTTCATTTCCAGATTGTATTAGATAGAATTTATGGTGGTTATAGGAAACAATGAAAGAAACTACAATTTCCTGTGAGAGTAATGAAAATATATCTGACATACTTACATGAAGGAAGCTTCCATCACAGATGATAGGTTTAGGATGTTCAATTTTTTCATTACAATTTTGCCTATCACCTTCTATGGCTATAATATATGCTAGCCATAATATGATGGTGATATTCTTTTTCTTATTAGTACATGTTTGCAGTACATAACGTTTACATTCCTTGTGTGGAGTTGGTACAAGTACAGAACACATCTAAATTCATTTTTTATCCCCTTTCCCTCCTTCCATCTCTTGATGTCCTTCCCATTTGAGAAAGATGTATCACCCTACTTCCTATTATCTAGCTTTATTTTGTGCTTTATTTATAAATTGTGTTTCTCATGTAAGAGAAACCAGGTGATATTTAAGTTCGTGTGTCCGATATGTTTCATTTAACATACGGTCTCAAGATGCTTCCATTTTCCTACAAATAACTGAAGTTACCAAGTAATCAAAGAATTTCCCACTTTGGTAGTTCATACTCTACACACCTGTTTCCGAGAATTGCTTCCTTCCCCACCAGTGATATAAGCAATAACGGTATTATACCATATTGAATTAAGTTCCTAAATGAAGTGAGTTTTAAAAGTTACAACTTAAAAATGATGGTGCAGATTGGGGAAGAGAGAGGCGTGAAGATTCCAGTAGCTTCTACGGGTCCTATTTTCAAAAGGATGATCTAGTGCTAAGGGGGAATGACTCAGTTTGATATTTTGTTTTCAGTTTTGGCAGAAAGGGTGCTGCTTGGGTTTCCTTATCTCTCAGCCCTGTTCTTCTGAACACTAGATATCATAGATGGCCCTGTTAGCTGTACAAGAAATTCATTACCTAGGATGTTCTGTTTGTCTCTTTAGAACATGTGGATCTTGTGTATTTATATTTGCTTTCCTGCATCTTTAAAGCATTATTTCCAGGGTTGTATTTCAGTGCATGTAGAAATACTGCTCCTTTAGGATAATTCCACTGGGGCTGCACCCTTGATTTTGTATCCCCTCTTGACCCTTTGAGGAACTGTGCAACCTACTAATTCCCACATTATAATTTCCTCATTTTTCACTCATATGCCACATCTCTTCAGTCTTCAAAAATGTCATGGATACTATGCGGGCACTGACACTCCTCTTTGTTCTGCATACGTAGAAATTAAATCATGTAGAATGCTCAGTAGTACTGGAGAGATGAAATACAGCTTTAGATAGCATAGGCTCACGTATAAACAAGTAGGAAAAGAGAAACGCAAAGGTGGTTTATCTGTGAATGGCTTCTTCAGAATTCCTTACTAAATGCGATCTAAAGATTTGAAATTCTGCCTTTGAGGATAATAACTGTTTACGTGCTACATTCACTCTCAGTACTGATGGATAATCCCCTCTAGGTCCTGTGGGCTGTTAAACTTCACATTTTGAGGGTTAAAAAAGAAAAAAAAAAAGCTAAATAGAGGAGTGTTTTATGTCACATCTTCCATAGATCACTGAATAAATAAATATAAACTGTAATACTTTGCTTCCAGGAGTCAAAGAAAGCCTTTCACATTTGGAAAAAAAAAAAAAAAACTTTTGAAAAGGAATGCCTAGAACAATTCAAGTAGTCATTTAAACAGTCATAGTAGACACATATTTTAGCAGATTTCCCAAAGGTACCCTATATTTTCTTGTACTGTCGAACTCAAGCTAAAGTTATAAGGACACCTGGAAACTAAAGCAAAACAACAAAAACAGCCAAATCATCTCTCCTTCTTTGTCACAACCAACAGCAGCCCAAACAAATCTTCTATGAGGCAAATATCTGTGGCCTCCAGGAGCTTTGATATGATCAAGACCTGTGAGATGTGCCAGGCCCTTTTCTTTTCTCTCAGATGATGCACTTTGCTGCTTTCACATTTCCCTTTAAACGGCTGAGCAAGGAACTCTGCCAGTGCAGCAGTACAGCAAGCTAAGAAAACAAACAAACAAAAGCAATCATGCCTTAGACATAGACTTCAATGACAGGTATGATTGATCAGGTGACCAGCTGGAAGCTGTCACCACCAGCTTGAGAGAAACAGGCAGAGTTTGGCATGTTTCACAGGCCAGAGACTGTCAGGGTGTACTAGGTAGCTACCTACCGTAGATTTGTTTTTCTGGCAAAAGAAGAAATGGAAAGGATGGAGTCTGCTCTGCTTGGGCCATATTCTAAAAAGCAATGCTTACCACATGACTTACCTGGTATAAGGGATGCTTGGAACTAAGCATGTTGTGTTTCCGCTTGGAAATTCTTGCTAGAGTTAAGGCATCCTCTATACTTGAATTCTTTTGTTTTGGATTTTTGTGTTTTGAGACATACTGAACACATTTCTTTCCTTTGCTAAAGTAAATTTTGGCATGTAATAAGTTTAGCAGCAATACACGCTCTGTCTGGAAGGGGTGCTTTTATCTAAATTCTAATTGTCATGATTGCATTGTTATTTAAATGAAGAAATAGAAGCTCCACAAATTCAAAAGTGTTGTTTTGAGATTTTAAAATGTTTGGATTATACCAAGGCTTGCAGGAAGCTTTTGAAGAAAAAGCACATTAGGTAAGCAAGTTAATTTTAAGGTTAATTCTGTTATCGAAAATTATTAAAAGTACACATTACAATCAAGGCATTAGGAGACCCATGAAAGCATTTTATAAGCCACAAAGTGCTAGATAGATGCATGATATTACCAACAATTAAGTCATAATGTGAACACGTTAATTATATGGGGTTACTAACATCGCATTTATTATGAAGGTGGTAGTTTCCAGTGACATGGAATCTTCACTCACCCAAAAAATTCACAGAGTGAAAAGCATAAATATCAGATCTTGGTATATTGCAAGTCACATATGCTAAAAAAGAAAATTATGAAAAAAGAACCCCTCATAAATTTTACTTCACTGAATATCACAAAAGATCAGTTGAACAAAAATATCCTAACATTCGCAGACTAATTTCATTTTAACCCAAGACACAGTTTATGAAAAACTTCGAAGAACTCATGCTCTACTAATTTCTTGTTTCTGTTAAGCACCAAATTATCTTTACAAATAGCATCCACTTTTAAATATTCAGTATCAAGTAGGAGATAATAAATGACACTGTTTGATTGACTAAGATGTACATTTTCAACTGGATTCCATAGTTTAGTTTTTGCATTTTAACTGCTGACTAAGCAGTTTTTCCAAATTTTTTTTCAGCAAAGTTCACAGAAATTATATTAATCCTTTAGTATACCTGATATACCATTAAGTTTTTTTTTTAATTATTAACCATTTTCCAGGAATTAAAATGTGAAATCAAGATAGCACCATCATTGGTATTAGCTGCTACTTCATAGCTTTATTTATTTTTATTTATTTATTTTTTGTGGGTACCGGGGGTCGAACTCAGGACCTTGAGTGCCAGCAGGCATCTGTGCTGCTGAGCTATCTCACCGGCCCTACTTCATAGCTTTAAATATACAACGGCACTCTAATCAGTAGCTCCAGAATCAGCACAAGCCTTTTGTAATGTTTACCACATCCCACTAAGGAGGCAGCGTGGGTTTGGAGCAGGAGATGGTAAATAAATATTTCCTAACTAAGTCTGCCAGTTCCTGCAGCAGCCTGAAAAATGCCTGTTTTATCTTAAGTTTTGAATCCACCATTTTTCTGTATACAAGGAAATGACTGGAAGTAAAAGATGTAGAGACAGAACATCTATTTATTCTCAGTATGGTCAAATTCTGGTATCTTGCCAAAGTATTTTGGTAGAGTGTTGGTAAGTATATTCCATAGCTATGTAACAAAGCTATCTCCACAGACCAGCCGTTTCCAGATTTGGCTCTTCCCAAGGCAAACGAAATACATTCAAAATTTCTCATCTACCTTTAGCTCTCTGAAGCAATGCACCAGGTGAGGACCCCGGAAAATATGACTGAAGTTTTTCAGGTGATTGTAATTAGAGGTGAGGCCTGTTGCCATAACAATTCAAATTAACCTGCCAAATTCATTAATAACATAACAATATGGAAAAATGTTATTCCTTTGTAGGAGGCTTTTTTTCTTCTTTTGTGTTTAAGCAATATTTGCAAAACCACTTGGCAGGGGGTGAGAGAAATGCTCCAGGGAAATGTTTTAGGAAAAAAAAAAATCCTTGGCTACATTCTAAGCTTTTGTCTTGTTGAGTGGGGTATGTAGAGTGAGTATGAGATGAATTATTATAGGCAAAAAGCAGAATTTTTAAAAGGCTGTAATGGGGAAGAGAACAGAGATATAGAGGAAATGTTCTTAGTTCAGTGCCTGCTACCTACATAGCATTTGCTAGATTCAATATTTATTATTGTTGATATTATTAGTACCTCTAACATTTTGTGTCAAAAACTGAAGTCAATAATATATTACAATTTAAAGATCTAATTTCAAACTTGTTAGTGTATACATCAACATCAACTCTCCTTTTTATTCTTATTTATTTTGTGATACTGAGGATTGAATCTAGGGCCTCATACATGCTATGTAAATGCTCTAACCACTGTGCATCCTAGCCTTGCCAACTTCCTTCTTCAAATCCATAGTCCTCAGGAGGTTTTCTAATGACTAGAAAAACACAACAATCCTCCAACCTAGTAAACATTAAGTATCCCCATGTGCAATAAGGAATAAAACTGAAGCATTCCTCTAAATCATTTTTTGCAACAGTCAAAGTCTTTGTCAATTTAAAGTTGAATTATTACTGTCTACCATATCCCAGGACAAGGATGAATTTTTGAAATTGTCTGAAGACATTCCACAAGAAATTACTTTGAACTGGATTGTCTTCAAGGAGATAGAGTTAAAAATAGTTTAATAGTGATTATTTAAATGTTAAAAGATGTAGTAACCAGTATCTTTCTAAGATTACTGATTTCCTCTCCCCACCAGTGAATAATACTTAATTTTTCACTACTTAATTCAATTTGGAAAATAAGCTTTATAGATAATTTTTAGACTTGTGTATACTGCTAACTAGAATTTAGGTTCTAAAACTATGCAATAATATATTAAAATATAATCCTTAAAGAGTAAAGAATAATAAAGATTTTCACACTTCCACTGACTGTTATCTAGTGCTGAGAGGTTGGTTTGGGATACAGGAATATTAATGAAAAGGATCACATCCATGACTCTTGTCATTTATAAACTTTAGGTAACTGGGAGAACAATGATGGTGTCATGCAGTGCGTGAGTGAACAAAATGCTTGTTTTTTAGACAAGGCGTGCAGCAAAATAATGTCAAAATAGTGATTTCTAAGGTGTATTTATTTGTATTTTTAATGGAACAAAATCATTCCCAGCTGTGCAGTGTTCTCACCCTGCTCATTACTTTTTAATGAATCTTACAATAAGATGATTAATACCGCACTCTTGGAGGCTTCTGGCTGAATGCTGTTGATTAAGCAATTACATTAATCCACTTTTGTTTGTTTTCTTGCAAGCCCAATGATGAAGGTAATTTTCCCCCCTCTGGAATAATCTCTCTAGTATTATTAGGCATGTGTGGAAAGAGTTTTACACACATTTCCAAGGGCCACATTTGCTATTATTAGCCACTTTTAAACTGCAAGTTACAATCAACCTGTTTTATTCCAACTGATAAATTTCATGACATCACTTGGTTGAATTTCTCAGCTTAGCTATTACCATCACCTACTGAAATTAAAACATTATTGTAGTATTTTGTTATGGAATAGATAAAAAAAAAACACAGTAGGAAATGATCAACTACTTGACATAGAAAAGCATGTACTTTCGGTTTTCAAAATGGTGAAAAGGTTGTAGGGAATAATACAAATAAATGCTTTAGAGTACGTAGTAGAAAATGTTAGAGGTTTGGTTTTGAGCCTTTGGGTGTTGGTTGGGGCCCCATGTGACCTTACAGAGTGGGCAAAATACTGATTGTGGACCTGAGAGACCAAGCAAAGAGAAGTCTCTACTTTAACTGGAAAGTTGCTCCAAGTTCAGGCTATATCAGAGATACCCAGCCTTTGCATTTCTTGCGAAGCTGGATAATGGACAAACACAGAACTAGAAGTATTAGTGTGAAACAAGTGATTGAATTATTTGATACTCATTTGTCTTCTCTTGGAAAAGACAAAAGATGTTAAGAGTTCTTTATCCCTTCCTTTACCTTATTGGATGAGACCAGGTCATACTAATCAGCCAATATTCCACCATTTTAACTTACGAAAATGACAATATATATCTTTCAAATAATAACTATTCAGAGCAATCCAGGCTTAGTACCTTCTCTTACTTGGTTTTCCTCTATTATTGCTGTTACAAGATAAATTGTATTAACTTTCCAAAACTCCTTGATTTACCTTTCTTTCTTCTAATTATAGAAGACTTGGTCTTGAACCACCGTTCTCTTTAGAGGAAGTTTAGTACGTTAGTTGGAGAGAACAAGGAAGGGATTCTGAGGCGATGAGAAATCACAGAACACCCTGAATGTTTTCTTTTGGTGGAGGTGGTGCAAAAACTGGAAGTACATCTTTGTTGTGCAAGGAAAATAAATTGTCCAAGGAAAAATAAATTTGATGTTAGGTGGTTTTGCTGAAGATTATAAACTCACTTCATTTCTTTAAGAAATACAATTTACAAAAAAAAAAAAAAAATTGGGGCCGGTGGGATGGCTCAGCAGCGTACGCGCCTGCCTGGCAAGCGTGAGGGCCCGAGTTTGACTCCTGGAACCCACATACGAAAAAGGGGCTGGTGATATCACTCAGTGGCACGGGCACCTGCTGGCGTGCGAGGTCCTGAGGTTGACCCCCGGTACCCACATAAAAAAAAATACAATTTAAATCATCATATTCACTTTTTAAATTTGAAAGGTATTCAACTATATATATATATATGTATTATTTTCTTCTACTGTTTCTGATATATAATTTAAAGTAATGTGAAATTAAACTGTGCATGTATTATTTATATTATATACAAGTGTTATTGTATAAAATATATATTTAAAAATACATGTTTTGACATAGAATTTAAAATTCAAAATCACGTGGTCCAAATCAGGTCAATGTATAGGATTTTCAGGTGAAAGTTATATATTTTGAAGTTGTTTTTATCACTTAAGGACTGGGTCCTTTTAACTGTGACACAGCTTTGGGACCAAGTTCTGTGGGACTTTACAAAATTTATATTTTCTTTATAGGAAATTAGTGAGGTCAACTAGTTGTTAACTTCTGTGTATATATATATTCTTAATTGCTTCTATGAGATCATGTGCTTTTAAAATCTGCTTTATATATATCTGATGCTATTTGAGAATTTTTTGTGTACCCTTACTGATTTCTAGAAATGTTGTTCACATGCATTTTATTTTTCCTTAAATGTGCTTTTAAAATGACATTAATTTACTTTTACTTAGTAAACTATGTACAAAAGAATTATCTACAATAATGCTAGATTTGTAAACAATAATAGTGTGCTTATCTATAAAGGAAAATGAAGTTAATTTCAACTTGGAACTTTGTAGACAAAACACTGATTATAAAACCAGGCATAAGCCTTCCATACTATTGGCTGATTTTATAAATAATGGACACCAAGAATATTTAGATTGTTTTAAATGCACGCTTTCTCAGCTAAACTTACAGTGAAGTATCTAAGAATTAAAATCTCCACAATGTTGCCTCATTGTCCAGATCATATTTGGGCATTTCTCTGCGTATGTGCATGAGTATGCTACAGAAACAAAATATGATAGATTGTAGACCTATGAAAGCGTTTGGATTTTATTTCCTATTTTTCCATCAAATTCTCATTTGCTTTACACTTGTAATTTTGATCTCCTTTGAAAGTGAACAAGAATATATCTAATTTTAGAATAATAAAATATTAATCTAATACACAAATGAAATAGTTAACAGATATGTTGTAGAATTTAACTGTCATTGAAGCTGGTTGAGGTCCAATCACCCTGTATTTGATGATTTGTGGTCTTTATATACTGCATGCTTTCTTTCAGGTGTTAACATGAAATTTAAAAATGCTTAAATTCTTGCTTTCTCCCATTGGTCTCTCCCTAGCCCTCTTACCCAGACTTCCTTGTCTTCAGTTATATTAGTCTCCCAGGGCCACTGTAACAAATTATAACAAACTACGTGGCTTAAAACAATAGAATGTATTATCTCAGAATTTTAAAGTCCAAAAGTCTGAAATCAAGGTGGAAGCAGGACTGCTTCTTTATGGAGAGTTGAGGTAGAATGTATGCCTTGCCTCCCACTTACCCTCCCACCATATATTACCATACGTATGAGCCTACCTTCTGGGGGGTTGCTGCCATTCCTTCTCTTGTAGAGGTATCAATCTAATCTCTTCCTCTATTGTCATATGACATTTCTCCTTATGAAACCTTGTCTTCAAATGGCTTTCTTATGAAGTCATTCTTATAGAGTCATTTAGTCATTAAAGAGTGGCCCAAGTTAATTCAGTATTATCTCATTTTAATTAATCCCATTCAGATTCAGTGACCCTATTTGCAAATGAAGTTGCATTCTAAAGTCTCAGGGTAGATATAAATTTGGGGGGACTCAATTATTCATAATTTCTCCTAATGACCCATTATTTACCAGCCAAGCCATTCACCAATGAGTTGATAACTTCTTTCTTACAAAGTGATGGCATGTTCACTGCTCAGAGTGCTACCATTGAATTTCTCCTCACCACTGGCCTTCTGGGCCATTCTTCAGCAGACTTGGGTTGCAGCTGCCACATACATTCATCTTAAACCCACATATTGCACTGTCACATCTGTGAAATAAGTGATTTTTTTTTCCCCAACTGGGCACAAAGCCCTTCCTACTCCTTGCACATCTGGCCCAGTCAAAATGATATCATCAAGTGGATCAATATAACATTCTGAAGGCAATCCAAGAATGCCATTCCCTTCCAAATGTCTTATGGCATAGGGTAAAAGAGTTTACAATACTATGAAGCAAGACTAGACATGTTTATTCTCACCCATTCCAATGAATTTGACAGTTTTTAAGACATCAGTCTAATAGACACGAAAGAAAACACATGTACACATGTAAAGCATTTAATTTAATTTAATTTAATTAATTAATTTATTTATTTTTATGTGGGTAGCGGGAGTCAACCTCAGGACCTCGTGCTTGCCAGCAAGCGCTTGTGCCACTGAGCGATATCACTGGCCCTTTTTTTTTTCCTTTATGTGGGTACCAGGAGTCAAACTTGGGACCTCGCGCTTGCCGGGCAGGTGCTTATGCCGCTGAGCTATCTCACCAGCCCTCAAAAGCATTTTAGAATATGCATGAGCCCATTTTAATGAGCTCCAACATAGATACTATTAATAAAACAGCAACTTCAATAGAAGTTATTTAATCGAGTAATGGTGTTTCACTGTCATCCTCAAGAACACTGTAACATTTTTAGAGCTCTCTAGGTCATTAATGATATAGTGCTAATCTCTTTATTTTCCCTGAAGATGGAAAATTGTTTTTGATTTACTATCTAGGCTAGGCTTGGCCACTCACACTATGATAATTCTTATTACAATTGTCAAAACTTCAATGTAGGTAATTTCTCAAATACCACATATTTCTACTTTAACTATATATTGGGGGGTCTGATGTAGGTACTAAGTCCATGAATGCATCAGATTCACTGTGATCTGCACCTCTGTGAAAACTTCATTAATTATGTGTCCCCCAAAATGTCCAACTCCAGGGGCGCCATAAGGATGTTTCAGGAATGAGACGTAGGACCTATTGTGTGTTTAAAATCCTTGAAATGTTTGTAATGTATTTATCATGGCATTATAATGTACCACACAGGAGCAGGACTCTTCTTCAATCAATGGCTTCCACAGCTGGAAAGTGACTCAAATTCAAAGACTGGGCAGGCATCTTAATATAGCATCAGTATGACTGACATTGCTTTCCTCGTATCCACCTTTTGTATTTTTTTGTTTGTTTGTTTGTTTTTAATTTTATGGAAAAAAGGTAGAACAAAATTCCATAACAAAATATAGGAGAATAACAATAGTTAGTACATTACATGTTTTTATCTTTAAAGTAGTTGCTCAGGGTACAAGATATGGGCATAAAAATTTCTCCAATCAATATTAGCACAAACCTTCCTGTTTAGTGAACTAAGAGACACTAATAGAATAACGGACTTGCATTTTTTCCCTTTTCCCACCTGTCCTTTCCCATTTCACCTGTCCTAGCTCCTTTTTCCTTTTGAACAATTTCTTCCCATTTCACAATATCTATTGTTCTTGTTAGACCTTATCTACTCTTTCAGTTTTTCACACCAGGGAGACAATACAATGTTTACACATGTGAGTCTGATTTATTTCACTTATGACTATAGTCTCAAATTGTATCCATTTACCTATAAAGTCTCAAGTTTATCCTTCTTTATGGCTGAGCAGTATTCCATTGTATAAAAATACCATATTTTTTATCCATTCCTTGGTTGATGGGCATTTGTGCTGTTTCCATGAATTAGCTATTACAAATTGTATTGCTATAACTATGGGTGCACATATATCATTGTGGTACGATGTTTTTAATTCTTCTGGGAAGATACCCAGAAGGGGAATAGTTGGAAAAAATGGGACCTCTAATCCTAGTTTTTGAGGAATTTCCCCGGTGATTTCCACAGTGCTTGTATCAGTCTATATTCCCAGCAAGAGTGAAGAAGGGCTCCTTTTTCCCCACAGCCTCTCCAGCATTTGTTATTGGTTGATATCTTGATGATAGCCATTCTTACTGGGGTGAAATGGAATCTCAGTGTTGATTTAATTTGTAATTCTTGAACGATCAGTGATGTTGAACATATTTTCATATATTTATTTGTTATTTGTATTTCTTCATCTGAGAAGTGTGTATTCATCTCAGATGCCCATTTTTGGACTGGGTCTTTGAATTTGGGGGGATCTGATTTTCTTCAATTCTTTGTATGTTGTAGATAGAAGTCCTTTCTCCAAAGGACAGTTGGCTAAAATTTTTTTCCACTCTGTGGGATGTCTTTTCACTCTGTTGGTGATTTCTTTTGATGTGCAAAAGCTTTTTAATAAGATGAGATCTCAGTTGTTGATACTTTGAAGTGTTTCCCCTGCAGTTTCGATTTTGTTCATGAAGTCTCTGCCTACACCTATGTCTTCAAGATTTCTACCTACTTTGTCTTCCAGTAGATTTAGTGTTTTCTGTTTTAATATTTAGATCTTTGATCCATTTTGACTTTAGTTTAGTGCATGGTGATAGACATGGGTCTAGTTTTAATCTTTGGCATGGAAAGAACTAGTTTTTCCAGCACCATTTATTAAATAGACTACAGTTTTCTAGTGAACATGTTTGGCCCGTTGTCAAAGACAAGGTGGCTGAGTGTATTTATAGTTGTGTTTGCATCATCTAATCTGTTCCACTGGTCCACAGGTCTGGTTTTTTGCCAGTACCATGCTGATTTTATCATAGTAACTTGGTAGTATAATTTCAAGTCAGGGATTGTGACGCCTCCTGCCTTGCCTTTGTTGCCCAGAATGGGCTTTGCTATTTTAGGTCTCTTCTGCTTTCAGAGGAATTTTAGGAATGTATTCTCTAGTTCTGTGAGGTATGTTCATGGTATTTTTGATGGGGATTGCGTTAAATCTGTATAACAATTTTGGGAGTATGGCCATTTTCACTATGTTGGTTCTTCCTCTCCATGAGCAAGGGATATCTATTTTCTGATATCCTCTTCGATCTCCTTTTTCAGAGTAGTGCAATTTTACATATATAGATTCTTTACTTCCTTTGTTAGATTGATTCCTAAGTATTTCATTTTTTTGGATGCTATTATGAAAGGTATGGTTTCCCTAATTTCTCTCTCAGTGAGTTTGTTGTTTGTGTACAAGAATGCTATTGATTTTTGAGAGTTGACTTTGTATTCAGCTACATTACTGAATCTGCCTATTAAATCTAGAAGTCTTTTGGTGGAGTTTTTGGCATCTTCTATGTAGAGTATCATGTCATCTGCAAATAATGATAATTTAACATCTTCTTTTCCTGTCATATTCCCTTTATTTCTCTCTCTTGTCTAATTTCTCTGGCTAATGTTTCCAGAACTATATTGAATAGGAGTGGTGATAGTGGACATCCTTGTCTTGTTCCCGATCTTAGATTGAAAGCTTTTGGGTTTTGTCCGTTTAGTATGATGTTAGTTGTTGGTTTGTCATAGATGGCTTTTATCAGATTGAGGTAAAGACCATCTATTCCGATTTTCTGTAGGGTTTTTATCATGAATGAGTGCTAGACTTTATCAAAAGCTTTTTCTGCATCTATTGAGATGATCATGTGATTTTTGTCTTTAGCTTTGTTGAACTGGTGTATTATGTTTATTGATTTGCACATGTTGAACCTTCCCTGCATTCCTGGGATAAATCCTACTTGGTCAAGGTGTATAATCTTCTTGATGATTTGCTGCATTCTGTTTGCTAATATTTTACTGAGGATTTTTGCATCTATGTTCATTAGGGATATTGGTCTGCAGTTCTCTTTTTTGGTTGGGTCTTTCTCCAGTTTTGGTATCAGGGTAATACTTTCCTCCAGGAATGAGTTAGGGAGTATTGCTTCCCTTTCAATTTCATTAAAGAGTTTGAGGAGTACTGTTCAATCTTCTCTAAATTTCTTGTAGAATTCAGCAGAGAATCCATCAGGACCTGGGCTTTTCTTTTTTGGTAAGTTTTTAATCACCTTTTCAATTTCATTAACTGATATTGGGTTATTCAGAATTTTCATATCTTCTTGATTCTGCTTTGGTAATTCATACATTTCTGGGGATCTGTCCATTTGTTCTGTGTTTTCCAGCCTATGCAAGTAAAGATTTTCGAAGTAGGTATTGATGATCTTCTGAATTTCCACACGATCTGTAGCGATTTCACCCTTTTCATTCCTTATTACATGAATTTGAGATTTTCCTTTCCTTTTTTTGATAAGGTTGTCTAGGGGTTTATCAATTTTATTTATTCTTTCAAAGAACCAACTCTTTGATTCATTAATTCTTTGTATTGTTTTCTTAGTCTCCATTGCATTAATTTCTGTTCTGATCTTTATAATTTCCTCCCTTGTATGGGCTTTGGTCTTGACTTGCTCTTCCTTTTCTAGAAGTTTGAGGTGTAGCATTATGTTGTTTATTTGTGCACATTCTGTTTTCCTGATGTGAGAATTCACCACTATAAATTTCCCTCTGAGGCCTGCTTTCATTGAATCCCACAGGTTTTGGTAAGTCATATTTGCATTTTCATTTGATTAAAGATATTGTTTAATTTGTTCTTTAATTTCATCTGTGTCCCATTGGTTGTTCAGGGAGGTGTTATTTAATTTCCATGTGTTTATGGAGTTTTTTGTGGTTTCTTTTCTCATTAATTTCCATTTTATTACACTATGGTCAGATAATATTCATGGGGTAATACCTTTGCAGTTACTAACATGTTCTGTGGGCTAGTATATGGTCTATTTTAGAGAATGTCCCATGTGCAGCTGAGAAGAATGTTTATTCTGATGTTGTTGGGTGGAATACTTTGTAAACATCTACTAAGTCCATTTCTTCACAGTTTTGGTTTAGTTCTGTAATTTCTTTGCTGACTTTTTATCTAGTTGATTTATCTGTTTGTGACAATGGGGTACTAAAGTCCCCCATTACAATTATGTTATTGCTTATTTGATTTTTCATGTCTATTAATATTTGTCTTATATAGTTGGGTGCTCCCATATTTGGTGAATATATATTTATGACTGTTGTCTCTTCCTCTTGAATTTTTTCCCTAACAAGTATCTAGTGACTTTTGGTCTCTTTTGATTATTCTTGGTTTGAAGTTCACATTGTCTGCAAACAGAATAGCTACCCCTACTTTTTTCTGGGTTCCTGTTGCATGGAAGATTGTTTTCCATCCTTTGACTTTCAGTTTACAAATTTCTTTTTGAGTTAAATGTGTTTTCTGAATGCAGCATATTGTTGGATCTTGTTTCTTGATCAACTCTGCCAGTCTGCTTCCTTTGATTAGTGAATTGAGGCCATTTATGTTTATGGTTATAACTGATATGCATTGGCTTATCTTTATCATATTATTTTCCTGCTATTGGTTCCCTACTTTTCACCTATGTTTAATAGCTTGCCCTACTTGGTAGTTTCTTTTTGTTGTTGTTCTTGGAATTGTGGTCATTTTTATCTCTTTCTAGAATATCTTTCAGTACTCTTTGTAGAGTTGATTTGGTAGTCATGAATTTCTTCAGTTGTTCTTTGTCATGGAAGTATTTTATTTCTCCACTAATTTTGAAAGATAGTTTTGCAGGGTACATCAATCTGGTTTGGAAGTTGTTTTCTTTCATGACTTGAAATACTTCACTCCAAGCTCTTCTTGACTTGAGTGTTTGTGTTGAGAAGTCTGCTGTGATTCTGATGGGCTTTCCTTTATAGGTGATCTGTTTCTTTCCTCTAACAGTTTTTAGTATTCTGTTCTTGTGCTGAAATTCTGGGATCTTGATTATTATATGTCTGCATGTAGATTTATTTTGCTTATGGCTGACTGGAGTTCTATATGCCTCACTTATCTGTATGTGAGGGAAATTCTTTTCCCATGCTTGGGAAATTTTCTGCTATTACTAGTGCAAATAGCTTTTTTTTTTAATGTCATTTGTGTTGACTCCTGCTTTTTCATTGATACCAATTATTCTTACAACATTTTTCTTTGCATCGCCTTATAATTGTTGAACTGTTCTTTCCTGATCTTTTGTTATTTTTGAGAGATCTTTCCTTTCATGGTTGCTAGCTGAGATCCTGTCTTTAAGGTCAGAAAGTCTGTCTTCAGTTTTGTTGAAGTGGTTTTGCCAGCTTTCAATGGAATTTTTAATTTCCTGGATAGGTGTTTGAATTCATTTCATGCATTCTATCTCTTTCCTATATTGATCCTTCACAGTTTCCATCCTCTCCCTATCATTGTCTACTTTTTTATCTATCTCTACTCTAAATTTGCTGAGCAATTCCTTTATAAAGGTTGACATTTCTTTTTTTTACCTGAGAGATTATTTCTTGTCTGATTTCCTCTATAGCCTCATGGATTTGTTTCTTTACTTTGCTTGCTATCATTTCAGAACTGTCAGGTGTATATTTTCCATTTTCCTCTATTTTGTTGTCTCCTGGACTTGTTCTGGGTGGGCTGGAGTTCTGAGGTTGCATTTTGCTTCTGTGTCTTGTCATTTACTATTTTAAAAGTTTTTATGTCATGTTCCATGTTGATCCTTGTAAGTTTTTGTAGTAGGTAGCTATATCACTAGTATCAAGGCCTCTCTAGGTAAGGTTTGTTCATTGGGGATGCTTTCTGTGTGTAGGAGGTTCTTGGTTTGCTTCTGTTCCAAGATCCTACCTTTCCAATTAGTTAAGAATGAGATGTTGGTATCTGTTTGGCTCAGTCCCCAGACCACTGGTGCTAGGGAGTGGTGAGATTATTACCCCAGAACTTCCCAGTATTGTTACAGAAGTGAGAAAAACTGGTTAAAACAGATATGACATCTTAGCTAAAGTAGTATAATTAGCAATAACAATAGCATCTAGCACAGTTTAGACACTGACAGACTGTGGTATTAATTTTGTACCTTTAACCATAGGAGCAAAATCTACAATTACATTACAGGACCAATAGTAAATTGGGACCTTGTGTGCAGTGTTTCCCCTTGGTAGAGTGGTTTTACACTGTGGTGGAAAAACTTAAGAAAGATAGTGGACAAAACAAAGATACCTGAAAAGAAAGTAGAAGCCAGGCTGGAGGACAAAAAATGATCACTCAAACTTTGGGAAACTAGAGAAGATCACAGAAAAGAAAGAATGAAGGAGTAAGCAAGGGATTATCTGAACTCGGTCTCTGAGTTTGGGAGATGGAATTAGTCTTTTGTGGGTGGATTTCTCTCTAGCCAGTTAGAGAAGAGAAAAAAAAAAGAAGATAAGTAAAAAGAAAAGAAATAAGAAAAAGAGAAGAAGAACAGAAACAACAAAAAAAGAGAAAGGGGTATGCCCCACCCACCTGCTTCTATTCTGTGTGTCTTTGTTCTCAGTCACAACTCTGGTTCACCTAACTGTCAGCTCATATTTTTTGCTGTTGCTTCTGACAATTTTATACTGCTAGTCCAACCTGTCCATCCTGTGCTTCCTGGCTGGAGGCCCTACTGTGTTGCCGCCAGTCTCTGTGACTTCCCAAGCTGCTTTTCACCTGGATCCCAGCAACCGTGCTGGGAGGGGCCGGTGTGTGTGCCTTCCCATGTTGCTTTTCACCTGGATCCTGGTAGCCATGATGGAAAGGGCCTCCTTTCATTTATTTTAATTGCATGTTTAAGCAATAGTTCTGTTGGCTGCTCAGCGATTTCCACCTCTACAATCTCCTGCAGTATAGGACCTCCTGGATCTTGCTATTAATTTGCATTTATTCTAATAATTGTATGTACTCACTGTTGTTGGTGATTAAGCAATTTTTCACTTCTATTATTTTGGGATCCAATCAGGCCCATTGCCACCAACTGCCAAATTCTGTAGCAACATCTGCTCCCATCAGTGTTAACGTACAGAGGAGAGCCAAAACTGAGAATCTTGGATGATGTTGGAAACTTTTACAAGCATATCCCTTTTATTTTGATCCTCCCATGGAATACAGACAGTTGGTGAGTGTCCTGGCTATGCATATTGTATCATTCTAGAATGCATGCTTCTCTGAGTCCTTTCCTTATTTCTTTCACTTCTTCTTTAACTTGCAAGCCATTTCCTCCTCTACACATCAGGAACAATCCTCACAACATGTTAGTACCATTTTCCAGCTTCCTGCCAAATTGTTAAATCTCTACCAAGGAAGAAGTCTCCAAATCAATAACTTATTCTCATCTACTCTAATATTCTTTTTTTTGTCCCTCTTATAAATGTCTTTAGGATCCCTTAATACTCTCTGTTCTTTTCCCTCTACAACCTGACTAATACTCTTGACGTACTGTGTCTTTTTTCCCCTAGTAGATACAGCAATTCCTTGTTTTAAGTTATGCCTTTATTTGACCCTAATTATTATTTTGGTGATCAGGAAGGGACCTGGGGTGGAAATTGAGTGGTAGCAAGGCTGCCTTGCAACAAAGAGGCCTCTGTAAATTCTTGAATCAAGCTGGGAACCATTGAGGTTTATCTAAAGAAGTTCACCTCTAGAAAGGAAAGGGGATGGGGTTAAAGATATCCTAGACCACTAACCTAGTTGTCCACATCCCATGAATCAAGTCCATACCCCCTCATTCCAGTGCCCTCATACTAACCTAGAAGAGGATGGAGCTCTTGTTCTCTTTGAATCAAGTCCTGCTAGTAATTTTCCTATTTATCTTTCTGGGGAAATAAGAGTATCTTTCTATACAGCTAAAGGGGTTCATCCACTTTCACACCTTGCCTTTAAAGAAAAGGGGACTAATCCTCCTTAGTCTTTCTCTGATTTTCCAAAGGCAGCAATATGCTGCATTTAACAGCAGCCAAGATTCCCTTGTCTTTGGTATCACTCTCCAATGAATGTCTCAAAGCCAAAGGATGCTGCACCTTTGAAAGCATTCCTTCTTCTCACTGACATCAACCCCCATTCACCAGAAGTGAACATTTTAACAGCGGCGCTAGCTACAGCTTACCAACAGCTATTAGGGCAGAACTAGCTGCCTGAAACTAGGTGCTCCAGCTTCAAGTAAAATTCCATTTTGCTTCTGCTTCCTCGATATCCACACCTAGAACTGTCTTAGGTCGGGTTTCTCCCCTAAAAAAGAGACTGATATAAAACTGTGGAAGCAATAAATCTACTAAGGTAGGCCCTCTGAATAGATACAGATAAGGGAATTATCAGAGAAAACATTAAAATAAGGTACAGTTGCAAACAAATCAAAACAAAACAAAACACAGCCACCTCACAGGAAGCTCTGGAGTCGAGATTGTTATCAAGAAACCTTGTCCTGACACCTTCAAAAATGGACCTGTCACTTCTTGGCCTTTTGTTCTTTTGTGCCCCTGGAGAAAGAATTCACCCAAGACACATAGGCACCCATGCAGAGGTACAGGCAGAATTTATTGTAAAGTAGGTACAGAGATTTATTGTTTCAAGTGGCAGCGTCACAAAGACATCTGCACTGAGTCCAAGTTTGGATGGCATTTTATGCACCCAAGAGTAAATCCTGGGTTTTAGGGAATTATGGTGGTCATGATGATGATTGACATTTAGAGGTTATTTCAGTTTGCCAATATCTCAAAAATGTCTTCCTCGTTCTTTATAGGTGGTCAGTGTTCCCTCATGTGGCTTAATCATATAAGAAATTTATAAAAGATCAACTCTATTTTAAATCAGGTCTAAGCCCTCACTGGGGAGAGTTTTTCAGAATACTCCCCTTTCTGACACCATAGGATTGTAGGGCATGGATACAGTAATGCTGTATGCCTTGCTTTGGAAATAGTTGGCCAGGTGGCCAGGTATCAGAAGGAATGTACACAGTATGGTACCTTAAAAGATCAATTTGCTCTGTGGGCGTGCTTTGGGTCTGAACCTATTAAATGGTTGTAGATGTATTATATATACACTGTGGCTTTGTTTCTTTCCTTAACCATAACTGCAAAACACGCTATTTTATGACACCTCTTTGTCCCTCAGGCTTGCTAATGTCTAATTACCTACTTAACAGGATGGCCTTTGAAGGTCCTTTGTCCTTTCTCATCAAGTTCTCCATCGGGTGAGTGACAGCCTGCTCTCCTAGACTAAGTTCCATCAGTCCAGAGGGCTTAAATGAGAGCTGTCAACCACACATATTTCCAGGTGTCTCCATCCCTTATTAAGGGATCAGGGTGCTCATTGCACCATCACTTACTGGCAAATTGACAAGTTTTTTAGTCAGTTTGCCAATAATTGGTAAGATAACACAAGATGCCATGATATTTCTTAATACAAAACAAAAACAAAAACAAAAACATTATTTTTAGGACTATTCGAGGAATAATACAACTGAAATCTAATGGATTTGTCAAAGTAACTCAATAATGCTTTACATTTTTCTCTTAATCTTAACTCACCTATATCATTTATTCCAAAATGTGTCATTTGGCTCTCTTGTTTCTGACAATGATTTCAATTATATTTCACCAGAGTTACAGGAATTTCTGCTGATAAGTTTTCTAATTAAACCTTGACCAGCATATACTATCACCTAAACAATCAATATTCTGGATGTTATTTTAAGCATTGAGATACTCCTCAACTCATAGCATGTCCATATATAATCAATAAGTCATATTTTTAATCATTTATACAATAGATATTTATTATTTACCCTATGCTGAGCACTGTTAAATGAGATCAGGGAATTTTCTGATGGATAGCACAGGGGACAACTGTAGCATTTAATGAACTCACAATTTTCAGTATTGAAAAGGGTGAGATCTTCAGTAAGTTTCATGAAGACAAACACAGGGGAGAGACAAACAAGAATGTATATTTACTTGCAACTAGGAAATAGAATGAAGTGCATTTTCTTTCTTTTTCTTTTTTTTTGTGGGTACCAGGGGTCAAACTCAGGACCTCGCATTTGCAAGCAGGTGCTTGTGCCGCTGAGTGATATCACCGCCCCTTTTTTCCTCTGTATGTGGGTACCAGGAGTTGAACTCAGGACCTCGTGCTTGCCAGGCAGGCGGTTATGCTGCTGAGCTATCTCACCGGCCCCAGAAGTGCATTTTCTTATAACATGTAATATCTAGAATACAGAATGACTAGTGTGTACACAGGGAAAATTTTCTTTCCAATATTCCTTAACAAAAATTAAATAGTTCAAAACATCTCCATTTTCCTTTTCTGTTTATAATTAATTTTACTATGGTATTAGGCTAAATAAAATTTAGAGTTTTAGTTTCCAGGAATAGTCATGCACATCCTTTCTTCTCATAATAAATGGCAACATACATAGGTACAGAATATGGTTTAGCCACAAGTGAGCTATCCTGTTACCTCCCATTCTTTTAAGACTAAAAGGAAGAAGGAAAGTGGTAGGTAGGTTAGTAGTAACCACCACTCACAGGATGGGGCAGTACATGTCGTGGCAGAGGTCCAGTCACATGCTGATAAAAAGGGGTTCTTTCTCCTCTCAACAGAAGAGAATCACTACCTATATCCCTTTGTTGATGGCTTTTTTGAAGGTTATGATGAATACCTTCCCTTCTAGTGCTGTGTTAGGACTTCCAATATAGGGTTCCTATACAACCACTTAAATGTAGTTCTCATTTTATCTACAGGGGACTAGGTAAATAGAGGGTGACAAATTAATTCCGTCAAAGATAAGCAAATAATCAGGAAGCATGCAGCCCAAAAACATTTTAGAGTGGCGAGACACTGAGAAAATCTTTGATCACTGTACTGTGAACCTTATGACTTATGTAAATTTCAAAAAGTTAAGCTTCAAAACAGTTATATTTTACAGTTATACACAAGAATTCTAGACTTTAAGTACTCTATGGGATAATTCTTTGACCAAAGAAAGTTCTCTTACATATGTCTTTTATTGCATTGTGTTTACATACTAAGATGAAGATTATACCAAGGGCCAATTTTCAAGACAATCAGATATTAAATTAATTAGGACTGGTGGACTGTAAGTGATGAAATTTGAAATAATTATACTTTTACATAAATAAATTTATTGGATTTATTTAAGAGACACCAAGGAGGGACAGTGAGATAGCTCAGCGGCATAAGCACCTGCCTGGCAAGCGCGAGGTCCTGAGTTCAACTCCCAGTACCCACATACGAAAAAAGGGCCGGTGATATCACTCAGCGGCACGGGCGCCTACTGGCGCGCGAGGTCCTGAGGTCGACCCCCGGACCCACAAAAAAAATTAAAAAAAGACACTGAGGAGACTCAACAATTTCCATGAATACTGAACATCAAGTCGAAATAAAAAAAAGATCAGACAGTAGCTGAACCTACAAAAAGTAAGTCCAAATATTTACATACTATCACAATATTAACTGCTCATGTATCAGCTGTATTGATCTTTCCTCATGGACTAATCTTGTTCTATATGCTAAAAAACAAGTGATCCAAGAATTCCTCAGTTTTTTTTGTCTTAAAAATACGTTTTCTTGTTTCCAAGCTCCAAAATCCCACTTACTTGACTCATTAACCCCATGACAAGTGGATATAGTCAGAACTAGAGTAACACAAAATGTGAAAAATAGTCCACAGGATTCTCTAGACATGAAGTGAGTGTCAAAAGAAGGAATTGTTGCCCAAGTTAGGGTTGAATTCTGGGCCAACAAAATGGTTTATAACAATTTAGATCCTTATCCAAAATTAGTACTAAGATAAAATCAATGGGACACTCAAATGAGTATACTGAAAATAAAGTAATGAAGGCATTATTTACAGAGCTGAAGGCAGGAATAAAGCCAATGATAGACTCTTCAGTCATTCATGCGTGATGATTGCGGGGAAATGGTCATGACCTCTCTACCTGAGGGTCAAAGGCAGACGATCCCTCAATCAGAGTCCTGCAAAAAGTGTTGCCAGGCAGGAGCCAGCTCCAGGAAAATACAGAGGGAGCCAGAAGACTAGCATCCTGGATTTCTTTAGCCCTTCTCTTTAAGGTTCTGCATGTTCTTCCCATTGTTCCTTCCCCAAGTGAAACCAAAGGTTGAGAGAAAAAGAGTATGTTGTCATCTGTCAAAGATAAGACCTTCTGGAAAACATCAGGACAGAAAAGAAAAGAAACAAAAAGCCTCAGAGTTGGAAACAGAGAGCCACCATTTTCCTTAGTCGATATGGTATATTTGGTAGATTTTTATTTACTAGACTAGAATGTCCTAAACAGAACTGCTATCTGCCCTCTTCATGGCCCTTGTCAGAGAGAATTCTAAATGAAGAAAAACTCGAGTAGCTCATTTTCTCTTTTTCTAGATGGATGTTATACTAGTTAAACAAGGAGGAATATTTTGTATAACAGGTGCTACTACTGTCAGTGTTGGAATATTTTTAGGTGGCTATTAATTTTTGTTTCCTCAATATTTATATAGTTACATATTAAGACTTCCAATGCAGGATTTTGCTTCAGGAAAGATACTATTGTTGGATAACCTGTTTGTCCACTCCTGTTCTGTTGTTACCAACCCAGACTTTTTAAATATACCTTTAATTCTATAATGGTTGTTTTATTTAGTTCTCTGGCAGTAATATTTTGGCTTTTTGCCTACATTCTTAGGAAGGCAAGGTGAATTCCTATGAGAATTATGAAGAGAATACTGTTCCCTTCCTGACCACAATTCAAAGAGCTTGCTGAATCACTGCAGTAATATTAGAACCTGTGAAAAGCCCTCTGGACATCAGAAGGTGTTGAAGGGATAGGAAAGGAGTAATGGACTTGAAAGCTTTCTTCCCATCTGGTGATCCCCCAATGACCAACCTAAAAGAGGACTGAGAAGAGAGAAGGCTCAAGTGATATTATGAGAGCAGCGTTTTCCACTCTTGTTCAGGAAACCACTGAGACAAAAGGCGCACAGCAGCAACCACATGGCCAGGAGACTTTGCAAACACGCTACTTCCTCTGTTGTTTCCTCCCAACATTAGTGCCCATCTCTCCATTTGTTTTTGTAAGGAAATAATTAAAGATACAGATTTTTTGAAAAAAAATTGAACTGCTTCTTTTTACTCATCTTTTAAATAAATCTTTTCCAATGAAATTATTTAATTTTTTTCCTGTTATCTTCATCAGAGAAAAAAAAATATCAGCTCTCTACATCTGGATAGTAAAGAGGAGATTAGTTTACATCCCCAAAGAGGAAAATATCGGAGGAAGCTTTTGTCAGCTTAATGCATTATTATGAGACTTTTCCATCGTGTGGTTATGAGGTGTAAGGCTACTTTAAAACAAATTACTCTTTTTTATAATACTCTTGAGCAATATTTTTTAAAAAGATATGAATTCCATATTTTAAATTCCTTCTTTCTGATCATTTTTTTTTCTTTCTGTTTTACCTTTAAATTTTAACATTGTGAATGTTGGGAAAACTGAAAAGCAATATAATCTCTATTGAAAGTTTATTAGGATCTCTCATTTTGTGATCCGGCAAATTTCTGCATGCATATCTCTTTCTTCATTGGAAACTATTTTAGAATACAACTGTGTAGGAAATTGTCCTTCCTCAGTTAAGTTACAAAATTTAAGATAAAACCTTATGAAAGATTTGGTAGGCATTGAAAATATCATATAATGTACATAATACCTATTCATGAGGTTTTACACAAGAAATTAAAATTTTAAGAATTTCATTCCTTGTCATTGTTCCCTAAGCAACATGCCATAACAACTATTTACAGCTGTGCATGGTGGCACATGCCCGTAATCCCAGCTTTGGGAGGTTGAGGCAGGAGAATCACTGCAAGTTCAAGGCCAGCCTGGACTACATAGTGGGTTCAAGGTCAGCCTGAACTGCATAGTGAGACCCGCCCTCAGGAAAAAAAACAAAAAAACAAAAAAACAAGTATACAGGAGGATGTGCATAGGTTATATGCAAATACTTGCCTAAGCATCTCCAGATTTGGGTATCCACATTCTGGAATCAGTCTCCTGCAAGTAGCAGGGGGTTATATATGATACCAGTACCTAGTTTACTGGAAAGGCGTAAACATTTTGAAATGGGGAGAAGGACAACATATAACACATTTGACTTCTTTTCCCATCTATTTACTTGTTAATCTCCAAATAACTTTTTGATTGATCATCTGTTCACTGGGTTCACTCTTAACATCAAATTCCATACCAATCAGCACCCAGACAGGAGACAGAAATTACATGAGTTACATAACCAAAGAAAGTAAAAGTTGAAAATGTGATATGGAAGAGCTAAAATGTCACACAGAAAAATGATAAGGAATCATGAGTGTGTTAACATCAGTGAGGAGCTATGGCCCCTACAACTGGAGGATCCTTGGAAGTCTTAAATTCTTGAGAAGATTCATTTATCCCTTACAACTACAACTTAAAAAAGAAAGACACTTGAAATTTTAATGGAAATTGCATTAAACTGAAAAATTACTTTCACATACTTCTGTAGTTTGGCAATGATTAATGTCTTAATTATTTTTACTTTTCTTGTTGCTGGGACAAAATACTCAACACCCAAAGTTAAAGGAGAAAGATTTAATGTAGCTCACAGTTTGAAGAGGTTTCATTCCATCATTGGCTGGTTCCAAGACAGGGAGCATGGCAGAGGGGCAGCATAGAGGAGAAATAGCTCATGATGGGCAGAAGGCAGCAAGCAGCGAGGTACTGAAGCAGCAGCAGCAAGAAATGACAGCAAGGGCCGGTGATATCGCTCAGTGGCATAAGTGCCTGCCTGGCAAGCGCAAGGTCCTGAGTTCGACTCCTGGTACCCACATATATAAAAAAAAGAAAGAAATGACAGCAACCCTCTTTCTGTCCCTTATATTCTACCCAGGTTATTACATGACTTTAGGGTAGGTAGCATTCACACCTAGTGTGGGCCTTTCTCCTTATCCATACCCAGAACTATATATGGGGCTATTGGGGATATCTAAACACAAGCCATATATGAGAGAGAGAGAGAGAGAGAGAGAGAGAGAGAGAAAGAGAGAGAGATGAAGAGAAAGAGAGAGTTTTATTATGTGTGATTGGCTGATAGGTGGTGTTCTTTGTAGGCTGCCTTAAACAAACTATATTGTTGATTAAATCAAGAGATTTCTTTCTGGTTGGGTTTGTTTAGTAGAAGGGAAGGCAAGAAATTAGACTGTATAAGAAATGGAAAGTTAGGACATTTCATGTCTGACCTCCATTCTTCAGTCACCCTATTGGTTTGTCTCTGTCACGCTACTGAAAGCCATAGCTGCTATAATGATAAGGCTCTGTTCATAGAGTTGCCTTTTCTACACTCTAGTAGTCAATCCAAGATGTAAGTAGCAACAATCCCCTCCTCAACTCAGAGTTGTGGAGTATAGAATTATACCTTCATCCCTTTCATTCTTCACTCAGCTGCTGTAAATTACACACTTGTTTAAAAACTTTCCTTGGTTCCCATTAAGCTTTGAATAATACACAAACCACAGACTATGTCTACGGAATGCAACATGACCTGGCTCCCTCATCCACCCAGATTCACTTACTGTTACCCTTTTAGAATGTCATCCTGGGCTTAACACCTAGCAGAAACTACTTCCACTGATGTTTTCCAATGATGTTTCCATTTCCCTGAACATGCAGAAATTTTTCTGGATGCAAAGCATTCATACTGGCTATTTCTACTTCCTAAATTGTCCTTCATCTACTTCTTTACAAAACAGCCCTATTTGTATCCTTTAAGTCTCTTACTAGTGGTCTTTTCTTCTGAAGGATCTTTCTGATATCTGATGTTGACCACCCACAATTACATTTTATCATTTTATTTCCTTTATCTCATTTATTATACTAGATAACAACCCTGATCCTTTGTCCCTTGTTTATCATTGGTCTTATTTAATGAGAATAAAATTCATAACTGTAATAACTTTGCTAGAGTTATGCACCAAGCTAACTTCACAAAACAAACCTAGATTCGTGCAAGTCATTCATGCCTACTTCCTGAATGAAATTCTAATATGGTGTACTTTCCAGTGGAAGATATATAATTTTGCACAGTGAAAGTTTCGGCTAAACAGAAATAATCACCGTCTCTTCCTGGACTTATATTGTTCTCAAATGTTTGTTACACACAGCTAGTTTCCTGTCCTACTTCCAGCTCTTGGTACTGACTTGGCATGTGTGATCCTTAACTGTGGTATGTCCCCTTGACTTGAGTAAGAATGCCTTAGCAGATTAGTGAAGCTCTGAGTGTGTCTGTGGGGGATTGACATGTAGCTGCAAACTGAGGAGAATGACAACAACCCTAAGCTTGTATTTGGCCAGATGGAATAAAAAAGGAAAGAAGAAGGAAATTTCCCTCATTTTCTTCAAAGGAGTTTGATCTTTGCCATTGTCCTTGGATGTTGATCTCCAGCTCCTTCAGACTTCTAACTCAGACCCTTTGGTTTTCTTTTTTTTTTTTTTTTTGTGGGTACCGGGTGTCAACCTCAGGACCTCGCGTGCCAGCAGGCGCCTGTGCTGCTGAGCAGTATCACCGGTGCTTTTTTCCTATGTGGGTTCCGGGAGTTGAACTCGTACCCTCGCGCTTGCCAGGCAGGCACTTATGCCCCTGGGCCGTCTCACCAGCCTGACCCTTTGGTTTTCTGACACAGGCTCACCCCTGTGACTTTGTAATGAGCTTCCAGGCCTTCAACCTTCCACTGCTATGGGATCCTCTAGCTTTCCAGCACGCAGATGGACAATTTGGATTCTTCTCCTTCTGGTTCCACAGATGGCCATCAGGACCCTTCCCCTTCCGATCCTATATCCTTACTTAATAATTCCTTTCGTTTTATGCATAAAATCATGTTTTATATTGATTCTGTTCCTCTAGTGAACCCTAACTAACGTAGTATGAGGATGGGAAGTTGCAGGTGGGAAGTGCAGTAGAGTCTTTCTAGGATCTTTTCCAGACAGTTGCTTCGCAGGTGAAGAGTTAAAGATTGCAGAAATCCCTTGAAGTATGCAATGTGAACATGGTTCTCCCTCTTAGCTTGGAATTCTGCAGTCACAGCTTTTCTATTTTACTATTCTTTTGATTCCATCCAGAAGTATCAGAAAAAGGATAGAACCTTCAGTGCTGAAGCCATAACCCCATAGCTCGCCTGGAGGATTATTACATGGTGCTTATTTGTTGTTTGCAAAATTCAAGTGGACAGAAATCCATCATTCTCACTTACAACTTACTCCAGGTATCTTCTGTGCTATATACATTCTGAGAAGAATGTTTTTTTGTGGGTACCAGGGGTGGAACTCAGGATTTCGTGCACCAGCAGGTGCCCGTGCCGCCGAGCGATATCACCAGCAACTTTTCTTGTATGTGGGTACCGGGAGTTGAACTCAGGACCTCACGCTTGCCAGGCAGGTGCTTATGCCACTGAGCCATCTCACCGGCCCCCGACAAGATTTTCTTCAGGCCACGTGTATGCTATTCTACCTCATAATAAAAACATCAAACTAATTCTTGTAACTAAATCCTGATCTATGAATAATTTGAGGTTAAGTATTAGAAATAATTAGGATGATGATTAAATCTTTAATACTGCTTTTAAACATTTATAATACTTTTAGAGTAGATGATTAAGATAATAGGGTTAGCATTTGCATGCATATGCCTTTGAGGGGGTGCACAAAATGATAATGTGATGTGAAACATGCTGCTAAGTAGCAGCATTCCTTTTTGTTTCTTCTTTGAAACCTGAAATAAGGAAATAATTTTCCCATTGTTCAGAAATGATTTATTTATCAATATTTCAGTTATTCATAATCATCTAAATATAGTCCTCTGAAATAGTATATGATATACTTATCCATGTGATACAAACATATAAATTCATAGTATCACATCTGTGAAAATGAAAGCAAAGTTGGTTTCAAAGTGTGCATATGTAATTCCACGTATGTGTGCAAATATGTGTGTACAAATATATATGTATCTATTATGGGTACCACTAAGTCAATTCTTAGGTAAATTTCTGTTTAAGTTTTCCAGCAGGTCTCCACAATAATAAAATTGTCAAACCATTTTTCTTTAACAATTACTGACTCCAGCTATAAATCCCTAACCTGGTCAAGAACCTATAACCCAGCACCTTTTGAAATGGAATGTGGGATATTTATGTTTCCCCTGAGAATAGCTTGTATGTAAAGTCCCAAACAGCCTTGCCTTCTGACCTGGACCACCTTTGTCGAGGAATAACACAAACACAATGGCACAGGCGTCTTCCTTTCTGTCCTCCTCCCCCATCTGCAATGTCTGGGCCACTTTTCTTGGAAGGCTTGAATCACGCCCAACTTAACATATTAGGTGCTAGCTTAGCACACACAGCACTAAACCACACCACAGCTCATTAACCTTTACACTATAGAAAAGAAAAAAAACCTCGCAAAAATGCCAGTTTAACTTTCCATTTCAATAACGGCGTCTAGGGTTAACAAAGAGGGATACTACAAGCCCTCAGACTGTGTGGTCGTTATTATGAAGGATTGTTTATTTCATAATTATTTTCATGTCATAAAGTAAAACAGGCAAAGAAAGTTAGCATCCAGTTTTATCTTTTATTTTAACCTCGTTATACTGTGTTTGTCAAAAATAGACTGACTTACATTCAGTGTGAAGGGCTCCTTTAAAAAATATAGAGACTTTTAAAGAAATTAAGAACTTTTCCCAATATATTCTCAAGCATTCAACAAATGTCTATTAAGTACTTAGTATGTGTGAAGCATAATTTAAGATCACTGCAAATACATCAGCAAATAATATGCCGCCCTCAAGGAGATTGTATCTTTCTCTTGTATCTGCCCACATGTGCACGAGGCTTTCACTTCACAATGAAGGTAGATTTCACAGTGGCCAAACTCCTAGAACATGTGATCCCCATTCTGGTTTATTACATACACATTTCCTTTAAAAAAGCAGTTTTGCACATTGAAAAATAAATTATCGGTGTTGTTCTAGAAGCATGAAAATAAGCAGCAAAGACTCCCCTGTCTGAAAGCATCTTTCACTTTCTCTGTCATGTGTCACACTGTCCCCAGATTAGAGGATATATGTCCGCCAATGGGAATGGATATGTTAACTCTGCAGGTTTAGTCAGCAGTATTTTGAAGGCATTAACTAGTAACAGAATGCTAGGATAGGAGGCTTCTCAGATACATGGAAATAAAATAAAATATCAGAAGAGTATGGCTGATTATACCGATTTAGATAATGTGCGTGTCTGTTTATTTCCATTCTACACATGTGCATACATATGGAGATACACACAGGCACATACACACATGTAGAGAGAGAGCACTTGCCAAATATCAGACACTGTGTTAGTTGTTAAGATTACAAATTCATATCTCAAATAATTTTCAGTCTAGTTGGGGATGGAATCATGATAAGGATGCAGTAATCTGGGAAGCTTGGACACATGGTTAGTTAAGGAAAGCCAAGAAAACATGGTGCTGGATAGAATCTTATTAAGAGATTCAATTAACCATTTTTACCCCTTCAGTACTCGGAGTGTGTCAGACTCCAGAGTGAAATTTTAGTATAATGTACTTTGTGATGGAAGCCTTGTATCATTGTTCAGCAAAGGTGTTGGTGGTTCAATAAGAATAAACATGCTCCTTGCCCAAAAGACCTAAAGTCTAGTAAGAAGGTGACAAGGTGAGATGCTTTCAATTACGGAAAATTGTAAGATATTTGAACAGCACCAAGGGAAAAGCTTAACTAAGGGTCGTCCTGGTGATACAGCAATTGAACAAAAGGTAGAGACAGGATAGAGTTGGCTAGGTTGAGTGAATTAAATATGAATTATGTGCTGTAGCTGAAATGTGAATACAAGGCAAGCAACTAGGGAAGTTCCTGTATTCTTGAAGGAACACAGCAAGAGAACCCAGCCTGTGGTTAGAAGACTCGAACTCTAACTCCAGAAGAAGGCTGCTGAGGACACAGCTGTGGGATTGGGAGCTTAGGCATTAAAGAAGGCTATTGGAAGACAGTAATGGTTTTAATAAGGTGGACTGTGCAGGGCTCCAAACCCCACTTCCCTAGCATCTTGCCTCAACCAAAGTTTCCTCATACTTTCCCAGATGCTACAAAAACTGTAAAAATCGTGCTTAATGCCAACTTTAGGATGGTTGCAAAAATTAATGGAATAATGAAAGTGATAGTATATTTAAATATTTATTAACATTGTTATTTATTATTGTTAGGGACAATGACAGAAATTGTACAGAAATAGATCAAGATTTAAACAGATAATCTAAAATACGCTTTATAAAAAATGATTAAAAACAAACCTAACAAAAATGCTTCAACCAGTTCAAACTCTGGGTTGCACCCTTGGTCATCAATTTGCCTGTTAACAAAAAAAGATACTTGGAGATTTTGTATCCATTTGTCTTAGAAAAAGAAAAATGTCCCTCACAAAAGTTTTTAGTCTTTTAGTATATACTTTTTGTTAAGATAACCCACAGTTTGGATATTTACAACTTATCTTTGAAAAGGAAAATAAAATATCATATTGGTATCAGTTCTAATATGTAGTATATTAGGTATAATCTGATTTGAAACCCAGTGGAATTTTTCTTAGAGTCTCATGTATTTTTATTAAATACCATGCAGAAAATTGAAAAATATAAAATATCAGATATTATTTTAAGAGGATAAGTGATAAACACACACATATATATATATATATTCATAAAAATGAAAAACTAAAAGCAAATCAAATGACTATTTGCAAAATATCTATCAACAGCTTCTAAGTTTCAGGTTGGCTTTAAAAAAGTACAAAAACTATGCCAAATTGACCATATATTTTTTTTTGTGTGTGTGGGTACCGGGGGTCGACCTCAGGACCTCGCGCGCCAGCAGGCGCCCGTGCCACTGAGCGATATCACCGGCCTCTTTTTTTTTTTCGTATGTGGGTTCCGGGAGTCGAACTCGGGCCCTCACGCTTGCCAGGCAGGCGCTTATGCCCCTGAGCCATCTCACCGGCCCCAACCATATTTTAAAAATAGCTAAAAATTCTAGTAAAAAATGTAAAGTCCTACAGAAAAAGCAAACATGAAATTGAGAAAAAATTATATGTAGGAAATTTTGCTCCACTGAAAATGTAAGTAGCTCTAATAATGATGTGACATTTTAGACTTATTAAAGTGGCAAATTAAAAAAAGTAAATTCCAACCAAACAAGGTTTGACTTATATGTTGTTACTTTATTTGAAGAGCGTAAATTGGAATAACCATGTGGAAAATAATTTGGCAGTGTGCAGTAAGGATAAAAAATAATAATCTTTTTCTGATTTGGTGAACATTATAGGACTGTTTCCTGAGGAAATAACCTAAAAGTGGAAAAAGTTATTATACATGTGAAAGTATTGATTAGATTATAATTTTTTTGAAAATATGTGAGAATCAACCTAGTTTGTAAAAGCAGGGTGATGCAAAGGTAAGGTAACCCAATTAAATTATAGTACAGTGCTTTTACTTAATGGAATGTTATGTAAGTACTAACAGACTAATAATTAAAAGATTTTGTGACATAGAAATATATGTACAAGTTAAGTGAAAAAGAATTTAAAACATTACACATATACTATGATTAAGTCTACACATATGTACAGAGGGTCTTGATTTATGTGTGGCTATAAGGGTTTCCTTCACACACATTCATATACACAAAACTATGTACACACTGTTATTGAAACAAGATCGCTTATCATTCTTTGTATGTGCATAATCTCACATTTACATAGAGAAAAGACACACTGTAATTAATTTAGAAATCATGTTAGGGGTGGTGATTCATTTTCTATGTCCTTCTGTTGAACAATTATTTTGCTTGTTGCTCTACACAGTTACATGTTGCTTGGGAAGATATTCTCATCTCCTGATCAGATTCCTAGATTCTGATAACTCTAAGAATTCAAGCACGTCGTGATACTCTCATTTCTCACTGTGCTTTATAATTTAGGAGTCGCATTGGTCCAGTCCCAGCCTAAAGGAATTCAGGGATTTTGAGGGGCTGAGTGTGTGGAAGTGGGGTTAGAAGACTTGAAGACAAGCTACTAAAATTTAAAGGTGATATGTGAAGAGAGGAAGTATGTATCAGTTGAGTGAACTGGCTAGACTAGGCAGCTGTGAAGGAATCCTTAAAATATAATGGCTTAAAATGAATAGCAGTGTTCTTTCTATTCTGTAAGCTCCCATCACGTTGGACAGAACCTGATTAGTAGTCACCTTCAGTTGCAAAGATAGCTAGGAAATTAGTTTGTCAAGTGTTGTCTGGTACCTTTTGTTACTATAGAAGAGGAGGAAAATGGACATTAGGGGCAAGCTCTTCCGTAATCTCCTCTAACTCTTGGAATTTGTCTTATCTGGTTGTGATGCTTAGAGTGATAGGAATAATCTAACTACCCTTGTAAAGCAAAAAGAAGAAAAAAAAAGTTGCCTTAGATAAAGCTAGAAACTAGAGGATAGTAAGGTTAAGAATCTGGGTGTTTGCATCATTATTGGACTTCTAACAACTAGCAGAACTGGATGCTGAGCTTTTCCTTTATGTTTCAGTTGCGAGACATTTCTATTTTTTTAAAGTCAGGTTGAGTTTGAGGTACCATAAGTGACTCAAAATAGATTGTTTTTCCTAAAATAAAATGATGTAACTTTCTAACTTTTATTGGCTAAAGCCTTTTTAATTCTTCACTGATCAATACTGGGTTATTTTTATAGTTAGCTTACCTGAATTGATTTCCTTTTTGCATTTTTTATGGTGATTACGGAACTAAAAAAAATAGTCATCAACCAGTTCTCACCACAAAGCAGTCAGCGGGGGAAGTTTTGCTTTTTTGTTTTTGTCCTTAATATTTAGAATCAGAGTAGAAAAAACTAAAATCATCCAGTGGAATAAAAAATATTTCTGTGTATTTTTGAAAATATAGTGATACCTCAGTTTACAAACACTTCCGTGTGTGAACAATTTGAGAACAGAAGTGCTCAGCAAAATTTTACTTCCATTTGTGACTTCTGCATGGTTGGTGAACATGACTGCCGCTGACTTCCCTGCATGAACACAAAGTCAGCCATCTTCCCCAGAATGGGGGAACTAGTTAAGTTTGTGAACTTAGGTACCACTGTATAAGGTACTATACATTTGGAAAAGAGACCATTTAAAGTTTCACCCACTGTCCCAAGAAAAATCTGCCTCTATGGAGAAATGCTTGATTAGCTGTGAGCAGGAAATACATAAGAAAAGACTGAAAAACTCTTTGTCATAACAGAAATCAAAAAAGCTATCAAAAATTAGGGTTTTTGTGAAAAAAAGACTAAGAGGTCAAATTGTATAGGGCTCCACATTCATAAGTGGAGTTTAAGGTTACAATAAAAGCAACTGATAAATCAACTTTTAAGAAAACTGGAAAAATGATGCTTTATTTTCAAAACATGGGGAAAGTATCGAATATTGAGTCTTACATTTGTATATGAAAGGTACTCAGGGTGGTTGAACACTCTATCAATTTTTATATGGACGCAATCCAGCTACTTATAAAAATGACATCAGAAAATTAAATTTTAGTCACTTGTGCTGCCTTGAAAAGTCTTTGACATCTGTGATTTCAAACGCGCTTTCATTTGTAAGTAACAGAACCAGTACTGGCTTGCTTGCTTTTTTTCTTTTCTTCTCTTTCCTTTCCTTTCCTTTCCTTTCCTTTCCTTTTTCCTTCTTTTCTTCTCTTTCTTTTCTTTTCTTTCCTTTTTTCTTTTCTTTTCTCTCTCTTTCTTGTTATTTATTAGTATATGTGTGCAATACATAATAGTTTCATTCTTCTAAGGGCTGGTGCGTATACGTATCTCATCTCGATCCCCTTCCTCCTCCAGCTTCCCCTCTCTTTCCTTTCCCTTCTTCCCATCTCCATAGAGTCTATCTTCCTGTTTCCTGCCACCTCTCCTTTATTTTACTCTTTTAATTATTTATATTCTGGGTTTCTCATGTAAGAGAAACCATGTGATATTTAATTAACCTCTGTGTCTGATTTAATTCATTTAGCACTATCGTCTCAAGAGCCATCCATTTTCCAACAAAAGACTCAAATTTATCCTTTCCAGGAGACAGCACTGGTTTTCTTTCTGTTTCTTTTTCTTTTCTTTCCTTTTTAAAACATTTATTTATTTATTTATTTATTTATTTATTTATTTATTTATGTATTTTGAGACAGGGTAACTCACTATGTAGTCCAGGCTTGCCTCAAATCTCATGGAGATCCTCCTCCCTCAGCCTCCCAGTGCTGGGATCACAGGTGTGCACCATCGCACCTGGCTACTACTGGCTTTCCTAAGCAAAATGGAATCAAGTAGATTAGCGGCTGAGAGGACTGAAGGGAGGTTCAGGAACCAAGCTTAGAAAATAGTCTAGATGGAGGCTACTTCAGGTGTTGAGGAAGGAGGAAGCCAAATACCTAAAAGAATGTGTCTCTTAGGAGACACGTCTGGTTAAAGTGCTGAGGCTTCCAGATGGTACCACAGCTGCTTCTGCACATGAATTTTAACCCTTTCTCTATCTTTGTCTCACTTGCTCAAGATTTGAGCTCTTGGGTGGGGATGTAGAACATTTGCCTAAGCATGCATCAGAAACTGAGTTCAATTCCCAGTACCACTCAAGAAAAAGACTCAAGCTTCAGACAAAGCATATGAGTAAGTCAAATCACAATAAGTGATGGAATGGAAGGCAACAAAAATTGGAAAGAACAGTACACTTGCACTGTGCAAGACCTTTCATGTACCTCATCATTTCATCCTGACGTCTTTGATTTCTTCGTTGGAAGCAACTACTACCTTTCACAGGAACTCCCAATTCAGGGGAAGTAAGTGTGATTATTCATCTCAAAGTAGCAGGGCCAGGGTTTTAATCTATATCTTTGTGATTGCTCAATCCAGCCCCTATGAGAATCCCAGAAGAAATTATATGCAACCATTGGATTGATTCAACAGATAGCATTTCCTTTAGAACTCAAGAGTTGGATAAGTTTTAGAACTCAAGAGTTGGGTACATTTTAACACCCACTAATGCGGAAAGAGAAAGGGATACCTGGAATGCCCTCAAAGCCAATCCAGGGAAGGAATGGAATATTCAGTCCCAGCATTCTTGGGAATCATTAGATATTTTTAAGCAGGGTAAATAATATTGTCAGAAATAAGCGTGCTATGGTTTAGATCTAGAATGTCTCACAAGGCCTCATGTGTACAGAGGGTGGTTGGATCATGGAGCCCTAGATTCATGGGTGGATTCACCCGCTGAGGAGTTTGGTAGTTGGATATGCTGGTAGGAGGTGGAGACTGATCCTAAGAGATGGCTCACTGGAGGTGTGACCTGGGAAAGTATACTTTTGTCCCCAGCTCCTCCCTTCTCTCTCTGCTTCCTGGTTTCCATAGGTTGAGTGCCGTTTCCACTACCATTCCTCGGCAGTCTTCTTTGTGTCTTGCATCCAGTTGACCATGAACTGAAACTGTGAGCCAAAATAAACCACTCCTCCTTTAAATTGCGGGTGTGGAATATTTTATCCCAGCAACAGGAAAGTAATACAATGCCTCAGGAACATTAAATTATGTGTTTATGTCATTCTTATTAAAAGAATGTGGTTGTATGTTTCAGTCTTTATAAATAGCTACAGATTAATGTTCCTTTCTTTTTATATTCACACCAAGTTTAGGTGAAACACTTCCTGTGGATAATTTTAATGTAGATATCCACCTTTCAAGTTGTGTTAAGGTAAAATTATTGCACATTTAGCAATATTTGCTTTGTGGACAGCTACTACATTATTTAAATTGAATCGCTCTCTGTGCTCATAAAAAATGTTGAAGGATGCTTTGCCCTTTATGTATGCCTCCTATATCACTTAGAGAATAAGAAATAAAAATGAGAACAAAAGACTAATAATATCAAATTATCAATATATGGTAAAGCCAATTAAACACAGATTTTGCACTTTTAATTCTCAAACCTAGTTCTTTTTTCCCCATTCCATAACACTATTGTCATCATCTCTCCTGGCTTCTGTGCAACAAAAATATTCTCACAGAAACTACCACAGGTGACTGTACATTTTGCATGCAGAAAAATTTTAGAATCGAAGAACAATCATTCATTTTTAACCTGGCATTTTATTTCCCCCAATATTGGTAAAGTTGACAAGGCCAGTGTCTTAAAACAGCAAAGGTGATCTGACTCCAAAAGCCATATGTTGAAACTTGATTTTTAGAATGCAAAGGTATTAGAGGAAAGGTGACACACTCCTGTCATCATAGAATTCTGGGAGGCTGAGGCAGGAGAACTGCAAGTTTGAGCCTAGCCCAGGCAATTTAGCAACTTGGTAAGACCCTGTCTCAAAAGAAAAAAAAAGAAAAAAAATTAAAAGAGCTGTGGATGTGCTTAATGTGAAGCTATTGGTTTCAAACTTAAAAAAAAGTTATCAGCAAGTCACAAAAATGATCATTTGGAAACTAATTTCAGTGAGAGAAAATCGTACAAAACTGTATGGTTTTTATCTTTCTCCGTAGAAACAGCAAAGGAACATTTATTTTCAAAACATACTTTTTAAAAACTCAAGTGCCAAAATGGCATTTTAGGGATTTATATAGAAAGTATAAATATGATCTGTCATCATTATTTACTACACAGGCTCCACATCTATTTTTCTTTAAAAACAAAGGAAGAAATCTAATATTGGTTAATTTTTCTTTACTTAGTTAAATATATAGCATAGCTTTTTGGAAGGGTTAAATAATTTCCTCCTCTTCTGCACATTCAGTTTTTTCTTTTTGTGTGTGAGGTTCCCCACTAACCATAGCTCTGTCCAAAAGGAAATTAAAATGAAATACATCAGGCATGCTGGGACTTCACACTTCAGAGACTTACGAAGCAATATGGCCTGGTTAAATTGATTGTCATTTTAACTGCTCACAGCTACTCTTCAGGAAGGGAGCTTAGGGTTTTACTGTTCTTAACGGGACCATATCCCTTTTCCAAGGCTTAACTTAGGTTGTGCTGAAATTCCTATTAAAATCAGAGTCATTAATATTTCATTAAAAATACCCATGATGTCAGAAGCAGCCATTCCAGGCCTGCCAAGTTACAAAGAAAACTACCCTTTCCCCCTAGGGCTGTGCTAACATCCTGATAATCAAACCTACATTTACATTTTTCCATCAACCTGAACAAAAAAACAAAAAGGAAAGAAGGAATATATCAAATTACTTCCATCGTCTGGTACATTCTATGTTTTGATGTGTTCAGGTTATACTGGTAGTTCTTGATAATACAATCATAAAACCTGACTTCAAGGATGTAAAATTATCAACAGATCAGCAAGCTGACCAGTTAGATATCTCACTTTCGCACCAAAAATTAGAGCATTTGACAAATGCATGTGAGTCTTACTGTATGAAGAGTGCTGAAAGATTTTAAGAAAAGTGCCATTGCTGGAGCCACTTTACAATAACAGAGGCCAAGGAAACACATATATGGAATTTCAATCAAAATGAAAATGTACTGTCATGTACTTAGTCAATTAATTGCAGATATTTATTATTCTTTGCTATTCAAGAAAATTTATAAGACAGCCTGGTTTGAAACTTTCATTTTTAGCATTTGATTTTAAAGAAAAACAACTGCTGAAATAGCCAGATAAAATGTGATGGGCTCTTTCATTCAGCTGATTTAACACTCATTTGAGTATTCCCTATTCCTAACACATCTTCTGGCCTTCCAGTCCAACTCTTTGACATTTTACCCCATTATACATCTTAGCCTGACCCAGGACTTCAACAATTCCCTGCTCTGGGATACTTTTTCTTCTCTCTCTTTTTCAGCAGAGCAACTCCTACACATCATTTAGAAACTGGCTAAAATGTCATTTCTTCACCCAGGAATTCAAGTCAATGATAGCCTATTGCCTGTTCTAATAGTAGCCACAGGCCATTATGGGCAAAATGCAATAGACTATTTTATCTTTGGATTTTACAGGATGCCTGGCATACACCAGGTTCTCATTAGAGTTTCTTGCTAAATTTTCTAAAGTCCTTCAGAAAATAAATGGTATAGATCACTTCTGATACTGAGAGGTAGATGTGGCAGGTGACTTTGTAGGCCAAGATTAAAGAATGGCTAAAAGCTTCCCACAGGCAGAAATACGAAGTATATTCATATAAATGATTTTACAGACTTGCAGCTGTAGCAGGGAACACAGAAATAAGTATGAACCAAGCACGAACTTAAACCATAATCTAAACAAATCACTTTTTCTTCCCCGTGCCCCATTCATCGTTTTAATTGAAGTAAGTCTCATCTGTAACTTCATTATCCCCTTGGTGATAGTCAAGAACAATGGGTAGAGCCAAAACAGTCCAGAAGCTCCTTGAGTTACAACACTGCTACCAGGGTAGAATTGGCTCCCACTCCTGGGCACAGGCGTCCAACTGTTTGGCTTGTGTGGGCCACTGAGCAAAGATGAATTATCTTGGGCAGTATATAAAATATATAACATAGTGAACGTATGTAAGTAACAAAACTTCCTTTAGTTACTTTATTTTGTTTTGTTTTATTTTATTTTTTGTGGTACTGGGACTCGAACTCAGGCCCTAGCTCTTGTCAGGCAGGTGCTGTGCTGCTGAGCCATTTTCCTTTCCCAAAACTTCCTTTCTTATACTGTAAGTTATTTTACAAAATAACACAAGCCCACTTTAATAATTAAATCAGAAAATGTACATATCTACTTAATAATAAATAGCTCTTTTCACAGGCACACACATATGTAAGTTGAAATGCTATTACTGATAAGCGCTGAGGTCTACTCACCAAGTCACACAAATACAGACAATGTCTGATATAAGCAGATTTCTATTCAGCTGTGGGTGGAGGGTAGGGGAGCACTGTACTGAACCCCCTACACAGCATTCCAGCACTGCACAATGGAATCATGAAAAGTATTATAAATCACATCAAATGTGAACAGCTTGTCTTTTTTCTGTTTCTTTTTCCCTCCATTAAACTACATCCCTAACACTTTCTGTATTATTTTGAGACAGGGTCTCTCGGCAAGTCTCTAAGTTACACAGACTGGGCTCAAACTAAAGTTAATGATCTTGAGGAGCTGCATTACCAGCTGTCCAGGTCTACACATGCTTTTAACCAGAAAAATTGGCCACGCTTGGTGGCACAAGCACCTCCCCGTCCTAACTAAATTCTTCCCATCCAGACCCCAAGAAAACACTTCATCTCATTTGGAGAAAATTTTAAAAAATGAAAATTTAAATATTCTCAACATTCCAGAAAATTAGACTCATTTTCAAATTTGTTTCAGAAACTTTCTATGCACGTATTGTGAACTACAAATGTTCTGAAATATCTGCCCAAAGGAGGCAGTTCCTAATCTTAAAATTTGAATTTTGCCCCTATGTTTTTCTATGGGAATGGACAATATTTTATATTGAAATTCTCATATTTTTAAAGTAATATATCACAATTTCTTAAAAAAGTAATTAATACAGGTTATTTAAAAACTAAAACAATAAACATATGAAATAATTTGAAATACCTCTGTGTAGAGCTAATGACTAGAACTACTGTAGAGCCTTCCACAGTTCCTGAATCTGTATGTGTGTGGTTAGATATTCTTTGTTTTATCTTTTTATAGCATTTTAAATTTTAGTACTGTGATTAATGCAAACTATAATAATGCTCTGAAATCAAACACCTAAATTTTTTAACAGTATGTTATTCTTTTTTTTAAAAGAGTTTAGATATCGACACACATTTATTTATAAGACCTTATAAAGTTAATTATCATATAGACAGGTTAAAATCCAGACTAAGGCAAAAAGAACATATAACACCAGGCAGAAAAACACATAAAACACCTAAGACAATTGCACTAAGTCAAGGTATACTTTTAGATACATTGTCCACTCTAGATTACAATAACTTTTTTTATCCATTCATCATTTGATGGGCACTTGGTGTTGTCCAGTTTTTGGTGATTGTTGACAAAGTTCCCTGTAAGTATACAATTTTTGTATGGACATATGTTTCCATTTCTCTGGAGTAAATATATATGTTAGAAGTTTTTAGGTCTTATGATAAGCATGTATTTAAGAAAAACTGCCAACCTTTTCCAAAGTGGCTGTAACAGTTTGCATTTTCACCTTCAGTTTGCAAAAATTTCATGCTTCATAAAATTTTCAAATTGACTGTTTTTGTTTTTTCTCCAGGTTTTGCATGGTCTGTTGTTTTTTTGGTTTTGTTTTGTTTGCTTTTTAAAATTTTTAATTTAATTTTTTATTTTATTAGTGCTTGTTTGTGGTACATCATTCATTGTAGGTAGTTGATACATGTACATGACATATCTTGTTTGTTTTTACTTTCCCTCCCCAGCCCCTACCCTATCTCTTGGTCCCCTTCCCATTTGTGAAAGATCTATCTCCCTATTTCTATTGACTACCTTTTATTTTGCCCTTTGATTTATTTATACTTTGGATTTCTATATAAGAGAACCCATACGATTTTTAAGCTTGTGTTCTGATTTATTTTACTCAACATTATGGACCCAAGGTGTACTCCTTATCCTATGAATGACTCAAATTGTCCTTCTGTTTTGTTCATTTGTAATAGGTGGATACTGTGATCTAATTTGGGGTTCTAATTTGCATTTTCTTGACGAATCACTGGCTGAGCACCTATTCTATCCTGTTCACTATTCACGTATCCTCCCTTTTCCATGTACATTGACTAAGGTATCTGTCATTCTATCCGTTAGTGCTTATTTTTTAAACCAGCATCTAGATTCATTGATTCTCTTACCATGTTCATTTCTAGCTTTAATATCAATAATTACCTTTTCTGCTTGTTTTTTAGCTACACTTTACTTTTCTTCCATTTTTGAAGTCAGGCTAACATAGTTTCCTTCTTTTTACCCAGATTATGAAGTCTATCTATCAGTTGTGTGGTATTAATCGTGTTGTATAAATTCTCCATGATGGATCCATTTCTTGGGCATTTGATCTGATCCTGTGTCAGATTCATGATTCAACATTTCTTCTACTCCTGGGATGTGATTTCACGATGAAGGCCAGGTCTCTGAGAAGTTTTCAGGAACTGCTTTCTGACCTGCCTGGAGTCCTTGCCAGAATCCCACTGCTTCCACTGCACTGTGCAATTTTCATAGTTTGGCTTTAGGATTTCTAAGTACTTTTTAAATTATAATCTTTCTGGAGTATTTGTAAAATAAAGTAAACATAAACAGTTATACCTTGAATGTTACCACTCACTTAAGCTTTGCCCTCAATTTCATTAACTATATAGCAGAGTCGAAACAAAAATTTCAAGGTTTCTTTCATTTATAATATCATTTTATGGTGTCTTAATGAATTAGTAAGTCTGAAGATCTTGTTAGATTTTTTTTATTTTTATGAGAACTTCTTAAAATTTTTTTCAGATCATAATATTATGAGTTAAAGCAAGTTGGCCACATGTGACTGTGTCAAGCTAGCAGTACATTTAATTTCTGAAGGCTGAAAGCAATGCACTTCCAAATTGGTTGGGACTAAAAACATTTCCAGGAAGAATTTAATTTGGAATTGTAACAACTCTCCCTACCTCATCATGACAAGAGAGATGACATTGCTTGGGTTCCTCTTGTATAATAACAGATTAGATCCCTCAGGTTCCAACAGCTTTAGATACACCCTATTTAACACATGTGTATAATTTATATTTAAAGTTGAGAATTCTCCGTATCAAATTTAAAAATTAATAAACTTGTGATATAATAGAAAAAATTCTGTTCACATATTATATTGTAGAAGCATATTGTTTACAGAAATCACTGATGGTTACTTTGAATACTAGGTGACAAATATTTGTAATCCAGGTGGTAGATGAAGTTTTCAAAGAATCTGGAATAAGAATGTTTGTGTAGTGTTTGTTCTTGCTTCTAAAAAAAAAGTCACACAAATGAGTGTGTGCATAACATAATGTATGAATGGTACCTGAAGGACAAATGCATTGAAAATTGAATAGTTATCTTATATATCAGATCTGAATTTTCAACTGCCGGCCCTAGTTAAAACTTTGGGGCTAGATATATTTATTTGAGGAAATCAAGGCTCAAAACAGCTATAAGATTGTCTGTGATCACATAGAAAGGCAAGTTTTAAACTCTTGTTTTGCTAATAAAAATCCCATAAACCAGCTTCCACCTCCTGTACATCTCTTCGACACTGAAATGGTCAGTGTCTGGATATTCATATGCAGAATGAGAAAGCATTCTAGTTTAGACTTTTTTAGGAAAATGGAAGGAAAAATTTTACTTACGAAACCAAGCAATGTTACTGACCAATTAACTTCTGAAGGAAAAATAGAAAACAAAGAAATAAGCCCAAATGATTCCCTGGTTAAGCAGTGACTCAAAGGTAGACCATCTGAATTGTACAAACATGATAGAAGAACAGAAAATCTTGTTGAAACAAGAAAAATTCATATGATGAAAATTAAAATAATAAATGTGATCTGAATAGAAGAGGGAAACATTATGATGCGTTTTCTTCATTTTTCTTTTGAAGATAAAAGTTACATAAAACCACATTTTTATATTTAGAGACTTATATGAGCAAGCAGATATATGGGAATATCTGAACTACTCATGTGATGCTGCAGGCAAGGCATCTTTTCATTTGTAAAATAATAGGATAGTGATCCAAAAGATAAACTAATCTTGCATTTTTTTGTTTTTAATTAAAGGAAAAAGGAAATAAATGCTCATAAATTTATGACAGACAGGATAGCAATACAATCTCAGTTTGAACTCCAGGCCAAGGCATGTAGATGAATTCAGATTCAGCTCGGATTAATACAAGACATGGTGAATCACAGCAAAGACACTCAGTGCAGACTCCTGTGCCTCTCTTCTGGGTGTCAGTTCATTTTTATTGTCTTAGCCAGGGCCTCTAATGAATTGTACATCTGCTTAATTGTATTCCTTACTGTAGTGAAATCAGATGGTGTGCAGAGAGCACGGCAAGCATATTCACTGTTTTTCTAGTTTAGAACTCTTATTGGATTTGTTAGTGAAGAAGAAGAAAGAAAAAATAAATGAAGAGGAGAAAAGAGAAAATTAAACGGTAGATACATAAGTTATTTTTAAATGTCTTTTGATCATTTGATTCAAAACATGAAATGAAACAAATATGGAAATCTTCATGCTTATGCTTCCAGATTAAAACCTTTCATTTGCTTTTTAAATATAACTTTGCAGGTAGGTTATTTTCTCCTCACAAGAGATAAGGAGCAAGATAGTTTAGTCCAGGAGTAAGCAAAACTTTTCTGTAAAGGGGCAAATAATATTTTAGGATTTGCAGATGAGTCTATCCCAACAATACAATTCTGTTGTTAGGGAGGGAAAACAACTATGAACAACATGTGAAAAATATGAGTGTGGCTGTGTTCCCATAAAAATTTATTTACAAAACTAAGTTGGGCAATTTAATACTCCTCCAATTGTTTATTAACCCTAGTGTAGTCAATTCATTAACCCTAGTGTAGGCAATCACCTTTATAGTAATATAACAATTAAAACCTTGTGATTTACAAGCCTACGAGGTAAAAGGTCCAAAGAAAAGTGATATTTATTGCATACTGAAAGAGAGCTTTGTATTTAAATTTCACAATTTTAATTTGAAAATCAAGGAAATTGAGTGGCATACCCTTGGAATAAAAACTAGTAAATGTTTGAAGTAAGATTATAACTTGACTTGTCATATTTTATAATATATACTTTTCAAGTTCATCCTGCTATTCTCTACAACTAAGTTTTAAGCACGACTACCTTAAAGATGAGCTTTAGGAAATTCCCATGCCCTTTCAGATATACACTTGTGGAAACATGGAATGTTTGGGAAATAATCGGGACACATAACTGTTCATAGAATTTAGCTCAAATGCTCCATTTTAAGTGAAAATATGCATTTGTACAAAAGTTTATGCATAAGTTGTTTTTTGCTCCTTCTCCATGAAATATCTTTCCCAAATTATTGCCTACCATTCATTTTTCTTTATGGTATATTTTGAAATGTGTAAATTTTTAAATTTTATGTTTTCAAAAATTTTTTCCATTTCTTTTCTTCTTTTCAATTTTATGGAAAAATCTCTCTGAAGACCAGATAAATATGCATGAATAATTTACTCAAATTTTTAAGAAGGTTTTGTGAATCTAAAATTTATTTTGAAATGTGATTTCAAATAAAACTCAAACTAGTTTTGTTTTGTTTTGTTTTGTTTTTAACATAAGTAACTCACCAATTGAATGTTGAATAACCCCTCATCTCTGTGAAGGACTTTAAAGGGTCCTTATTACATGTCAAAAACTTTTGTACCCTGTTTGGTATCTGATTGAGAAACTTAGCTTCTATTTTAGTAATAAATATGGTATTACTTCTACTTACTATAGATTTATAATATTTGACAATCCCTTTGCCCCCAACTTCATTAAAACCCTCTTACTTGTTTACTCCTCAAACTGGATTTTATATATGAGAGAAATTATTTTATTTTTATAATTCTCTTAACTGAAACACAGAATGACAATTGAACTATGAGTATTAACGGATTGTGTGTTTACTCAACTGACATGAAAACAAATGAGAGATTGGCAACTGGCCCTGTTGTGTGGGAAGCCATTGTTGTGTTGCTTACCTTGGTTTTATCTGTGCCATCCTGAGGTTCATCTTTCTGAAACCCTCCCTGTCCATTCCAGGATTAACCTTTAGCTTCCTTGATTCTAAGATGAGGAGGCCATGTGCGTTTAACATCTCATTTGAAATGGTTTAGAGATTTTGTTTTCTTTAATCACACAATTTTTTTTTGGTTTTGTTTTGTTTTTTGTTTTTATTGGTGTTTCCCACTGAAGAAATAGAACAAGGAAATTATATCTAGTCTGCTTGAGGTTACCATTTTATGAACAGGTGGTGTCACCGGAATAAGACCACATTTGACTAATTTTTCCAATTCTAACCCATGTGATTTTATGGATTTGATTGTTTTTCACAAAAAGAAAGGCTCAAAAGAGAATATATTTCAACTCTGCCAAACAACTGCATGTATCTCCACCTTGGCCCCACTAATTTGGAAGGAGAGCAATGAAAACATTTTAAAATATCATACACAATAACCATTACTCACCTGTAATCCCAGCATTTGGGAGGCTGAGGTAGGAGGATTGCCAGGAGTTCGAGGCCAGCCCGTGCTACATGGTGAGTTTAAGCCCAATCTGCACTGCGAAGTAAGACTCTGTCTAAAAAAAAAAAAAAAAAAAAAAAAAAAAAGAAAATCTCATTAGTTTGCTCATCCCCACTTTTTCACAGGGAATGATTTGTGGACTTCTAATTCTTCTTTCAATTTTGTGTAATTTGTTCCACACTTTTCACCGTTGATGTTTGGCAGATGGTACTTAGCTTGTTTCACCATTGATTATACCACTTTTGCTACGTTTATTCCATCCATGTTAATTTATTTTTGTGGAGGAGATTTTACAAATACAAACTCCCATGCTGCTTCCTGTCTCGTAAATTTCTGGATTGCATTTTTGACTTATAAGCTATTTTATCTTTTAATTGAGGACTTTAAATTTACTTGTATCTATTATCATCACTCATAAATGTGCTCCTTACATAGCAAGTTTTGTTATTTTCATTCTTATATTTTTTCATTTGTTAGTTTTCATTTATTTCGCATGAGTTTTATTTACCTTTAGTTCTTAACAATCACTTTAATCATACAAATAATCACCTTTGATTTTTTTTAAAACTCGAAATTAATATTTTTGTTTACCAATGTCAGTGGTAAAGTAGAATTTATTAATACCTCCTTTTTTCAAAATTTTTATATTTCTCTGTAAATCCTAGACTTTCACTTTTGGAGATATGATCTGAGAATTTAGAATTTGTCTACGAAGATTATTTTATATTATGCATTGTTATGAAAGCTTGGTGCATTTTGTTTTACAATCACATTTATGATGTCTATTTTGCTGCTATTTGAATTGTTCATGTGCACCCTGCAGAGCCATCAAGATGAGAAGAGGATGTTACTGATCCAAAGAAAATGAGGAAATCTGTGGAGTCCACTTGAACTCAGCTAACCACATGGAATAAAGCTGTCAAGCAAGTCAAAGAGCCATAGAAAATTCACCCATGAATAAGGAAATGAGTGACAGCTGTGATAAGCCACTGAGAAATGTGATCAGTAGAAGCCACTGACAGCTTTCAAGTTGATTAATTAATCAAAACTAAAAATCTTCTACATTTATGATTCCATGCACTGGAATTTCCCCTGCTCTAATAAAATAGCTATGTATCTGACAACGTTAAACTTTGTTCTTCTCTTCTCAGGAACACCACAACGGGTCAGCCAGAGCAATCTGATGCATTAGTTTCATCTGAAATGCAGGGAATCCTGCAGGTTACAAATATATTTTGTCTAGAACTGTGATGCTCTCTTTTGCAGGAGGTTACTCTGTATTTCAGATTCTTTGGCAATGCTTAGCCTTCAAGCCTTTCCCAAGCTTTTTACTGGTGTGCACCTCATTTTCCATATTCTGGGAATCTTGTTGTCAGCTTCCATCCCGTGTCCCCCATTCACTGTTGAATGGGCAGTTGGTTCTCTTAGCTGTCAGCAGTACGAAATCACTGAGTTGAAGAGGTCAAGGAAAGATTCATGGACACAATCACAGAGAGAATGAGTTTTGAAAGGAAGATAAGCATTGGATGCATAAAGCAGAGTACACAGGGACCTCCTTTCAAGCTTATGAATAGAAAATCACTTCTAAGACCCCCAAAGGGAAATCAATGGCTTCCTTTTCCAAGGAGAAACTTTCCTGTCTTAACAGGAACAACATAAATAACACTTCTATTATAAGAAAGGATCAGGCTCTTATTAACAGTCATAAATCGTTATTTTATTTTCACAGCATGACCCCCAAATGTAATTTTGAAGTGAAAGCATATTTTAAATGGCATATGGGTATACATAATTTATAATTCTTTATGTATATATGGTACTTAAATATCTATTTATTTTAGAAAATTTTATTATTTGGGAAAATACAACATTTTTCTATATGTAAAAATCCATATATACTAGGGTAAAATAGGGGGCTTATGTTATTATCAATCCATTTGAATAGTGCGTGGGTGTTCAAGCATCTGACTTGCCTGGGCCATATTGAATTGTCTTGAGCCACATATGACATATATAATATAGACATTATATATAGGTAACAAAACTTCTAATAGGCGTACACCTGTAATCCCAGCACTTGGGAGGCTGAGGCAGGAGGATTGCCATGAGTTCAAGGCCAACCTGGGCTACAAAGTAAGTTCAAGGCCTGGCTGAACTACATAGCAAGAGCCGGCCTCAAAAATATAAAATAAGGGCCGGTGAGATGGCTCAGCGGCTTAAGCGCCTGCCTGGCAAGCGCGAGGGCCCGAGTTCGACTCCTGGAACCCACATACGAAAAAGGGGCCTGTGATATCGCTCAGCGGCACGGGCGCCTGCTGGCGCGCGAGGTCCTGAGGTCGACCCCCCGGTACCCACACACATACACACACACACACACAAAAAAAAATATATATATATATAAAATAAAATAAAGAAACAAAACTTCTTTACTTATACCTTTCTTATAAAAAAGAAAACAAACACAGCTAGTGGGATATACAACTTCCTTGTTTGAAACCTACACATCCATATATAGTTCAATAGAAAGGGTTACAATTCCTAGTATGTTCTCACAGTGTTCTTTACAAATTTCTGATGTAATTTTATTTTTTGTGTGAGAAATCCTAGAAAACAGGGGCTGGTGAGATGGCTCAGCGGTGTACGCGCCTGCCTGGCAAGCGCGAGGGCCCCAGTTCGACTCCCGGAACCCACATACAAGAAAAGGGCCAGTGATATTGCTCAGCGGCACGGGCGCCTACTGGCATGCGAGGTCCTGAGGTCGACCCCCGGTACCCACAAAAAAAAAAAAAAAAAGAAAAGAGCTGTTCCCAAATGTGTGCACTGACAGAAAGTGATGATGTGAACAAGGCATGGCTGTGAAGTGAGGGATATTTTTCTCTGGGAGACATGAACAAATGTGTCTTTGAGTTGACTGTCTGACTGCAACTCTACTCAATTTGAAAATTCACAAAGAATGTATCCATACTGAAGAAAATATAGTCACAAATATACCAAAAAATTGATGATTTTTAAAAAAAATCTGGAAAATTTAAATTAGTGTATCAAAGCACAAAGCAAGATTGCATTTTTTTTCTTTTTTGCTGTTCACATGACTGAGTTGAACCAACATATCAGACACATGGAATTATTTAGCATAATTTAAGTTTCATTTTGAATGCTGTTAGGATTTGAAATACACATGGGTATACATGGGTTCCGCTGGGTTACCACCACTCTAGGGCTACACATGTTCTGTGGGCCAAGGGTTGGGCGTACATTACTAGGCTATTGAAGGGCAATCAAGTCAAGGAAGTGTGGAAACAAATTCTCCCTGCACCTGTTATTAATGGTATGAGTATGTTTGCTTTGTTTACAACTATACTTCTGATGTTATCATAATGGCTAGCGCAGGGTTCCTGGCCAATATATGTTCATCTTTAAAAATCAAATTAGTAAATATATGTAGCTCCCTATTTACGATGATTCGATTTAGGGTCTTTTGAATTTACATTGGCATGAAAGGGACACCAGGCTTGGAAATTTGAATGTTGACTCTTTTCTCAGGCTAGAAATATGGAGTATAGACAACAGCAGATAGCCACAGAGCCCAGTCAGTGATCACAAAGAGAAACAATTGGTATACAGTGCACTGTATTGCTAGCCCTTGATGATCAGTAGGTTATGTGAATTAAAAGGATTTTAAACTTACAGTGTGACATTTTCACCTCATGGTGGATTTATCAGGACACAGCCCTAAAGCAAGGCAAGGAGCATCTATCACTACAAGTGTTGCCTGAAGTTCTCAGAGGGAACATGATTTTGCAAGCCTCAGATAATTGGTAGCGCATTTGGTGTGAGAGGCCATTTTACTGTTTCTTCCCAGTTTGCGTTTTGCCTTTTGCATTTTTTTTGGTCTGATAGTAGAGACCAAATTCAAACTACTGAAAAAAGATGGAAATTTAATCAAATTTCGTAGTATTTTTCTTAGATCATTTAAGACCAGAGAAAGCTAAGAAAAATGGTATGTCACTGAGAGATTTGGCATCAGAGCCAGTGTGGTGACACGTACCTATAATTCCAACACTCTGAAAGGCTGAGGCAGAAGAATCCCAAGTTCAAGCCCAGCACGAGCAAACTGGCAGTTCAGACCCTGTCTCAAAATAATACAAACAAACAGCAAGCAAACAAATGAACAAAAATGGCTGTGGCTGTAGCTCAGTGCAACAGCCCTGGGTTTAATACCTAATATGAAAAAAAAAAAGGCATAAAAGTACGTGTACATGTAGGGCTCTTTTTTGTTCCTAATTGTCTGCTTTTCTCTGGAAGAAATGGCAATTTCATCCTTTAACCTCACTGCAGAATATTTCTCTCCTTCATATTCATGTCCATACTGCAGCCCGTAGGCTGCTTGTCCTTTTTTTTGGAAATAAAAAATCTAAAGTGAGTTTTGTTACTTACATACATTAACTATATCATATGATTTATGTGGCCCAAGCCAATACTCCTCCACTCAGTGTGGGCCAGGCAAACCACATTGTTGGACACACTGGCAAGTTAACGCTGACGGTACCTTAACCAGTCATAGTTAATCTCCTGTGTCATGAAAGCCTCGATATTTGACCAGACATTACTCTGGACATGTCTATAAGGTGTTTCCGGACAAATTACCCTTTGAATTTTTAGACTGAGGAAAGTAGTTCGTCTTTCCTGATATCAGTGGTCTTCTTCCAATCTGGGGAAATTTTAATAGAAAAAAAGTCAGAGTGGAGGTGAATTTGTTTTCTCTGCATGACTATCTTTGAGCTGGGACACTGATCTTCTCCTGCCATGGGATTCAGACTTAGTCTTGGACAAGAACTATACAATAAGCTGTCTTGGACCTCCAGCTTGCCATCTGGAGATCCTGGAGTGTGTCAGCCCTCATTAACACGTTAATAGATTTCTCTCTCTCTCTCTCTTTCTCTCTCTTTCTCTCTCTCTCTCTCTCTCTCTCTCTCTCTCTCTCTCTGTGTGTGTGTCTCTGTCTTTCTCTCTTTATCCCTCTGTCTCTCTCACTCTCTCATTCTCTCACTCTCTCTCTTGCCCTCTTATAGGTTACAATACACCAATTTCTCTGGAGAACTGAGTTTCTAGATTAATACAGTACCATATAATACAGTACCTCTCCTTTTTGGAAGATCTTTATTTCAGAGAAAAGCAAGTTTTGATTCCAAAAATATGGAAAAGAAAGTTCTCATTGCCAAGCTTGAGTGGGTACCCAACTCAGGAAAATCAGCTGTTGTTAAAGCAAGCTGCATTAAGCTCTTGTCGCCATGACTTTGGTACCCATGAAAGTGAAGGCGGCAGATCTTTAGAAAAGGAGATTTGAAGACAATCCTACAACACTCTAATATTTTTCGGTATTGCCTTTTGAGTATACATAATTTTTGCTTTATAGATGTTTATACTGCCCAAGAGTTGGTATAAAATACTTCTAGATATTTTAGGTATTCTAGGTATTCCAGGTAAGATTACATTATTTCTGCTTAAATTTTACTAAGTATATTTTAAATATATTTTGCATAAAGTCACACATTCGTTTATAGACTAAAGAGATCAAAATGATATATTTATTATAACGCGTCTCTCCTTAAGGTATGTAGAAATAACTTTAAAATCAATTTTGTACTTCATCAGTTTGGTATTTTTTACTTTTTCATGACTCCATATTCTTGCTCATCACTAACCTTGACATTTCCAATTATAAGGAAAGTGTTTCATTTAAGAATACTCAGAAATCCTTAAGAAATGGACGAATTCCTAGACGGCTATAAACTCTCAAAACTGAACCAAGAAGACGTGAAAACGCTGGACCACCCAATAATAGGCAATAAAATTGAGACAGTAATAAAAATGCTTACCAACTATGAAAAACCCAGGACCCTATGGATTCACCACTGAATTTTATAAGACCTCTAGGGAGGATATAATGCCAACACTCTTCAATCTCTTTAAAGAAATTGAAAAAGGACTCTTCCAAACTCATTCCTGGAAACTAAAATTATCCTGATTCTAAAACTGGACAAGGATCCAACTGAAAAATAAAACTATAGGTGAATGTCTTTAATGAACATAGATGCAAAATTCTCAATAAGATATTGGCAAATAGTATGCAACAAATCATAAAAATAATCATACATCATAACTAAGTAGGTTACATACCAGGGATGCAAGAATGGCTTAACACTTGCCTATCAATACATGTAATACACCACATAAACAGAAGAAAGGACAAAAACACATGATCAGTAGGTACAGAAAAAGATTTTGATAAAATCCAATGACTATTCATGATAATAAACCTGAAGAAAATGTGTAGAAAAGGACCTTACCTCAATCTGATAAAAGACATTTATGACAAACCAACAGACAGCATAATATTAAACGGGGAAAAAGTGAAATCTTCCCCTCTAAAATCAGGAACAATATAAAGATATCCAGTGTCACCATTTATGTTCAATATAGTACTCAAAGTAATTAGCTAGAGCAATCAGGCATGAGAGAGAAATAAAAGGGATGTGTAGAGGAAAGGAGGCAATCAAATTATGATTATTTGCAGATGACACAATCCTTTATGTAAAAGTCTCAAAGAACTCCACCAAAAAGATTTTTAGAATTAATGACCAAATTGCACAACGTAGGATACAAAACAAACACAAAAAATCAATAGCATTCCTGTATGTCAATAATGAACCCACTGAGAAAAAATTAGGAAGTAGAATGAAGAAAAATTCAATACTTAAAACTTAACCTAATCAAGGAAATGAAAGACATCTAAAACAAAACTATGCAACTCTGAAAAAGGAAATCAAAGAGGATATCAGAAAATGGAAGGCTCTACCCTATTCCTGGACAGGCAGAACCAATATGGTCAATATGGCCATTCTCCCAAAACTGAAACACATATTTATTGCAATCCCAATCAAAATATCAACAGTGTTCCTAAAAAAACAAAAAAACAAAAAAAAAAAAACAAAAAAAACCCAAAAAACTATAATAATACTCCTAAAGTTCATATGGAACCAGAAAAGAGCCAGAATAGCAAAAGCAATCCTGGGCAAGGAAAAAATTTGAACAATCTTTGATGAATTTAGAAAATACAGTATCAAGTTAAGCCTTTTTCATCAAGTGATACAAACATCATCCAAATTTTCCATACCTTACTTTCTCTGAAGATATTAAAAATCCCTGGCCATCGATTCTTTAATGCTTTGTCCAGGGAGAGTCAAAGCATATGTACTTTTCCTTCCTCCCTGGACAGTCACTATGAATCTTCTACATAAAGGAATATAGAATCAGTGGTAGTGTCTATTTCTACACCAAGGCTTTCAGTTCTGACTTTTGGACTACTATACCTTTGAACTCATCTACTGTACTCTGAAGAAGTTCATAATGCCCCAAACAAAAGTCCTACAGGAAAGTCAGTGAGGCTGCTGGTGGACAGACCTAGCCAAACTCCCAGCCAACAGACAGACTTAGCTTACTGCCACTTATACAAATCATTTTAAACATCGGTCTTCCAGCCCCACTCCAACTGTTCCATGTGATGCCTCCTGAGACAGAGACAAGTCACATGGTCAAGCCGTGCTCAAACTGTGGAGACGAGAGTAAAGTAAAGAGTGGTCACTATTTTCAGCCACCAAGGTTTGGATTTGTTACACAGCAAGAAACAATTGGAGTAGAGGAAGTAGATCGTATTTTAAACTTTAAAGTGCAAGACAATGCTATATTGGGCCAGTGAGATAGCTCAGCAGCATAACCGCCTGCCCGGCAAGCGCGAGGGCCCGAGTTCGACTCCCGGAACCCACATACGAAAAAAGGGCTGGTGATATCGCTCAGCGGCATGGGCGCCTGCTGGCGCGCAAGGTCCTGAGTTCGACCCCCGGTACCCACAAAAAAAAAAAAAAAAAAAAAGACAATGCTATATTTAACCTTAAATACCCTGTATGATATCAACCTTTTCCTAGTAAACTGGTAACCGGACGTTCCCAAACCATGTTGCAGCATCTTGCAGATGTTTCTGTATGTAATGTTTGTATATAGTGTTTCTCTCTCACATATATATATGTGAAATTATTAGAGTGTCCTTACACTAACAACCAATTCTAAGATATGATATTGTGTCACTATGAAAAGAAAGATCTCCCTCCAGCTTATTCTCATTATCTTATGAATATCTTAAAATACTCTATGCATACGTCAGAGTCTTAGATCAATTAAGTTATTTTCAACTTAGTTCAGAGCCCAGGTACACACTTGCTTGGGTCAGAGTACATAGGTTCTGAGATATTGCAGTGCCCCAAGTACATTATCCACCAGGCTTAGCAAAAACTTCAAATTACTTTTTCTGTGTCCATAAGACAATGAAACTTGTCTGCAAATGTCTTCCTAGAAAAAGCCATGAATTTCCTAGAGTAAGTATGCAAATTTAACCCAATAACTAAATTAACGAGGCTATACGGATTTGCACGGAGAAAGATTTTCCATGGAGAAATATTTTACTCCTAAGTCTTAGCCAGCCATCTCACAAATATGTAAATAGGTATAAGGAGAAACACGAGCAAGTGTGAAATGTGAATTTAATGAAAAGTCTATCTTTTTTCCAAAACCCAAAGGAAAATTACTTTATTATTTATTTATTCCTACCTTACTTTTTCCATAACGTATTTGAAGCTGCTGAAGGTGAGGATTAAGATAATGAAAACCATCTTTTATCATAATTATTTTGCTGGCTATAATAAATCAAGCTTGTTAATAATAGGTGTGCATTTAGTTTATTCCACATAATAGCAGCCTGTCTGGTGTTATTTAATTCACTGAAAGAATGTCTCAAAATGAATAGTATCAAATATTCAACTATGAAATGCACAGGGAGGTGGAGGTAAAAATAAATAATTGTAAGGAAAGCATGATAAAAAAAAAAAGAAGCCTCTGGGGTAGCATTTTTAGTGTGCTCCCCTTCATATACCCACACAAATATCTTGGACCCCACAAAAGGATTCTGGAAGTCTTCACTTACCTCTCCTTTGTGCCATATCAACATTTATAGGTACATCGGTAGTAGCTCTTATCTAACACATGTCAAACCGAGAATGTTTCCAATGACCAAATGAAGTAAATGTTAACAACAATAAAAATATAAAGATGAGGGTGAATGGAGGATGAAAATGATCAAAGTATGTATGTGCATGCATGAATCTGACAAAATAAAACCCATGTTCACATATACATATGCACATATGTGTATACATCTTACATATTTGTTGACAAATAACCACACTACTTCAACAAATTATCTTCAGGAGCAAATTAATGTTTATGAGAATGGACATTTCTAGAAGCCTAACATCATTATGTTAGGTAATTCACATTTCCTGGGATGGTAACAGAAGTGGTATGGGTGTAGGGATGAGTGGCAGTTCAGCTTTGTTTGTCTCCAAGCATTGAAGACATAGTTTACTTATTGAATTATCATAGGCATATTTTTAATAATCAATTTGCTTGGAGGCTTGTCACCTTGCTAAACTAAAATAAATCACACTTCTGAGGATATGGCAGCGAAGCTAGTCAAAGATTGCATTTGATAAGCAATCATGAGTTGACATATTTACAGAGACCACAAAATATTTTATTTTTTAATATAACTCCATTCTTTGAATACATATTTATATGTGGTTGCAAAAAGTATATGATTATATCAATACAACACTTATGTTTCACATTTATAGATTGCAGAATGAGAATTTTTGCAAACTTACGAATACATTTAGTTTACTTCAATTTTTCTATCTTCTGTAATATATCAGGGCATAGATAAAGAAGTAGACAAATGCATACATACACATATATATAATTTTTGCTTTTGCATAATATGTTTCCAAAGATTACTTTCTTTAATTCTTTTTTAGTGACAGGTAGCATCCTAGAATCCGTAGCAAAAAAAAAAAATCATTTTATAACAGTGTAAGTACAACATCTTTAGTAACAAATTGAGCAAGAGAGAAAATTTAGAGATAAGAATCAAGACTATCAGCAAATTTAGATTATCAGCAAATTCACATCAGTATAATTCTTACAGAGTAATTTATGGCATTTCATAAGCACTCACTTCTGATAGTGAGTTGAAGCATAAATCTGGGCTCCAGATGTGTAACTAGCTTAAGAAGTTGGACTAGTTCAGAAAAGCAGCATCCCTGAGAAGCTGCCTTTCAAAAGGCCAAGCATTCGTAGCTGCAAGGGGTTGGAAGAGAACCCTCAGTGAAAGCGCTGAGGGGAACAGGAGGAGTCACTGGCTATTCCAAGTGAGCTGCATTTGGAAGACTGACTTGGAGAGAATCCCACAATCCCATTGTGACATAAGGCTGGATATATGGTTCCTTAGTTACCCCACCACTTGGGCAGAAGGATCATGAATAGAATGGCCACATGGGACTAGTTATGGGCGATTCAGCATGATCCCCTTTCATCAAGTTGATTCTAGAAAATTAACTCTTGAATATATGAACTATGGGCTGCAAAGATCTAGTGAGCTCTATATGATACCAGGCCTTGGCAAGGACGAGTTGGCTAATCAGTGGCAGACTGATTGTGTTAATCCTTCTAAACTGGGATGAGGCGGTGACCCACTGTTGCCAGAGTTAGCTGGATGTTGGTTTTCCTCTTCTGCCCACAGTGCTCTGCCAGCACTGCTACTCAACTACAGAGTACTTGAGAGAATATCAGAGAAAGGGGAACACTAATCGGCGCAGTTGAGATAGCAGAAAGAGTAATTTTTACAAGAAAAATAGAATCCAGCGCTAGTTCTGTGTATCATTTATACCCTGGAGAAGAACAGTAAAAGGCCATTAGTTATTAATCACACCAAGGCCAAAATCAGAAAGGCTGCTTGGCAGTACAATAAAAAGATGATTAACTTTCTTCATAAAGTAATTGCATGTTGGAGAAAAGTGTGGGTCCACGCTGTGCGCACCCTTCCTCCATTGCCCTGAGGATGGTGGGGCCTGCAAGAAGAGTGTAAGTCCTTGCTCTAAGCTCCCTCCTTTGCCCCGGGAAGGTGGTGTCTGCAAGAGGAGTGTAAGGATACATAACTTGGGCAGGTGGACTGAAAGGAACCTCAAGACCCAGGACAACAGCTGGGCCCATGTGTGCACACACGGCTTTGGAGGGCGGAGTAATCACCAAGACCAGCAATGTGGAAGCATCTGAAACAGCAGCAAGGAACCAGCACTTGGACTCTGGAGACCTCCACTAACAGAAGGCCAGTCCCAGCCTCTACATCCAGAGGGCAAGAGCAGCTCTATACCCAGCACATTTCTGGGATTAAACATAAACACTATCACAGAACTGTAAACACCAGAGGTATTTTGCTACTTTTATTCTCCTTTGTTTGTATGATCGGCTATGTCTTTCCTGTCTGGTTGGATGTCGTGTTGTTGTGTTTTGCATTCTGTTGTTATTTTTCTCTTTGGTTTTTTTTCCTTTCTTTCTTTGGTCTCCTTTTTCCTTCTTTCTTTTCTTCTCTTCTTTTTCATTTTCTTTCTCTTTCTTCCTTCTTTTTTCACTGTTTAGGTTTCTTACCTTTCTTTTTTGCTTTCTTCTATTGATTCTCTTTCTCTCCTCAACTGCTTCTTGAATTTAAACTTTCAAGTCAGTAAACATTGTCTCTGCCCTTTCTGATTAGTTCTTCACATTCTATTTCATTCTTTCCCTCCTTTGTCCTCCAGTTTCCAAAAACTCTGGTGATCATCCTTTGACCTCCAGCCTTGACTCTACTATATTTGACCTCATTCATCACTTTAGCCTGTCCCTGACCCATCTTAACATCCATGTCCCCCGTGGAAGGGTAAAATCACTCCACTAAGGGGAAAACCACTGCATACAAGTGCATGATATATGTTTTATTTTGTTGCATAACTTTAGAGTCTGCTCCTGTGGTCGGAGGTAGCAGGTTAATGGTTACCATAGTTTGCCAGTAGTTAAGCTGTACTTGAAACTATTGTTACTACTAACTGTACTACTTCAGCCAGGATGTCATGCATGTTATAAACAGCTTTTCTCCCCTGTATGATAACACTATGATTGTATGGAGTCATAATCATCACCATGCCCCAGGACTAAAAGATTGGGAGCTGAGCCAAATAGCAATTTGGCATCCTTTACACATAGGGAAGGTAGGTTCTTGGGATAGCTATAAAGAACCACCTACATCTAGAGGACATTTCTGAGGAACAGACACCTCCTAGGGAAGTCTCATGACTAGAGATAAAGTTATATATGATAAGAAATCAGCAAGCATCAACATAGAAAACAAAATATAATTAAAAAGACGAACTAGAATACGACAAGACACAGAAGCAAAATGCAACCCCAGACCCCAAGCCCACCCAGGACAAGACCAGAACTCAATGACATAGATGAAATTGGAAGTCAAACACTAGAATGTTCTGAAATGATAGCAACAGAAGTGAAAAAACAAGTGGAGAAAGCTATAGAGAAAATTATCTCTCAGGCACAAAAAGAAATGATGCTTAAAATCAAAGATATTAGAGAAGACACAGATAAAAGAATAGATGAGCTTAGAAAAATGATGAGAAGAAAAAAAACTGCCCAACATAGGAAAGAAATGTAATCTATGAAGCAGATCCAAACAGAAATCCAAGAGATTAAAACCTTCGCTGAAAGTATATGCAACAGGTTGAATGAAGGAGAGGATAGAATTTCAGATCTTGAAGACAGAATTACACCTAGTGATCAATAAAAGAAAAATATCTTAAAAATACCAAGAGACTATGAAAAATCAATCCAACAGCTACAAGTTGAAGCAAAGAAGAATAATATAAGATTGATTGGGGTCAATGAGAAAGCTGGAGATAGCACAAATGCCATAAAAATCTCTTTACAGAAATAATGGCAGAAAACTTCCAAGCGTAGATAAAGAATTTGACATACAAATAAATGAAGCGTATAGAACCACAAACAGCCATGACCAAAATATAAGTAAAACAAGACATATAATAATCAAGATTCCAGCAATTCAGCACAAAAACAGAATATTAAAAGCTGTTAGAGAAAAGAAACAGATCAGATCACCTACAAAGGAAAGCCCATCAGAATCATGGCAGACTTCTCAACACAAACCCTGAAGACAAGAAGAGCTTGGAATGAAATATTTCAAGTCCTGAAAGAAAACAACTTCCAACCCAGATTGATGTACCCTGCAAAACTAACTTTCAAAATTATGGAGAAATAAGATACTTCCACGACAAAGAACAACTGAAGGAATTTATGGCCACAAGACCAACCCTTCAAAGAGTACCAAAAGATATTCTAGACAGAGCTAAAATGACCACAATTCCAAGAAGAACAATAGAAAAAAAAAACACCAGGCAGGGCAAGCAATTAAACAGAGGGGAAAAGTAGGGAAGCAACAGCAGGAAAATAATATGACAAAGATAAGCCAATACATATCAGTTATAACCATCAACATAAATGGCCTCAATTCACTAATCAAAGGAAGCAGACTGGCAGAGTTGATCAAGAAACAAGATCCAACAATATGCTGCATTCAGAAAACACATTTAACTCAAAAAGAAATTCATAGACTGAAAGTCAAAGGATGGAAAACAATATTCCATGTGACAGGAACCCAGAAGAAATTAGGGGTAGCTATTCTGTTTGCAGACAATGTGAACTTCAAACCAAGAATGATCAAAAGAGACAAGGTCACTACATTCTTGGTAAGGGAAAAATTCAAGAGGAAGAGATAACAATCATAAATATATATGCACCAAATGTGGGAGCACCAAACTATATAAGACAAATATTAATAGACATGAAAAATCAAATAAACAATAACACAATAACAATGGGAGACTTTAATACCTCATGGTCACAAAGAGATAGATAGACTAGACAAAAAATCAGCAAAGAAATATAAGAAATGAACCAAACCTGTGAACAAAAATGGACTTAGTAGATGTTTTCACAGTGTTCCACCCAACATCATCAGAATACACATTATTCTCAGCTGCACATGGGACATTCTCTAAAATAGACCATATACTAGTCCACAGAACATGCTAAAGTAACAGCAAAGGAATTGAAATTCTCCCATGCATATAATCTGACAATAGTGCAATGAAATTAGAAATAAATAGCAAAAGAAGTTGCAGAAACCCCATAAACACATGGAAATTAAATAACACCCTCCTAAACAACCAATGGGTCACAGATGAAATTAAGAAAGAAATTAAACAATAACTACAACTAAACGAGAATACAGATACAACATATCTGAACTTATGGTATGCAATGAAAGCAGTCCTCAGAGGAAAAATTATATTGGTGAATTCTCACATCAGGAAAACAGAATGATCACAAATAAACCACCTAATGTTTCACCTCAAGCTTCTAGAAAAAGAAGAGCAAGACAAACCCAAAGCCCATACAAGGGAGGAAATTATCAAGATCAGAGCAGAAATTAATTCAATGTAGACTAAGAAAACAATACAAGGAATTAATGAACCAAAGAGTTAGTTTTTTTTTTTGAAGAGTTCATTCTTTGAACAAATACATAAAAATGAAAAGCCCTTAGCCAACCTTATCACTAAAAGGAAAGAAAATACTCAAATTCATGTATTCAGGAATGAAAAGGGTGAAATCACAACAGATCATGTGGAAATTCAGAAGATCATCAATACCAACTTCAAAAATCTTACTGCCATGGGATGGAAAACAGACGAAATGGACGGATTCCTAGATATGTATGAATTACCAAAGGTGAATCAAGAATATAAAAAAAAATTCTGAATAACCCAATATCAGCTAATGAAATCGAAAATATAATTAAAAACTTATCGACAAAGAAATTCTCATGTCCCAATGGATTCACTGCTAAATTCTACAGGAAATTTAGAGAAGACTGAACAACAATACTCCTCAAACTCTTAAATGAAATTGAAAGGGAAGCAGTTCTTCCTAACACATCCCTGGAGGCAAGTACTACCCTGATAACCAAAACCAGAGAAAGACCCAGCCAAAAAAGAGTACTAATGGCCAATCTCCCTAATAAACATATATGCAAAATTCTTCAATAAGATACTAGCAAACAGAGTGCAGCAAATCAACAAGAAGATTATACACCATGGCCAAGTGAGGTTCATCCCAGGAATGCAAGGATGATTCAAAATATGCAAATCAATAAGCATAATGCATCATATCAACAGAGCCAAAGACAAAAATCACATGATCATCTCAATAGATGCAGAAAAATCTTTTGATGAAGTCCAGCACTCATTCATGATAAAAACCCCACAGAAAATTGGAATAGATGGTCTTTACCTCAATCTGATAAAAGCCATCTATGACAAACAAGCAGCCAACATCATACTAAATGGACAAAACCCAAAAGCTTTCAATCTAAGATCAGGAACAAGACAAGGATGTCTACTATCACCACTCCTATTCAATATAGTTCTGGAAACATTAGCCAGAGAAAATAGACAAGAGAGAGAAATAAAAGGAATAAGGATAAGAAAGGAAGAAGTTAAACTATCAGCATTTACAGATGATGTGATACTCTACATAGAAGACCCCAAAATCTCCACCAAAAGACTCCTAGAGTTAATAACCAAATTCAATTGCATAGCTGGATACAGTCAACACTCAAGATACAATGGCATTCCTGTACACAAACAACAAACTCACTGAGAGAGAAATTAGGGAACCCATGCCATTCACAATAGCATCAAAAAAAAAAAAAAAAGAAAAAAGAATTGATTAGGAATCAATCTAACAAAGGAAGACTCTATATATTGAAAAGTTCACTACTCTGAAAAAGGAGATCAAAGAGGATATCAGAAAATGGAAAGATACCCTTTGCTCATGAATAGGAAGAACCAACATAGTGAAAATGGCCATACTCCCAAAATTGTTATACAGATCTAATGCAATCCCGATCAAAATACCATCAACATACCTCACAGAAGTAGAGAAAACATTCCTAAAATTCATCTGGAAGGAGAAGAGAACTAGAATAGCAAAGGCAATCCTGGGCAACAAAGGCAAGGCAGGAGGCATTACAATCACAGACTTGAAATTATACTACCAAGCTACTGTGATAAAATCAGCATGGTACTGACAGAAAACCAGACCTGCGGACCAGTGGAACAGATTAGATGATGCAGATACAACTGCAAACACAGTCAGCCACCTTATCTTTAAAAAAGGGCTGAACATATTCACTGGAAGAAACATAGCCTCTTTAATAAATGGTGCTGGAAAAACTGGCTCTCTCCATGTCGAAGACTAAACCTAGTCTCATTTCTATAACCATGCACTAAAGTCAAAATACATAAAAGATCTAAATATTAAAAGAGAAACGCTGAATCTACTGGAAGAGAAAGTAGGTAGAAATCTTGAAGATATAAGGGTAGGCAGAGACTTCATGAATAAAACCCCAACTGCACGGGAAACACTTCAAAGAATCAACAACTGGGATCTCATCTTATTAAAAAGCTTTTGCACACCAAAGGAATCACCAGCAGAGTGAAAAGTCAACCCACAGAGTGGGAAAAGATTTTAACCAACTGTCCCTCAGACAATGGACTTCTATGTAGAACATATAAAAAATTGAAAAAAATCAGAACCCCAAAATTCAAAGACCCAATCCAAAAATGGGCATCTGATATGAATACACACTTTTCAGATGAAGAAATACAAATAACAAATAAATATATGAAAAAATGTTCAACATCATTGCTCATTCAAGAGATGCTAATTAAAACAACAGTGAGATTCCATCTCACTCCAGAAAGAATGGCTACCATCAAGAAATCAACCAATAACGAATGCTGGATGGGCTGTGGGGAAAAAGGAACACTGCTCCACTCTTGGTGGGAACGTAATCTGGTGTAACCACTATGGAAATCAGCATGGAGTTTCCTCGAAAAATCAGGATTAGAGATCCCATTCGACCCATGTATTCCCCTTCTGGGTATTTTCCCAGAAGAATTAAAAGCATCATACCACAGCCACATATTTGCACCCATGTTTATAGCAGCACAATTTGTATTAGCTAAATCTTGGAAACAACCCAAACGCCCATCAGCCAAGGAATGGATAAAAAAGATGTGGTATTTTTATACAATGGAATACTACTCAGCCATAAAGAAGGATAAACTTGAGGCATTATAGGGAAATGGATGCAACTTGAGACCATACTCATAAGTGAAATAAATCAGACTCGCATGTGTAAACATCATTTTGTCTCCCTTGTGTAAGAAGCTGAACGAGTAAATAAGATCCAAAATGTACAATAGATACTGCAAAATGGATTGGAGAAAAGAAGTAAGGGAAAAAGAAAAAAAATATATATATATATACACACAAGATACTTAAGACAGTTATACTTCTAATTGCTATTAGTTCATTGAAAAGAAAGGATTATGCCTATATTGTTTGATCAATTTTTCATGCCTATATCTTGTAATATGAGCAACTACTTTGAAGATAACAATATGCAGTATACTAACCATTGCTGCTGTCCTACAATCTTGTTTTGAAATTTTGTACCATAGTCTTTATTGTATTTTTTTCTCTTTAAAATTAAAAAAAAGTAATTGCATGTTGGGGGGTTGTTCAGTACACACCTTGGAATCAGTCTGTAGGAGTTCTTTTAAGGAAGTTTCTAGAAATGCACACAATGCCCCTAGCCAAGATAGCACACACCAAAAACAGTATTTGATTTCTGCTTCTGCTCAAAATATAAAAAACTAAAAAAATGATGTCATATCCAGTCTAACCGTAAAATAACTTCATTAATTAAAGAATAAATGACCAAAACCAAGTATTTTCTTGGAGATAAAATAGCTACAGAAACAAAGTTTAAAAAAGTAGTCTGAGGGGCCAGTGAGATGGCTCAGTGGCATAAGCGCCTGCCTGGCAAGCGTGAGGTCCTGAGTTTGACTCCTGGTACCCACATAGGATAAAAGGGCCAGTGATATCGCTCAGCAGCATGGGCACCTGCTGGCATGTGAGGTCCTGAGTTCAGCCCCTGGTACCCACAAAAAAAAAAAAAAAGTAGTCTGAAATCCTAGCTAGATATCCTTCCAAGGAAATACAGGACAGGTGAATTAATACAGCAGTGGCCAAGTCCATGAGGAAGCAGCAGCCAGTACATTTCTGGCTAAGAAAATTAGTTACTGGATGTATAGTATTTATCTGAATTGCTTAGGATTATAATCACTTTATATTTCTAATTTTTAATATACATAAAGAATTTTTATACACATAAGGAGATATTTTGGAGATGGAAACTAATGCTAGACATTTATGTTTCATATATTCCTTAAACGCGAATACTGAAGGTAATTTTAAACAATGTCTTCAGTGTACCTGAGTTTTGGCTGTGATCAATCACATAAGTCACCATGTTAGTGCTCTAGAATATTCAGATTTTGGAGCATTTCATATTTTGAATTTTTGGATAAGAGATTCTCAAGCTGTTCTCTTTTAAGCAATTGCTAAAGGTTGAGTATAGTATGATAATGTAGGTTTCTCAAAGGCCTACGCTCAAAGTGGGTTTTTATTCACTTGCGATTTCTTAAGCAATAGAGGAAACATAAATGCAAGGAAATCCATTAAGTACCCATGAGAAACATGGGACAGGAAGCGAGACCCAACAGAGGCCCTACTGCTGTGTCAGCATGAAGAGGGCATCCTCGGTGGGAGAGACACCAAAGCTACATGGAGCTTCTCTCTCAATGAGCATCTTTTCCTAAACCATGGGAAAGGTAGAGTAAACCCAGTCACGTCACACCTTAACATTGAAAGGCACAGGTAGCAACTCTTTTTTTTTTTTTTTTTTTTTTTTTTTGCTGGGATGAAAGATAGAAGGAAAACAAAAGCCCTACACCCTGAGTCGGAAATCAGGGAGAAAGGGAAAAATTTCTGAATCTAAGATCCCTGTACATTTAAAGAATTCTCGTACTGCGAGAGGAAAGGAAGAAAATGATCTCTCACCAAAGCCCTTTACAGATGAGACAGAATTCGTAGCCACAAAAAGAGAAGAACGATGGGAAATGTACAACTCTGATGTCTACAAAAAGATTCAAGACCGAGGTTTGCTACAATCAAGACAGCAGCAAGCTCTGTTGCCTCTACCACCTCAGTGTTCAGCACTGAAAAGGACAAGCGTAGCACTCAGGGTCACTAAACCACTGGAAGTTGGAGGTGGAGTGTGAACAGTAAGAAAATCTCCCTGACGCCCTGTTCTAAACAAAAGCCTTTTTAGAGGGATCTGTGACTTGTGATACACTGGAAGCAGTGGATCTCCACTGAGTGCAACTTCACTTTTGGGGGATTGTAACAACATTTTAGATTGACCCATTTGAATGGCAGAGAGCCACTGGCACTGAAGAGATAAGACTTTGGGATGCTATAAAATATCCCAGAATGCACAGAAGTACCTCAAGTACTGCCGCTACATCCACCCCTAACAAAGAAGAAAGAAGCCTCTGGACAGAAATGCTAATAGTCCCAAAATTCAGAAAGCCTAACTTAATGTGACCACTATCAACATGAAAACTCAATCTTAGTCATACTCCTAACTAAAATGACTTCTTTTTTCCTTTCCCATAAGTAGAGCCTGACAAATAAGGCACATACGCCTCCAGATTTAAACACTGTATAGATATCATGGTATATGCTGTTATGTTTTCCTGTCTTATACTATCGTGTAACATTTAATCAAATGCTATGAGAATCTTATGCACATACAGGAAACAAGATTATATAGTATATAGATAAAATAACCAATAGAACCAGAATCAAAACTGGCACAGCTGAACTGTTAGACACATATGTCAACATATGTATAGTTAGTGTAATTATTTTACTATATAATAAAAAGCTAGACAACATATCTGAACACTTGGGAATTTCAGCAGAGAGATGAAAATTGTAAGGGTACACTGAGAATGTTAAAGTAAGAAAAAACCACAAGAATAACAATGACAGCAGTGAAGATTTCCTTTGACGTGCTCACCAGTAAACATGTCACAACCATGGAAAGAATTGAACATAGGTAAACAGAAATTACACAAACACAAACAAATTGGAAAGAGTGAGTAAAACTGTGCAAATTAATTAAAATCTAGAGAAAAATTATTAAATATTGTAACATATGTATAATTGAAGCTCCTTAAGAAGAGATGAGAGGATAAGATGTCAAGGCAACACGGCCAAGAATTATTTTTAAACAATTAATTAAATAGTAGATATTTTAAAGTTAGCTTCAAATTTTTTAGATTAGACTAGAAGTGTAAAATCATAGATTAGTTAAAATAAAAGAAATTACACTGTAATCAGAACAAAGCACGACCACATTCATATCATTTAAAGTAGATTTTACAAGAAAAAATATTACCAGAAATAATGAAAGATGTTACAAAGTGATGAGAGGGTTAATCCACCAAGGACAACTTATTAAATATATATGTATCTTTAAACAGATATACAGTGTTTGGAGCAAAAACTCATAATATAGAAGTGACAAATGCAAAATTATAGTTGGAGACTTTAGCATTCCTGTCTCAGAATTTAATAATGAATTAGGTAAATAACCTAAAAGATCATGGAAGACCTAACAGCACTATCATGCAACTTGACCTCACTGATGTTTAGAGAACCCTCTATCAAACAATACACTTTCAAATGTTCTTGGACAGTTTGCTACAATAGGCCATATCTTTTGAGATGAATCCAACTCAACGATTTGAGTAGTGATATCATCCAATGTATGTTTGTGGTCCAAAATAGAATGAATTAAACTACCAGTTAATAGCAAAAATATATCTGGGAAAACCTACATGTTTGGAAATTAAATAACATGCATCTGAAAATTGTTGGGGCCAAATAAAAAACTATGTTTGTCTTATTTAGTTGAACGACAGTGAACAGATAGCATTTCTGGAATACAGTTAAGCGGAGCCCACTGCACCTTTGTGGCAGTGGAAATTGAACTTGGCAGCTCTCATCTCAGCTTCCCTGAAATGTCTTCTCTTTCTGACATTTAGTATCTCTGCCACCACCCATGAATCCTGTGGCAACTCTCAGCAAATTTTATAGATGAAAGATTTGGAAATTCAGGGAAACTGAGATTCCACGCCACAGATCTAGTGATAGCACAGAATATCAAATTTTACAATCAAGAAAAAATATCAAGAAAGAGTCTATGCATTTGTTTTTTTAATTAATTAAGTTCATTGGTACATTTTAGATATACATAATGATCATATTCATCATGGAGAATTTGTACCTGTACATGATTTATCTTGATTCTTCTTTTTTTTCCCATTTCCCTACCCTCCCTTCAACCCCTTCCCCTCCTTATTTACAAAAGCTTTGTTTCCATTTTTTCCTTCTTTTTTCATTTTTTTCTTTTCCCTTCCTTCCTTTCCCCTTCTCTCTCCCTACTTCCTCTTCCCATTTGAACATTTTCTTCTTATTTCACAATATCTGTTACATATTTTGTTTCTTATTTACACTTTCTGTTTCTCATACCAGAAAAACGAGGCAATATTTACACATGTGTGTGATTTATTTCATTTAAGAATATGGTCTCTGGGCCGGTGAGATGGCTCAGTAGCTTAAGCGCCTGCCCTGCAAGCGCGAGGGCCCGAGTTCGACTCACGGAACCCACATACGTAAAAGGGGCCAGTGATATCGCTCAGCAGCACGGGCGCCTGCTGGCGCGCGAGGTCCTGAGGTCGACCCCCCGGTATCCACAAAAAAAAAAAAAAAGAATATGGTCTCAAGGTGCATCCATTTACCTAAAAATGTCTCATTTATCCTTCTTTAGGGCTGAGTAGTACTCCATTGTATAAAAACCCTATGTCTTCTTTATTCATTCATTGGTTGATGGGTTTTTGGGCTGTTTCCAAGATTTAGCTATTACAAACTGTGCTGCTATAAACATGGAGGTGCATATATCTCTGTGGTATGATGTTTTTAATTCTTTTGGGAAGACACCAAGGAGAATAGCTGTGTCGAAGGGAACCTCTAGTTTCAGTTTTTCAAGGGAGATCCTATACATTTCTACAGTAGATACCCAAGCAAAATTTATGGACAATTGCCTTGGAAATGACAAGGAGACCAGTAATGTACTTTGATTGTTATTTTACACTCCTAACATTACATTAATCCCATGGTTCCACTTCCATCAATTGGGATAAATTCCCCATATAAATTCACAGGCAAGCTGATGCCTCCAGCTGTGTTTCCTGGAAGAATGCAAGATAAAAAGATGGTAAGTGTCTCCCTTTTGATAATCTTTTTGCATGTTGTTTTTTGTTGTTACAGATAATATGGTAGTGGACATCAATATGTGTAATTTGTATATTTTTATAAAAATATATATATGTATATATACCATATCTGCGTGTGTATATCAAATAGATTGATGGACCAGTATACTAGGTAAAATGACTTACACATTTAAAATTTTCACAAATAATGTAAAATTTTTTAACAGTTGTAACTATTTATATTTTTGCCAGTGTTCTGGAGATGGTTTGCTATTTGTTGTTCTTTCCTAGTTTTCCAATATCACCATAGATTCTTTGGTATCAAAAAGTAAACTCAACATACCTTATCCTCAGTACTAGCATATCTATGCTGGAAGGAAATACCAGTTCCACCCATAAAAGAACAGGTAAGAAGCAAGATGCAAACACTGTAACATTTAGGAATTCTAAAAATACCCTGTCTATCCAAGGAGGCTCACCTTCCAAGTCATTGGTCAAAATTTTTACAAAAATTTTTATCCTCTAATGTTCATTGAAATACTTATTCAGTAGTTATGAACACAGCAAATTATAAGGCAAACAAGAAAATGCTTCTGGAATTATTTATTTTCTTCCCAGGCACCCTCATATTTAATCATCTAGATTTTTAAAAGAATTTATTTATGGGAGTATAGTAATACAGTAGTAATATTTTCACAATATACCCAATGGGTGGGTACCTCTGTAAGAAAAATAAAAGTCATAAATATTAAAATTCATAAAGGCTCAATTGCTTCAAACTTTTCTGTTGCAGAAAAGTAGTTAAAATCTTAGTTGCTGACTTTCCCCCAGGACAAAATTTTTACTGGAAAGGTGGTTGGACTATGGAAACATTTGCCAGCTGCAGGTATAATACTGTGTCTGTTGTCAGACTCACAATTTCATTGGTTTATTTCTGGAGGATTATTTAGATGGCTGTGGTCTTATATCCAGGCCCCAAGGAAAGAAAAAAAATTAGAGAAAGAAAGAAAAAGGAGCCTATGAGGTACGCCTTCTCACTACAGAATAGTGATTTGTTATGTGTTTGTCTGGGTTAAATATAGCAGCCTGTCCTCTTGCACAGTCCTATATTATATGCTGCTCGCTAAAAAAAGAAACATTTGTTTGGATAGTTGATGTAGACTCAATAAAAACCACAGCACCTTTCTCCATTTCTTCATTTATTTAAGATAGATTTGCAGTGCTCATGATATAAATTTTACCAATTAATCAATGAGAATTGAAATTTGTTGGACTTATTAATGTCATCATCATTTACTCAAATTTGTTATTATTTTAATGATGGTGATTTTGGATGTGACATTTCTAGTGGAGTGGCAATTATTTGGGAGGGGAAGGTGGCTGGCTGCTCACTCCCCTGGCTTACTAATCAATTGGCAGGCTGAGAAAAATTAATTAGGGATTACAAAACCCCTCCTTCATTATATTAAATGGCTCATAGAAAACAAATAACCTCACCTGCATTAACTCTATGAGTTCACAGATTAAAGAAATAAAATTAAATGCATTACAAGTGATTTTTAGTGCCCAAGCTGAGATCAACATAATGTTCCAAGGCAGTGTATGTCTGAAGGAAAGCCTAGGAATCAACATACACTGCCATTACTTGTTGCTCCAGACATTTACGAGATCTCACAAATTATTACAATTTGATTAAAGCTATGGGATTCTCAATCTTATGTAATCACTGCATCTATACTGATCGAAGCCACAGGCACCAGGTGTGGATGTACGTTGATTGTGGCAAAATATTTGGTAATTTAAATGTTCGCTAGAAAATCTAAAAGCCTTGTTTGAATTCTATAATAAGACTTCAGTGTGACATTATAATGCTTCATTCCTCCACTTGAATACTTACTTTTTCAAAAAAGAAATAAAGTATATTATAGACTGATTTCATAATTCTCCTTAGACATTATAAATTTTCTTGGTTTTACAAATGAAACACAGAACATATTTATGTCTACCACCACACTTGTAATATTAATAAGGAAAAACAAGCATTTTCTTTTGTATATTCTATTTGTGGAAGATCCAATAAAGTTTCAATAAGCCACTTTCCTTTTTGAAAAAAAAATTGGTATTCTTTTTTTAATTATTATAAAAGTAACATTAAATATATTATCTTTATAATAGATACACAAAGCAAGATAACAAAAATAAAAAACATATTTCTATCATTCCAAGATCATTGTCACATATACATATATATATATATATATATATATATATGCTCTTATATTTTATAAGTTATTTTGTGGTGATTTTGTGTTAGATAAAAAGGCAGACACAGACTTAATTCTGTAATTTTATGTTATGTCATCATTACTTAACTATTCTCAAAAATCATTTAATCATTAACTTAATTTTGACATCCCCTCTCATGCATCTCTTTGTGACTTTCCTGAAAAATGGGCATGTTAAAATGATAAATTTTGTGGATATTTAGACCTAGGCTGACATCTATTAATTAACCCTATGACCAACTTCAAATTCTGAGTCTGAATTTTCCAGCTTCAGTTTTCCATGAATTTTGTGAGGACATTCCCTTCCTAAAAAAGCTGTGAAGGATGCATATAATATTATATGTAAGAATTTAATATTATATCTATAATAAAAAATAATAGCTCAATAAAGTTGTCTGTGATTATTTGCATCCTATAATATTTTTAATAAATGTTCTCCAAATAATTTCTAAGATCTCAGCATTTGATGATAATGAATTCCATGTCAAACATGGCATTTTATTTCTTTTTAACAGGCATTTAATTCATCAGAGCATTATTGGATTGCATTAGTGAACATCAAATTTAATTTTTGTCCCTTTGGAAAATCATCCAACTGATATTTCCCTTTAAGAAGCTTTCTTGGGCCAGTGAGATAGCTCAGCGTCATAAGTGCCTGCCTGGCAAGCGTGAGGTCCTGAGTTCGACTCCCTGTACCCACATATGAAAAAAGGGCCGGTGATATCACTCAGCAGCATGGGCGCCTGCTGGCGCATGAGGTCCTGAGTTCAACCCCCGGTACCGACAAAAAAAAAAAAAAAGGAAGAAGCTTTCTCTTAGCCTTAATCCTACCCGAGCCTACAGTCAGCACTCTCATTATTCCCCCACCTGGAGTTGCCCACCACTCCCTGCCTGATTACCTTCACTGCTATGAGCTGTCTGCCCCCTCACTGAAAGTCAAGTCGCTCTTTGTTGATATGGAATTACATGCCGCACATTTTAAACAAAGACTTTTTAAAGGCCTAGCCCCTAAAGATGTTACCTGCTCTTTAAATAAAGTATAAACATTCTATTCTATAACAAAAATAATTGACTCTGACTTTTTTATCTCCAAAGAAGTTAGTGGGAAAATTCATTGGAAACCAGTGAAATGATCTTAAGCATTACACTGTTAGCTATCTATGATTTTAGGGCCATGATATCATTGAATTTTAAGTGTTAATGCTAAAAAAATAACATGCCATTAATGTTCCCAATCATTTTACTTCCTGGGAATAATATGCACAGAGATTGATTTCTTAGAATGTTCAACATATTAATGGAATTATAGATTATGACATTAGAATAATTATTTATGACTTTTTGAATTTATGATATGAACCATAACATCAGGAAAGATTTTATTTTATTTTATTTTATTTTATTTTATTTTATTTTATGGATAAGGGGGCCGAACTCAGGACCTCGGGCGCCAGCAGGCACCCGTGTCGCTGAGTGATATCACCGGCCCTTTTTTATTTTCGTATGTGGGTACCAGGAGTTGAACTCAGGACCTCGCACTTGCCAGGCAGGCGCTTATGCCACTGAGCTATCTCACCAGCCCCCGGGAAAGATTTTATAACAGTGAGTAACAGAAAAGAGTTACTAAACAGAATGTGGATTGCGGTTGAGTTTTGCAAAAATAAAAATGCACTCAGCTAGCTGAGGCAGGAGGATCCCCAAGAGTTTCAGGACAGCATGTGCTACATAGCAAGTCCAAGACCAGCCTGAACTACATAGTGAGACCCAGTCTAAAAAAAAAAGAGTATGCATATAAATGTTCGAGAAACTTAGTTTTCTTTATTTCTATCTGCATTTTTATGTTATACAATCACAGTGCATGATTTTTGTGATAAATACAACACAGAATCCATTTAACTTAATATTGCCAAATAGGCTAAATTGTCATTCTCACATTGCACATACTCACTGTCAAGGATAATATTTATAGAATCCGGTTTCATATGTTCCCCTACCTTATGAATGTAGCAGGAATAGTAAGAGTTAAACACTCTTTTGCTATGTGGTCAAATAACAATATAGTTCAATACTGAAGATTTCCACCTGTGGGACAGGCAGAATACTACCCGCTATACCCCCCAAAAGTCCATATCCTAATTCCCAGACGTGTGACTGTTACCGTATATAGCAGAAGGGACTCTGCAGATGTGAGGGGAGGGTGTTGAGAAGGGGAGATTATTCAGTTATCTGGTTAGGCTCAGTGGAATCACAGGAGAGTCAGAATCAGAAAGGGAGGTGTGTAAGGATGGAGGCCAAGTAAGGAGATTCCCGGGAGGCCATAAGCAGAGGAGTGCAGGCAGCCTCTGGAGGATAAAATGGGCAAGGACATGGACTCTTCCCTGGAGCCTCTAGACACAATACGATTCTGCCAAAAGTTCCATTTCAGGGATTTTGATTTCCATAAGTGTAAGACAATAAATCTGCATTGATTTAAGACTGTGAATTTGTGGTTCTTTGTTACCACACTAAAGGGAAATTAATTCATTTCGGAAGAAAGAATTTTCCTTAGTAATTCTAAAATAAAACCAAATCATATGACAGGTTTTAAAAGAGCTTGTTTTGATTGCTTTTTCTTTCACTCTCCAAAGATAGCTTTGGGTATGCCTCCCCCAATAGGTATGCACCACTTTGGTCATTCATTAAAGATGGAAACGCTTTGAATACCAAATGATATCAAAGAAGCCATGGACATGCACAGGTATAAACCAGAGCAAGGGAGATGTACACCTCCCAGAAGGAATGAGAACTAGAGAGCAACCGACAGCACAGCTCTCAGCCAGGGAACCCCCACGTTTCCATGAACCGTGTGCCAAGAGCTTTAAGTGACTACCCTGAGAGCAGGTGAAAATGTGCTTATAAGCTGTGTGATGATAGTTACAGTTCTGCACGTACTGTGAAGGCAGCAGAGCCTTGGACATACCATTCCTACACACTGGATGATTATTTTCCTTATAAAATTGCTACAGTAGAAGTAGGCACACTTCCTAAGTGCAAGACAGTACACATGATATTAAATCTTGATTTTCTCTTCAATGACATATTGCTAATTGCAAAGCTAATATGCGTTCAATGGAGAAATCTTTGAAAACATTAAAAGCTATTATTTAGTCATCACATTTTACTTGAGTCTTTGGTTCTGCAACTTTGGCATATACTAGAATTATCTGAAGGCTTTGCTAAAACTCACCCCTCTGTGCCCCAAACTTAGAGATCTGTAGGTCTTGGGTTCTAAACTTAAAAGTTCTTTAGCTCTGGAGCACAACCCCTGGGTTTTTCATTCTATCATGTTCCCAGGTGGCATGAATCTTTCTGACCCAGAGTCCATACTTCGCAAATTTCTACTTTAGATTGAAGAGTATTAATTAACACAGAAAAAAAAATTTGTATTTCTATTATCATATCTATTACTGACTAATATGCATATTTTTATTAGTGGAGATTTCTGGAATGACATAAAAATGTTCAGTTGTTACTAAAGAATGACCTTCGTTAAGGAGAGTCAAGAACAAAACATTTCACTTTGATTAATGGATATTTCAGGTAACCAAGGCAAGTAAATGAATGAGATATTTTGAGTCAAATTCCAACTATCTTTATAAGTATAGTATAAACTGACATTTTATGTATGATGGTAACTATTTTTCCGTGAATCCTTTTTAAATAATCAATGTTTAAAACGCTACTGTGTTTTTTCCAGGTAGTTTTTGAAACGTTCGTTTCTTAATTGAACTTTTTTTTTTTTTATGAAGTGGATTAATGCCAACTGCTGGCTGGAAGCTCTGGAATGTAGGAAGCCAAGCTCTTCTGGTTGCACGACCCAAGTGTAAACAGTGTTCCTCGTCATTTGTTGGCACAGTGTTTGGGACACCAAGTTATTTCACTTTGTTGAAATTTCTCTCATGAAAAATGCATGGAACAGCCTTCCCTTCTGCCAAACCCTCATGTATTTACCTCAGTGGGTGCAGTGAAGATTTGTGTATAGATGTGTAGAAACCCCTGGTAGTGTCTGAGGCAAGTATAGAACCAGAATTATTCTAACTGCCACTGGAAAAAGCATAACACAGACAAACTTTGCTCTGGCACTCGCTTGTCTCCTCCGAACTTTCCAGAACATTCTGGCTTACCTGTGCTCTTTTGACTTACAGCAGATCATCTAGCCTGGGCCCAGCCAGTTTGACAAGGGGCCCTTTTGCTGGCTTCAACATGGCAGGAGAAACCTGGACTGCATGTTTCAAAGCATTCAGGTGCCATTCTCCTATGAATTACGAATTATTAATAGGACATTTTATAAAGTTATAAACACCAAACCACATTTTGCTACCTACTTTGAAAAACTTACAGAATACAAAAAGTTACGTGAAATTAAAACCAAATCATGAGATTTGCAGCATACAGGGTATAATGGTAGAGGGTTGTGCTTCTGAAACTTTTCAGCTAAAATCGCGGGGTTGAAGATAGTAAAAATGTATGTGATAGTTTTGGGGCCTTAACACCAAGGAAAATACAAAATGGCTATATTGTAAAGGATATTTTGCTTTTGAGAAAAGCAATTAGAACCAGGTGTGTTGGCACACACCTGTAATCCCAGCAATGAGGAGGCTAAGGCAGGAGAATTGCTGCAAGTTCGTGGCCAGCTTGGACTACAAAGTGAGTTCAAGGCCAGCCTGAACTACATAGTGAGACTCTGCCTCAAAAAGACAAAAAAAAAAAAAAAAAAAAAAAGAAAGAAAGAAAAAGAAATTGGAATATGCACACATATGAACATATTTGTTTCCTTAATTGTAATTAATATTTATTTCAAATTAATCATTTTCTAAATTAGCTATGCAATACGATCTTTTGTACCATCCTGCCTATATTCAGTTGAAGTTAGCAGGCTTCAAATTGTGCTTATTCAGTGGTTTTTTGTAATAAACAAATGACAAGTGTAATATACGCAAGCATTTTGAAGTGCCTGGTTGGGTTCAGAGACACATGGTCCTTCTATTACAGTGTTGTTGCAGCATTTTGTGCACTCCAAGAATCGCTGACTGTTTTTTGGTCTGTGCCAGCTTCCAGAAGCTTCATTCCCACCATCCACCGACTGACTCTATTCTACAAGACTGTCCTCATGTCACATTTCTCAAAGGATGGTGCCTTTGCAGGACTAGCATCATTCGGGACCGTCTAAAAGTAAAAATTCTCGAGTCCCACCAGAGAGCTACTGAATGAGTTGTCTAGGTGATTTTGATGCTAATGAAATCTGTGAACCACTGGAGCCGAGACACCCGCTTGTGTCTTAGAAAATCTTTACACAGAGGATTTCATCTACTCTAGTTTTTCCTGTCAGCTCTTAACCAACGGTGCATGAATAGGGAGATATAATCCTTCAACTTCCTTACTCTTTACTGGGACAATTTTGATGCGTGAATCTCAGTTTTAAGAGCTTCCCTCGCTGATAATTCTTTGTGGGGATTTTGCTGAACATCTGCTCCTTAGTTAGCCTCTATCCCTTCACTATTTCTCTTCCCCAATTTCCTATTGCTATTTCCTGGGAACCACTGTTTAAAAACAACCAACCAAACAATACAAAACAATAGTAAAATAATTAGAAGTGTATATGATTCCTGTTTGGAGGTATATATAAGTGTGCGCACGCACACACACACACGCGTGCACACACACACACACGAACAAACATACACACATTCACACGCACAGGTCTTTGCCCTCAGCTACTGACCCAAAGCTCCCCAAACGCTTATAACTTTCAGAGTTATAAAAATGCTAGAAACATCTTTGAGTTGTAACACTTGGTTTTTGGCCTCAGATCCTAGCACAGAGCTCCTAGAATTAGAATTTTAGAGGGCCGGTGAGATGGCTCAGTGGCGTAGGCGCCTGCCTGGCAAGCGCAAGGACCCGAGTTCGACTCCCGGATCCCACATACAAAAAAAGGGGCCGGTGATATCGCTCAGCGGCATGGGCACCTGCTGGTGCGCGAGGTCCTGAGGTCGACCCCTGGTACCCACAAAAAAAAAAAAAAGAATTTTAGAATTTTCACTCTTTCACTCTAATAAGGTGACTTAGTGGGCTCTTGGACCATTTCTGTATAGAGGATAGTCACCAGAAAATCTGAGCCATAACTAGAAGCTTTGAAAATTTCACCTCCTTCCCTTGTATTCTGGCTACTGAGGTAGTAATCCATCGTGCTTACATGATGAAGTCTTCATGAAATCCTTAAAAAACAGTGTTGGTGAACTCTTCCATGTGCTGGGATATTGCCCAACCCAGTTCCTTGGGGACAGAAACTTTGGCGTTGAGGACCCTTCCCTTCCTTTTTATTCCTCAGGAACGAAAAGCAACCCCTGTTAGCAGCCATTTAGAATATCCACAGCTCAGAAATAAAACTTCCAGGAACAAATTTGGGTCAACAGCTTGGATAAACTTGGAAAAACAATTCTTCCCAGAGCATCACTGGAAAAATCCCAGCAACTAACATTTTTATTTTGTCTTTGTGAAACCTAGAGCAAAGTCAGCTAAGTCAACCTAGACTTAGAACTGAGAGATGATAAAAATTTTAAGCAGTTGAGGTTGTGGTGACTCATTACAGCAGCAATAGTAAATTGCATGTGTGCATGTATGTATGTGTGTGTATATGTGTGTGTGTGTTCTTGTTTTATTTTCCTCCTTCTTACATGGAGAAAATATATTTTGAAAGAGATAACTGACCCTTTCCACCATGCCCACCTCTAACACTTACACCTTTATCTCCACCGCTACCATCAAATACTCTTCCATCATCAATACCTCCATCACTGTATCTCTGTCAGCGGTACTTTCCCACTGCTATCTCCAGCACCACCATTACATCAATGGGACCGTTTCCATTTCTGATATCACAACCACAGCCCCCACCCCCTTCTCCTTTATATACAACTCCGCTATCCTTCCTGCATCCTCACACCCATTGCCAGCTGCACCAAGATCACCCCACGCTCCATCACCCCTTTCAGCATTAATACCCCCACCACTATCTTTTCAACTGGCATCTCTATTCACCACTGCAACAGTTCCATCACACCCACCTGTAACACCACTTCAACCAGTCAAGTAACTAAAAAACAGCTATTTTCTGCAAATAGGTGTACTTCGAAGAAGATCCTAAAATAAATCTACAGCTTGATATTGATATTTTCTTAATTGAGAAGAAGCCTAAATATCAGTGAGCTTAATTGTTTACCCTTATTTTACTACTTAAACATAAGAAAAATAGGAAAGAAAAGATTTGGAATTTCTACTCCCTTAAGTGTAATTATTTCACTTATGAAAATCACAATTGTTGTGGAGATTTTGACCCCTAGTAGAAAGGATGCTTTCTCCTACATTCCCTAGTTCAGTGATAAAACAATTAGAAAAGCTAAGCAAGCAGAATGTGGAGATTTCATATGCTGAATTCTAGAAATTACCCCATGAGTCGCTGTGGTAAAATAAGCCCATTTATCTATGACCTCGCTTTGCCAGTTTATGTATTATCCTCATCCAAGTCCAAATTAAGATTCTAAAATCCAGCATTTATGTGTTTTATATGGTAGATATATAAAATATGACATAACTTCTCCTTGCTTTTTATCTATGACACTGAGGACAGCTATGCTGAGTTGCTTTTTGCTCAGTTGTCTTAGTAACCACACGTGAGGATTTGCAATATTGTTGGCAAGGTTAAAGGTGCAGTTGGTGGTCATGGAAATAAATGATATTAACTGAACTGAGCTGGCATTATGTCCATGGTCTTACTCTCATAAATACAACATGCTAACCAACTGTCACTTTTTCGAAGCCAACTGTGGAACAAAGCCTTCTCCAGATTTCCTTCGCCCACCACGACAGAGTTGGCTGGAGACCAGCTTCATGCTTGGTTAAGTTGGGGAAGGTTGGCCAAATCAGAGAAGAGGCACTCACTTTACCATCACAGCTTTCCCTACCCAAGGCGGGCACCCCTAAAAATGTTCAGAGACTCCTGTCCTTTTCACATTGTTGGTCTACCTCTTATGTGGTAGTGAAAAATTAAACATACTTTAATTAAAATATACATCAGGCAGACTCCACATTGTGAAATCATCATCTGTATTTAGATCTTCTGAAAGATGAAATGGCTTCTTTAGAGGAAAACCAGGAATATACACTTTGTCATTGTCACAGGTCCGTTGAACTTTAAAAAATATAAACTACTGCTCTGATTTTTGAAATGACTAAGTTTTATCACAAATACTTCAAAAGCATACATGTATGTATGTAAATTATGTATATAGATAAATAGAAAATGTATCTCTCCCCCACCGTATGTATAGCTTATTGAACCCCAAACACACTGGCTACCAGGTTTGGGTTAAAAAATAGATTACCACGAATGCTACCTTTTGGTAGTTAAGTGCAAGTTGAAATTAGATCTACTTTTAATGGCTGTACACCCAGGAAGAAGCTTATACTTATGAGAAAATAACCTTTAACAAATATCCCCGTCTTTCCAGGGGAAAAGAGACCATTTGCCCATAAATACACACATCATCCCTATTTAAAAATAAATACCCTAAATATTGCTTGCCACAACTCACATCCTATCATTAGCAAGAAATTCTTGTAAAGAGGCATTTCATTAAATTAATACATGTGAGAAGGCACAAGGCATGTACCATACTTGAGGAGAGAAAAAAATACATAGAGGAATGGGAAGGGATGTTTTACATCACATGTTGTGTATTCCAATATTTTCCCCAATATGAAAATAACTCTGACCACTTGGCTGATGAAAAACTGGACCTATGTAAATATGGCTAAACCCTGAGCAGCTATGTTCAAGACATGGGTGGCAAAACCAGAAAACAAAACAAAACAAACTAGTGGCTGCTTAAGTTTTATAGAAAAGTGGCACATTGACTAAATAAATTATAAAAAAAGATTTAAAACTAGGTGAAAATATAAATAATAATTAAACTTTATTAAGCAGGGAAAGAGATGATTTTTTAAAAATAGATGTAGCACTTTGGGGAAAAAAAAACATTACCAGGTATCAATGAACTCTTTATCTGAATTTCCACTTGAAAGTATGTCAACCATCTTGACTTCCTATTATAAATTTTCTTGTCACTCTTTTTTAAAATTTATTTTTGGTAAAAGGAAGAGAATATTAAAGCTATCATCCTAAGAATTTGAGCAGTGTAATTCCACTATTGGTAACCTCAAAAACAAACATGAGAGCTAGGGATAGATCTCACTAGTAGGGCACTTGCTTAGCATCTGCAAAGCCATAGGCTCTGTCACCAGTACTGCAAAGAATGAATGAATGAATGAACGAACAAATGAACTTTTTTTTTTGTGGGTACTGGGGGTCGACCTCAGGATCTCACGTGCCAGCAGGTGCCCATGTCACTGAGCAATATCACCAGCCCTTTTTTCGTATGTGGGTTCCGGGAGTCGAACTCAGGCCCTCGCGCTTGCCAGGCAGGCGCTTACACCACTGAGCCATCTCACCAGCCCTGAATATTTAAAAAGCAGAAATGAGGACTGATCATGTAGCTCATCGGTAGGGTTCAATTTCCAGTACTGCAAAAAAAATTTTTTTAAAAACAGAAATGCATTTAAATAAATGAATTTACTAGAGAAACAATCAAAGTGTATGATGTTGTTCTATGAATTAGTACCAAACATATAGCATCTTTATTGTTGACAGGTCACATGGCTTAATAAAGTTCATTCAATCAACCTAGATGTAGCAATCATCTAAGGGACATCATTCCCTTGGAGAAAAATTACATCACATGTTAAATATATGTAAATAAATCAGATGTATTTGTTAATTGTGCTTTCTAGGAATTAACAGAATTTTTCATAGTCTGGATAGTTTGTTACTGAGCTGGGATATCATTTCACTTTTTTTTTTTAATTTTGGCTTTTCATCAAACTGATACATTGCCATTGTTATAAAGTTACAAATACAGCAAGACCTAAACAATCTATGCCCTGTCTCATCTCTTTGCATCTTGAGCTGTTTTCCAGATGTACACAGTTTAACTCTTTGCATGGTATGGTATTTAACTTCATTTCATCTCAAGACCTAGTGAGTCTGAGTCGCATGTACTACGATTTCACAATTTTATTTTATTTTATTTTTGTGGTACTGGAGATTGAATTGAGGAACTTGGTGGGGAGCTACATCCCCAGTCCTTTTCAATTTCTTTTTTATTTTGAGAGAGGGTCTTGCTAAGTTACTAAATTACCCAGGCTGGGCTCTAACTTGTGATCTTCCTGGCTCAGCCTCCTAGAGCCCTAGGATTATAGGCATGCAGATTTGGAAAAAGATGCTTAGCTCCATTTTTAACAGTTATAATTTTTTAATATTGGAAATTGATTTCCTATAATGGAATATGAGGTTTGATCATAGTTATGCGCCATCACCTCCCCAATTTTCCTTCCTCTCATTCTTTTAATCGTTATTGTTGGCAAAACCTTTAGTTTCTCTTTCTGATGTCTATGAATCAGTAATCACTGGTGGTCAAAGTAGTTATGTATAATGACACCTTTTTTTGTAGCACATTCTGTTTTTGTTTTTGTAAATGTAATAATTACTGAATATTATTTTGTTTAATTTTCCAGCACTCTATTTTGGATTCTTTTATGACTTTATAATGGATTGGAATAATGCACAATTCTATTTTCCATATGGTAAGATGTTCACTTATTAATTAATTTATTAATTTATTTTTTGGTACCAGGAATCAAAATCAGGACCTTGCACTTGCCAGGCAGGTGCTTGTGCCACTGAGCTATATCCCTGGCCCTTATTCATTAATTTGTTCAATAAATATTCATTAAAGATTTTCTGTAGCCCAGTCAATTAGTGAAGATGAGGTTTGGCCTTAAAGTTGAATACCTCAAATAATAGTGTATAAACTTAAGATGGTAAGAGCTGAAATGGAAGCCCATGAGTGACAAAGGACATTGATTTTTATGTTTTATGGATCTGTTATTCCCAGCTATGTCCTCCCCTTCATGGACTCCTCAATCTTCATCTACTGCACCCACATTCTGGTCACCATTCTCCTCTTCGGGGGTGCAGGGAGAGAGAGGGGAGGGGAAGAGAGGAGAGGGGAGCGAGGGACATGTATCTTTGTTTTAAAGATGTTTCCCAAACATTTCATACACTATTATGCTACCTCATCTTATATAATTCACATGGCTACATAGACTCAAATTATGCAATGGAAAAAAATGGGAAATAAAGGCAGCCTTTTCTGTGTACTAAGAGTCCACCCTCCATCTAAGGGCCTATTTACGAAGAACAGAGAATGCGTATTGAATCAAGTAGGAGTCTGTTCTAGGCTCTCGGAACACAACAGTAAGTAAAGTTCTGTGTTACTAAATCTACAACCCCACTGACTGTCACATTTTCTGCTTTGTGGATGGCCCCTTTGTTTGTCTATTTACTTTTTCTTTTTACCAGAGATTACTCTTCTTGATCCCACCTTACTCTGCCTCCAACAAGACTGCTGGGTGAGCTGAAAAGCTAATGTTCACAGACCATAGATTTCATTAATTCTCTCCTCCATGAACTCCCAGTCTCCTTGACCCACTATTTATCACTTGTTTGGCTTATTCTTTTTATTAGATAAAGTAAATCCACTAGTATCTTTGAGAGAACTATGTATCATGGCAAATATTTTCATGTAGAATATCTGAACATATCTTCCTGTGCTGTCTTACTCGCCAGGTCTTTTGGTTTATAATAGACTGCGACTACATATTCAATTTTTTGTGACTAACTTTGGTATATTAGAGCTTTGGCACAGCTTATGGAGAAAACACAGGGAGACAGTGTTTATGTGATATCTTTCTTAATTTACAAGGATTTTCTGATCATCTTTATGGCCACTTTTTAAATTTCCTAGTAATGTATTTTGGTTTGTGTTTTTTTGTAAACTATTCTTTTCCTCTACAGATAATCACATTCAGGTATATCTGTTTTGGTAAATATTTTAATATTTTTGGTAGTACTTCTTTGATAACTTACTTCCTTACAATGCCCTTTTTTTCTTAATGAAACTATCTAGCTGGATGCTGAACTTTATGTAAAAGTCTTTAATATTGTTAATCTGACCTATGCTATCAGCTATTTTTGTTTTCTTATATGACACTTGCCTGAAAGTTAACTCATGTATTGATTTTTTTTTAATTGTGGCTTTTGTTTTTATTTGCAGAAACACTTTATTAGTCTCTTTTTCTTACTTATTCTATCCCGTTTTTCTATATGGGTCAATATTTTATAGCCTTTTAATTAACCAAATTTTCAAATGATGTATTTTCAAAGTATTGTTTTAATTTCTGGCTTGTCCCCATCTCCCGTTATTCTTTTTCAAGTTTTCTTTGTTTTCCACCTCTGTTTTTCTAGTGTGTTTTGAATTGCATCTGATACATCCCTCAAAAGTTATTTGCCATAGCCTTGGGTGGTTGGCGATTCACGGAGCCTTTAAAGGGAGGCGATGTGACTTTTAGGAGGTCTGATATAGGTGGAGAAAATAGATCCCTGGAGTTGCACCCTTGGAGGGGAGAGTGATACCCTAGTACAGCGATAGTGAACCTACGGAACATGTGCCACAGCCGCTGTTCGCTATCAAAAGCTCTAAAAGGTTCATCACTGCCCTAGTACCTTCCTTTCTCTCTGCTTCCTGACCACCATGAAGTGAGCAGCTTTGTTCCACCAGGAGCTTTGTCCATAATTTCAGCTGCCACAGCCTGAAAACTGCAAGGCAAAGAACCATGGACTGAAAAGTCTGAAACACGAATCAAAATAGTTTCCCTTTTTAAGTTGTTTATCCAAAGTGTTTGTCACAGTGATGGAAAGCTGACTAACACGTGGTGTTCATGTATTCTTTCAATGTCTGATGATAACTGATTTTCCATTTTTGTTTAAGAATGAGACATCAAAAAGCTGATTGGGGGCTCAGTGTTTGAGAGAAGTACAAATGAATTGGTGAGCTTCATTCTAGGACGACTGGCAAAGTTCTGCTTTGGTAGGGAACTCTAGCTAATAGATACATGATGAATTTCTTTGTATTTGTGTGAGTGAGTGTGTGTGCGTGTGCGTGTACATGTGCATGGGATTTGTATTTCTGGAAAGAATCAAGCAACTTCCTATCTGCATCAGTATGTAGATATTTCTGTATAACATCTGCCTGACTTCAAAGTCAGAACAAGGCTAATAATCTTACTACATAACATATTGATTTTCATTTGGTTCCCCTGTTTTCATTTCAGCACCTCTCATCTGCATCCCCTGTCACTGTGCCCAGGGTGGAGCTCTCCAGTTTGCTTTCTCCACAGATTGGTTATTTTGGGTCTCTGTCTTTTGGGTAGAAGATAAGATAGTAGCGTCTGGCTCCTACTTGCTAGTACTGTTACGTGTCTCTTAATGATGTGGATAAGTTTTTGTTGTTGTGAAATGAAACTTTTATTAAATTTAATTAGATAAACTTCATTTTGCTATTAAAATTATCAATAAAATGTGCAGAGCAATACTGAGATTAGAAAATGAGTGAAGGATTCTTCATACCATGTCAAAGCAGTGTAATGCGGTCCATAATGAAAAATCACTATCACAGATTCTTTAAAACTGGTTTAAATTATCATGTAAAGCTATCTTGATTTTCATTGTCTTTCATTGGTACTTTTATTGTCAGTTGTGCCATATTTATGCATGTATATAACCTACTCTGATTGCATTACTCATACATTACCTCCATTTCCTGCCTCTCTTGGATCAATCCCCTCTCTCTTCTCTTGTTCTATAATAGTCATTTTTCTACTTTAACAGTCTTTTTTCTCCTTATATTCCACATATAAGGTAAACCATGAAATACTTGTCTTTATGACTCTGGCTTATTTTACTTAAAATGATATTCTCCAGTTTTATCTATTTTCCTGAATATAACATGATTTTGTTCTTCTTTGTGGCTGAATAGTACTTGGTAGTGTATATGGTCCATATTTTCTTTACCCATTAATCCATTAATGGACACCTTGACTGCTTCCATAAGTTTGTTATTGTGAATTGTCCCGTGATAAACATGGCTAGGAAAATATCTGTATAGTGTGATGACTTTAATTTTTTGGCTATATATTGAGGAATGGTGCAGCTGGGTCATACTATGGCTCTATTTTTACTTTTTAAAGAAACTCCAGGCAGAGTTCCATAATGGCTGTACTAACTTACATTCCTACCAATAGGGTGCAAGGGTTCCTTTTTCTTTTCACGCTTGCCAGCACTTATTATTTTTTGTATTCTTGATGATAGCCATTCTGGCTGTGGTGAGATGGAATCTCAGTGCAGTTTTGATTTACATTTCTGTAATGGTTAAAGATGTTGAACAGTTTTTTATATACTTGTGGCTATTTGTACTTCATTTGAGAATGTCTGCTTAGTTCAAGTACCTATTCAGTAATAAGGTGTTTTGTTTGTTTTGTTTTGTTTTTGTTTTTGTTTTGGTGTTTGGTGAATTCTGTATTTATTCTGGACAGTAATCCTTTGTTGGATGAGTAGCTAACAAAGGTTTTCTCCCATTCTCTATTATGTCTTTTCATTTTGTTAATTGTTTCCTTTTCTGTGCAGACGTTTCAATTTCATGCAATCCTATTTGTTGATTTTTGCTATCATTTCCTGAGCTATTGGAGTCCTGTTGTAGAAAAAGTTTGATAACGTGCTGTTAAGCAGTTACATCATTGTATGTATGGACATCATGTGTACTTACACAAATTAAGAGGTCTATAGGATCATTAGGCAGTATAATCTTAGAGACCACCATCTTATATATATCATTGACCTAGACATTTTTAAGTGATATATGTCTATACTTGCATCCAATTCCCCTGATTTCACCTCCTTCCCTTTTACTAATTTCTTTGACATTTTCTGACATTTATTCACCAGTCTCTGTGAGGCACTGTGACATGAAGTGACTGTTCCTGACTGGCAGCTCCTCCTGCAGACACTGAATTAGCATCCATATTTCTGTTAATTTCTCTATCTAGCGCCTAATTAATGCGACTCTCCTAATGTCTTTCTCCTTGTAGATGTATACACTGCTTATGCATTGTAGATGCATGCATTAGTTTAACAAAGCACCCTATTATTAGCTGACTGAAGCCATTCCAAATATGTATCACCTCTCACAGGATCTGATGCTGGGTAACCAGGTGTAGCTTCTCTAGGTGGCACTGCCTAAAGGTCTGTAATGAGACCCTGTCAAACTTTCCACTTCAGGACAGCTTGGTCTGTCCTTATCCCAAAGCTGCAATTGGGATGAAAAAATCATTTTCTTTATTTCTTTTTAATATATTCTTGCGCTACACAATACAACCATCTTAGTATAATCTGTACTTATATATATTGCAATTATTCTTTTTATTTCTCCTTCCCATCCATTCTTTCCCATCTCCCCCCATCCACATATATATGTCCTTTTCATCTCCAGAAAGTCTACTTTGCTGTTTCCTATCATCTACCTTTTGTTTTGCTCTTTAAGTTACTTATACTTTGAGTTTCTCATATTAACATCCTATATCTTATTTATTTCACTGAGCATTAGCATTTCAAGGTACATCCATTTTCCTGGGCAACTTCTCAAAAGAGTTATAAAACATGATTTGACAGCAATACCTGTATGCACATGTTCAAAGCAGCACATTTATGTTGTTAATATCAGGGCTTTAGTCCTCACTGGAGAAAGGAGTTTCAGTTTCTTGTCATAAGCATTCTCCATAGAGCTGCATATAATGATATCTTGATTCTGTAAGTAAGAGATGAGAGAGGGAGAGAAAAGGGAAGAGATAAGGGGGGGATTAAAGTACATTCTTTTGTAAACTAATATTAAAAGCAATAAATCATACTACATTGATCAAACAGTTCTACCCTGAATAGACTAACCAAGGCACAATGTGAGGGGAACTACATAGGTAGCAAAATGCCAGGAAGTGAGTATGACTGGGAGCCGTCCTGTAGTCTAATCACCATGATTTGTATATTTTTTATTCATTTGTGCTTACTTGTGGAATTTGGGGAGGGAGAAAATATGAATGTGTGGATTCGATTTATTATGTATAACCTAACCTACAGTAGATTTTTAAAGCAGGATTTGTTGAGGGAGATATGGGGGTTAGTTTATCAGTAGGGGAAAATTACCACAACTAAATGATTTTTAGATTTGGGCCCATCTCCACAATGGAAAAATGAAAAACCTTGAAATACCAAGCAGCCAAAAACATAACCAAATTTATTCCATGCCAAGTGAATTACTCATAGAAAATTTGACAGTTAGATCCACATACTACCTACTATTCTAAAACCCTGACTAATATAGATGAAATTCTACCTGCAATTTCGATTAAAGGAATGTTGGACATTTAAACTAAATTTTCTGGGACTAACTGTTTTCTGCATTTTTCACTTTTTATGTTGTTAAGAAGAAAGCTTTGGCCAGAGGCAATGTTCAGGAATGAGAACATGATATACAAATGCTTTTCTTAGTGGTATGAGAAGAATATGTTCTTAATAACATCCAAATTGCGTATTGATTGGTTAGGTCAGCCCTTTTTAAGGTTTGTGACTAAGAAAAATAGGAGGTATAATATTTGATGAAGTCCATTTGTAACTATTTCACTTTTAGCAGTGGAGTCGGTGACTAATGTAATAAGTACAAAATATACTCTAGGTTTTTTTTAATAAAATCTTACCACATTGACAAATGCTACACTATCCAACTATTTACCTTTTTACCATTGGTTTTCATGTATCACATTTTCATTGGTTGTCAGAAATTCAAATCACATTCAGTATATACCTCTAGCTGGAAAAAATATCTAAATTCTCTTTTACTATCTTGCTGTAGAAGGAAAGGTTGATTTATGGAAAAGCTACCAAATCAACATAGTTTATACTGAAACTGATTTATATGGTTATCATTTGAAAATTTGTATCATTGGCAATACTGACATGCATCAGTGCATGATTTTCCCAGGGTCTTTGGAAACTAAAAATTCAGATGCAATTGAATTTGGTGTATTTCCACCAGAAAGTTTATTCTCTCACTGTTCTTAAAAATTCAGTAACCTATTCACTAACTATTTATTTTATAAATACATACACATGATTTGTGTATGCATCGGTCTTCTACCAAAGATTATAGACGTGTGAAGTAGATATAATGGGGGCACAAGTTTATCAAAGTTTATAAAGAATATGTTGAAATAATTCACTTTTCCCAGATAGTTCTTAGTGATTCTTAGCTGCTCTTGATTCACTAAGATGATAGCTTTGATAGCTGTAAGAAAAAAACCAAATACTACCTGAAATAAAAAGGAATGCTTGCTCAATTTTAAATTTTAAACTACAACATAATTTTCAGCAGTGTTAGGTGAAAATGCTGTCAACTTGCGAGAGTATTGATCTTGAGAGAACAAAAACCTCTTAGTTATGTTATGTACAGTGTGAGTAAAGCCTACTATTGTCCTTCACGTACATGCACGTGCACACACACACACACACACACACACACAAGCACACACAAATGTGACAATATGTCCCTCCAAAGAAAAGACTGACCACAAGTTGAGGAGGATTTGAGAGGACATGCTTAGTTTCCAGGTAACGATTCTTTGAAACCTTCATGTGTTGGAATTCAGATTGTAATTTTGACATTTAGATCAGAGGAAATTATGGTTTTATATCTTGGTATTTTATTATCCATTCCTCAGTTAATGGGCAATTGGATTGTTTTCAAGATTAAGCTGTTACAAATTGTGTGGCTATAAACATGGGTGCACATATATCGCTGTGGTACGATGTTTTTAATATTCTGGGAAAATATCCAGAAGGGGAATACCTGGGTCAAATGGGATCTCTAATCCCAGTTCTTTGAGGAAACTCCATGCTGATTTCCATAGTGGTTGCACCAGTCTACATTCCCACCAACAGTGGAGCAGTGTTCCTTTTTCCCCACAGCCCCTATAGCATCCATTATTGGTTGATCTCTTGATGATAGCCGTTCTTTCTGGAGTGAGATGGAATCTCATGTAGTTGTTTTAATTTGCATCTCTTGAATAACAATTGATGTTGAACATTTCTTCATATATTTATTAGCCATTTGTACTTCTTCATCTGAGAAGTGTGTGTTCATCTCATAGGCTCATTTTTGGATTGAGTCTTTGAATTTGGGTGGGGATCTGATTTTTTTCAATTCTTTATATGTTCTAGATAGAAGTCCTTTGTCTGAGGGACAATTGGCTAAAATTTTTTCCCACTCTGTGGGTTGTCTTTTCACTCTGTTGGTGATTTCTTTTGATATGCAAAAGCTTCTTAATAACATGAGATCCCCTTTGTTGATTCTTTGAGGTGTTTCCCATGAAGTTTGGGTTTTGTTCATAAAGTCTCTGCCTATTCCTATGTCTTCAAGATTTCTACCTACTTTCCTTTACAGTAGACTTAGTGTTTCTATTTTAATATTTAGATCTTTGATCCATTTTGACTTTAGTTTAGTTTTTGGTTATAGAAATGAGTCCAGTTTTAGTCTTCAGCATGGAGAGAGCCATTTTTTCCAGCATCATTTATTAAGGAGGCTATCTTTCTCCCGGTGAACATGTTTGGCCCCTTTGTCAAAGATAAGGTAGCTGAGTGTGTTTGTAGTTGTGCCTATATCATCTAACGTCTTCCACTGGTCCACAGGTCTGTTTTTTTTTTTTTTTTTTTTGCCAGTGTCATGCTGATTTTATCACAGTAGTTTGTAATATAATTTCAAGTCATGGTTTGTGATGCTTCCTGCCTTGCCTTTGTTGACCAGGATTGCCTTTGCTATTCGAGGTCTCTTTTCCTTCCAGATGAATTTTAGGAATGTTTTGTCTACTTCTGGGAGGTATGTTGATGCTATTTTGATCAGGATTGCATTAGATCTGCATAAAAATTTTGGGAGTATGGCCATTTTCACTATGTTCGTTCTTCCTATCCATGAGCAAAGAATATCTTTCCATTTTCTGATATCCTCTTTGATCTCCTTTTTCAGAGTAGTGAACTTTTCAATATATAGATTCTTCCTTTGTTAGATTGATTCCTAAGTATTTCATCTTCTTGGATGCTATTGTGAAAGGTGTGTGTTCCCAAATTTCTCTCTCAGTGAGTTTGTTGTTTGTGTACAGGAACGCTATTGAGTTTTGAGTGTTGATTTTGTATCCAGCTATGCAACTGAATTTGGTTATTAACTCTAGGAGTCTTTTGGTTGAGTTTTTGGGGTCTTCTATGTAGAGTATCACATCATCTGTAAATGCTGATAGTTTAACTTCTTCCTTTCCTATCCTTATTCCTTTTATATCTCTCTCATGTCTAATTGCTCTGGCTAATGTTTCCAGAACTATATAGGAGTAGTGACAGTGGACATCCTTGTCTTGTTCCTGATCTTAGATTGAAAGCTTTTGGGTTTTGTCCATTTAGTATGATGTTAGCTGTTGTTTTGTCATAGATGGCTTTTATCAGATTAAGGTAAAGACCATCTATTTCGATTTTCTGTAGGGCTTTTATCATGAATGAGTGCGGGACTTTATCAAAAGCTTTTTCTGCATCTATTGATGATTGAGATGATCATGGGATTTTTGTCTTTGGCTCTGTTGATATGGTGTATTATGTTTATTGATTTCCATATGTTGAACCATCGCTGCATTCCTGGGATGAACCCCACTTGGTCATGGTGTATAATATTCTTGATGATTTGCTGAATTCTGTTTGCTGGTATGTTATTGAGGACTTTTAGATCTATGTTCATTAAGGAGATTGGCCTGTAGTTTTCTTTTTTCGTTGAGCGTTTCTGTGGTTTTGGTAGCAGGGTAATACTTGCCTCCAGGAATGAGTTAGGGAGTATTGCTTCCCTTTCAATTTCATTAAAGAGTTTGAACAGTATTGGCATTAAATTTTCTCTAAATTTCTTGTAGAAATCATCAGGACCTGGACTTTTCTTTGTTGGTAAGTTTCTAATTACATTTTCAATTTCATTGATTGATATTGAGTTATTCAGAATTTTTATATCTTCTTACTTCAGCATTAGTAAATCATACATATGTAGGAACCTATCCATGTGTTTTCCATCCTATGAGAGTAAAGATTTTCAAAATAGGTATAGATGATCTTCTAAATTTCCACATGATCTGTAGTGATTTCAACCTTTTCATTCCTGAATGCATGAATTTGAGTTTATTCTTTCCTTTTCTTGATAAGGTTGGCGAAGGGTTTTTCAACTTTATTAATTCTTTCAAAGATCCAACTGTTTGACTTGTTAATTCTTTGTATCATTTTCTTAGTCTCTATTGCATTAATTTCTGCTCTGATCTTAGTAATTTCCTCCCTTGTATGGGCTTTGGGCTTGACTTGCTCTTCTTTTTCTAGAAGCTTGAGGTGTAACATTAGATTGTTTATTTATGCTCATTCTGTTTTCCTGATGTGAGAATTCACCACTATAAATTTCCCTCTTAGGACTGCTTTCATTGCATCGCATAAGTTCCAGCAGGTTGTATCTGCATTCTCATTTAATTTCTTCCTTAATTTTATCTGTGACCCATTGGTTCTTTAGGAGGGTGTTACTTAATTTCCATGTGTTTATGGAATTTTTTGTGGTTTCTCTTGCCATTAATTTCCAATTTCATTACACTATGTTCAGATAATATGCGTGGGAGAATTTCAATTCTTTTGCATTTACTTAAGCATGTTCTGCAGGCTAGTGTATGATCTATTTTGAGAATGTCCCATGTGCAGCTGAGAAGAATGTGTATTCTGATGATGTTGGGTGGAACACTCTGAAAACATCTACTAACTCCACTTGTTCCCAGGTTTGGTTCATTTCTGATATTTCTTTGCCGATTTTTTGTTTAGTTGATCTGTCTCTTTGTGACAATGGAGTATTAAGGTCTCCTGTTACAATTGTGCTATTGCATAATTGATTTTTCATGTTGATTAATATTTGTCTTATATAGTTGGGTGATCCTGTATTTGGATATTTGGTGCATATATATTCATGATTGTTATCTCTTCCTCTTGAATTTTTCCCCTAACAAGTATGTAGCGACCTTCCTTTCTCTTTTGATCATTCTTGGCTTGATGTTCACATTGTCAGCAAACATAATAGCTACCCCTATTTTTTTCTGCGTTCTTCTTGCATAGAAGATTATTTTCCATCCTTTGACTTTCAATCTACGTATTTGTTTTTGAGTTAAATGTGTTTATTGTATAGGGTAGATTGTTAGATCTTGTTTCTTGATCCATTCTGCCAGTCTGTTTATTTCTACTGAATTAAGGATATTTACATTCATGTTTATAACTGATATGTACTGGCTTATCTTTGTCATGGTATTTTCCTCCTGTTGGTTCCCTGCTTTTCCCCTCTGTTTAACTGCTTGCCCTGCCTGGTGGTTTCTTTCCATTGTTGTTCTTGGAATTTTGGTCATATTTATCTCTGTCTAGAACATCTTTCAGTACTCTTTGTAGGGTTGATTTGGTGGTCATGAATTTCTTCAGTTGTTCTTTGTCATGGAAGTATTTTATTTCTCCACTGCTTTTGAAAGATAATTTTGCAGGTACATCAATCAGGGTGGGAAGATGTTTTCTTTCAAGATTTAAAATACTTCACTCCAAGCTCTTCTTTTTCACTTTTTTTTTTTCACTTCTGTTGCTATCATTTCAGAACATTCTAGTGTTTGACTTCCAATTTCATCTATATTATTGAGTTCCAGGCTTGTCCTAGGTGGGCTTGGGGTCTAGGGTTGCATTTTGCTTCTGTGTCTTGTCATTTTCTAACTTCTCTTTTTGATTTTATTTTGTTTTCTATGTTGATGCTTGCTGATTTCTTATGATATGTAACTTTATCTCTAGTGTTGATGCTTCCCTAGGTGTCTGTTCTTCAGGAATGTCCTCTAGATGTAGGTGGTTCTTTATAGCTATCCCAAGAACCTACCTTCCCTATTTGTAAAGTATGCAAAATTGCTATTTGGCTCAGCTCCCAATCCTTTGGTACTGGGGCGTGGTGATGATTATGACTCCATACAATCACAGTGTTATCATACAGGGGAGAAAAACTGTTTATAACATGCATGACATCCTGGCTGAAGTAGTACAGTTAGTAATAACAACAGTTTCAAGTACAGCTTAACTACTGACAAACTATGGTAACCATTAACCTGCTACCTCTGACCACAGGAGCATATTCTAAAGTTATATAACAAAATCAAACATATACCATGCATTTGCATGTAGTGATTTTCCTCTTAGTGGAGTGATTTTACCCTTCTGTGGGGGGTGGCAGGGTTAGATGGGCCGGGGATAGGCTAAAGTGATGAATGAGGTCAAATTTAGTAGAGTAGAGGCTGGAGATCAAAGGATAATCACCAGAGTTTTGGGAAACTGGAGGACAGCAGAGGGAAAGAATGAAATAGAATGTGAAGGACTAATCAGAAAGGGCAGAGACAATGTTTACTCACTTGAAAGTTTAAATTCAAGAAGTAGTTGAGGAAAGACAGAGGATTGATAGGAGAAAATGAAAAAGAAAAGTAAGAAACGTAAACAGTGAAAGAAGGAAGAAAAAGAGAAGGAAAAAGAAAGAAGGAAAAAGGAGACCAGAGAAAGAGAGGAGAGATGTAAAACAAAACAAAACAAAAACCCAAATACAAAAATAACCACAGAATACAAAACAAAACAAGATGACATCTAACCAGACAGGAAAGGAGTAGCCAATGAGACAAATAAGGGGGAATAAAAGTAGTAAAATACCTCTGGTGTTTACAGTTCTGTGATAGTGTCCAAGTCAGATCCCAGAAATGCACTGTGTACTCCAGCCAAGTTTGCCACAGGAACTGTGCTGGGTATGGAGCTGGTCTTGCCTCTGGATGTGGGGCTGGGACTGGTCTTCTGTTGGTGGAGGTCTCCGGAGTCCAACTGCTGGTTCCTTGCTGCTGTTTCAGATGCTTCCACATTGCTGGTCTCACTGATTACTCCACCCTCCAAAGACCGTGTGTGCCCCTACACTTGGGGCCTGGCTGTTGTCCTGGGTCTCCAGGTTCTGGTAGGTCCATCCACCAAATTTGTGTGTCCTTACACTCCTCTTGCAGACACCGTATTCCCGGGGCAATTGAGGAAGGGCATGCAGAGCCCAGACTCGCACACTTCTCGCAGGCCCTGCTGTGCCTGGGGCAATTATTCACTTGTTTTAAATGTAATTCATAATGACTAACACAGGTAAATTAGCTTTGTGGACATTGGTAAATCTACAATAATAGATCATTAAATTGTTAACTTTTAGTAACTTTTAGGCAGATCTCTGAAGAGCAGACAACATATTGAAAATGGTTTCATAAAGAGAGATTAAAGGAGTATGTTATAGACAAAGTATCTGTCCCCTTAAAATGTGTGTGTTAAAATCCTTACCTCCAGTGTGATAAAGTTAGGAGGTGTGAGATTAGCACTTTAGTAACAGGGACTCATAAAGCTATCTTGCTTTCTTTCCTTTCATGTGTGACACAAAAAACTGGCAGTATACAAACTGAAATAGGGCCCTCAGTAGAACCTAGCCATGCTGGCATCCTGATCTTGGACTTACAACCTTTTGGAATGGTGAGAAATATATTTCTGTTGTTTTAAGTCACCTAGTCAATGGCACTTCTTTATAGAAATGAGAACCAAGCATGACCATTGATTTTCAAATGGCTGCGTAGAGTGAGAGAGCCATCAGGGAAGGGTGAAATGCCCAGGAGTAAACACCAGGCAGCTGTTATCATCCCTAGGCTTGGAAGACCAAAAAAGAGAAAGGCAATACCTGCAGCTTGTGAGAGCTGTAACTGTAACAAAGGGACTGTCTCCAGGAGCCTGGCCATATTTAGAGAGAGGGATACAGATAGGACCATCACTCTAGGGACTCACATGTGACAAGTGAGGAAACTTAATGCCCCTGTCTCTCCTCCTGTCCTCTCTTCTCCTGTCAGTGGTTCTCATCAGTCAAACCCATCTAGAAGCTGAGAACCAAGGTAACAGGTAAAAAAATACTGTTAGGTCAGTCCCCAGGTGTGGAAAGAGGGAAGGGTAGGGAATGGAATCTGCTTGTCAAGAGAATACTCAGCAATCCATTAACTGGATTATGGGTGTGGGAAATCTCTATTTTGGGAGTAAGAGAACTGAGACACAGAATAGCTCATTCACAAATCCAGGAATAAATGATCCATTTAATAATTTCTAGGACATGTCTGGGCCCACTCTGACTGGGATGTGCTACTTGGCAATTTGTTTGGTGGCCTTTTAATGTGTGGGTGTATCTGAGAAGATTTGCCTTTGGTCTGAGTGGCCAATGAAACATCTAACCAAAGACTCATAGAGCTCGTCATATTTGTTTATGGAAAATAGATGGATTTTTAAAATTATGCTTATTCAGTTCAAGATTTAAATTTTTTTGCTTGATTTGCAAATGTGCCTTCAATGATGCAAACATTTAAATAAATGTACTGAGAGTGAATGAAAGCATTGTAAAGTAAACATTTATCAATTCATCAAAATGTACATAATGTATGATTAACACATATGGTGAATTTAATTTTTAATTAAAAGTCAATTTCATATTAGTACAAATTAAGCACACAGAATACGGATTGCTCCCATTTAAACAGCAAAAGCCTGACTATCTCACTGGGCAGTTGTATTGCCTAAATATGTGTAGGAAATAACGGTTCAAGAAGATAATCTGAAAAATAAATTCTTTTTTTTCCTATTTAGTGTCCTGAAAGACTAAAGGTACCCAATGACTCTCCTCATAGTTCTTTTGTTTAAAAACATCAAAATAGGAGTACCCAAGCTATATCAAAATATGTATTAGGCAGTGGAATGCAATTCTAGGTGCAGGTGTTAACACACCTAGAATGTGATTATGTATCACAGAGATGACACAGAATCTCTAATTTCTATGAGAGACAGGTCTGATAAATTTTTTATTATCAAAGGCGTGCTATATCAAATGTTTGTATTTTGGAGAATATGATTTGAGACATTCAAAGTTTTAATGTATAAAGTAATAAAACAGAGTATATAATTGGGTGTCATTACGGTTTTGTAATTCCACAAGAATTTTCTCAACTATTGAGCAGCTGAAGTATTGGAATATTGACTTCCTAGCATCATTGAGTAGCAAAGGTCCATTGGATTCTGAATTATTCTTTCATTGTGATTTCAAAGGTCTTCAGTCTATTTTAGGTCCTAGAGAGTGGAGCACTAAATTGTATCCATAGCTAGGGTAAAACACTCTAAATCTCCATGTTATTTAATCTTTCAGAACCACAATTCAAATAGGGAGAGATGATGCTTTTTGAACTACTAGTGTCTCTACTAGTGAATTTTCTCCCTTAATTTCAATCAGTTTAACACAGTTTTTTGAAATATCTTACTCAATACTGAATTCATCCTGAAATACACCTATGGAAGTATTAAAAAATTCAAGATTTACAGAGATTCATATAAACCTTACAAGAAATAACTCTCACTTACTGAAAGCACTAAAGATGTTTGAAAATTGAAATTTTTTAATAGGGTGAAGCTTCAATAAAATGTTATCTTAAACTAATGCGCTCCAGGCACCTTTTATCTTTCTGTAGATTCTGTCTGTGGCATTACTGCCAAGAAGCCAAATAGATGTCCTCTGCAGTAATAGTCATGAAGGTACAATGACAGATGGCGAGCCACTGAAGTCAGGGCACTGTCTGGATGGAGCATGAAATTTTAACTCTGTCTCCTTCTGTCTACTAAGGCCTCAATATTCTCTCTCTCTCTCTCTCTCTCTCTCTCTCTCTCTGTCTCTCTCTGTCTGTCTCTCTCTCTCGTATTGAGGGTTGACAAGCTTTCTGCAGTGAAACATCGAGTAAATATTTCTGGCTATATAGGGCACTCCCTACCAGTCTTTTATGCTGTACTACAAAAGCTTCCATAGTTGGTGATAAATGAATGAGTCTGTTTTCCAATAAAACTCTACTTATAAAAACAGGCAAAGACCCAGTTTGGTCCTCAGTCTATAGTTTGTTGATTCCGAGTCTGATTCATCCTTATGTAAAATGTCAAGACTACAAAGAAGCTAGCTTTGTCAAGGAGCGAAAATCTCAGCTTTCTTTGAAAGCTAAAGGAAATAGATAATGATTATCTGTAATCATATAACTGCCCAGAAAGAGGAGAGGCCTAAGAAATTATTCTTCATTAAATATCTATCTACTTAGTGGAAAAGAGATTCAGGGATTATTCATTTGCAAGACTTGTAAGCTTTGTTACCTTCTCATGCATTTTAAATGTCCCTTCCTGCTTCCGGGCATCTTTTAATCATTTCCACTGCAATTATCAGTTACCATGTTTTTCAATTCAGTCCTAAATCTCAATCTTGTCTCCAACATAACAAAATCCATATATATTTTAATTTGGGAAATAGCTAAGATTTTTATGTTTCTTCTTCCTGTAAATGAATGATAGTTTGCAACATGGAAATTTTCTTTTTAAATGTGATAATTTTGATTTGGTTATATGTCTTTTTCTCTTGGGTAGATACCCAGGAATGGCTAGACAAAATATTTCATGTCTATCTACTTTAGAGAAACTACTACTTTCCAAACTGCGTACATTTATAGTACATTTTACCAGCAGTGTATATGAGTTCCAGTTCTTTTCATCTTTGCAGCACAGAATATTTACAATCCTTGTGTGGTGTTGGTGCGTGCACATGACACATCTCGATTCTTTTTTCATCTCCTTTCCCTCTCCCTCACATCCTCCAACTTGCATTCGAGGAAGATCTATCTCTTTATTTCCTACTGCTTGTCTTTTATTTTTCTCTTTATTTCTAATTTGGGTTTCTTACATAAGAGAAACCATGCTATATTTAAGCTTGTGTGTCTGATTTATTTCACTTAACATTATGATCTCAAGGTGCATCCATTTTCCTACAAATGCCTCAAGTTCTTTGTGGCCAAGTAGTATTCCATTGTGTCTAAACACCACGTTTTCTTTATCTTTTCACTTGTTGATGGACATAGAGGCTGCTTCCAATATTTAGCTATTATGAATTGTGTTGCTATAAACGTGAATATGCATATATCCATGTAGATGATGTCTTTAACTCTTTCAGGAAGATACCTAGAAGGGAAAAAGCAGGGTCAATGGTATTTCTATTTTTAGTTCTTTAGAAATCTCCATACTGATTTCCACAGTGGTTGTACAGTACTAGTTTACATTCCCACCAACAAAGTAGACAGGTTCCTTTTTCCCCCACAGCCTCACCTGCATTTGTTATTATTTGATTTCTTGATGATAGGGAGTCTTTCTGGGGTAAGGTGGAATCTCTGTTTTTTAAATTTTCATTTCACTAATGGCAGGCAATGAATAACAAAGCAAATTTAGTGTTGTCTTAATTGTAAAAATGAACAACTTCTGTGCTAGATTGGTAACATTAATTGCAATAAATTAGACACACAGGTTTAAATATTGCATGGTTTTTCTTATATGAGCAACCAATATAAGCGAATTAAAGTGCAAAATAAAAGATAGTACTATAATAGAAAACAGGAAGATAGAACTTTTGCAAAAATGAAGAGGAGCTAGAGATGGAGAGCAGGTTAAGGAGGGGAGGGAAAAGGGACTAAAAAAAGAATTAAGATGAGTTATGTACATGTACCAACTTCCCACAATGAACATAATCATTGCGTACTGAAAACATGTATTAATAAAAAATACCGAATCAAAACAAAGCAAGAAGAAAAGAGAACGAAAACTAAAAATCAAACTAAAGAGAATGAAAACTAAAAATCAATGTAACAATGAATTTTATGATCATGTGTTATTTTCTTACTGTTTCTGAAGTGTAATATTTTTATCTCTAATAATAAAATACTTTTAAAGCATGTTAGTGAATTTCATATGCAAGGTATTTAGAAAAATTCTTTGTATACAGCATGCTAAATAGAGTTTCTAATATACTAAATAAGCCAAAGAATGGCTGGCATATTATCAGGAGATAATCTCATGTCATATAATCTTACTTTGTGTTAGAATATTTAGGAGTCAGAATTTTATGGCATCATCCCCCTAGAGAATCTAATTAAATGAGAACCCTTATCACTATCAATTATGAGCAAAATTAGAGACACGAGTTATGCACACGGCTTTAAACTTTTGAATTCTTGCAATTCAGGTGGTTCGTAATAGCTAATTTACTCATAAGGAACTTGACCGTACACATTGCTAGGACAGAGGTTACAGTACTTTCTTTAATGAATGTATCAATTAGCTCACAAAACACCTGAAAGTGAGGCTATGTATTTTGTGGAATAGACATAGTTACTTACTTACCTGACACTGCCATAGGTAGGTCCAGTTCTAGGTCTCACAACCCCACCACAGAAATAAGCAGAGGCAGGTGATGCAAGTGTGATTCTCGGGGTCCTGTGCTGATTGCTGCTTATTCTCTTCACAGGATGGACCAGAGACACTGGCAATTTGAACAAAAGGCTGCTCCAGCGCTGTTGGTGCCACAAAGTGTCCCATTCACAATTTGATGGGGAATTTCCTCAAGGGTTACGGATTGTTTTGTTCTACTGCGTTGCAGTTTACCTTTTTTGGCATTTATGTTTTGTAGGTAATTTGGGGGCTGGAGGATCTTGAAACCATTTGACTTGTGGAAGAAAATTGCTTGGAGCACTATGAAAATATCATTGAGAACATGTGGTTTTTAAACTCTTTTGCACTGTATGCTGCTTCCCAATTATTTCCAGCTGTGTCTAGGCACTAAGCATACCTTTGCAGCCTGACTTCTTTTTTTTTTTTTTTTTTATAGTTGTGAAGTTCCATTTTTCATTTATTTGTTCAAGAGAATGTCAAATGTCAGGTACAAGTGGAAGATTCAGCTCTTCTTCAAGGTGGCACCAGTTTGTCTCCAGAAACTTCATGCCTCTCTGCTTTTTCCGGTTTTATGTTTTTGACAAGAACAGGAAGTAAAAAGAGGATGAAGTCTTATTAATTTATACTCCATTTCTACTTGCAAATATAGATGGGGATGAGATTTCGCTTCTATTACATATGTTAAAAAGTGGAAAAATGAAAATTTATAGTTAGTGGGGATAATATCCTCCACTTGGAATCATAAGTTTTTCAGTCATTAACAGTATCTATTTGCCAGTGAATCATGTATGAATGGATTTCAGACCTGACTTACTTAACATAAAAGATTTAATCAGAACCTTGCTTTGTTTCCTATTCCATTTGCTTTGAAAGAATTCTAAAACTTAGATATCTAGCCTATTTCAGAGTGCTTCATATTCATACCCTTTTGCTCTATGTTGGAAATATCCAAACAAGACCTTTATTCATTTGAATTCTGATAAAGGTAACTTTCTTTCCTACATGAAGCAGATGTATGAACATCAAGAATACAGCGTAGTTATGCATTCCCATAGGTGATACTGAAAATATTTAATGACTGGTAGAGCATGAGCAACAACCAATCAGAAACAGATGCCCTGTCCAATCCAAATGGACAAGAGCCATAATCACCAGCACAGCTCAACAGGTGCTTGCCAGCTGCCAGTTAGCTTTTCTTGCTCCCAGAGGAGGTCTGCAGCAGCTTTCAGACTAAGGGGATTAGACAGGGATGGAGAACATGTAATAATGTACCTTCTCTATTACACGCTTATGCGAGCATCTCTTTCTATCATCATTTGTCCTATTTTAACTAAAGGAACGAAGGTACTCCCCTAATACCGAGACCCTTAATTAACTTCCTAATGTTAAAAAGAATTGTGTTCATAAATTAATATTGTGTAATATTTTGAGTGAAGATGATGTGTTGTACTCCTAACATTGAACAAGTTCAGGTATTTAGGGCAGAATCAAGAAGAACTTTATAATTTTTAGCTCTACCTGAATAAAATATCCAATATGACTTTGTCATTTTGCCTAATGTTGGTTTCAAAAGCAACACAAACACAAAGGCTAAAGTATAAAAGTGAATTCCAAAGAGAACAACAGATTATTTTAACACTGTCTATCTTTCTACTTCCCGTACACTAGAAAAAAAGAGTGGATGTCTATCCATTTTTTAATTCCCCAAATTACGTTTGTGAGTACAAGGACACACTATATTTATTTTTATACACATATGTGTGAAGGCTGCACATACTTCTGCATGCTATTTCTCTAAATTTAGCTTAAATTCTACCAAAAATTCTATATGGTAAAGAAAATAACATTCATCCCTGATGATAAATTTAGTAACCAAAAGTTGGCAGAATATTAATAGATGTTAGAGGTCATTGCTCACTTGCAACCACTAAAAACATGTTCTCTTTATTCATCTCTGTTGAATAAAGTTTAAATTTGGTAGATTATTTATAAAATGAAAGCTTTCCAGACATTCCTCTCCAACATCCTAGGATGGTCATCTCTTTCATTTTTGTATTCGTAGAGATGTATAATGTGCTATAAGCATTATTCTTAAATATCCTATATGCTCAGAAAGCATATAGAGAGGCATTGCAGAAACCCACGAATCCCATAAATCACAGTAAAATGATCCATTCATTCATCCTTTTATTTATTCATTCCACAAGATTTTATTCCAAAAAATTTATTAGAAGACCCTAACATTGATTTTTTTTTCTGGTACCAGGAGTCAAACTCATGACATTGTGCTTGCCAGGCAGGCACTGTGCCACTGAGCTATATCCCTGGCCCCCTAACATCAATTTGACAAATTCAATCACACCTCTGTCTTCTAAAAAGAGATCACCTAAAGGCAGAGACAAAACAAATATGAAAAAAAGTGAACATAAATAGAAATACATGCTATGATTTCAACAGGCATAGGATGCTATTTGAGGGGAGAGAGAGAGAGACACAGAGAGAGAGAGAGAGAGGGAGAGAGAGAGAGAGAGAGATCCAGGGTGGAAGAGAACACAGTAGCTGTCCCGAGAGAGTTCCTGAGGACATCTTTCCAAGGCAATACGAAATAGCAACACCACTAAGTAATGACTTCTCATCATGTAACTCATGTTGACATACTATCAAGTAATCCTTTCTTTTGCCTTTAAAATGAAAATAAAGCCTCTTGGAAGCAAGATGTATTATGCACATATACTAAATCCTCATGGTGAAGGTAATCATTATGTACTGCAAATATGTACTAATAAAAATATATTTCAAAATAGAAGTAATCATATGCATAAATAAGAGTAGGATTTAATTTACAAAAGACTTGCTTAGAATCTGAGGTTACATTATTTCCTTGTACCAAGGATCAGTTGGTTGGGGTCTAATTCTTAGAGCCAGTTGAACATCAGTCAGTTAGGGCCCAAGCAAAGTTGCCAAGTAGATGGGATGTGTTCCTGGCCTTGCATCCTCCAATATCCCTTTCTAACCTCTAAGTCTGTTACAATGTTCTTAAGGCCTCTGTTTTATTTTGCCTTTCATCTTACTCATGGATATAAAAATGCAAATTCAATCTATTGAAATTTTTTTCTTTACATTTAATTCCCAGGAAAATATTTTCCAGTGACAGTTTAATGATTACCATTTTAATATGTATTTTCAAAGAGTCTGGCGTCATGGGAATGTACTTCTAACCTGGTATTCCAGCCGCTAATAGCCTGACTTTTGAAGAAAGAAGTCAGAAAATGAATTGATAGGCTAGTTTATCAGTGGTAAGTATATGAGAATATGTAGTCAGCCTTCCATTTGTATAAGTTTTGCATTGATAAATACAACAAATTGCTTATCAAAAGCAATTTTAAAAAATGATATCTACTAAATTTGTACATGCTGTCTTGCGATTATTCTTTAAACAAATTACATAGCATTTACATGGTACTAAATATTATAAGTAGTCTAGAGATGACTCAAAGAACATAAGAGCATTGCCTAGGCTATATACATGTACTAATTTTACAGAAAGGACTAGAGTATAGTTAGCTTTTTATATTCTGGAGGGTTCTGGAACCAATGCCTTTGAATACTGAGGGATACACACACATATAAATGAGCAAAATGCTATGGTAGACAATATGCATATATAATATATAACATGCTCTTATATTATTGACTATAGTACAAGGTTCATGTTTAATTATGTTAACTCTAAGAATGGAACTTCATGTAGAATAATTTGAAACTGACTGTGTTTTTCATAAAGAACAAGTGTACTTACTCAATTATATTTCAGAGCTCTCAACTTTAAAAAAGAAATTAAACTCAGCAAAAATTTCTGTCAAATATTCCAGAGGGGCCTCTATTTCTTTTTTCGTTTGATTATGCTGCACAATTTCAACCAGCACTTTTTACCAATTGGGGGAAGCTGAAACTTTGAACTCAGTGGAAGACAGGCACAAAATGTCTCAAGCACTCTAATTGTTTTGCTGAGAAATTTAGTAATTATGGAGAAGTTCTGTTTATTTTAATGGCTTCTTATCACCACAGGCAACTCACTTAATGACCACATTTTCTCAAGGGATCTCTGTGACATCATGGAATAGCACCAGTGCTTCCTGATATTTAAAAATTCTGTCACAGCTAATTTTCATTATTGCATGAGACTGTTGGATTCCTCGGGCAGTCTCACAAAGCTCCCTTATGTACATATATATACCTTTAGATGTATAATAGGTGTATGTGTGTATAAATACAACACACTATATAAGAATTGAAAATATATTATAAAAATATAAACATAAGACATTATATACAACATCTCAATGTATTAGATGCATGGATGGATGGATGGATGGGTAGATGATTGATTACAATCCAGTGGGGTAAGTGTTGGGCTTGTTTGAAATTACACTATCTGGAGAGCCTTCAGGATTGCTTCTCTAGAGTAGCGGCTCTGGATCAAGAACTTGCCTATAAAAATGACATGGGTCACATATTCTGCCCAATGGCTGACAACTTTTCAGTATGCAGCAAGTCTATTTAATGAATTCATAAATGATGGAAAATAACTGAATAAATACTTATGTATATTAATAAATGATTGAATAAATGTCAAACTATTCAGATGAGAAGGAGTAGGGAAACTATATAAATTGTATCAGAGTCTTAGGGGTGCCTGGCAGCTTCTTTAAATAATGATTTTGTCATAGTTCTTTGAAGGCAATTTCACTTTTATCAATTGTTTCTGATATAAAAAGCCTTATCCCAAGAGAATGATATCAACACTGATCGAATTCAGCACTCAGCCAATGGACCGAAGAGACCTGGAGGTGTTGGGAATGGATGAACATTTTAGTGCATTTCAATCACAATCTTGAAAGAATAACTCTCAATTCTCTTTAAGTAGATGAAAAGTACTCTGTGAAAAACACCTTTACACCAGAATATCTATTTCCCTAAGGCTCCTTCATTGGCTTTTACCTCTGCACCTGTGTGCCAAAGTATACTTTTCAGAAAAAGAGGAGATAATAAACCCATCCAGAAGCAATGTAGGCTGGATGTTGGGCTGCAAGGTCATTCTAGGTTGTGGCTTAGGAACTTTGACCCCGGGCATAAATGTATAGCACAGTGTTAGTGATTTTCTCATTTCCACTGAAAGCGCTGGTGTGCTTGCGAAGGGAATATCAAGTGTTACCCTGGGTTGCTGCAGCTGCGAGCCATTATTTCCAGTGGCAGTGGAAATCCATTGAGAGATCTCCTGGGAGATGGTGCAAAATGCTCTGGTGGGTTTAATATTAACCCTTGCCACCACTGCAGCTAAGACTTCCGGCAAAGACCAAATTTCACTGGTCAGCTTCTGCCAAGTTTAGGAAAAACAGGCTTCATCACAGGCAGGCTGCATTCTGAGATGGAAAACAAGTGCCTTCTAGTGCAACAGGAGGCTCCTTGGAAGCCTTTTGTCTGCATTTGACAGTTTCACACCCCACAATGTCTGTTTCATAGAGGTCTAGAAAGCTTTCTAGGAGTGGAAAGCCTGTAACGAGGAGTACAGCACCACTCTTAACAAACCAAATGCCTTTTGCTCTTATAGTCTTATAAGTTCCTTTAAAAAAAAACTATATTACTTTACCAGGCACACTAATATTTTATTTCTACAGCTATTTTTGGTACTTCTTAATTTAAAATGTCTATTATTTTATTTCATTTATTATTTAGATAAAATTGCATTCTAGATCTCTGCTCCCTTTTTGTATTTAAGATAAATAGTTCAAAGTGAATAATAAAATCCTGAAAAACACACAAAAATGAAAAATACCAGCAGTTATGACTGCTTGCAAGGCTAAATAATTTCATCTTTGTGATGCTTTTATTCTAACTCTAAGAATTTACATGCCATTTGGACATGTTAATTAAAGAATACATATTTTCATTTTAACACAACCTCTACAATTAATTAGCTATTGTGAATTGATAGAAATAGTCATGATCTGAAAAATGAGCTTAAGCCAGGATTTCTCAACCTTGGGTCTGTGACATTTTGGCCTGGATGACTGCTATAAGGGGTCTGTCCAGTGCTTTGTTTCCAAATGTCCCTGGTTTCCATCCACTAGATTCTGGTACTGTCCTTCCCCCAACGTGTGACAGCCAAACACGACTGCAGACATTGCCAACATCTCCCCAGATTAAGAACCGCTGCTTTAGAAAGAAATGGTTTAGAGGAAAAATGTACAACACGTTCCTTTTAAAAATCTATAAACGGGCCGGTGAGATGGCTCAGCAGCGTAAGCGCCTGCCCGGCAAGCGCGAGGGTCCGAGTTCGACTCCCAGAACCCACATACGAAAAAAGGGCCGGTGATATCGCTCAGGAGCACGGGCGCCTGCTGGCGCGCGAGATCCTGAGGTCGACCCCGGTACCCACAAGAAAAAAAAAAAAAAAAATATATATATATATATATATATATATAAACAACATCTCTGTGGCCTAGGATATTTTATACACAAAATCTAAATGCCTATTCTCCAATCCTTAGTTGCTCTGCATCCTTCTCAGTCTTCACTTTCATTTTCTTCTTCCGTTCAGCAGACTTCAAAGTAAAACCTCTGGAGCCCTTTTCCTTACCTGCTGACTGCTGGAATCCTCAGGTGGTTCCCAGCTTGGCTTTTCATTTTCACTTAAAATTAAAGCCTTCAACACTACAACTTAGCTCACAGCTGCAGGCTGACTCTGTTATCTCAGACGTGTGTTCCCTCTTACCCGCAGGTCTACTGTGAAGCCCCAGGTAATGACCATCCACTACCCAGGTGAGCAACCCTTCTTCCTTCCAGGGAAGTGGAGCGAGGACACCACAAGCAGCTCTTGCACCCTGCTATGAGCAGCAACAGAGCTGGTCCTTGTCATTCTCATTGAGCAAAACATTCTCAGTCATTAGCTAATTCTTGTTTTAGAGAAGACTTATCTTTATTCCATCCCACCATTTTTTTTTTTTTTTTCTAAAGATACCTTTTCCTTCAACCCAACGCTGCTCCTACCAACAAGGACTTTTTCACCCAGATTTGGATTTAGATTGTTCTGGGAACAAAGTTCTTCAAAACTGCTTTCTAAAAGATCCTGTATTCCCACAAGAACATGACATTGTTAAACAGCAATTTCAGCTGAAAGTTAACAAGGTTTTAAGGTAGTTAAAAAACTGTGAAAGCCTGACTCCCAGTGTGAAATACAAAACCTGTGAAATTCAAATGTACAGGAACGCTTTCATTTACTCAAAGCTGTGATTAAGGCTCAAAATGTTTCTTTGTTTAAAAATAATCCATAGGCCAGAGTGTAAAGAAATGTAGGGTTCTTAAAGATGTTATTTATTTTTCTTTGACTAATTATATGAGCTGAAAATATTTCAATGTGTATGTAGTTAGGTGTTTTCATTATATGCTCTGTCTCTCTATTTTCTCACTCGTGTGCTCTGTGTGTGTATAACATCTCTCTCTATACGTATATACACACATTGCGTGTGTATTTGTGTCTATATACACACATTACACTTATGTATAATATACTTGACTTTTGATCAAAGTGTATGCAATCACATAGACACACACATATAAAGAGAAAAGAACATACTATGTTGTGGTAAGATGCACATTAAGGAATGCTCCAAAAAACTAGATTTCAATTTGCAGCTTGTTTTGTCAGGGTGGTTTAATTTTAACAATAACATCAATATTTCAGCCACTTTTAAATCTTTTAATATATTACTTTAGCATATAAACCTTGATTTACTTTTTCTGCTCCAGAAAAAGTAAAAGGCCTTTTAAACCTGACAAGTTTATGAAATATGTAGAAATCAATAATTATTTAGATATGTGCCTGGATGCATTAAGTATTTAAAAATATATAAGGGCAACTATTAGCTGTATGCAATTAATTCTGTACTTATTCTGTATTATAAGGTCTCAAATACACAGTGATCTTCCAAGCCAGGCAAAAGTTCTTCTACAAATGTGATAAAATGAATCAGCATAGAGATGTTATAAACTAAAAAATAACAATTGAAAATAAAAAAGAGAATTTAAGGGGAGTGGTTGGGGGGGTAGAACACTTCCCTCAAGAAGTCTTTTGTTTAATATCAGTTTCCACCAACTTTGTAAGAGTTTTCAATATTTTGTACCTAGTTTTCAAATAGCGTTACCAAATGCATGATTCTGAATCACATAATGAAATAGCTAATTTATAGTTTGAGTTCTATATAGTGCTGGAAAAGATATCTGAAAATGCTTTAGGGTGAATGAATATTTTAAAAATGGCATCATTCTAGAGTCTATCTTACTTTAATGAAAGGACCAAGATGGTTTCATCATATACAAAGGCATTCATCTGTAATAGTTATGTAAATAAGAGACTCACCTGAATCCTTTCTTTATTCATGCTATGAAAATATAGTCATTAAAATATGTATCTCATCCTTAAAAATAATAGTCAATATTCTTCCTTAACATTTAAGACTTCCTTACTGTAGGTACCAGCTATTTGTTTAGACCAGTCATGGATCTAATTTAAAAGAAGGAATGCTCAAGTGCAAAGACATGCAATTGATATGGTGAAATACTTTTGACTTTGGAATCAGTTTCAACGTGTAGGTTGCTGATTTTCAGATGTACCATTCGTGTACTGTACATTGTAAAAGTAAATGAATTATGGTAAAGTCATATGATGTAGTAGTTCATAGTCATTTAAAATCATGTAGTAATAAAATAAAGACTTGGAAAAGAGAACAAAGCATGCTAGGTAAAAGAGACAAATTATAATTCTAAGTTGGTATAATTCAATGCTATTATGTACATTATATTGATATATATAAATATATTAATATATATGAAATCCATATCTACTTTATGTTCATATATGTGAAAGGATGGAAAAATATCATATACATATATATGGAGGCAAACATAACAACAGAATGATAGCACATATCCAGGAGGTAGAAGTACGGGTCATTGAATATTTATTTTATATTGGTATTGTATTTGCTAAATTCACCATTATTATTGCTCATTATTTTATAATCAGAAGATGAATGGATGTTTTAAATAAAATGCTGTAATCTTTAAAACTATTAAGAAAAACTAATCTACTTAAAACATGACAGAAAATGCAGATTCAAAATATTAATTCTAGAACAGATTTTAATGTATTGATGCTATATACATCCACCTCCAAGGGTATTTTTGAAGAACATAAAATAAAAACTCAATTATAAAACAAATAAAAAGAGCAAACGGAAATGTGACAAATAAAGGGAACAAAGAAAAGAAAGTGTTAAAATGTTTCTTAAAAACAGGTTTTTGGGGCCAGTGAGATGGCTCAGCGGCTTAAGCGCCTGCCCGGCAAGCGCGAGGGCCCGAATTCGACTCCCGGAACCCACATACGAGAAAGGGGCCGGTGATATCGCTCAGTGACACGGGCGCCTGCTGGCACGCGAGGTCCTGAGGTCGAACCCCCGGTACCCACAAAAAAAAAAAAAAAAACAGATTTTTGTACTATGTTCTCCCTAAAGGTATCGTTAAGCTTATTATTTTTTTTTTATAGATGTCCAAGTCATGACAAGGTTTTACTTTCAACTCAAATGGATGTATTTTATTCAACGATCAAGAACTTTAAGGAAAATGAAGAATCAGACATGCAATAAGTTTATTCCTATTTCTATTTAAGTGATTTCCAAAAAGCCAAATCTTTATCTGCTCTGGCAAAAAAGAAAAAAAAAATTAAAAAATAGAACTTTGCCATTTCTTTTTTAAATTTTAAAAGATTACATAAGAAAATACGAACTGTCATTAAAAGAATATTATTTTACAAAGCAGTCCAATGACATTGCTTTGAGTTATAGAGATAATAAAATGTCACATTTGAAAGACTTCTGTTTGCTAACTAGCTTTTTCTTTAAGTGTATTTTTTACAAGATTAATACGTATAGATTAAGTCACACAGTCTCATCCATATTGTCTTTACTAGTCTCTCATTTTTGCGTATCATTAATGAATCAAAAAAAGAGAGGTGAGGAGTCAGGGCTACATATGGTGTCAATACACTTTAATTAAGTGCAATAATTCCCCTTTTCCTGAGGTAGCTGTGTTAAGACAGGTTTCTCTTCAGAGATTTGTATTCTGGGGTTCTGATTTTTAGCGATGCTACCACATCCATCTGTGGACTTCCACTGCCCTCTCTTGGAATACTGGGAAAGTTCAGATGCATTCCCATCCTCAAAGATCTGAAATTGTGTTCACTGTCTTAGTTTTGGTGTTTTCAGCTGTTAATACAAATCTTTCTGAGGATAAGATAGCTGGAAATTTTTCACAGTTAGGAAAATTTGCTTAACTTCAAAACATTCATACTTCATTTTAAAATATCTTAACCAAGTTGAAAATAAAGTCAGGTTTTTAGAACCATCTCATTATATGTGAATAGCATTTTTAAAACGTTTTTGTCTACTCAGACAGAATGAAGACTTTAAGAATGCCTTTGAAGTTTGGCAGTATCATTTGTTTTCTCTGCCATGAACCAAAGGAAAAAAATATATAATGATTTAGGAACTAATTATAACGCTATATAATTATTTTTATTTTACCTAAATATTATATGGCTAAATTCTTTAAAAATTGAAATGCACTAAAATCTGCAATTCATTTTATGTGGGTTTCACTGAATTAAACCCAACATTGACCCTTGTTTCAGGGAGGAACTTTAGAGATGGAAGCCTTTGATCTGTAGAACAGATGGTGATCTGCCTGCTTCTAGCACAAATCCTCCACAAATATACAGTAAGAAATGACCTGGAAAAATCACCTCATAGAAGAGTAAAGAAGTGACCAGAGGTGGACCCAGAAGTGCCCAAAGCTATCTGGTTGGAGGCTTTGTTAGTGGCTGGATGTCAGATTTTAATTCGTTGGATAGTGCTTGTCAGAGAAAATTTAAAAATCTCTCCTCTGTTTTCAACATCTGTTTTAGCAATTCCTTGAGAGACAAAACAGCCCTTTCTCTCTCATCCCATCTATTAAAATGTACCTAGGTCCTGAGACAGAAATGAATGACCATGTCAAGACTGAATACTTCTACTCCAGGACTCTGCTAGAAATAAGCCCTAATGCCCTAAAACCAAAATATTACAGTAGAACAATCTTCGACAGTGCAATTGATGGAAAATTAGTTTGGTTTCCTGTTATATCCCATGAAGTCATTTGTTACATCGAAATGCATGAAATATTATAATCAACTCAATTTACTTCTGTATTTAAAGAACAAAATAATTTAAGTCCCTATACCTGATCCTTTCATGGCTGCTAAATATTTTAATTTACGAAAAAAAACTATTTTAAACAGATGTTCTGAACAGTGTTTCCAAACAATACTTATTATACTGAATACTGTATGTGAAGAAATCTGAGCTTGGATTTATTCATAATAGTTAATAGTTATGATAGTTTAACTATCACATAATAATTACATGTTACGTGATGACACATAAACTTTTTAATTATAGAGAATTCTTTAATAATTTAGGCCTGTAATGCTTCTTTTATCAATGCACGCTTTCCTAAAATAAGCAAAGCAATTATAGTAAATGAAATCTCAGTCTGAAGAACTGATTTCCCATCTTTTTAAAAAAATGTTTCTGCATTTAACTGAAATATAACAAAGCAGGAAAAATGAGAACAATAAAAAATACCTGTGTGTCTGCAAGTTGTTGCACGTCTTCCAAAAAATCAATGTTTACTCATATCTCTTTCATTTATCAAAGCTACTACACTTAGAACTAGGTGTAAGAGTAATTGACATATTATATCCAAGTATCATCACTGTTTGCATAAAAAGTCTTTAGTAAGAAAAAAGGATCAAAATCTAAATTGTAATTGACTCTAACATGCATATACCTGAAATGAACATAACGATGTCAATATGTGGACTGAATCTTTCTTGATAATGTTACATAGCTTGTAAAAATGTATTAATTAAAGTATAATTATTTGAGAAAATTATGATTAAAGATGATAAAATTGGTTTAAGTACAAAAGTGTCATTGTCCAAAACTGTGTAAGATCAGAATTCATGAATATTCTAAGTCTTTTTACACAGAGACAGAAGTTTATGTAAATCATCGTTTAAAATCAAACTTGCTGCCATTCGTAACAAAAAACATGCTATTTAGTAAGTCCTATAAAACAGAATAGGAGTAAATGCATTAGTAAAAATTTCAAGAGCACTTATGTTTACTAAAGTGAGAAGAAAAGTCATGTAGTTCTTTAAAAGTTGCTTTTGGACAATGGGGTTTCGCCATATCTAATCCAGCGTTTTCTAAAAACTGTTCAATCAAGACTCACAGGGCTGGAGGGGAATAGAGAAGCCTGCATTTATATCTTCTCACTGCCTTTGTGACTGCAAAATCTGGGAAGGTTTTACTGGAACACACAGACAAGCTAAGCTGTCTTTTTTTTTTTTTTTCGTTATTTGTCAATCTCAGGAGCATGTACAATCTAAATAACTGCCTTCATTTCAAACATAACGAATTATGGATTTCCAAAGGAACTTTATGAAACCAAAAATTTTGAGATTCCTTTATATGCCAGACATTGCGTTCAGTTCTTTATGGGCTACATTTCATGTGATTTTGTCAAGGGTTCTCTAAGTCACTGTTGTTTTTTTGCCGTTTTACACATGAAGAAACTGAGATTCAAATAGGGGTAGTAACTTGCCAATTACTAGAGAGCAGTTGAAAGACACAACTTGCAGACCAAGCCTTGATTCACTACAACCATCTTATCTATTATCCTCCTTTATTTTCTCCATTTCTCACCAAAATCTCCTGTCCTGTCCTCATCAAAAGAGCATATCTTATTAATCAAAATTTTAGACCTATAAGAAAGCTCATATATATGTCTTAGAAAGGAAATACAAATCTAGTAACAAGAGTTCTAGTTCTTACATGTAAGATGTCCAAGAATGAATTTCTGTCTGGCTGGGTTAAGGACCAGTACCTCCCAGCTTCATGTCTGTATCAGCCTGCTATATTGCTGAGTCTGAATTATAAAGAAGTTATTCAGGGCTTTGGTGTCTTTTCCACCCCAAGTCTACCTCTTCGCTCTAAAATACTTTTTATGTCATCTGTTCACCTGTGTTACAATGGCATCCTTGGACATCTTCGCATTGCCCTGAATCATTCTAGATGCTGTGACTAAAATGTCTTGTGTTTACTGCTCCACATTTTGTGATCTAGATTCTGTGAGGGAACACGTGACTCTTTGCAAGCTTCTCCTGGACTTCTGAGGGAGGATGGAGCTGGAGACCTAGAAATCGTATGGAAGGAACCACCTTGAACTTGCTGATTTGGAAATAATTCCTTAGCTTCCTATTTCTAAGACATCATTTGTGCTCCCTGGTATGTTTATGTTTCCTATTTGAGGAACTCTTAATTCTCAGTTGAGGTGAAGAATAAAAATAACTAGAGTTTACTAAATTATCAAATGTCTGTGTTCTAACCTAAACTACACCCCTCGGTTCTCCCACAGCATTCTTCTGAGGCAGGGATGAAGGAATGCGCTTTTCCACGGTTCCCTGATTTATGTCCTCCTGACACCCACTGTTTAAATAATTAAAACTACACCAGATGTCCTTTTAATTACTCACAGAACCATTATCTGGCAAATACTAGCATAATTTTTAAACTGATTTATATTAGGAGAAGTTGACAACTGTGTTCGTGTGGGCTGATTTCAAACAACAAATTATTTGAATTGCAGGCGTTGAGTATTTTTTATTCATCTTATCATACAGGTTATAATAGAAACCATTGAAATAATCTTTGTTTTTAACCTTAGAAGTTGTTTTTTGTTATGATCTATCTTTTTACTTGCTAATATCTGTAACCTGTTAATACTTTAAATAAAACACCATGCCTTTTATAAGACCTTAACTGTAATATAATTACTTTTATTCACATTTCATTCTTTACAACTCAAGGAATCACTGTTAACTTTTCCAATGTACAATAGCCCTATTATATAATCCTATTGCTTAAAATATCTATAACCAATACAAATCCACATGAAGTATAAGGAACATCAAAGTTAAGAACACATTTGTAGGGCCGGTGAGATGGCTCAGCGGCGTAAGCGCCTGCCTTGCAAGCGCGAGGGCCCGAGTTCGACTTCCGGAACCCACATACGAAAAAGGGGCCGGTGATATCGCTCAGCGGCACGGGTGCCGGTTGGCGCGTGAGGTCCTGAGGTCGTCCCCCTGGTACCCACAAAAAAAAAAAAAAAAAAAAAAAAAGAACACATTTGTAAGTCTGATAATTGAAGGAGAAAATAGATCATTTTAGTTTTACTACAAATATTAATAAAGCACATTTGTGTATCACTAATAGGCTTTTTCAAGCAACTAGATTATAGCCTGTGCCTATCATTACTGAAACCAAGTTCAGTAGTCCAATTTCCGTAAGGAGAGATTCATCCTTTGCTCAGGAGTCGTCTTGTAAATTTATACAATTGGTCTTAACAAGGACAAAGAAATGTGAATGGGAGGAAGAGCAGAATAATCTACCAATCTTTACAAATTAAAAAGATTATTACTTAACAATGCCATCTGCTATTGAATTGACAACCTATATTGTATGTTCAGACATCAGTAGCTCTGTAATAGCATATTAGGGAACGAGATAAAGAAAACCACGTTAGATACAAAGACATTGAGATGCTTTTGTGAACTCTCAGGGAAATTTGCAAGACTGCCAGTCAACAGGAATGGTACGCTTGATAAAAGGTAGCTGACTTGTTCCTCAAGATTACTAAACATCTTTTAGTATTTACAAAAGCTTTTCAAACAAGGGTATCTCATTTTCTGAACGGTTGCCATGGTTTTATTTTGTTTTGTCTTTTCTGGGCACATGGATTAAATTATCTGAAAGAAAAGGAAATGAAGATGGTAACAATCCAACAATTCCTCTTCAGCGAAGAACATTTAAAATTCAGCAGCCGTCGAAGTTTAATTTCTTCCTCATTAGAACTGAGAGAGCAGAGAGATGGGGAGGGGGGCGCTGATGTAAGAACATTGCAGCTCATTCTTAAACATCGTGGTATTTTTCTTGAAACAGAAGGTAGTAATCAATGAGAAGTTATTCAATGTGGTTCAGCTCATATAATACTTTCCTGGTGTTAGTCTAACCACTATTGCTTTGCACCTTTTTTTTTTAACCTTAGTAGACTCTTTAAGGTCACATCTGTTAGGGCACATAATGGTTTTTAATCACACTTTTCTAAATCACTAGAACACAAGTATGCGAGGGGAGCAGCACTTAAACCGAAGCCTGATCCCTGTTGTAGGATATTTGGGTGGTGATTTTCTGGAGGATTGAATGCAAAATGGCAGAGACCTCTGCTGAACCCAAGCCAGTTGATATACAGCTGAACAATCAAATGCAGGCAGACCCCCACTCAGAAAAAGTCTCCTTTCCCAGAGGAGGATCATGGAGAACACAGTTTCAATTTTAGGGAAGCGATGGAAGTAAGAATAATATATTATCTTTACAGACGCTTGTCTTTGACTCCAAACACCTCTAATGCACCTTAAATCCACATCGGATCAGTTTCAACCAAATTATAATAAGTATTCACAGTTCAGTGCTTTTTCCCTCAATATTTGAACTAGGTGCTAAAAAGAAATTTTCTTCTTTTTCAACTTACATTTAACCACAATCATTGATGATGTGTTACTGATTTCTGCTATGTAGCTTGGAACAAAATCATACCCTATAGTCCACATCTAAGTATCCTCTATTTACTTTCAGTAGCTACCTTTATTCTAGGGACATAAAAATAGAACATTCTACTGACATTTATTTAGAAATATAATTTATTTCATAAATAACACTATTCTAGGCAGTGAAGAAATAACAGTTAGGACCTTCAATAAGGACCTTACGATTATGGCAATTCTAGTTTCTATACAATCTATCAGACCAAAAAATAAAAACAATTTAATTTCCAGTGGTGGTAAATGTGATAAGGCATACATAACAGAGTGATGTAAAAGGGAATGGCTTCAGAATACTGCTTATATGTATCTTTAGGGAAGATTTTTTGAAGACATGACATTTGCATTGAGAGCCACATGACCCTAAACAATCAACTTTGAGAAGATTTGAGGATGAAATAAGAACAAAATTTTAGTGTGCAAAAAGTATGAATAAAGAGATGATGTAAAAATATTTGTGGATGAACCATAGTGCATGAGGGGAAGGGCGTTAACAAGTGAACACTGGTTGGCATTGCATCTTGGAAGGCACGGTGACTTTCACATAAATTATCAATATGTTTGAACAAGAATCTGCTAACCAACTTGTTTGATTTTAACACTTTTTGCTTTAAACACAAACTGAGGTACCTATAGGCAAATCTATTCTTGGGTGCTAGTATATTACCTACCTAAAGAACGTACGTCATGTTATCTCAAAGAAGCATGAAAATTTTCTTCTGTTTATAAAACATATCACTCAGCTGCCATCGGGAATTGTTATACCACCTGTTCATTAATTTGACTAGACTTAAATAGTATCAATGGTGTTTTAGCACTAAGAATAAATGAAAAAAAAATAGATTCTGTCCTTAAAGTTTATAATCAACATGTTATTTTCACCACACAAAGCTATTGAGGTCAATAAAATATAAAACTTTATTTTATCTCTATTTTCCTATATTTAAAGTTTAGTTCTTTGATTTACTGACCGAGTAAGTGACCACAATGACAGTATATAACATTTGAAGCTCTAAAATAAAAGCACCAGCTTCATACGTATTTGTTTATAGAAACTGCCCAAATAATATTAATAAGTTAACCTGGCCATGAAGAGGAAAAAAACTCTATTGTAGTCTGCATTATATGCAAAAATATGACTTTTATGAAACACATTATGTATATTACATATGGTAGTACATAATAACACAAAATGTATAAAATCCTAATTTCAAAATTTGAAAATTTGCCCCATAATTGCTCATAATTTAATGTGTTGATAATTTATCGATGCCCTCTTACCTGAAAGTACTGTTCTGGGAAAAAGTGATTCTTAAAGAAAAGACACTGTGGTCCTGAGAAAGTTTGCAAGGAGGACATGTTGGCCCTTTGAGATGCTCTTATTGAGATCTGGGCTTGACCAAGGGGCAGAAACTTCTCACAGCTTTCATGGCAGGAGATGAGAAGAAAACAGGAAGGGCTGTCACTGGAGGTGGCGAATTAAGCCTTAGACAAGAGAACCTGGAGTCACACAGGCAGACTGGGAAAGGGTGGGAATATTGTAGTAGAAGGAAAACCAGACAGAAAAGACATCAGAAATAAATCGTAGAAGTAAGATAGTAGGACATTTTAGGAAAAAAAATCCAGATATAATATAAATATGAATATATATGAACATATTATGGATATATTATATAATATGAATTATTTTCATTTACTCACTGAAGAACCTAATAGAACAACTTACTAAGGTGTTCTTTATCCCAATGAGCATATTCACTTTGAATCATTCTTCAGGGGAATATAGTTTTCCATGTGGATAAGCTTTTTCCACAGTGCCAGGACAGATGAATACAGAAATATTTTATTTCCATAATTCTTTCACTGTTAATTTACATTGGCAGTTGATATTAAGTAGGATAAAGAAAAGGAAGTACAAATATATCCATTTCCTGATCCTAGTTGATAGTTTGATGTAGCAGGAGTTTTGATCATTAGTTTAAATCCTATTACAAAGTAAGATGATGGACAGTCCAAATATTAGAAGACTAAACGTACTAAACAATTCTGCAAAAAAGGAATTTAAAAAATACAAATTTTCTACAGTAGTTTAATTTCCAAGGAACATTAATTAACCTAGCCAAAAAGTGCAATAACCTGTTAATTGCTAATAATTCATTCGTAAAGGCTTAACTTCTTTTAGTAATTTTGTGAATGTTAGTAAAGACTCATTCCCCATTTTAAAACTTCTGTCTTAGAGACAAACTCTTGCTAATCTAAAATATGGAAAATGTTTCTTATTGTTTTCTGTAAGACCCCTGTGAAATTCCTTGCTTTTGTGGGCATCTTATGCAGCTAGTGCATGATATGGCTTTAATTGCTGATCCACCTCTATGTGGACAACTTCTCAATCCTTTCTTTAATTTTGGAGTTGAAAATCACTAATAAAAAGAACAGGGAACCAAAATTCCATCATTTAGTGCTTCTGTTTCTTAAAGGATATACTATGTACTTCATTCAACTCTGTGAACTTGTTCGACCACATTCAAACTTATCATGAATTTCATCCACTACATAAAAATGTCCACAAGCATCTTACCAATCAAAACCTAAAAAAAAAAAAAAAAAAATGGAAAGAGAGTTCATTCATTTTAAAACACAGTTTTGAGGGAGAATGGAACCATACTATAGGTATGAAGGAAGCAGAAAGGTCGGACACCAGTGCTTCTTAAATAGGAAATCAAAGGTAGATCAGGTTGATTGGGGTTGCTTAGAATGAAGCAGTTATGCTAGAAGCTGCCCTGATGGCTAGATTTACTGCCAAAATCCTATAGGTGCATTTTCCACTGATATCCATTAAATAACCTGTAATTTTTTTCTGTTAAAATATCTATTGTAACGGGGAAAATTGAGGAAGACACATTAAAAAGAGGCAGCAGCACATGTGGTATTATTTTTACAACTATTCGGTGTGTTGATATAAAGTAATACATTTGAGTCAAATATCATCTGTGTGAGTAGTTAAAGTGAAAACCGATCTGACTTTGCGCTGTGGCCCAACTGGCCATCCAATTAGCAAAATGATTAGCCAGGCTAATATCAACAGACTCATTCTTGTGTCAACATGACAGTTATATTGCTACCCAGATTTCAGCCTTCCCTAGGGCCTGACCGTGAGCCTCACACTCTTTGGGAGATATATGTGTATGTCCTTAACAAAGCACTGTTCATTATATTTCTACCAGAGGCATCCGTATTTTTTCTAGGACACAAAATCACCTCAACAGGTTTCCAAAATTTGGATGATTTTCTTTTTAAAAAGCCCTATACCTAATTCAGCCCACTTCCTGATTATTTCTGAAAAATACTTACAATAGAAAAAGTTGGTTGTATAGCAAATGATATCGAACATGAAGTATATATTTTGCCTGTAATTACAATGAATAAAAATAGTTTAAATGGATAAGCCATTTAATAGTGTTAGTTGAAAATCACCCTATTTTAAAATTTGTAGATCTTCTAAATGTACTTCTGAAATAAAACTCTTGTAAGTAATTTCCCTCTTAACACAGCTGCTGGATGTGAATTCCGCCGCAGAGTATCCTCGCAGCATTCTGTACATTTTCCAGACAACTTGCTGATGGGGCCTGAGAACACAATATTGCATAACACACACTTTCATTTTGATCTTTTAACTTTACAAAAGAAAAAAAAAACAGATGATCCATAAATCTTATCAATATTATTGCATTCTTAACCTTGGTATCTGGATAAGCTCAAGGAGTCACGTAAGGCTCCTTAAAACTGTATTTGTGATTTTGAGTGTGTGTATATTTGGGAGGGGCTTGGTTTATTATGCTATAATATTCACCAATATTCACCAATCTGAGGCTCACACAAGCTCTATAACCCTGTGTTGAGGAGTTTATTTTTTTTTTTAAAGTCAAATCACAGAAGAGAGAAATGAATACTTTCCATTTAACCCTAGAGATGATACTTTCCATTCTTCCACACACTGGCCCCAAACCAGGAAGCTGGTTTGTGGGATGCACCAATAGACCCTCTCGCAGGTTCCTGATGCGTTTAGTCAGTAAAGACCACAAAGTATTAGCGACAGAGAGAGGAAAGTCCGTCCTAGTGTCTATCCCCTGGTCACCTCTACTTTAGGTTAGCACATGCATGTTGAGACCTTCCCAGATATCGGCCTTCTCTCTCTCTTTCTTTTTCAACCCTCAGTTCTAGGGATGGTAACAAAAACCATAGTTCTACTATTCCTGGGGTACTACATGATCCTTTCCAGCTTCCTTGCACACTGCCCACGTTGTGGTATGTAGTCGCAGTGACTGTGACTAAACCCTTCTTTTCCATGATCTCCAGGGGCAGGTAGACGAACTAATTTTAAGCTCTCCTTCTCTGACTTTGGTGAAATGGATAAGGTAGGTAAGATGAAAAGTAGTGTGACAGGCATGACAGGGTTACAATTTTACAGTAATACAAATGATTAGAACCTGAGGGAACCATGAAAGGAGACTGAAATGGGTAAAACTCATTGTCAATTTAGAAGAGGAGAAAAATAAAGGTCAATTTCCTCATGGCATAGAAGGTTATAAATGGCATGAATTAAATGATATTAATAAAGCAAAATGATTATTAAACCCAAATTAGCAATAAAAAATTGCACATCCCAAAATACAATGTTGTCTTCACATAGTTTTATAGTTATTAAGTCATTGAGTAATAATTATGAGAGTTTACACGTTTATTCCAATAAAGGCAGGACAGTTCAGCGCTCACCAACTTTACCAGTTGTGAAGCAAAATAACTCAAAATGTTCTCTAATTTGATGCACTGAGGGTTACACAAAGTCATGTTTATATTGTCTGTAGCTATTATACAGGTCTGTTTCCAAGAATATCTTCAGTGTGTCTATATGGGAGAACATTAAAAAAAAAAACTGGAAAGGAGAAAAAAAATCTCCTATAAAAATACAATACAAGATAAGCACTGTGGTTTTCTTTCTGATTTATAGTTATCCACACATACACATCTATATTGAACTTTACACAAATGTATAGATATATGAAAGCTTAATATAGAAAATAAATAAATTTTATTCAACTGACAAAAATTAACTTATAAATCTAACTTCTGTAAAACTTTTGTAAATATATGCTGCTGTGTTTTATATTTAGTGCAGGTTTTATAAAGTGTATAGTATTCACTGAAGTATTTTATTATAAAACTTGCTCTTTTTTTTTTTTTGTGGGTACCGGGGGTCAACCTCAGGACCTCGCGCTCCAGCAGGTGCCTGTGCCACTGAGCAATATCACTGGCCCTTTTTTCATATGTGGGTTCCAGGAGTCGAACTCGGGCCCTCGCGCTTGACAGGCAGGCGCTTATGCTGCTGAGCCAGCTCACCGGCCCCACTCTATTTTATTTTTAAAGACTTGTTTAATTAGGAATCTTCACTGGGCTTTTTTTGCAGCACTGTTACTGTGGATTTCAAACTTCGGAGCTACGTGCTGATAATTGACAATGCGCCAACATGTTTATTCTTTCAGTGGTCCTTTACTGGCCTTAATGAATTAAATAGATATTTAAAATAAATATTTATGCAAAATTATTTTTAAAATGTCTCCAAAGAGATATGTTAACCAATTGCATTGAAAAATTGACTTCATTCAGTGAGAATTTATCACGGATCACTAGAGCTTGTTTTGGATATGACTATAAAAGTTTCCAGTTTTTCTTCTTAAAACTTCTTAAGGTTGGGATTATATTCAACCACTTTAGTATTTCGTAACTTCTCTATCAACTAGCTTTTATTTGTAGATTTTTTTTTTATTTCTTTGCTTTGCACCTACCATTTATTTTACTTAATGGACACTCACATATGTTACTCTAGAGTTTTCTTGTCCTTTGAGCAAAAACAATAGTTATTTTAATGTTTCGTGTAAAACTATTGAGAATGCAGCATTACAGCATTTCCGCCTAGGTCAAAACTTGTTTTGTTCTTATTCCTTAATATATTAACACTTTTTAAACAATAGAAAGGGTAAGTGATGTCTGTGTTGATCAAAACCATTAATTTTGCTCAAATCATATTATACACTATTTATTTTCCAGCTAATTTTCTTTTACAATGATCTTTGTGAAAATGCATGCACTCATATCAAGTTAGATATCCTACTAGATGCATTTAAGTCTTTTTAATATCTTTTAAAGTCGTTTTCCTTTGGGCTACTTCGACAGAGATGATGCCATGTGTCTCCGTTTGCTAAATCTGTGATCTCGAGTACTCCTAGAAATAGCCCATAATTCATAGCCTGGGTCTGATTTAGAAAGCAGAATAATATATTTGATTGTTAGGTAGCAAAAATCTATATTGTTTAAAATGCCTGTAATCTGAGCCCACCCCCCCCCCACCCAGTGACATTGACTGAAATTTCTTCATAAAGACAATTAGGCTATTGCTTCTAGTTCAAATGCATACCCATTCATTTCCTCTAATTTTATACAATGTAAATAAATACTCTGTAATGTTCAGAGGCTACTGGAAACTCTGAATGCCTATCATGTGTTCTAAATAAGGATCTCTTGAATAAAGAATTACCTTTGAGCTAAGAAAAGTAATAGTTGCTAAGCAGAAAGGTCAACGAGAGCAAGTGGGCTTTTTCCTGTATTTGTCTGTGAGAATAAACATATGGAGGAAAATATTCTCCTATAAAAGAATTCAAACAAAGCCAAAGTCTTCAGAAAATAGATTGCCATAGAAAGTTTATTTAAACTTAAGACTCCCGTGTGGAATTAGCCAAGTTACACTGCATTGAATTGAATGAATAATTCCTTTCCAATATGGTCCACTTTCCTTTAATTTCTGTAAGTGATGTTTGGAATATTTGTGCCCAGTAGAAAATGAGACATTTCTACATCAGCAAATTGAATACAAGAAATAAGACCCTGAAAAATGGACTTACGATTGTAGCACTGGTTAGACTTGTAGTATCAGAACAGTTCTGAAGTGATGAATAACATCAGAGGTTATATTGTACAAATCAAAACCAAAAAAAAAAAAAAACCTTAGATTTCAAATTTCAAAATATTAGAAGCATATCAAAGTTCTACATTTCAAAGTTTTATTCTAAATCATTTTATAAAATTTTATAGTGTTTCATGGTATATGGAAAGTGCCATGGAATAGCTACATTATTAGGTTAGAAGTACCTACATTTAAAACTCAAGTTGATTATAACTATTATCTCTCATAAAACTATGTACTTTTCTTCTGTTGATCAATGCGTAATAATTCTTTGCTTCTTTGCTTCTGACGTGAAATAGCCCTTTGTGAGTTCTGACCATCCTTAACAAGGCCATGTAGCTAATCAAAAAATCTTGATTAATATCTTCTCAGTTTGCCTATGACAAATTAATCTTAATTTAGAAATATTAAAAACCTCTTCCAAGACTAAAAATGAAAACTGAAAAGTAACATTTTATTAAAATCTGGACTGATTTTCATTTGTCACTAAAGAATTTGATTTTTTGTTTATTTTTTTCCAGTGCAGGGAATTGAGTAGAGGGCCTCTTTAGTTACTTTTCTCATTGCTGAGACAAAATACCCAGCACCCAAAGTTAGAGGAGGAAAGGTGTACTTTAGCTCACAGTTTGTAGAGGTTTCAGACCATAATTGCCTGCTTCAAGGCAAGGTTATACGGCAGAGGGGCATCACAGGGGAGAAACCGTTCATGGTGGGCAGAAGGCAGCAAAGCAAAGAAGTAGCAAGCAGCAAGCCACAGAGCAGCCCTTTTTCTATCCCTTGTATCATATCCAGGCTATCTGCCTTTAAAGCAGGTAGCACTCATACCCAGGGAGAGCCCTCCAATCATCCACTTCTAGAACTATGCCAAACCAATCAGTGCAATAATTTAGTAATCACACACATGTGATTCCTGCATCACGCACTTAATCACAGCATCACACACGCTAGGTCCACCCATCTCTAAAATGCCCCCACCTATTACTGCATGAGGTTTTGGGGGGACATCTAGACACTCGCCATAGCACACATTAAGTGTGTGCTCTACCAATGAGCTACACTCCAGGCCTAAGAGTTTTTTTTTTTTTTTTAATGATAATATGCCAACACTACCCTTAATGAAAAATATGAACAAGGAAGACAAACCACTTTCTCCTCTTCTGTTTCTACTTCATGCTTCTTTACTTAAAGACCAAAATCTGGGCTACTTAGAAATAATTCACTTGGGTGATCACCAGAGATCAAATGAGAGCAGAGAAACTGATAAGAACATATGTAGGGGGTCCAGTTGCCAATACTAATGACATAGAAATAAATTCTGATGTTCTATTGCACCATAGGGTAAATATAGATAACGATAATAATACAGAGGAGGGCTTTAGACATTTTTCACCATATAGAAAAGTGTTTGAGGAAATAAAAATGAAAGCGTATTATTTAAAAGCAATCTTTTCAATACTATCAGAAACACAATCCTTTCATTTATTTCTAGTAACATTTCTTCAAAAAGAAAAAAAAAGATAAAAAGGAGAATGGGGCTATCCTATCAGATATTAAAACATTATTAAGGGCCAGTGACATAGCTTGGCGGCATAAGTGCCTGCCTGGCAAGCGCGAGGTCCTGAGTTTGGTTTCCGGTACCCAGACACAGGAAAAAAAACAAAACCCTCCCTACCTAGTCTTTCCTTTTGCCCTTTTCTCCAATCCCCTTCCCATATCTACAGATTCTGCCTCGCTGTTTCTTAATATGGCTCTTTCATTTTGCTTTTTAAAATTTTTATATTTTGGGTTTTTCATATTAGAAAAATCACGTGCTATTAGGTTTTCAGTTTTAAAAGTAAAATCATTTGAAAGAACATTTGTCACGGTTGTGTCATTGAAAAGATTTCTGTCCCACATATTAGGGTATATATAAATCTAATTGCAGATTATTTATCTTTCCCCACCTTCTGTGGTTTGGCGATTGATATAAAACCAAGCAGTGTTGGTTACCATATATCCTGTCTTGGTTTTGTTCATGATTTGGATACCACAGAAATTTCCATTAACCTGAAATATTTAAGGTTTACTAATTTTTCAGGTTGAGAATCAGAGCTTTCGATAAATGTATCATTTCCCGATTTGATAGTTAGATCACAGATTAATCTCTGAGAGAAAATAAAACCTTGATGTAATCCTGGCAACATAGATACGGTGCAAGAGTATTTGCCATTTGTCTGAACAAGACAGGATCTGTCTAGAGTTGGCTTGGGCTACGGTAGTCAGTCTTTTCTAAATGCTATTTCTGTCCTAGAGCATGGACCATGCAGAACTCCAAGGATTGAAACAGAGAAGAGGTTTAACATAAGGCAGATGCTTTTGATGATTACAAAATAGGCTTGGGTGCTCCAGAATATTGCACACTTCACTATCAGTGATCTACATGGTAATTGAATACGTTTCAAAAGGTATTTATAGTTAGTTTTGACAAAATACACTGTTGTATGAACTTTTGCCCAGAACCAGAAACCAAATAGGATGTAAGCCTTCATTTGGGGAGTTCATTTACGTGTTTCTGAATTTGAACATTCCCCTGTGCTAATGGAACATTAAGAACTGTGGTTAACTCAGGACGATGAAAATTTGGAGGGCCTACCGCTTGAATAAAAAGATTTTCTTATGTTTTCATACAGTTGCTTAATGAGCTGTATCCCCTGAGGTCATGCTGGAGACCCACGACAGTTAAATCTGAATAGCCAATTGAATCCTGTCTTTTTATCAAGAGCATCATACTTCAAAGCTCTGTCTGCTCCCTTCACTCTCCTGCATACCCCTAACTTATTAGGCTCTATGTTTGGCTCTATGTTTAAAAACCAGAAATGGAAAGTTGCATCAGTTTTTCTTAATAAAATCTTCACAAATTTGATGTTTAACATATAGAAGTGAGTTTTCCATTAAGCCCTTTTTTCCATTTAAGAAAGGCAGAGAAATTGTACAAAAGTCCATAATTAAAAACAAAGATTCTCTAGTTTCTCCACTTGCTTACATATATGTTATACTTCTTGATTATTACATTTTAAACTTTTTCTTGATTAATCAAACTTGGTATACTATGTTATAACTAGGAGTCACGGTGTCTAGTTTAAGTGGGGATTTTATTGCCTAAGAGTAGAAATGGTAGGGACATTATATATGATGCTTGGTGCTGCTCGTGTATATAATTAGGCCAATTCTTGACACAGAAAGTGAAACATTACATATTTAGTATTTTTCCCTGTTATTGTGTTTTTCCTCATGTACATAGGCAGATATTAAGGGAGGGTATCTACGATTTAGTACAAAGCCCTGGATTTGGGTGCGGGAATAATTTTACATCACTGCTAGTTACCACTTCTTATTTACATGCCTAAGTTTAAATTCTTTTCATATTATTTCACTTAATCATGAACAAATATCATCTATGCTTTTCAGAATTCCATTTCATATGGGAGAATGTGGAGTTTCATGAAGCCATGCAGTTCACTGCAGACTCCAGGTACAGGGACAGGCCAGGCTAGGTGTGTTTTTATGTGGTGTTTGCCACCACACAGCAAGCAGAAATTGTTCAAACTTCTCATTTCCTTCTAGGTCTGGCTTGGATCGTCCCGACTACATGGACAGCTGTAGCTTTCTAACTTGCCTTTCCCACCGGCATCATGCTGCTTCTTCTTTAAAATGATTTAAGGTAGACATTGAAGTAATTAAAAAGATGCAGGAAATGCCTCGCTAACTTCCCACCGAATCTCCATAACATGGGAATTCACCAGCTTCCCAGCAACCTTCCCATTTCATTTTCTGCCAACTACTCCTTCTAATTTTATCCTCCAGGCAGACTTTTTACCTTCTATACATAGTGTACAGTTTCTCACATTCATGCTTTCTATTTCCTGCACTTTTCAGCCTTCTCTCATTAGTAGGATTCTAACATTCTCTACTTACATCCTTGACTTTATCCACTAGTGTAACTGTCGTAGTAAGTTTTATAAAGTCACTCCCATTTCATCGTTTTCTAATCCCCTGAGAATATTACAAGAGAACTTCATGCCACTCCACTGCCAATGCTAAGTGAAAGAAAAATACATACGGGACAGTCTAATTTGAACAGTCGAATCAGAAAAGCACCTCCGTGTTGGCATCTGATAAAGTGGAGTCAGTAGAATAAAACTGATTCTGAACTCTTCACATCTGGGCAGGAGATACTTTCAAGATTTCAACAGAGCAAATGGTAGTTCTCTTTGCTTATGCTCACAAAGTGGCATGGATAGCATTGTCTGATTAGAACATAGTCTCAGTGTGGTGAGTTTGGGGAGATTCACTTTACCTTCAAAGAAGAACACTGACAAAAGAATTAACTCATGTAACAATTGTAAACGGATGAAAGATGGAAGAGTCCACTGGTGGGCTATGCTATTCATGAACAGAAAATGTTCACAGCCAAAAGAGTAGGTTGCGTAAGAGAAAGAGGTGGATATGATTCCAACTGATTGGATAGAGACTAATTTAGTATAGTGAAGAGATACATGCATTCTACTAAGAAGTGCTGTCTTCTCTTCAAAGTGAAAGTGAATGTTTGAATTAGACTTGAAATAAATTTTTTAAAGAAAGCAATTGCTTGGCTATGTGGGAGAAATAAAAGAATCAGTATATCAGCAGGAATCCAAACGTGTTAAAGTGAGTATAAGATTTAAAAATGCATTTAATCTGCATGTCATTTTAGGGAAACTCTTGATTCTAAACAACTTAGTTTTAATGTCTATTTAGCTCTCGTTTAATTTATTATCTCAACTTTAAGAAATTTAGATTATCATTGATTTCAGAAGAACTGACAAAAATCCATTTTTAAGATCGGTGAATTTTGATTTAAATGGGACGCAAAAAATATTCACACTTTTTTAGCTGAGACATAAGCAATATGACAAGCCATTGTTTCAGGAAAATCAAAGTGTTTTTTCCATAGGTAGATATTTGATTTCTAAAACATTTGTAGTGAGACATGGGGCAATTTCTGATACACTCCATAATTGGTGCACAAATGTTATTTTCCAAGAATGTTTGTGATTATAAATGCAACTGAGCTCTGGACCAAAATTATGCCATTTGCCAAGTTAAACTGAGAGGTTTCAATTTCTCTTTTTATGTATAAATTGGAAAATTTAAATTCTATTCCCCTCTTGACTCAACAATAAGCTATGAAGCACAAATATATACTCTAACGCTGATTAGGTTGATTTGTGTTATATCATAATGTTTACAAATGTAAATGAGAACACCTGAATTCAGGTGTTCCTGAATGTATGCTGAACAATGTACGCTAAATATTCAGTACTTACAATGGCAGAGATATTAGAAATATCTAATATCTGAGAAATATCTAAGAAATATCTAAGTATCTTAGGCACATGCCTGCTGTCTTAGCTACGAGGGAAGCTGAGCTGGGGGTATTTCTTAAGCCTAAGAGTTCAAGATGAATCTGGGTAATATTAGTGAAACTGTCTCAAAAATTACATATGTAAAGTAAGCTAAAATGGATAATTTAGAAATATTTGGATATATATATACATATATATTGAGTTGTACACATGCAAATTTAATAGACTTCATTAAACAGTAAGTGGACATGTTAAACATTTATTGAACATAATTGAAAACAGTTTGTATTACTTTAGTAAGAGCCACTGAGTTTTTTAAAGTAACTACTTGAGTATTATATTTAATGATCCCAAACGTACACTTCACTATTAACATCTTACAGCTACGTTCAAGTTCTTTAACAAATCTGCAGAACACAATACTATTTTTTCAGTACTACTTCATTTAATGTAAATGTCAGATTAATTTTACCCTTCAGTATCTTCATAAATTTTTTTCTAAAAATGTCCTTATACTTTAAGAAATCTTTCCCACCTCAAATATTTTGAAAATAAATTTTGCATGGAAATAGAAGATGGTGGGTGAATTTATATTTTGTGCTCTTTAATCTCCAAAATTATTTTTTCCTTTTCAGAAATCCAAATAGCCTTGTTTCCTCTTGTTATAAAATGATATTTGACCCACAATTTACATCCCATTTTATACACAATATCTCATTAATCTTTATTTGAAAATGTTGATTACAATTATGACTTAAACTGCAAGAATTCACTAAACTGTTCTGCTTAGGATACCAAGGTGGAAGTGAAAGGCATCTAATGAGCATAGGCTACAGAGGACATTGTCCAAATTTCTATGGTGCAAATCCAACATGGCTAATTAGAGAAGGTGGTGATTTAGAGATACTCAGAGAAGAGTCACTAAAAAACATAGGCACTCTGAAATGGGGGAGGCAATCGCACACAGAAACAGACTCAGTCTGAAAGGTGACCCATCCTGGTCAAACCAAATATCTGTGTCCTTGAAAAGCAGAAGCAACACCTCTGCTGGTCCACACCTCACCTCCACCCCTACCCCTCCAGAGACAAAAGGCTGTAGTTAACCATGCCCAAAGCACAGCTAGCAGCAAGGTGGGCTCACAGATACTGACACCCACACATTCCCAGGAAGCAGATAAAAATCCTGCAGGCAGGAAAGAATTTGGTGTGGTTGCCTGCAAGTGGACTCCGATTAAGGCAGGGAGGGAGTTGTGTGGACACTCTGGCTATGTGGCACAGCAGTAACACTGGATCATTTGCGTGTTGTCTTGCTGGAGTGACTATTCTGCGTTCTCTCTGATTTTTCTTTCTTCCTTTGCGATTTTTTTTCCCTCATTTCTTTTCTTCAATTCTTGCTCTTGTATCAGAACTATTTTTCTTTCTTATGTTTTTCTCCTTTGTAATTTCTTTTTCTTTTCAGATTTGTCCCCTTTATTAGGCTCTTCTGTGTTCTTTCCACACTTTTCTCTTTCTAACCTTTCTTCCCTACAATATTCTCTTCCCTCTTGGTTACATTACCTACCCCCCCTTTTTTCCCTCTCTTCTTTTCTACCTTTCATGTGATTTCTATACAGCAGGTACCTGTATTTGTAGAAATGAGAATAAGAGCAGTTCAGTGCTTGAAACTGAATGGTACAAATCATGCCAGGGTAACATCAAACAGAGGTATGCTTCGAGAATTCAAAGAAAATTAATCAAAAATATATCAACAGGTTCTGACAACCTCACACCTTTCCTCATTTCCTAACCACACCCCCCTCCTTCTGTATCCTTCTTATTCCCACAAATAGTGTCTTCAATCCCCTTAGCACTAACTTTTTAATTTAACTATAAAAGACTTCCAACAGGGTCTGATTCCCTTTTTTTTTTGCTTATTAGTATTTCCCTTATCTACCCCTTCTCTTACTGACGTACCCTTTCTTTTTCCTGTTCTCCTCCTCTTTCCTTCCCTTCTTTATTCACATTGCAAACTAATTGCTAATAACAGTATATACTATAAGGGGAACTGATAAAGTATAGAAGTGTAAAAACAAGATTTAATGCATAAGATTGTTGTATGGTAGAATACATTGGTGCTGTTATAACCAGTAAAAATTTTCTCCTTACAACACGGTGATGACAGCATCCATTCAGTTAAATTGAGTAGGTTGAAGGGGTGAACAATATCATTGGACAAATAAAGCTAAGAACACATCACTTGAAAATGGAAACTAAGTAAAGAAATTCTCATATCAACAACAAACTCTCTTCACTCTACTTTATCTCAACCCTCATCACCAAAAAAATAAAATAGGCATATGAAAAATAAGGCAACAAATTATCCCAATATCTCCCAGCTCTACCAAGGGGCACTGATAGATGGGAAAGCAAACACCATATAGCTGAGCTGTACAGAATGAATAAAGAAGAAGAAAAAAAATTCAAGAAGTTCAAAGAAGACATAACCCAAAAGACAATGAAACTAACATTCAAAATGACCAATGTGAATATGGGAGAAACAAATAAGAAATCGAAAGAGCTGAACAAAAGGGTCTACAAATGACAAATTTACTAAGGTTATAGACTCCACAAAAAGGTGCTTATCATAAATTCTTAAGATAAACAGTTGTATAAAATTCGTGAATACCAGAAATGACTAATGTGAAGATAGTGTTTCAGAAATGAAGTACAAAATGGAAAATGGTGATGATTTACTCAGAGAAGTCTTAAAAACCATAAGAGAACAAGAAAAATTTACCAGTCATTACATGATATTAAGAAGACTAACCTAAGTCTAATTGGACTAAGAAATTAGGAGGCAGCGCACATGGAATAAAAATTTACTTACAGAAATTATATCAGAAAACACACCAAATATGAGGAAAGAACTCAGCATACAGGTAAGCGAGAAAACCAAATAACTAAAACAAAAAAAAAGAATGTGTCATAGGCAAAATCCTAAATATGCAGCAAAATCACAGAATCTTAAAAGGTGTCAAGGAAAGGAAAAACAATTACACATAAATTTAACCCATTAGGATTATAGCAAACTTCTCAACACAAACTTTAAAGGCCAGGAGAGCTTGGAGTAAAGTATTTCAAGCACTGAAAGTAAATAAATTTCAACAAGAATAATACTGTATATTCTGCAAATCAATCTTTCAAAATTGTTGGAGAAATAAGGACATTCCATGACAAAGAACACCTTAAGATATACATGAACACTACAACAGCACAGCAAAACAACATTCAAGAATAACCTAGAGATAGACACAATAAAGACAACAAAGCCAAAAATCAAATGGAATGAATATATCAACCAAGGCAAGTACTTAAGTAAAAAAGGAAAAATAAAGGAGTCAACAACAGAAAAGGAAGGCAATGACAGGAATAAGTCAACAAGTTTTAGTAGTAACTCAAAGTAAATGGCCTCAGCTCCCCAGTTAAATGACAGATTTACATATTGGATCAAAAAACAGATCCCAATAGTCTGTTGCATTTGAGAAAATCATCTAATTCAAAAAGCATTCGTAGACTAAAAATCAAAGGTTAGAAAACAATATCCCATGTACCCGGGCCCTGAAAACAAGCAGGGGTGGTAATTTTATTCTCAGATGAAGTATACTTAAAGATAATGCTGATCAAAGAGGCAAAGAAGGTCACTAACAATTGTACGTGTATGTGCACTGAATATTGGAGCACCTAAATTCGTAAAACAACCACTGTTGGACATACAAACTCAAATAAACACCAACACAACCATAATGGGTGACCTTAAACCCTACTTTTACAAAGAGACAGATCAACTAAAGAAAAATTTACACACACACACACAAATCAGAAATCAACCACAACTTCAAACAAATGGACTTAAGAGATATCTACAAAGTATTCTATCCTACTGGAACAGAAAACACATTCCTCTCAGCCGCACACAGACTTTTTTTTCCAAAATAGACCACATACCAGTCTGTAAGGCCTAATGAAATTGAAAAAAAAAAATCAAAATTGGCCTAATGAAATAAAAAAAAAATTCAAAATTGCCCCATGTATACTATCAGATCATTGTGCATAGAAACTACAAATCAATCACAAAAGTAACCATGGAAATTTTATAAACATATGGTGTTATGGCTTGTGCCTGGATATCCTCCCGAAGCCTCATTTGGTCGTAGGGGAAGCTTTCTGGAGGCAACTGAATCTGGAGTTTGTGATTGGTTCACTGTCTATTGCTGGGATTGGGGGTGTGAGTTTTACACCCGTCCTAGGGTGGGTAGCCTGCATACAATGTAACAGAGGAGGGCCGGTGAGATAGCTCCGTGGCATAAGTGCCTGCCTGGCAAGCACGAGGTCCTGAGTTCGACTCCCGATACCCACATAAAGGAAAAAAGTGCCGGTGATATCACTCAGCAGCACAAGCGCCTGCTCGCAAGCGCGAGGTCCTGAGTTCAACCCCCAGTACCCACACACACACAAAAAAAAAAAAAAAACCAGAGGGAAAGAGGCTTTCCCCTTACCTTTTTGCTCTTGTTGTTTTGGCTATCTTTCTCTGCCATGAACTGTTGCCCCTCTGCCATGACACCCTGCCTTGGAGCCAGCTGATTAAAGACTGAAACCTCTAGAAACTGTGAGTTAAATCCACCTTTTCTCTGTTAAATTTGGGTGTCAGGTATTTTGTTCTTGCAATGAGAAAAAAGTAACTAAGACATATGGACATTAAACAATATACTCCTGAATACTCAGTGGCTCATAGAAGAAACCAGTGAAAAAATTAAACATTTCTTATACTTATTCAATTCTAATACAACATGCCAGATCCTACAGGAAATAATGAAAGCAGTCATAAGAGGGAAAATACTGTTGTTACTGTTCACAATGAAAAACAGAGCTGAAATAAATAATGTAATGACGTAACTATAGATGATGGAAAAAAGTAAAAAAGTCCAAATGCAAATGTAATTTAAGAAAGGAAATCATAAAGATCATAGCAGAAGTCATGAATTTAATTAAAATTCCACACAAAAAATTCAATGAATCAAAGAGCTGGTTCTTCGAAAGAATCAACAAAATAGACAAACCCTAAGTCAAACTTACCAGAAACAGAGATAAGTCTGATATCAATGCAATCAGAAATGAAAAAGGCAAACACCACTAAAATCCAGAAGATTATTAGTAACTACTATAAAAAAATTTTACCAATAGATTGAGAATTCAGAAGAAATTGACACATTATTAGAGACATATGGATTACCAAAACTGAACCAAGAAGGCATGAAAACACTGACCATCAAATAACAGGAAATAAAATTGAGGCAATAATAAATAACCTACTAAATAAGAGAACCCTGATATATTCACCAGTGAATTCCATAAGACCTTCATGGAGGTTATAAAACCAATGTCCTAAATCTCTAATGAAAATTGAAAGAGGAGTGCTTCCAAACTCATTCTTAGAAGCCCGCATCACTCTGAATCTAAAACCAGACAAGTAACTAACTAGAAAGGAAAAATACAGGCCAGTCATTGATTTTATTTTTTATTTTAAAGAGAAAAATACAAAAAATAAAATAAAATAAAATAATGACACAGAATTTCAAAACAAGATAATAGGATTCCTAGAAACATATGAATTACCAAAGCTGAATCAAGAAGATATAAAAATTCTGAATAACCCGATATCAGTTTATGAAATTGAAAACGTAATTAAAAACTTACCAACAAAGAAAAGCCCAAGTCCTGATGGATTCATGGCTGAATTCTACAAGAAATTTAGAGAAGACTGAACACCAATACTCCTCAAACTCTTTAATGAAATTGAAAGAGAAGCAAACTCCCTAACTCATTCCTGGAGGAAAGTATTACCCTGATACCAAAACCAGAGAAAAACCCAACCAAAAAAGAGAACTACAGGCCAATCTCCTTAACGAACATAGATGCAAAAATCCTCAATAGGATACTAGCAAACAGAATGCAGAAAATCATCAAGAAGATTATACACCATGACAAAGTAGGATTCATCCCAGGAATTCAGGGATGGTACAACATATGCAAATCAATAAATGTAATACACCATATCAAACAGAGCCAAAGTCAAAAATCACATGATCACCTCAATAGATGCAGAAAAAGCTTTTGATAAAGTCCAACACTCATTCATGATAAAAAAAAAAAAACCCTACAGAAAATCAGGATAGATGGTCTTTACCTCAATCTGATAAAAGCTATCTATGACAAACCAATAGCCAACATCACACTAAATGGACAAAAACTGAGAGCTTTCACTCTAAAATGAGGAAGAAGACAAGGATGTCCACTATCACCACTCCTATTCGATATAGTTCTGGAAACATTAGCCAGAGCAATTAGACAAAAGAGAGAAATAAAAGGAATGAGGATAGGAAAGTAAGAATTTAAACTATCATTATTCACAGATGACATGATACTCTACAAAGAAGACCCCAAAAATTCCACCAAAAGACCTCTAGAATTAATAACCAAATTCAGTAGCATAGCTGAATACAAAGTCAGCACTCCAAAATCAACAGCATTCCTGTAGAAAAACAACGAACTCACTGATAGAAAAATTAGGGAACCCTCACCCTCCACAATAGCATCCAAAAAAAAAATGCAATACTTAGGAATCAATCTAACAAAGGAAATAAAAAAATCTTTACATTGAAAATTACAGCACTCTGAAAAAAGAGATCAAAAAGGATATCAAAAAATGGAAAGATATCCCTTGCTCATGGATGGGAAGAACTAACATTGGGAAAATGGCCATACTCCCAGAACTGTTACAGAAATTTAATGCAATCCCAATCAAAATACCATTAACATACTTCACAGATCTAGAGAAAACATTCCTAAAATTCATTAGGCCAGTCACTTTAATGAACACAGACACAGAAATCCTCAGCAAGATATTTGCCAGAAGAATGTAACAAATCATCAAAAGATTTATAAATCATGAGCAAGTAGGTTTCATCCCAAGGATGCAAGGATGGTTCAGGGTATGCAAATCCATGAATTGATACACAACGTCAACAAAGAAAGAGCAAAAATCACATGATCGTATCAATAGATGCAGAAAAAGCTTTTGGCAGAATCCAACACCCTTTCGTGATATTAACCCTGAAGAGAATAGGTGTAGAGTGACATTAGCGCAGTCCAATAAAATCCATTTATGACAAAACAATGGCCAACATCATAGTAAATGGCGAGCTGCTGAAAGCCTTCCCTCGAAAATCAGAAAAAGACAAGGATGGTACTCTCACCACTCCTTTTTGTTGTTGTTTTGGTCTTCTTGGGACAGAGTTTCACTATGAAGTTCATGCTGACCTTGAACTCACTTTTTAGCTTAGGCTGGCCCTAAACACTCAGTGATCTTCCTGCCTCAGCCTCCTGAGTGCTGGGATTACAGTCATACGCCACCATACCTGGCCGCCTTTCACCACTCTTGTTCAATATGGTCCTCAAAAACATTAGCCAGAGCAATCAACCAAGAGAAAGAAATAAAAGGGTTACGTACAGGAAATAAAGGAGTCAAATTATCTTCATTTGCGGATGACATGATCCTCTACAGAGAAAGCCCAAAAAACTCCAGCAAAAGACTCTGAGAATTCTCAAATAAAGAGAGTCCCTTTACTAAACAGTGCTGGGAAAATTGTCTACATACAGGCAGAAGATTGAATCCAGACGCATATCTCTCACCATGTATGAAACCAAAATCAAAATGATCAATAGATCTAAATATTAAAACAGAAACAATTAACTTGCTAGAGGATAAACACAGGTAAAATTCTTGAAGACATTTGCACAGGGAAGGACTTTCTGAACAGAAATCCAATTGTATAGGAAATAAGATCCATAATCAACAAATGAAATTATATGAAGTTAAAAGTCCTCTGCACAGCAAAGTTTATAACTAACAGAGTAAAAAGACAACTGGCAAAATTGAAAAACAAAAAACAAATCTTTTTCCAGCTACACCTCAGACAGAAGACTTATATCTAGAATATATAAATAACTAAAATGATTGACCCTCATAAAAGATCTAATTAAAAAATGGGTAGCTGAAATGAAAAGACTTCTCAGAAGAAATACAAGTGGTCCATAAACACATGAAAAAATGTTCAACATCACTGGCCATTAGAGAAATGCAAGTTAAAACAACACTAAGGTTTCATTTTTACTCCAGAAAGAAGAGCAGTCTTCAAGAAATCAAATAATAACAAATGTAGACAAAGCTGTAGGGAAAAGGAAACCTCTTACATTGTTCATGGGAATGTAAACTAGTTCAACCACCATGTAAATCAGTATGAAGATTTCTCAAAAACTAAAAATAGAAATTCCATTTGACCCAGCTGTACCTCTGTCTTTTAAAAAGAGTTAAAGATACCATGTTACAGTGATACATGCATACCCGTGCTTACAACAGTGCAATTTATAATAGCTAAATCTTGGAAGCAGACTGTATGTCCATCTACAAATAAATGTATAAAAAATGTGGTATTCATATACCATGGAGTACTACTCTGCCATAAAGAAGGATAAACTTGAGTCCTTTGTAGGAAAATGGATGCACCATGAGACCATAATATTAAGTGAAATAAATCAGATCCAAAAGTTTAAATACTGTGTGGTTTCTCTTATATGAGAAAATCAAAGTATAAACAAGTTAAAGAACAAAATAAAAGATAGACAACAGGAAATAGGGAGATAGATATTCTGCAAAGGGGAAGGGAACCTAGAGATGGAGGGAGGAAGAAGAGGAGAAGAGATGGGGTCATAAAAAGAATTAATATTTGTCATGCACCAAATACCCATATTGAAAGTAGTCACTGTGTATTGCAAAATTGTACTAGTAAATAAACAAAAAATAAATAATTCTGCATATATGCTGCAGTAACTACTAAAAATATATATTTTCAAATTTCAGTGGTATCTACACCTCATTGCTTACAGTGGCAAAAGATACTCTGGGTAGCATGAAAAAACAAATAAACATTCATTCACATTTACTAGTTTTTGACAATTCTTGGTCCCTCAGGCAGGCTCAGAAAAATTTTCTGAGGCTCGTAATACCTTAGATCTCCAAAAAGAGAAGGAAAAAGAAAGACTAGCTAGTTATATCACTTGGAGATATCTTGTTTCATTTCTGTAAAACACCTACCAAACAAAAGCAGTATTTGCTTTCTGCATTTCATTTTGAAAGTGTTCTTTTTGTTGTTCGGTAACAAATTTTTATTTTGAAATAATTCTGAATTTACACAAAAGTTGCAATGATAATACTGACAGTCCCATGGACAGCAGCTCTTCTTCCAGTTCATTTCCATTAATGTTAACATTTCCTACTGCCACTGGATATTTTTCATTACTAAGGAACCAACACTGATATAGTCAATGAATTGCACCCCAGTCTTGATTCAAATGTCACCACTGTTTCCATAACAGACTTCTGCTTTACCAGGATCCAACTGAGGACAACACATCACATTTGCTTGTCATGTCTCCTTGGTCTGCTTTGGTGTACGAGTCTCTCAGTCTTTGATTTCTTGACTTTTATATTTCTGAAGAGTGCTGATTGGAATATTTTAGAATACCCAAGGACACAGCTTTTAACTCTATTAAAAATCAGGCTTCAAGAAAATTACTACATCTCTATGTATATACATGTTTCAGATTTTAAGACACAATGAAAAAAATGAATCAAGGTCAGATTAAAGTACCCAACCAGTTTAGGACTCTATTTAGGAAGTTATTGGCAATGTTAAATGTACTACTGGCTGAGTGGTTTGGGAAGAAACTTGCAGGCAAAACAATTGGTAGTACAGCAAATTTTGGATAAGTTTATACATTTTCATTCCCTATTTAAGTTGTTCCTATAATTGATATCTAAGGTAGCAACTTTTAAACTATTTTCCCAGTGATCCAGTGCTGTAGATGTTCCTTTATCTCAATGCTGAACGTGATGAATACAAACACAAAGGCATAGCGAACACAAATGAAAATTGAGAGGGTATAATTGGAAACTGTATTGCTTGCAAAACATCAGAAGTGTACGCCTTCCAAGAAAAGTTGAAGCACTGAGCTTCCATTTTTATAGAGAAGCAAAGGCAATACCTACTAAGACATATGTCTTTATTTACTCAAACATAAATCAAATGGTTCAGGAACTAGTGCAAGTAAATCGGATTCCATTTGTATGTTTTTCCTGACACATAAATCTAGCTGCGTGCAGAATGGCATGAATAATGCAGGAATTGAGCTCCCAGAGTGAATAATCTTTCACTGAAACCTGGGACTGATGGTTTACCTTACAGAAAGGACTTGGCACCAGGAAGAAAGATGTAAGAAAACACACAAGCAATCGACATACATCTATTTTCCTCCTATTGAATTTTTATGTTCTGATGCCCATTAAAGTAGTGCCATGGCATTGTCCTTGATTGGTTTCCTAATGTAATGCATTAAATTGAAACAATAATAAATCTAAGGCACTTATCATTATTACTGACTCATTTATGGTGGGCACACTATTTACAAAAATCCAGTGAGATCAATACAATTATTACTGTGTTAATAGGATGATGAGGGACTGGGAATTTTTGAACTCATACAACTGATCAAGAGAAGAGTCAAATATAGTCTGATTCAATAGGCATAAACATTAGTAGACAATATTGTTATTTTGAACTCAAGATGGTTTTTAATGGGTATTCTAGTAAAATGAAATAATCTGCGGGGGCAAAATAAAGAAAGAAAACAAGTTAGCACAAAACGCTGAATATAAATAGACCTAGCCATGAGCTTAGACTTTAAACCCTTGGGGTCATTATCTCAGCAGCACATGGAGCAAATCTACATGAACACATATTCAGACCTCATTTGTCACCTATTTGTCTGCACACTTCAGGAGACAAAATAAATCTTGACTTGAAATCGTTAACAGAAGATATGAAGCTCTTCATTCATTTATTAAAAATCTATCTACCACTTAACTAGGGGTCAAACAATAGTTCTTCAAAGGATTCTGTTGGAGACTGACATATATACCTACAATTACAAATAGTTTAAAATATGTATTATACTCAAATTGCTGGAGACTCAATGATAAATAAGACCAAGTCTCAAGTTCACAGAATTTATATTTTGGCAAGAAAGCCAGACATCAAAAATGATTGTATAATATAAGATTAATTTTAGTTGTAATAAGTGTTAAAAATAAGTGGTAAAGGAAAATAATAGGATATGAATATAATATGATTCTTTTTTTTTGTGGGTACCGGGGGGTTGAACTCAAGACCTCAAGCACCAGCAGGTGCTCATGCCACTGAGCGGTATCACTGGCCCTTTTTTCGTACGTGGGTTCCGGGAGTCGAACTCAGGACCTCGCACTTGCCAGGCAGGCACTTATGCCGCCGAGCCATCTCACCGGCCTTATAATATGATTCTTATTCTCAGGGGATTCCTAAAGTAACAGACATAAGAGATTTTGATGCATATATGACAATTTAGAAAGTGAAAAGAAGCAGTTAAATGTTTCAGCAATACTGGGGAGCACACTTTTTGTTAATTATTTATTTTACTTGTCTTTATATTGGCATGAAAATTATGGTGAGAATGCATTAAAAGGCTCCAAACAATAGGATGATTCCAAAGAAGATTGATACCTCTCTCTACTTCTGAGCTGGACATCAATGGAAAACATATTCTTTGTCTTATTCATCCTTGTTTTTCTTTTAACTGATGTGGCACCAAGGACACAGTAGGTGCTCAGGACATGGAAATAATTGACATGGTGTGTTTGGAAATATTTCACATTATTTGTGCTATGGAAAAAGGCCTGATATAGATAGAAAAATAAATAAAATTCTGGCATAGTCTCCATGATTTACAACATTCCTTTTTAAAATTTCTTGGAAGTCCATTCAGTAAATAGGCCTTTTTTTTTTTTTTTTTTTTTTCTTTTAAGCCCTCACTATTTGGTACACTGTGACCCTTCAAGATATTCTCACATTACTACTTTCAGAGTATGATTATTACCCTATAAATTTAAAGATAGAGAAAAATTTTCACTCTCAATTTCTGAGTACTAAAAATCATACCTTTGAATACATAGCTTCCACAAGGAACCAAGAGAACTTTGCCTGAATGCCAAAAAATAAAATTGAAATTAACATAATAATTTCATTCCTTAATTTTGATTAATATATTTAATCCATTGATATAAAAGAATATGAGATCATGTTAAACATAAATTTATCATATTACTTAGCAATTCTACTTCTAGATAGATAGACAAGACAAATGAAAATATGGGCCACATTAAAACCTATTATTCATAAGAGCCAAAAAGTAAAGAAAGACAATCTATACAATTGATTCCCATACATACAATATATTCCCATGCAACTAAATATTTTTCAAACACTAAAAGATTGAAGTACTGATTAAAATATGATTAAACATTGAAAATATTAGGATTCATGGTAGAAGCCAGTCACAAAGAACACATTTGTGTGATTCAGTGTATATGAAAATACAGAATAGGTAGGCAATACAGTAAACTGGAAGTTTAATGGTTCCCTTCAGCTGCCCAGGGTGTGTGTGGGGTTGAGTAGCGACTATTAATTTTTGTGAAGGTTTCACAGCTCTGTGAATATACTGAGAACCATCGAAATGTAAACTTTATTATTTTTGACTGGTACAACTTTTGTACATATTTATGAGATACAATGATGTTTTGGATAATCATCAACTCAGGGTAATCAGCATATCCATTACCTTAAATTTTATCATTTCTTTATTATAAATATATTCAAATCCTTTCTTCTGTTTGAGCTACATACAATGTATTATTGTTTATTAATTCACCCTCATAGTTGAACATTTTGAATTTTATTTTTATATGAATTATATCTCAATAAAGCCATTTAAGAAAGGTCAGTGAAAGTTACATTTTGAGGGCAGTGATCATGGTTGTTTCTTCATTTCTCTGGTTTCTTAAGATCGTTTTGATAGTGTATTCTCAGGAAAGAGTGTGGGAATACTGACAACTGTCCAGGGTGTGCAGGAGAAGCATTCCTGTGGAAATCACAAGAAATGGACGCTTCCCTCTCCTAACCTGGAAGTTAGCTCTGAAAGATCAAGACATGTCAGAGCTTTCAGGTAAGCATCGGCATATAAGATCCTCAGGAGGCTGCAACTTTTAGAGTTATTTGTACCACCATGACCTTGAGTCAAAAAGTGTCACCAACTTGCACAGTCCCAGGTTTGCATGGGACATCGTCTTGCAATTCCCACGATGAGGGAAGTTACCCAGAGGGGCTCCCAGCCTTGGAAAGGCAGATGTGCAGTGTTTAGGATAGACCAGAGCCTGCGCTACACAGCTGAGGACAACAGTCTAACCCGATGACAGCACAGAGCGGTGGCGATGTCTGGAAGTCAGGTAAGATTCTGAAATCACCAGTAGATAACATGAAATGTATAAAGATTTCACTGTTATAACCTGTTATTACCAAATCCTCTTCTCTTCTGGAATTATGCACCCCTAGAAAAACCTAAACGAACTGGCTTTATAAACAAAAATATTATTTTATTAGAGGGTTAAATGAAAATTTGAAATGACCCCTTAGTATGGTATCTCTAAAATAAGCCTTGTTTCCTTAAAAATATTTAGCAACCCATGGTGCTATCTTTGATGTCCTTTGTGAGGAACAATAAAAATAAATACTCATCTAATAAATTTAAAAGCATTCAGGAAACACTGAACTGTTTTGAGGTTATATGAGTAGAAATGTGCAGAGATGGCCTACCTTGATATTTCAACATCTACTCAGTTATCTGTAGAGACTAAAATAAATTCATACAGCAAAGGAATAAAATTTGTGTGCTAAAACAATCATAGAATATGTCACAATAAAAAGTTAATTTTCTTTATAGAGTTTAGAAGGTAATTAAAAGGTTATTTACTGAAGCTTTAGTAACATTTCATCTAATGTGAAGCCAGTGCACTCCAGGTCATATGCAGGCCAAGCTAGAATGAAGTCACAGAAATGAAGGTGAAGATGGAGTTGAAGATTAATTTAATTAGGATTTCTTAAGATAATATTTAATTTCATGAGGGATTTGAAGGCTGTAAGATTGTTTCCTCACATCACAATCTACAGCAACTGTGCACATTTTGAGATTCTTCCCAGGAATTTTGGGCCAATAGGATTGTATGGAATTCACAACCTCCAAAAGCTAGAATTAATGCCATTTATATATGAGTCTACAGAATAGTAATGACATGCAAATGGATTGGATTAATAATGAAACATAAGGTGGCATTTCTGTAAGTATATAATCCAATCATGTTTGAAATGTTCTGTGCTTCTCATCTTGAATGGAAATTGTGATTTGGCACAGACCCCAGTTGATAAGAAACTAATGCCTAAAGTATACAAGAAAAGAAGTGTCTTCACGTGTGGCTTGTGAAAACCTTGAGGAAGAAAAAAAGACTCAGGAAAACAATCTGTGAAACAATATAGGTCACAAGTGCTTCTAAAAATATATTGATTTATAAATTTGAAATGTTGAAAAAGCAAAAAGTCTCTAGGGGTAATAGCTTGGGAAATTCATGAGCTTATTGCATGGTATTTTGAGTTTTTTTTACCTTTATACATGTATGTATAGAAATGCAGTGTTACATTTTTAAAGGGCATTGCTAGCAACAATCATATAATATTTCAGGAAAGAAATAGACTAGTATTTATAGCTCAAGCATCTTTATAAAATTTCTAAGACTCTTTTAGAATGTATTGATGTTCCATTTTTACAGGTGGTGAAACTGAGGCTTTGGGTTAGCAATATGCTGGTTATACCACTATATTTGATAGAAAGAGAATTTAAATAGCAATCTCTCTCCAAGCCCATACACGGGTCTTTCTTTGAATAAAAGACTAGAGATTGAAATTCCAGCTTGTAATATGTCTGTTTTTCTCTGACCTGGCTTATTGCTGTCATGTGATGAGAGTGAGAACAGTGGCACATATTCCCTTTAAGTAGAATAATTGTGTCCTTTTTCTTCATTCATTTCTCCCCAAATCCAACCTCTCTCCTTTGCTGTCCAGTCCTGCACCCTGGGATGCTTGTGTTCTTCATCAAACCTCCTTGCCTTCTGGCCTCTAGTTTAGTTTGGTCAATAAGGGAAAAGGGAGAGAATAACCCAAGCATTTCTTCTCTGTTCCATCTCTACTTCAGTATTTTGGTGGTGACTGTATGACTGGCTAAACCTTGGGGCACTGAACTCATACACATCCATCTTCTTAACAAGCAAAATGGAAGTGATAAGAGAAGAAACAAAAAGGAAAATACAAAACAATAATGAAAGCACCAACTCAATGAGATCTTTTGTGGCATGTCAGTGACTTGGATTTGTGCTTGCAGGAAGTATGGTACTGCTGACAAAAGAGTGTAGAGGACCAGGAGCATGGTGGCCTGGTGGAGTGATTACTAGATAGCCTGTTTGACGATGCTTTCAAAGAGAACACAGAACTGATGTCAGGAAGTCCACCTGAGATATTTTTGAAATTTTGGAGGTAAAAGATGATGAGGATATAAAAAATGACAACAATAATAAGACCAGAAAAAGTGCATGAATTTGAGAACTATGTAAAAGATGAATCAGGAAATCTTGATAAGTGATTGAATTTAAACACCAAAAAAGAGCTATGTAAGAAACATGATTGTCATGCTTCTATTATTTATTGTCTAGGAAAACAGAGCTGCCACCAGCTGAGATAAAGAATATAAAATAAACTAAGAATGAAGGCAGGAAAAGATCTCCCTCTCTCTCTGCCATCTCATGTCCCTCTATTGTTCTGTTTATTTTCTTCCGTTTTCTTTTTTCCTTTGTACTTCTTTGAAGTTTGGAATGTCCATGAGAAGTACTAAGCAAGTAGTGAAATTTCCAATGTATTTGTATGGAAATCAGGGAAACTAAAGAACTGAACCTAAGAAATAGAAGCAGTTATAATGAGCATATGTAGAATAAAATAGAAATCATACCATGCAGCACCTGCCTGGCAAGCGCAAGGTCCTGAGTTAGATTCGCGGTACGAAAAAGAAAAAAAAAATCATACCATGATTGTACCCAGTGGGAAAAACTGATACTGAATATGGAGCAGGAGGAACAAAGCCCTAGAGTGGTTTAGCAGAGAAAGCTGTGAAGTATACTGACGTGCAGATAGGGGCAGAATTTGTCCCAAGCCTTGTGTATGACTATGGGACAAGCAAATAACAGAGCCCGGATCTAGCTTCTAGCTCAAATTGTTTTCCTACGGACCACTTCTTTGCCCTGTTCTGCTGAAAGCTAAACTTTAGCATAAGGAATTTTAGAAATTTCAGCTATGGCTACTATTTTAATCTTATGCATCCAATACCTCTGGATAATTTAGTAGTTTTTGCTCTGTAACAAACTACCCTACAATTTAGTCACTTATGAGCATAATTATTTATCAGTTTTCATAAGCATGTGGGTATTTGGGGAGTTTTTCAAGTCTGGGATACTTTAGCTGGGGCTGGAGGCCTAGGAGGCTTTGCTGGCACTTGATTGGCTTAAGGCTTGCTAAGGTGACAAGGCCACGGAACTGTCAGTCTTCGGCAGGTTAGCAAAATCTCCTTACCTGACAGTGGTCATGGGGTTCCTGGGCTCTAAGGTGTAAGCGCTTTCCAAGTCTCTGCTTATAGCAAAGCCATTATCCTGTTGGATAAATGCAGGGTCCTTATGGGAGTTACCAGGCCAATCTTAGAGATACAGGGAAGATCACTGTTTCAGTCCCTTTGCAATTAATCGGGCACAGGTTTCCAAAAATGCAATCACTGCACTTTTAAAATTCCACATCATTTATACATTTCTTCCAGGCTCTGACCGTACAGTTTGTTATGAGGCCATGGAAATTTCTTAATATATACAGTGCTCTTAAACATCTCTGCTGAAAAGTGAGGTATATATCAATTATTTTGTTCTTAGATTTAATAAATAGCATACTTTACAAATGTAAAATATTGGAGATTGTGAATTTGAAACCTTTCTGTAACAGGAAAATAGCTGGTTTCCTCTTCTATTTGTTGAGGATTAGGGGAAATAGTCTAAAAAAACGTTTCTGAAGAAAAGTTTTGGGCCTTTCAAATTCATAGCAAGTTTAGGAAATGTGCAATCAGTCTCTGTAGTTTTTAAAAATGCCTAAGCAGAGTTTATATTTAATAAATGTGAAGAGTTACAATTCTTCCTGAATTGTTTAATTCAGAATACCTGGGCTGGGGACTGGAGACAAAATGTCTCCAGTATGAAATTCTTCTATATTTTATTTTACTTACAAGTGGTGACAAATGTCTTGAAAACAAATATCCTTCAAAGAAATCTGATGAAACAAACAGTATTCTGTTTCAGATATATGGAATAAATCTTGTAAAATTTAAGACGTTTCCTGAACAAAAAGAGTATAGAAAATGCCAAAGATGTTTTTTCTAGGCATTTCTTTCAAGAGCAAAATTTCAAAGATTTGAAAGGTTTTTGTTTGGTTTGTTTTACTTTCGAAACTACTAGTTCAAATGTTATTTATTGTAGATAAATTTTCTTAGAGTAATTTAAGGTGTCTTGAAAATGTTTTATGGGAAAATCAGTGGCTACACTTACAGACAGACCACATGCTAAAACAAATAATTAAATACACATGCACACACACATGCACAATCTAGTCTGAGGATAATTGGATTAATTATGGTGTCTTGGTTACTTTTCTCATTGCTGAGACAAAATACCTGACACCCAAAGTTAAAGTATGAAAGGTTTATTTCATCTCACAGTTTGTAGAGGTTGCAGTCTGAAGCAGGATGCTATCGCAGAGAGGCATCACAGAAGAGAAACAGTCCATGGCATGGCAGGGCAAGCAGAAGGCGGGAAAGAGCAGCAGAGCAGCCAGCCTGCTTTCCTTCTCAACCTTTATACTTCATCCAGACTAAAACTCTGTTAATTGGTACCACCCACACCCAGGGTGGGGCTTCCATTACCCACACCCTTAATCCCAGTATTGCACATTTACTCCAGATCCACACATACTAATCTAGCCACCTTTAGAACTCCCCACCTATGACCGAATGAGGCTTTGAGGGGACATCTAGCTATAAGCCATAACATATAGAGATCTCTTATATTTTAGGAAAATCTTTAGCCTTCAATTCTGTGCTGAGTATTAAGACTTCTGAGTGTCCAGAGTAGATGACTAAAGCTGCCGCCTTAAAGAAGAATAAGTATTTTAAAACATGGACTACAGTGATTAGCATGTACAGCAATTACTTGCAAAATGATTTTCACTAGTTTTGATTAGATAGTTGGGTCTTGAACCTTTTTGTCCTTGAGCAGCACACATCTGAGTTCAAGTACCTGAACTGAAATGCTGCTTCCATCATTCCCAGCAAAGAATATTATCAAGTCTGATAACATAGCTATGTTATTTAAATGGCAATTTGGAAAACAACTAGGAGTAATTATTGATTAGCTATCCTTGTTGCATAGATGATGAGAGAGAAGCAAGTCTGTTAATAAGTTTGAGCTTCTCTCTCATCATCTATGCAACAAGGATAGCTAATCAGTAATTACTCCTAGTTGTTTTCCAAATTGCCAATTAAATAACATAGCTACTTTACCTTGGCAGTAATTTTTATGCATGTACATTTTCTTCCATTCCAATGCTGCATAAAATACGTATAAAAAGTGGATATCCAAAAGAGACCATTGCAGATAGCAGCACTATTAACAGGATAAAAATCCAGGAAGGGCTGCACATGCAGCTTAGCGGTAGAGAGCTAGTCTAACATTAAGGACCAGAGTTTGATTCCCAGCATGACAGAAAAAAAATTTTTTTTCAGGGAAAACATGATTTACCATCACTCGTTTTTGGTATAACCTGTAATTGATCTGTCCAGTGTTTGATCTCTGAAGTGTTAGTGTTATCTAGTAATTATAATCAAAAGAGTTTTAGCTAATAAATATATGAATTAAATGTCTTGTTACAGGCACTCATAAAAGTCAATAGTTAGTTTATGGGGGGGTCAAGATATGCATAGTCACTCGTGTCCCTTTTACTGTATAGTGCCATTTATTCTTTCCACAAAATTACCAGGCCCTTGTAATTAGTCTTTCTATCCCACCCTTGCCGAATTAATTCAGATATCAGCGCTACAGAGCACAGGCAGAATTGTTTCTTATTTTTTAAACCTGAATCAGATATTGTCAATTTCTTTTCAAGAAATTAAAATTCATCAATGTATTCTCATTGTTCTTACACTAAGGAAAAATATCCATGAATCACCAGATCCTTGTGTGGTCTACTTCACTGCAGTGAGGTTACGGTCCTCAACTCTAGAAGTAAATTCTTAATTTAGATGACAGCTCTGCCAGTTACGAACTGCAAGGAAATCTCCTGTGAGTTTGTTAACCTGTCTGAACCTAAGTATCTTCATCTGTAAAGTCAGCTTAGTATTTACCTCACAGGACTCTTCGGAGACTAAATGAAATACCACATTCACAGTGTTTAAGACTGAGTGCTTGTGCTTGGTGAATATGACGACCTCCCACTACACACTCCCTCACCCTGTGCTGTGCAGCCCCGCCAGCCTTTGTCCAGCCTCACCCATGCCTGTGACCTCCAGGCTCAGCAGCTGAAGGTGTGCTGTTGCCTGCCTATTAAGCACTCCCTCATCTTCCAAGCCCTTATTTCATTAGGAGCATACAGCCCAAGCATCTGTTCGCCATAGACACTTGTGCACCTGACTCCATATCACTGTATTCGATCTCACTCACCAGAGTAGTAGGTTTTTATTCATTTGTATCATTTGAGTAGTCATCATTTGAATAATATCTCATTCTCTCAAAAGACTGTAAGCTCCTACAGAGCAGAGATCGAATTAGGTTATCATTGTGTATAGCCTATATCCAGCTGTGTGCTTAAAAATTCTTTCAATGAATAAATAAATGAATTAATTGAAATGAGACAAATAGAACAATAAGTGATTCCTTCAATGAATAAATAAATGAATGAATTGAAATGAGGCAAATATACCAATAAATGAATGTATGTGGACTTTAGCTCAGCAAGTTTCAATGATCACAAGGAGACTGAAAAGAAATGTAAGTTCTACTTGCATGTTTTCTCCTGCACTTCACATGATGATGATATTCTACTCTTAAACATGCCTGGGAATGTGCCTTGTACATATTAGCTCATCATTCAAATTAGATAATACCTAAAATATATTTTAATTTCCTCATTATCAACTTTATATCACAATTCACTATAACCCATCTTCAAATATTAGTATACTGATTTTCCTGTATTTTTGAGTTATTTTAAACACACTGATTTGTTTAGAAATCTTGGCATCTGGACTACATAAAAATATGTATGCATTCAGGTCATAGAATAAAATATAACAAATAATAATGTGGATATTCTCTAATAACTGTTGATACATGTCTTGTGTCATTGTACCTGCTATACTTTACTTCTCTTATGATGATTTAGTCAATATCTTATCAATAATCTTGCAGTCAATTGATCATGAATGGGATGAAAACAGTAAAACACTTTTTTATATGATCATCAATATTTCAGAAGCCTTATAGATAGACTCCCACTGCGAAACAGATTGCTTGGTCTCGAAGGGATTCTACTGTGTTTGTAGTACATTTCCTTTTGAAGCACTATGACAAAAAGCTTCACTATCCCTGATAATAAGTACTGAAACACTGGAAGAAGCTGGGACTTGCTTTTGCAAAATGTTGCCTCGTTTAACTTAAAACAAGCATAGAAACAACCTTTGTGGTCCAGGTATTATCTCCATTTAAGAAATACAGTCTAGGTCAAATAATCAATTAAAGACACAGCAGATTTGCAACTAGAGAAAACCTTTGATATGACATTTCACAGATTTTTTCTTATTGCCTCAACTATGTGGGAATCTAGGTGAATAACGAAGAGGAAGAAATGAAACAAAAAGACAAATAAATTGAAGAAAATATAACTAACTTACTAAAATTTCCAGTACCTCTATCCAATTTTTTGACTCAGGGAAGAGATACATGTCTTGGTCTGGAAATAACTTTACAAAATGGGATGTTCACCAATACAGCCAAGGAAAATTTGATAGAATAATTCTTCAGTCTCTAGGTAGTAATTATTTCAAATATATGTTTATCAAATTATAATATACCTCAAATTTATATAATTTTATTTGTCATTAGTATCTCAAAAAAGAAAAGAGTAAATCTGTGATGAGCATGGAAAATAAAGGATAAAAAACTGAGAAAAATAATCAATTGACATTTTGACAATCATCAGTTTGCTTGTTGTTGAGTAGAAAGATTTAGCCAGATGATTGATTTTGCAGAAGAAATAAAATGGTGGATTTTCAATACTTTGTCTACCTTCTTGGTATTTGTTATCTGTTCTTTGCAAACCTCAAGATGAATATATGATAGAAATACATGAGATATGTATCTGGGCTAGATAGACATATTTGTATAATAATAGGTATATTTGTATAATAATATGAACCAACAGGTTCATTAAGAAATAAGAACTGGCCATAGTCTCATACTGCACAAATTAGTTCTTAAGGCCTGTAACTGTTATATAAACAGCATTCCCAAGCCACTGTTCAGGTTTTATTCTAGGAGGGCTCCCCCTATGTACTGACACCGTGCAGCACAGGCCCTGTTAAAATAGATTTACTTTGGTGTTTCCCCCAAAAAAACAAACAACAAAAAACAACCAACCAAACAAACAAAAACACCTCTAACGGGGAAGACACACAAATTTTGTCCTAAATTTCTATATATAATATTATCATAATTATATTGCCTGAAGATAATGTAACACATATAAAATTAAAGATAGTACCTGAGAATTACTTTTCTGAGGCAAAAGATTAATTTTGGCAGTTTGATTTGATTACAACTGATCAGTAATTTTACTTGAATATTTTTTCATGTACAACAAGAATTCATTTTGTCATTAGGATATTTGACATGAAAGATGTTTGGAGATTTTTCATAATATTCCAGCATTTGCCGCCTAGCTCTATTAACAGGTTCAGCCAGATGATTCATAATGTGGGGCTGTCATGTGCCTGCTTGAGCTTAGACCCAGGATGCATGTAATACCCCCTCCTGATTTCCTGTTGTGACAACCAAAACTGTCTTCAACTTTTACACCCCCTGAAAATTTAAAGAGACTTTAGTAGTGACCTACTACTTTCCTGTGACAATTTGCGGGAGATAAATACTTAAGCTCAAATTTTTAAAAAAAGGATGTAATATTAAAATGACAATTGTAGAAATTTTGATATTAGAAGAAATAACAAGGTCCAGGTTACTCAGCTAGCACCTGATGTGTGATATGCATTTTCTCTCATCCTGAGAATCATGGCCTCCTGATTATACTTTCAACAATACTACACTGGAAGACTGGAAATTTTGGGCATATGGAGGGATCTGTTTGCTTTGCTTTGCTACTTTTCCTATCAATCAATTTTAGGTTAAATTGTTACCTCTGTTGAGCTACAGACTAGGAATAAAAATGCCTCCTATTGTCCAATTCTCTCTTCAGCAGTGTGAGCAGAGACAAATTGTCTTAGTCACATTCTCAGCACTGAGACAAATTATGCAAAACGTGCAACTCTGAGGAGGAGAGGTTTATTTTGGCTCACAGTTTCAGTCCATGTTCAGCTGACTTGAAGGCAGACACAAGATGGCAGAAGGGGATGGCATAGTAAACGGTGCTCGAAGCATGGCAGCCAGGATGTACAGAGAGAAGGCTGGAGCCTGAGAGTGAAACAGACCCTTCCTAGCCACTCACGCAGTGATCCACTTCTAATCAGGACCCGCCTCCTGGCAGCAAGTCAGCTCTGTCTCAGTGGATTGGTCCACTGAGGTGTATAGCGCCTTAATGATCCAATCACCTTCCAAACATGAGACTTCAGGGGCACATTATAGATCTAAACTGTAACACATACCTTTTGGATTCGATTAGATTATTCCAAATCTGCATGAGTTTGAAAGATACGTATGAGAATTATTATGCTGTGAGACATATTTATCTCTGATAAATATATAATTATATTTCATGTATAAGTAAATAGTTGGACAAGTCATGGCATAATTCAATTTATGGAGAAGAAAAGACACCAGAACAACAACAACAAAAAAAACATATGAAGGAAACTTAATAACCTCCAGTACAAATTAAATATTGTTGGGAAACTCAACTGTTTCATCAAACTGACCAAAAGCTGTCCTTAATTTTGAAAAAAATTAAACAGTATAAATTTTTGGGTCAGTTGGGGTTTATATTTTTCGAAAGCCAAAAGATTATAACTACAGGAGTATTTTAAATGGTTATAACTACTTACTGGCTCAAAGACTAAAGCTTTAGAATTTAAACCTTGCAAAACTGATTCATTCTAATTTATAAAAATTATTGAAGATAAAAAATATATGCTTTTTCTTAAAGTCTGTGTAGGAAAAATATTATAAGAAATGTACATGACATTTATTTATTTTAAAACTTCATTTTCCCTTTTTTGATAACATTAATGCTACTGAGTTACAGAGTAGGGTGGTGTTTGAGAAAATATTTACATAACTTAATTTGCTACATTTCTATAGAGACAAATCTAAGCCAGTTTCACTCAGATAACTTCAAAAAACTATCTGCAGTCAGAATTCCCTAACTGAATTAGGTCTTCATTTCCCAAACTGCTAGATAATTTTTGAAATCTGCATTTCTAAAGTCGCTCAAGAATTTTAAGAGAAACTCTTTCTTCCATGATAATCCTAGTCCTTACTCTATTTGGTGACTTACCTTGCAGATTTGCTCTTGACAAACTACAATGAGAGGCATGGCTTTGAAGATAGACAGGAAAACTCATAGGGAAATTCACAGACCAGAAAACTGAGTCTTGTTTATAACCAAATCTCAGTGGTTTGGAATGTAATGAAGACAGCTCCACAGTTGATTCTAGAAAGATCTGACTTTCCCGTAAATGTATAAAATAATCTACCACCAGCATAAAATGTTTATATGGGAGATATTGAAAAGTTAAAAACAAGATACCTGATGCTTTAATCATTTATTATTATTGACACTTTATTCATTCTTTCATTATTACCTGACACTTTATTCATTATCCATAGATTTATCAAAGGGCCTGAGCCATGAATTATGACTTCCTTATAATTTCTCCACTATTAAAAGAGCTTCAGAGTGAATGGTGGGTATAAATTGGCTCTTATTGTTTTGGCTTTGATGTGATGGCATTTGTATAAGCCAGGGATGTATTTGTTGGTTCTGAACACAAAACATAAAGCATTGACTTGTTTAAGATTCTTTTGTGATTATCCAACCAGTGCCATTTAGAAATGTGCTTGGCGTTGAAGAAAAGAAAAATGTAATTGAATATAAAAGATGGGTTTGGAGCCAAACATCAAGAGTAAATATAAAGAAGTCATCAGAAGGCTGTACATAAACCTGTAAACTTTGTACATGTGCACAGTCTTATATTCATTTGGTTTAAATAAAATAATAAACAGATGTTGGTAAAATATTCCTGATTTGGGGTTGGCATCTGAGGAAAAGATAAAAGAGAAGAAAAAACAACAGAAGTATATTAAGAATTGTACAATGCAATCTTGAGTTTAAAATGGTGCCTAGCTAGAAGAATCATTGTGAAGCCTCTTCTAATTTCCCTCCAAATGCTTAGGGAAACAGTTAGACCAACAAAACAACAATAAATAAGAAAAATGCATACAATTTAGATTTAAGATGGTTTTCCATGAAATTCAAAATTTGTCTTGCTGCAGGTGAATTAGAAACAAGTCTAATAAAACAGAACAAAACATCAATCTTGAAAGATGGGAAGCAGAACTTTTTTTTTCTATAGTAATGTCCTCTTCAGTTCACAACTAAATAATTACAGAATGTTTCCACAGAGTTTTTATATAGGGATGCTAGTATAGCTAAAGACCTTTTCGTTTCAGAGAAAACAAAATGTTATAGAGAATTTTTTCTTAAAATCCTTATCAATGTTTCCAACAGAAATGCAAGAATTTTCCAGGTACTTTTACAATAGAGGAGATATGTAAATCACCCTGTTAATGGACTGCCCAGTATTTGCTGAGGGCCTGCAGAAACATCGATATGAATATACACAGAAAGTTCTCCAGTTCTGCTATATCCAGTGGTGCTCCATTAAGAGATGAAACTAGCTCTAGTGAGACCATAGGGTCACAGTTTAAACCTTAAATTATTTTGGGATTTCATATAGCAGAAGTCTGTGGGAAACTATCACTTTTGAATCATAATCCTCATTAACTAGGTGTCGTGCTGTCCTTTTAAATCATCAGACTAGTGGAAGCAAAGATGCCCGAGAACACTAAATTACAGAGAATGGCAAGCCCTCTGCAGGTAAGCAGAGAGCGAGGCTACTTAGGTACTGGGAGCAGTATTTTCCTCTTAGCCTGGGCAGCAGAAAGAGAAGTAGGCCTGCCATTATCAGACAGGATTTGATGGACGAAAAGCCATCTGAGACTTAAGGAACGTGTGGGCTGACATGATGGATTAGAATCTAGAAACACTCCAAAAGTAAAAATAAATCTCTCACCTGAGCGTGCTCTCTCCTGAGGATTTTGCTGAGTAAGCATCAAAATCCACAAAGCAGAACAATGTCACCTCCCACAGTGCTCCAGCTCCTGCACAGCTGGAGGAGGATACAGAGGTAAAGGTGACTCCCCCGTCTGAGATCCCGAGGAGATGAGGGTGTTCAGTCAGGAAGAAGGACAAGCAGATGTCTCCAACTGCGATTTAAAATGGGAACCAGTGGATAACAGAAAATAATCATGTTTTCTATTTTATTTTATACTGTTCATTTGTTCAAAATATCTTTCACACACAAAAAAAACAGATATTAAAAGATACGCAAAAAAGACAGGACAAAGTGACCAAAAAAGGTGAAAAAGTAAATAAATAAGCTACAAATAAAGGCTCACCCAACAATGACCTGGATGCTAGACAGGACTTCAAATTAAGAATTAAGAAGAAAATAATTTACAGAATGTTTAAAGTCCTATAAGGTAACCAAATTGAAATTAGAGAATAGGAAATACATCTGAAATTAAGCTTTATTGGATAGTGTTTTTTTTTTTTTTTTTGGTGGGTACCGGGGTTCGAACTCAGGACCTCGTGCACCAGCAGGCTCCCGTGCCACGGAGCAATATCAACGGCCCTTTTTTCATATGTGGGTACCAGGGAGTTGAACTCAGAACCTTGCGCTTGCCAGGCAGGTGCTTATGCCACTGATCTATTTCACCAGCCCTATTGGATAGTTTTAAATGGCAAATAAAGAGAACTCAACATTAAAACTTATAGATGAAAAGATCATAATAGACATTTTAGGACCATGCCAAATAAGTTAAAGTATGTTACTAGTGTCCTCAAAGTGTCAGGCCAAGGGGCAGAGGAAATATTTAAAGAAATTCTTATTAAATTCTTTCCATATGTGCTATATCCATCATCACAGATCCAATAATCTCAGGGAATGCCAAACAGAATAAACACAAAAAACAAAAAAATGCAAGAAAACAAACCCTCGAACCCTACCATTAGCAGGATCAAATGTAGAAAATCATAAAGAAAGACATCTTGAAAGAAATCAGAGAAAAGAAGCCAGATTATATTTTATTTAGGAAATAACAATAACAGAGATCAGTGCCTTGGAAATCAAAATTCTTTTAAATCTATTTTTATATTTAAGTAGTTAATGTAAAAGTGTCAACATCTTTCTTCTACTTGTATTCTCCAGTAGTTACAGCAGGGACATTTCAAACTAAATGGAATTGCATCTTGGTAATACATTTCACTTCTTTTGAATCTACCTTCCCACTTAACCCTCCCCCACCAAAAAATGAAGAATTAGTTCATATGAGAATACTTATTAAAAAGACAGGAAAGCAACCTAATACTAGAGTAATACCAGAGGGCCAGTGCTATCGAGAAGAAAATCTTGAATGTCTTGGTTCTTATTTAATTGTAATTATTAATTTAAACTTTTAAATTTAATGATACTGTCTTAATTTTTCCATTGGAGAAAAGTGGAAACATTTGAAAACAAGGAATGTCACATAGAGAAATTATAGACTTTAGAACCAATGACCTTAGGTTTTAGCAAGATAATGCCTTTTTTGATAGGGTTTCAACATTATTATTCTCTTTTGAGGTAATAGTTTGGCATGCTATAAATAAAAATATATTCTACATGGTAGAATTTTGAGAATTATGCTTTTCCATATGTTCTTTTAAAACAATTATAAAAATTGGATTTCTTTATTAATTTTTATTGGTACATGATTATATTCTTCATGGAAAGTTGGTACATGCACATAACACATCTTAATTCTTTATCCTCTTCCTTTCCACTCTCTTCCCCCTCTATCTCTTGGACCCCTTCCCACTTGCAACGGGTCTATCTCCCTATTTCTTATTATTTATCTTCCATTTTGCTCTTTATTTATAATTTGGGTTTCTCATATAAGAGAAACCATGCTATATTTAAGCTGTGTGTCTGATTTATTTCACTTAACATTATGGTCTCATGTTGCATCCATTTTTCCACTCCCACAAAGAATAATTTTCTTTCAATAGCAACGTTGTTTTGTTTTAGTTCTATGTCTTCCAAGAACACAAAGTAAAATAGTGAAGGCCTATTGTGATTTATTTATTTATTAGTTTTAAAAGATACATTTGTAAAATAGGAAACTCTTTACTCCAAGAAGAGGCAAAAGTTACTTTATTGTTTTATTCTATTGTTTATGGAAGTATCGAAACCTTTGTATGTTTTAATGGTGTGCCGTGGCTGTAGATATGGAGCATGTGATTTTAAAATCCACAATATAACAAATTTGTTTCTGTGCTTCAGGGATTGTAAAATATTCTGCTTTTTCTTTTCTTTAAACAACATGATTTCTCTAGAGCTGGTTCCTCTCTCAGACATACTCTCTTCAATTATTAAATTAATATTATATAATATTTCAAATGGACCAACAGTTAAATTGACCATTTGATGCTGTTTAGAAATTTGTTGCTGGGCCGGTGACATTGCTCAGCGGCATGGGCGCCTACTGGCTCGAGAGGTCCTGAGTTCAACCCCCGGTACCCACAAAAAAAAAAAAAAAAAGAAAAAGAAAAGAAATTTTTTGCTGTTTTTAATTTTCATGAGAAAAATCAAATCCATAAAGGAGCACGTAAATAATTTGGAGAAGCTCACTACCATGATATCAAACTCTATGAAGCTCATCTTGTGTTTTGTAAGCCAGATTTCCTGATTCACGTAAATTTAATTCAGTTCATACTTTGACTAATTTTAGTGTCTCAAAGTTTGCTCTTCTTCAATGAGCTGGAATATATCTAAAACTAGTACTCTTACCAGAACACAATAATCACTAGATATATAGGAAAGTCACATGAAAAATAAATTAATTAATTAAAAATGAATTCGTTATGGATACGAAATTCTGCAAATAGAAAAAGTAAAATCGAGGGGAAAGTTGCTAAGAAAGAAGAGTATCAAATGAAATTTTACACCAAGTTTTTGATTAGAAATATGGTTATGAGCCTCCCACTAGTCAACACAGAGAGAAGCAAGGTCATTGTATTCATCATTTTAAAATAAAACACTGAGAAGAGTACAAATATTGGAACAAAATTAGAAGGAAATACTGCTGAATAGCACTGAGAAATGCCACTATAATACAGTAATAGATGCTATAATACATAACGGAATGTTCTCACTTATAGCAGAGGCCTGTGTTTTTCTAGTATTCCTATGAAGACAGTAGTAATATACATTCAGTAACCCATTTCAAGAAAAGGTATTCTATGAGGAACCAAAACAATTAGGTCCAAAGAATACAGACTTCTCCTATTGTAATTTAATCCAAAGATAAATTTTAATGCCTAGAAAAGTTGAAGTGATCCATGCATTATGGGTAATTATCAATTTATTCATTTTTCAAATTAATTTTTATCACTCGTATTTTAAGTTGAGTGTGTCACAAAAGATTCTTAGTGATTATATTTTCTGTGTGGAACATGGACAGAGGGTCACCTGTACTCCCAAACGAGGGCAAATCCATCTACTTTTGACTATTAGTTAGTGGACAGAATTCATATCTACTTATAAAATATTTGTCAGGGTCAGATAGTAGACTATGTTGAAAACTAAATACATGTGGAGGCTTTGAGTCAACACAATAAGAATGCCTTTGATTTGCTCACTTCAGCAGCACATAGACCAAAAACAAAAACAAAAAGAAAAGAAAAAGAATGCCTTTCACTGTTAGCCTGAATCTTTCCTAGTGACTTTTCCAAGGTCTTTCTGCTCCTAGACCATTAGAAATCACCGACTCTGGAGAAGAGGAAAACAAAGACTAGGAGATTCTGCAGACCAGTATTTAGAACTTGCTGAGTATTGCTCGCATCACTTTTGCCCACGTTTCCTTGCTGATTATAGGAATCCAACAAGACTAAGAGGAAGGTGGGGAGCATGGAAGAAAAGACAGTGTAGGAAGCACAAATGTTTGTTTCCTTTCTCACTGTCCTTAACCAGGAAATGTGCCAGAATTTATTGCAATTCACTTCTAAAACTTTAAGTTTACACACAGATGAACAAGTGAACAAGTCCCCACTAACATGGATCCAAGAATAGGAATATTTTCAAAGCTTGGAATGCATATTGCAAATTCGCTTCCTATTCATGTCTCTCCTCTCTGGAATACTTAAGTTTCCTTTGTAGAAATTGAGGAGAAGAAAATATAATTTAATTTGAAGGTAGTATTCTTCCTGATTACATTATTCAGGGCAGTCTGTCTCTTTACCAACATTCCCTTGTTATCCTTACTCATTCTACCTTAACAAAATGGGTTTTATATTTTGTTGTGGAAAAACATAGAAAAAATAAACCAGTTAAAATATTTTGGTACTTTGGCATAGAACATTCAGTGCTTCGCAGCTTATAAAATATTTTTTTCTATATAATCTAATTTATACTTCATAAACATATTTGTAATGTTACAGTAATGTTATTCTCATCTTGACAAGGAAAAAAGGGAAAAGTTAAATTTCTTCCCTCTCTTTTAAAACAAATAATACATTTAGAACTTACTAACTTATCTCTTCCTGCCTCCAACTCTAGGAATTTTTTCTAATACTATAGGATTGCAAAGTAATGCAATTCATGGGAAATAATATAGTTTACCTACTATAATAAAATACAGCAGCTTTAGTCTTCACTTTTGTAAGAAAGAACATAATATCAGGCATGATTTAAACAAGATAACAATTGCTTGACTTGTGAGGCAGTGAGAAGAGGCTGTGCTCATTTTATAGTGTCTTTCTTTTTTTAAAATTTAAACTTTGGCTTTGTCTTAGCACTGTATCTGTGATTCCTGAAAAAAAAATTGGTATAAAAAACTTTAGGTTTTAACTGAATGCTTGTTTTCTTCATGTTTTGCGGATTTTCCTTTCAAATTACGAAAAGAAAATCTTTCTAATGTATGTATAAACATAACCTGCTTTTGTCACTAGCACCCTGTAGAAACCAAAGATGAACATTAAATTACCCAGAGTGCATGGCCACTTGCCAGTAATTATTCAATATGAGGTTTAACCAAGTTTATCTAAGGTATGAGGACCATGCATACACAGCTAAAGGGAAAGACATGGTTAAAGTAATTATCTGGCATATTCCCACAATGTAGACAGTCAGTCTGGCTCATTTGGAATAAGAATAATAACCCAGCACATTCTTTTTGCCAAAAGGAGTTATTTGGCAAATCACCTCAATGTGCCTGAACACATGAGCATTAAATCTACAAGATGCCAAAAGAGAAAGAAAATATGACTGCCCTTGGGTATTGGAAAGGCTGCAGACAGGACAGCCGAAGGGAGCCCTGGAAGAGAAAGGGCTAAAAGTCAGGGCAATTGCCTTTAATTTCTGTGACCATTTCTGGGGCATGTGAATTAAGCTTCTAGAATCTTTTCATCTTCCTTCTCTGATTGCATCATTAATTTTTCCCATGAAGCTTCTGGGGTTTTTGTAGATGCTTTTTTTTTGCTTTTGCCTTTGCTTTTTCCAAGAATACAAAGATCAGACTTTGTTGCAAAACCCAAGAGGTTTGGTTTTCTGGAGATTAGTCCGTGCACTAGATAATCCCACCTTGAGAGTTCCTCTCAGCTGGGCGTGAAGGAAAGAAGAAAGATACATTCACTGAGAAGTACTAGGCTTGCTTGCTTGTTAAAATGTCATATAAATCTCAATGCCTTCTACAAACAAAAATGCCCTTTTTCACATTGTCTTTTGTGGGGTTTGTTTTTGTTTTTGTTTTTGCTCCAGTTTCTTGGTAATAGTTTCTTAAATGAGGCAACATTGACCTACTACCATAGAAATGTTTTCTGTATGCATGAGTATTAGTTCACTTTTAAGATTTTGATTCTAATAGGAAACAAGAAATAATAGCTATTCCCTTCTTGCTTTACTGACAGATAATAGTCTGAAAAATTCTATCAGATATCTTTTGGTATTTATTGTTATAAAATATTCCGATCAGCATGATATATTTGTGGAGGTAATTTGTCTAGGTTCTAATATTTTCTTCTCTTATTTGTAATTTTGTTTTTACCTCAATTTCATCATTTTTACAAGAGAGGTAACTATAGCCTCCGGGACATAGAAATTCTATGAGAAATAGATAAAATGATATACAAAAGTTTACAACTGAGCCAAATGCATGGTATTTTATTGATATATATTGACAATTAGAAGCAATAGCAATTACATGCACACATTTTAGATGCAGATTGTTTACCTTTAGTCATGTTACTACCTAATGTTGCTTAGCTTAGGGCCCTCATTTGTAAACTAGAGACACAGTACTGACCTCAGTGCCAATTAAGTATTACGGAGATTAAATGAATTAGTTCCTATAAAGTGTGGTTAGAACATTAGGAGAACTATGGTATATGGTCGAAAATAACTACTATAAATATTACTAATTCTGCATGATTAACAGAATTTTCAAAATAAATGGAAAACAAGATGCAAAAAACATGAAGCTACACAAAGTGGTATGTCTAATTAAAATTACTTGCAAGTAATAGTGCACTTAAATATTTAGTAAAATGAAAAATCTCCATAAAGAAAACATTGTTAGCAAGCATATTGTCAGTCTCCCCTCTAAAGTGAAATGTAAAAGATTGTGTATGTTAATCATGCGTGGTCTTTACACTCTCCTATAACAAGTTAATTTTAGGTTTGGGATACAAAAGTGCCTTTGAAAACCCTTCAAAGCCCACTTTTCTCATTTCCATTAATAATGTCTAACTACCCTGACTTCATCATTACACACTGTATACATTATCAAATTATCACTACATAAATTTTTGCAATTAAAATAATAATAAAATGGTATCTACTTACTCAAAAATTCAATAAAACTTCCTACACAAAAAAATCCTTCATAAAAATAATCAGTTTAGGGCCGGTGAGATAGGTCAGCGACATAAGCGCCTGCCTGGCAAGTGCGAGGTCCTGAGTTCGACTCCCGGAAGCCACATACGAGAAAAAGGGCCGGTGATATAACTCAGCAGCACGGGTGCCTGCTGGCGTGCGAGGTCCTGAGTTCGACCCCCGGTACCCACAAAAAAAAAAAAAAAAAATCAGGGCCGGTGAGATGGCTCAGCTGCGTAAGCGCCTGCCTTGCAAGCGCGAGGGCCCGAGCTCGACTCCCGGATCCCACATACGAAAAAGGGGCCGGTGATATCGCTCAGCGGCACGGGTGCCTGTTGGCGCGTGAGGTCCTGAGGTCGACCCCCGATACCCACAAAAAAAAAAAATCAGTTTAGCTTTGTTATTGCTATATACTTCTTGCCACCTGATTGGACACACATGGATATACCCATCTTCTGAGATTCCAGTAAACAGACTGGAAATTCGTTCTTCCTGCAGAGAAACTCCTAAAATCATTTCTACTTCCTACATAGATGGAGAGTTGGGGCACACTTCTTGTTTTCTGAGACCCTACAAGTTCTTAAGTGCCAGTTCTGCTATCTTGGTTCAGTTTGTGGTTGGCTTGCTAGAAATTATGGATGGTGACCAGATATTAAGTTGTTATATCTCATCTCCAAGCCCACCTTTCAATGTTCTGCTCTAGGATACTGTGAAGACGTTTCTCTGTGCGACATTTTGTGATAGAAGACACTGTGGGGAGAGTGGAGGCCTTGGGGAGGGCAGGGTCTACTGCTTCCTGCTCTCTGCTATGGGAACAACCACAAGGCCATGCCTCTCTATAGGTAGCAGCATATCTGCTCCCATGTTATTGCTTCACCCCACAGGTTGGGTCCAGTTTACACCTTCATCCAGAATTCCCGGAAGCAGCTCACGGTGCTCCCTCTGAGGCAGATCCTCCCAGCCCACACCCTTCTCAGAAGTCTGAGCACCTCTCTCAGATTTCCGGAGATGCTAGGTCCCAGCAATGCCCTCTTCTCTTTGGTTTGGGTCTCGGCTGCCCGCTCCTCTTCTCAGCTGCAAGTATTTGAAACTGCATGATGAGTCCTTCCACTTGTTCTTAAATCTTGGTCGAGGTGGCCTTAATTATGATTCTTTTCACTTTATCTGACCATACAGAACTTTGCCAAGGTTTTATCCTTGCTATTGGATCCCAGACTCCCTTTTTTTAGAGCATTTATTTCAAAACACTGTCAATTATAAATTCTTATTCTGCTCCTTTTTAGAACCCAAGAGCGTCTTTTTCAAGAACCTGGGAGCCACTCTTTAAAATATAATCATCAAGGAAGATAAGGGCCCTATCTTCCAGGATTTGCAGGAGAATAGGTATCCATGTCTTTTAAACTGAAATAAATTTAACTTAAACTAGTCTCTGTTCTTAGGGGATAAAGTTTGGCCCAACACAGACACTGTACGTAGTGTACTGTATCCTACCTTGATGTGTAAACAAATTTTAACCTAACCTAACAGAACACCCTTATCTTAACCAGGCAAATGAGTTTTGGCCTGTCATAGGAAAGCATGACTTACTTAAGACAAATGCCAACTGCAGCCAACCATGTTGTTTCTATATGTCCCTTTTTCTCTGGCTATAAATAAAACCTGTATACCTAATGCATTCTGAAACATCTTCATTCTGGATTGCTGCCTGGTTCTAGAATCTTTTATTAGTTTTTGTTTGTTCAAATATATATTGCTATATTTAATTGGTCTCATTTTTTTTTCTTTTAACGTGAGTAATCAACAATTAGCAAACCCAGATGGCCTACACAATTGACCAACCTCCCCACAATGTCTTCCAGTACTTTTTCATATGTTGTTATGGCTTATATAGATGTCCCTAACCTGAGCCTCATGCACTCATAGGTGGGACTTTTGGGAAGTGGCTGAATCATAGGTGTAGGACACCTGATTAAGGGTATGTGATAACTGGATTAGTCCATTGAATTGTTTAGCATAGTTCTGGGTGTGGAGAATGGAAAGGCCCACTTTGGGTGTGGGTGGCCCCAACCAATAGGCTTGTAGACTGAATGGAATAAAAAGGGAAATGAAGGCTTGTTTTTGCTGCTTTCTACCTGCCAGGCCATTAGCTGTTTCTCCTCTGCAATGCCCCTCTGTCACGCTGTCCTGCCTTGGAACCAGCTGACTATGGACTGAAACCTGTACTAACTGTGAGCTAAAATAAACCTTTCCTCTTTTTACTTGTGGGTATTGGGCATTTTGTCTGAGCAATGAAGAAAGTAAGACACTACCCCAGCATTTGACAATCCTCCCAATTTCGGTCCTGTACTGAGGACTATCTACCTCTGTAAATTTAAATAAAATCTGCCTTGCCTATTTTAACAAACATTCAGTGCAATTTGGCTTTGATCATCCTCTCTCACAATGCCTCTTCAGTGTATCCCCTTTGCCTTTTTCCTCTTCCAAACCTGCATAATTGATTCTTTATATTAAATCCTGCCTATTAAAATAACTAATGTTCCTGACAAAACTGCTTGATATAGTGAGGTGCCTTTTTTTTGGCTGAGTCAAATAGGAAGAGCACTCATCGATTTTTTTTTTTTTTACTAATTTCTGTACAAATAGAAAGTCCTCCTCCCCTCTAAATTCAAACACATAAAACTAAGCTGTTAATAAAACAGTCATTATGTGTAATAAGCTTTTAAAACATTTGGGTTGATAGAAAGTTTTATGTTATACTGATGTGGAAAATATGCCCTGAAGACTTCTACCTATATGCTGAAAATATTCTTGTTTATTTCAATGAACTTGAAACCCAGGCTCCAGTTATGACACCCAGCTCGGTTTAACTCTCATTGTGGTAGGATAACAAAGCACACCTGTAATAGCTTCTAATGTAGCACTATTCAGCTCTTGGATTGGTTTCCTTCTTTTTGTCTCTGTCTGGCACCTGTATTTCCACACTAAATGTCCGTTATCTTTGACCCAAATAATAGATTCACTAAGGGGAATTTAGGTGCCAGCTTTTAAGAATATAAAGTCACATAAATAAACTGTTGTCAGTAAACAGGCAATTACAAAGAGGTTTAATTTCATCTGCTCTCTTGTGCGTTCACTGTTATTACTGTACCCTCCAGTCATTTTCTAAAGGAGTAAGCAAAGCTGTGGAGAAAAAAATTCGGTTGATCTACAAGAAAAGCAGCATAGACAATACCTGTTGCAAAGTTTCTACATTTTTATTTCAGTTGACACAAAGCAAAAATAAAAATTTTTAAAAATCTCATAACTTTTTTTTTTGGTCACATAATATAATTTATATTTATTCCTACCTGGTCTGATTTCTTATCGTGATTTGAAACCTTTCTAATTGACTTCTTAGAACCACGTTGGTGCAATCTAAAGGCAACCCTTTGCAGTTAAGGAAAAGGAAAGAAAGAATTGAATGGGGTGTAGTTATAACCTTGGTCACTGGTATCCTCGGAGTGTTTCTGTTTTAATAATTAATTAGCTTATCAGTTCAGAAATGTGAAAATGGCTTTTGGAATCCCATGCTTGAAGGCCGTTAGCACCATGTATGTTTCCTGACTGGTTTCTTTAACGTTTCATTTAATATTTTTTCCCTTCTAACTAAAATCATTTAATGAAATCTGACACTTCAAGGCCACCAACTGATCTTCTGAGCAGAAGGTATGCAAAGGTGGCCATTGCCATTAAATTGCAGCCCCTGTCCAGGTTGGGAGACATCATTTGAAGGCAGACAAAGTGCAAAGCAGTCAGGAATGCCAAGAGACATAACTAATAACAAGGGAAAAAAAAGAATAATGTGAAAAATCTGAAGGGAAAATAAGTTTAACACATAGAAAAGCGAAGACCAGGAGGTGGGGGAAGGAAAAGGCACACGTGTGATTTTTTTTTCCCCACTTATTCTATTTCCTTTATGTTCCCTAGTTCAGGGCCACTGGTAGAAGATTGATACGTTTATTAATTCTCCATGCAGAAAGACAAACAGTGGACTTAGTCCAGCGGGATTGAAATGTCTGGCCCCAGGTGTCCCTGTGGAATCTTCCGAAGTTGCCTAATGGTCTTTGAGCACTACAGACCCATTTAAGGAATACAGTATCCATTTTCCAAAATCGCATTTAGACTCATACATAAAATAAAATCATCCTGTCATAATGCACTGGTGTTCTTTCTGGTTCTTCTTTTTATTTTTGTTGCTTAATTTAAAACACAGGACTAGGAAAAGACAGTAAAAAACAATTTAAAGGATGTTCAAGGTAGACTTTGTAATATGATTTTTCTTTTGCAAGGACACAGTAAAATAACCCACCTATTTCTGCATAAAGTGATATTTGTGCCTCTTCCCTTAGAAACTATTTAAGAAAATATACTTGAAGAAATATTTTTACCTCTTTAACATTTTTTTTTAATGCAAGATCTGACTGTGAGGGCACTGAAAGTTATGGAATCTATTTATTAGGGTTAATAATGGCAGTTTTTAAAGCAGGGTGGAAACTATAGTTCATCTTTCAATTTTTTTTTTCCTTTTTCTTCAGTGCAAGGAGTAGACTTTGGCTCTATTTCATTTTAAGAACTCATCTTGAATTTTAGATGCTTGCATTTCAGTAAATTTATATAAATTAGGTGAAGTATAAATAGAATCTTAGTCATACAGCAGATATTTTTCTTTACTATACTTCCTAGAACAATTCTAACAAACAACAGCATCTAAAAGGAAAAAAAAAAGAAGGAAAACTAGAGGACTGGAAATTATTGTGATTTTAAATCTAGATCTTGCAAGTCAGTAAATTTTTTGTTTCAGACACTTTTATGTAAATTTCTGAAATTTCCTCAAGCACAGTATGAGAATAACAGCTACTTTTATATTAAATATACCCACACTTTATAAAACATATCAGAATATTATTAGGAATCAAAAGTCACCTTTGAAATCAATTTATATATGAAGCTGAAAAATAAACATTGGAGCTTGAATTCTGGATGATGAATGGGAGAGAGTGTTACTGTACTGAAGTGTTCACGATATGTCTGTTTATGTTATTAAGTAGAATTCTTTTTTAAAAAGACTGAATGCATCATTTTAAGTAATTAGGTCCATTTGTCTTAACTTTATATTCTTTGAGTTGGTTCCTGAAATAGACTGTGAAACTAACCTCCTTATAAGATTTCAACAAAACTAAATTTACTGAACATAAAGTAGTTAACACAAATTATCATTATATTAAATACAAAATTATAAAACTGTCGTCTCATGTGTAAATTTATTATTTTTAATTTTCTAAGATTCATATCTTGAAAACAATACCAAGTTTAAGAAAAATTAAAATATTTGGTGGCTAGATAAAATATGAAATTTGCATATGTATGTACACAAACATTAGAAATATGATAATACTAATGTATATATATATATATTTGCATTGCTGTGTTTGTTAGTTATAAACCATTCATTCACTAAAAGAATTTATGATATTATCCACCTTAATATATAGTGTGGTGGCAGAATACTGTCCTGGTTTTGAGCTCTTAGACTTTGAGGACAATTATTTTATTTTATTTATTTATTTATTTATTTTTGTGGGTATCGGGGGTCGACCTCAGGACCTCACGCACCAGCAGGCGCCCGTGCCGCTAAGCAATATCACCAGCCCTTTTTTTCGTATGTGGGCTTCGGGAGTTGAACTCGGGCCCTCACACTTGCCAGATAGGTGCTTACGCCGCTGAGCCATCTCACTGGCCCTGAGGACAATTATTTTAAAAGTAAATAAATGAAAACTATTTTAAAGTTTCAGATTCCTAGCTCGAATCATGTGACAAGTAAATATAAATCCTTTAATTGAATAAAAATAAATATATAAGATGTTTGAAAGTAGATTCTAAGTACAAAATTCTTTCTAAGAATGTCATTAAATCAAAAAGCAGACACAGTGGTTTCAATTCATTATTCCAATGAAATTAAAACTTAAAATTTTGTACAGAAAAAGCAAGCTAATAAAAACCCACTGCAGTGTGATCTTTGAAAGAAAAACCAGGAAAAATATTTTCAACATATGCGGTAGTAAATTATTAATGCCTAAAATATATATAACCAATCGGACAGTCCATTAGACATCAGTATGCATTCCAGTAGTAAAATTTCATTTAAAAATGAAAAGGAAATTCACAGAATTATGCATTACTAATAAAATTATAAAATATAATCAAACTTACTAATAAGGAGTTCATATGAATATGCAAATAGATTTTTTTATTTGTCTAATAGAAAAAAAAGTGATAATATCTAGTTTAGTCAAGATTAAGAAAAAGAAATTTGCTTTGAACTGTTGGCAAAAGTGTAAAGTATTAAAACATTTGGTGAACAATTTGTTTATACGTATAAAATTATTTAATAGATCTACACAGCAGTTATGTCTAATTCCAGTATCTTATAGAAATATAAAAGAGATAAATGCACAGGTGGTTATTTAACTTTCACCTGTTAAAAAGAAACATTTAAAATTTACATAAAATTATAAAAGAATGAGCTAGGTCCATCTGTGACAAATTAGAAAGCAGTACTCTATAGGTTGCAACATGAAATGTACTACGTTGAGATGCATTATATACCATATTTTCCAAGTATAGGAATTTAAAGTATTAAAATTTAAGTAAGAAAAGTTTTATTTACAGTTGTTACTTGTTCTTAATGTGCTTATGGAGATAAAGTCTGTATATTACTTAGTAAAATGTTTCAAATTTAAAATATTTCATATATTTTAAAAGTTCTGCATAAATGTTTAAATATGTATTCTCACCTGTACTATATGGGTTGGCCACAAATGGCACAAAGTTATGTACACTAACTATTCCTTCACTGTGCCCAGCATCAGAGTCATGAAAGCCTCAAAATGTTGTTATTCCTAGTTCAAATCTATGCTAAGGGGTGGCACGTCTATGAATCACATTTAATAAGTATAATAATCAGCCTCCCATTGCTGGGACAAAATATCTGACATAGACAACTAAAAGGAGAAAAAGTTTATTTTGGCTCAGGGTTTCAGAGGTTTCAGGTCATGGTTAGCTGGCTTCAAGGAACAAACATACTGACAAATGAACATGGCACGGAAAGCAGCTCAACCCATGGCACAGAAAAACCAGGAAGAAGCCAGAGAGAGAAGGAGCCAGAGATGAGAATGTAGCCTTTCAGGTCAAGCACATTGGCTCACCTCCTCCAAATAATCCCTGCCTCCCAATAGCACATTCAGCTATGAACTCATTAGTGGATAAGCAATTTATGAGTTTATCGCCCTGGTGATTCATCCATTTGCTTTCTGAAATGCAAATCTACCTCTGAATTACCTATCTCTGAACACATAAGACTTTGGGGCGACATATTGGACCTAAACCATAACAATAGGTAAGTCGTTTTCTTAGTTTTCCTTTTCTTTCTCTATGCGTATTTCTAATTCTGTCTACTATTGAAATACAAACATATTTGTAAATATGTCTGTGCATTTTATTCTCATTCCCACTTTGGAAGCTATTTAGTCATAAGAACTTTTGTGCAGAGAAGGTTTTCCAACTACCTGTGACCACACAATAGTCACCTGAATCCCCCTTACCTCATCCTCAATTTTTAGATATAGTCAAGCAGTATATGTTCTGCTAAATCTTTCTTTGTTTTAATTAAGAGCATGGAACATATTTAAGTCTTGAAAAGAAATGGAGAATTTAAGAAGGAAACAGTAACATGTTGAAAAAAACCAAGGACTTTGAGATTAGATAGACATTTGTGCAATCTCAGCTCTGCCAGGTCTTAACTATGTCATAACTATATACAAACATAAATTTTTTTTCAGTTTTTGTGGAATAATTCATGAATATGACAAAGATGTTGAATACACAGGTTTGTAAAAGTAATGTAATGGATATATGGTGCACAGCCTACCATCTTCTAAGTGATAGAAATTCAATGTATTCAGTGTCCAACTATTCCTAGCCTCAGGTTTCTTCTTGGCTTTAAGCAAGTTAGGTGCACTATCCCAGGGAAAAAACATGGAAGAAAAGAACTATGCAAAAATCCTGAGTCAGCCACAGTAGAGTAATTCAGACCCTGGTAAAGAGAACAGTATGTACATGGTAGAAGGAAAATAGCAGCTTTTCAAGTCAGATGGGTATGATTGGGGTATGATAAACAGGGTGATTTTGACACTCTGTAGCTTCATTAACTTCATTTGAAAAAATAAACCAGCCCCAAAATCTATGATAAAGGACAAACAGAATAATGTAGTTTTGTTTTTGAAACACCAGGATCACAGAAACTTGAGTTCCTTATTCTCCTTTTATAGAGTGCATCATTAAGGACCCAAGAGTTGGCATAGCTTAAGTCTCCCGAGGTTAACATGGATATCTAACAAAGTGAGTATATAAAGTTTCTAGGTCAGTTAAGTCAATCAATAGTCTATCACCACATCATTAGGCGGGAAAGAAGCAATATAGATTAAGGGCTTATGAAACCAGAAGGAAAATAATGCAGGCTGTCAAATAGCATGGACCCCATTCTTTAAAGAAAAATTTTTGTCTACAGATAGCAAGAAAAGCATAGGACAGGATGTACTTGTTTGTTGTGTGTCTCTTGGTGCCTCAAAGCACCTTCCTTTGGTACAACAAAACCAGGTCAATTAATTAGCCTGGAATGCGGGGTAGATCAATGCTTATAGATTTACACTCTTGGTTGAGAGAAAGTGTTGCTACCGAATTAAGAACAGACACTTAGCTCGAGTGGCTGCTGCAGAGTCCAGACCTCACAACCACAAGCCCCGATGCCCACCCAAAGTGCGCTTCCTGTTCCTTTTGGTTCTAAGTCCAAGATGGCCTGTCTCAAGGATCAGCTGATAGTGAATCTCCTTAAGGAAGAACAGGTCCCCTAGAAAAAGATCACAGTTGTAGGGGTTGGTGCTGTTGGCATGGCCTGTGCCATCAGTATCTTAATGAGAGACTTGGCAGATGAACTTGCTCTTGTTGACATCATGGAAGACAAACTGAAAGGAGAGATGATGGCTGTCCAACATGGCCTTTTCCTTAGAATACCAAAAGCTGTTTTGGGCAAAGACTATAATGTAACTGCAAATTCCAAGCTGGTTATTATCACAGCTGGGGCATATCACCAAGAGGGAGAAAGCCGACTTAATTTGCTCCAGCATGATGTGAACATCGTTAAGTTCATCATTCCTAATATGGTAAAGTACAGCCCAAACTGCAAATTGCTTATTGTTTCAAATCCAGTGGATATATTGACCTATGTGACTTGGAAGATAAGTGGCTTTCCTGAAAACCATGTTATTGGAAGTGGTTCCAATTTAGATTCAGCCTGCTTCTGTTATCTGATGGGAAACAGGCTGGGCTCCTTGGGGAGCATGGAGAGTCCCATGCGCCTGCGTGGAGTGGAGTGAATGTTGCTGGTGTCTCCCTGAGTTAGGAACTGATGGGGATAAAAAGCATCGGAAACAGGTTAACGAACAGGTGGCTGACAGTGCTTACGAAGTGATCAACCTAAAAGGCCACCGATCCTGGACCATTAGACTGTCTGTGGCAGATTTGGCAGAAAGTATAGTGAAGAATCTTAGAAGGGTGCATCCAATGTCTACCGTGATTAAGGGACTCTATGTAATAAAGGACGATGTCTTCCTTAGCTTTCCTTGTGTCTTGGGACAAAATGGGATCTCTGATGTTGAAGGTGACTCTGACTCCTGAGGAAGAAGCCCTTTTGAAGAACAGTGCAGATACCCAGAGGGAGATCCAAAAGGCGCTGCAATTTTAAAGTCTTCCAGTGTCACCACCTCACTGTCTTGGGTACAAGAGAGTTTAGTTGGGGGTTGTGCCTGTTGTCCTTTCTATCTGATATGTGGTTGAAGCAGTAGTATTAAGATGACCTGGGAAAAACACAAGTTGCCCAAAGTTAGAAATAGAAATGGTTCACAAAACCCCACAGTTCTATCCTTAACTCGTGTAGTCCTAACCTGGTTACTATAAAGTAGCCCCACAATCTCTGAGAAGCCACGGCCAATGTCGCACAGGCTCCAGTTGCCCTTCAAACCAGATGTATGCTACTCTCTTATATAACATCACCAACCAAGCCTAGGTTGACTTCTCTCCCAGTGTTACAGCCTGGGATCCAATGTACAAATCCGATATTGTGTGTCTCATGCATAACTGTTTTAAAGGATTTCATTTTGTGTATTATATATATCTATATCAGTAGTGTACATTTCCATACAATGTAGAAAGAAAAGATCTACCTGTGAACAATGCAACCAACTGTCATACCAACTACAATACCAAAAAAACCTTAAACAGTGGAAGAAAAAAACCAATAGAGACTGGTAAGCTTCCTTTTTATATCTAATTCCCAACTGACAATTTTTAGAACCAAGATACCCCCCACCCAAAATATCCTGTTCATCTTCCCTTCGTTATACTAAACCACCAGGGGTCTTTTGTGCTTCAGAATTCGTGTATCCAAAGCTATTATGGTAAACTAAAAAATTTGTATGTATCACACATATACATAATATATATATATATGTTACACATAATACACACATTATATGTACATACTTGTTTTTTCTGCAAGTTTTCTGCTCTGCCTCTTTGAATAAAAAAGTTCATTTTAGTTAGTGTAATGAATGTTTATTAAGATTTACTGTCCGCAAGGCACCTCTTATCCACATGGATGTAATAGTTTGAGGGTTCCATTTTGCTGTAATGTAGTTTCTGAGTTAAATTTAACACAGGATGAGTTAAATTTGACCTATTATATGTTCCTCAGTCTTAGAAGACAGATGACACTTCCTGAACAAGCACATCACTGACTGTTCAGGAACACCATCATTACCAGCTAACTCACCTGTTGCTTTCTTTTCCACTGCCTCTCTGGTCTCCTGCTGAAACTTGGAACCATATTTTTTTCACAGTCTGCTCTATTTCTATATGCTCAAGCTTTCTGTAGGCCTATTTAGTCTTTCTTTAGGCCATTTCCTCTGACCAAAGAACTCTTTTGAAGAAAATAGGTCTCACCTCTCACATTCTTCAAGTCCATGTCTTAAAGTCACCTTTAATGAGGGACCTTACCTAAAATTCATAAGCACCTTACCTAAAATTGCAAATCGTTTTCCTTTAAAGTTTCTTTCCCTCTTACCCGAGTATATTTACACTTTGATGATCATGTTGTATCATTCTTCATAATTTGGTTATTTTACTTGCTTATTGCCCCAGTGGAATGTAGGTTACACTGGGCAGGGGTTTTGTCCTTATTGCATAATGATGTGTCTCAGGGCTCAGAGGTATGCTCAACACAGAGGTAATTCACTACGTCTTTGTTGAAAAGTGAACAAGCCACCAATAGCCCCATCTCAGAAATAGCACAGATATGAATATATAGGCTCTATGATGGTTAAGCTTGATTCTGTCAGCCTGATTGGGTAGAGAGTCCTTGAGAAAATTAGTGAAGCACACTTATGTGTCTGTCTAGGTGAGTCCTAGAGGCATGACCTTGGTTACTAAATCTGGTTCCTTGCCTCTTCCTCTCTGGTGCTATTCCCTGCTGTGCCACCATAAACAGAATCTTTTCTTGGCCACACCCTTCTGCCATGATATTTCTGCCTTTGCGCCAACTGACCATGGACTCAATCCTCTGAAACCTTGATCCAGTTAGACCTCTCTTCCTTTAAGTTGTGTGTGTTGGGTATAGTGTCCCAGTAACAGGAAAACTGACTAATACAGGAAATTGGTACCAAGAGTTGGGTCTGGGTGTGATTATACCAGACCATTTGATTCAGAAGCCTTTGCAATAGATTCGTGGAAGAAGTTTGGAAAGGTTTTGAGGTGTAGGCTAGAGAAGCCTAAGTAAGCAGAATCTGATGAGTAATTCTGGTCAGAGATCAGAAGACCAGCACATTGCTATGAACAGAGACAGTAGAGGCCACTCTTGGGCAGTTTCAGTTGGAAACAAGTGCTCCATTTGCAATGGTACCAGATGTCATGTGTGTTACACTCTGGCAAAAAAAAAAAAAAGAAAGTCTTCATTTCACCCATGTCCTGAGAATTTGCAGGATATTGAGATAAATGATAGTGGACTAAATATCCTAAAATTATGATCCAAATTAAAGTTCTCCTCCTTTAAGTTGTAGCTGTTGGGTATTGTATCCCAGTAACAGGAAAGCTGACTAACGCATGTCCTAATAGGAGATGAAATAGTTTTCTCGAGTTTTGACAACAAAAACTAAACATGTGAAATTCCCCACTCCGAAAGATTTTTTTTAAAATTTGATATCGGATTAAAAGCTAAAATATAAAAGAATGAGTAAATCTTGTAGATGAGATTCTCTGAAATTGGAGCTAGTTATATAGCACAAAAGGATAATGCTAGTACAATTTATTTAAATTACAGGAAAAAATGAGTAGAGGAATAGTATCTTGACATGCTCCAGCCTGAAGATCTAATGAAGGAATTAAATAGCATTCTCAAATGTTGGAAGTCATAGCCATTTATAATTTCCAGAAGTGCTGAGAAGCATAAGAGAAGGAGGACACCATCCACTTAAACCCTCACCCTATGTGCCGTCTCCAGCATGGTAATGTAAGTTTCCATGTTTTAGAACTTGGCAGTGAAATCCCTATAAAAATAAAAGTGATCCACTCTAAGTTCCCTGCAGCTGGAGCCTCTAAAAGTTATGTTCTTGTCCCTAGGCCAGATCAGAGTGGCAATGAAAATATTTGGAGCTAGTCCTGGCACACAACTTCTGACATTTAGGTAAAATTCACTGGGAAAAGAGTCATTTTAGGTTAACCTGAATCTGAAGGCTCATTATATTAGAGACATAAGCATTTGTTTCTGCAGCCCGACATTTGGTCTTCAAGCCAAATGTAGATGTGACTGTGGTCCTAGACTTGGAGAGGAAGAAATGTTGCAGGGAGAGAGAGAGACCTCATTCTGGCTTTAACCATCACGCCTACTACAATGGTCACATTTTACTGTTCTAAATCCCTGAATATATATATTACATATATAAATGATATATAAAAATATTTGTATATAAATATAAATATGTTTTATATGTATATGATATATATTGTAATATATATCATAACATAATACAAAACAACATACCTATAAAATCACCTAGTTCAGTGCTTTTCAATTTTTCTAGCCAAGGATTTCAATTTGCTGTACCTTAAAAGCAGCAGCTTTGTGTGCATTTGTGGCATGTGTTGTCCTTGTGTACATTTGTGTACTTCCACCCTTCCAAACAGAGGACATGTTAGACAAAGCAAAGTCAAGCAGAGTCAGTAGTGGCTGAAACTTCCTGACACCTCAGGGCAGGTAAATGTCCTTAGCCTTGCCATCGGAGGTCCCTACTGAAGGCTTTGAACATTTGGTTACTTCCTCAAATTGCAGTTTCAGGCTGAAATTATTCCTCATGGCTATAGAAAGTTTCCACAGTTGGTGATGGTGTCAGGGTCAGTGGTATCAAGCAAGCTGGGAAGTGCTTTGGAATTACGGCCTTAGGAAGGCATTAAAACATCCCCTTAAAAAAAAAAAAGTCTTCTTAAGCATTGTGGTATTGGTTGTAAGTTGCCTACCTCTATCTCTGCCTGAATGTTTTCCATCAGCTTCTTGTCAATGTTGAGAGCTAGCAAAGCTTCCCCTAATACATTTCTAATTCACTAAAATCAGTTACATCTGGATTTTGCTGTTTGTAAGCAAATATTCAGATAATTACATTAAAATATAAATGTATATTTGTACTTAGAACAATTCTGTCACTGATATGAAAAAATACATATGAAATTCAGATCTTTATTTTCTTTTTCTCCTTCACAACCTCTCATATTTTGAATAGCTGTCAAACACTAACTTATACCATTATATTTTTGTTATTTCTTTATTCATCCATCACTGGACTATTTATTTAGATTTCTTTTTCTATTAGCTAAAGTATTTATTTCATGAAGGATAATTGGTGCATATTCTGAGCTTTGGCATTTCAGAAAATATCTTAATGTTTCCTTTACACCTAAGTGATAGTTTGTCTATTTATCCATTTATTTCTTTGTTTATTCTTTGAAACAGATTTTCTCTATTTTACCTAGGTTGGCCCTCCTCTCCGAGGTTCAAGTCATCCTCCTGCCCATCCTCCCTGGGTGCTGGGATTACAGAAGCCCAGATAAAAGCAATAATTTAAATGAATCTAAACGTTTTGGAGATTTTAACCCCAAATCTCTTTATCATATGATCTATTATCCCCTAAAATTTAGTTGTGGGAAGAGAAAATTCATGTACCCCTACTTTTTACTTTTATTAATTGGTCATCTTTTTTTTTTTAATCCTCTTGCCTGTATGTTTGTAAGTATCACCTCCTATCTATTTTTCTAATTAGAAAGAGAGTATTTCATGTTTGTGTCTATAGATTTTCCTTGATTTGTAAAGAATTGTCCATGATCCTCTAATAAGAAAAATCGCATGCATTTTTTGACAGGTTTGTTTTATCCTTTTGTTGCTTGGGGTGTTCTTTTTGGTTTGTATGTTCTGTAATTCCCTTTCTGTAGGTTTTAGTATATGAATTTTGGATCTCAATCTATTCTCATTTCTGTTTCTTATCTTTATTCCCTAGCTTTTATTTCTTTATCCTTATCAAATTATAAGGAAATTTCTGTAGCTTCTTTTTGCTTCATTTCTCTGTAGAAACTATCAAATGCTCATTGATATCATATTTAAATTGAGCTATTTTCTGTTCCAAAAGACTTCTATTTCAATATTTCGTTTCATTATTATAATTTCCAGTTTATAAAATAGAGCATCACATAAACTTTTGTGAAATAGTAGAACATTTTATGGAATTTACTCTTATTCCTCTAATTAATCTTTTTCTTCTAAATTGAAATATCTTTTCAGTGTCATGTAAGTGGTTACTCAATATTGGGCAACGAGATGATGTCGGAAATCATTTTGTATTTCTGTCTAAAATGTGCAGCTCAGAAAAAGGAAGAAAGGAAACACAAATATTCACCTTAACTTTATTTTGTCAAATTTCCAATCTTATAGCCTGGGGGAATCTGTAGGGAGCAAGACAAGAAACATCCAAAGAATGAAGCTGTCTTGTGGTGTCAGAAAGATCTATTTTTATTATAATTTGAGCTACTTAATGTTACTTGGGGGAGACCACCCATTCTCTAATTGGCTTCTAATTAGGAGAAAGTGTAGCTGACTCTTCAATCACTTACAAGCATACATGAAGGCCTAAGTGAATGGTCCAGGGCCAGAAAGTTTGGTGACTAAGAATTTGGAAACTGAAATGTACACTATAAAACTTTAAGTTGAAAACTAGACAAAGAAAACAAATATGTAGATTTTATCCTTAATTGAAAAGTGACCACTTTGCTCTCAGCAATAGGGTAAATATTTTTTTTTTTTTTTTTTTTGTGGGTACCAGGGGGTCGACCTCAGGACCTCGCGCGCCAACAGGCACCCGTGTCGCTGAGCGATATCACCGGCCCCTTTTTTGTATGTGGGATCCGGGAGTCGAACTCGGGCCCTCGCTCTTGCGAGGCAGGCGCTTACGCCGCTGAGCCATCTCACCGGCCCTGGGGTAAATATTTCAGTTCTATCAATTTATGTTTTTTTAATAGATATAAGGGTGGGTTTTAAAATATATACAAAATGGGACAATAATTCAGGTGATTCTAACTCTGGTTAACCATATTTTATTTTATAAAGAACTAGGCAGAAAATATTTGATTGTTTCAATTCTAAATAAATTGTTTCTCTCTCTCCCTTTTTCCCTTCCCTTCCCTTCCCTTCCCTTCCCTTCCCTTCCCTTCCCTTCCCTTCCCTTCTCTCTCTCTCTCTCTCTGTCTCTGTCTCTGTCTCTCTCTCTCTCTCTCTCTCTCTCTCTCAGTTTTCATGTACAGTTGCTGCTGGAAAGTTGCAGAAAAAATGATAAGCTTAAGTAGGATATAAAGTCCAGATATAGGGTGTAACCTTTCAATGAGTAGATTGATGATAAAATGAAGCAATGGTGGTCATTATTTTTAGTCTTAGAAACATCAGACAATGTAACAAAGTTTGGAGCTTGAGGTCCCTAATGCATAAGAAACAAGAGAAGAGGGCCAACGTGTCATTTGTGATTTCTTGTAACTGAGGAGTTCGAGAAAAGAGTATTGTGACAAAAGCTCAGCGCGAAGAAAGGATGGAGTTGTATATTGTGAAATATTGCTCAACAATCAGAAAGTTTCTGACAAAGACTGACTTCACTAGAAGGAGATCAGGAAAAAGTTAGGAAAGATAGTGACACGGCCCTGATTTTTAGAGGGCTTCCTAATGGATTACATTGGTATGGAGTTTCTGAAGTGGATGTGGGGTAGATGGATGAACTTCCGGTCACAGAGACATCACTGATCCCTCACTTGCTGGTCCCACTTCTCACTGCCTCTCCAGACCTAAATGGACCCAAGGACTGAGTGCCATAAAACTGGGGTCAAGTGGAGGAACACTGGACAAAAATGCACAACAAATGGATGGTGCTGAAGAGACTTCTGAATCTACAATCTCCTTCAATTATTCCTTCGTTTTTATTGCATGGCAGTAGCATTCTTTTGGTATCGCAAAGATAAGAGTGTGGTCTGAAGATGCATCTTTTGAATGGATCTCTTCGAGAGTTAAATGAAAATAAATTAATATGACCCTGTGGGGTTTTAGGGCATAGTTGATGTGTACCAAGGTTCCTAGCTGGATGTGGTGGTGCACACCTGTAATCCCAACACTCTTGGGGCTGAGGCAGGAGGATTGCTGCATGTTCAAGGCCAGCCTGGGCTACATAGTGAGTTCAAGGCCAACCTGTACTATTTAGTAAGGCCCTGTCTCGGCACACACAGACACACAGACACACACACACACACACACACACACACACACACACAAAGGCTTCTGCTTACTTCATCACCTTAAGGGGGACTGCAGAGGTGCTCTGGGTCTATTGTGGTATAGACTCTAAAATGTCCACCCAATCATTCAGTTTCTAACTTTGTGAGTTATAAGAAACTTCTGATTTTCTTTTGAGAAAAGGGTATTTTCAGAATCTGTAGTCAAGAAGAGATTTTTTTGTTGTCCAAAATGAAGATTTATTCATAAAAGTGATTCTATTTGATGACTTATGTTTTAAAGTTAAGAAAAAAATTAAAACAAACATGTAAATAAAAAGTTTCCATTAAGATCAATTGGACCTTACAAACATTTCTTTTTCTTGTTACAATATGGATAAAATGGGCCAGTGATATCACTCAGCAGCACAAGCACCTGCTCGCAAGCGCAAGGTCCTGAGTTCGGCCCTGGTACCCACAAAAAAAAAAAAAAAAAAAAAAAAAAAAAAAAAAAAAAGGATAAAATTTAACAACAAATTTGCAAGGAGGGAAGAATCTATGATCAATATATGACCAAATCAAGTTGAAAATTCTGAATTTCCTTAAATAAGCCATGTATAACTTCATTCTCTTAAACTTATTAAACACAAATATATGTCATATATGCCCAAAGAGCAAGACCCTTCAAACTATTTAACAAATTAAGAATCTAAATATATAAATATAGTGAAATCCACATTGGGATAAACATTCCAATACTGATTAAAAACTTAATCAAGTTCTCTTTAAAAATTTAAACTTAACATCCCAACTATTGTGGAGTCCCTCAGCTACAACTTGGTTGCACAGAGACAATGAATTCTTTGAGAAAATTGTGTAATACTTTTTAAATTTAACAACTTGCACTGTGTTAGCCACATAGCAAGTGTCAAACTATTTATTAACTTAAAATATTTTTACTTATAGGAAAACAGAAAAATATTTAACTTTTCAGCATATAAACATTTTTCCAATTGTCTTCTACAATTTTAAAAAATGCAATTTTCTAAACTTCGCAAATCTTGGGCCTGTGAGATAGCTCAGTGGAATAAGCGCCAAGCGCCTGCCTGGCAAGCATGAGGTCTTGAGTTCAACTCCCGGTACCCACATAAAGGAAAACAAGGGCCGGTGATATTGCTCAGTGGCACAAGCGCCTGCTGGCAAGCACAAAGTCCTGAGTTCGACTCCTGGTACCCCCATAAAAAAAATAAAAATAAAATAAAATAAAATAAACTTAGCAAATCTTATTCACAGTAATAAGCTGAAATTCTAAAGATCTAGTTCTAAGTCATGATTTTGCAGTACAATATCCAGTATTACTGTACTTTGAAAAGAAACATTATTCTAGCATAAAAACTATCTTAAGCTATGAGATGGCAATCAATTTTAATACAATTACTTAAAAACACACAGTAACTGAATTCACCAAAGAAACAAGTAATTTACACATTATAAAGAATCAAGGGTCTTTATCACTTAAGCATGAATTAATTAGAATATCAGAAACCACGATACTTTTAGAAATTACCAAAGATTCAAGTATCATTAAATGTTTCTGTTATTAGTTTCTGAACATCAGATTCCTACTGTTTCACTGATTTCCCCTGACTTCATCCTAAAAAAGGGCATTGGTGTGGATTATTGTTTTTCCATAGTCCTTGGGATGTTTTTACATTTGTAAACTAGTTGAAAATTAACTTCAATAAATACATGATTACACATGTTCTCATTAATAGCATACTGAAAAAATAAAACTAATCCACAAAGAAAAAATCAGTTCTAAATTCAGTTACTCAATTATCCATTTTATTACTTTTTATTTATTTATTTATTTATTTATTTATTTATTTATTTTGTGGGTACCGGGGGTCGACCTCAGGACCTCGCGCGCCAGCAGGCGCCTGTGCTGCTGAGCGATCTCACTGGCTCTTTTTTCGTATGTGGGTTCCGGGAGTCGAACTCGGGCCCTCGCACTTGCCAGGCAGGTGCTTATGCCACTGAGCTATCTCACCAGCCCACAATTATCCATTTTAAATTATAATTCCAAGACTCATCTATTATGTTACCTAAAGTCAAATATTTTAAACATTTAAAACTTGAGGAAACCAGAACAAATTACTCCACAAAGTGGATATCAGGGATGTAATTAATTTAGACATCTATATCTCAAAATTGATAGAATTAAAAATGACTGATCATTCATAGAAACACTTATATTCTTTCTATGCTGAGGATTCTTTCTCACTAATGGAAGCTCTGTAATGAAGGGATTTTTGCCTGGAATGCAGACTTGCAAGGTAATTCTTTACCTACCTGAGTTCATCACTCCACTCATCATGGAGGTTTAGACTCTGAATGCATGTCCTCCAGGTGGATCCATCTTGTCATACAGAATTCCAGAATCAAAGTTAAAACATACTACACTTCAGGTTTTTATTTGAGTGTGCTGAATTTGTTTAACTTCGTGATTGAATGTTACTAAACTGTTTATTGCCTTGTTCAATCTGCATCACTTTCACAGTTTTTTTGGCATCAGGTTCCCAGCTGAAAGGTGACAATACTGAAAGGTGATTCAGCAAGATTCTGTCCCCATCGCTGTTCTTTGCCTGGCATTGTGAGTCTTACTACTGGTAATGACCCTTCTTTAAGGGTCTTCTGAATCAACACCATGCTTTATTTTCTTAAAAATGTACTCACCATGAACTGCTTTCAAAATGAACTTTAGGGCCGGTGAGATGGCTCAGCAGCGTAAGCGCCTGCCTTGCAAGCGCGAGGGCCCGAGTTCGACTCCCGGATCCCACATACGAAAAAGGGGCCGGTGATATCGCTCAGCGGGACGGGTGCCTGTTGGCGCGCGAGGTCCTGAGGTCGACCCCCTGGTACCCACAAAAAAAAATGAACTTTAACTAAAAACTATTCATACGAGATATGCTATAAATGAACAATTAACAACTGAACTCCAAAGCAACAATATCCAGTGTGCAACTTTCAGCTATTTAAATTCCTTTTGACCTAAATGACTGGTATGGAAGGTGATGTTTTGTATAACCCCAAGACCACAAACCACAGGTGTTTAAGTAAATATGAACTTCAATTTCTTTTTTTCTATCAAAACAGATGCTTTGAGGTATTACGTCACCATTATTTAGGTGGGGCATTTTAGAGTTCATGGCTCTTCTCGCTTGCTTCTCCTCTGCAGCAAATACAGACTTAAAACACTTAAATATTTTTTTCTGGAAATGTATATGCAAAATTTTCTTCATCTCAGAAACATTGAGCCATTCTACTCATGTGAAGCACATTTTCATCTTCTTTTGGCCTTTCCATGCCATCTGCAATGTTTTAGAGATGCCAAGACCTTTCATTATAGTTTGCTTCCCCTCCTCACCCTGGATCAATTCCAGAAGTTTGCAGAAAGGGTTATTTACATGACTATTCTCTCCAGTAGCCATCAGGCCTGAGCAACATCAGCCTCACATTTACTCATTACTTGTTAAAAATCCTTGATAATGAAGTAAAAGAGATTGGTCTGGAACATAGTAATCCCAGCTCCTAAATTTGTAAACTTGAGTCAGTGTGGCGATGAGGGTTTCATCAAGTGTCAAACTCTCAAACATCTAAAGAGAAATCCTTTCTTTCCAGAAACATTCTTCAAGGGATTCTTCATTCCATTCTTCTAAAAACTGACAGTTTATAGGCAGTATTAATTGTTTGACAAACCAGTGCCAAAGTGTTCTGGCACCTAATGAGGATTTGGTCTTTCCTCAAATCCTATGTCCTGGTATATAAAATAGAATTTGAAGTACAGTTATATGAACAGCCACTCAGAATTGTATTTGCCAAGTTAAAAATTAAGTATTTCTGTACCAAGTAGCTAGTACTTCATGAAAAACTGGGACAGACTTTGGTATTATTTCCTTATCTTTTTTCCTCTCATAAATTCAATAAATGGTTTATATATATTAAATATTCTATGTAATAAATTTTCTATAAAGCTTTATTTTCCATCTAATTTTGTTCCCTGGTAGTCAATTTAATTTTGTAGGTTAGCCTGGCATGATGGTGTATGCCTGTAATCCCAGAACTCAGGGAGACTGAGGCAAGAGGATTGCAAATTCAAGCCTAGCCTGGGCAATATAGTGATTTAGCAAGACCTTGTCTCAAAATAAAAGCTAAAAAAAAAAAGGGGGCTGGGGATGCAACTCAGTGTATATGTCCTGGGTTTAATCTCCAGTACCAAAAATAAGTAAATAATTCTGCAATTTAGACTGGGACTGTAGCTCAATGGTAGAGTGTGTGTTTGGCAGGCACGAGGCCTTGGGTTCCATCCCCAGCAATACCTCCCCTAAAGAAGAAAATTCACAAGTTGCTTATGCAAATATTATATTTTCGTAACTTCCCAACCGCCATAAGAGTCAAGGCAAGGCAACGATGGTTTCACTTACAACTCAGACAAGTAATATTCTAAAGAGAACTAGAAGCAGAACAAAGGCGGCATCCCAAATGTTTTTACCCTGTATCTGGTGGGGCATGCACACCTAACACTGCTCCCTACTGAACCAAAGCCCATGAAAGGCAAATGACTGCAATCTCAAAGTTTCTCAGGAGAAACACTGGCAAAGCAAAAAATTCCAGCAAATATGTGTGGATGGCAAAGAAATCTAGACCTGGTCTCAGAAACAGGAAAAGGAAAGGAAATTGTGCAGTGCAGTAAGGTTTATTCCATGCTGCACTTTCGTTTTTTCGTTGTTTAATTTTTTTAGTCGCAGCCATTCATCTTTCACAGGGATCAAATAAGCTGGGTGGTAAAAGAGCAGATGGGAACAAGGGAACGGCATGCAGAGGTAGAAGGGGAGTGTTTGGGAACCAGGCCGGTGAGATTTGCTGCTTCCAGTTCACCACAAGGCTCAAGGGAAAATATTGTTTTTTCATACAAAGTGAAAAAGAGAAAGGTAGGCTTCCCTTCAGCAGCACCAGGCCCTGGGGATCCCACATAAGAAATCCAATCCCCCGTTACCCAAAGACCCCTATCAGTTTCAAAGCCAGATATTTTTCTTCCCCTCCCAAGATAACAGATAGCAGGGATGTTGCGAATTACGGATATCTGCTTCTAGAAGCATAAATTCACAGCTACTTCTGGAATAGCAGATTACAAGGGGAGTTAGAGGTAACAAATGCAAAAATGGTATCTTGCTTTGTCCCCTAGAGATGCATGACCACTTCTGTGTGTTACTGGAAGTACTACAATGCTCTGTATTCTAACCCACATACGTTCTACCTGAAGACTAAGAATGATTTTCATTATTGTTAAGGATACAAAAACCTCTGATAACCTTGCATGCCAGAAATGGGGCAGAGTTTTTAAAAAAGGTAGACTATTCCCTTAACTGAAATGTCATCACCTCCACCCCTTCTGCCACATTCTTAAAAGATGTTCTTTTAGGGTGGCATGCGTATGGACGAGGTGTTCCCTGATGATATTTGGTCAATGAATTGATTGCCTACCCCGGCACATACATTCAGACACAATTTAAAGAAACAGGAGGAGGGAATTTGAAACATTATTTTTTTGTATGAAAGGACTATTTAAATCAGAAGTGTATAAAACATTATGAAATGGTAAGTCATAATCCCCTCTGATTATGAAGGTACAAATCATACAGAGGATGTAAGATTTCATAACGCAATACTTCTGTGTGTTCTTTTAATATCTTGTTTGTTCTTGTGATAGTTTAGAAACTGTCTAAAAACACTGACAAACAGGAGAGGGATAAATGTCAGTTTTAAAATGGGAAGAGTGTTTGAATGAAGACTAATTCTTTACATATCGATAAAACTGTAAAGTTATGACTAAATGGCATGTGTACTATCATTCTTTGCTTCCCTGTGTAATTGTGGAAATTATGGTAATACAGATTTGAAGTTTGAAAAAAATGCTGGATTAAGTTCAAATAGTAATTTATTTAAAGTTTCCAGCCAACTAAAATATTCAAGTGTCCAAAACAATAAGCCTATTCAGTTCTTCTTACCATTGATATTGTTTATCACAATCCTAGTGATTGAAATGGGTAAAGTTTTAAAATTGGGATTCATTGGTTAGATGTCTTCTGCAAGATTTTTCTCAACAAATGTGATAAAATCCTCCTAACAATGCCTTCACTACTCATTCTGATCCTGGGACTTCCACTGACTTCAGGAGACATCCATGATATGAAATAAAAATATATAAAAAGCATAAGAATGAAAGGATTTTACATTTTATGTTTATAGTAGGTTATAGATGTATGTACATGGCTCTTTGCAAATTGGTCTACTTAAATAAAATGTGTGATTTCACTTGTACAAATATAGTTTACTTACAAGATGAATTAAGTATGATTAAACAAAGAAACTTGCAGTAGCTGTAAGTACTTTTATTTTCCTTATTTTCTTTCCAGAGTATCATGTCTAACCCTGGAAACATTTATTCTCCTCATGAGCTTGCTTTCAAATATTTATTTTAAAGTAGCCCAGAGCTTTCACCTAATGATACAGTAAAATATTTCTACTGACAAAAATATAATTCAGTGAGATGCTAGAATATAGATGAATTACTGGCCCTTTATTTTTAGAGCAGAAATATGCTGAAAAAGAACATTAAATAGCAGATGATTTCCTTTTGTTAAGAGCATAGAGGGTTGGTAAGATAGCTCAGTGGCATAATTGCCTGCCTCGCAAGTGCAAGGTCCTGAGTTCGACTCCCAGAACCCACATACGAAGAAAGGGCTGGTGATATTGCTCAGCGGCACGGGCGCCTGCTGGCGCGTGAGGTCCTGAGTTCGACCCCCAGTACCCACAGAAAAAAAAAAAAAGCATAGAGAAATACAACTTCTAGAGAAAAATTGTAATTTCAAGAATTTGCTTAACTGAAAGAATAATGTGAGGAACAGATGCAGAATTATTTTTCCCCTTTGGTGCTAGGAATTGAACACAGGACCTAACACACGCTAAGAACATGCTTGACCACCAAGCTATACCCACATCATCGATGCAGATTTAGTGACATCTCATAATGTCGAACATGTTCATCCATTTTAATGTCTGCTGAGGATTTCTCTATAATCTTAACCATACTTTTGTGTCCCTGTTCATTCTAATAGCGAATTAAGCCATCCTGGTTAGCTGTGTAATTCTGAAATTTGCTCAAACTCTCTGACTCTCAGCACACTTAAGTATAAAATATCACTATACCTCAAAGGGTTATTGTGATGGTTAAACAAGTAATGCACATTACAAAGTCCCTGTGTTAACATACAGTATGTGTGCATTAATTAACTGTATTTAGTTATATCTCCAGACCTAAACATATAGTACATTTCCACATCTCTCTGATAAGTAATCTGAAAATGTCGATGCTTTCTCTGGAAACAATTTCAGTATCATTTTTTCTCCATAATACGAATGTTTTCAGAAAAATCTATCTTTCCTTAAATAAAATAATCAGATGATTGTCTCCATTTCTCATTAGTAAAATATACTTGTATTAAGTAAAAGCAAGCGTCCATAAACTAGAGTAGGGTTGAGTAGAAATGTTGGTAGCTAACCTGTTTCACATGTGGCAACCACAATTACATTTCATACCAGAGCTTGTTTGCTTTCTTTGCCTGCCCCAAATGGATTCCACGGTAGCTGGGAACTAGCAAAATTATTGCCAGTTATAACTAGAGGAAAAAATATATTGAGTTTAACTTCATTACAGCTACAGCACTTGTATCAACAGGGCCTGGCATAAAATGGGAAAGTTGCCGAAATCCATCAAGTGACGTTACTGTTTAGAATAGGTGGTGGGGACTGTTGCTGCTCCTGACTTCAGATCTTCTATTGATCCTGCTTCTGTGGTCTCCAGCTCGGTGGGCTGTCAAGCTGGAGCCTGACATCCCCGCAGGCGTGAACCATGAATTCAAGGATCTATCACACCTCGTTTGGCACATGCCAGCCTCTAGAAGTGCGGGATGGCAAAAGAATAGTAAGTTAGGCTATTTACACAGACTGATGAGATTCAAGGTAACACTAGCGAGCAGAAAGGAGCGCTGATTCCAGTTCAGAGTCTTATTCAATTAATTCAAAGTATTTATTTTATTCCTGAAGTGTTGACTGAGTAGTGTATAGTAGCAAAGCTCTGAGTTTAGTGTTGAGTTAGATTAGAGCAGGTTGCTCAACTGCAATATAATCGACACGTTGCACCAGATAATCCTTTGCTGGGACAGACGGTGAGCTGTTCTGGGCACCGTAGGGTGTGCAGCAACATTCCTGGCCAGTACCCATTAGAGGTCTATGGCAAGCCCCTGCCAGTTGTGTCACCCTGAAATGTCTCAAGAATTGCCAAATATTCCCCGCAGGGCAAACTCACTCCCACTGAGATTCTCTAGGTTATGTGGCTGTGGGTAAGAAACTCCTTCCCTGTACAGAGACTTAGGCATCTAGAAGAGCTCACTTTTACAGTCCCTTACATTAATGATACTGTGCAATTCTGGGCCACTTTAACACTACAAAGTGGTCTAACAAAAATGGGACAATCCTTCTATTCAGGAATCCTTGGGAGTTCTGAAATCCACTGGATAAGCTGGTATAACATTTAGAGATTCTCCTTTTCTCAATCTAATCTTACGTTGGGGAAAATTTTTAAATTTTCTCTTCTCAGTACCTTGTCTGTTCAGTGAGAAGAACATACTAGAAATACTTAGAGAACATCTAGTGCTGAACTTTGGGATATTGATTTTGTATGAAACAGGGCTTCCAGAAAGGTGAGAAATTGCTTGAGTAATTGGATATGAAAAGCACAGGGAAAGAATCCTATTCAAGAAAAATAGCATGATCGTATTTGCCATGATAAGAGTGGCAAATTTCAGGGTGACTGAACAGAAATGCACATGTCAGAGAATAATGAGAAATCACCTTAGGAATAGCTTTGTGAATCCCAAGAAATTGAGCATGCAAGTTAATCAAAACGCCTCCACAGAACTTAGTTCTCTTGGCCTTGACATAGAAAATCCCTGAAGGAAACACTTAATTCAGGACATTAACTTCTTGAATTGACGCTCAGCCATCACTTAAATCTCCAGACATAATCTGCAAGCAGTTCAGTCAAAACCGCTATCACTGTGCTCAAAGATCTTGTGTCAGTTCCATCATGGAAGAGAAACCCGAGCCCAATTCCGCTGGACTTGCTGAACGGTTCACACGAGCAGCACCCTGTTCAAGGCTAACAACATCTGACATGTAAAGTAAACACAGTTTTCAGCCTGTTTGTTGCAACAAGAAGGACTGCAAGCTAAGAAGAGTCTATGCTCTGGGGTCATAGAAACACAACTCTCCATTATGATTAATGAAGAAGCTGAATTGCAATTCCCCCGCTGTGAGAATGGTGGCTTCCCAAAGAATTCTACACAAATCTGTAAAACAGAACATTAAAACAAGCACTGGACTAAAATATACCTCCAGGGGTGGGGAAAGGATATGTGGTGAGGCGGCTTAATTTGTTTTTATTTGTGGGTTTTATTCCATAAGGTGATGTTTGGTTTCACCTTCCAAACTGGTGCTGTAGAAGAGACATGGCCCATGAAAACAGCAGTGGACCTTCAGGGAGGAGATGTTTTTCAGAGTTCCAGAAATTCGTGAACAACTCCCCAGATTCCCCAAGCTTGTTATTATTAAATGTGGCTTTAAGACTGATGAAAGCTCCCAGGCTAGTGGGCTCTGAAAACTGCAGTTTAACAGCAGGGAAGATACAGCAATATACCCTCCAGTGCAAAGATAACCCCCCTTCCTCCCAGGCGCTACCTCCAGCGGAGCCAGTCTTTTGGCAATGGACCTCAACATTGATTTGCTGGATCCTAGGGGAAGAGAAAGTTATTCCAACTCCATGACACTTTCATGCTAGACTCTTATTTCTATAAAACGACCACTGCTTGCCAGTGACCCAGAAGGTGTCTAATGAGGAACAGGGAAATTTCTCATAGAGAAATAAACAAATTCAAAGTTGTGAGGTTGATGCAACTCTTAATGTACAACACAGTGTTTCCAACGAGACAAAGCAGTTTGTCGTCATCTCAAATGTTGGCATTTTAGCCTAACAGGCTAAAATAATCCAATGGAGCTGATTATGTTTCTTTAGAAAATTACCGATGAATTTAATCTTTTTCAAAAACAACTTACTTATAAATAGATTTTACTTCAAAAGCTCCTAGAAATGGTTTTAGAATTGCGAGATAAGAAGTGCATTATTTGTATGTCTTTTTCTCTTCTCCAAATAAGGAAATAGATATCAATGTCATTTTCTGGTTCTTAGAGTGTCTTCTTTATAGTGCTTCCTTTTTAAAATGTCTTTAATTGTTTTAGACTCAGTAATCTGCGCCTAACAAGTTGTGTGCCAGGCAACTGATCTGCTATTACTTCACTCTTATTGTGATACATTATGTTTCAAACCTCCTGACCACCTTTTAGAAGCCCATGGTTAATATTATTTATATTAATTGCTTTAATACTTCTTAATTACTAATAATGGATTATATACATAAAAGATTTGGTTTGACTTGGATTTTGAAAGTTCCCAACATAATAATGGCCCATAATATAGTTGCTGTCACTTCTGCTCTTCCTATCTATATTTTGCTCATTCTGTCAGTACCAGCTTTTTGAGTAATCAGTTTTTGCTAGTGCCTTCTTTGTTACATCTCCCATGTCTTCATGAAATAAGGGCAATGCACATTAACTCCTATTTGACTCTTGGGACAACCTTTGACTTGCTGGTTTTACAGTGAGTGGAGAAGTATGAAAAATGTGGTGTCTACAGAGAAAGAGAAGGCTGAGATATTAAAGAAAACTTTTTGTAAATGAGGCCTCTTTAAGAGAAATTAGTCCTAAAAACTAATTTCTAAAAATATGCCAGCTTACTTCTAAATACTTTTGACAAAATCTGCTTTAATAAAATTTTTGAAAAATTCTTGGATAAATTTCCTCATGTACTTAGTTGTATAGTAGAATTTGCACATCTTTAAGAATGTTGTATCTTCTTGAAGCTATAACCAAGACTCCTAATTTAAGTAAGAGTTAAATCAGTTCTCTCAATAGTACAATGAGATCAGCTTGGATGATTAGACTTCAGATGAAAGAAAAAGATAAACATTTCTGAAATCTAGTAACACTGTCCCAGGAGTAAGTGCTAACCATGGGAACATTTAGAGTAAAGGTCTCTTTTACTCTAAATAAAGTACTTCTGTGTACCATATTCATTCTACCAATGATGAGCGCACAAATAGTAAAAAAAAAAAAAAAAAATCCTTTTAAACAGGCAAAATAAACAGGACCAGGGCTTCTGAGAGAGATGGATTAAAAGAATATAAGTATGGCATAGATACACAGATATCTGCATTAATATGTCTTGTATTGGCAACAGAGAATCTTTTGACAGGCAGGATGTTGCTTCTAGCACCTCTCATTTGATTCTCTAAGAAACACTTACTTCAGCAAATCTGTTTTAGTAGAAGGCTAACAAAAATTGCTGGGAGAGAAAGAAAATGACCATGAGTCTGATACCAAGTTGACCATAGAACTTCAGTATGTCACAAATAGAAACTACTGTACACCTCTTTCATTTAAAGTGAAATTCTCAAATAAATAAAATATATAAATATCAAAAAAGAAGTTTCAGATCTCCTGAGCTTTTTTCCAACTATACCCCTCCATTAGACCCTATGAAGAAAAAATGAATTACATGCTAGTTAGGAAACTTTATTGATTTATTTATTATAATTAATACTTTATTTTAATTTACTTGCCTCTACTCTTAATGTGTGGGTCTTATAGGTTAATGCCATCACAATAATCTATTAGAAAAGTTGAAGTTTCCTGAGTTTTAAACAAATTCGTATATTACTTTTGCACCAAACTTTTTCTTTTGAGTAATTTCTTCAATTCATGCATAAGAATGTTTAGTCAGCAAAGAAAATCCTGCTCTAATTAAGAAAGGAACTAGTAAACTGAAGGTTGTAAGTGTTTCTAAATCTGGATTTTGTAGAATATTTACTTAAATAAATACCTTTTAGTGTTACTGAGTTAATGACGAAATATGACAGTAAGCATATATCTTGAGCTCAAGACTCATTAATAAAATGGCATAAATTCTTCTCAAAATGAGCATGAATCCCTGTTGGGCAGTAGAAATAGAGAATATTTCAGATTTTCAAGCTGGAATAATTTCCTGTGCTCTTAGGTCATAGTATGAGAAAGGGAGCAGGATGTATTGTCATTTATCCAATAAGCTCATTTGAATTTGAATGTGATGAAGTAAATTCATGATTCACAAAATAAAAATTCCAAGACTTGAATGTCACCCTATTGAACCTCCGCTTTCCTGGGGCAGAAGGCACCATGACTTGAATGCCATGGGAGTAAAAGCTGGAAATAGCATTATCTCAGCCACTGGGTGAAGAGGAATGATTTCATTTGTACAGTTTAAATGGGAGGGAAGGGATTGCAAAATCTTGGTGGTCTGGGTGGGCTCAATGTGTCTGGTATCCATTAAGATACAAAATTTACTCGAACTTGTGGATTAATTCTCCTGCAGGAACTGAGGCAAACCAATAGCAGCTGAAAGTTAATCAAGCACTGATCTCCCCCAATCCTTCTAATCACAGCCAGCTGTGATTTCAAACCTTTGCACCGAGGTTCCCTGGGGCAGTCCACCACAAGCCCTGGAGTGAGCACCCTCAACTTTTGAAGGGCAAGAAAGAAGTTAATAAAATAAAGCTTAATGCCTTCAATCAAGGGACTAAAGAATGGGATTGGGATGGTCTACAGCTTTTTCTGTGTTAATCTCTTCCCTCTTTCCCAGCTGCCTATCCCTAGAAGGCATATGATTTCTTCCAAATATTTGCGAAGAATCCTTTATTGAAAAGGGTAACACGATTGGGAACAGTCAGTTGTTCGTCCATCCAGGAGTCTCTGCTTGTCTCAAGAGAAGGGATTATTGGTAGCGTCTAAAGAAATTCTCACAACTTTTATAAGGATAACAATTGAAATTTTGAGTTTTTGTAATAAATGTCATCCAAATAAAGATGAATACTGTTAGTCTAAGCTTAAAGAAGTCAAAATGTATTTTGAATCCAGGTATCTGAGTTCATCCATGTACTCAGGTTTCAATTCTTTACCAGTAACAGCATACAGTATGCAGAGGAGTTTTCCATAAGGCTAGTACGTTTGCAGTTTTACTTTTAGCTGATGTTATAATAAACAAATAATACTAGATAAAATGGTGATGGTAAATCCACCTGTTTTTGTGGTGGTTGTTTGCTTCTTTGGGTGGTACTGGGAAGTGTTCCAGCGCCTTGTGTGTGCTAGGCAAGTGTTCCACCACTGAGTTACATCCTCTACCCTTTTTTAAATTTTAGCTCACCACCATCTCTATGTGCTGGTACCTGTATCTCCTTCATTCTGAGTCAGTTTTCTTTCCCTGAAACTGCACATTCCTGGCTCACAAACTAGGGCTTTCTCCCTCTGCTAAAATGAATTCTGAAAGTTCTCGTAATACTACTATCCTTTCTCAAGTATCTGTAACACTTCTAGACTTCTAACTCTCTCAGGGTTTCCTGTTGTCATGTTTGGCCCACTTTTGAATTTGGACTCTAGTACACAGGCCTAAATACAAATAGCACTTATTGTTTATTGTTTTAAGATTGGCATATCATGTTTTGTCTATTAAACTGGATTTCGTTTTGTCACTAAAATTGAATTATCTTCCCAGAAACGGCTTATGTAGTTGTTTGTTTGGTTTTGTTTTTTAAATTTAGCTCCAGTTCTAGCTTTCCTGGCATGCCCCTTTTTCTCATATTTGACAAGAATTTCCAGCCATGTTCTAACAAATGACTTGCTCCATACCAAGTCTTCACTGATGGTTTTGTCCCACAGTGATTCCAACAACGTATATTCCAGAATTCAAGCAAACTTGAGTCATTTTATCCTACACTGCAATTGAGGATTAAATGAAGTCATAATGGATAAATTGATATCTAGCTAACTTATGTAAAAAGAGAATAGATACTGTAATTGTACTGATTATGTTAGCATATCTGAACATACCAATCAAGTGATTTGGACACCTTTGTTAAATCTTAACATTTAACTCACCCACTTATATATTAATACCTCTGTTCATAAACACTTCTGTTCATAAATAGTTCAGTTTGCAAACAAAAGCATTTAACAAAATTTTGCTTTTGTTCACAAACTCCACATTGGGAGACAAACACAACTGGGGCCATCTCCCCAACACAAACACAAATGCGGCCATATTCCCTCAAGCCATAAAACAAATCAAGTTTGAGAAATGAGGTAAACTGTAATTGTAATAACCAACAGAATATATAAAGAATTGTGAGGATATTCTTATCTGATTTAGAAATAAGGGCATGCTGCCATCCATGTATAGAAACTTCCAAAAATTACCTAATTATATACAAATAATAAAGAACAGATCAGTGAACCCATGATTTGCTGCGTGTATGGAAGCTGATTAAATTGAAGTTACATGGAGGATTGAGGATTGAGGAGGATTGGTTCCAGGAGAACCACATCAAAATTACCTATCTCAAAACTGCAAAATTTGTGGAGACCATGGCAGGACATGGCACCACTGGTCAGCCACAAATTCAGATACTTGCCAATATTTTGATATGTACTCCAGCACCAGAGAATTGAAAGGGAAGGCAGGACCCCACAGAGAGGCCTACTCCTGCTTTTTATTTGTTGCAGACAGAAATGGTAGGCAAAGTAAGGGCTTGGCTGCACCTGTTCTTAATCATAGATGCTAGGCCTGACAGATAATGAGGGCAGTGCCCCAAAAATCTTTGATCACCACAAACACAAAAAAGCTATGTAATCTCCCTGTACCTGACAAGTAGAGACACATGCGGATGAGCAGAGACAAAGTAATCAAATATGTAGGAAAACAGTGGTTTCAAGTCGAGATGACAGATGGAACATATGGATTTGCCTCCCTTTCTTCCCCAAATCCTATTCAAATGATAATAAAGCTATTTAAAAATAGTGAATCCGGGCTGGTGTGATAGCTCAGCAGCATAAGTGCCTGCCTGGCAAGCGCGAGGTCCTGAGTTTGACACCCGGTACCCCCATACAAAAAAAGGGCCCGTGATATTGCTCAGCGGCACGGGCGTCTGCTGGTGCGCGAGGTCCTGAGTCGACCCCCGGTACCCACAAAAAAAAAAAAAAAAAAAAAAAAAAAAAAAATATATATATATATATATATATATATATATATATATAAATAGTGAATCCATGGCAGGAGTAAGGGTAGAGGTAGTAATTCAAAATTTTGGAAACTTTCTTAAAAAAGAACACGCGCTATAAGCTAGATAGATAAAGTAGAATAAAAGCAAAACCTAAACCTGAAATGATGCTCCTTTCTTCAAAGTTCTAGAGGTGCTGGTTGCAGGCTTAGGTCTGGTTAGCGCTGAGCTTATGGTGGAGCTGTTACGCAGTAGGCGGCAAAGCCGACAGTAGGACAGCGAGAAGAGCTCCCTTCAGTTTCTCCAGGAATAAGAAGCCCATGGCAATTGCTATGGTGAACCCCTGAAACCTGCTCTTTTAGCAGCAAATTTGGGGAGATGGGCTGGTCCATAGATATGGCCCTAGAAGAAAGAATAGAAAATGAGATACTTTTCTACTGTAAATAGGAGAAAAATAGAAAACAAAACAACAGCAACAATAGGACCAGACATCAACTATCCAGAAACAAATGACACTGAAGAAGTCTAATGCTGAGTCTTGAGGAATCTTATTGCAGTTATAGTAAAACAGCACAGATCTGATACCTACTCGAGGTCAGAAGTCTTAAGCAGGTTTCAGTGGACTCAAACTCAGGCCTTAGCAGGGCTACTCCCCTTCAGAAGCTGTAGGGGAAATTGCTTCCTTGTCTTTTCTCGTTTCTACCAGCTGAATGCATGCAATGGCTCATGGCCTCTTCTTTTCTATCTTCAAATATCTTCCAATCTCTCTGACAATAATCTTCCCCTTCCCTCTCTGATTTGTAAAGATCCTTGTGATTAAAATGGGCTAAATTCAGATTATCCAGGATGATTCTCTGTCTCAAGATCTTGAACTTAGTCAACATATTCCGTGTCCTTTCTCTTTCACGTAGGTGATATCTCCACATACTCCAAGTTTGGATATATGCATCTTTGAACAACGGGAGACATTGTGATACAAATCATACTACATAAAGTAAATCGTAATCTGGAGTATCTTCTATATGTCATGTACCGTCTTTGTGAACCGCACTGTAATGGTAACATTGTAACAGAAAAACAGGCATGTCCCTGCCCTCATAAATTTATATTCTAGTATGAAGAAGACAAAGACAGGTATTCTATTCTATTACCTGTAATATATTTTATGTACGTCTATGTGGAAACATGTGTTCTACTCTATCAGACAATGGCCAAAATATGAATAAAATCAATCAAGATAACTAATGTTTTAAGATTATTGTACAATTTATCAGCTCCGTCTACAAAATTATGAGACCAATAGCAGATGGTATTAATGATTATTTGATGACAAGGGGCATGATCTGGGACTATCTTGGACCAATTGAAAAGTATGTTAATTCTAGATGTGTGTGCATGTGTACAAGTGTGTTTGTGTGTGTGTGTGTGTGTGTAGGAAGACAGCAAAGGTGTTTTATGCAGTCTGAGAAGCTTCCACTGATTCACAAATATTGGAACAGGGACCTGAAGAAAGTGTGCTCTATGTAAAGGAGGAAAATGTTAGATATTGAAAGTGCTACACACAGTCTTAAAATAGGAAGCTTTACAAAAGAGATTAAATGCTGCCTTCTATCAAGATCAGAAAAGCCTTAATAAAGAGGTGTCTTTTATGCAGATCTTAATGCCAAGAAGAAGCCAGCCATGAAAATATCAAGGAAAATGTGTCATGAGCTTTCCATTCTAGTTTTAGCTGTTGCTCCAATTGGACCAGCCCTCCTACAGATAACAGCTAGTTTCTGGACAAAATACAAAAACTAACCACCTGATGTTATGGTTTATGTCTAAACTGTCCCCCAAAGCCTTCTGTGCAGACAGGTGGTGCTTTTGGAAGGTGAAATGATTATGGCAGCTTATAGCTGATTTGCTGGTAGGAGGAGAGATGTGGTCAGAAGAGGTGGGTCACCGTGGGCATGGCCTGGGTCTATCTCTTCCCTGATCCTGACTTCATCTCTAGCTCTCTGCTTCTCTGCTGTGCCATGAGCTTTTTCTTCTATGCAAGCCCATCTACCATACCGCCCTCCTTTGAAGCCAGTTGACTATGGACTAAAACATGTACAAAGAGAAAGCCAGAATAAACCTTTCCTCTTCAGAGTTGTGGGAGTTGGGTATTGTTTCTGAGCATTGAGAAAGTAACTAAAATATCTGAATACCTCAGGAAGCAACTCAAACGAAGCAAAAATTAAGTAGAGGTTGAAACTGGGAGGAAGGAAATGGCATTCCGAGTTTTCTGTGATTGTTGCTTCTAGTCTGAGTGGGTCATGTATGTGGAGGTGGTGGCTAAAATTTCTGTAGCAAACCCATAGCAATTCTTGTTTGAGGGTCCAGAGGACAGAATTGGGGAGTTTTATCAGAACTACAGGGTTCAAATATAAACTAAATGTGCAATGACTGACATCAAAAGGTGATACACCAAGAAAGATAATTTGTTTTTAATGTTTGGAACGTTGGTTCTTCCATCTTTCTCCATCTTTCTTGCTAGTAGAAAGTTCAGGGAATCCAGATAAACATCATATTACCTAGATGCCCTGCAGTTAAATAGAGTCCTCCTACCTAATGAGTGTCAATTGGATGGTATGACAATGTCAAAAACTGTCCTTAAAGAGAATGAGCCCTGCACCTTCCCAACGCATTTCTCTCCCACTCTCTGCAAAAAGCATGACAGGCAACCATGACTGAACAGGAAAGGATTCACCTCCTGCTGGATTTTGTTCATGTAAGAGAGAAACACACTTCCATTTGTCAATATACTATCACCGGTATTGTCTACTACACACACATAAAATAGCTGCCACACTTATTCACTCTTACATTAATTCATTTTTTAATTAAATTCATTCTTAAATTTCCATGAGTGCTTTTATTAAATCAATTATAAATGTTAAGGACAGCATTATTATTTATCTCCAAAAAACATTGTGCTTTTGAATATGCTGTATTCCAGACAATGTGAAGGTTCTACAGAATTGCTGCATTGAATCCGTAAAAACACGATTCCTTGTTTTCTAGTATGCCTGGTATACATGCCAACTGCCCTTAAAACTGTTCCAAACACAAATGTATTTTACACAAAATGTCTACACTTTGGAAATAGTATGTGGGTACCTTAAATGGAATGTAACGTGAAAATCTCACACGTTATCTCATGTGTGATCCTTCTTGAGAAATTGCCGAGCAGCAATTTAAACCAGTGCTTAGTAAGTCAACATTTTCTGAGTATTGTATAACCAAATAAAAATACAGGAATACATGGTAGATCAGTGTGTAAGTCAAATGGCCATTATGATCTGAAAGCCATGATTTTAGAGATACCCCCTTTCATCAAAGTAGTTCCCTAGTTTCCACTGAAGAGTTCAGCAATAGTCTAGAGTCATAAATATTAAACTTATAGAATAATAATATAATAATGTACTCCTTTCCTTGTTTCATATGTTAAAATTTCGGTAAGATTATGTGTAAAATATATTTTCCTATGAAAGATTTGAAAATCATGGGACTAGAATGGAATACCCTAAAATCTTATCCAATTTTTTGCTGAATCAAAACTATGTATAATATAGAACAAGTCTCAAAAATTACTGTTCAAGAGAAAATATTTTTATTGACTATTACAATATTCATATAATGTTTATACATATACTTCAAATTTGGTTTCTTTTAAATCCACTTGAAATGAATTGAAAAGTTTCATACACATGTAAATAGTAGTATATTAAATCATGTTGATTATACCAAATCTATAAAATACATGGTAGTTATATTGTGTTAGTTATAACATGATTAAAAAGAGTCATTTCTATGCTTTACTTAACCTACTAAATATACGATCTCTATTTTCAAATTTTTCTCACAAGTTGCCAAAACCTAGTTATATCCTTTATGGGATCCTGTAATTGTCCCCTAGATTCTTTTCCAGATTGCCTCTAACTGTGTACATGCCTCATAATGACTGCATGCATTTTGCACAATTAGTTATTAATAACAGTCAAGTAGTCATCTTATTCTCTGCACATAAAAATCAGGGTTATCAATAGTTAATCATCATTTCATTGAAACTGATGGCCTTGTTTCTTCATGGTAATAAGCTTCCTTTTAAATTGTTGGCAACTTGCTACATTTTTAGTAAATGAAAGTTAAAGCCTATTAGCCTAAATTACTTCCTCCTGGAAATGCTACAGCATTATATTTTACATCATTTAAATAAGTCTATACAGCTGTAAGTATATTCTAGTGAACAAATGAAAGTCAAAGCTGGGGTATGCATTTTTATTTTTCCCATTAATGCCCTACATGGACATAATTTGGAAAGGAGATTTCAGTATTTGAAGTATATTCCCTTGGTCAGTTCAGTTTCTCAAATATATTCCATTGTTTCCTTCTGACCCCATCAATGCTAGTATGAGGTTAAAAAATAAATACATGAGTAAATCTCGAGTTGCACATTCCTTTTAAAATTACAATCAGAGTATGATCACATCTCAGTGATTCCGAGAGAATTAGAGCAAAGCCTGCCATACTTCACTAACATACTAAAGAAGCAAGTCTACTGCTGTTCCAGTAAATAAAACCAGAATGCTTTGTAGTTCCATCTCAAAAGAGATTGTTTCTGATGATCCAGGAGAATTTAACTTCTTGATTCTTTCCATTGGAAAGCATTATCTGTTTCTGTTCACTTTTTAAGATTCTTGCCAGCCTGATCATTTTTTTCTATATGTAAAAAAGCTGCAGAGGAAACAGAGGTGAAAAACCCATAATTGGTGGAAAAGTGCTGTATTTAGAAAGTGGGAAATTTTGCTGTTTCACTGGTACCCACTAGCAATAAACATGCAATAAAAATTTTGAATGAAGAATGTTCTACATTGGAAATTCTAGTCACTTCTCTAATCACTCATTCTGATTATTCATAGCAAGATATTTAAAACTGAGCAAGATCAAGTAATAATGTTAAATCCTAACATGTGGATCACTGATAATTGGAAGACACACTCCTACTTTTGGGCAGGAAAATTACCAGCCGGATTCCACATTTTTTCCCTCAGCCCTCCTTTATTTGCACTTCAACTGGTTCTTGCACTTTAGAGGAAAGAGAAAGAGTTCTTCAAAAAACTGTAGACATAGATGATAAAACTCAGTGACCTTGTATTTTTCTGACCCTGAGACTTTCCAGGCTAATATACAGAAAAGACCATAAGGTTGAATATGTTAAAATAGTATTTTGTTGACATGTATATAGTTCGATTACTTACAGAGTATGCACACAAAATGCAAATCTAGCAAAATATTCTTGAATAGCCTCTAGAGGGCTTCACTAAATATCTTATCAACACAGGTATTTGATATCTGGGGACACAATTTAAAATAAAATACAGTTAATGAGTGCCTTGCATGTAGCAACATAATCCAGCTTTAAAGTGTGGTGAGAAATGGAAAATTTTTGAAGGTAAATAGAAGCCTGTGATGACTCTTTATCTTATAAACACATCGCATTTATTAAGCTATCATGGAGTTCTTAAGTATAACTCTAGGAGGATTTTATTTGTCTTTTCTTCTATTCTATTCTACCACAGGAATTTATATTCTATAGCAGAATGCAGTTTCTGTAGGTGACCATATCCATTTGTGAATAAATGAAGTTCTGAAGAAATTCTGAACCAGAATTCTGAACCAGAAGAATTCTGACCAACAGGCGGACTGGAATAAATATATTCTTAAATTAAAGAATCATTCTAGTTATAGAATAAGCCATGTTTTAAGTGGGTAGTCTGTATTCTCACTTTGTCAAAATACGCTTCTATTTTTTCTGAAAAAAAATTTTTCCTTCAGAATTAAAAAAAAAATTCTGCTTCCATTTATTTCGGTGATGGGAAGACAATACAGTAGAAGAGAGAGTTTAAGCCAGGCATGGCAGTGTCTTGAAAGTAATCATTTTTCACTAAACATACACATGTAGCAGTGAAACATCCTTAAAATGTAAAACATCTTGTTTTTTTAATAACCTCTTGTGGTATGTTTTTACTTTAGCAATAATTGTATTTTCTTTTTTGCACATTTTATTTAACAACATTGCAGTCCCAGATAATCAGTTCCATGTGTTCAAGGCACTAGCAAAATGCCTAATGGAGAAACAATTAACTTTATTGGGCTCCTGTTATTGGCAGACGCAGCCTTACACCCTTACTTGTTCATGGTCCTGAGCCACATAGGAGCTGCAAAGAATTTGGTGTCCTAAGTAATCACACAGCAACCTGAATTTAGAGCCAAGTTGTCATTAAAAAAAAAAAATCATGATCGTGAACTAGTAACAGAAGTTAAAGTCCATGACAAGATCAGAAGATAAAGTTCACTTAAGTAAGAAAAAGTGCAATGATTAGCGTAGGGCATTTAGCCAATGGTTGATGAGCAAGACTGGCTTTTTGCAAAAGAAGAACACGCAGGCCGATTTGAGGCAAGGAGGAGCACTGTGGCCATAATGTAAGTATGGCTCTGAGTAATAAGCATTGAAACAATGGTTAAATGCAGTTAAGTGCAAGGAGTAGCATAGTTAGGCTTTATCAAACATTAACACTTGTACTGGAGAGTCCATAAAATTCTAATTGGCCTCTTCTGCGGAAAGCAGCCCCAAGAGGTTTTTATGAACAAAGCAGCTCTGACTCATGCCATGAATGTTATGAGAAAATAAACTCTTCTAGCATAGTAGCCCTTGATTGGTTCAGGGAGTGATGCTTAGGCCACAGTAGTGTTGGGTCCATGGTAAGACAATCACATCTGCAGTGACTCAGCCCAAAATCCTGCCCTGCATTGGACACACTGGCTTAAATTCTCCCTTATGAGACATGAGGGTGGGAGGTGCATCACTTGAGCTCTTAAACTACCCTAAAAAATAATCTTAAGTAAATCTGAATTAAGGGTCTGTTTCTCCATGAGGCACATGATACACTCCAGTCTTAAATCCCAGTCTTGAGCATAAACTCAGAGTATATGTGATTCTGCCTCTTACAATCTCCTGCCATGGCTGGAGATGAGTTGGAGAGTTCTCTTTGAAAACCTACTGAACACACACCATGTTTTCAAAGCATTTACGTGGGTCTTGGCAGAAAAAAGACTGTTAATGAATGAAACAAAACATAGAACGCCAAATCTGCAGGGAAGAAATGAGACTGCAGCAACGAAAAATATGAAGCTACTTCCAGGGAAATCATACAGCTAAATGAAGACCAGCTTGTAAAGAGGAACAATGAAGTGTTGAAGACACATTTCTTTACACTTTTGTTCTGAATTTTTCCTATGGATGAGCACAATCAACAGCCCACTTGTATGTAGTATATCTCATTTTTGTAAAACATGAATAATCTCTTTGGCTTTTTAAATGACATTTGTAAGCTACGCTAGTATTTCTGCAAGTATGACCACAATGACTCTGATATGCTTGGAGATGATCCAAGGACTATTGCTGCTAATGCTGAAATTAACCGTCTTTTCCAATGTTAAAAAAACAATTGATGGATGAAAACTTTTCAATATTGGATTTTTTTTTTCATGAATTCGTCTCAAATCATTTGTACCTAGCTTGTGTGTATGTTTGAATCAAATGTGTTGGAATCAGACTCTCAAGGTTATTGGACACATAGATTTTTCTTTTCATTTTTCTAATGTCAGTTTTCCATAATGTTCCAGAAATGAGACTTCCCAGTTGTCAACCATGGCAGTATTCTTTAAGACGGAATCTGTTTAAGAGGAGTACAGGGGGCTGATAGCCTCCAGCTGCTCCCTCATGGATGGAATATTACTTCACAGAGTGGGATAGTGGAGCTGAGCCATTGCTTTGAATGCGGGCCTCCTTTTATGTACCATCTTTCCTCTGCCCACTCCCCCTCTTATCAGTTTGACTAAGACTTTCTGAGAGTTGTGCTGAAATCAGGGCTTCTTTCTATACCAACCTTAGTCCTTCTCTCTCTCTCCTTTCGCACATGTCAGACTTACATCTACCTAGTGTTAGTCTCTCCATTTTAGCCTTCAAAGGTATTCCTGCAGGAAATCTTTTTCATATCTAATTCCATCTCCACATTTCTTTCTTAGTATCTCAAATTTATACTCCTATACTATAGTTTACTGTTTATTAATTTTAAGAATTACTCATCTGCAGCAGAGGTTAAAAAATAGATAATACTATTCACATTATTAAATAAAAATCACTTGAGAAAAAAAACTAATGTCACAACTTCAGAATGTTCCAGTGCAGGCTAATTATACAAGAAATGAAGAGGAATACACATATATATTTGAAACTGGAGAGTTGGAAAACACATTACAGAAAGATCCATTATATATGACTTAGGTAAAATTCTCTTACCACATACTAAAATAGATGTGATTTCCTACCTCAACAGTCTTCTTCCAAGTAACTTCTTCATTTATACCATATGCTTCAGTGATAAAAATAAACAGGTGTTTTGTTCATTTTACATGTTTGTAAACATCCCTGCAGTCACAGTTACAAATGAAGTACACCACTTAGACGTAGCACAGTTAATGAACAATTAAGTTCAGTTTAAATAGTCTGCCATCAGTGTCCGCTATGAAGCAGACTCGCCCAAGCAGTTATATGACCATGTTTAGAAGTCATTCTAAGAGCTTGGAGTTAGTCAGGGATTATAGTTTAGTATACCCTTCCCTCAAGCACTCATAAACTTTCTTTTCTGCAGGTAGATCTCATCAAGTACAACTCCTTTCTCAGACTACCTCACCCTATATCTGGAAAAACGATCTCACTCAGACTCCTGTCATTCTTTAAACAGATGAAGCATGCACTAAATCTGTCTCAAAATGAAGTGCCTAAACTAATTAAGCTGCAAATATTCCTAAATTCTCTTGGTCTTCTCTTGCAACCCCCCAGAAGACACTTGGATTTTTAGCAGCCCCAGGAAAACAAGACTCTTTTCTTATCCTCGGGGTGATGTGAGAAGGGAAATTGATTTCATATTATATTTAGCACATCATTGATTCTGCCTCCCCTATTGAGAGACCCTGCTAGGAAGAACAAAAGACATCACTTTTATGAACTGCCTATAACTCTACGTCTTTGTTGGATTATGGAAAAGTCTGCCAGTGTGGAAAGCTCAAATTGAGAGTGCTCAGTGAAGCTTGCCCAATGTGAACCAGCTCAGTAAATCATATCTGACAGCCTTTTGTTTAAGAACTTTCTCAACACTCACTGCGTCCTCTGTGCTGGCCTCAGTATCTCGCCCTTGCACCATCCACACTGCCGTTGGAACCCATATTGGTATTTATGTGTGACGATTTCATGGTCCTCCCCAGCAGGGCTGTGGAATACTAACTAGCCTGGCTATGGACTGCACTCTTCACAAATAACTAAGACAGGGCTCAGAAGTCCTGTATTTGGATTTGCTTTGCAGAGGTGATTCAGATTGTTGCAATTACTTCACGCATCCAGCTGAGAAAAGTTCAGTATGCGAAGGAGGACAGAATTCCAGTGGCACTGTTTTCCATGCACCTTTTCTACTAACTTTCCACAGAATTAAAGAGGTGCTAAAATGATGCATGCTCTTGCACCAGAAGATATTTCACTATGTCTACTTCCATAAATTTCAATAGATTAACTCATCAGTGACTCAAGTCAAGGTACTACCAGCTATTTTTAAGTAAATAAACAAGTAAAAGTTATCTCCTTGAATCATGCCATGTTTTACAGCCAAGAAGAGAATGCCTTTGTCTCCAACGAAATATGTGGAGAATATGGCCACTCTGTAATTTCTACCCTTCTTTCTGTCCCAACCCTCACCCTCGATATCTGTTTACATAGTAAAACAGATGCTTGCATTTTCCTATCGCTTTTTCATTTTACACTTTCGCAATACCATCTTTGTGGTGTGAGGATCTGTTTCCATACAAGTCGTTTTCACCTAATTTTGTTAAATAGGAACTTTAATCTTAATATTTATGCCGTCACAGCATCACAAAACCTTCCTAAATGCCCAACATTCTCAGATTTTACATCTACATACAACTGTGAAATAGTTCAACTCAGTTTTCTCTAAAAGAGCTATTTAGGAAAAAAATATTTTTTTCAAAGAATGGAAATTGTAAATCCTGTGATCTTAAACCAATGTGGTAAAGGTATCTTAGACAGTTTGTCCAAAGCATTTTACTCTCTTTGGAGAAAAACTATCAATATAGATGAAAGTTACATGGTAATAGTAGGAGGTGATTAGTTCCTAGGCAAACAGGGGAGCTATACACAAAACCCAGGAGTATGATTTCCTGGGCGGATGGCTCAATGTCTGTACCGAAATTTCTAATGTTGTCCTTTATCTCCCCTTTTAGGTTTTTTTATAACAAAATATACAACAGCAAAAATTATACAGTTACCAAAAGCATATATAACAGATTGTTGTAATTCTCTCTGGAGTGAATCCTTGAAAAGTCGCCCTTTGAACTGGAGAAGTCCTGCATAAAAGGCTACTAAGGTGCTGTCTCCCTGGGGGAAGCCAAGTAGATCGCTGAGAAAATTACCTTATAATTCAGGCAGAGAAATACTGTTATTAAGGAAAAAGTGAGTATTTTAGGCAGTTTCTGTTTTTTTTTCTTAAATTATCCAGTCTTGCTGTCTTTATCAATTTAACAATAGAGAAAGTATTTACTTTCTTTTTCACCTCTCACAGTAATTGCGTATCAAGAGCTGAATTAGGACCGTTTCTGTGGAATCAAAATTACCACTAAAAATTGTGTCCAAATGACCTGATTTACAGTCCCAATATAGAGTGGAAAATCCAGATTTGGTGCTTAGCATTTGTGACATTAGTTAGGCAAGCCCTTAACTTATTTAAGCTTCATGAGCTAAAGAATCGTACCTGTCCTTTCTAACTCAGAAAGCTGCTACTAGAATGGAAAAGATAATCTACATGGAAGTAATTTGTTATATGCCATGTAAATACCACTTGTTATATTTATATAAAATACATTTTGGATTGTTCAATGCCAAGTAGCCCCAAATCTTATATATATATTTTTAAACTATACTGCTTGTCCCATCTCCAGTAATACTTTGCAGTTTTAATAAAAAGAAAAGGAATAGAACTTAAAATAATTTTACTGTTATAAATGAAATATTTGAAATGGCTCTTTAAAGCAACCAATAGAATGGATCTGACCTACTGCCATTATTTGTAAATATAGCTCTATTGGACTGAAACTGTGGTTATTCATTTGCATACTGTTTGTGGCAGCATTCAAATTACATGGCCAGTAATCAGTTGTTGCAAGAGAGCCCACATGGGCTGAAAAGCTAAAAATATTTACTATCTGGCCCTATTCAGAAAATTTTGGTAAACGAAGGGGACAACATGCAAACAAAGCTATTTCATTGCAAATATTCTTTGTATCTATCAAATATTTTGCAGATTTTTGCTTTTCAAATCTTACTATAGCTACTGGGATTTAGCGATAAAATATATGGTGGCCACACACAAAAACAGTACATTTGCTTGAAAATGTGCACCTTGTCTGACTACAAATTTTCTTAGATTCAATAGCTTAAATATTCTGACACCCAGCCAGAATGATTCCATGGTGATACTGAAAGCCGTGCCTACTTCTCAAATGAAACCAATTGCAGCTGTCATCTACTGTCACTTTGGTTTAATTATTAAAATAAAGACAATTGGTTTTGAGCACACGGAACATTGGAAATTTGAAGATAATTGTTATGAAATAATTCTGCCTCAAAAACCAGTAACATCCTGGTACCGAAAAAAAAAAAAAAAAAAACTAGTAACAGTACATGGTTTTATTGTGTGCCTGTCAGTGCAAAAGCTAGATTGTAAAGCCCAAATATGGGTAGGAACAACAGGAGGTTTGCTTGTGCCTTTGAACTGGTAAACTGAAAGAAACAAAAGAAACAAGCACACACCTGCAGAGAAAAAGGCAAATACCTTTCGGTGCAGCCCAGAAAGAAACACTATTTCTTTAAGTGAAAAACTCCTGGAAAAAAAAAGAGAGAGAGAGAGAGAGACTTCATGGAAGTAGAAAGTTGCAGAGCTATTTAGTGTTGAAGACAATCGTCCTTGGCTTTTTCTTCTCAGCACAGATGTTCATCTGCCTCCCATTTGATATTAATATTCAGCTTTCTTGGCACACGTCACTTTATCTCAACTGGGTGTTCTTCCTCCGGGCCGAACTCCAGCTTCCCAGATGTGCAAAGAGAGAAAAAGGAAAGAGAATGTAAGAAATGAAAAAGTCTGAGCTCGAATTTATCAACAGGACCGCATGGATACTGTTTATTTCCCTAAACCCCCACCTGTACTCCAGCAAGTCCAACAGTCAGACAAATTTGGCAACAAATCTCCAATCTGTGAAAGGTTTTAGTTTTTAGAATTTATACCTTATGCAATTAAGTCTTATGAAAGTTGAGCATAGGATACAAAGTCCACAAATTCTCTATGTGTTTACTTATTTAGCATAGATATGGGATACCTAATTTAAAACTCAATTTTCTTTGTTATACATTTGAAAACTGGATAAATCTTTATATCATTTTGTGAATCCCTCGAATCTGACACTGGTTAGCAACAAAGAATCATTCGCCAGTTTTCTGTCTTGGTGGATATTTTAGTAAATATTCATGAATTTTCACTTTTCCAATATTTCATACTGATGAATATTTCCAAGTAGCTCTCTCTATGTCGCTTTAAGGAGCCAGATAGATTTCTTCAATCACATATTTGTGTTGTATTACATAATACTTTCTCCCTGCTATGTTTTTATCATATTCTCTGCTTTTCATCTTCTGTGATAAGACTTGGCATTTTTTTCTTCCTGTAAAGAGGGAGATGCAAACTTTGTCAAAACTCGGTTCTGCCACTGTAGGACAAAGGCAGCTGCAGACAACATACAGATGAATAGGGGTGGCTGTGTTCCAATAAAACTTTACAAAGCAGTCAGGAGATAGCACTCGGCCCACAGAGCACAGTGCGATGACCACTGCCCCAGACATTCTGGTTTTGAGGTAAGTGCCTGGTAACTGCTTCCATCACATGATATTTTCCTTCAGCTCAAAGAAATTCTGCCAGCAGCGTTGAAATACTGGTAGCAATTAGGACTCTCTGCTTTTGTCTGGAAATATATTTACTCCAACTTTTATAGGGTATTTTTAGTGGATATAGACTTGTAGGCAAACTTTCCCCCCCGTTACTTTACTATTGTTGTTTGGTTATTTTCTAGCTCCCACTACTTCTGATGAGAAATCAGCTGTTTTCATATAACCCCAAGATGTAACCTTTGTTTTGACAGATCCTAAAATTTCTCTCCATCTTAGCTCTCGCACAATATGACTGTGATTTGACTAAAGATGATTTTTGGACTTTTAATTTTTGGCAAACATTGAGTTCCTTGGATATGAAAGTTGTTTTTTTCTTTAAACAGGATTAAGACATTTCTTCAGCCGGGGATGTAGCTCAGCGGTACAGTGCCTGCCTGGCAAGCTCAAGGCCCTCAGTTCAATTCCTGGTTAAAAAAAAAAAAAAGATTTCCAGCTTTATTGAGTTATAATTTACACACTATAAAAAAAATTCAGGGCCGGTGATATGGCTCAGCAGCATAAGCACCTGCCTGGCAAGCGCGAGGTCCTGTGTTCAACTCCTGATAACCACATATTAAAAAAACAATTCAATCATTAAATAAAGACATTTCTTCAAAAATGTTTTCTGTTATGAGTAATATCTTTGAATTTGTATTTTAAAAACAATCCTCACATTTCTGTCCTACTGATATAGGGGAAAATATAACTCCTAACCTGCTAGATGTCAGCTACGCCAAGTTCACGTCCCCTGAACTCACAGAACGAATTCTAAGGAACAACGGAGGTTAAGAGTAGGAAACATCTACCGAGCGAGATAACTCCTGAGAGACAGGAGGGGACCCCAATTTGAGTTACCACAGAGCTCACTTCTCAGAGAATGTTTTACAGAGCAAAATCACGAGGTGTCCCATAGCTGTTTATAACACTACCTGGGACAACATATGTATGGAAAAATTTTGAAAAGTATGGACAGACATGTAAATGTCTTACCGCTATAAGACCTTGGACAATTTACCGAGCCTTCTGAACCTTGTTGGGAGCAAAGCTGTCTGTACCTCGGTATCTAGTACAAAGTCACTGCTTCTCATGAGTTTCGCAGGGCCCCCCGAGAAGTGTATGCAGCTCAGGGAGCTGACACACGAAGTGACTTGGCCTTCCCCTGAGATAATATAGACACTTCCCCTCTTGTTCCCCATGTAACCACCAAGGCATGATGTTTTGTTGAAGACTAGATGCTCTTCCTGTTCTGGGTCTTACCGTCCCCTTAAAATTCTCTGTAAACAGCCTCTTATGCTGATTGTATAAGTAAACGCACTGCAGTTCTTGGGCAGTCCTTTCTCCCATCAGGAGAGGGGCTCCACCTGATCTCAGCTTTCTGACTCTTGTCTTCATTTCTTCATCCTCCGCCATCCTCCTTCTGGAGTTTCAAGAGCTGCACTCGACACAGCAGAACCTCATTTCCATCTAAGGAATAATAGTAATTTCCTCACCGTAGTTTTAAAATAATTATATAAGACAATTGGTGATAATCCCCTTATGCTTATAATTGGCATAAACACACAAGAAATGTTCAACTAATATTTATGTTAGGAATAATTGTATTAGTAATAAACAACAATGTGTAACCAAAGAATAAAATAAGATATTAAATGTTATTTATAGTGCCCCTTATAATCATAAAAATAGATTTTTTTACTTTGAGAACGTAAGGAAAAACAGACATTTTTTTAAAGTAGTCTCCTTTGATTTTGCCTGAATAAATATACAATTGGAATCTAATCTATCAAAAAAAATTTTATTTTATTGCTATTGTGGTTTTGGGGGGTTTGTTTGTTTGTTTAGTTTTTAGAAATAAGGTCTCACTATGTAGTTCAGGCTGGCTTCCAACTCACAGCAATTCTCCTGCCTTAGCCTTCAGAGCACTGGGATTGCAGGCTTCTACCACCATGCCCTGCAATGAAGAAAAATTTTAATGCTTTGTATACAGACTGAGGGAAGTAGGTGAAGAATGCAAATCAATGACTATCATCATCATAAAATAATTATGAACCAGCCAGCAAAAAGAAAGGTTTTATGAAATTAGTCATATTAAAAATACATATATTTTTAAAAGTGGTATTTATGTTTTGTCATGTAAAATATGTTTTGTGGTGTTTTATGGGCTCTAATTATGATGCTTCAGCTAAAATTATTCCCTTCAGGTTTCCAATAAAAAGAGAAAAATTGAGAAAATAGAACAAATTTGGGATCCATGAATAAGCACTGTCTATTTGAAGTTTTGATGCCTGCAGGTGTCATATTGCTATTCTATTAACTTCCCTTTCTTTACAAATCTCAGTAGTAATTAAAGCAAACTTCGTCACTGAGAGCTTCTGAATTACAAGGGAAAGTTGGAGGTTGCATAAACAAGCCAAAAATTGCAACTCAAAAAAAAAAGAATGCACATGAATATATTTTGATGATCTCTTTTTAAACACTTTTTTTGAATTCTAGTTGCACTTTATTAAGAAGATTCAAATAGAAGACAGTGAGAGTATTGGATAATGATAGTTAACTGGAGCATTCTCTAAAGAAAGTTTGGGAGTTAAAAGTTAGCAGGAAAAGCAAATTAAAATGCTAAAATACTACTGTGAAAATGCTAAACTACGTATCAAATAAGCTACATATCAAATAAGCTGGACCGGGATTAGAAATCACAGGATTCACATGTAGTTCTCTTTTTTAGTTCACAGAGGTTCAGTGTAGAAATGCTGCATCTCTAGAGTTAGAGTGTCTGCCATCTTTGCAGTGTGACCTTAAACTGGACATGCTCAGAAAGGTGCCCTCCCCTCAGTGTGCTCTCCTAGCTGAGTATGTGCAGGATCCCTGAGTAAAATCCTCATGCTTCTTTTGCTCAAGGAGAGCGTTATTTTGGAAGTAACTCCAGGGTTCTTCACTTACTCGCTGTGGGCAATCATTCTCCATTCTTTTACTTCCTGGCTGTGCCTTGGCTCTGCCCTCACACAGATGCAAACACATTGTGTTTAGTTACACTTTGCTGTGGAGACAAACATGAGGGTGTGTTGGCACTGCACAGTAGGGCCGCCTCCCTGAGCTGGGCGGAGAAGCTTGATAAGGATGCTCCAGGAAAGCCTGGCACGCGCAGTGACTCGTGTGCAAAGGAGGATGAGTTAGTTGAGAAATAAAAGATTGGGGTTTAAGTCAGGCCCGCTGCTACTGAATATAAGAAGCTAGAAGAAAGTTTTCCTCCTTTCCAAACAAGATGAAATAAAAACATGGATTTAAATTTTACTATAAAGATGATATATAAAAATAGAGTTGACATACAAAAAATAGAAGACCTAAAATTGGGCCACACCTCTGTTCCACTCCTGTTACAAGGCCTCTTCTTCCTTCCTTCCCTTCATCCTTTGCTCCCTCCCTTCTTCCCTCTCTTCCTTTTACCTTACTTTTTTCCTTTTTTCTCTCTCCTTCCCTCCTACTCCATTCTTTCCTTTTTTCCTATCTCCCCCTCCTTTATTTTCCCTATCCCTCCCTGCATCCCGTATTTCTTTTCCTCCCTTCCTCATTCCTTCCTTCCTTCCTTATTGCCTTCTTTCCCTCCCTCATCCCTTTCTTCCTTCCTTATTTTCTTCCCTCCCTTCCTCTTTTCCTCCTCCTTTATTTCCTTTCTTCCTTCTTTCCTTCTCTTTCTTCCCTCTCCTGCTCTCTCCCCCTCCATTATTTCCTTCATCTCTTCCCTCTCCTTTTTCCTTCCCTCTCCTCATTCCTTCCTTCCTTCTTTTCATTTTCCTGTCTTTCTTTCCTTTCCTTCTCTCTGTTCCTCCTTCTTTCCATCTCTCATTCCTTCCCTCCCATCTTTCCTTCTTTCCCTCCTTTCCTTCCTTCTTCTCATCCTTCCATCTTTTCCTCCTTCCTTTCCTTCTTTCCTTCCTTTCTTTTTCCTAATTAGAAATAAGGGATTAGATATTAAAAAAAAGATTTAAAAAGTTATCGACCACAATGTTCTAAATTTTTTTTATTTTAAAGAGAAAAAAATAAAACAATCTTTCAAAACAAGACAATAGAATAACAATAATTAATATATTGCATAGTTATCTCCATAGTAGTTACTCAGGATACAAGATAAAGGCATGTAATACTGTCCAAACAATATTAGCACAAACATTTCTTTTCAATGAACTAAGAGAAACTAGCTATATAACTATCTGGACCACAATGTTCTTAATTCCACAGATTTTTAATTCTTTGATTTCTTACTGAGTAATGCATTCTGATTTTCACCATATATAGCTTAACATGTTTTTCAAAAATCACATCATACAAACTTTAGAATATATATTTTTAAAGAAAAATCTTCTGTGAAGAGTTTTTTTTGATCTTCCTATAGCTTCATTTTATGTTTTACCAAAAAGGGAAGCTTTTCCAATCCAACTCAGCTTTCATGCAGACTACTTCTTCTGAATTTTCCACAGAAATGAAAAAGTTTCCTATAGTCCCCGTATTAAAATTCAAGCATTAATCTCAAATTCATAAATATGGTAAATTAGCAAAGGCAAAAAATGAACCTTGAAGCTTCAGCATTAGATAAGGTGGTCACTGTATGATTGAACAGAGATAAACATTCTTACACCTCACATAATTTCCTTTTATAAATACTTCATACAGCTATACCTACTATTTGACCATGTCACATGCTTTATAATGGATTTCTACAGCAGGGTGACTTGCGTCTTTATTCAATAAGTACTTAGTACAAAAAGCTGCTCTCTACTGAAGCCAAGGAAGGCTGATTTGATTTAAATAGAAAAGGGAAATATTACTGAAAAACAAGAGAATAATAAAATGGAGATAGTCATAAAAACAAGTAGAAAATTCCTACAAAAGTGAAATGATGGAATTTTCCTGAAATTACAGATGAAATGGAGCAAAGGAGATACAGAATGATTTATACCAAAGGAGAGGTTACAAAAGGTATGAGAGAAAAGAAAGGGAAAGTTAATGTACATATTTCCATTTTTAAAAAATTAGGCTTGTTGTTATATCTGGAAATCTACAGCCCAATAGTCTACTCTTCAGAAACGTGGTAAGGACCTAATAGACCCACGTGAATTGAAATACAGACCAATATTTTGCAGTAAGGTCAAAGTTGAGTTGAGATGGCAGGAAGTAATTTTGGGATAATCAAATGACAATATTTGTGAATACATAGGCACCCCGGTCTTATGATCTAATTTTGAAATCTAACATGAAATGAGCCTAAATCTCCAACAATACTTATAAAGGCATTTAGATAGTTCAAAAAACAAAGTCAATGAAAGCAACAACCTGAAGTAAGTCTCAAGAGATGAGAGGAAGGAAATTGTTATTAAGCAACATCCACTGGTTAACCAGAAACTAAAGAGAATACAACTCTAAAAAAGAGCCACTTGGTGGACAGAGCCATTTGTAGAAGTTGATAGACATAAGAGGTTTATTGGTTCATCTGGATAAGTAAGAAACTGATAAAAATTTGAATCCCTTAAGGTTATAGATGCCAAAGCCAATATCTACAAATGTAAAGGGAGTATACAATATTAATTATATAAGTACAATATAAACAAGCAGGTTACTGAGTACAGCATATGATTTTTTATCATGCAGAAACTTGCAAGATCTTTCCTGCCATGGGGCTCAATCATTATACCTTTGAAAAACAGACCTATTCAGCATTCAAGTGTAAATTTCTGACTCCTCTTGAAAATGCCTAAAGTTTTCAGATTAAAAAAATGTCAAACAGGGCCAGTGAGATAGCTTAGCGGCATAAGCCCCTGCCCAGCAAGAGCGAGGTTCTGAGTTCGACTCCCGGAATCCACATAAAGGAAAAAAAGGGCCAGTGATATCGCTCAGTGGCACAAGCGCTTGCTGGCAAGCACAAGGTCCTGAGGTCGACTCCCGGTACCCACATTAAAAAAAAAAAGTCAAACAGACATTGACCCACATTCTTGTGTCCGATTTTGCACTTACTTATTTGCCTTACTCCGTATCTCTCTGTGTGACTGTTAGTAAAAATCATTTAGATATAATATGATAAAAGTGGAGATCTGGATGCTGCTGCTGAAGCTACCCTTGCTGCAGACTTTGAAACTGGTCTCTTTTTATGTGAGTGTATAATCCCAAGATCGATGTTCTATTTTATTGGAAGAGCTATTGAAGATGACGATTAGGATGAAGAAGGTGAAGAAGGGGACGAGGAAGGGGAAGAAGAAGGACACGAGGAGGAAAGTGATCCAGACAATGAACTGAAGAAGGATCAAAACCCAACAGAGTGCAAGCCGCAGTGGAGCCAGATGTTTGTGGCCTCGAGGCCTCCTGCACTGGTCTACCTTCTGCTTTCCTGGAAAGGATGACTTCACATCACTGGATGAGCCTATCACACGATTTTTGGTTGTTTGTTTGCTTGTTTTGGTTTGTGCAGTCTAAAATAAAAATGTTAAATACAAAAAACAAACAAACAAACAAAAAGAAGAACCTATGCAAGATTCTATCACGATCTGTTTGACAATCAGTTCTAAGCCGTTTGATGAAAACTTCCATTCTGGAATAAATAAACACACAGGGTAGAATTCCCAACCTTGGACATATGAAGGCCAAACAGGATGTATGTCACTGTGCATTAAATTAACTTTATTTTGTTCAAATAATAGATAAGCTTAAGATGCCTCTATCTAGTGATCCTTTCTTTCCAGTTCTATGAGTGCAATTAATGTGCCCCTGTTAATAACAATGATAACAATAATAATTATATCTACATAGTATTTATTTATTTTATACTTCATGTGAGTCAAGTCCTGAGAACCTTTCTAAGAAGTGTGGTCAGTTGGTATGCATGTGTTTCAGTCCTCACAATAATAAAAGCAGGCACACACTACTGTTTTCACAGTTTTTAAGGGGAAAACAAAACAAAACAAAATAAAATGTCAAATAACTCAAGATTTAAACTGAGTCAGTTCATTGAATTGAAGTGCAAATCCAAACATCACCTAAGAACTTGGTTTTAATCATGCATTATTCTTCCTTCTCATATACGTATTAGAAAGTTTATAATGCTAACACATTGGAAATAGCCTCTCCAAGAAACAGAGCTGGAAATAGCTGACCACTATAACTAGTGCCATCATTCAGCCTAATAAAATCTAATAGGGGATATTAAAAGCCTTGTTTAGAAGCTCTGTGTTAAATAGCTCACATATCAAACTGCAGAAGGCTGGCTTCATCTGTGGCGATTCAAGGTACACGAGGCCACTTGCATATGAAGATAAGCAGTGCCCACATGCCAAATGTGAGTGCATCTGTGTGTGTGTTGGAGCAGGACAGGGGGCCTCTTTCTTTTTTTTTTTTCTTTTCCTCGTTATTTTCTCCAGGCATGAGTTTGATGCCAAGCCTATTTACAAAGTTCAGCTTTGGGGTCGTGAGAATTCTGCTGCATACGACTGATAGTTTTATGTTCCTGAGACTCATATAGCTTTTCTTCCTCTTCCTGGTCTTTCTTTACAGCCATGTATCTTAACTTTTTCTTCTTAACCTGACCCAACTACTATTTAGAATCACATAGGGAGATATGGACATAGCCAAAATTTCATAGCGTTTTATTGTGAATACACAAATGACATTATTTCGGTGAATTTTTCCTGCTGTAGGACTTACCCGGGCAATCCAATAATAGTCTGCTTTTGAACTAGCTGGATCTCTAGAGATAAATACAATAGCAGTTTTCAAGTGACACATTTTTTCTGACATTTTCCTGTAATCAAAGAAAGTAATGAGAAGAGGGTAACTTAGTAGTTTTAAACACCATTCATTTTTTTATGTAAGACTTGGTTCCCACACACATGTAAGTAAACTCTCAGATTCAATTTTTTAAAAAAATCTCAAAAATAAATTTATAAAAAAATCTCCATGGAAAGAATAATCTATATAGGACAAAGATCTAGAAAAAGCAATCCAGACTACTATTTCCACCTCTGTGCATTTTATCTACAATTTAAGCAATTAATGACTTCAGGGCCCCTCATTAACTTTAAATAGTATAAATAAACAAACAAACAGAAAAGACACATGGACAATTTTCAATGAACACACGAGCTGTATGCATTTGTTTTGCAGTAACTTATTTGAAACTTGAAACAAATTTTCTACATGAAAATGATGATATAAATTAATATAGTCCAAAAATATCTACTTAACTAACAATGAATGTGAAACACAATCCAAATGGCATTGATCCTAGGTTCATGCTGTGGTGACAAGAGGATGCGTGGCCCATTGCATTAAGTAATATAGGAAGATTTCTCCCTCTGTATTTTAAGGGTGCAATACTGAATCAGCCAGAGATAAAGCAAAATAACATATTTGATGGATTTTTTATGTGTGTGTGGGTACCGGGGGTGGAACTCAGGACCTCGCGTGCCAGCAGGTGCCCATGCCCCTGAGTGATATCACCAGCCCTTTTTTCATATGTGGGTACTGGGAGTTGAACTCAGGACCTCGCACTTGCCAGGCAGGCGCTTATGCCGCTGAGCTATCTCACTGACTCTTGATGGATTTTCAGGGAAATGAAACATATTGTCGTGTTGTACAGCTTAGAAAAAGAAGAAAATTTAGCATTGTCAAAAAAATTAGATGTCCACTATCACAACTCCTATTCAATATAGTTCTGGAAACATTAGCCAGAGAAATTAGACAAGAGAGAGGAATAAAAGGAATAAGGATAGGAAAGGAAGAAGTAAAATTATCATTATTTGCAGATGACATGATACTCTACGTAGAAGACCCCAAAAACTCCACCAAAAGACTTCTAGATTTAATAAGCAAATTCAGTAGCATAGCTGGATACAAAGTCAGCACTCAAAAATCAATAGAATTCCTGTACACAAACAACAAACTCACAGAGAGAAATTAGGAAACCACATCCTTTGCAATAGCATCCAAAAAAATGAAATACTTAGGAATCAATCTAACAAACGAAGTAAAGAATCTATATATTGAAAATTACACTACTCTGAGGAAGGAAATCAAAGAGAATATCAGATAATGGAAAGATATCCTTTGCTCATGGATAGGAAGAACCAACATAGTGAAAATGGCCATACTCCCAAAATTGCTGAACAAATTTAATGCAATCCTGATCAAAATACCATAAACATATCTCACAGAACTAGAGAAAACATTCCTAAAATTCATCTGGAAGCAGAAGAGAACTGGAATAGCAAAGGCAATCCTGGGCAACAAAGGCAAGGCAGGAGTCATCAAAAACCCTGACATGAAATTGTACTACCAAGCTACTGTGATAAAATCAGCATTGCACTGGCAAAAAAAAAAAAAAAAAAAAAAAAAAACAGACCTGAAAGTCAGTGGAACAGATTAGAAAACACAGACATAACTACGAACACACTCAGCTACCTTGTCTTTGACAAAGGGGCCAAACATATTCACTGGAAAAAAGATAGCTTCTTTAATAAATGGTGTTGGAATAACTGGCCGTCTACATGCCGAAGACTAAAACTAGATCCATGTCTATTACCATTCACTAGACTAAAGTAAAAATGGATCAAAGATCTAAATATTAAAACAGAAATACTGAATCTACTGGAAGAGAAAGTAGGTAGAAAACTTGAAGATATAGGTGTACATAGAAACTTCATGAACAAAATCACAAACTGTACAGAAAATACTCCAAAGAATCAACAACTGGGATCTCATCTTTTTAAGTAGCTTTTACACATCAAAAAAAATCACCAAAAGAGTGAAAAGACAACCCACAGACTGGGAAAAAATTTTAGCCAACTATCCCTTAGACAAAGGACTTCTATCTAGAACACATAAAGAATTGAAAAAAATCGGATCCCCAAATATAAAGACCCAATCCAAAAATGGGAATCTGACATGAATATGCACTTCTCAGATGAAGAAATACAAATAGCAAATAAGTACATGAAAAAATGTTCAACATCATTGGTCATTCAACAGATGCAAATTAAAACAACACTGAGATTCCATCTCACTCCAGAAAGAATGGCTATCATCAAGGAATCCATGAATAACAAGTGCTAGAGGGGCAGAGGGGAAAAAGGAACACTTCTCCACTTTTGGTGGGAGTGTAGACTGGTGCAACCACTGTGGAAATCACTGCGGAGATTCCTCAAAAACCTAGGATTAGAGATCTCATTCTACGCAGCTATTCCCCCTCTGGGTATTTTCCCAGAATTAAAAACATCATACCACAGTGATACAGGTGCACCCATGTTTTTAGCAGCAAAATTTGGAATAGCTAAAGCTTGGAAACAACCCGAATGCCCATCAACTGAGGAATGGATAAAAAAGTTGTGGTATTTTTATACAATGGAATACTACTCAGCTATAAAGAAGGGCAAACTTGAAACATTTATAGGTAAATGGATGCAACTTGAGACCATACTCATAAATGAAATAAATCAGACTCTCATGTGTAAACATCATGTTATCTCCCTAGGGGAAGAAGCTGAAAGAGTAAATAAGATCCAAAATGTACAATAGATATTGGGAAATGGGGAAAAATGTTCAAAGGAAAGAGAAACTGGGATGGGGGAAAGGAGAAAAAGAAGGGAAAAGGAAAAGTAAGTAAATAAATAAATATATATATATATATATATATACGATAGTTAAGATAGCTATACTGCTAATTTCTATCAGTATATTGAAAAGAAAGCTTTGTGCTTATGTCGTCTAATCAATTTTATGCCTATATCTTGTAATCTGAGCAACTACTTGGAAGATAACAATAAGCAATGTACTAACCCTTGTTACTTTCCTACTATCTTGTTTTGAAATTTTGTATCATTGTTTTTATTGTTTTTTCTCTTTAAAATTAAAAAGAAAAATTAGAAAACAGAAACTCCAATAGTACATTGGAGATAAGTGAAGAAGCAGGCTACGAGCAAAATGTACAGCACAGGCAATTTGTCTGTTTCTGTAAACTTTAGAAAGCTATAAAATACATTTTTATTTTCTTTTCCATGTATATATTGTGTCCTGCTTAAATATTTGTTCAGGTTATTGACAGTGATTTTCTTGGGATAAATGTTTTAAATTGTACTTATGGGGTCAGAGGATCTACTAAATATGTATTTTTTCTTTCTTTTTTTTTTTTTTTTGTGGGTACCGGGGGGTCGACCTCAGGACCTCGCGTGCCAGCAGCCGCCCGTGCCGCTGAGCGATATCACCGGCCCCTTTTTCGTATGTGGGATCCGGGAGTCGAACTCGGGCCCTCGCGCTTGCCAGGCAGGTGCTTACGCCGCTGAGCCATCTCACCGGCTCCTAAATATGTCTTTTAATGGGTATGGCCAAATGGTCTTCCAGAAAAGTAGTTCTAGCTTATATTCTTACCAGAAGGACATGTGAGTACCTCGATTAAACATTATAATAAGTTTGTTTGTCTTTAGGACTATTTTCCTTTCTATGTCCTTTCTAAAACCACCTTCCCTCACTTTGGTTGCACCTTTTGTCTTCCACCTGAAATGTATAGATGTATCTTCTACATCCTGCAGGCCTCTCTTGCACACTACATGGTAGCCTCCTGTTACCTTGATACACTATTTCTCATCCTGTTACCTTGGACTCAGAAATTGCCCCTTATCTAAAATTTCCACCAGGTTTCTAAAATGAGTCATCTCACAATCTGTGAAAATGTTACAAGTATGTACATTTGCAAAGCTGAGCAAAGATTTGCTTTAGAATTACATCCACATTTTGAGGATCAACTGTTTGCTATATTACTTTATCTACATTACTTTATCTAAATTACAATACATTCTATATTACTTTATCTACCAAAATATAAAACTCTCATCTTCACAAACCTGTTAAAAATGAATTCATGGAAAGATCCATAAGCCAGACCCATAGATAAATCCATTAGGAATAGCAGTCATTTTGGATGTTGATCATAAATAGCAAGATTTGATTTTCTGCATGAATTGCTTCATAATGAGTTTGGACATCTCCTATAACTCAAGCTATGAAATACAATTTTAACTACAAAAGCTGATAGTTAAAAGTCGATAACGAACACTCCTGAGCTTGGATGTGAGGATTTTTGTCCAGTGAAGAGAAGGTGCGATAAAATAGAAATTCAAGTTCATGTGTGTATATTTAAAGAAATAATGGCCATATTTTTGCTTTTGTTACTTCCCATCCCTGAATGGGTCAGGTGCTTAGTTCTTTTTCCTCATCTCTCTTCCATATAAATAAATGTGTAAAGACACACAGGCTCCTTGTCATTGCTATACGCTGCCCTGCGCATTTTGACTGGGGTTTATGAGGTAATAAATTATTGTTCCCGGTCCTGGCAAGTTGCTTTTCTGAAAGGCGACATCCGGTCCTTGGGGTACCAGCTTTTATTATGCATTTCATATTGAACCAAAGGTCAAATTAATTGACCTTATCTATGTGAAAAACCAGCTGGTTGCCTAGAGAAGCAAAATCTTTACAGAGAGTTTGGGGGACAAATAAACAACAGGAAAACTTGAACTATGGCAGCTGCAACCTCCAATTAGAAAAAGTAAATTTAGGGGAAATTAAGTTCTGAGGGATCAGTTAAGAATCAATAATAATTATATTTTCTCTAAGGAATTCTGGAGCCAACACCATCCAAATCTTCACACACATATTTCGCATGTTGCCACATATAACACCTTTCAGGGAAGGAGGAAGACAAGCTACAAATCACACATCCTGGGGACTCTGAGGATAAGGGTGGTAAGATTTTCTATGAGGATGAGTAAACCTTTCAGATGCTGAGAGAAATTGTGCTAGACCTAAAGAAATTCTAGACCTCCAAGAAGCATAATTAGCACAAATGTCTCCCCAGAGCAAAATAGATGCTCTTTGCCTCCAGAATGTACTATTATCTGTCACATCAGCACAAATACTAGGACTTTTAACAGCCTCATAGAGCAGAATAAAGAAAGAGGATTAATTTTTCTAAAACATTTGTTGCTTTCCTTCCTCCTCTGATAAGTGGCATAATTCTTGCATCTAATAATTTTAAGAATCAAATCAGTCACTGCAAATAAATATTTTGGTGTTTAAATTATGGCAATAAGCAAGGAAAATGTTAGCCTTCTATATCATTTTTTTTAAAAAGGTGAAATACCTATTCTCAGTTTTACTCAAGACAACAAAATATATTTTCCCCATCTGTAATAGGCCAAAATAAGTAAATAACAAATTAGCTTATGTTTCCAATTTCTTAATTGCTTTATGTCCTTGCTTGTTAGTTAGGCATGCTAACATAGCTCCTGGCAAAATTTCATGTGAAAAAAGATTTAGAGTGGCAAAGCTAGGCACTAGTTAGGAGGTAGAGTGATACTATTGATCATTGTGACTCTAATATATAAATTTGATTCAAATGTGTGAATCAAACAAGAATATAAAGAAGTAATGGGTGGGGCGATCGATAAGATTTACTTGAATGGTTATCACTAGGGATAACAGCATCTCTTATTTTATTTTATTTTTATTTATTTATTTTTTTGCGGGTACCGGGGGTCGACCTCAGGACCTTGCACGCCAGCAGGCGCCTGTCCCGCTGAGCGATATCACCGGCCCCTTTTTCGTATGTGGGTTCCAGGAGTCGAACTCAGGCCCTCGTGCTTGCCAGGCAGGCGCTTACGCCGCTGAGCCATCTCACCGGCCCACATCTCTTATTTTAAATACTAAGCAAATCTTACTTCTTGCCCTCTGGAAAAAAAAAAACCCTTTGGAATTTATCTTATGTAAACAAAATGTGAAAATCAGATTCGATGAATGAAATCTTCATGCTGTAGCAGAGCCCATATCAGGTAGAAGCTGGCTGTACAATCTAGTATGGAAAAGATTAAGCCACAGAACAGGCATCTGCTTGGTGCAACACTGAAGAAGTCAGTGGCTGTGAAAAAAGGTTTGAACCTCGAGGTGAGGTCAGAAATGTTGATTTAGTGACTTTAGTAAACAGACTTTCAATGGGGCAAAATGAAGTTTGGTTTCATTTTGAACAGTACCTAGAGAACATCAATGAAGTCTTTGGTGCTCAAAGATAATATAAAGGCCCACTTGGAAATTAAACCGTTTCTAAAAACCAATCTGTTATTATATTGAATAAAGCCATAGTTAATAATTATACCTCTTCATTTCAACCAACTCAAGAAATAGGGACCTAGGGATAAAATTAGCCAAATTTGAATGAAAAAAAGACAAAACAAGTGGTCCTCTACCCATAAGCACAAAGCACACAAAAGCTGAGTAGAATAGTTGGAAACTAATAGAATTGATGTTCATGTCTTCCCTGGATTCATATGCAGGGGAGTAACATCTTCCCAAAATCAATCCAAGTGCGGCTGACTTAACCTTACAAAATCATGTTCAGGAGGATGCTCTTTTAAATTCCTGGTTTCTGTTTGTCAGCTGGGATTTGAGGTTCCTGAGAAAGTCAAAAATAAAAGAAAATATCAGTAACTAATAGCACAGATTAAGCGATTGATTTGTAACGGCAAATGTTTAGGAGAAGGAGAGTACGTAAAATGAGATGTCCCTCAAAATAATTTTCTATTTTTATTTTTCAACAAAAATTCTGTCTACTTAGTAGAAAGAGCTGATGACACATCTCTACAAGCCCGTATTCACATGAAGGCATAGAAATAATCTCTTAGCGCATGCATCCTGGACCTTGGCCCATAGGATGGGTCTGCTAGTTTATCAGATTTTGTGGAGCAATTTGATGATATTTCAAAGGCATTTGTATTTCCTATGATTCTCGCAATGGAGCAAGTACAGTGTCTTCTGGGGCAAGAAAGACCAGCTTGCAAACCTGGACCTGATCAGATTCCTTTAGCCCCCAAATCTCTATGTTTCCCAGTGGAAAGCAGGAACATGCGTGTGCTGCTTTGACTCTGAGTACCCCAGGAACCGCCAGTGAACCTGAAAGCCCTCACATCTGGCTGTAGCTTGCCCTTGTTTGCTTTAAGTTCTGTACACAGCCAACGACCACCCTGGTGTGAATTCAGGGATGGCTCGCTCTTCTTTACGCATGGCTAGGGGAGGCGCAAGGGGCCAAGCGCTCACCTGGTCCAAGGGTGAGGTCCACTGCGTTTTTCAGCTCGCCTTTGTTTTTGTTAGTGTTCCTCCTTTTGAAAGAGATTTCTGCAGAGGCAGGCACACATTCATCATCATCTCTCCTTTGCTTATTCCTTGTCCACCAGGTATAAACTATGTCCAGCAAAGAAACGGTCAGTGCTTTGCAGCAATGCCCTCAGACACATACCCTCTGGGAAGAGAAACTTCTGGTTTAGATGCTCCCACTAACAATTTACTTTCCTGAAATTTTTGTTTAGTTTTATGACAGTTCACATTGCTTCTCTTCTAGTGAATGATTTTCTATGTAGAAGAATCAATTGGGTAGAAAAGCAGATTCTCAAAGAATCTCAGACAATGATTAAGTACAATGCACAGCACACCAAAATCGATGCCTGAAGATGAGATAAACACTACAGACAGGAAAAGTGACCTGAATAATCTGCTAGTACGAGTTGTAATAATGAATTGCGTTTCTCAGAAATCATTAGAGTTTTGTCATGAATGTTTCGGTGGTTTGAGATGTATCAGTTTTAGTTGTTTTGTTTCGATAACCTGCTTACAGAACTGAAGATACGTCAATCAAGTGGTGATCCATAGAAAAGTCTAAGGCAATGCAATTGCTGTCTTTTTCTTTTCTTCCAAAAAATATGATTTCTATGTGGGAACTCTGGAATTCCAGGAAATAGTATCAAAACAACTATTTAAAAAAGTAAAATTGTTACTCACTGTAGTGTTTTTTCCTATTTTAAAACAAACGGTGCATTTGCAAATGTAAATGACAAAATGTAATGATATTTTCACATATGTTTGACATGCATGACTTTCAGTATAAGTAACTAAAATTTCCGCTGTATAAAGAAAAACAAAAGTACAACAACAGCAACAAAAATCCCAACTGAGGTTTATAATTTCTTCTTTTATAGGTAATATATGCGTCAGATAACACAGATAGGAGAATTATGGATTATAGTGTCACTAGCTACACTAAAACATCCCATCCTTCTCCCTGTCCAATGGCTCTGTAAAGCTGGGCCTCTGTTCTCATTCCTGTGGTAGGGCCATGAAAGTCTATGTCACTACCCCCTACTGCCATAGTCTTGCCTTGAGGAAATTTTCCAGCAAATTGGTTATCTTACCTTTCTGCATCAAGTGTATATAAGACATAATCCAGGTGCCCTTTGAATAAAAATGCTGTCTGGTAATTATTTTGAGGCTGGCAAGAATTTGTTGATAACTGTATGTGTTCACTATCACTGGAAATTTGATAAGCAGATGCGCTGTCCCTGGGAGCAGCCAGGTTTGATTTAGAATACCCCACATTCCCATAAAGGGCTTTCTAATTACACGCTTAATGCCGAAAGCCCTGACGGCCTGGATCTATTAAGTGTGAGCTCTGGAAATGCCACTTATTGCAATCTTGCTTTAAATGGCAACAATTAAGATCAAATAAATACACAAGGACACAAAGAGAAGAAGATAATGAAGGGAAATGTGGTAATTGGTCTCTGATGAAATAAAATGAATCTGTTTGAGATTTGTATCAGCATCATGTATGGGGTAATTAGTCAACACATGAGATGTTACTCCAACTTGTTCTAAATGTCAAAGGCAGAGAACATAAATAAACACAAATAGAGCTTATTCTTAGATGTAGATAATGTTGCATATTATAGTAATTACTTGCCTGTACAAAGGTATAGTTTTAGACTGTTCTTTTGAAATATTTAAGAGTATCTATAATTATTCTTTCCTGGTCCATGGATTTTTCTCTACAACTGGAAGGGAGATAATTTTCCAGAGATCTAGGACCTTTTTATTTGAAAAGCAGGCAAAGATGGACTTATGTAAATATTGATGATAGATGAGTCTTTTGTATTTAAAAATGTATCAATAATTACACCTTTTCCCTACCATGGATTTTCCTTACATTTGGAACAGAGATAATTTACTAGATACCTAGAGTCTTTACCTGAGAGGCACACAAAGATAAACTTTCTACACGAATCATATCTAAAAACTTCTGTAACTCACAAAATGAACAAGAGCTAAATAATATGGATTTCAGTACCATCAGCATTCAATAGAATGTGGTACGTGGCACTAGGACAGTAAGTGCATTGTCACCTTATGACTGATTTGTCTATCCGTTATGTCTAATAAATTTCTGAAAACATTTCAGGTTTTTCTCTTAGACCTCTGTCAGTTTTTTACTGAGAATTTCTACAAAGAGCATAGCATTTGCTTGGCTTAATATCTGAAATATAGCGAACGCCTGATTTTTCAAACAAATGGATGAAATTGGTAGGCCAGAAACTACAAAGCAAACTTTCTTTAAATAACAGGAATGCATTTTAAATCCTTTTTGTTTTTGTAACTTGCCTTCCTACTTCCACGTTGCCTTGGCGGACACTACAAAGTGCTCTTATTTCCTGGATGGTAGTTGGTGTCCTCAGGAAGGTGCAGGCAGCCTGCAACAGGCACTTTACATGGCCACATTCAGCCTAAATGTTTCTCCTATTTTCCAAATGTCATCCAAACCGAAGCCCCGGCAGCAGTTTAGCTTTCCATGCCTTGGTAGTTTCAGACATTGCATGCTGCATTCATGTCTGGGGAAAGATAGATGTCCATTAATTCTCCAGATGTGCTATCTGTTCAACAGCACTTACAACCAAGTCTGGAAATGTTTGAATAAATGGCTATTTTTTTTCCACTTTACTTCTGGTGATTTTAGTATATTGGAGCCCTGTCCACGGTCTGTTTATATATTTTTTGATCTTCGTCTCAATACAGCAAATCTTTCCTCTTACTCTGTATATAATAATGTCACATTATAGCGTTTCTCAAATGTCTTTTGTTTCCAAATGGAAGGTTTTAACTTCCTGAAGAACCAATTTTAACAGATGGGTCACTACTCCCACCTGGTGTCCAGAGCGGAGAATACATGTTTATTTTCACTGAAAGCTTCATAATTCAATGACTTCGCAATTATTTTCTTTTTGATCATTTTTCCTTATGCTACACTCAGCAGAAAAAACAGAGGGACATAACAAAATAGACTTATTTTAGAAGTAACCATCAGATAATTAATTTAAAAATCACTAAATGAAAATATGAATCACTTATTGAAACTATACTTCCTCAAAAATTTGGTTATTGTTTTTGAAATTTTATGCTTAATTTTAAGAAATATTTTTATAGGTAAAGTATATTTATGGAAAAATTAAAGCAATAATAGCATTCCTGTATACCTATCATGAAGTGTTACCTTTTGTTAACATTATACGTTAATTACTGTGGTATGTTTGTAAAAATTAAGAAATCGACTTTGGAGTATGTTACTATTAACTGTTTCATTGACTAACTTCAGACATCATTTGTATTTCACCAGTATTTGCGTTTCTACTGTTTTTTTTTTTTCATGTTCTAGATCCAATACAATTTAGCATATTTTTTTCATATCCTGTCTCCTTAACCTCTTCTGGTTCCCTGTTTTCATTTGCCCCTTCCATAATTTTTATTTCTATAGCAACAAAATGACAGAGTCAATAAACACTGAGTATAGTCTGTGTATCTGTTATACAATTAACTATTATATTCATAAGGTAAATTTTACACTTTGAAAGATTTTAAGAATATTGGGGAAATAGAATGAAAATATACCGAGTGCATTTATAAAAATGCAAATCCAGCAGCAAAGTGTTCTAAGTTCCTTTCCAGTTGACCTTTGGGCAACTCCACCCTGTGACCATCCTTCCATGGGACTGACATTGAGGGGTTAGGGAAGTCAGGTGCTCAGTGACTTAATTGCTACCTAAAATTCATATGGGAGAAAATAAATATCACATCCTGGGGGATTAGAAGACAGCATCCTTTCAGTGTCTGAATGTAGTTTTTGTCTACAGAGCATAGATTGCTAGACTGCAATAATTTCTATTTCTCCTGGTACTTGTGGTCTGTACCACTTGTTTGACAAATGACAATTGTTCATCTAGTGATGTGACATTGTTACTTTGTTTAACATCTAGTGATGTGACATTGTTTAACAAAGCCTATTTGTTAAGTTGCCTGCCCACCTCTTTTGTAATTTATTATAATTAAGCATAATATGTTTCCACTCTGTCTTTTTATATGTTTAGCATAAATAGACACAGAAAGACAAAAAATCATTTGTGTGAGTCACCTTTCCATGACTGTAATACAGTATCTGAGATAAGCAACTTACAGAGAAAAGGTGTATCTGGCCCACGGTTTGGAGGCTCCACTCCATGACTGGTTAACCTAGAGCTTTGTGCTTGTAGCTAGGCAATAGGTCAGGACAGGAGCACATTACAGATCAAAACCACTCACTTTACGGCCAAGAAATGAAAGAGATGGGAAGAGGCCAGGACCCCACAGTCCCGTTCAAGGGCACATCCTTAATGGCCTAAAGACTTTTTAGTGGCCCCGACCTGTAAACCTTCCACTACCACCCAATAGCACCACCTTGGCGAGCAAGCCTTTGAAAAACACGTCTTTGTGGGACATTGAAATTCTAAACTGTACTATCATTTATTCCATTCATTCATTCATTAATCTTACAGACACCCACTCATTGTCTATCATCTACAAGGAAAGGTGGTTGTTGTCAGTCATACAGAAAGAAGGCTACAACATCTTTGATATCGTGTAGCATCATAGACTCTGTGTTGAAAATAAAAACCTTTGATTGAACCTGAAAGAAAGCACCTGTCTACCTCATTATCTTTCCCCTTTTTCAGTGCGTTTGTACTGTCACAACTTTCTAGGATCAAGACCAAGAGTATTTTTTTTTTCAGGATGAAATAGAAAAACTGAAAGTATTCAACCGTAAGGAAACATAAACAGATGCCTCTATTTTCACCAAACTTGATTTCTAGGTTTTGTGACTGTGTCAGAGAAGCTCCACTCATAGTAAAATGAGAGTTTGTAACTAAGTGGCTGTTCCTTTCCTAGAAAAACAATTCTTGGAAAGGCAGCTAAAACCATTATCAAGTATTATGGATACAATTAAGAATACATAGGAATTTAGTTTATGGTAAAGAAGATCTTTAAATAAATGAGGCAAGAATGAACTCATCAATCCTATTGATGAAAAAAAAATCCTGTGTTTTAGCAAAAAACGACAGACCTCTCTGAAGTTATTAAACATATAAAAAGGAATTTATCTTTTTTTTTTTTTTTGTGCCAGGAATCAAACTTAGGACCTTGTGCTTGCCAGGCAGGCATTGTGCTGATGAGCTATATAACCGGCCATAAAAATGAATTTATGATAAATGATGTTGAGGGGAGAGGACACCCATCAACCCTTGAGAAAAAGTTGAATTCCTTATGTCCTTAAATAAGGGAGAATTATGGTTTGGGGAATTGTTTCTCTGATTGTAAGGTGGAATGCTTATTTCATGGAAGAGTTTAGAAAGGTAGAGTTAAGAGATTTGCCAACTTTCAAAATGAGCAGGGTTGACGTCAGGCAAGGAAATGTGCTTATGTATGTGAATTTACTGCTGATTGGCTGGCTTTCAGTAATGTGTCCAGGGAGGGAGACCTTTTCGTAATGTCTGAATTTGGAAAACTTGTGGCTTCACTGATTGGATGAATTTCAGAAGATCGTGACTGACTGGAATGGTGTCCAGTCTTTACACAGATTCTACAAATAACAAAGTCCATAGTGGGGACAGGATCTGAGCACTTCTCTCTGAGAAGATACATGATGGCAAATAAGCTCAGGGGTAGGGAAAATACTAGACACTTAGTCCTTAGAGAAACACAAACTAAAACCACAATAGGATAATGTTTTGTACTGGACAAAGTTAAAAACATGGATCATAATAAATAATGGAAAAATGCCAAGGAACTAGAGTCTTCATACATGTCAAGGGAACATAAAATCACTTCGTAAAACAATTTGACAATATATTAAAAAGCTCAACAGAAGCTTCCCTTGTGATCCACCCTTCCACTTCTAGATACTTACTTGTAAGAAATGAAAGCACGTGTCTATATACAGACTTATACACAAACGTTCATACCAGCTTTACTTGCGAATCTAAAAAAATGGAAACAACAATATGATTTTTCAATATAGAAATGGAAAAAAGAACTGACTCTCTATGTGAAATATTACTAAACAATGAAAACATAGCTATTGTTAATGCAACAATATGGATAAATCTCAGCAAGCTAACTATTAAGACACAAAAGGGTACATACTGCACACTTCTATGTATTTCTAGAAATGCAACATAACTTTAAGTGGCATAAAAAGAATCCCTTTCCTTCTTTGTTTCAGGCTTAGAAAGTGAGTATTTTATAAACCGGGCATCATTTTGTTTTTCACGTCCAGCCTTATTTTATAATTACTGTAGTTGATGGTTGATCCAAGTAGAACTTCCTTCCTTTTCTCAGAAGAATGGGCATGAAGCTCTTGGCTCTGTGTTTCACAGTGTCCAAAGTTTGGAAAGTCCCTCTTCTCAGCCATTCATTTCCCTACTACCAGGTGACTCACTCTTTCTATATTCTTTATAGTAAATGCTATTTCATCATTTCAGTCATTTCTGACTATTCTGACCTCCAAATTCATCACGACTCCCTTCACCTTAGTACTATTTATTACTCCTTCTTACTACATTTATCTCACTCTTTCAGTTCCCTTGTGAAATTTGATTTTCATGTTGCTAGGGGCAATGTTTACCTGGTTTATTATAGCATCCCAGCCCCTAACGAAATACCTGGCAAATGACAAGGAAATACATTAGGAATTGAACTAAAACACTGAAAACTTTACTCCTCACCCACTGTATGATAGTCCCTTTCATTTGATTCACTTCTAGTACCCTATTGCCCCCATTTTCACCAGCCTGGCTAATTTCTATCCACTGTTTACTACTGAGCACTGGTGTTTTCTCTTTTGCAAGTCCACTCTGAGCTCACCTGCCTAAGGGTTCAGCCCTGGAAATCCCTAACCCTAACCCTAACCCTAAAACCTGAGGGTTAGTACTTATATTTGTTTATTTGCAAAAATAAAGCATCAAGTTGCTGAGTAACATATGCAGGTAAAAATCCTTCTCTCTCTGTGTTTTTTTTTTTTTTTTTTTCCTTTTCCTTTTTTCTTTTTGAGACAGGGTCTCACTATGTAGTTCAGGCTGGCCTTGAACTCACTATGTAGCCCAGGCTGTAGCCTCAAATTTGCAGCAATTCTCCTGCCTCAGCCTCCCAAGTGCTGGGATTAGAGGTGTGAGCCACCACACCTGGCTTCTCTGTGTGATTTTTTTTTTTTTTAATGTGGGTACTGGGAGTCGAACTCAGGACCTCGCACTTGCCAGGCAGGCTCTTATGCTGCTGAGCTACCTCACTGGCCCTCTCTGTGTGATTTTAACATTGATTTGCTTCATTTACTTTGGAGAAAGGATGTTGTGGATCTATGACAGTGATATAAAATTCAATATACATGAAACTGTAACATAGCCATCAAATTCCGTAAGGCTGCGAGATGGCAGAGCAGTATTGAGGTTACCTTCTGTGTAAGTATTAAGTGTTGTATGTAATATCATGGACTTGTATATTTGTAAAATGCACACACAATCCACATGTATGTATTGTATTCCATTTTCTTTTCTGAGTAGCCAGTACCTATCATTGTAGAATAAATCACAATTAAATGTGCTCCGTATTAAATAAGTTACATGGAGAAAAATTCTCCCTAAACTTTTATTCTGAGTCAGCTAAAAAGTCAAGTCATTATTGCCAGCCTCATCCTTCTTGCTTTCCTGCCTAGCACATCTATAGCTATTGTGTGATGCACGGCTGATGTGAGCAATAACTCAATCATGTACAGCATCTATGTTTTCCAAAGAGCTGGGAGTTATTAGCCATTTCACTTAGTATCACCTGGCAACATCTGAAGGTAAAATTTAAAGCAGGTCTGTAAATCTTTTATACTCAAAATTAGCTAGATTTGTAATAGACTGTCCTGCTGCCTGCTGTAGCTTTTAGTCTATGCACATGTGTGTGTGTGTGTGTGTGTGTGTGTGTGTGTGTGTGTTCTTCCACATGCTCCTATCTTCTCACTTTCCATTTGTTGATATGGTATTGGGGATTGAACCCAGGGCCTTTGCACTGAGCTACACTCCAGGCTCTTTTTATTTATTTATTTATTTATTTATTTATTTATTTATTTATTTATTTATTTATTTTGTTTTATGTTGAGACAGGGCCTCACTATGTTGCTAAGTTGTCCTGGCTGGGCTCTAACTAGCAATCCTCCTGCTTCAGCCTCCCAGAGTGCTGAAATAAGAGGAGAGTGTGTATTTTCTTTTTAAAAGATAAAACTAAAATCCAGCCAATAGATTGTTTCAATCAAAACTTTACATCAGCATTCCTCTCTTGGTCTGAACTGATGCCAATCTTCTTGTATCTCTTAGCGTCACCAGATGGGCCAAGTCAGGGAATTCCCTTTGGCTTGGGAGGTAATGACCATGCTTACACTGAGCAGGTCAGAGCTCTGGGGTCACTGAGCTGATATCTGATTTTATTTGGTTTATTATGGCATCCCAGCCACCACAAATAGCATACATTAGGATACTAGCAAAGCTGGATATGTGATTGCTTTTTAAAGCCATTCTACTTGACATGGTGAAATTGGGAAGAAATCTTTTAGGAACAAACATATGCCTAATAAATTTGAAATCCAGGCATTCCAAACAATAGCTTAGGTATGGGATCCTTAAAGAGAAGGTGTGGAAGTACTTGGACTTTTCCAAAGATGCAGGTTTAGGACAGAGGAAGCCAAATGTCACCAGAGATCCAAGGGCAATATTTGACAGAGATTCTTCATGTTGTCTTCCAGTGTTTCAAGTTCTGAAGATTTTGAAGGTGTTCAGACCAAAGACAGAAATAAGTAATTTATATCCTAGGCAGATATCAAAGAACTTCAAGCTTTATGTTTGTGAGTCTGAATTATATGGTTGACATAGATCAATTTCGAGTCTATAGAAGCCTCAATCTGGTGTAAGGACAATGACAACTTTCCTCACTTGAAATAAGTACAAAAGATGCTACAAATTCAGCACTAGCCTTTTAGGAAGAAGTTGGAAAATCAATGCTATTAAAGAAAAGTCAGATGTTTTAAAATCTTATTTAGACATAGTCTGTCTTCATTGAATTGCCAAAGTTTAGCTCATTCTCTTGTCCATGGTTGAAGCAATTGCTAGGGTATTCTAACCAACTCACACAAAGTAAATACAGGGGTCCATCAGAGTTAATATTGTCATCAGTGTATTATCAACTAAACTAATACATAAAGTTGCTTCACTCATGGGTAGGACAAGAACAACTGCCACTCACTGAAAGAATTATTTACTAAAAAATGGAAACATGCATTTATAAAATTTAATGGATGTCTAATAACATTTCTTTAATTAAATATGTAAGTTATAGATCTAAAAATACATGAAAAGAACAACATATCCATTATAATTAAAATAAAATGCTGACAATTATGAAAGTGATAGATATTGTTTATTTTTTCAAGGAAATAATATTTTCAGTAAAATTTAATCCTAAAAAGGCCTTTAGTAGTCTTCAAATTTTCTAAGCATTGTAGTGATGAAATAAATCTTCAGTATTAACTTAAGCTATACACTTCCCTTCATAAAGAAAAAGGTAGGTAATTTAAAAAACAATGTAGAATTAGCTGTCCTACACAAACAGCCTTGTATGAAATTGGGCTTGTACCTGTACCAACTTGGACCAGAGTCATTCAAGGTGCACTGCAAGAGGGGAATCCTACACCATTATTTCTTCAGAAACAAGTCACAGTTAGTCACTAGTAGTCTAATGTTAGAAGAAAACTTCAGGAAGACACAGATCACTGTCTTGTCCCTAGAGGCACTGAAAGTTCACCAAGTGCTCTCAAGTATCAGAACAAGTTTCTGGATGAAATGGTTTATATCCATCAACAGATGAACAGGTAAAGAAAGTGTGGTATTTATGCAAAATGGAGTACTGCTCTGCCATAAAAAAGGGTAAACTTGGGCCGGTGAGATGGCTCAGCGGTTTAAGCGCCTGCCTTGCAAGCGCGAGGGCCCGAGTTCGACTCCCGGAACCCACATATGAAAAAGGGGCCGGTGATATCGCTCAGTGGCACGGGCGCCTGCTGGCGCGCGAGGTCCTGAGGTCGACCCCCCGGTACCCACAAAAAAAAAAAAAAAAAGGGTAAACTTGAGACATCTGTGGAAAATGGATGCTCCTTGAGACCATAATATTAAGTGAAATAACTCAGACACACAAGTTTAAATATCACATGGTTTCTCTTATATGAAAAACTATCTCTGTCTCTCTCTCTGTCTCTCTCTGTCTCTCTGTCTCTCTCTAAAAATAAAATGTGAGTAATAGGGAGGGATGGAGAGAGAGAGAGAGAGAGAGAGAGATTGTAATCCAGTGGAGAGTACCTATCTAAAAGTGTACCTTGATTTAGCACAATTGTCTTACATGTTTTATATCCTGTTTGGTCTATTAGTCTGGTTTTCAATCTGTACATATGATAACTTTATAAGTTCTTGTAAGATAAATAAATGAATCTGATGCTGGAAAAATAAAAGGAGGTAGAGGGAAGGGTAAAAGAAAGAATTGAAATGTGTTATGTACATGTACTAATTCCCTACAGTGAATGTAATCATCATGTACTTCAAACATGTACTAATAAAGATTAAAAAAAAAAAAAAAAAGAAAGAGACAGAGAAAGAAATGGTGTATCTTGACATGACTTAGTGGATGTGCTGTCCAAAGAAATGTGGCCTACTTTTTAAAACTTAAATTTATGTTAAACAAGATTCCAGGTCAGAAAGGAGTGCTAATCATTTCAGAAGCAAGACTCTTCTGTATCGGTTATTAATGTTAATGACTTCTGCTTAGTGCCACCAGCTGATCCTAACCAATGAGCCCCTTCCAAAGCACTGGGACTTTGCAACAGTGGTTGCTTAAAAAATGTGATACTGCTGAAGGAAAAAATAACTAAACAATGTTCTCTTCCAGATCATTAGCATCGATGTGAATAAATAACAACAACAAAAAAGGGAAAACAAAATCCTAAATATGTTCTGATACTTTGTCTGGGATTAATAAAGTAGTAACTCTTTTATAATAATGAAAACATTACTTCTGGGAAAAAAACAACCCATTTAATTCATAGCCGTTTTAGACACAGGGGTGGATATGATCATTGGCCAAAGGAATCATTTAAATATTTCTTCATCACGATGAAAATAAACAACTTTGATAGCTTTCAAGTGAAATAACAGCAACTCTGATTGACCTGGTAAGATTTTAGGCAAGACTGGCCACTAATAACTTTCATTTTTCATATTAGCAAGTCTAAGAATGATCTGGAAAGAGTAAACTTCAGGGAGAAAGCCAGGTTTTCCAATCAACTGTATTCCATTTACACACAATAGCATGTGATTAATCTGTCCAGTTCCAGGAAAACTCAGAACTGCATGTTCTAAACTATACCTGAGCACTTTTGTACAAACTTATAATCATCTACCATCATCCCATTTATGCTTAAAACTACTCACCTCATGAAATCCTGTTTCCAAAAGTGAAATATAATAATTCATAGAACATCTATGGATGCAGCCTCACTGCCATGGTAAAATCTCAGTCCCGAGTTTCTTTTTTTCTTTGCCAGCCCTTTCTGATCCTAATACAAACTTCACTGAGATCTCCTTGTTTTTATACTTTACATCTTTTAGTTTCCTGAGTTTATTTTTTTCCATTCCAGGCAACAAAATCTGCTAAAATCATAATAGTTAAATGTATGCTCTTTTATTCGACCCAAACATTTTATGATCAAGGAAAACCTGGAGATATATTGGAATTATTCCAGAGTTTTTTTCAGGTAATTAATATGATCTATTACACACAGTTTAATACTATTTTACTAAAACCACAGTAAGGACAACCCTTCAGCTTTATCTTATATTTCAAATGAATAAAGTTAATAGATATGTTTCCTATTTAAGAATTTTAAAATGTCTTTATAAAAATTAAAACATATAAGTATTTTCCAGTATCACCAGTTCGTTCTTGAAACCAGCAAGAATTGAAACATTTCCAAAAAATATGAGAAGTTTAATCCTCAGATTGAGAGGACAGAAAATTAACCAGCACATATGGATGGACAATAGCATGTTTTAATGATTTTGTGGTCCTCTAGAACATTCCATGAAAACCACGCTGCAGTTTAGAAAAGCCATGTACCTTATTTTCCTTCAGATTATTTCAGGTATGTTTACCACATAGAGCCAATCACCAAGCAAGTGACTTTTACTGACAAGAACAGAGATTTTACAATGAGACCTCATTGTAAATGATTTATCCTCATTTTTGAAAACATGGTGGACCAGTGTCTGCCTTTCTTCCATGGAAATCTGGAGGGCAGAAAAGAAAATCTGGAAAGCTCTTTTGTCTGGTAAAGCAAGAAGGAAGATGCTTGTTTGTTTCAGGAGTTTCTTTTCCCCAGCAGGCCAAGAAATATGTGACTATTTTTCTAGGACCAGATGTGGATCTCAGTGGGAGAAAGAGCTGGCTCAGATCCATTTAACTATTGCCCCAGGAGACTACCAGAGAGGGAGAAATGGTCCTCCAATATTTGAGATGCAAGAGGTGCTCTGAAATGCACTTCCCAAGGACAAAGATATTGGAAGGGAAGCATGTAATGAAAAGAAAACCTTGCCCACATCTAGAACTTGTGCTGTAGAGCTCAGGCTTAGATTTGCCTCAAAGATACTGAGAAAGCAGCAATGTTAGACTTCTCTGATGCTTCATATCAGTCCTACCAGAGCTTTCTGTGCTCTTACTTTAGCCACAGCTTCAGTGATAAGCTGTCCACAGGTGTCCAGGAGCTCACTGGAGCAGGTGTATCCAGGGACCACCTTGTCTTAATCTCAGGGTCATCACTGTTGCCCACATGGTCTATTCTGTAACACTGCAACAGAAACTCACTGGTGTTCAACCCTGCTCAACCTGGAGCTCCCAGAGGGTTAAAGTCCCATGACATAAAAGCTCTGACTTCTGAATGAAAGTGGAGAGAACCAATGAAGAACAAATTCTTTCACTCTAAATGACTGATTCTAGAGTTCATACCACAGAGCTACTCAGCAGGTCTCATAGTACTGAATACCTAGTCAACCTCAGATGAACCAACTTGATGAGACATAATTGTTTAGGTTCTCCCTCTTGCCTTATTTCACTATCCTTGTCCTTCACGCTGCTCTGAGTTCACATGTCCCAGTGAATCATGCAGCTTCCGCTTTCTGAAGAACCAGGGCTGACACTGCATCCTTGAGATAAAGAGGACTCTAAGCTCTCACAGAGCTTATCCAAATTAGAAATTTCTTATCGCTATTCCTTAATACATACCTTTCATGATCCACTGCCCACTTCTTGAGTAATAAGCACTCCTATTTCAATTAATTCCTGAAGGAAGAGGAAAGCGAGAAAAGGAAAGTGTCATCCCAAACTGGCCATATACAATAACTGAGCTGGGAAAAGGGAGACAATTTAACATTAAATCCACCTAGAAATGTGAATCTCTCATAAACCTGGAAATTCCAATGCCCAAGTTGATACTAAGATTGTTATCGAAACATAATTGGGGAACTGTCCAATATTTAAGAGGGCACAGAAACTAAAGAGTCTGCCCAACTTTTCATCCAGGGTCTAAGGACAGTTATGCCAGTGGATATATTTTTAAGGGGTAGCTACTTGAGAGACTGGGAAGGATGACTGCAAGTTTGAGCCCACCTTGGGAAACTTAGTGAGAACTTCTTGCAAAATTAAAAAAATAATGTTACAACAAAGGGCTGGGAATGTAGCTCAGTGCAATGATCTTGGATTCAACCCCCAGTATAGCAGGAAAAAAAAAGTTCCGTTGTTTATATATCATTGATAATGTTTTCTCAACCTATAATTACACAATGGATGAGTTACTTAATAGCTCTGAGTACCTATATTTACGAATGCAATGAATATGCTTCACCTCATTAAGATCGTGGTAAATAAGATTAGGTAAAAGGAAGTAGCAAAGTGCTGTGGATAGTTAATCGTTCCTAGTATTCTTCTTTTTCAGACATTTCCTTCTTATAATTCTTTGATCTGATAGTAACACTGAATAATTATTAGGAAGATCAGTTTATGAACTAAACGAAGAGTGCATAGAAGTCAATGCACGGAAATGAGCTGTTGGAAGACACACATCTTTGGTTATTAAGCAATAACATCCCTCATATCCAGCTACGTGGGCTTGCAACTTATGCCTTCACACAGAGTACCCAGTGAAAAGGACTCTGATCCCAGTTTAAAGCTACTTTTCTGTCCCCATCTTGAAATCCTTACTAGTTCAATTTTTCAATTTGTGTTCATGTATTAGGTCAAGTAGGGCAAGGCAGCATACAGGTAAGCAGAGGAGAGGCATGCAGTGTCCCTCCGGATCACCGGCGACAAAATTCTAGTGAATCCATGATACGTGGAAGTGTAGACAGACTCAAGAATACAAGGTAGCATGTTACATCTGTAAGTGAATGACCAAGGATACCAGCATCCCTGAAAGCCCACCTTCCAGTTAAAATGAGAACCATCTAACAGAAGAACACGATAAATGTCATTGTGGGAAACACGAAGGAGTAAAGAATCTATCACAGCTACACTTACTCCTCACTTTCTTCCAGGTATCAAACTGACTACTTATGCTAAGAATGATGGCAAAGATCGACACAGAATCCATACTTCATTTTCCACATTTCAGTCCTTCTTCGCTCATCAGTCAGATGTGTGTACATCATGCAATGAAATAAAAACAGTAGAGGTAAAATTTTTCTGAAGAACTTCCAGTATTCTGGTAAGAAAGAAATAGGCATACAGGATACAACATACTATATGATTTTGGTGACTCTTGTGTAATCTGTGAAATGTTCACACATGTGCATTTTACACAAGCATTTCAAAATACCAGGGGAACTCATGCCAATTTTTACACTTTTATGTTTCCCTTGCTTAGAGTTAATTAAATAAATAACACCAAGAAACGAAAAGTCATTGTGAGAAGATGAGAGAGCGAGGAGAGAGAGAGGGGGAGAGAGAGAGAAAGAGAGACTCACAATTCCATACTTTTAGCATCACTTTTTCTGCTCTTGGAACCGGGGATTGCCATTTGCATTCTCCCCTGGGCCCCACAAATTTTGAGTCCCTCTATAGCATTTGTTCCTGAATAAAATGAAGTATTTATACAGGATCTCTTAGACTCCCCTATTCTAGGCAGGGTTTCCACTTTGAAAAACAGGGTTTCCTTGCTGGGTGACCCAGACTAACCAAAAGAAAGCAGCGCCTGTGTCAGTTTAGCCAACAGATGGCGCCATTGTACTGAGAAAAAAGAACCACTCCTTTGGGAAGTTGTCCCTGGCGGCTGCTTGCAGGGCGACTGCTGGATTTTGAGCTTCCATTTGCCCCCAGGGCTGAGTGGCTTTATGCAAAACAAAGACACAACATTACACAGCAATCTTGATTTTGCTTGTTCAAATATTTTCTTATTTGAAAATTTGACTTTACTTCATTTCTAACCCATCTTGTGTGAATCAGGATTCCAAGGGCAGCTGCTGTTAATACAGATCTTGTTTCCGAGTTAAAGAGAGAAGGAAATGGTTTGGAACAATGTATCCTGCATTGTGGTCCGGGTCTTGACAATTCTAGGCAAGTGGAGGCTGGGTAAGATGTTGTGAATTTTTTGAAAAATAGTGGGAATTATGCCAAAAACAAATTATAACCCAATTGACTTTTACTGTTGGCTGTTGGTCATTTTGTTGTTTTGAAATAAAATTTCTCAAAATAAAAGGAAAAAATCTTACTTCTGCAGTAGTATGTTTGAAAAGAAAGGCTCTTTAAATGATAGCATTTAAATATGCACCACTGCCTTTTTTACCAGAAGATGAAACCAAAGGCAAGTTCTCTTGATTTCATTAAAAATTCACTGCCTTCTCCTCCACAGCAAGTCTGTTGACTAATTATATACTCTCCATTCTACAGTCTTACCTTCTGCCCTGGTACCTCGCCCTGCCCAGGGCAGTTTAATTTAAGTATTTCGCTCTTCTTTGTTTTCCTCCCGCACTGTTGTGAAGCGTTGCTATGAAGCTACTGAACAGCTGCTCTGCTTGTCCCCAGAAGTGGCTGTGTTCCAATAGTGGGCAAAGGCGATTATGTAAAGATGATTTCTCAGGGTTTCCTAGGAAACTAGAGATGCTGGTCCAGTTTGAGTTGGGCATGAAAACAAGTAAATTAAGTCCGACTTTGGAACACTTGGGAGTGGTGGGTGAGGCAGGGAACTCTGGAGGCTACTTCCTTCTATTCTAGTTTGCTACTTTTTTTATTTTGAAAGTATGTGATATATTCAACTTAGGGGAGATGCGGTAGTTTAAACAACAAAAACAATGACACTGGGCCAACCAAGCCCATACATACATAGTAACCTAAACTGATTTTATTTATTAAAATTAAGACCGAAATAAAATCCAGAATGTTTCTCCTTCTAAACTTAAAAAGCAAAACTAAGTATAATTTACAGCTAATATCTGATTATTTCAAAATAGAAAATCCCAAAGCTGGGGCAATACAGCCCTAACTTCTTGTAATGAATTTATTCTATTTATTCGCAATATAGAGCAAACTTTGTACTTAGTATTGTCTCAGATCTTAGAAAACGGAGAAATTGAAATAGATTAGGCAAATAATTAGCAAACCCTGATGTAATATAATGAACAACTCAGGAATATACAAGGATGAATGAGTGATGCTTTCTAATAAGAGCATCCCTAGTTCTCCCACGATATTTCTGGTACCCCTGTTCTAGCGTGATACTTGCCAAAATGCTGAGCAAAAGGTATAGAGTTGGTTCTAAAAATGACTGCCTATATGACACCAACCAAAAAAAAAAAAAAAAAAAGAAAGAAAAAAAAAGAAAATGTAGGACAATCAGCTGACTTGCTATATTATATGAAATCACTCATGGTCCAAAATATACAGTATTTCACTACAATGGCTAACTGCAAATGGGGTCAACTGAATACTTTGGAAGCATCTGAACATAACTAAAAAGCCAGTCCTGACTCCTTCAATCTAAAGAAAAAGACACTACCCAAAAACACTGATAATAAAAGGGAAACTCAAAACACTGCAGAAACACACCGGAATTAAATTTCTACAGTTTTGAGAGTTTACGAATTTATTATCACCGCCATTGCTGCCATCGTATTTTAACTCTTTTTGCGGTGGTTGTATTACACAAATGAGAAGATTTCATGCTGGTATCTGCCTCTAGTGACTTACATTTCATTTAACAGATAACTCTTATATTCCATTTTTAATATTTTAATCATTAAAACTAAAGTATATTTTTGTTAAATTGAATTTCTTTGCTATTTCTTACTCAAAAGTTCAAAGAAATAAAAACTTCTTTTGAACCAATAAAAGAAACTTACATTTGCTAGCTCTGATTGAAAGATTTAATAAACCAATATTTTTTATTATCATATGACTGAGATTCCCTTGCAAAAATAAAAATAAAAACAAAAAATTTAAATCAAATTCCAATTTGTCCCATGATAGTGTATGGTGAATCATATTATCTTTGTCATTTCTAAGAATTGATCAGAATCTTCTGTTTTCCTTCTGTTTCTTTTCCTCTTCCTTATTTTAAGACACAGTAATTCTTTAGATGTTGTCTATGTGCTCACACATAATTTTGCCAGAGTTGACTAACGTTGTGACGATATCATGGCTCTCCTAACAAGGGCCTCCAGAACTCTTTTCCCTATCGAATATTTCTTTAGGCCAACATCCATGGCCTAAATCTAGAGGAGTAGCCATTCCACTTGGCAGATCATATTCTTATAAATTATACTGTTGCAAAGCAGGCCAGAAGATACATGCTTCTGGTTTTTAAATATATGCTCCTAACTCTGTTTGTTTTGAAAATGTAAATTTGTTCCAAAGTGATTAGTATATCTAAAGACCAAATTGAGGGTAGCATAATTTTTCAGTTGTTTATGTATGTTTGCATCCAAAAAACACACCTAGATAAACAAAGACAATAGCACTCAGTTGAAAGAAGCCACCTAGGAGTACACAAAGGACACAAATACACAGTTCAAAGGACTTTACCTCACGTTTATCCACATCTGGTGTTCAAACTTTATGTCTGATTTCATAGAACCTTTTTTACACCACTTCACAATACCTCACAGCCGACCACTTCTACTAGCAAACTTCAGGTGATGTACATAAACATTTCTTAACTATCAGATTCCTATCTTTAAAAAATGTGTCACTGCTGAAGTTTATGAATGCTGGGCCCCCAAGCCAATTTATCTGAAGCCTTGTGATTTTTAATTGTATCATGTCTTACACAGTGATGATTTTTAGGAACATATAATTTGCATTATAGCATAAAAGATTATGTGTGCATGCTGATTGGCCAGATAAGGGGCAGCATGTGTATGGTAAGTAGTAGAAAAGGCTGGAACTAAGACCCTCACCTACAATTTGTCCTATAAAATTAATAATATTGATACTCTCCACTGATTGGTAAGAACATACATTACCAAGTCATTGCTCATGGCAAACCTATTAAATAGCCATTGCCATATGGGAAGAACGATTTCTGTTCCTTCTTGGTGTGTTCGTGGGAAAGATGATATAGGAATAAAATGCTTCCACTCATGATTCAGAATGATGCCTGTGTATGCTCCTACCTAAGCCCTGAAGTATTCGCCTCCAATTTTCTTCCCACCCATTCACTTTGCTCTGTCTCACTCCTCCACCCCAAGTGTGCACAACTGGACTATATAACCATCATCAGCTCTCCCAAGAATCCACATCTATTCCATGGCAAACACTGGTGATTTCTTTGTTTCTGGGAATAACTTAGAAGAGGGCACTTCCCATGGGGAAATAGCTCCTGTCTCTCCTACCACATAAACGATTGAAAAGATCACCATGCCCCTTGTTTCTCAGGTACAAGGCAGAGACTTCTCTGCTAGGCCCCTCTTTTGTGGGAGTCACATTTTAAGTTCTGCAAATAGCACTTTGGAAGCTCATTGTAAACTCTGTGGTGTGGTGGGCGAGCTGACCTGTCATGCCTGGGACAGACTGGTATTCATCCTATACACTAATCTCCTAAAATTAAAATTTCTCTGACTTTTCTCTTTTCATTCTTCTGTAGCTTCAAAGTAGGCGCATGGAATGATTTGTGGTGAAGCAGGTTTGATAGATCCATTTAAAATCTACCCACAGTGATACTGGACTTCCTGAAATACCCTGTCTCTAAATCTTTTTAGACCAGGAAATGTATGAAGAACAAGGATGTCAATGGCCAGGCACCTGAAAAACTAAAGCAAAAATAGTGACAAATAAAGAAAATATGAATTAGAGAGCTGAACCTTCTCATGAAGAGTTTTATAATGTGGCTAAAATAGATGGTTTGGGGCCATGAAATTTGTGTATAGGAAGAACATTCTTATCTTGGTGGTTTTTAAAGACACATTAGCCCAGTCACATTCTTACCTTCAGGTCTTTGACTGTTAGCTGCAGTGCATAAGGCAGTAAGCTTCAATCAGCTGAGCTGCGTGTATGGTTCTGTTTATGACGGTTTCACTCACCTGGTATCCACGGCATCAGGAGCACATATGTGGATAGTATTAAGTGAATCTGTTCATGGTCTTCTGTCCCTAGCCAAAGGGACGTGACCTTTAGCCAAAACCACAGTGTCGATGTCCAGTTCATCAAGCCTTAAGAGGGGCATGCAGACTACATTGATGGTTTTGGTCAAGTCATGAATGCCTTCTAGGGGCCTCAGGAAATGCTAGACACACCTGCAGAAAGTGACAAGTTCCTACAGTTTGCCTTAGAGATGCAGTTTGTCTTAGGCAAAAATCAGCCATGAGGAAAACCAACACTTTGTGCACAGGCCTATTAATAGGAGGATGTTTGTTGTAGCACATTATTTTGGTGCCCGTCTCAGTTCTGTGTGCATTAATAAGATCCAATCTTAAAAGCCAGGTGTAAGGAGGAGGTACTAGGTCATTCAAAAAAGAAATTGAAAAAGAACCCACCTGATGTTTGGCTTGGTCAGTGGCTCCAAAATCACCTCCCAACATGCAGTGTCATGCTGGGTCTTAACTGAGGAAATTGAGAAAGTCAGTGCCTTGGACAAAAGTCATTCAGAATCAGGAAGCAATGGAAAGGGTCATTTTCACACAGAATTGAATGTGTAATGCCTGTATTTAGGAAAGAGTATTTGCAGAGAAATGCCATTTGAAAGATGGCAGGGAGAAACACGAGATGGAAAGGGTGAATGGAAATTAATAGGGTTTGAATACATGAATGCAGAAGAAAAAACTCTATAAAGATATAGGACTCAGGACAACACTATAGCAAAATTTTAAACTTGGTAGAAAGCAGTGATGTCTAAAAGGATAAAGAATGATAACAAGTGCATAATGCAAAATAGACACACACACACACACACTCACACACACACACATTTCCAAAGAGCTTTCTCCCAAGTGAGCAATATTACCTATTGGAGACTGTGGGAAATGGGTATAAATTGAGAGCTATTTTGCAACAGATTAAGCCAAGGTGTTCTTCCTTTGCTCAGGTAACACTGGGTATCATGTTTTGACAATGTCAAGAGCTAGGTCTGGAATTATAGGATTTCCATGGTAAATTTCTAGGGCCTGAGGACTATCATTATCTATTTTTCTAAATTTCTTAGTGATAATTATGTGAGTTTATTTCTACTGGATTCCTTAAAAAGGAAAAAAGAAGTCATAGGCATCAGTCTTGATGTTGAACTAATTTAACTTCCAAATCCCTGAAGAACCTTTACAGATCCCTAAGAAAAAGAGCCTAGGATGAAGAAAAGATTACTATACTGGCATGTTGGCATCGTTACTAGTCTTTTAGCTAAGTTTGAGTGAAATACAAAACAGGGTTGGAGCAACTGTGGAATGAATATATATATATATGAATATATATATTATTGTATATATATATTATATATATATATTGTATATATATATATATATGATGTTTCTGTGTGTATATGTGTAGTCTTTGGCTTACAAAATTTAATTTGCAAACCAAGGACAATTTGGCATTTATATTTCTTTTGTACACTAATATATTAGAGAAATAAAATTTAACTAAAACGGGCATGTACTATTTGAAGTAATTCTTTCAGGAATCTCTCTAGTTGAGGAAAGCATTATTTACTGAATCATAATTTTGCCATGTAGCCTTTGTGTAGTATTGTTTCTAACCTGATAAACCATATTGAACAATATTACCGGGCATAGGTCCAGATGAGAAAGAGATCAGGATGAGAATTTTTACACTGGGTAAGACATCACTTTAGAGTCCGTTTATTTAACATTCTCTGTGAGGCATTTCAGAGCCTTCTGGAAGCAAAATGTAAACCACCCACTTAGGAGTCTTTTTGCAATCCAAAAGAAGTGCGGTTGGTATTGGGGAGTTCAAGTAGCTAGGCACAAGAATATTTTAAACAAATACTGTTCTCCTCTAAGGGGCTGGCCTTTCCCCACTGATTTGCAATAAACAATAGTTAAGCTCTATTATCTGATTTCTTAACCACCTTGCTGATTTTTTGTTCTTTGTTCCTAGGTTAAATACGTACATTATGTCTTGTTTAAGAGGTTCAAGTTTTTTCTTTCAATTAAGCATTGATTTGGTAACAGATCAAACGAGGGATAACAAAGGCCGATGGTCTTTGGGTCTTTTGCCCTTCTGAAATAATGCTGACTTGGAAAGAGAATAAGAAAGTTGGAAAGGAACAGGGAGAGGAGAGGAAGACAAAAGGTTAGGATGGGGGATTGAGGATTTGGGAGGGTGAATTTAATACAAATGTTCATCGATAGTCCTAATTCTCTATGGTGAAGAAATGATTGTGAAAAATAATGAGAATTTTTCCAGAAATAATTTTCATTGTACATATGGGGAAAATAAGGTACTTGGTTAATATTATATATATATATATATACATGTATATATATATACATATATATGTATATATATTATTAATTATCATTTATATTTATTTGTAGTCATTGATAAAGAAACGCTATATGGCAACACTGTCATGGATATACTTCTTAAAGAATATGTCTTACTGCATACATTTACATTTGTTCATTGAATGAGCTATGAAATATTATTCAAATTCACTGCAAGATTGACCCAACTCAGAGAAAAGGAAAAGCAGTTCCTCCTCCTTGGTGCTGCTGATGTCAGATACCACATTATAAGTCAATCAAATAGAAAACAGTAGGAGCTGGGTAAGAATTTCTCTTTACTTTCAATTTGGAAGAACATCTTAAACAGTTACAAACCAGGGGCAACAATGATTTTTCTAAATTAATTATCACTGTTATTAACTATTACTGCAGCTTTAGGACTAAAAGTAAAGGGAGGAAGAAAGATCTAAATTTTATCCTAAATGCAGTGTTTCAGAAGAAACGTTGCTGAAGACAAGAACCATAAATTGCATTTGCTTTGTAGAGTACCAAGCTCATTGTATCTGATTTGCTTCTTATGTCCTAGATCTCTCTAGTTTGAATAGGTGCAATTGAGTTCTTAACAAATATTATAGACTCTATAAGAAGGATTTCAGTGATGCTCTGTTTTAAAATTTCTGTAGATTTCTTAAGTTTCTGCATCTAATAAATGATGAGACAGTCCAGAAAAAGCATACTAAAAACAAACAAGCAAAAGTATCCATCCCATTACTTATTGCTAAAGCATTTTGAAAAAATAGAAAATTTGGCCAAAAACTTCTTACAATTAGCTTGATGAATGTATTATACATGCCATTTGTTTAACCAAGCCAATTCGAAGAAGCTGTTGATCAAATTTTCTATTGTGCCATTCCCTGTTCTCCATACAGAAACTTGTATGAATATATAGGCTTTGTCTCAGCTTTGAGAAAATGAACCATTTTCATATTTGGCAAATCGCTTTTATACCAAAGAAAAATTCAGACATTAATTTTTGTGTTTTGAAGTATTGGAGCTTCACCCTTGGAAAATGTTTTAAAAGCACAGTTCATTTATGCTCACTGCTACCTAACAGGAAATCGCTTAAGCATTTTAAATTGTGAGATTTTGCCTGCTGTTACTCAAGGAAGGGGAATCTCAGAACTAATGGATTCTTGATTTGCTGCCTTGCCCCCAACCCCACAACTCAACTGAGTGATTCCAGTTTTGAGGAGAAAAGAATTTTCCTAGATGATTGTAATTCTGTACTCTTCTTCCACTTTAACTCTACTTAGGAGGAAAAGTTCTTGTGTAATGATACCAACACTTTTGTAAGAGAAAAGTATCCTTTTAGTGAACTTGATTTGGGCAGGCTGTGGTTTGAATGTGTCCTCCAAAGTTCATGTGGTGATAATTGAACCTCCAAAATAGTAGTGCTGAGCAGTGGGACCTAAGAGGAGATGATTAATTCATGAAAGCTCTGCTCTCTTGAATGGAATAATACCACTATTGTCAGAATGGGTTCGCCATCATGACTGTAGGGGTTCCTTATAAAAGTGAGTTCAGCCCCTTCTTGCTCACTTGCTGTCACCCTCTTCTTTGGCTTTCCTACCTGTCACCAGGGAATTATACAGAATAAAGGTCTTCAGCAGATGCCTGCACCATGCTCTTCAATGTTACACTCTCCAGAACTATGAGCCAAATAAATTTTTGTTCATTATATATTACTCAGTTTGTGGTATTTTGTTATAGCAACATGAAATTGACTAAGACAAACCAGAATGGAAAGAGTTGCAGTGTGAATTAAATAATAAACAAATCTTAATTGTTAAATGCATGGGTTCTAATTCCATACTGTCTAACTTCTTAACTCAAACTCAACTTCGTATTAGACACAGGAGCCTGAGTGGGTTATTTTAACTGCTTAGTGCCTTGTTTTCCCCATTAAAAAATATTAATCACGGTTGCTATTCAACAGTATTTACCAGACTGGTTTGATATGAAGATTAACTAAGAAACATGTGAAAAGCAGTTCAATGAATGCCTAGGAAAATGTATATATTCAGTAATAGTTGCTTTTAAAATAAACATTAATTTGTAGACATATACTATAGAGAAAAATTAAAAAGCCATAATCTGGATTTAATAACTCTTAAGATTTCAATGAATGGAGATTTTTTTCTTGGAAAAAGAAATGTAAAGTAATTAATTCTTGGTCAATTTCTGTGTTTTTCACCTATGCTGAGAGATATAAAATTGTCAGTGTACTCCAGAGCTGTTAAGCCGGTTCCCAACTCTATTGTTGGACAAGCCTGGCTTTTGCCCTGGCACCTAATTCTGATCAACCAGCTGACTGAGGCACAAATAAAATCCCAGTCACAGAGAAAAAATAGATTGGAAACAGTGTCCCATTGAGGAATACATTATCATTCATCTACTCATTTCAAAACAAAGTGCTTTATATTCCCTTCATAACAAAAAGACAAAGAACAATAAAGTATTGTTCCCAGTGTCAGTTTATTATTGTTTCAATGAATCAAGAAATATTTCCCATGCTATTTTAGCAAAAGATGAATAAACATCAAAATTTATCATAATGGTTTATAGGCTCTGAAATAATAAAACATAAAATAGGGTCACAACAGAAAAATGCGTTAGCACCCTGACTGTGGAAGTTAAGAAAACAAAAGGTGCAAATTTGTTTTCTTATAAGCACATTGTTACTGCAGACACTGTTGGTTATCAGTCACATTAACTTTTCTCCAATGCTTTGTATCATCATTTTGTTCATTATTTTTAATTGTTCTTATCTTATTTTTATGTCAAGCATCCTGATTTACATTGGAGTTTTTCATAAGCAATACACGAATAAGACTTCATTATAGAAGTCTATTTCTTTTTATTATAGTACCAACTCTACAATACAGCAATGAGTTATTTTACAAGATGGGAGGAAGCTCACATCACAGGACTCATGAATTTCTGGTGTTGATGCAAGGGTAATGTTCTAGTGACTAATCAGAATTGAGTAGAATTCACTTCTCCCAGGAGGAACTGTATGGAATATTGTGGAAAGGGAGATGAAAAATAACAAACCTCATGTATCCCTAAAGTCCTTTATGATACTGGAAACAGTAGGCCAAGCATACCTTTTGGAAAATGTTGGGAAAAAAAGACCAAGACTTTAAAAAACCAAATATCTTAATCTTACCTTTTCCCCTCTTTGATGATTAATGATTAAGGGTTACATCATCTGTATAAATAAAAATGTCCATTTTTCTCCTCTGAAACAAGAAGAAAAAAATATCTCAAGTATTATTTGGAGAATTGTAATTGCGAAATGTTAGAGTATGCTAAAAATGATGGGAAATTTTCACACACTAAGGCATGTAATACGGGGGGAAAAAACAGTGTTTTAGAGCAAGGTGAACTTGTGTTCTTGTCTAAACCAACCACTTATTGGCTGAGTTTTTTGCTCATCTTTGGAATGAGCTGTTTAGAACTGTGTTATGAGGCTTAAAATACATCTGAAGTTCCCAATATTACTTTTGTATCCATTAGTCTCCATGCTTTTCTTCCATTATTTTCTGAAGGGAACCAAAAAATCTCCTTGAATAGAAGCTTTGCTTAGTCATATACCCTTATTTCTAAAGGCCTCAGAAATGCCTTGTACATTTTCCCTGACCTCATAAGGAGGTGAAAAAGAATTCTTAAGACTCAGAGAGAACTCTGAGTGAGCAATTATATTAAAGAAATGAAAGGAGTATTGTGTCACTGTAGTTAATAAGGGAGGAATTTTAAAAGCGTCTATCTGCAGAGCATCTTCCAGTCTGTGCATATTGACAGACGTGGAAAAGTTACCGAGGCTCAAAGTTATGTGAGTTTGTGAGTGCTTTTGCAAGTAGATAAGAGAAATTTTTAATTAGGAAGTTAAGTAGTCACAATAGAGGAAAGAATTTATCATGTCCACTGAACTGTTGCTACCATGATTTTAATTTGCTTTATATATTTTCTTTCACAGATGAATACAAAAGTTCATTTCACAAGATGCCTTTAGCATGTTAAGCTATTCAAAATTCAGAACTATTATACTTCAGGTAAATGAGGTTTTGGTATATTACATTTGATATCAGGCTTTTTTTTTTTGGTTCAGAAATAGAAATGCAGCTGCCACTTACAAATTTAAAATTCTATTTTTCTGTCTTGAATTATCTCTCCCCCATCCCCTGCAGTGAAAGGTTGTTTTTGGTTTTGATTTAACTTATGCTGAAAGAGGAAATAAATTATGTGTCCTTGCAAAAATAAGAGAGAGGGCACTTGTGTTTACTTTGAAGTTTAAGTGTTGTTTAGATACAGTCAATGATGTCTTTATTTTATAGTGATATTTTTATGCTCTTTAAAGGATGAGAAATGATGCTTTCATATAAATTATAAAAACATTAGTTTAGTACATCTCTAGATTACCACAAATTAATAATAAGTTTTAACTCAATGGAGATTTTAAAAAATATTATTTGTTACAGAAAAATTGCTTTCTGAGTATGTTATTCACTTAGTAAACTTAATAAATGTTCGAGAAAGTGGTCCTCTGGTCCATTACGTTTGGGAAATACTTGATGCAAAAAGATGAATAAGTATATTCTGCAAAACTTACAAGAATCTTCAATCTGCTTATACATAATTCCCAAACTTCTTCACTGATTCTGGATTATTCTATATAATAACAACATGTCTTGTGGTCATTAGGGAAATAATAGATTTAAATGAATCTCAAAATTGTAAGAGGTCAGAGCAGAAAAGCCACTTTCACTGAGCATTTTTTCTTAGAAAAGAATCCATGCCTTATTTCATCAGAACCAACCAAGAAACTTAGAAATAAATTAGGCTTTTTTTTCTCCACATTAAAATTTGAGGAGAAAGATATACGAAGAGATACACAGGACACATCTGACAACATTCAGCACCCACTCACGTGAAAACTTTCCGCATAGTAGAATAGAAGGAAACTCATAAATAAGCTGCATTTATTAAGATAGATTAATTTTGAGTAGAAAGTAGATTTTGGTGCTTGCTGTATGTTGTAGGTCGAATGACTGTATGATACATCATATTTCAAAGCAAAAGAATGAATAAGGAAATGAAATACAATTTTTTTCATTAAAATATATTATTATAGAAAACATTCCTTGAGGAAACATTTAAATAGAGCATAAATACAAGTAAACACATATATCTGATATAGCTATGAATATATAAGTACAGAAAAGATGAATGTGGTATTATACATATGCATATACACATTTATACTTACATAAAAATTTACAAGCTCACTTATGTATACATAGGCATATTTATACAGTAATATATCAAAATTTTGCAATCATAACTCTTTTTGTACACTACACATTTAGCTTAAAATAAATTTTATAGTATTTGCTATATTAATAATTTTTGATATAATAATGTTTTATTGGTGCATAATAAGTCCTCCTATAGGTGTACTATAGCATGTTTGAGTAATTATCATTGTTTGATATTTTGTTCCTACTTTTCACCATTTCTAGCAAGGGTAGACTCTATAGTAGATTAAAGAACAAATTCTTGATATATTTTTTAAAAATTTCTCTCCAGAAACTAGATAGCTGTGTATTTACCTTGGTGTTTTTTTTTTGTTGTTGTTGTTTTGAATTTTCCTAAGAATTTAGTTATATAGTATCTGACTTTAATTTGTAATCATGATGAACCTAAAGAAATGGAGATTATGCTGATCTTCTTGTATTCTTATGGAATTTTTTTTTTTTAATTAAGAACTGGAATGGCTCAGTTCCTATTTGATAAGGAAGTTCCTTTTCCTAAATGATAAGTTTCAACACAGAAACTTAAACTTCCCACAGGCTAACCAAATGAGAGAGGTAATTCCTCTAGTTAAGAGTGAAGCAAATCTTTTTCTAAGGGTCTATTTGAGATATACCAAACATGTTCTTATTTCTTAGCTGAATTATTTTCTTTAAACTTTCAATAATTTGACTTAAGTTCCAATAAAATAACATTCTCATAAGCTTAGAATAGCTAGCAAGAATTTATGTGAGACAATTCTCAGTGCTTTTAGTAAAAGATTATCTGTTGCCTGTTTTCCTTTATGCAAAAGAGAAGAGGACATACATGACTTAGCATATATACATATATTTTATGGCTCTGTCTGCTCAGAGGACCTTGGATAGCGATACCTCAGAAGAAATGACCACATTTGGCACCAATATATTGTTTTCTAACCACCATTCTGCAATAAAAAGAGCCAGCTCTTTTTGGAGAAAATTCCAGAGTTAAGGTAAGGGAGGTAAAAATTGAATATAAAATATTTTGATGTGCCAGAAAATAAAGAATTACTCAAAAAAGAATGGGAACATTTGATGCAATTATGAGCCAACATAAAGGCAATCTTAATTATCAAAACCAGAACCATTTTGTAACAAAAAAAGAATAATTATGGAACATTATAAGCCGTACAATAAAATAAATATGCACCAGTCCATACTGTTATAAATAAATATATAAATATGTAATTAATAAAAGATAAAGGATGGCACTTCTTTACAATAAAATTTCATTTAAAAAATATTTAAGCAATGAGAGATATACCATTTGTGGACACTGTAGTAATAATTCTAATAATCATAAATATTATAAAATTTATAGTAATATAGTCTATCTTTAAATATTCATATTATAAAATATTACAATAATAAAATATGTCATATAAGTATTTGTATAAAATATTATGTAAATTATTATGGGAGCTAAAGTCAGTATGAGGCAAAAAAAGACACTTGTATAATCTCAACATATTTCCCTCAAGATGTTATGTACAACGAAGATAAAAATAGCAAGTTTATTATGCAGAAAAATGGCAGACAGCACCTTAACCAGGTAATCCCCGGTAATGATAATGACGTCATGACCCTCAATGTGTTTCACAAAAAAGGGCACAATTCCCTCCTGGAGAGTTGCTAATAATGCTTACCTCCAACTTAAATATGAGAAAATATTAGACAGGCTCAACTTGAGAGAAGTTTTATTAAATAACTAACTGCTGCACATCACACAGGTCAAGGTCATGGAAACCAGGAAAGTATAAAGAGCTACTTACCACAAAATCAAGGAGACCAAGAAGACACAATGACTTAATGCGATGCGGAAACTTGGATTAGACTCCAATAAAGAAGAGAGATTTCCATTGGAAAAACCAATGAATGCTAACTGGCAAATATATTATGGCATATCCTGGTTCTTATAATTACACAATGTAAGTTATCTACATTAAGGAAAACTGGATGAAGAGTATAAAAGAACTCTACTACTTTTAAACTTTTCTCTAATTAGCTAAAACTAAAAATTTTGTTAAAATTGATTTTTAAGGCATTTCAGATGATTTTGCAATTTTCTTATTTGTATTTGTTTAGAGAGACACAGCCTCAATTTAGATGTGCAGTACCAAAAGTTAACCTAGCTCAACACAGCAATGACACCAGTTCTCTGACTTTGGTTAATTTTGTGTTATAATGACAATGAAAGTTATTTATTTGTAATAAACTCATAAGTGAATAAAAAGGGGACTCATCCACAAAGTTTTCTGGCATTTTAAGATAAATTTCATTTTGACTGTTTTTGGGTTTTGTCATTGTTTTGTTGATTTAGGTAGCTTCTAGGAAAAGTCTGGAGTACATACTGTATTCACTGAGAAACTTTTTACAGAAGAGTTAATGGTCAACCATTTTTAACACCAAGTCTTATTTTCCCAAGCATGATATGAGATAGACCTACTGCTCTTGTTTTAAGAAGGGGCAGAGAGAAGACTTACGTGGATTACTTACTGAAGTCCCCCCAGCCCCAAGAGAGATCCTTACGAATCTTCTGGAATTCACAAGGGTAAGGCTAATAAGGTTTGAGAACTATTTATTCAAAGAAAGTTTTAGAACATGGGAATGGGAGGAGGGAGCTGAAGAGAGGATTGCTTGGCTCAGTGACGCTTCATTTCCTTAATGGAATAATAATATGTGCTCTATCCCCTTGGGGATGATGGGAAGGAGCAAATTTGTGATTGTAAAATATCCTGCAGCTTGAGAGCAACATTTTGTTTTCAGTGCTTTACTGGCAAATGCAGTACTGAAAGTTGAATCAGTTGAGAAACTATTTCTTTTCAAGCTGTGTGTAGGAGAATACGATAAAAGGAATACAGCAAATGTGCAAATGAGAAAAGAAAGGGAGAGATAGACTTTAAAGGAAGGCTCAATTTGCTTAAACACAAAAAATGAGCATGGTGCTTTTAAAGAGAGAAATTAACCTTGAAAATCAGAAGCTCATGGTGTTAGTACTTTAGGTGGGGAGCTGACAGGAATGACAAGGCTTAGAATAAGGGTGAAAATGTAATGTGTATGCAAATAAAATGAGGTACAAAAACACATTCACGTCCAAATCAAACATTTGGAAAGGGTAATGGGAGGGCACAGCAGGCATATTCAACCACAGTAGTTGAACATTTTTAGAAGAAAATAAAGATTCATTAGGAACTTTAAATTATTTTCAGTTATGGCTATGGCCACTTTTACATTAAAATCCAAAAGAATCTTTTTAAGTGCATTAAAATAATATAATAGGTTTTCCATTTACATTAAAAGTTCAGAAAGAACATATAGGAAAAATGCAACTATCCTATTAGAAGGAGGTCACACACAAACATATGCCCACTGAGACCAAAATGACTTATGTTACCGAGACAGCAATCAAGTAGGTGGGAAAATGTAAGTATTAAGTAACAACTATCAAGCTTCAGTGACTAGTAATAAAAATTACCAGTGTTAGCCAAATAAATGGACCACATATTCATCAATAGACCTAGGAATGAAGAAATGCTTTTATACTCAGACAAGCTTTCACTTCAGTTCAGGTCCATCCATAGGGGTTTTCATGTAACTTCCTGCAAGTTGAAACTAGTCTTCTTTCTAAAGAAATGACATTTCTTGAGAACTGTGTTTTATATCTTTTCTATTGGAGGCACTTGTTCTTAGATAATGCATGTATTAGTATTAATATTAGTATTCTTATTTCTAAATAACTTTAAAAATAAGGGACATTTTTACTCTCTTGGACAAACACAGGAATAGGGTAGGCTTTAAGTTTGGTTTGATCCACAGTTTATTGGGATTCTGTGTCTGTTTTCTCATCTTCTCTTAGAGTTTGACTCATCTTGTAGCATGAGAGTTACTAACAGCCATGGAATTATCGATGTTTTCTCATTTAAGTCATGAGGGAAAGAGAACATTACGATTCCAGAGATGTAATAAAGTAATCAAGTATAAAGAGGAAAATGCATGTAGCATGTTCTTCTTTTTCCCTAGTGTGTTTTTTTTTTTTTTCCAGGTAAAGATGCAGTGTTCTCAGATTTACGGTACAGTAAAGAAGAATTAGGCATTTATTGTGTGAGAACAAGTCCAATACCGCTCACAAAAGGAGAGAGTTTCCAAACCATGACAGGAGAGATTAGGACATACATATTTTTGACTAAGATGCCAACTTTTCAGGAAATGTTCAGAATTGTTCATCATTATCCAATTTTGTTGGCTTACTTGTAAATATACTATTATCAGAATATCTCAGTAGTACATGTCCCAGAGATTTGAATAAGAAACAGAATACTATGAAGTGGTGGGTCAAATTCTTTTTTCTTTTAAATAATATACTATTCGATGTTTAAAAGAATATGAGCAACACATATATGTGTGATGAAGAAATAATACAGTGAACCCCTGCAATTCCACCAACTGATTTATTAACTAGAATATTACCATTAATACCATTGAGAGTCCATCTGCCTGCTCCATTTTCTCTGCTTAACCAATGGTTTTTCTCTCTCATCCATGCACAGTATACATACATATAGACATATAAACACACCCTCACAGTATGGTTTAATTTTATTCTTCCTAAATTTATTAAAAATAGTATCAATTTTCTTATGCTTATGTTGCCATTTCTAGATGACAATGTTCACCAAAGACACATTCTAGAATTTCAGAGCAGCACCATTTGCAGTGCTAAAAATCAAGTATTGTCCTACTGCTCACCAACAATAAAATGTAAAATTCAATTTATTTACATTTCTCTGCAATGGAATAATGGGATTGATAGTACACAATCTGCTGAACTGAACACAAGAACATTTTTTTACTCTCATAACAAAATTGTCTCATGAAGTGAAACATGCCAGAAATGAAAGCACAGATACTGTACCATACCATTTATACAAAGAACCACATAATAAAATGGGACAAAACTAACCTGTGTTGTTAGAAGTCATGCGCTTACTTGGGTGGAGGGCAGTATAGGCTATGGAATCAGAAGAGAGTAAGTGAGAGGCTTTTAGGGTGCTGATAATATTCTGTTTCTTGTATGTAGGTTGCATGAGGTGTGGGTTCCGTTGTAAAAATTCATCAGGCTATAATCTTATGTTGTATGTACTTTAGTGTGTGCATATTATAATTAATTAAGAACTCCTAAAGTAAGATGAAGTAAAAGTTTTAGGATCTAAAATCAAGAAAATTATCCAGAAACTAGAACAGAAGGAAAACTAACAAAAATAGGCAAAGAAATAATACCACAGTTGAAGTGATTTAAAAAAAATTAGAGGACGATTATGAAATATCAAAATGCCAGCATAAATATAAGACCTTAAAGACAAGAATGAAAGTACAGATCACATATAAATAACAAGAAATAATAATAGCTTAGTATCTCTTGATAGCAATATCAGCATTCTCCCAGGGCAATACATGTTTCAAAATTGTGCATCCAAACTTAGAATAGCCTTCAATATCACAAGCTATTGAACTTGTACTACTTATGCTAATTTTTAGAAAATTTTTCAAAATTACACTCCATTGAACAAAGAAACAAATCAGGGACATTAAAAATGGGATCTAGGAAGTTGGAACATTTAGGAGGTAGAAAGAATTGTTGAGATAAAGACAAGAACAAAACAGACGCTCGAACAGTAGCCAATCCACATTGTAGGAGGCAGACAGAAGGTTCCAGAAAGAGGCCTTGAGATGGGTAATCTGACAACACGTAAAAGTGATTTGCAGAGTTGTTAAAAGAGATATGAAGACTGAAAGAGAAAATGATTAAAATATTTTGTATGTATTAACCCCATAAAATGTGTAATAAATAATACATAAATATGATGTACAAGGCTATATACTTGGCAGTTTTTATGTAGCTAAAACAATGAAAGCATTGTACCTGTATTTTTTTTCGAGGAACAAGTGACTGGGAGATGGTGGAACAAGAGCCAGTAAGATAATAAAAACCCCATGTATCAGTAGGTGCTACAAATATTGTTTTTGTTGAAGATATTTTGAAGTAATTAACAAAAGGGTAATTAATATATTGAAAATGGTACACCTGACAACTAATATTAAGGAGAGAAGAGAGGAGATAACTAGGTTTTGCTGTGTGCTCCTTAGTAATATTAATAATTTTAAAATATAGGCAATAAATACTTTGAAAAATAGGGCATTTCAAGATAATATTGATAAAAGATTTAAAGAGTAAATTTAAGAGGTGATGATATGCTTGAACAATGTTCTGACATTAAACTCTCCAACAATGAAGCTAGAGCAGGATATGAAGCAAATATGAGTTTAAATAAAAAAGTATGGTTAAAGACATATAACCTATAAACCCCTTAAAATATTCTCTCTCACTCTGAATACACTTATGCCATCATTCTTGCCACTTTATAATGCGGTTCTGGAAATCCTTTTTCATGCATGTCTTTAGTAGATGTGATCAAATATACAGTGAATGCTGCTGCCAAGTGCCAATCAATAAAAAGGCAGGTTTTTGGAAATATTCCAGTATGTCCACATCAACATTATTCACTGAATCTGGCACCAAGTGACCATTGGCTCTTCTCTAAAGTCAAAATGACCACAAAAGGTAAATGTCTGGGGTCAATTTAGGACATTGAGGCAGCCCCAACAGCACAGCTAAAGACACAAAAGAGGACTCCCAGAACAATTTAAGAAAGGAGTCAAGAATAATGGGATAACTGTGTTGAAGCAAGGGGGAGTACGTTGAGGGAAATTAACACCAATATGACTTTTACTGTAATAAAGAATTTTTAAATATAAACATTCACCGTATATTTTGATCATACCTCTTATTGTCTGTGCTGCTAGAACTGGCCCACAGTTTGATCTGTGTCAAAGAATAGGGATGAAGAACTGAGAAAGGTGCAGATTTCCTAAACTCTTTTCTGGTCATATCACACCAGGGGATCTTTGTATCATTTTGAGCCTCACAATCCTCAAGTGCCAGTTTCACATGTTATAGAAGGAACCTGTATGGTTCGAAGTTTGGATAATTCGTCTTCAGAGAAATAACTGGAAAATGAGGGTGCATACCTTGGAGAAGACATATGAGAGATTACCATACAGAGATTTCATAGTGTCAGATACAATAAACAGTAGAAGTGAACGGAGAGTTCAAAAAAGCAGATAGAAAATTTTAAAAATAGGACCTACAAAACATGACAGTCTACTTTCTCATGAAAAAATAAATCTGTTTCTCAGTATTTCAATAATGTCCATGTTCAAAGTGTGTCTGCAGCTAAGCTCCTCAGATTCTTCCCTAAATCCTGTTCCAACCAGGCAATACATCTTGGTCAAATCACAAACCCTGCCTTTGTCCAGGCTGCCTCTGGTCCCCCTTCACATGCAGTTAGTCAGAAGACTTTGAGAGATTTTCCTTTAAAATATTACCAGAAGGATCCCATGCTGATCTCCTCCACCCCACCCACCCTGGTTCAAATTCTTTGGTGATGAAACTTCCTTACAGGTCCCCCTGTATTGGCCCCAAAATGTAAAGAGTCCCTGCTCCACAGCACACCCCGTGTGAGTCTTCCGAAACATGAGCCAGACAACATCGTGCCAAGTCTCAGAATCTTTCACTTTGAATGACACCTAACTTCCCTACAATGATGTCTGGACCCCCCCAAACAGCTTTTCATTGAAAGGCTAATTTCCCACATCTTCTCCTGGCTTAGTCCTTCTCTTACCTTCTTCATCCTTTCTTGAGTGTTTCCAGAACAGCTTGCCCTGACCACCCTGTTTGAAACTACTCTATGTTCTGTTCCCTGATGCTGACACTCTCAGTCTCCTTAGATGGCACTAACTCTACCTTCCCTCCTTCTATTTCCATAGCACCCTTTGCTTGTTGATATGTTATATGATTTTCTTAGTTATTCATATATATTTGATTATCTGACACCACCAAGTAAAACAGGAGCTTCAAAAAAGGTAAAAATACTTAGTTTCTATGTTCATTCTGACTACCCCATGAGCTCGAATACTACCTGTCATTTAGTAAGGATTAGGAAATATTTATTGGATAAAAGAATAAGAGACTAAATGAGATAACACTGAAGATCATCCTCCAAAGATGGTGTACAGGCAGTTTTTGATGTGGAGAGAATGTTTGGCTAAAATTACCTCTTATGTTGCTTTCATTCTTACAATTCCATTGTTTTATGGCTTTTGTTTCAAATAAATATGAGAAGTATATTTTGACATGGTCTTCCAACACTAATTTGTTTTATTGAACCCTTCAAGCTTGAGAGTGATGTATCACTAAGTGAATGTCACATTCTCTATTTTCAAGACCCTCAGTAAAGGATGATCATGGTAGGGTCTCTAAAACCCAATCCAACACCTCAGAAATGCCTGTTTGGATCCTGTTGTCTCAATGACAGGCTGAGTCACACAGTCACATACAACAGCTCCAGGAGTAGCCCCCGAGGTCCAACTGATGACTTTCCTTTGGGTAAGTAAATTAAAACGGTTCAGTTGCATTGCGATTAGTCAGTCAAAAGAGTTTCATCATTATAATCCAAAGGATAATCTGCTTGAATTGTAGTATTGGACTCCTTTGACATTAAAACTGACAGAAAATACTTATTGAATTGAATTATAACAATAATTGCTTATGGCTTTTTATTTGAATATAAGGAAGATTTTTAAATATAAGGAAAAGTTTTTTAAATATAAGGAAGATTTTTTTTCATTATTTTATATTCTAAAGAGTATGTTCTTTTCATTCTTTTCTTGTTTGGCAACTTTAACAAGAAACCATTTCAGACATTAGTTTAAAACCAAAACATTATGAGATAGTTACTTTAGTGAACGAGTAGGTAAGACTGGAAACATTTAGTGATGTGAAAGAAGACCCCAGCTAGACAGGACTGAAACAGAAAGGGGCTGATGTTGAACACATAATTACTGACTATTAAGGAAGACTCATAAGAAGATGCCTAATTGTAACTGAAGGAAGCAATTTCATCAGAACTTTACTGGGTTCTTTGACAGAACGCCTTTTGATACACACTAATAATAAATAGGGGAAATCTATATAGGTAGTATCATTGATGTATGAATGGTGCTGGAAGGGTTTGGTAGAACCCTGGTAGAAACTTCCCAGGTCTAATCAGATGAAAGGACAAGAGATCCTTCAACTACTTTTGGGAAATCCGGATGTCCCCATCCGAAGAGTAACTTTCAAATGGAGTACACGCCCAAGCAATTGAGTATGATTTAGTTGTAACGAATGCATATACTAATACCCTAAGGAGGGGACTTCAGGACCTCTAAAAGTCTTTGGACCTGTTAGAAACTATGGTTGAGACACAAAATTCAGGAAAACGTTGCTTTTCCTACCCTCGGGGCACCTCAGTGGGGATTTCAGTGTTACCTTAGAGTTAATTATTTCCATTAATCAAAGACTAATTTTGCTCTTAAAATGATATGGAAAGAGGCATAGCACATCAAGATTCATCTCCCAAATGAAAAACAGACAGATTCTGTAACTGAAAAGGCAATGTATAAAATGTAAAATTAGGAGTTTACTCCATTTTGAACTCAATGCTGCTTAAATGCAGGCAATAAATCAGGGTAGTAGAAGCTTAGAAACTTTCTCTGATTTAAATAATTTACTTCCACCCTGCTTGGATACGCTTCCTTCAGAATGCCAGGCAGTTCCAAGCTTCCTGTTCTTGAGCATATAATGCAAGACAGGGTTGTCCAAACTGTACCCCACCCACCTGGCATGCAGATCAGTCCCATTCTAATACTAATCCAATTTGGTATTGTTCTTGAGTCTCACGTTTATCCTTCATTTTGCCTATAATTAAAAACAAGAAATAACAACAACAACCCTTGTGTCAGTCATGCTCTTGCCCCTTCTTCCTACCAAGTAAGGAACTTTCTAGAGACACGGAAAGCCTACAGATAGAGCTGCTTCCATTGCTTATATTTTGAGCGTCATGAAAAGCTTGGAGATAGCTCAGATGTGAAGTGAACTTAAAGAATTAATGGACATTCCGTTTAGTAAGAAAATGTTGTAAGTACCAGTGGAGGACAAGAATATAAGTGGGTTTGAAAACGGGGTGATGTCAGTAACATTGAGAATTCCTTAATGTGCTACAACTCTTTCTTACCACCCCAGAATGCTGACGCTCTGGCTGGAACTAGTATCGTGCTATGCAAAAACTCTTCTTCATCAGTATGAATTTTCATTCAAATTGTTAAAAGTGCCCAGTGTGGTGATTTACCAAGAAAATTATATTATAATAATCTTTTGATACAAATGGGTAGAAGCCATTTCACCAAATAATATGCTTTGATTTATCAGCACATCCATGCTGGTTACCCAGAATGACCTACCGATATACCTCTGCAGTCAGTGAAATATTACACATCCCATGGTCTTTCTTTCTTTGTTTGATGTTTCACTGCTGTAGATAGGATCTAGAATGTTCCCTGAAGATTTATGTGTTAAAGGTTTTGTCCCCAGCTTGGTGCTGTTGGAAGGTGGTGGAAGCTTGAAGAGGGGCCGCCTACTGGGCTGTCACAGGAATGTCCTAAAAGGAGATGGGAGGAATTCTCCACTTCCTAGCTCTCTCTTTGCTTCTTGGCCACTTTGAGGTAAATGACTTTCTCTTCCATGGGCTCCCAACATGTTATATTGTCCCATCACAGACCCAAAAGCAATAGGGACAACTGACCACAGCCTGAAATCTCCGAAACTGTAAGCTCCCGATACTCTTGAGGACAACTTTATGTTCTATATTTGGCCTCTCACAAGAGAATATTACTTTTGGAGCTTTATCTGGGCTGGGATCAGAGTTAAATGGCTTTAAGTTTGAAGATTAGGTGAACAGAGAGGCAAATACCTGGATTACTACTAAAGATTCCCTTTCTCCTTTTAAGCTTTTTTCTATTTGCTTTCTCTGTCTTTCTGGCATGTCTGAGCTCATTCTTGTTGCTATTTCTATTTCATGTAGGAAAATATATTTGGCTTCTTCTCACTTAAAAAAGAAAATGTTACTTCTTATACTGTGACTCTCTGGAGTTGCCATACCTTTTTATTAACAGCCCAATGTCTCAAATGTGTGTTTGCTGTAATGTTCATTTTATTTCCATGTGTTCAAACCTTAGCTTGACAGTGAAGTTTTCCACTCATTACTAAAATAGCTATTGATAAGTTTGTCAACAGTGTTGTAACTATTAAATACAGTCTCATTTTCTCAGGTTTTTTATTATTATTATTATGTTAGTGATATTTTGCTGTCAGTACATTTAATCTTTTTAATTTTAGTTTTTATTAATGTATGTTAGCAGTACATAATGATTACATTCATCATGGGGAGTTGGTACATGCACATACCATATCTTCACTCTTTTTTCAGCCTTTTCGCTCTGTTCTCTCTTCCCTTCCTCCATCCCTTGGTCTTCTTGAAAGTATTTGCTTGGGCTTCTATAACATCTCATTTTATATCTTTGCAATCAGGTCATATATAGTATTTTATTATTTTTTCCTTCTTCTAAATTATAAGGCTTAGTCAGCTGTTCTCTTTTCAGCATGACATGTGAATCTATCCTGGAATTCTCCATTATTCTCAAATCATCAGTATTCTTATTTTAATTTTCTGGCCAATAAATACATGAAAAAATGTTCAATATCTCTAGCCCTTAAAGAAATGCAAATTAAAATGACACTGAGATTCCATCTTACTCCAGAAAGAAAGACAGTGACTAAGAAATAAAATAACAACAAATGTTGGGAGGCTGCAGTGCAAAAGAAACCCTCTGATATTGCTGGTGGGAGTGTCAGCTAGTACAACCACCATGAAAATCACTATGGAGATTTCTGAAAAATAATTAAAATTAGAAAATCTGTTCAACTCAGCTATGTGCCTTGTAGGCATCTTCCCCCAAAGAGTTAAAGACATCATATTACAGTGATACATGCATACCCATGTTTATAGCAGCACAGTTCATAATAGCTTAATCTTGGAAACAGCCTCTATGTGCATCAACAGACAAATGGATAAAGAATATGTGGTAGGTATACATAATGGAATACTACTCATCTATAAAGAAAAATAAATTTGAGACATTTGTAGGAAATAGACACACTTTGAAAACATAATATTAAGTGAAGTATATCACAGAAGCTAAATACCATAGAGTTTCTCTCATGTGAAAAATCCAAAGTACAAATGAAATAAAGACCAAAATGGAACATTGATAAAAGGAAACAGGGAGGTAAATCTTTTGCAAATATGAAGGGGAACAAGAGATGCAGAGTGGGGGGACCGTAGGAAGGACAGGGGATAGAAAAAGAATTAGAATGTGTTATGTACATGTACCAACCCTCCACAAGGAATGTGAAGATTATGGACTGCAAACCCGAACAAAATAAATAATGAAAATGGGAGAAGGGGAGCTAGAGATTGAGGGAGGGAGGAAGAACATAAAAAGAATCAAGATACATTAAGCTCATGTACCTACTCCTTAAGTTGAATGTAAGCATTATGTACTGTGAACGTGTACTAATAAAAAATGACAAATAACAAAGTCAGAGAACAATAAGGAACTGCATAGGGTTGAAACAGAGAAAATGCATAAAATATGAAGGCACTTGAAGATAACAGAGCACAAGCTACTCATTCTACAGTTATGAAAACCGAGGTCCAGAAAGGGCGGAGCCATGTTTATTTCTTATAGCCCCACTCTGTGCTGGTGCCCTAAAGATGAGTCACACCTTCACGCAGAGGAACTTCAACCCCAGGCTGACTGATGGCTTTGCAGAGCACTCTGTGTCCCTCCAAATTCAGGAAAAGTAGACTTGTGAGGAGCTGTTACAAGGCCACGTCTCACGTGCCTTCTGTCCGAGGGAGACATTTGCAGGCACGTTCTCAACTGCCTCCCTCCTTCTGGTGCACTGTGGGGCTCTCCTCCTCGCTCCGTCCTAGTGTAAACTGACTGAGTCGGAACTCAGCAACAGGTGGAACTCAGCACCGCTGCCTGTGCTGCGGCCTCTGTTGTTTCCAGGTCATGGCACGGGACAAGGAATATGAGACAAGGAATGTGGAGAGCGGACAGCATTGTTCACCCTGCTTTTGCTGCTGATAAACTGGGTGTTTTCAGGCGAACAAAACAAGAAAAAATCTCTTAATTTGGATTATTCTGAAGCACATTGTTTTCCACATGTAGTGGGAATGAGGCCTTTATCTATCATCTATCTATATCTGTCTCTATCTATCTATCTATCTATCTATCTATCTATCTATCTATCTATCTAACTATCTATCTATTTATCATCTATTTATCATCTATCTTTCTGTGTTAATGGGGATTGAACCTAGGACCTTCACATTGAACTACGTCCTTAGAATTTTTATCTTTTTTTTTTTTTTTTTTTTTTTTTTTTCTTTCGTTTTGAGACAGGGTCGTGGTAAGTAGCCCAGAAGAGACTCAAACTTGGTATCCTCCTGCTTCAGCCTCCCAAAGTGCTGGGCTTACAGGCATGCACCACCGTAGCCAGCTCCATTTATTTTTTAGTTCATCCTTCCACTTTGAGTCCTGAGGATTTTGCCTATGCATTATTTTTCACGGTTTTTCTTCATTTTCTACTTTCAGTGTTTGTTCCGGAATGTGCATCATTATATCATAGAGAACTAAAACTTCTATTGTAAATTTCATGCTGTACATTATGCTCATATTTTGATCATGTCACAATCATTACAGATTTTATAGTCACTGAAAATTTTCCTCATGTAGAAAGATTTTTCATAATGTAATATAAGCTATCTAAATATTATTCAATAAGTAGTTTTTTACTGAGTGTGTTTTAAATGCCCTGCCTGGGCATAATGGGAACTCATGTGTAATAGTTAGAACCCTAGGTTTTGATATAAGCATGTAAATACAGATGTCGAGTGACTCATTGTGGCATTTAATATTGGCGTTAACTATCACAATAACTCTTTGATGATTCTACATTGGTAATGACCCAACAATTCATGGGAATGATTTTAAAAAGTGGTTTCCAGGAGTAGCATGAGGAATAAGAGACAGATTTCTGAAGTTCCCTGGTTAAACAAGCTTAGTCTAGCCATCATCACCTAGCTAACTCCTTTATAAATAATGTTATAAGTTTCAAGTAGAAGGAACTATGCTCTCTCTTTCTTGCCATAGACAGCAATTATCTCTGCCTTTCCAAAATATATGGATTTCCACTGTGATCCTTGACAATAATTATTCTTAATGAAACAAAAATGCTATATTTAGTGTCTTATATAAAGAAGAACAAAGAAACTGAGCAGTTTATTTTTAATATTTTATGTGATATGAGTAAATTTTGAATATGGAGAATTTTTGGAAGAGAAATCCACATGATATCCAATAGTTTGCTCTTTGTTGCTTTCAATAGACTCTATAAATCATTAGTTGAAAGTAAAAATATATTTATTCCAGCTGTGCAAAATTTCTAGTCTTAAATAACAAAATAGTCTATGAGAAATTTGTTTTCACCCACAGAAAAAGAAAAGTGTACAAATAAATTTGATTTCTGTAAAACTACTTTTAAAATATAAAGTTCATAAAAACTGGCATGCTTATCATTAATTTCTTAAATAGCAGTCAAACTTATAAGTAAGTATTGAAAAGGAATAATTAAGTCTGGGTTGTTTTGCAAATAAACTTATTCAAGGCACTAATTAACAGGCACTGTTATGCCAGCCAATGTTCTGAGTCATGAGTCACTAAATTATTTATTTTTTAAATTACTTGTAAGACAGGCCTAATAATAAATATTTTAGGTGTTGTGGGTTATTCAATCTCAGTTGCTACTGCACAGTTATATTTGTCACTGCAATAAGGGATCGGCCATATTAGTGTGTAAACCAATGGGCTTGGCTGAGTTCCAATAAAACTTCACCTACAAAAATAGGTAATGGGGGCTGGTGAGATGGCTCAGCAGCATAAGCGCCTGCCTGGCAAGCACGAGGTCCTGAGTTCAACTCCCAGAACCCACATACAAAAAAAAGGGCTGGTGATATCACTCAGCAGCATGGGTGCCTGCTGGCACGCGAGGTCCTGAGGTCGACCCCCGGTACCCATTAAAAAAAAAAAAAAGGTAATGGGAAGGATTCAGATCATAGGCCATATTTGCTGGCCTCAAATTTTAGAGATTTTATAATTTTAATTTCATTGCCTTAACACATGCTTAAGATGGTAGCTATTGACCTATTAATTAATTAATTTTGTGAAAAAAATGTAACAAAATTTTAATGTTGAAATATTTGAGAAGTGCAGAGTGATATAAAGTATATTTACATTAAGAAGGCCCTATTTATTCTCCTAAGTGATGAAAGTGAAGCTCAGAGGCATTAGCTAAACTGCTCAAATGTCACAGTATGTAAGGGGTAGAGATTCTGGATTTAAATTCTGATTTTTAGCAGATGGGACACCTGACAATAACTACTGTGCTAAATAAACTCTGAGGTGTCCCAGACTGCAAGTTACCACATAAATGGAATGAGAAATGTGACAAGACTTATAAAACCCATAGGATTAGGAAACTTGATAATATGGCACAAATCTATTGGAATAAGAACAGAGCTGGAGATTGTAAGAACTGACAGATAATACTATAATAAATGTAATTAGGTCAATTAGATACATAAGAACCAGGAAATTATTTCTCAAAGTATCCTCTTCATTATTTTTATCTCACAATTAAATACTTTCCATAATAAAGAAAATGTTCACTTATTTCCCCCAACTAATTGGGTCATATTGGTAAGAAGACCCTTTCACGGTTATCACCTAAATAGAATTAGTGAAAAATTCAGGCATACACTGCTGTGGCACCCTGGACAAGATTTTAATCCCTCAGGATCACAGAAATAAAATGAGACTCACCCCCAGAGTAAAAGATCCAATCAAGAAATGGACAACTGAAATGAATAAGCACTTCTCAGTACAAGTAAAAATGAATAATATATACACAAAAAAAAGTTCAACATCTCTGGCCATTAGAAAACTGCAATTACAACAACACTGAGTTTTCATCTTATTCCAGAAAGAATAGCTCTCATCAAGAAATGAAATAATAACAAATTCTGCAGAGGTTACAGGGAAAAAAGAACACTTCTACCTTGTTGGTGGGAATATAACGTAGTATACCCACTATGGAAATCAATATAGAGATTCCTTAAAAATCAAAAACTGGAAATTCTATTTGGTCCAGCTATTACATTTCTAGTTGTCTTTTCAAAAGAGGTAAAGACATCGTTTTATAGTGATACATGCATACCCATGTTTATAGTAGCACAACTAATAATAGCTAAATCTGCGAAGCATCCTATGCGTCCATCAACAGATACATGGATAAAGAAAATATGGTATTTGCACACACTGGAATACTTCTATGCTAGAAATAAGGATAAACTTGAGCCATTAGTAGAAAAATGGATGCACCTAGAAACCATAAGGCTAAGTGAAATAAATTAGACACATAATCTTACATATCACATGATTTCTCTTTATGAGAAACTAAAAATATAAATAAATGAAAAAGCAAGCTGAAAGATAGGTAATGGAAATAGGGAGATAGATCTTTGGCAAAAGGGAGGGGGACTGGGGCCGGTGAGATGGCTCAGCGGCTTAAGCGCCTGCCCGGCAAGCGCGAGGGCCCGAGTTCGACTCCCGGAACCCACATACGAAAAAGGGGCCGGTGATATCGCTCAGCGGCACAGGCGCCTGCTGGCGCGTGAGGTCCTGAGGTCGACCTCCTGGTACCCACAAAAAAAAAGAAAAAAGGGAGGGCGACCTAGAGACAGAGGGGAAGGGGAGCCGGGGAGGGAAAGAGGATTAAGAAAGAGAAATAAGATGTGCTATGTATATGTACTGATTGCCCACGGTGAGTGTAATCATTATGTAGTGCAAACTTGTACTGATAAAAATAAAAAATAAATAAAATTAAAAGGTTGGGGGGATAAATCACTCATAAGCTACTACTCAATTTAGAAATTTTTCAGGTTATAAATTCTTAAGGCACTACACTCACATTTAAAAGATTATTGACATATTACAAATAAAGACATTTTATGTTAGCAAGTTATTTTTATATTCTACCCAACACTATTTTGTCAATAACTCTTGAGAAAAAACATAAAAATGTAAAAAATAATAATGCATTCAGCCACTTTCTTCTCTGTGAAAATGCTTTTCTCCTTTTCCCTCAGCTCATTCTGGAACTTCAGTTATATACCACATATTGCAATTATGTTCTGCATTCCTGTTTTTTCTTCCACTGTCTCTCTGTGCTTCAGTTTCTATATTGTATACTGACCTGCTCTCTTGTCCAGAAATCTTATCTTCTTTGTCACATTTATTGTGACAAATAATCAGTTAGTCTTTTGTCATATTTTCCATTCTAAAATATTGCTCTAAATCTACTTACAGTTTCTAATCTTATATTAAAGTTCTCTTTCATCCACATCCTCTTTCTTTCCTATACTTTTATCAGTATAGTAATCTTAAATTAAGTGTTTTGAATCCTTATTTGCTAACCTGAAAACCTGAGTAAGCTGATACATTCTCCTTCTGTAGAAGCCTGTAGTAATTTTTAACTGCATCTTCTTCACTTACTATAATAAAATAGAAGCTTCAGCTTCAGATGATGAAACTCCCACCAGGAAGGGGGAAGTGAATGGATTGGGAGGTTGATCACCTTCACCCAGTCAGGAACTAGAGAGCAGAAAAGTCTGGTTTTGGTCATTGGGCTCAGTCTCCTTTTTGTTTTCCCTTATTCTTTAAGATTGGCCCTTTGTGGCCTTTGACTGAGTGTTGGGGAAAGATGTTTTGTGTGTCAAGTACTCAGAAATGGTAGGCACTTTGGCTTTAATATTTTGGGTTAGGGTTTTAGTCTTTCACCCAGAATGCTTTAGATTATGAGAAATGGCTTGAGAAGATGAGCTCTGTGTTTTAGGTCCATAAATCTGGTTTTGTCACTCTTTCCCTGCACAGATACCAAATATTGCCTTGACTCCTTACTCGCCAGGAGGAGCCCGTGCCAGTGTTCTCAGCTCGCATCAGTTCTGACTTGGCACATGTAACCCAGAAAAGGCAGCTGCAGATCTTTTTTGACCTCTGAGCAGTTCTGTTCTCTCTGAAGTTTTAGTCCCTTTAATCTTGATGGATTATTCTGTCTTCAATTCCTTCAGAAATATGTTCTTTTGTAATTTATCTATCTATGCTTATTGTATTCAGCAGAAATGTTGGCCTACTTAGCAGCAGAAGTGAAATGTTTTAATCTGAGAAAGGTTACCTATAAAGTCCCACAAGCATGCGTCACGCATAATGCTAAATTTTCAGAAAATTACCTTCTGAGATAACAAATTAGAAAAGGATATTCTTTATTACTACTTAGAGTCAATATTATTTTGAAGAACACTGAAAGTGCAATAAGGCAGTGTATAAAAAATACATTAAAATATATAAAACCTTAAAAGAAAAAATGCCATTCTTTTCAGAACACATAATTGTGCACACTGAAAATTCAAACTAACCTGTAGATATTACTCACTATTACAGGCCTTTTAGAGTGTTGTAGGGATTAAAATTCAACATAACCGAATTATATTCCAATGTAATATCAACAGTTAGAAAATGAAATGAAAAAATTAGATAACATATGTAATAAATTAAAAAGCCTCAAAGAACTTGAACATCTCCCTTGAAAATTGTGGAAGAGCTCTATATAGAAAACTATAAACCATACTTGGAGAAATTAAATATCTAAGTAAATATAAAAATGATGCTTATTCTTAGATACAATATTTTAAAGCACATTTTACTGTAAACTTATCTATATATTCAGTATAAACCCAATCAAATTCCTGGAAGGGATTTGCCTTTGTGTGTTTGTAGAAATTGAAAAGCTAGTTTGAAAACTTACAAAGAAATTCAGAGGGTCAAGAAATTTAAAGAAATTCCTGAGTAAGAGGAAAGATGAAGGACTAAGCCTATAAATTACCAAGAAAGGTTGAGAGTCAACACTGTGGCATATTAACACAAGAAAACGGAAACCAGACATCTGTAACACAACAGAAAATACAGAAATAGGGCCAGTGAGATGGCTCAGCAGCCTAAGCGCCTGCCTGGCAAGCGCGAGGGCCCGAGTTCGACTCCCGGAACCCACATATGAAAAAAGGGCAAGTGATATCGCTCAGTGGCACGGGCACCTGCTGGCACAAGAGGTCCTGAGGTCGACCCCCGGTACCCACACACACAAAAAAAGAAAATACAGAAACAGACACAGGGTCAATTTAATTGTGGTCAGGAACCGTACTACACAGTAAGGAGAACATGGTCTTCCTAATAAATTTCACTAGATCAATTATATATATATATATATATATATATGTTCTATATTCAAGAAGAACAATCAACACTAAACTTTCCTCATTTTATGGTTTAAAATGTGTTAGAAGATTCTAGAAGATCATGCAATTTTAGGATTGTACAGGAAAAATACCTCCCATAAAGGAGAAGATTGTGAGATTGGACATCGCTAAAATTAAGTAGTCCTGCTAAATAAAACTTAATGTTAAAAGTAAAAATAGAGGACACATTGAGAGAATACAATATTTGTATATATGAATAATGTAGAGATATTTAATATGAGTTATATAGAAAAACTTCATGCACATAATATCATTTTAAAAATAATAAACAACACGTTTTTAGAAAATGTAAAAATACTGAGCATACACTTCACTAAAAATGAAGAGAAAGCCTAGAAAAAGAGGCAATAAACATACAAAAAATATGCAAGTGTTTTTTAAAATTAGAAAAATGTAAAATAAAAGGATAATGACACTCTGTTATATTGTTAATGCTGAATAAAAACTATAAATTTCATGTACTGCTGATAGGATTAGAAACTGGAACAATCTGGGGAAATTATTCGATAGTCTAATTTCAACATGTTTATGCTCTAAGATCTAGTAATTTTTTAAAATATGTAACGCATATCTGCATGAAATGATGCCTGAAAATATTTGCAATGATATTATTCATAAGAGCTCCAAATTGAAAACAAAGCAAGTGTTTTTCTATAGTAAAATAAATAAATTGGCATGGGGGAATTTATGGAATGGCACAGCATAAGGAGATGGGCATTATGTAATAACACCATAGACAGCAATATTCATGAATTTTACAGAGAGAGAATGCTAAACGAAAGAGGCTAAATCCAAAAATGTGTATTTTTATGATTTCATTTTTATAAAAGTAAAATACAGGCAAAATAACGTGTGATTGCACAAGCCATAAAATGAGGGAGGGACCAAGAGACAGGACTATGGAGTACTGACGACATTCTAAATTTGCATTTTATTGTTATCAAGTTAATTAATTTTGTAAAATTTATTGAGTATAATTTAAGATTGTCACTTTATGTTAGCATTTAATGACAAGTGTTTACTAAAATATAAGCATGTAAGAGAATGATTTTGATGCATATAGCAGAGAAATTGTGTAAGGAAGTAGAATTCATGGACTCAGCCCTCATTTTGACATTAATAGGAGTGACTCAGGTTTACCTAATGAAAATAAACTCAGGAATACATGCAAATAAAAAGAATCTCATGTGTTATTATAAAATGTTGCTTGACACTAAGCAACTACATGATAACTTTCATTTTGGGACTTTTTCAACAAATGTAGGCTTAAAATGTTTAAGTAAAACTATTTATTTGTAAATATTTGAACTTAGTATTTCATAAATAGGAAGTGGTAAGTAGGTTAGGAAAGATCTTAGGAATGAGTGATGTTTCCAAATGTGTTTGAGGGTGTGCGTGTGTATGAAAGAGAGAGATCATTCAGAAAAATTTTTGCAGTAATACATATTCATCAGTGAATGAATATGTGGTCTTGCAGTTATTAAATTATTCAATACAGATCCTTTTATTGAATACCGGTAAACTAAAATTATTAAATTTATGCTGATAAAATAAGTAATGATACATGATATCAGCAGAACAATTAGCACATTTTTCTGTGCAATAATGTAGTTCTGCAATTTTACCAATTATTTATATTCACTAAAATCTTATATGAGAGTTGATGTAGTCCAAGGTGCTACTTGACGTATTTGACTCATCTTTATGTTTTCTGTTAGTCAAGAAAATGGTTGAATTTTATCCTGTTGCACTTGTCAGCATTTTTACTTGAAATAATTAGTTGAAAAGTATTGAGTATAATATTCTAGAAGATCAAGATTTTCTGGAGCTGACCATTTCAAATTTCCATCTACATTAGATAACAATGAAGTCCCACTCCCTCTTCCCTTTTTGCCTAATTAATGAGACGGGTTGTATCTTGTAGCATCTTGTCTGTGATTTAAAGTTTGAGAGGAAATCTGACTTTAGGCAATTGGAAAGGTACCAGGCTGCTGTGATAGGGAAAGGGAGCAATAATGTAAATGTGGACACCTATCTCCAAAACGACATCCAGTTAAACCGGATATAATAGCACACTTGTTTAAGGGTTCCATTGTAACTGACAGCCTTCTCTTCATGACATCCTGCAGTAAATTCAAGTTCCTGGGAGAAGCAGTTAAAGTGGGGTGCAAATAACTTGATGATGTGCTTTGGGTTTTTCGACTTGAATTTCGTGTCTAAATTACGTAAAGTTTTGACTTCAGATTAAGAATAGTCATCAGATATCTTTAGAAGTATTGCCTGATTGAGCCTCTACTCTCAAAATACAGTGTTCAAGGCTTGCCTTAGATTAATGACTTCACACAGAGCTCCGTTTTTGTTAACTCTTTTGTGGCAGAAAGCCCCACAGATAGTCTTCAATGGTCAATGCCTCCCGGTGTGTGTCTCTTGTTTAATCACTCGGACCTTGTTACTGACCTCTAATTTATACAATACAAATAGAATACTACAAAATTGTTGGGCTATAACTTCCAAGTGTGGGTTATAAATGACAGTGCCTTCTGCCTTGTTCGTTTCTCTCTCCAAAAAATCTGAATCTTGCCCAGACTTTTGACCCAGAGATATGGTAAGAGAATAAATGTTATTTCAAGCCACGACTATTTGGGGCAACTTGTTATACAGGAAAACAGACATAGCTTTATAATTCAGTATTTTTGTTAAAATGCTTTTAATGAGTATGTGTCAAATAAATAAATAGATATAAAACAATCAATAAATGTCTGTATCAGGAACACTAAAATTCCATTAAATTGGCAAATAGTGTGTACTTGTTTTACTTTATTTGCCCTAATTAATGGATTTAGTTTATACTCCAACTTTAAGTATTTAATAGTCCAAACTGATACATCTAAATCAACTCATTTTTAAAAAAAATCTTTTGCTTCTAATAAAATATTCAACACAGGCCACTATATACGCTTTCTTTTCTTTTTTTTTTTTTGTGGGTACCAGGGGTCGAACTCAGGACCTCGCGTGCCAGCAGGCGCCCGTGCCACTGACCGATATCACCAGCCCTTTTTTCGTATGGGGGTTCTGGGAGTCGAACTCAGGACCTTGTGCTTGCCAGGCAGGTGCTAATGCAGCTGAGCCATCTCACCGGCCCTGTATATGCTTTCTGAATGTAATTATTGAAACTAAACAATGAACGTAGTACTAAATTATGTTATTTGATATCAGGGTAAATTTAAATTTAAAAATAGAAAAAAATATTTTTCTTAATATCTTTCAACCAATTACTTGATAAATATAGACAATAATACCATAATAATTTCACACTTGATATTACCCAAAGACAGAAGCAGTAAGTAGTATAGCAATTTTATTCTTGTTTTATGATCTGGAAAAAGTAATGCCACTCAAATGAAATTAAGTAATGGAAACTTGAATATGGGAATGATCGTCAGGTTTTCTTGTTCATTCTTGTCTTTACTTTTCATTTTTGGGTGATGGATTTGTTCAATAAATGCACATTTTATAATAAAAACCAGTATTTCCTCTCAGTTATGTTATTTTTTTGAAATCTCCTTTCAGTTGAGTTCTATGCCATGTTAAATTTAATGAACAAACTTATTTTTCTAAGGCTCATAAAGCTAAATTTGCTGTTAGGACAGCAGCCCAAGTGTACTCTTTAATTTTACCCAATAACTAATTGTGAAAATGACATGAAATGTCAATAAGATATTACCATATATTTTCCAAACGTCAAACACTAAAAGAAAGCCAAATAAGCCTTCTAGACTTAATCATCTAGAAAATCAAAGGACTCAGAATTGAACGTTTAAATTGTCTCTACCATACTCCATTCCACTTATTGGACATTATTAAATTGTGATTTTTTAAGATTATACAATTCTCTAATATTTCTATAAAAATAATTTCAAAGCCACCAATTTCTTTCCCTTCAACACATAAACGAAGTGGTGAAAAATAAGCAAAAAGAAAAGTTTAAAAAGGTCAAAATTGTGGAGATGGCTTATAATTTTATATTCAAAATTCTTGACATTGAATATATGTACATGTATTAATTAGATAAATATTTATTTTAAAATGTCTTTGATTTCTATTTTTTGATCATAGTAAAAGTAAAAAAAAATTTTTTTTTTGGCATTAGTTAAAGCACAAGGCAATGGGGATGGACAGACATTAAATTCTCACAGCACTAATGTCTGACAATAAAAACCTACCATGTCCTTTAATACAAAATTCATATACCAACATTGTCATTAAACACAGTAACACACTCTCTTAATTTCACATGCACTTTATGACTTTTGTTCTCTTGTGAAATTTAATAAGAAAAATTGGGAATTATTGGGAAGAATTTGTTTCTAAGAGACTGAACAAATTAGCTTAAACAGAAATCTATTAGTAAAGTAGCTAGGATTTATTCAAATGCCCTGGGGATGTTAGGCATAGAAACATGAGGAGAAGGTGAGAAAATATCTTAGATTTTGCTTCTACCCTCAAAAGCTTGACTCATGACCATAAGACTCATGTGTATTCAAATAAAAATAACCATATATATTAAAGATACGTGATAGAAAAGTCTGTCTGGGCATGATTCTTGGCCCTAACAGTCTTTCTTCCCAGCCTCAGTCATAAAATGGTTATTACGTATTTGCAAGTCATCATCACCTAAAAACACTGTTCCATTTCTATGGTGCATACTGGAAAGGAGATATGGATTTGTCAAATCTCATGTTCAAAGATATATTAAATGCCATCTAAAAACCATGCTTCCTGTTGCATGAATTTTGTTAGCTCCATGAAAGTGTGCTGTTTTGTTTCACACAGCAAATTGTGTGCTACACGTTTCAAAATAAGGAAAGATATATTATTTTTGGGGAACTTCTGGACCACTAAAATCTAATAGGATAGAAGAGTTTGGAGAAGGGTACCACAGAACAGGATAAACTTAGGAGAGCAAAAAAGAGTGAGAGAATTCCTGACCGACATGAGGCCTAGGTCCTATGAAAAGATACAACTGAGAAGTCCACTGTATTGTCCCAAGTAAGTCTTACAGGCCAGGTGGTAGTAGTTGGGACTTTTCACTTGTTTACAATCAGGGAAAATAGACACTTGGCTGAAAAAAAGTAAAATAGTACTTTGGGTAGTTGAAATGTGAGAGAAAAAGAAAGTTTTCATGAACAAGTGTGTATTTCTTGTAGATCCTTCCCCATCAGATCTGGCTGCATGCTCTCTGCATCAGACAGAAACCACAATCTCTGGTCTCTGCAGCTACTCTATGCCTTTTCTAAGCCCAGCTAATACGCTGTTCCACCCAACTGGAAACCAGGGAGCAAGGGATGGTGTGGATTACAGGGAAGCACAGAGGAGAGTCAAAAAGGAGAAGCACACCTACAGGGACACAGAGGAGAAAGTCAGCGCAGTTATCTGCCTTACAAAATAGATATGGAAATCATGATTACCTGTCCTGTAATGCTCGTGTGAGATGCATGGTAGTACATGGTGCACAGTAAACTCTCAGTTACTAGTGTTCACCATCAGCATCGTTTGTCATGAAGATTTTCTGAAAAAGAAAGAGGCACAGGAAAAACAAAAGGAGGAAGAAGAAGGAGACTTTCAAATCAATGGTATTGCATTTTTTTTTTTACTGGGTGTTGGTAAAAATGATGAAATTAAATCAGCTCAGTCCTTTCATATATTGAGTATTGATAAATTTAATAGCTTTCTTCATACCATGAAAAGATTTTTTTCCCTACGGGTACAAAGAACAGTTTCATAACGTGACTATTCTTGATGCATTGCCACCTATATCATTTCGAAATGAGAATACCTATTTTATTTTATGTGAGTTCATATATTTTATCTTTTTGGAGAAATATTTATCTCCTTCTTTGAAAAAACTTTAAATTCTTACGTTTTCAAGGTCTCAGCACTTTATGTTGACAAAATGAATATTATAGGTTACAAAAGTCATTTACAATGAAATAATTTGCACGTGAAAGCTAGGGAATATTAGAATTCCTAACATTTTGTCATTGTGTACATAAAGTTTGACAGTTACATTCTTGCAAAATATATTATCTGATGAAAACTTTTCTAAAATGAAAAAAAATACTTGTCAGCACTTGTTAAATTCCTTCTATGTGTTCAATATTATTATCTGAAAACACGTGCTATTACGATTCCAGTGTTAGGGAGCATTCAGAAGGAGACTTGCTCTGGGGATTAGCATCTGTTTATCCACCCATCAATGGTCCCTTGTGTTGATCATCACGGTCCTGGTGACCGACACATGTTGTCACTGATATTTGTTTGGAAATGCCATCATGGTAATGTTAAATTCTCGCTACTTGGAAGGTGGGAAGAGAGAGAAAAAGAGGGAAGGGGGTGATAACAGGGTGGGAAGAGAGAGAGAAAATACCTAAATTTGATATTTTAGTGACTCTTCCCTTTGCTTGAATTTTGGTAATATGATGTCATCCAAATCCAAAGGACACTCGTGGCCCCAAACTGTTGTCTGGTCAATTTTTATATATATATATATATATTTTTTTTTTTTTTTTTTTTTTTTGTCATTGTTCTGGAAGTTGAACTTGGGTTTTGTACATGCTAAGCAAGTGCTATACCACTGAGCTACATCCCCAGCCTCCATTTTTAAACAGATTCAATGCTTATGAAGACAGGTGGAGGGCTTGGTTTTGAAGAATCTTGCTCTGCATAGTTAGCCACGTTATTTAACATTGAGGGTTTAACCTGTGCTGATTTCTCTGGTGGTGTCCATGGTTAAACTTATATATTGGCATGTTTGCCCTTGCTTTTTCAGAATTAATGTTATTTTATTACAGAAACAACAGGAGAAAGAGAAAGAGTCTCTGGTGTGGAGGGAAATTAAAGTGCCTACTAACTTGGCCACTGGAGTACAGTTCTGCATTCTGACTCTGTCACTACATCCCCAGTTGTGTTTTACCTCTGATTTCCACCTTAGCAGCCACAGATGTTCAATCACACATCTGCTTGTTGCTGGAGAGGTATGGTAGTATTGGACAGTGGCATAGGAGAATTTTGACCTAAGAGGTAATATTTATGACAATTATGTAGAGGATTTTCAAGTTCCCATTATGTACTCTCACTAGAAATCATCCTTATGCACCCAATTATAGAAACTCTGGTGATGGTCAGTGGGAACAAGCTGTGATATATTTGCCCATTCAGGCCCACGGATGCTTTTGTAGGTACATCATGTGTGCTAAATTACTTTCCACTAAGTTGATGCATTGTTTGATATTTTGTTTCAATAAGTAGGTTGGCTTTCTGAGAATTCAAAGTTAGGAGTGGCACTTTACTTGGAAAATCTTAAGAGTCTCATGATGCAACAGCAAACAGAAATACCAAAAGACACCCAGGATTTGGAGGTAGATTTATTCAACATCAGACGGGCACTGACTAGGAATCAATTGTTCCTCAAAATGTCAGGCCCCAGAGGTTCATGGAGGGAGATTTTTTATGGGGTCTGCAAGAGGAAGTGCAAAGGCAGAGTACTTGGCTGTCTTTGATTGGTTTTTACAATGTGCATCATAGTGACCAGCTATGCATCACAGTGACCAGCCATTTCTAAGAGACAGAAACAACCAGAACTGCAACAGGAACTATTACCTGGGCAACTAAGAAACTGAAGTATACTGGCTGGGGGTGGGGGATTTTCTGTTACAATAGGACAACAAATATATCTCATAAATATGTAGTATACATGACTATATGAATCTCAGGAAATCTAGGTATTAGAATTAATCTCATAAACAAGTAAATAGTGACAATATACAACTTAAAATAAAAATATAAATTACCTAGTTGGAATGATGAAGAGAAACATGATGAGGGGAGTTTTTGCTGGGGACACAGCAAAGAAGGAAAAAAATCTTTTAAACTAATCTAAGCAGGAAAATATGTTTATGTGTCTGCTAAAGTGGGAAGGTTTTTCTCTAGAGAGTATGACACTTGCTAGAGTTTTATGTTCACAACATGTTTGAAGAACTGCGAACAGGTTAGTGAATCTTGTTTCCAGAAGGTGTAATAGGGAGGGAGTTTAGACCAATTTCAAGAGCAGTCAGAACACTCGAAGAATAGATTTTTCACTGTGCTAATTTCTGTAGCTTTACTCCAAATTGTTAAGTATATATGGAAGGAGTCAGAATAGAGTAATGGCATTCTCATCTTTGAGTTTAGAATGATCATTTTGAGACAGGTGTGGACTAATACTATCTCAGAGAAATCTTTCTCTCCTGGACTGAAAAGAATAAAGTACATAGGTTATGTAGGTTGTAAAACATCGGTTAAAGAGCTTCTATTCATATTCTTATATTGCACAGGAGAAAATGGAGACTTAGCAAAACCACATGTTTATATAGCAAGCAGGAGAATCTGGCTTCTTTGATCCTTAAATCTCTACATCTCTTTACCAAACAATATCACCTGCCTAATGTGATTTTTTTTCAACTTTGGCATTACCAAACACTTTGAATACTTAAGATAGTTATTGTATTTTAACTTATGTTATTTAAAGCTCATACTTCTTTCTAAGCTGTATATTCTGGTTGGAGGGGCTATGTATTAACCATTTAAATAAATTGTTTTTGTGTTATCACATTGTTTTATACTAGCAGGTGCTTGGAACACAATATTAAATAAATGCATAAGTAAATTAATTAAGTAAATATAAATGCTGGCCTCATTAGCTGAACATTTTTGCTTTTTAAAGTTTATGTTAACAAAAATCATATAGAATGGAAAGGAATAGGTATAAAAACCTTGTCTTGGCTAAAGTATTACTAGCATAGCTTTTTTTTTTTTAACCCTGTCTCTACTGATTTATCACATGGCACAGGTTTTTTGGGGGTCAAACAGCTGCTTGTTAAAGAATAATTCCTCTATTTAAATGCATTCAATTATTTATCAGCTGTTTAAATTCCCGATAAAAGAATTTTGTTCCTTCAAATGTATTACTGGAGTAATTATTTTCAGGTGTTTTGAGGAGATAATGTAAATTAGCATCACACTTGATTATTCAAATTCCAGGTTACTTAGCAGTGACTTCACATTTCATTTAGCATAAGAAAATGAATACCAATTCTTAAATTTTCTTATATAAACCAAATAATAAAACATACTACTATTCAATTTAATTTTATAGTAATAATATTTACTTTATTCACTATTGATTCGTGCATTCATTTATCCATTCTGCATATATTTATTGGATGCCTCTTCTGTAGAAGGCTTTGTGGTGTGTGAACAGAAATCTACACATTCCTTGCTTCAGTTGAGCTTGTGTGGGAGAAGTTCCCATAGTCTAGTGCAGGAAGGAGTAGGAATAATATGATAAGGAAATTAAATCTTTAAAAATACAATAAGCACAAATCAGCAGACAATATGGACTTAAGTGGGAGGATTCTTGGTTATTTAGCAAGAAAATAATCTGAAAGATTTGTCAGTTGATGTCTAATCCTGCAAGGGCATTTGGAGCCTTTTGAAATGAAGCATGTGTGATGAAAACTAACCATTGAAAGTGGTGAGTATAGTATATACCAAGACCCAGTGAAATGAATATAAGGAATTAAAATATGTGACAGAAGACCTTCAACACATCTACAGCAAATATCGAAAAGTGTACAGCCAACTGAAATCTTATCAAAAGTGGAGCTACCCAAAGAAAAAGAAGGGTCTCGTACTGTGTTTGTAATCTTTCCATATCTGTAATTAAATGCTGAAGATAAGTTATATGGAGAAAAATTTCATTTTGTCTCAAAGTTTTGGAGGCCCATTGATTGGTCCTATTGCTTTTGGGCCAGAGGAGAGGCATGCCTTAATGGCAGGAATATGTGATGACAAAAGCTGCTCACCTCGTTGTAGCCACAAAGCAAAGAATGAGACAGAAAGGGGATGGGATACCCATATCTGCTTCAAAAGCATGCCAACCTCCTTCCACCTGGCCCCACCTAGGCAAGGTTCCACCACCTCCCAGTAGCCCTATGAGCTGGACACTAAATTGCAACACATGGGCCTTTGGAGATGCTCCAGATCAAAATTATAAAAGGTACTGCTTACAATAGTTTCCTAAACCTCGGAAACTGTAAAAAGGAGAGAAAATGCTAATGTTTTTAATTAAGAATTTGAGTTTAGAAGGAGATTAGATGAGCAATGGAAATAATCAGGTAAACAGCCTTGTGGAAGAACTGAAAAAATCTTCAAGGTCAACCCCCCCTGCCTTCCACAGGATTATAGCAGGGGCTGTCACGAGAGAATGAACCACCACCCAAGTGAATGGGGTACACTCTGTCCTGCTTAGAATGGACCTTGGCTCAGGATATTGCGACTTTAGAAGAGAAGCGAAAACAAGGATCCATCAGCAAAATCTCCAAATAATTTCAAATGATCTTTTTCTACTTCATCCCTAAATCCACAGAGAATCAGATAGAGGTAAAATCTCAACCATGGAGAGGTAAATATAGTGCACAGTGGGAAAGGTCAATAAAAGCCGAGTCAAGCCACAGTGGAAACAAGTGAATATGAACAAAGATAGAAAAGGAAAAGTTCTGATACCCAAGCTAACATGTTTCCACATGTGGAAATAGAGTAACACAATACATAAACGTCAAGTTAAAGTTTTGTAAGTCTTGCAGAAAATGTAACTCACCGTCCGTGGTTGAGAAGTTTTCTTACCAATAATTTAGACTATCAAAAATATTTAAAAATTTAATGAAATACTTTTGAGGACACTATTTTGGTGAATAATGGTGTATGTTTTAGACAAAAATTAAATATATAGTATAAGACTTATTGTGTAACTTGTCATAATTTTATATAACTATGTTTTTATATGTAATTGCTGAGTAAAATACTTTTGTGTTTAAAATGGTTTTATAAACCATGAGAAATATTTGAAAAGGCCAGAAGTTATTAAATTACAATAAGTAAATTAAGAGTATCGGGCCGGTGAGATGGCTCAGCAGCTTAAGCGCCTGCCCGGCAAGCGTGAGGGCCCGAGTTCGACTCCCGGGACCCACATATGGAAAAAGGGCCGGTGATATGGCTCAGCGGCACGGGCGCCTGCTGGCGCGTGAGGTCCTGAGGTCGACCCCCTGGTACCCACAAAAAAAAAAACAAGAGTATCTAGGAACTGGAATTAGGCAAAAACCTCATTAATGTTATGATACTGAAAGCAGGTAATACGTATAAAAATATAGATTCACATAATTACAGAAATGATACTGTAGGAGACAAAAAGTAGATAATCCAATAATACTTGATATTTTTAATCTAATGCTCAACAAATGTAGCAGAAGAAGGTGTGCTGTATATAATATAGATGGTGTTTCTCTGAAAAAAATAAAAGCAGTAAATGAATCCCCAAATAGGAAGAGTACAGTCCTTATGTGTGTTAGAAAAAGAAAACATATACAACAATTGGGTTATAAAATACTATGGTTAACACTTTGAACATCATAATAAAAGAGGAATAGTTCATGTATATGAACAAATAGAGTAAGTCACCTGGAAGAGATACGCAGTCTGCTCGCTTTGATTTCCTTCACAATTTCAGTGCCAGAAGACATTAAATTGCTTCCTAAAAAGCTCAGAGGAGACAAAAGTATGACCAAGAATAACTGAGCCAGGCAACATTTTGTCTAATAAAGCTCTTTCAAATTTTACATATGTTTGTATATCTATCAAGAAGTATATGTGTGGAGATATGTGTGTGTATATATATATATATATGAATGTATACTTATATTCATATCTAGCCATCCAAAGAATTAAGATAAAGAATTTACAAGCAAGGAAGAAGTGGATAAAATTCTACCAATAAACACAAATTCAATTCAGTATAGAATTAACACTAAATAGATGAGGCATTTGGCTGGAGAATAAAATATAAAATGAGAAACTCTAATGAATTAAAACTAATTGCAACAATGAATGTGAAAGAGAAGGTAAAAGATGCAAGGAAGTACTAATGCCAGTTACCTAGTTTCCCCCAAAATGAAATCAACTGGTAACACAATCAGAAGCATGAATAGAGAGATGGGTTAGTAAATAGATAATACAGATGTGGATGCAGACTTAGATATAGCGGTGGGCAGAATTCTAAACTGTCATCTACTATTTTCAACTCATAAATTATCCTGTTTACTTTAATATGAATATGATGTAATTTCATCCCCATCATTAGATTATGCTATGTAGAAATGATTTGGAGATATTGCATATGAAATTTACTTTCTACTTTTAATTGTTCATTTCAGATTTTATGACTTCACACAACTAAAAGTACATTATTTCCATTGTGATAGCTGTTAATGGTAGATATGGTAATTCTCAAATTTGGACCACAGTCAAATGTCTTTTTAAAATTCTTACCTTTTCTGTATATTTTCACAGGATAACACCAAAAATATTGAGAGAGGAGTAACATAGACACTGAAGATGAGAATGCCCTTCACGTTTTAGAAACCTGAATATGAATATCCTAGGGTCTTCTGGAGGTCATGTGATTAAGCTCTACATTTTGATTTCCCAACTTGTTAAATTTAGAGAGTCCAGAGGGATGGTACTGATCTAGAGACTGCTGGTAGTAAAAAGATACCAAGATATTAATGAAAAACTCAAAGGCAGGGAAGGATTCTCAGTTGGGCCTCCAAATTTGCTCAATTTCAATTTTAAGCACTGTGAGTAGTATCAGCATGGTGTATGGCTGTGTTTGAAAACACTGGTTTTTGGATCATGAAATGCTAAGTCTAGAAGCACCTTTGAGCTCCTCCGTATCAGGTAAGAAAAGTGCTTAGAAAAAAAAAGTGGGCTTGAAAGTGTGTTCCAAAGATCTATTTTTCTGGAACATTGCATGAACATCATTGCTACTCTTGCCAGGGTTTAGATCAGCAAGTGTAACCTTGAGTGCTACCAGGTGAAGCAAAGGCCTTAACAAGCACTGGATATTGCAGACATTACTCTTTCAGCCCTGTTTGCCATTTGGAACTTGAAGTAATTTTCTATTTAGACAGAAAGTCTCAGAGATCTTAGACAATTTGAGGTGACAAAACTACTGTAAAAGTAAACATACAGGGATGATGGATACGTGCAAGCATATGTGTATGCACACTATTGTTTACTTCCTACAACAAAAAAAGAGAGTTCCAGGAAAGAGCATCTAAATAGGTTGCTGATTAGGGAGCTCAACTGATTGATTTTAAAATAATACATATGAGTATATTTGTATCCTAAGCACATAAATTTGTGCCGGTGGTGACCTAGGAAATTCTAGAATGATTGCTCACTCTGTGGAACTCAACTCTATCCCCACTCTAAAGTGAAGAAGCAACACACTTCACCATTTTCTTTATATACCTACGACTTCTATTTAGCTGAAATTTCCCTTTAAGGAATTCTACTTGCTAGCGTTTTCGCAAGCAAATTTCTCCCTGCTAATTTCTTCAGTCTCCTTGCCAGTCTCTCCTAATATTTTAAGACTGAGCAGCACAGAACGTCCTACGTGTCTCTGAAAATATTTTGCGCAAATGGATGCAATTCCTTGCATTGCCTGTGCCTAGAATTTTTCACTTTTCTTGCTATGAGCCTGGACAGTTCCAGGCACATTCTATAAGACACTCAATATTTACCTCTGTTAAGGGTTTCCTGGACTGACTGAACCCTGCCACTTTTGTGATACTTGGTGCCTCTTTCCTGCTTGTTCCTAAGTAGGGATCCACCACTGCATGGGATCAGGGTTTGAATGGTTTGTGCCCGTACCTTCCTGTGCTGAGAACTGTCTGTTACACATAGAAAACACTTCCTTAAATTGGGCTGAATTGATAAATGAATGAAGAAATTTATGGCCTTAGCTTTTCAGCAAAACCATTCATCTGTCTTTGTACTTTTCACAAAACTTACTTTTTAAGCTAATAGCAGAAATATGTGGGCTGGTGAGATGGCTCAGCGGCATACACGCCTGCCTGGCAAGCGCGAGGGTCCGAGTTCGACTCCCGGTACCCACATACAAAAAAGGGGCCGGTGATATCACTCAGTGGCATGGGCACCTGCTGGTGTGCAAGGTCCTGAGGTTGACCCCTGGTACCCACAAAAATAATAAAAAAAAAAGAAATATGTAATAGAAATGTTGCCTCTGATACATTTTTCTATTTTTCATATGTGATTGTTATTGTTCTGAACCAATTTACTTTTTTGTTTTATAATTTACTTTGAAATGGAGAAAATTTTAAAGCAAGTTTATGTTTCAACATCTCTAAGGTTATTTAACTACTAGAATGTTTGGGCTGAAAACATACAACTTTGTTAAAAACGTCCACTTCATGCTTTTAGTCATTTTTTATTTGGGCTAATTTGATTTGACTGTGACAATAAATATGCTATTTTTCAAACTTAAGAATTAATGCAGCTCACTGTTTTGATTAATTCATTGTCGCATAATTGAAGTTGTCTGTGAGTTGGTGATAATGGTAGTTATTAATGTCTATAAAAATGCCAGAAATATTCAAAGAAAGCCAATGTGCATGCATCATGATTCTATATTTTTATAATTTTATTTTTCTTGTATTATAATTTAATAACAGGAAGAAACTAAGCTACCACCTTTGGGATCAATGTGCAAGAAATTTATGCATGCTTCCAAGATTTAGAAAATATAAAGTTTAGAATTGCTTAATTTTGAAATGTTAAACAAGTTGGCCTAGCTTTCTGGCCAAAGTAACTATAGGAACTGAATTTTTCCAGACAATCTTAGATTCAAATATATCTGTTACTTTGACAAGTCTAATTTTTATTAAGATATAACTGAGGAGAATACCAATCTGAGTTAGACTACCATTAATTTAGAAAGAAAAGTAAATCTTAATCATCTATCTAGCTTTTAGACAAAAGGTTCATTTTAAGGTGGTGGCTGATAAATACTCTGAAACCCTGAAGAAATATTATATTTGTAATTTATGGGGCTAAAATTTTCTCTCCCTCACCCTTTCCCTTTTTTCTCCCTCTCACTCTCCCCCTAATTAAGTGAAATCAGTGTGGGCTGAGGAAGGAGGTACAGAAATTGTAAGTTATAATAAACAGGAGGTATTATTTAGTCATTCAGGAACATTTTTAAGAATTATGATTGTATTAATTTCAAGGCATGTGCCTACTCAAATACTAGACAACAGAAAAATACTAACATCAGAAAAATCCTTATGTTTTTTTTCTAATTACAAATTAATACAAATATTTAATGTAATTATTATAAATATCAATATATTGATGATATTTTTAAAAAATTATTTTAAAAAGTGTGGGCCGTATGTTTAGAACTGCCTGACATGATTTGTTGAAGTGAAAGTTCACAGAACCTGACCCAAATTAATAAATTAAAACATCTGAAAAAGAGATTGGGAATATGTTTTTTTTTCAATTTGGTCATTCTGTACCCTGGAGTTTTAGAATGACCACAATGAGATATTGCCCTTTACGCTTAATTGTCAGCTTGATTGGATAAAAAGACTTCTGCAGGGCTGATTGGCTCATGGCGTTGCTGTTCTCATCAATGGATTAATCCACTGGTATTCATAGCTGAATATGGGATTAGGGGTGGCTACCCAGTTGGGTCAGTGGGGATGTGCCTTTGGAGGGTACATCTTTTGTTGGTGCTCTCCTCCTGTGCTTGCTTTGTGACCACCATGAACTCAGTAATTTCGCTCCATCATCCCCTTCCACTATGATGTTCCCATCTTGGAGCTTGCCTATGATGGGCTGAACTCTCTGAAGCCATGATCCGAATTAAACCTCTCCTCCTTTAAGTTGGTGGTATTGGGTATTTTGTACTATCAGTGGGAAAGCTAACTAATACAGCTATTATCAGGCAGATGAAAAACAACATATGTGGATAGCATATGTTGAAAAAAAAAAGAGAGGCTTGCATACTGTTGATGGGAATGGAAATTTGTATAGCCATCATGAGGAAGATTAAAATTATCTGCCATATGATCTAGCAATTCCACTACAGGGTAAAGTACATGAAATCATCATGTCAAAGAAATATGAAACACTCTCTTGTCAATTTCACCTTAGCCAAGATATGAAATTCACCTAAACATTAAATTCACTTAAATGATGTTGTAAATGAATGGTTTAAAAATGCAGTTTATGCATGGGAAATACTTCAAGGAATGAACAACTGGGATTTCATCTTATTAAGTAGCTTTTGCACATCAAAAGAAATCACCAACAGAGTGAAAGTCAACCCACAGAGTGGGAAAAATTTTAGCCAACTGCCCCTCAGACAAAGGACTTGTATCTAGAACATATAAAGAACTGAAAGATATCAGACCGCCAAATTCAAAGACACAATCCAAAAATGGGCATCTGAGATGAATATACACTTCACAGATGAAGAAACACAAATAGCAAATAAATACATGAAAAAATGTTCAACATTATTGGTCATTCAAGAGATGAAATTAAAACAACACTGAAATTCCATCTCACTCCAGAAAGAATGGCTGTCATCAAGAAATCAGCGAATAACAAGTGCTGGAGGAGCAGTAGGGAAAAAGGAACACTTCTCCACTGTTGGTGGGTGTGTAGGCTGGTGCAACCACTGTGGAAATCAGTGTGGAGATTCCACAAAAAACTAGGATTAGAGGTCCCATCTGACCCAGATATTCCCCTTCTGAGTATTTTCCCAGAATTAAACACATCATACTACAGCGTTATATGTGCACCCATGTTTATAGCAGCACAATTTGTATTAGCTAAAGCTTGGAAACAACCCAAATGCCCATCAACCAAGGAATGGATAAAAAAGATGTGTTTTTTTTATACAATGGAGTACTACTCAGTTATAAAGAAGGATAAACTTGAGGTTTTTATAGGTAAATGGATGCAACTTGAGAACATGCTTACAAGTGAAATAAATCAGACTTGCATGTGTAAACATCATATTGTCTCCTTAGTGTAAGACGCTGAAAGTGTGAATAAGAGCCAAAGTGTACGATAGATATTGTGAAATGGGAAGAAACTGTTCTAAAAGAAAGAGAAACTGGGATGGGGGAAAGGAGAAAAGAAGGAAGGGAAAAGGAAAAAAATATATATATATGCACAAGACAGTTAAGATAATTATACTACTAATTTCTGTTAGTTCATTGAAAAGAAAGTTTTGTGCCTGTACTGTTTGATCAATTTTGCATGCCTATATCTTGTAATATGAGCAACTACTTTGAAGATAACAGTACGCAATGTATTAACCATTGTTATTCTCCTACTGTCTTGTTTTGAACTTTTGTATCATTGTTTTTATTGCTTTTTCTCTTTAAAATAAAAAAAAAATTAAAAATAGAAATGCAGTTTGTACACACAATGAAAGCTTACTAGACCTTAAAAAAGAAGAAAATCCTATCATTGCAACAAATCCCATGAATCTGGAGAATATTCTATTATGTGAAATAAGCCAGACAGAGATAGACAAATACCTCCTGATCTCACCTACATGTGCAATCTAAAAAAGTGAAATTCAAAGAAACACAGAGTAAAAAGAGGTTAACAGAAGCTGATTGAGTGAAAAGTTGGTAGAAGGATGCAAAATTTCAGCAGGATATGAGGAACAAGTTTAAGACATTTATTATGCACCATATGACTAGTTAATAAGGCTATGTTGTATAGCTGAAAATTGTTGAGGCTAGGCTTTTGCAGATCTGAGCTAAAAAATGAAATGAAATAATTTAAAAATTTGTCTTCATGAAGTTGAATTACTTTGAGTTTTGCCTTGGTGGAATTGGTATCACATAAGACTGAAAATACATGCCAGAAACTGAGGACTAATTATCTTCCTTATTCCGCTATGTACTCATATCTGTCAATTTCTCTTTAAGTTTGTCTACTGAAAATAAAATGTGCTGTTCTAGGAAAGATGAAAAGAGACACAGGACACACTATCATTTATAGAATTATCTATCAAATATCATTGTCTAAATTAGGTTGTTTTGATTAAATCAGTATTATATTTATTTTAGATATCATAATATCAATATACTATTTTGCTCTAGGAGACTATACTTAGTACATGAAAGACTACCTGAAACTTTTGGAAATAAAAATCATTTGGGATAACATAATTCTTTGCATTTTCCTTTGGGGACAGATACATGCATATGTACTTTTAAAAAAAGTCACAAGAAATATATAGCATTGACTATTATAACTTCTACAGTGAACTTCAAAACAACAGAATCAATTCCATCCTTCAAAATTCAAGGAGACAGGGCCAGTGAGATGGGTCAGCGGCGTAAGCGCTTGCCTGGCAAGCGCGAGGGCCCGAGTTCGACTCCCGGAACCCACATACGAAAAAAGGGCCGGTGATATCTCTCAGCGGCACGGGCGCCTGCTGGGGTGCAAGGTCCTGAGGTTGACTCCCAGTACCCACAAAAAAAAAAAAAAAATCAAGGAGACATAATGGAGTCTACATATTGAGCAAATCGAATAAAAATTCAGGAGAATTTTTATATGTTTGTTTCCCCAGTGGAAAAACTCTAGTTAAGAAAAAAAAGTAGAGAAATATTTTCCTCCAAGAAATTGGATAAGACATTGAGAATAATATACCATTAATTTTGTAAAACATGGAAAATGTTGCATGAGCACACATGTTTGATATGGGCTTTTACTAACAGTTCAATCCTGCAAATGGATGTATGTATATTCAAAATGATATGATATGTTGGGGCACATTTGTCAGCAGGACTAATGTCTACCACTAAAATTTCAGAAAGCACTGTTTTACCTGAACATGTCATTGTATAAGATTTAAGCATTCTATTTTAGAAAATAAATTAGGAAAGAATACAAAAATTCTCGTTTCCTTTTCTCCTTGGAAATTAAACCTGAAGTGCTGACTGTGTGAATTATTTAGAAGAGTCAAGTTTTATTTAAATCTAATTTATGGGCTAGAAGTTGTAGTGTCTTGAACACCTTTAAAAATTAAAATAACATCAAAGAATAAATTAATAAACTAGAAACAGCATAATCATTTTAAGTGGAAAATTATTTACCATATAAAATGAATAGTTCCTTTCTTTCCTATGTGAATTATCTTGATTAAGCTTCATAGTAAAATGTTGCTAATTTGATTGTCACTTACTCCAGTATCGCTATTTTTCAATGGACTGGATGCTTTATCTTTAAAATATCAACAACTTACAAGTATATTTAATGAGAGATCACTTCCAAGAAACTATTTAATCAAATGAACATTCATTTAATTTTGCACACTGAAAGATCCCAGAAAAAGAGCTGTACTGAAAATAAAACTCTTGAAACTTCATTTCCTGGACTATGTCTACAATATAGTTTCTCCTGCTCCCATCTGAACTGAGAACATCTGTCGGCTGAAAGAAGCAACCGTGGAAGACATGAATCCACTCTAAAGTATTTAGCCCTATCATCAGGGTTTAAGGATGACTTCTGCTCGGCACCATGGCATCTTTGATTTATGGTGTTCATTACAGTGTTTAGGTTGCATCTCTGCAAAAATGTTTTTTCCAGAAAGTGTAAAAAACTCACACCCTATCTTTTGTAACATTCACTCTTGTTCACTATTTAAGTAGACAAAGTGCTTTGCTGTAGAATAGAGTAGATTCCCAAGAATAACCTGTATGGGACTTAACTAGCCATTTCACTGGTTTTGTTAGTCCTTCAAAATCATTGATGTGGTATCTTCTTAGAACATAGACTAAAATGATTGGATGAATGAGAAAAAATCCACAGATTTTTTCCCTCTGTTTCTTTCCATCTAATTCCAAGCCCTTTATACAGCTTATCTACTTTAATAGACTAGATATGTTTTCCACAATGTGTGTATAGCTTTTAAATCCTTTCTCTAACTCATTAACATGGAAATATTCCCTAGTGGAAAGTTGGAGTGGAAATGAAAAAAAAAAAAAAAACACATCTTTTGATAGGACCCACATTAGCATCAAAACGTAAATACACACACACACATATGCGTGTGCACATGCACTCACACACATAGAATTATCCAATACAAAATTAACTTAGTTATATTTAAAGATATTTTATTGATCTTTACCACTAAGGTTTTTCTAATACTCATAACATGTCATCAAATGATTTACATCAACTATCAATAGAATTGAAGATCTACAACAATTGAAGATTTAAAAAATAAAAATTAAAAAAGATATGAAGGCCTAAGAAAGGAACAAAACCTATGTGAAGGTAGCTCACATGTGAAGGCATATTAATTAAAATTTGTCCTTACATATTTTCTGTTAAATGAGACAAATGAGAGTCAGGAAACTGAAATGATTTTCTTTTGGATATATGGCATGACAGGGTTTTAAATAGATCTCCTGAATGTTCCCACTTGTGCAGTCGTGTTTTCATCACAAAAGATTTTAAAAATTTATATTTTGCAAGCCTTTAAAACCATTTTAGGTGATAATCAAAATTCTAGTTTCTTAGCTGTCCATTTTCTCTGTAGTTTTTTTCTTTTTGTTTTTTTCAAAAATGACACTACTGGGCCAGTGAGATAGCTCAGCGGCATAAGTGCCTGCCTGGCAAGCACAAGATCCTGAGTTTGACTCCCAGTACCCACATTAAAAAAAATAATAATAATACTACTTAACTTTATTCCCTAGTCATTCATAAACCTTGACTAAGTCGTGACCTCCTTGGGGCAAGTATCATACACAACAGTATTTAAGATAATATTTATGTCATCATTGAATTAGTTATTTATTGATAGAATACATTACTAGCATATTACCTTTTCTGAATAGCCATATCTACATATTCAAAAATAGTCTTGAATAAATTATTCTGAATTCTCTTGCTAAAATCTTGAAATTCTACCTATACTTGTTTGTTTTTAGGGTAACATTATTATTATTAATAATGGATTAGTTCCAAGACTCTAAAACACCCTATACTTGTGCATTACCAATCTAATTGACTGAATACTTCAAGGTGCCAGTGACTAAATTAGAATTTTTTTCTATTGTTATTTCATCCTGGAGACATTCAGTGCTTGGGTTTATGTTTCTATACATAGTACAAAAAAAGTCTTTGTAGGAGATCCTATAATGACTCTGTGGATTTCAAAGAATGTTTTCCAGTGGAAATAAAGTGTAAATCTTTCATGTAATAGAGAGCTAAAACAGATTATTGATCAACGTCAACAGGTGGAGCCAAGAAAAATGACCTTAATCTATACCCAAGTGAACACATTAACCACAAAGAGAATACTTTGCCAATGAATCAAGAAAATTCATATGAGTTTTTGTTCAATTATTCAGTGTCCCAGCCTGCAGGTTGCAAAGTGTGTGGGAATCTTCTATGGTATATTTGAGAAGTCTAGGTTATATATTTTGGCTGGAACTACTTATATATAGAGAGAGAGCACCATGATTGCTAATTTTAGAAAATAACTGTGGTTTCTTGGGCCAGTGTCAAGGCAACACTTTCCAAAATATAATCACGAAGATTTACACATCTCAAAGGCATTTGAAGTTGATGGAGCTTGTGGTTACTTGAAGATCAGCAGCTCTTATTGGATTAAGTAGAAATGGGTTATGATCTGGACAAAACTGGTTGCGAATGTTCAGAACTTGCTCATTTCCTTCACATGATCACAAATGCTGTAAATTTTGACCTGTCCTCATGCCAATCATTTTTCCCTGATATGACGATTGCTTGGACTTTCTAAAACTGTCCTGTTATTGCATATTATTCACAGATTATTGATTGACAAGCACAGGATGCAATGATGTAATTACTGTTTATTATTAAATAGGGATGCATATAAGTAATATAGCATGTGTCAACCCCCTACTAAAAGGTCAATAAATGTTAGTCATTCTTAGCATTATTATGTTTTCCTCACTGCTTTCGCTTAGCTGTTCAATCAAACTCTGACACATAGTGTTTATTGTCAAATAAAATTTCTACTTTGGGATTTTAGTTTTCTTTTTTTTTGTGGGGGCAGAGGGGGAGGGGACAGTTATTTGTCTTCATGAACTCCTCTCAACACAGTCTTGTCCTAATCTGCAATTTTAGCACAGTACATAAATGTGGGATTTCCGGTAGCAATAAATAAATAAATTAATTAATTAAAAAAATGTGGAATTTTTGATTAATCAACCCTACTTTCAAATATAGACCAAGCGCTCCAAATCATTAAAATTATTTTCTACCTTGATTTCACAAGCTACCATATAAGCTTTGCATCAGATATTTATGGCATCTTCAGTTGGAAACTGCTTTTTTTGTTTTCTTATTTTTTCCTCCATAGTTCTGAGTAAGTTATACAGTATGTTTACTTTCTTTTTATGTGCATGGTGAAATTAGATGGACTAGAAAGGGACAGTGAAAAAATGAAGTCAAGAGTGTAAGAAGAATTCCTATAATAAAGTCCTTCCGCTAGGCATCACATACAATCCTGGATGAAATTTTCCTGAGCTGAGATTTACTTATAAGAGGTCAAGATGACCACATTTTGAAAACTGAGGTTTTTCAAGATTTAAGGAAGACATTTCAAAATCAGACAGAATCAAATTATTCAAGACATTCTTCTCTGGTTTTCCTGTATGTCTTCAAAATTATTTTCTTCTTAGCCTTTTCCTAAGTTACCATAGTGTTGATTTCCTACGGAAATGTGGATTAGGAAGATGTGTTTTCTCCTTATAACAGTCTGGTCTGAAATTAGAGCAACTATAAATATTAATCCTCTCAAAAGTAAAAGTAAAACAACCCTGTCAGAGACATCATGGCAACAGATTCAGGCTGTCACTATCTGTTAGAAATTGCTTGCAACTGATAGAGAGAAATGAGGAATAGTAGCTTAAATAAATTTGGAGTTTATATTTCAATCACATAGAAGAATTTTTGAAGTAGGCCATTCAGAACTATGATGGTGACTATGCAGTGATGGAAAATACTGGTTCTTTTAACTTCTGTTCCACTGTTTCTTATGTTTTCTAATTGTCTTCCACATTCCCTGAAGGGAAAAACAAAGGGAAGAACCAAAAAGAAATTGTCAACTGAGTCAGTCCCCTAAGGTTTCTTTCCAGAAGCCCTCACTCAAGGGACTTTGTCTCATATTTTATTGCCTAAAACTATCACATGTCATCTACCTCTGCAAGTGTTGTTAGGAAATGTAGTGTAATTTAAAAAAAAATGTTTGCGTTGATTATACAGAGTAATGGGTTTCATTGTGGTATTTTCACACATCCATGTTACATAACTTGGTCATGTCTATCCCCACTATTACTCTACCCTTCCCTCTTCCCCTTTCTCATTTCTCTTCTCCAATAATCTTCCTTCTACAGTAAATGTAGTCTTAGGTAGACAGACTGTTGTCATCTCCAGTAAAATGAGCGAATATTAATAAAAATATCAGGAGAAAGTAGGTATGCTTTACATAATACCTTTTTCAAATATACATTTAGAGTAATCCATTCCTTGTACTTTTCCTGAGAACTGCTGTAGAAAAGGCCTTTTATTTGATCATGACATCTATTGGAGAATGATCTTCAACTGACTTAGCCCTCTTTAGTCCTAGCAGTTGACCTCTGGCCACTTGTCTTAATAGTGGTGTCAAATATTCTTCTAAATGTTATTTTAAATAATTTTTCAAATTTTAAATTACAAAATAAAAAGCATTCCAAACACCATAATGGTATCCTTCAGTATATGGCTTATACTTGCCAATCTCTTTGGTTATTCAGCAACTGTCTATACAATCAAACTTTTATCAACTAATAATTACCCATGAAAGTAAACTTAAAATACATATTGTTTCAATTACACAGAAAGAAGAAACTCTGCCTTTCATTGTGGAATTTTGCACTCACAGCTCAAGTGTACAATTTGTTCAACACTTGCAAATCAGAAAGACCATAAAATCAAACCTCTCACTCAAAGTATGTATCTCATCTGGAGGGTCCCAGGTTCCTTTTCTAATATTTCCAGATTTGATTTATTTTACTACTTGAAAAGGTAAACATTTCCATTTTTTGGTGCTTCATAATTATGTTTTCTCTTAAAAATTATAACCAATGATTACTCTATAGCTTTGTGCCACTGATCTTGGTCCTATTTATATAGTGGGATTTTGATTGATCTGAATCATGGGTTTCAATGACATGAAGTCACATAAAAATTACCTTCTCTCAATGAGGATACTGGCCTAGTAACTCCTTATCTTTCATATATCTTCAAGTTCAAAAGTTAAACAGGTGTCTTAATTTGTCCTACCCTAACATTAAACAAAACTAAAGCCTTTATTATTATGGTAAAATTTGTTGAAACAGCATTAAGTATGTCCTTATTTGTAATATCTCTGGGTCCAAAATATATTGGGAAATAATAATTGAAAGCTACATAAGTATTTTCAATTAATAAAACATCTTTATCTCTATTCTCAATATTACTACCTTACCTACTTCGTGTCATTTATTGTGTGTAAAACATCTGAACTTTTAGACTTAAGACATTACCATAAAACAGAAAATATGTCTCAAGAAAACGAAAGAATAAAATTAATATGGTCTTTCTCATTTGTACCAACAATTTAACACAAGTCACAAATTTGGTGACCAACTTGTCTCTGTATTACCTATTTATTGAAGAAAAGAACTTTTTCCACTGATGTTCAGCATTGCTAAGCAAAAAATAGTCGCTTTAGAGTCGCTGCACTATGTATTTCGGTGACACCGTATCCTCTTTCCCTAATGGAACCTACCTTCTATGCAATGAACTGTATTCACTTAAATAATTTTAAAGAATAAATACTGGAACAGATGGTCCAGGCAAGCATAATGTTCAGCTGCCCATTCCATAACAACTGTACTGCTTTAAATGATTAGGGAATCATGGAAGCCAGGAAATGTTTATTGTTTTGGAAAGAGGGTGGGCAAGGATGGAATTTCACTTTCACTTTTTCCTAGAGGAAAGTATTCAGCCGACAGATTTTATATGACATATCAGAACCACAGTTTCCATTTGCCAACTGTCAAGACATCCAATGGTTAAAGCAACTGGAAAAGTAGCAATAAAATACATTGACTCATAGCCAAGCAAATGCCAATTATAGTTTGTTTTAAGAGTGCTGGAAAGGTTGGCAGGAGGCCAAGAACATGGTGGATGGACAGGGGCTACTGAAAGGGCACATAGCAAAGGGTATGGCCTGTGAAATTCCTAAGAGTAGTGAATGGCACATTGACACAGGTGGCAGCATGGCCAAGGTCTTTCAGAGATGACTCTATACATTGTGCCAGCTAAACTGTTCATTCATTTATAGCTCGAAGCTTTTATTTATGATGGCTGTGGGACTATGGCTATCATTTCTTTTTAGGATTTACCATACATTTGCTTAGGAGAATCACCATCTACTGATGACTGGCTTGCCTTTGTCAGAAGGCCATATGAACTGCATTTGAAAAAGTCAAGGGGCAGAAAAGGGGGGTTGTCTAAGGCAATTAATTCTCAGGTTCATTGGAGTAAAATGAAATTACTGTGAACTTCAAATGGCATCCTATATTGGTATACCTGTAAGTAGAGCTGCATAGCTCCATTACATTAAGTAGTAAGGACCCAGTGATTCTTACCTGGATACCCAAAGGCTTTTATTTGTTGAAGAGAGTGTAAGGGCATTCAGTTAACACACTGGCATTAGAAGTTCAAATTGAAGCACTAATTTGGCTGCATATGCTCCACCAAGCTGTTGCATTTCATTGGAGAATAAAATCCATGTAAGTGGGAAGAGAAACTTATAGTGTAGGCAAGATAGTAGAAGATGGTATACTTACAAATAAAAACAGCAAAATTCTTTAAATTGCTTTGCACTTAAATTATGATATGGTCAATGTTAGTAAATGTTTAAAAGGGAAAGTTTGTGTTACAATAGAAATCCAACCATGAATAGCATAAATGCACTTTATCAAGTACTTCATAGACTCTAATGGAATATTCCGACAAATCCCCCACCCAAAGACTGAAATTTACTTTCTGAAACAATGTGCATTTCTGAAAAGTTTCATTTGTCATGAATTTTTATAGATTAATCACACATTTGTACCTTAGGACAGTTTATTATTAAAACTTCACTGTAATTATTTCATAAAACCTGAAATCTCATTATTGGACCAGGATAAAAAGAAGCACAACTTAGTGGGGAATGTATTTCAGGGTTTATTTCTGTGAGTCTATAAAGATTTTCATGCCAATACATGGATAAATTCAGGGAATGACTTAGATAAATATTTTTATTATGTAAGTAGCAGATTAATTAATTTTTTCATTCAAAGGATAGATTAATAATTTATACAAAGTAATAAGACCTATTCAAACAGTTACCACAATGTACCTGAGAGAGTCCTATGTGCTAACAATGTCTTTGTACAAAGGAAAGAAATATTCTTTCCTTAGTACTTACAATATCGTCAGAAAAATATTGATGTAGAATAAAAGACTGGAGGCCAGTGCAGGGCTTTCAGCTGTATTCAGTATGTCACAGAACAGACTGGTACTTCTCATTCATGTCCACTCATTGTGACACCTGAGGATACTTAATCAATATTGACCTCTGGTGTCCATGCCCAGAGATTGTGACTCAAATGATCTTAATGCATCATGGACAAGTTCGTTTTGAAAGCTTCTTGGGTGATGTCAATGTGCGGTCACACTGATCACTGATACAGTGGTTCTGAACATCTTTTGAGTTGAAGCATCTCTGGCATTCTTGTTTAAGAGTGTATTTAATCAGCTATGAGGTGATTGCAATCAGGTGGCCTCTGAGTCACATTCTGAAACAAAGAGAGAGACAGAGATGGAGACCCAACCCAAACATTCCCTAAATGTGAAACCTTGATTTACTTTATTTTTTTTTAACTACTAGTTTTTCATGATGACACATTTTTGAGCTATGTGAAAGTTCACTCAGAGTACCTAATTCTTAATTTTGGCAGGTCCCAACTTTCATAGAAACAAAAACTTTTATGTAAGCTTCTATACAATTATGCCCCACATGCAAGCCCAAGGGAAACTCCAAATTCCCATAAGTCAAACACTCGAAATAGAAAAACTCAATTCAAGGAGGGTATATTTTCTTTTTTTAATTATTTTTGCTGCTGCACTCAAATTTTTGTTTTAAAAATATATTATGTCTCTTATCCAACAATTCCATTCTCAGCCTTATCCCTAGAGAAATAAAAATACATAACTTAAAAAAAAAATAGAAGAATATTTAGAGCAGTTTTATTCATAATAACCAACCACTAGAAAAAGCCTAAATGTCTATCAGCAGGTAAATGAACAAATAAATTCTAATATGAGCACACACAGAAATACTACAGAGTCAAAAATAAAAAGTATACAAGTAATTGATAAGCAAAATAACAAGGATGAATCTCAAAAAGATTATGCTGAGTGAGGAAAATGTTAGACAAAAGTAAGCATGTTGTATAAATCCAATTATTTGAAATTCTAGAAGAATAAAATTCTTCTGTAATACTAGCAATCTAAGCAGTGGTACCTCAGGGTGAGAGGAGTGACTAAAATATTCCAAAAGACAAAGTTATGGGAAATGGGAATATTCTGTGTTTTAACACACATATATGCAATTGTCATGGAAAAATACTAAAAAATCATAATGGTGATATATTGTCCTTAAAAATGAATTACTCTTTTAAGGATGTGCATATTAATTTTTATCTCTTTATTAGCTAAGGAAATGTCCATTGCTTTTCCTTTTTATTGTAACTAAAAGAAATACATGCAATTCACTGTGAAAGTCAAGATTTCCTTTGCTGATCTCTTTTTTTCAAGCAAATACAAGCGCTAGGTATATCTCACATATATATACACATACACACACAATCTTCAAAGAGGTTTTTAATCTCTGGAAAGACCATAGAATAATAGCCTAGAATATGAACTAGCCAGTCTAGTTATTTTAAATCAAACTCCTAATGATTTATTCAGATTCACCTTAAATGTGCTGGTGTTGCTTTTGGCCCTCAGCTCTCAGGACAGTATACTTAACTCTTTCTAGTCCACAGATCTAGTCTGATTTACTTTAATAGCCAGGAATAGCCCCCTCGTGGAGGACCACCTGGATGGCTTTCCTTGAAAGAAGAGCAATTATCTCCATTTTGGCTGAAACTGGCCCTATTTACATGTATCAATATGTACAGAGCTGGCTAGGACTTTCCCTTATCCCTTCAGTTGGCTTTAAGCAAAGCAAATCTGTCCATCCAAGGTGCTGATGTGTAGTCTTTGAAGCAAGGTGACAGGTCAGTGTTTCCCCACCCCTGTAGCTCCCAAAACACATGTGTAAGCTGGGTGGGATGGAGAGCTGTGCTCCATGCTTTTGGCTGGGATGAGCCTCGAGAAAGAGGCTATGACTTCCCAGGGCATAGAAGATTGCACATCAGAGCTGAAGCACCGACCCCAAAACATTAGATACTATGTTGAATTGTGTTATGCAGATTACTCCTTCTGCATATCCTTCCCTCTGCATATTACTAAGGTGATTTCATGCCACCTACCTAGCCCAGCTCAGGGCACTCACGTACTTCCCGCCACTTTCACGGTCACTCATCTCCAAACCTCTCCCATCCTCAGAAATAATAAAACCTGGGTTCAGCCCTGGATCGAGGTCTTTGTTCTGGTAACCATCAGCCCTGGCTGGACTTAGGACCCCCTTGGCTCCCCACAACTATAGATATATCTTAGTGTGTTTATTCTCACCGTGGATTGCATTGGAAGTGGTAGATTGGAACTAACTCTCTAGAATTCCAATAACTTACCTTTGGGATTACAAATATAAAACTCCTGGACTGCGACAAGGACTGGGAAGGGCTCTCTATGTTAGCTAATGTCTAATATATGTGCCTCACCAAATCTTGATTATTCATGAAATATCTCTAATGTCATTTAAAATGTCCTAATTTTTCTTCATTCATAAACTAGTAGATGGCCCACCCATTTAAATTCATGATACAACTTGGAAAGATAGAGAAAAATCTATCTTCTTTATTTTGTAATCACTAATCTGGCCTTCTTCCTTATCCCCAGCTCATAAGTAATGGTACAAAATATTATAATTAATATACAGTTGGATGATTCAAAATGAGTTTTAAGGTGAACCTTAGTATCTTACAGAAAATGCTTGGTTTTTCACAAGATCTCCCACTGGGAAAGAAGAGGAGAAAGAATTTAAGCATGTTTTCTGTATCTGTGTAAATAATATACATCCCTTGGGCTGGTGAGATGGCTCAGCAGTGTACACGTCTGCCTGGCAAGCGCGAGGGCCCAAGTTCGACTCCCGGAACCCACATATGAAAAAAGGGCCGGTGATATCACTCAGCGGCATGTGTGCCTCCTGGCGTGTGAGGTCCTGAGGTCGACCCCCGGTACCCACACGCACACACACACACAAAATAATAATAATAATAATAATAATAATAATAATAATAATATACATCCAATATAGAAACACCCACATATTGCATGTCATAAGAAAAATATTTCAGTCTTTTCTCACGTACACACCATTTCAAACAACACATTTTCAAGACAATTTAGGTGGAAAGGTATGAATTATGAAAAAATTATATATAATTCTACGAAATGAACTACATATATAATGTATTTGTAAGACAGAGAATTGACAGTTTGGGAAATGAATGAAGTTATGACAATCAATTTTTTAATACTTGGCATAGACATGTACTGAAAAAGGTTGGAAATTTGTCAATTGAATTTCAAGGTATAAAATACTAATTCCTGGACATGCGTTTGATGAGTCTTTTATATTTTTATTTCCTGGGCATATTTATTTCCTACACTGGGAGCAAGAATTCAGTTCAAAACTATTTATTGTGAATTAGTCATATGCTAGGGTCTGTTTTGGTCAAATGCGTGAAGATATATTGTGAATATTTATATTTACCAAATCCTGTACATTTGTTAGATATCTCTCTCCTTCTCTTTCCTTCTTTTCCTTCCTCTCTCCCACCCTTCCTTCCTTTTCTCCCCTTTTTTACCTCCTTCCCTTCCTCCTTTGTTCCTTCCTTCCTTCATTTCTTTCTTCCTTCATTACAATCTTTGTTTTATTAACTGTAAATGAATATTAATGCCCCAGAGAATACATAGTGGACCACTGGGAGTTGAAGGAGCTTCAAAAGCCATCTTCAAAATTTCAAAACCTAGAGACTCCTTCATGTCTGGCAGTCGAATGGAATGGGCAGTTAAATTAATGCTTGACTGGGCCGGTGAGATGGCTCAGCGGCTTAAGCGCCTGCCCGGCAAGCGCGAGGGCCCGAGTTCGACTCCCGGAACCCACATACAAAAAAGGGGCCGGTGATATCGCTCAGTGGCACGGGCGCCTGCTGGCGTGCAAGGTCCTGAGGTCGACCCCCTGGTACCCACAAAAAAAAAAAATTAATGCTTGACTAAAATAAAGTATAACTGATCCCAAAATGTTGCAATCAAATGTTTTCCTTGTAAATTAGAGATCGTGTGCAAGACCTTTCCTATAGGAGAGTCAACTGTGCTCAGGATATTGAAAAGCCTTCTAATGAAACATGAAAGTACAATCGCATGAAACCCTTTCTTTCTTAGAATATAGTTTTATAGTTCCCCTTTTTCAGAATGGAAAATGATAGGACTGTCATAACACATTTCAAAGTCATTATAGGACATTAGGGTGGTTCTACCAAGGTTCTACTAACTCCTCACTTGTATAGTGACCCTTATGAATACAATTTGCAGGTAAGTAACTGTCTTATTAAAAAAGTTTGAGATGCTTTTATTTTATTCTGAATCTGATCGTGTCCAATTCAACACCATCACCTTGTTCCCTTCTAAATCAGGAATAGCAGGTGAGTTGCCAGGAATTCCATTCCCAAAAAATTCAAGGCAAGAATTATAAGACATTTTCAGGTTCTTCATTCTTCAATTTAATCATAAATATTTATTAAACATATATTACATTGATTGCACTCTATGGTTTTAAATATACATACTTTACCTCTATATGCTAGTTATATAATATGCGGTATATTTAGACATAATTTAATCATAACTCTAACATATGTTACCTAGGTCCTTAAAATCTGTTGCTTAAGGAACATCCAATGTTCAGTGAAGTGTTGTTTTGTCCTCGGACTCCTATTCTTGTTCTTGGTTTGTGAGTGTCAGGTACAATTGTTGGCATTTGATGTAATTTGTTCTGATAATGGCCAGGCTCTTTTTGTACCTCTCAGACTTCACAAAGAGAGAGACAGAGATGTTGGTTAAAACATGGCCAAGACATTATTCAAGATATTAACTATATAACATAACAATTTTTTAGAAGTCATCGTGAGTAGTTTCTTTCAGAGATTCCCCTTCAAGTCGCAAAAGCTTTTCTGTATCAAAATATGAGGAAGGACTTCAGAGCCCCATCCCAAGCAAAGTTGGGATCCTCAGAATCTCTGAATATCTGATGACAGAGGCGTAGTGGAAAAGATCCTGGAAAGTGATGGGAAAAAAAAAAAAAAACTGGCAGAAAGGCTTCCCAGAAATTTGCAAAACTGATGAAATACTTTCCTTTCTTATTCAAGGGCTAAGCCTTTTAACGAAATGCTAAACCATCTTGAATGTAGCTGTTAACTGACACTGACATCCCAGTTATTTTTGTAGTTGGCATTCTGTGATTTTCTCATTCCATTTTCAGTACTTAAATTTTTGAAAAATATGTAACCACCAGAGGGCGTGAGATATTACATTTCAAAGTGCTTACTATAATTTTTCAGCCACCAAGTCAATTTTCATAAGCTCGCTTGCAAAGTGGAAACATTAGGCTACGCCTTTCCGTGTTTGCCATGCATCCTTCCATGTTGAACACAGGACCTTTGCCAGGTGTTTGGCTCCTTAGAGCCTCCATCAGCAGCATTATTTCTGCTGCTTGCCAAGTAGGTCTCCTAGCCAAATAGGTTAAAGCCAAATAGTTAAAGCCAAGTAGGTTAAAGTTAAAGTTTTTACCTTTCTATTTTCATCAAAGCAAGTAATACCTTGTCATTTGATTTGGGTCACTTGAAGTTCAAGACAATAATGTGTTTTTTGAAGACCGTTAGTCTGTGTACCTATGCCTTCTGGGAATTCTTCTGCCTAAAAGGCTAAGAATATATTTGAAAAGCCTTTTGCAGATGCACGCTAGCCAAATTTGTTCATGCCTCCTTTTCCTCATTCCTTTATGCATAGTCCTGCCAGTTCCCAAGAGTTCTGTGTGTAAATATGCACACAGATGCAAGGTTTTAAATTGCCTATCATTTTTCTGTGAACCTTTCAAACTTAATGACATACTTCAGACTCATTAGAATGCATTTTGACAGATTTGGAAATGCTTACCTACGTCACCTTATCACTCAAAAGTAATTCTTAGCTCTCATTCTACATAACCTCTTCTGGAGCTTCAGTTGCCTGAGTTCAGGAAATTTATGGCTTACTCCATTCACTAAGCTGCCCTTACTAAGTAGACAGTAGGCTCCTGAGAAGCTTGAATGGGGCACGAAGGGTGATATTGTTGACCGGCACACCTTGAAGCCCTTTGGGTAATGTGTGTTGGACAGAGTCATAGACATCTCTGTTTAGGCAAAGAATAGATTGGAAGACCTGAAAGGCTTCTTCCTGCATTATTTTGAGAATACTCCTCCTCCAGCTTACATTTCTCACTCTTGTCAAGTGAACATGACCATATCCAGTGAGGTACATCTCACCTCTCTATCTGTTGTCAATAAGATTCAGTACTCCATAAGATGGTTTCTGCCTCTCATATCTTCTTGTTCTTTTTTTTTTTAATGTGGGTACCAGGAGTCGAACTCAGGAGCTCATGCTTGCCAGCAGGCGCCCATGCCACTGAGTGACATCACCGGCTTTTTCTTCGTATGTGGGTACCAGGAGTCGAACTCAGGACCTTGCGCTTGCCAGGCAGGTGCTTATGCCACTGAGCCATATCACTGGCCCCCTTTTTTTTCTTTTTTGTGGGTACTTCTTGTTCTTTTGTAATCATCAGTGTTCTGGAGGAAGATAGTAAACTGGCGATCTATGGAGCAGTTCCCCTCAAATTTGGGGTGCATTAGAATTACTTAGAAAGTGCTTTTAACAAATTAGACACCTGGCCTTAATTAATAACTCTGACAAAGGATCCAGGACTCCGTGTTTTCAATGTGCATCCAAGTTATTTTTGTTTAGTGGGGTAGACACTTTCTATTACAACCGTAACATCTACACCCGCATTCCTTCCAGACAACAGGGTCAAGGGCGAGGAGACATTTAGACATGTAGCAAGGACAATAGGTCTTGACGCCCTTTGCTCAAAGTGAATCACAATTGGCCTGACTCAGGTGGACCAGTTGCAGTAAAGACAGCTGCTGTAACAGATCCATAGCCAAAATTTCCCTGAAATAATGAAGTGAAAATTTGTTACTAGTTTAGAGAGTGGCTAAAATGGGTGTTTGTCAAACAATGTTCTGTGTGGCATACCATAGTTGTCTTGTGACATTTTACACATCTTAGGGCTTCAGAGTGTGTGACTTCCTTCCAGTTTGCATGCACATGCACACGTGCGTGCACACACACACACACACACGCACACACACACACACGCGCTCACACACAGAGTGAGACATAGATGGGATGAGGAGAGAAAGGGAGAACAAGGGAGGCAGGTACACTAACTCCTTCACTCCTTCAGTATGGCAGAGAATGAATAACTACTATCCCCAGTCTATTGGCAAGACCTATTCATAAGAGAGTACCTCAATTTAAAGGAGGCTTGGAAATCCAGCCATTATTAAGAAACTCCTCAGCAATCATTCTACACTATGGCAGAGGAACAGACATGACTGATGAGCAGCTGGTCAGCTTAACCATGGCTGGTTGTATTAATCTTACAACCCTTTGCTGAAGATTATTTGATGGTATATATGTGACTGAATACTACTTAGATTCAAAAGGACAGCTTCTAAGGACACTTGCTTTTCTTATGAAAGGGGGAAAGTACATTAATATGACACTGAGCATCCTCTTACTGCCTCTTTTCTTTATTTCTCCTTTAGAAAGACAATGAAATAAAAGTGATATAGCAATTGCTAAAGTTTGGATCTTGAATTTCCCCAAAGCCCATGTATTAATAGCTTGATCTCCAGTTTGGCACCTTTGGGACATGGAACCTCCAGGAGGAGGGATATCATGAAAGGAAGTTGAGTCAGTGGAGGTACACACTTAAAGGGGATACTGGGACTCCAGTCACCTTCCAGTTTTTCAGTTTGTTTCATGGCTGCTGTAAAGTGAGTAACACTTCTGCCACATGCTCTTGCTGTGATAGACTGTCTTGCCACAATGTGTCAATTGACCATGGACTGAATTCTCTGAAACATGCATCGAAATAAAACTTCTTTTCTTTATAAGTTTATTATCTCATATATTTTGTCACAGTAATGTAAAGCTGACTAAAGTAAGAAGTTATCTAGTAACACTGAGAGAATGTAGACAAAACAATATTTCAAGGATACTTCAGTAGAAAAAGGAAACAGGACAGTCCTTGATTGTGTACACACAAGAGACATCCATAACTCTTGGGCCTGCATCTGTAGTTGAAGAGAGAGGCCCAAGGTAGCCAATTTATGCAAATGTATTTAAGTTCTAATTTTCCTGGCAAAGATAAATAAGTTATGGGTGTCTTTGGAAGATAAGCCTTCGAAGAAAGAACTGAGTCAGAAATAGTTATTTCAGTTGCCTTACGCAAGGCAGGAAGTGTCTAACACCATTTACTTCTAAAACTAAACAAAAAATTATCTTTCTTCCCACTCATAGGAACTCTTTTACAACTGAATTTTCCCCAAAGACCAGAAACCCATCCTTTGGCTCTAATGTGGTAAACTTTTCTATTTCTTATCTGGTTCAGTAACACTTGTGCCTGAATTTTATCACCTATAGATTTCAGAAGTAGAGTAAATGTTTCCAAATATGTGAGGGGAAGTAGAGTGGATTTGGGTTTGACGTTAGTTTTGCCATTTAATTATATGGTATGTAACCATGGAAATTACTAGACTTTTAAAAACATCAAATCTATCTTCTGTGAAATTGTGATAACCCAAGTATCTATTTTATGGGAGTCAATGGATCATAATTCAGTGTAGTAAACAAAAGTAGAAAAGTTCCTTTAACGTTATTCGGCTCTTCCTTATGTCTCCTTTTCACATATCATTGTGTTTATCACTATAGACAATATCATCTTTACAGCTCTTAAAAAATTTCATCTAGTATTAAAATAAGAGCAACAAGCAAATGACAAATAGATGCCCCCAACTGACACAAACACACACACACACACACACACACACACACACATGCACACATTTACTACTTAGACCTACTCTATGGACTTGCAATTAGACTATAACTGTCTCAACCCTGTGTGTCCAAGAGTAACTCCATTTTTAGCTGTTTTACTTTTAACTACTATGGAAAATGTCACTTCTGTAAATATTTTTGCAGCTTGAAACATTTCAAATCTAGAAGTTTGTGTCCCTTCAGTGTACAACATATCATATGGAGTAAGAGAAAAATTACAATGAGACGTCACTCTAACCCAGAACTCTCCTAGGTAAACTGAATACGGACGTGCTAGGTTAAAATGCAGGGGTCAGAATAACATTCAGCTGTGGACATAGAAATCCAAAACAACAGTAATGTAAACAAAACAGAAAAATATTATTTGATTGCTTTTCGTTATCAGTTTTTAACACTCTTCCATCTGGTCCCTATCCATGGCTGACCATGAGGATCCGTGATAATTATGTTCCCAGGCTCCTTCCTGAGCCAAGATAGTTCCTTGTGCTCCAGCCATAGATTTTATGCAGAAAAGGAAAATGAAGGTCTTGATGTCTGCCTTTGAATGCATATCACAGGGGTTGCACATGGCACTATTGCTTACACAGGAGTCACAATGCCATATCTAGCTGTAAGGATATGATTCTCTGTGTAAAAACGTAGGAGAGATGATGCTGGTGGAATCCAATACTTTCTGCCACTATGACATTTTGCATTGGTACATGAATAAGCTAGATGTCTACTCAATATTATACACACAAAAAAAGGTCAGGAAAGAAATTTTCATTTGATTTATTCATCACATACTTTCCAATATTCACTCTAACATTTGTTGCTAGTGTCATGTAGAAGATGTTTAGTTGATGGCAACTATTCCTGAAGTATGATTCTTTTGGTTGAAAACATTTAAACTATTTGTCATTGAAGAAATTAGTGCAAGTAACACACACACACTTGAAACACACAACATTCAACATGCATAGAGATTGGAATGTGTCCTAAGTGTTCCAGGGATGTGATACCCATAATGAGTCCTCAAAAGGAAGTCTTCTACAAGACCTTGGACTTCATTTGGCTTGTACAGAGAGAATAATTTGATTACTAGAAGAAAAGAAGCACAGGCAATCCAGTGAGAGCAATAGTATGAGTAAAAATAATTACAATGGCAAAATGATGGACTCACAGCACAGGGTACTCCTTCAGCAGTGGAGGTGGAAGTAAAAAGAATGCATGGAAAGAGCATCCTCTGATTCTCCCACAAGTACCTGTGGGCAGCGCTTTTGCAAATATCTACATAAATTATGCCATCATTTGTGCTCATTCTGGGAGCTTAGATGAAGAAAATGTATCCAACCTTGAAATGCATGAGAAGATTTCTAATACTTTTAACCTGTGGAGCTCTGGATCCATTATTATGCAAATAACCTTGTGAACCCTAATCTCCCACAACTTCTTCAAGTAAATCATTCTATTTTCTGATTTGGGGAGACTTAAATGTCTTCAAAAAATGTTCTGAGTTGAAGAAGAAATCTCCAGTACGAAGGTTCTGAGATCGAGCCCAGATTCCCCAGTGCTTTGCTGGGCAGTTTGTCAGATGGAACATGTTGTGAAAAGAAGAACTTTGCAAAATGTGGTGGGGGAACTGGTTTTGTAGAGGAAACAAAAAGGAACGACTCCCACATTCAAAGCCAAGAATAGTTAGTTCGATCCTTGGTCTTCTTGCTCATCCTGCCAAAATCAGGAAGTGCCAAGAAATAGAGATATTTTAGAAAAAACAAAGATAAATCTCTCTTTTCCCTCCTGCTTCTTTATATTTGAAGTACGATTCCACTTTTTTTCTTTTTTAAGAGTAATTAAAATGCTATGTCCCTATCTGGATAAATCTAGCTTGGTGTTTTTTTGTCACTGAAATCAGAAAGAGAAGAATAAAATCCAAATACTTCAAAATGTTTGTGTCACATTTGCATGTCCTCTCCAAATATTGGTTGACATTTAATTTCCACAAAAGATGGTCAGATTATTTCTTTAATGAACTGTATGAATTGCTAGAAAAGCCTTCCCCATTATTCACCACCAAAGAGAAAAAAGTGAAAAGTCGAGTTTAAGAAATCTCAAATAAGAAATTATTTTTCTCTGCTGAAGACCAAGAGTGAGTAGAATGTTCCACATATAGCATGCTTCCTGCCATTTTGATCATCATGGATTACGACCCACATTCTCTTGTCTTCCTGGTTTAAGAACAGTTTCATTAAGAAATATTACAATATTTTCTTATTTATTTTTATTATCTACTTTCTTTCCAAAGGACAAACTTAGCAGCTTGATTCTAAAGAAAAAAGAATATTCATGTCTATGTATATATAAATTAAGACATTAACTTGTTTCTTCAAGGATAATTATTTTGCAATAAAGTTCTTTAATGAAAAAAATTTAGTGAAAAACCCCAACACATGTTAAACCAATAAAACCTGGGCATTTTCTTGTATGTATTAAGTCAAGATATTTCACTTCCTCTTACCAAATTATCACCTAAACAAGCAGTACTTTTTTTCTGTTGTAGAAACAAAGAATACATAAGCTAGGGCCGGTGAGATAGCTCAGCGGCATGGGCGCCTGCTGGCACGCGAGGTCCTGAGTTCGACCCCCAGTACCCACACAAAAAAAAATAATAATAATACATATGCTATTTTTTAAAAATCTATATAGACTTTGTTTCATATAAGATATTCTATACATAAGCATAATAATGAAAATAATGAATATTTTCCCACTTTCAAAATAATATATATGATATACTGAAATTTAATGACCTCTCTAATAAAAGGCTGGCTAAATTCTCAAAATGGTAAGTTACATCATAGAGTTTCTGAAATGGTAATACATATCAGCTTTGAATATTATTTTGGATTAAACACTCTCCACCCTGAAAACACAAAAAAACAACTTCTACATTGTCCTCTGTGATAATTAAATCATAAACTACATATATGATTGTCTTGGTTACTTTTCTTTCATTGCTGAGACAAAATACCTGATGCCCAAAATTAAAGAAGGAAAGGCTTATTTAACTCACAGTTTGTGGAGGTTTCTGTCTCTACTTGGCTGGCTCCAAGGCAGTGTGGCACATGACAGAGGGCAACAGTTCATGGCGGAGGATGACAGCAAAAGCAACAAGAGCAGAAAGGGAGGAGTGTGAGAGCGGACTCTTTCTGTCCCTTATATTGTATGTAGTCTGCCCACTGTAGGGTGGGTGTAGCACTCACACCCATAATCCCCGCACTAGACAATAAATCAATTACAAACTCTAGATTCCCACCCCCAAAAAGCACCCTCCCCATGACTGCATGAGGCTCTGGGGGGACGTCCAGACACAAACCATAGCAATGATATTTTCAATAGATTTTTAAGGCATTTAAGTTTTGTATGGAAAGATATGGTGGATAAATATAAACAATAAGTCTTGCAAGAGAAAGACACAAGCTTGGAAAGACGAAGGAGTGGCATCCTGTGTCTTTGGTCTAAATGCACATCTTTTATTTTACTAAAAATTAGAATTTGGAAGGGAGTATAATCAACCAGGCAGGAAGTTAAAGAGAATCTTTAGGACAAATAGCTGAACACATCTACCTCATCTACCACATTGGTGAAGTCACTTATCTAAAGCACTAGAACTCTGGCTTCCCTTGGGCTTTGTCATTATGTCTTCCTGAATTCACTTAATTATTGAGAAAACAAGGTAACTTGATTGACTGTTCAGGAAATGAAGGCTCTGATAAAGACAGGCATTTAAGAAGTTCCTTGGTATGATGTTAGCAGATTACATTGGCAGCCAGGTCCTCAAAAGAGAAACACTCTAGCTTGGGAGTGGCTTGTTCACTTAATACTTCTTTTCTTGAGTGTAATTCCCAGAATACCTTCTTGACCACGGCAGTTTGCCAGTTCAACAACTACATTTGCCATATAGCTTACTTCAAATTGACCCTAATGTGCTCTGTCAGGGCCAATAAATAAATTCATTTTTCTCCAACTCTCTTTTGTTACACAGGAAACTACCCTCACATACAAATATATTTACAGGATATTAAACATCACTTTTACTTAGGCTAAGATTTCAGAATGTGAGAGATACATAGGAAAAGTCGTTTGACTCACTGAATCCATTATTGTCCAAGATCTCTGTGAGAGAGGCTGAGAAGCAGGATGCATATTGAAAAGTCTGTTTTTATTTTTATTTATTTATTTATTTTTTTTTTGTGGGTACCGGGGGGTCGACCTCAGGACCTCGCGCGCCAACAGGCACCCGTGCCGCTGAGCGATATCACCGGCCCCTTTTTCGTATGTGGGTTCCGGGAGTCGAACTCGGGCCGTCACGCTTGCAAGGCAGGCGCTTATGCCGCTGAGCCATCTCACCGGCCCTGTTTTTATTTTTTGTAGCTCAGAATGCATCATTCTGCGGAGGCATTTTAAGGATTTGAGTTGCTCTGCCAATATTTATGTGAGATGTGACTAAAACCTACAAGTTGATTTTGAAGCCAGGAAGAGTAGTAAAGAAACACTACTGAGCTAAATGCATTGGCAGCGACTCAACCCACAAGAGGCAGATAAAAATAAGTGAAAATAAACTATTAGTAATATGTGTTATTTAGCTCACAAATGCAGTTGTATGTTTTCTTAAGCTGAATAAGAAATGTTCTATAACTAGCAATGATATATGGTAGTTCAAAAAGTGAATGTTTTCTAGTGCTGAAGATATACGTGGTAAAAAGTACAGAAATTGTGCCGTAGAAAGAAATAATACTTCACACAATCTTAGGGTAGAACAAACCCCTGATGTATCATCTAAAAATGAGATCTTTTCTTCTGAAAATGATAACTAAAATTATTTTAAGATACCTTTCTAAAAACAACTGTAAAAGACTCCGATTGTCAATTTTTCTGCGTGGTTCAATTTACTGCAATATAATAGTGATTAAAGGGAAAACTTCGATAGGATCCCTATGTTAAAGCACCAGGTTTATCTAAATTTGCTGAAATAAATGGGAAATATCCCAAGAATGGAGACAGGGTGAAAAATGGTTGGCTGAGATGAATCTATGGACTTCTGAGAAAATAGAAGATTATGACTTTTTAAAGTCTTATACTGGGGCCGGTGAGATGCCTCAGCGGCTTAAGCGCCTGCCCGGCAAGCGCGAGGGCCCGAGTTCGACTCCCGGAACCCACATATGAAAAAGGGGCCGGTGATATCGCTCAGCGGCACGGGCGCCTGCTGGCGCGTGAGGTCCTGAGGTCGACCCCCCGGTACCCACAAAAAAAAAAAAAATAAATAAAGTCTTATACTGAAGGTTCCTGGAGAAATGATTCTGTGGGAAAGTACCTCCACCTTAGCCAGGCATACAGAGGGAGTTCACCTCAACACTCTGGGATGAGGGCTTCATCAGTTGTACAGGAAGAAAATACAAACAAAAGAAAACAGAACACCAGTCAGAATTTTACAAAATGGCATCATGCAGAAGCGGGTCCAGTCTTTGATGGTTAAGGAAAGAGTTTGTGTCTTTTAATTGTCTCTTCTCTATATTCTGAGTGACGTGAGGTTTCCGGAATGTTTTTGCACCCAAAAATTTTGAGCTTTCATGCAAACTACTTATCTCTATTTAGTCTCTGCATAGGCTTGGCTACCACACAGTGTGGTCAACATATCCAGACCTGTTTTCTCTAGCGGGTAGTTTCAGTACTGATGTTTCAGTAGCAACGGCAACAAAATATTCTTCAGAAAGTTCTAGAGTAGATACCTAAGAATTTATCACTTTCATTTAAGTTTAGAGACCAGTATAAAAGAAAGTAGAAATTATAGGACACCCCAAACATAACCACCATCCTGTAGTTAAATTCAAAGACTGAAATATTTGAATTGGCTGTCATCACACACACATTCACGCATGCACATACACATGCTAGCAAGATTGTGGAGAAAAACAAGCTTTTCTACATTGTTAGTGAAAATGTAAACTAGTGAAACTAGTATGGATATCAGTATAACAGTTCCTCAAAATCTGAAAATTGAAATTTTTTATTTGAGCCAGCTGTACCTCTCTTGGGTATAATACTGAAAGAGTTAAAGTCATGGTACTACAGTGCCACATGCATACCCATGATTTTAGCAGCACAATTCACAATAGCTAAGCTTTGGAAACAGCCTAGATGCCCATCAACAGTGGAATGAATAAAGAATATGTGTTTTATATATATATGTATGTGTATATATATATAATGTATATATATATATACATGATGGGATTTTATTTTATTTTTTGGCACCTGGAATGCAACTTAGGACCTCATGCTTGCCAGGCCAGCGCTGTGCCACTGAGCTATATCCACGGCCCCAATTATGGAATTTTATTCAGCTATAAAGAATGATGAATTCCAGTCATTTTTAGGAAAATGAATGGATCTGGAGACTATAATGTTAAGTGAAATATGTCAGAGATGGAAAGTTAAATATTGCATGATTTCTCTCAGACAAGAAACCTAATTATAAATAAATTAAAGAATAACATAAAGGCATGCTTTCTGGAATACAGAAAGGGATTAGGGGAGAGGAAGAATACAGGTGCTGTGAGAATTGAAAATGATCATGATACATTACATACATGTACCAGTGCTCCAAAGAAATGCAAACATCATGTGCTGTAAATATATACCAATAAAAAAGAGAAACAAGACAGTGAATATTTCCATTAGTAATTCATATATCTACAAAAATTATGACAACTTGGGGTTTTCAACAGAAAATATATTTCTCTCTATATATCTACAAATTAACTTTCTGAAGGTATAAAAACTTAATTGAAAAAAAAATAGTCAAGAGATTATGTAATGAAGATTCCAGACTCTAGACGATAATTGTTCTTCTTCCCGCTTGGGCGCCCTTTTCGACAAGCTATAAAACTTCTCTTCTTTGACACATTCCAAGGAGCTAGCTCTGTGATGACTCCTGGGTGGGCTTATGTTAAAATTCACTCTTTTAAACATTTTTTCTTTATGGAGGAAGCAAGTAATAAATACAGTTACACAGGCTTCCTTCTGTCTTTTTTTTTTTCTTTTTACTTAATGTATCACATTTTATTTGAACTGTTTAAAAACCCAAGGCTGAGGAAACCAAATATGTTTCCATTCCTTAAACTAATTTAGAGAGATACAATATAAATTAGAATTAACTAATGATTACAGTAACACTTTCTCACTATTAAGCTGATACTATTGCTTATTTATCATTAAATTTCTTTAGAAATAGAGTTCTCCCATTTCTGAGTTTTCATCAAATAAAACTTTACTGACTCTATGCACTTTTCTTTCATCATTTTATATAACCTGATGATTATTAATTGTTCACAAAAAAGCATGAAAAGTTATGGAACATAGCAGGAATTTCAATCAAAACAGATCTTTCAGAAATCTTCATTAGTTTAATTTAAGTCTCTCCAAATATATGAATAATATTCTCCTTTGTCAGAAAATTTTATTGCATACATCTCTTTTCTGGCAATGTTCTTTTCCATAGGACATAATACCATATGTGGCAGTGGGATATAAAATCTTCAAGATTAACAACTACTATTTTATGTCTAATAAGACAAATATATTGCACATATTATCTCACATAGTCACAACAAAAGAAAGGAAAGAAAGAAAAGGGTATAAGGTGCACTCAAATGGTAGTTTGTATATCTACTATTTTATTTTTAGATATTTGAAGCTCAGAAGATCTTATTTTGTGTATTTATTTCTTTGCATTTGTTTGTTTGTTTGTTTGAAGCAGAGTCTTGCTATGTATAATGAACTCATTATATAACCGAGGTTTGGTTGGAACTTGCCTTGAACCTCCTGCCTCAGCCTCAGGAGTACTGGGAATAGAGGTGTGTGCCACCAAGTACAGCTGAAGCTCAGAAGATTTTAGAAGATTAAATATATTCCAAAAACATATGTAGCTAAGAAGTGAAAAAATCAGAATTGGAAGGTATGTTTGCCTGGCTCCAGAGTCTGTTATTTTTTAACTGTATCAAATTATCTTTCACATCTCTATAATAATTTTTATGAACCTGGAGTAGGTCTTAAAATAAGTGAGGCACATACTTCCTAAATTGTTATACAGATTTAATGCAATTCAAATCAAAATTCCAACAGCATATCTCACAGAATTAGAGAAAACAATCCTAAAATTCATTTGTAATCAGAAAAGACCTAGAATAGCAAAGGCAATTCTAGGCAACAAAGGCAAGGCAGGGGGCATCACAATCCCTGACTGGAAATTACACTATAAAGCTACTGTGATAAAAACAGTGTGGTATTGGCAAAAAAACAGACCTGAAGATCAATGGAACAGATTAGAAGATGCTGAAACAACCCCAGACATACTAAGCCACCTTATCTTTGACAAAGGTGCCAAACACATTCACTGGAAGAAAGATAGCCTCTTTAATAAATGGTGCTGGAAAAACTGGCTCTACACATGCCAAAGATTAAAACTAGACCCATATCTTTCACCATGCACTAAACTAAATTCAAAATGGATAAGAGATCTAAATATTAAAACACAAACATTAAATCTGCCAGAAGGTAGGATAGGTAAAATCCTTGAAGACATTGGTGTAGGCAAAGACTTTATGAATAAAACCTCAACCACACAGGAAATACCACAAAGAATCAATAACTGGGATCTCATCTTATTAAAAAGCTTTTGCACAGCAAGAGAAACCACCAACAGAGTGAAGAGACAACCCACAATGTGGGAAAAAAATGTTTGCCAGCTGTTCCTCAGACAAAGGATTACTATCGAGAACATATAAAGAACTCAAAAAAATCAGACCTCCCAAATTTAAAGACTCACTCCAAAAATGGGCATCTGAGATGAATACACATTTCTCAGATGAAGAAATACAAATGGCAAATAAATATACAAAAAAATGTGCAACATCAGTAGTCATTCAAGAGATGCAAATTAAAACAACACTGAGATACCATCTCACCCCAGAAAGAATGGCTATTATTAAGAAATCAACTAATAACAAATGCTGGAGGGGCTGTGGGGAAAAAGGAACCCTTCTTCACTGTTGGTGGGAGTGTTGACTGGTACAGCCATTGTGGAAATCAGTGTGGAGATTCCTCAAAAAACTAAGGTTGGAGGTCCCATTTGACCCAGCTATTCCCCTTCTGGGTATCTTCCCAGAAGAATTAAAAACATCGTACCACAGCGATATATGTGCACCCATGTTTATAGCAGCACAATTTGTAATAGCCAGATCTTGGAAACAACCCAAATGCCCATCAACTGAGGAATGGATAAGAAAGATGTGGTATTTTTATACAATGGAGTACTATTCAGCCATAAAGAAGGATAAACTGGAGACTTTTATAGGTAAATGGATGCAACTCGAGAAAATACTCATAAGTGAAATAAACCGGATGCACATGTGTAAGCATCATATTGTCTCTCTAGTATGAGAAACTGAAAGAGTAAATAAGATCCAAAATGTACAATAGACATGGTGAATCAAAAAAAAAACTGGTCAAAAGGAAAGAGAGATTGGGATGGGGGAATAGGGAAAAGAAAGAAGGGAAAGGGAAAAAAATTGTATATATATGTATAAGATGGTTAAGATAGATACACTACCATTTTTACTTAGTTCATTGAAGAGTAAGGTTTGTGCCAATAATGTTTGGACAATTGAATGCTAATGTCTGGTGTCCTGAATAACTAACTTAAAGATAGTAATACGTAATGTATTAACCATTGTTACCCTCCTATTATGTTGTTTTGAAAATTTGTTCTTCTTTTGATTTGTTTTGTTTTTTTCTTCTCTTTAAAATAAAAAATAAATAAATAAATAAATAAATAAATAAAGAGTAAGGTTTGTGCCAATAATGTTAGAACAATTGAATGCTAATATCTGGTATCCTGAATAACTAACTTAAAGATAACAATACGTAATGCATTAACCATTGTTACCCTCCTATTATGTTGTTTTGAAAATTTGTTCTTTTTTGATTTGTTTTTTATTCTCTTTAAAATAAGAAAAAAGTGAGGCACTTAGAAATTGCTTAGCTTGATGTTAGAAGACGTAAGCATTAAAGAAGGGTATAATCTTTTCGGTACCTGGAAACAGGAGGCACCTTACGCAGCAAATACCTAAACACGGAGAAGTGGTTTTGGAAATGGGTAAGGGGTTGAGGTTGGAAAAATAGGAGTGTGATAGAAAAAAAACTGCACCATCTTAAAAATCCTAGATTGCTATAAACAGATCATTTTATTTTTTTTTATTTTAAAGAGAAAAAAATAGAACAAAATTTCAAAAAACATAATAGGAGGGTAACAATGGTTAACACATTGTGTATTCTTATCTTAAAATTAGTTACTCAGGGTACAAGATATCAGCATTCAATTGTCCAAACAATATTAGCACAAACCTTTCTTTTCAATGAACTAAGTGAAATTAGTAGTTTATCTATCTTAATTATCTTGTATATATATATATGTTTTTTTTCTTTTCCCTTCCTTCTTTTCTCCATTTCCCCATCCCAGTTTCTCTTTCCTTTTGAACAGTTTCTTCCTAAACAGATCATTTTAAAAGGTGGACATTAAAGGTCTGAACTAATAGAAGAATGTAGAGTGCAGTAGGGAAGAAAATCCTACATCTTAGAAAATGGTTAAAATCAGTATAAACAGAATATGGTAGAAATATGAGCAGTGTTGCTAAGTGCTCGGAAGGAAATGGAAACCATGCCATTGGACAATACAGGAAAGCAAAATCTTGTTACCATAGCAGAAAACTTAGCCAAATTTTGCCCTGTCTGTGCAAATGATACATTTGGAATTTTACCTGAAGAGATTTCCAAGCAGCATAAATGGTAATAAGCCAATTAGTGTAAGCCAATTCTTTCTGCTTATGGTAAAATATTGAAAGAAAAAAGATAAGCTTAGGGAAGATCTGTCAAGCAAAATAGGCCATAGGAGTTTATGATTTGAAGAATTATAAGCCTATCCAGCCTTTGAAATATATCCAAATTAGAAGTTTTTCTGATAAGAATTTGTTCTCTGCATAGAAAGCACAGGGTACTGTTGGATGATCTTTTGCCAGTGTCTCGCAAGAATCAAAAGGTCAGAGTATTCAGTCAGACAGAGGCTCTCCACAGAATAGGTATGTGCCCGATGAATTCTTACAGCCACTTTAGTGGAAGCCAGATATAAAGAAATCACTATCCAAAAATCTTGTAAAGGAGCCCCTTATCAAATGAAATTAAGTCCCCAGACATAAATAGGAGATCCACAAGGTTATTGAGAATGTTATATCAACAGAAACATGGCGGTTTGGATGGAAAAAGACAAGGAAAGAAGAAATGAAAGCAGTGTGTGAGACTCCCAACGTTATTTATGCAGGATAAAACCAATAAAACTACTCAACTGCAAATACATGTTACCCTTCAAGAAAAATGAAAGATGACTGAGGGCAGAGCTGTGGGATCAGAAGGCACATGCTCAAATTACAGAGGATTATCTCCAGGCCTTAGTTCTTCATGGAGCTTGCCCAGCTGGTTTTGCAAATTGCTGGGGACTTGTGACTGTGTTATTTTCTTTCATTTTCTCTCTTTGAACCAGGAATGTCTATAGCTGTTATCTTATGCCTGAGCTAATATCTTGTTTGGGGACAAATAACTTGTCTTCTACTTCCACAGGTCCACATGTAGAGAGTAACTGCTCCTCATCATGGTTTATACCTACAGTCTCATCCACAATAACTGGAATTTTTGTGTTGATGAGTCTTAGATGACCCAGAGAGTCATTCATACCTAACTTAATTACATGATGAGATTTGAAGCATTTGACTTGATGAGACCTAAGTAAGACTTTAGAATTGAGTTGATGCTGTAATGTGTTGAGACTCTGAAGAAACTCAGGATATGATGAGTACATTTTGCATGGTGGAGGGACATTGATCTTTGGGGGCTAGATTATATTCTGTGTAGCAGGCTAAATAATGACCCCCCCCCAAATACCCTGTCCTAAACTGTGGAACCTCTGTAGTATTTTACATGGCAAAAAGGGACTTTCTAGATGTAACTGCAACAAGATGTGGAGATGGGGAGATTAGCCTGGATTGTCTAAGTGGTCTCAATTAATCATAAATCCTTACACGAGGTAGGCAGTAGCTCATAGTAAGAGGAGATGATATGATGGAGAAGCAAAGGTTGGAATAATGTGCTTTGGAAATGGAGAAATGAATCACAAACCAGAAAATGCATGTGACCTCAAAGGCTGGAAGAGTTAAGAAAACATATTCTCCTCTGGAGCCTCCAAAAGAAATGCAGCTCTGCAGATTTCTTGATTTTAGCTTGTAAGACCCATTTAGGACCTCTGACTTAACTGTAAGATAATAAATCTGTGTGGTATTAAATCACTCAAATTGGGAAAATTTGCACAGCAGTCCTCAGAAACTAATACAACACAAAATTAATAATAATAATAATAATAATATTTCCTATGCCTTTTCATGTATATATTTAGCTATAATGATGAATATCTTTCTAATATACATTATTCAGATTTTTCTTTTCCTAAACAGTGTGTACAGTAGGGAGACATTTCATCGTAAAGGATGGCCCACATTATGTTTACTGCCCAATGTATTGCATTAAAATGAAATGAAATATATAGTAAATGGCCCCCAGTGGAATTTTTTGAAGTTCGGTACTTGATTTTTATAATAGATTTAAAAATATTTTCATCTTTATCAGTTAAAACTTCTTAATAATATCAGCAATTCTAAATGTTTGAAAGAAATTTGTATCTGTCTTTTTGTAGTGGTCTGGAATTTGGGGTTTATATAACTTAATAGTTTAAACATTCTTTTCAAAATTTTGGGAATTGCACCTCCCTATCCTTATGTATGCTAAGCATAAAACCACAGTATATGTACATTTTTATATTTAAACTCTACATACCCTTACTATATGTGTATATTATATCTCATAAAAACAGAATTAAAAAAATGTATACAAACAATTGAAATGAACCCTTTCATATTTTCCTCTCATATACCTATAGATCACTTTCTATCTCTACAGGGATGTTCACAGCCATTTAAGACTTCTGAATATAAAACTTGGAGGTAGATGCAGTAGCCTATTTCTGGTTCTGGGTCTTTCTGTACCAACCATTGTGATCTTTGACAAATCAGATTGTATTTTTGAGTGAATTAAATCACTTAAAACACATGCAGTACTTACCATTTGCTATGACTTGTACTTAGACGTCCTCCCAAAGCCTCAGGTGCTTATAGGTGGGGCTTTTTGGTGGTGATTCTAGGGTATGTTAATGTGGAATAAGGGTGTGATAACTAAATTAGTCCACTGATGCATTTAGCATTGGTTGTTCTGTGTGTGGGTGGCACCACTCAAATGCTTGTAGCGTGGATGGCATAAAAGGGAAAGAGAGGCTTGCTGCTGCTGCTTGCTGCCTGCTCTGCCATGGACTGTTTCTCCTCTGTGATGCCCCTCTGCCATGCCACCCTGCCTTGGAGCCAGCCGACTATGGACTGAAACCTCTACAGACTGTGAGCCAAATAAACCTTTCTTACTTTAACTTGTGGGAGTTGTGTATTTTGTCTCAGCAATTAGAAAAGTAACAAAGCATTGCTTTGGGAAATCACAAAGAATTTAACAGACATTAAGGTAGTAATTGTGATTATTATTTTTTTTACAATTTATATGCCTTTTTCTTTTTGCTTGTGTTCTTCTGAGTTTCAGCCTTGCTTGGGGGAAAAAATGACCTTGTGATAGGTGAAAAGTTGTCATTGTCATTCTTTGGTAATACATTTATTTTTAATTGTTGTCTTTCCCTGCCAGTGATACCTTTCTCAGTGCTTTGATATGTTCTGATCAACTGCCTTTCCCCACCATTTGTAGTTTTGACTTTAGTTTGCATTCATAGATATGTTAATGTGGATTTTTTGTGTTTTTACCATGAGATATTTCTAGAAGACAGAAAAATATTTTCTATGGTATATATCCCCACTGTCGCCTCTAATATGAGCTAAAAAATAAGTGCTCTTAAGCCAAATTTATTATTACTGTTAGTGAGCCTATCACAAGAAACAAGGCATTATGCAGAGAAGAGGCATCTTACTGTTTTTTCTTCTATCTCCCAACCCTTCTAGGCTCTTCTCAATAAGCACAATCAATAAACATTTTGTGTGTCTTTCGAAAGTTATGGACCTTCAAGTTTTAAACTAACATTTCTATAATAGCTCACAATTTATAAAGTGTTTTCCTTTTGTGGGAGGAGCCCTCAAGTCCACTTACTGACAACAGAATGATTTAGCGGAAGAGAAAAGAGAGAGTGTTGGCTCTTTACACTTGAATCTAAGAGATGTTTGGTCCTTTGTGTTTTGAAACTAGCACTTCCTCCTTTGATCCCTTACCACACACATCTCATGTGCACACACCCACTCAGAGCAATGAGGTGTAAAATTAGAAGGGACAGAAATAATAAAAGCATGGAAAATATGAGATAACATTTCCAAAAATAATCTTTGTGACAGAAGCAGACCATGTGGAAACAAGTAAGAGGGCATTAAGCCCTCTCTAGATTGAATTTCTCCATTGTCCTTCATTGGTGCTGCCTTTGGTGACAAACAAGTAACTCACATTTCTCAATTACTGTTCCACGTAACTCACCTGTGATTTTCTTAAGATTGCCCAATTTAAGATGCGAAGTTTCTTTTTATATCCCAGGTAAGTACATGTTCTCAATACACGTCCTTCATTGCTTATTTCTTCCTCTTACTGCCACTGTTTACTTCTGCTAAATATGCAGGATCAGCTCTTGGATATGTTGTGAGATTTGCAAAATTTTCACTAGTCTTCTCCAATTTCCACCACTTCTCTCCTGATGAGATATCTTGTAGAAAAGGTATTAAGCCTGTTCTCTGTGTCTCCTAGCAATTAAAAATAGGGCTGGTCAGAGAGATATTATAGGAAAAGAGAATTTACATTAGAAATAGAAAAATGCCCTTAATAGCAGAAACTACCCAAGAAGAGAAGATTGACTTGGCAAAATGAGAAGAAAGACAACCACCAGGTGACTTCTTACAGGGTGAGTGGAGAGGAATACCCAGCAGCACTTTCAAGCTGGAACCCAGGAAGATGAAAAGCATATATATCAGAGTATACTTATTGCAAAAGTAATGCATTTTTCTTTTGATAAGTAAAATGAGTCAGAAGTGTAGAAAAAAGAAAAAAAATAAATTTTATTTATTCCTGCTCCCTAAAAATATAACTAATTCAGTGTATATCACCCTATCACTTTTTTTCTGTGTTCATGAAAAACAATACCTTATTACAGCAGTTACAGCAATCATCTATAATTGACCACTTCTGTTTAAAACTTTTGAACAACGCCAGCTTCACACAGAGTATAAGGCCAAAACCAGGGAGGACGTGGCCTGTCTGCTACTGCTGACCACACATCCACTGTCTTGTTCTAACTTTTTCTGCACCAGACCCACTGCTCCTCCAGGTCTTCCTCCAACACACAAGGCTCTCCTAGGCCTGAGGCCCCCTGGTGTTTGTTCTTTCTGCCTCAGTAGCTCCTTTCTCTGATATGTGCATGACTTCACTTTTATGTCTCTGCTCATGTACCATTTCCTCAGGAACTTTTTGAGTTCCTATGCCTGTACTGCTTGTTTTTATAAAGAGATTCAAAACCTATACATACCCTACAGCAATCTTCCCAGAAACCTCCTGCCTGCTTACTTTCCATTCAACAAAGAGATAGGAGTTCTGTTGGTATAAATTTATGCTCTTAAATACTTTCTTGTAATGTGACCTTTTAAAATTCCATTTAACCGGGCCGGTGAGATGGCTCAGCGGCATAAGCGCCTGCCTTGCAAGCGCGAGGGCCCGAGTTCGACTCCCGGATCCCACATACGAAAAAGGGGCCGGTGATATCGCTCAGCGGCAAGGGCGCCTGTTGGCGCGCGAGGTCCTGAGGTTGACCCCCCGGTACCCACCAAAAAATAAATAAATAAAAATAAAAAAAATAAGATTCCATTTAACCTTAAGATTTTATCATAGGATCTTTCACTCTCCCTTCTCTATTCTTTTTATTGGGAATCTCAGCTTGCCACTTGGGCTGTCCAGTTCCCCCTCCCTCCCGATGGTTTCTCCCTCCCCAGGCTTGCTGATTCTGGACTATGCCTCTCTCTGCTTTCCTTATCAAGTTTATCTGTTTCTGTTGGAATCTTTTCCCAAATGCCAGATTCATTGGAAGAAGTTTTTACAATTCACGTATTTCCTTATTATGCAAGGGAATGTGTTTCAAGTGGTGGGAGTCCCACATCAAAAGTAAGAATTTTATTGCTTTCTATAAGATATAGGAATACAGATATTGTGGGTCTTGGAGAATATTTTTCCTTCATTCTAGTTTCAGGAAAATTTAGAAGAATTGAAACCTAACAGTTTCTCAAATAAATTTTGTTATCGCTTAAAGTACTGTCTGTACATGTTGCGTACAGATAGGAAAGGTCAACAAGAAAGTTGGCTTTCCAGTCTGTGGCTCATTTAGAGTAGTTACGTTGTTATCTAGTTTCTGAAAACAAGAAAGCAGAAAGACTGCTTCTGGCTACTGCAGAACTGTGATAACTGCAGTTTCACAGGAGGAAACTTCTCATAAAAATTGGTACCGTGATTGGAATTAAATGAGATAATCTTGATATTGATAGTAGTGCTGGCTGCCTAAAGTTATATATTGCTGAATTCCTTTTCCCATCACTCTCACATGTCTAAATTGCAATTCACTTATTTTTTATTAATTCTTTGGATTTTTCCATTCAAAATTTAGAGAGGAGCAAAGTTTTCTTTGACTATTCTTTCTGACGTTTTTTATAGCTTTGTTGGCACCATCATAATATACTGTCTTTTGTATGGCTAAATGAAATAAAACATCTAATAATAATAGTGGATTAATATCAATGAGATCTCTCGAAAAGGCAGATTTGTAGGTGATGAGTGGTTAGAGAACATAGAAAAATGTTTTCTAAAATATGCAGTAATGGGCTGGTGAGATGGCTCAGCGGCATAAGCGCCTGCCTGGCAAGCGTGAGGTCCTGAGTTCAACCCCCTGTACTCACATAAAAAAAAAGAAAAAAAAATACATATATATGTATATGTATATATATATATATGTATACATATATATGTATATGTATATATAAAAAATTAAAAATACATATATATGTATTTTTATATATTTTATATATGTATATATAAAAAAGAAAAAAAATACATATATATGTATATATATATATATATATGCAGTAATGTTTTAAAGTACTTTCCCAATAAAAGGATAAATGTCATATTCTGATTTCCTAATATCAAGCAAAAGTTTCATTTTAAAAAATACACTGTCGCATAAAATTGTCAAATTCTCCTGGTGTGTTATCTGAAAGTAATTGTGCCCTTTTTATTATTATGAAATTCTCTAGTCTCTCAATATTTATTTGACTAATACAATAAGCACTGACCTCAATACTCTTTCCTTACTTCCAATTTTATTCACCCCATAATGATATCAAATACTTTCCTGAATGAACGAAATAATCATAAATATTTCATTGTCATTGAATCATTATGTCAAGTGCTTCCTGATCAGCTCTTTGAAATATTTATTTTTTGCTTTTTAATGAGAAATGGTTTGTTAAGAGTATGAGATTTTTGGATGCTGATATTAGTTCATGCAATGTGTAATATCTTACATGTAAGTTTAGTTTTTGTCTTTTTCAAAATGCAAGTTGCAGTAGAGTACATTAATTCTAATACATGGCTGGTAATTATTTGTATTAATACTTGTAAGTTTAATTTTTAATTTGTATCTAATCTAAAGTTTATGGAGCTGAAAATTATTTAAAATACTTTTAAACATTTTAATTAACTCAAAATTATACATATTTATGAGGTACACTGATACTTCAATATGTGTGACCTATAATCAACACATACAGTTCATGCTTAATTTTAAAAAATAATTACAACAAAAGTTACAGTTCCATAAATCCCCTTTAAAATACTCTCTCATTTAAAACCACATCCCATCATTCCTGCCACATTCTGAAGCAGTTCTGGAAGTCCTCCTTTGTGAATAGCTTTAGTTGCACACTGTAATTGCCTTAATGTCCTGAATCATTTCAAAATGTTTACCTTTCATGGTAATTTTGACTTTGAGGAAGACCCAGCAGTCCAGCAGTGCCAGACCTGGTGGATAAGGTGGGTGAGGGCACACTGCAGTATCTTTAGGAGCCTGCCTTTCCATGAAATGGTGCTCAGCAGCAGCTTTCACCATAATTTTAATCACACCTCATAAAGACACTCAGGAAAGAGAATTTCCAGAACTTTCAGAAAGTGGCAAGAATGATGGGATGTAAGTGTTCAAAGTGAGGGAGAGCAATCTGGAGGGGATTAATGGCAATGTGTCTCAATTTTTTTTTAATTTAAATACTCTCTATATATTTTGATCATACCTCATAATTTAGTGATTTTAAGAGCCAGATGCTTATTGTCATTGATATTAAGAAATTTCCTAGTAGTTAAATATCCATGCATGCTTAAATGGTGGCTGAAAAATTATTTTTCTGGAATGTATTCAATAATTTTAGGTAAGTATTTATTAAGCACCTCAGATAGACTATTCACTCTTCTGGGCACTAAAATGAAAACTATGTGCACTGGGATTAAACAGTGAATAAATTGACAAGGTCTCTTTTAGAGTTTACATTTTATTGAGAATGTAAATAAATAAATGTAAAAAGAAAAAGTAAAATAAAATATGAGTGCAATATAATATAAATGAGCACACGCCACAATGGTTTGAGCAGCCTGCCTTTCTGTTGGATGACACTGGGGAGCAGCATTCACATTCAGTTTTTTATAAAAACTTATAAACACACTCAGTAGAAGATTTCCTGAACTGCTTCAGAAAGTGGCAAGAATGCTGGGATAAATGTGTTTGAAGCAGGCAGGAGTATTTTGAGGGAAATTAATGGCAAAGAGTATTTACTATAATACATTTTAAACATTCATCTTATATTTTGTTTTCTCCTTGTTAGCACTTGTCTAAAGTTAATATTAACATTAGACCTCAATGTGAAATTCCTAATGGCCAAAGTTGGATTAAAAATAATTGCAAAACAATCACAAGAGTACAGTTCAGCCTAATTCTGAAAGAGTGGCATTTACTATGCTACAAAAATAATTAGTTGTAATTATTATATTACCTCTCAGATGAAGCCCTCAGTTTTGTTAAATTTTGATAATGAATCCTTCTACAATAACCTTGGCAAACTGGATTTTTGTAAATTATTCAGTTCTTATAAACTATTTTACTAACTACCCAGTTTTAACTATCCAGAGTAAGCCCCCCAAAGTGACAATTAAATTATAATTAATTCTCTCATCTGAACTGTATCTAAATGAGCAATCTCCTTCATCACAGAAAACTGGGTTTTCAACATTCATAAGTAAACCAAAGAACTTAAAATTCTGTGCACAAGGCTCCTAGTCAAGTCGTGTAGTTGGAGTTCAAAGATCAAGCTCCAAACCATAAAACTCCAGGACCCCACACAACATCTTTAAATATTCTTTAAATGACAAGTATTAAAGTTTGTTTCTAGGGTACTGGCAAGAATTGGAGTTTATAAAAAATAAATTGAAATTCCAAAAAGGCCTGTCCGTCAGTACTGTTCTCTGCTTTTCCTTCCAGACTCCTCCTCTGCCTTGCCTTCTACCTAGGAGTTTACCCTAAAGAGCTGCACAGCCTCAGCTCAGCTCCTCCGGCCTCTGTGTGGGAATATGAGAGGGTGACTACATATTGCTCTGCCCCTTTACTGCTGGGGTGTCTATTGGTTAAAGTGACTGCTCTTGCAGGTGACCCTTCTGCAATATCCGTTAGTCTCCTGGGTTCAATGAACACAGCTTTCTTTCATCACCTCTGCAGGTTTAGAGGGTTTATGACGGGGCATCCTACTTTTGTGAGGCTCTGGGCACTTTGCCGTCTTTTTATGATTCTGTAAAACCTACACTTGCATCGGCAAATGGTCTCTTCCACTGAACCCTCTCCTTCTGGTTAACCTTTTGAGGGCAACTGGTTGTGTCTTCTGGTCTCTGTTAGAACCCGGCCTGATACACCCGGTGTCCCCATTACGACCACCACGTATCTTGGTCACCCAGCACCACTCTTTTTTTCAGTAGTACAATAACAAGAACAACAACACCAACACCACAGTAATACAGAACTAGTTTCCTATGTGCCAGAGTGACCGCTTAATGCAAACTAGAAAATACCAGCTATTTAATCTCTATTACCTCAATGACATACTCACCACAAATCTATGAATTAGCTACAACTACGATTTCCATTTTCTAGATGAAGTAAACAATCTGGCTGAAGGCTTAGCTAGAAGTTATGAGGTAGGGCTTCGGTGCAAGCATACAGACCAGGGACCGTATATTTAACTGCTTGCCTCTAACTCACGTCTGTAGCCTTCAGCCTCAATGGCTGATGGGGGTAACTGCAAAAGGAGATTGCTTTTTATCTTAAACTCTCTGAGTTGAAGTTTTCCCTTTATCTTACCTCAATCTGACATTTCTACCTTGTAAATCTGTACCTTCATGATACAATATCCAAAATACTGAAATGAAAATAATGAAGCACATCTACCATGAAAGAGAGGCATTATCTATAGTTGGTGGCATGACTTGAGCAGGGCTAGCGTTTCCCAAAAATCTATGTATTAAAGATTTGTTTCTCTCGGTGGTACTTTTGGGAGGTGCTGTGGACCCGCAGGTGGTGAGGCCTTGCAGTTTTCCATTGGTCATTCAGAGCATGCCACCAAAGGGGACAGCAGACCCTAGCCTCTTTCTCTTTTGTTCCTCCGTTGATGGGGTAAGTGAGTTTGCTCCACCACGTACTCCCACCATGATATGCAACATCCCCGAGGGTAAAGGGCCAATTGATTATGGACTGGGACCTCCAAAACTGTGAGGACAAGTAACCCTTTTCTCTCTAGAATTTAAATGTCTTTGGGACTTCCTGCATGACGGGAAGCTGTCTAACACAGGGGCACGGAGTGACTGATGTAAACTCTGAGGTTATGTGCCCTTGAGCAGAAAGGATGCCATTAAAAAGAATACTTCTTGCACAAACAGAGATGGCAACAAGAAGGCTTAGGCTTGGGAAATGTGGCCAAGGGCTCCAAAGTTGTTGTAGGGAACAGGGAGAAAAGGAAGAAGAGATCAAGAGAAAATGCATCAATAGCAGCTCTTCATGATTCTGAAGATACACACCACCTGTTACACAGGCTTGCTTCAAGACTGGCTTTCTAACTTAAGGCTCCTTCTTAATTTCCCAAATGTTACTCAGAAAAGTATTTGTAAGTTTAATGAAATGCTGAAGCCCTATATTCTGTAGAGCAATGCATTGGTGAGATTTGTATTATCATCTTTAGGAATTATTTTTACCCTAAGAATTTCACACAACATATAGCCCAAAGAAATTACTACTTGAATTGGATTTGTATCATATTTTTAAAGGGGGGCCTGGAATCCTATATTCTTACTGTAAATTTTCTTATTTGATGTCTTAGTTCAATTTTCATCGTATATATATATATGTATGTGTATATGTATGTGTATTATGTATATGTATATGTAGCCCTAATTCACTCATTCTCTCCTCTGATTTTCTTCCCCTGAACCCATCTGGTGTTAGTTTAAGCAATCAGGGCTCTGTACAGGTTTAGCTCATCACCAACAACAGGAAAAGTACGGATAAGAGCAGCTGGCTGACTGCTCTCAGGTGAGAAACGTGGTCCTCTATTGTGTCCCAGGCTGTGACCACTTATCAGGAAATGATGTTTCTTGAAAGAGTCAACGGATTAGAGTAAAAGTCAGACAGAAATAGCACGGGGTAATTGCCCAGCTGTAACTAAGCTTTTGTGATGAGGCGTTTGTGTTTTGTGGATGAGAGTACGTTGTAACAACAACAAAAATATAGCTGTACTAACATGATTTCCATCTGACATAAATAAATATCCCCCAATAACACTTCCCATTAAAATAAATAGTAACATGATATATATAAGGACTTTTCATCTGCTTTTCCTAATAGAACAAAAAACAAAGAATTGTCTAGATAATCAGAAACCAATAAGACATCTGTTTTTATCAGGTAAACCATCTTTTCCATCACTCACAAAGGAAAACACTGATAATGTGAAGACATGTTGTTAAAAATATTCAAATGAATCAAAAGCTGGGAGTATCTGGTGTTCAGGAAAGACATGAGAATGTAAACCAGCATGGGGAATCCCAGGCAGGCAGCATCACATCACGTTTTACCCCAGGGTTTCCAAAACCGTGACACTAAAGGTGGTTTCTGGTGGCTCATACATAGGCTTATTGGATTTTAATAGTTGGATGCTTATTTTAATGGGCTTTGGAAAATACTCTCATATTAAAATGATTCCAGTATTGAAGTTGTATTAAACAATCATGTGACAAATATATTTTTACTACATCAAAAGGTTTGCTTTAGAGAAAATGTCAGTACAGATGGTAGTAACATATAGCAAAACAAATGCATGATTCTCTACACAGGAATGACATTTAGGAGCCATGGTTGTACCCTATATATTTGATGCATGTTGCATAATTTTAAGCCAAAATAAACTTGCTTTGTTATGGAATTTTATGTTAAGAATCTCCCAAATAAACAAATACGTTGTTTCATTAAAGCACCAATAATGATTCATATAGAAAACAAGGGCAATTATTTTAAGAGAAAATTGTGCTTTTTCAAAAAAATCATAAACAATATAAAACATTTCATTGAAAACACAAAAAATTGGGGCCGGTGAGATGGCTCAGCAGCATAAGCTTCTGCCTGGCAAGTGCGAGGTCCTGATTTCAACTCCCGGTACCCACATACGAAAAAAGGGCCGGTGATATCGCTCAGTGGCACGGGCGCCTGCTGGCGCGCGAGGTCCTGAGTTCGACCCCCAGTACCCACACAAAAAAAAGAAAACACAAAAAATTTATTCGATGAGCTGTTAGACTTATTGTCTTGCAATCACGTCATAAAATTACTTTTGTGTTTATGGAATCATGTTGTTCATGGCGCAAAGATCTCACCTCATTTATTTTGAAAGGTCAGGCTTCATTTTGCACACTAATGTCTGTCTTTGCCCACCAGTGCACTGCACTTTGTTTTGTAATTGAACAAAATGAAGATGAACACAGAGGAAACAGAGAAAGAGAGAAGCTACAAGTTGTTCTGTACTCGTTTAAGAAAATAAAGACATTCTTTCACCATGGCTGAGATGTAAAGGGTGGCAAAATTTCAGGATGTCAGGTCACAAAGCAGAGAGAGTAGGGATTTTAGAAGTCAGTGGAATCCAGAGTGCAGGAAACAGTTGGCAACCAATGAAGAGGAAAGGAAAACAGGAATCCTGGGATTGGTCACTATTCCAAGAAATACCATTGGCCACTGGTTCTTCAGCACCTCATGTAGAAAACTGGGGACGGGGGTGGGGGTAGGAATGAAGACCGCTGGATAGATTGCCTGTGCTGCTTTGGGCTGAAAATATGCATAAAAATTTCACATGAAAATGTTATTTGTTAAGATTATCTCTTTTCTGTTTAGTAAAAAAAAAGACTCTTAAAGAAATAGGCTTTTAACTAGAAACTTGGAGCTTAGATTCTTGTCCTAGAAGCAGGAAGCTTGGAAATTGATTAAAGTGGGAAAAATGTAAACAAATATTAACTAAATTTTGTTTTGTTTTAATGTCTTACCTAGATTGTTCCACTCAAATCCCAAAGAACTGTAAAATATCCTGTATTTGTTGTTATCCTGAGAAGAATCTCCTTATAATTTCATTGTACATACTGTTTGACATTAAAAATAATCCTAAGAAATAAAATGTGTGTAAATTTGTTTTTAAGGAGATACTTCTAGAATGACTTCCGAAATCATACCAGCCTTTTAATCATTAAAAGACAAAACAGCATTTTATACATTTTAATTTGTGACTTGTAAGCACCAAAGCCTTTTAAAGACTATAGACAAAAGAAGCCATGTCCTAAATTCTATCAATGTGTCTCTTCAACAATGATTGATTTTTCTATCTTTGCAGTTTTCTAGCCCACATATAAAACATGTTCTGCCTTGGCATGAGTCATGTTATTACCATGGTTCAGGAAGTTTATTACAGGACTAGCTAAACACAGTCGACTTATAAAATGAAATGATATGCAACTTTAAAGCACTTGAGTTTAGAAAAGTGGGACACAGCAAATGTGTTTTATGTAGAATGTGGATTCAAATCATGGATGGGCAATATTTGAAGAGTACTCATTCTGAGAACTGTAAAGATAGGTAAAAAAATAAAAACTTGCCTTTATCACCAGAACATTCATTTTCTGCAGAAAATCATTTATTGAAAGAGATACAATACAAACATATACCAATAAATTTGGACTGGACTATGAGCTTTGGCTTTTCCATATGGTCTATAACTTTATAAAAAAGGACATGTAGGGACCAGGGATGTAGCTCAGCAGCACAGTGCCTACCTGGCAAGCACAAGGTCCTGAGTTTGAATCCTGGTACAGAAAAAAAAAAAAAGAACCTGTCAAATCCAAATGCTAAAAACAAAGTCTTTTTCCAAGATAAGTTCTCCTTATTCTCTCGCTTATCTTTCTACCTAATTCTTCTACGCACTCTTCTTGCTGATATCATTTACACAACATTTTCACTTAGGTTGCTTTTGCATCATGTATTCTTTCCCAAAATTATTTATTGGTATTAACTTTGGAACATCCTAGCTTTGAAGAGAGAGGGAGACAGAGACAGAGAGAGACAGAGAAATGCAGTAAATGATATCCTTAAGTGTTGGTAGAATGACTTCTATTATGAAGACTTTTTCTGGAATAGAGAACAGGAAATTCATTTGGCTTCCATTTGACATCAAACGACTGCCCCTAAAAACAAAAGAATCACTACCTGGATTATTTAGTGGTTGTAAGGGCTAAGCATGTGATTTACTGATTCCAATCATTTTCCATTTATTTCCACTCTTGGTTTTCTAGTCTTTGCTGTGTTTTCAATGTCTCTACCTCATCATCCAGGTTAGACCATCTAAGATGTATCCTGAAGTATGTTCTTAGAGAAGGACTAGATTATTAGTAATTTTTTTTATGTGGGTACCGGGAGTCGAACTCAGGACCTTGCGCTTGCCAGGCAGGTGCTTATGCCGCTGAGCTATCTCACTGGCCCACTATTAGTATGTTTATATTCGGACTCACTATCAGATTCCTTGAGAACCTGAAGGCTGGTAGGCATCTCAGGATGCTTCTTCAATCTGCTGAATGCTCAATAAATTGTCAATGATTTCCAACAGTTATTTAATTATTTATTTATTTTATTTTTTATTTTTTTGTAGGTACCGGGGGTCGACCTCAGGACCTCACGCTTGCCAGGCAGGTGCTTATGCCACTGAGCTATCTCACCGGCCCCCCCAATAGTTATTTATAGCAGTACCTGAATGGATGGATCATGGTATAGAAAGTCACAAAATGAAAAAAAGTGAAAAAATGAAAAAAATATTTTTTACCAATTTTTTCAGAGAACCATGCTCCCCATTAACTCCCCATGCTCACTGATTTTTATCAGTTCTCTTCATACCCACTTCCTGTGTCTTCAGATTTTCCTTCCCATTTGGAATCTACCCTTTGGATTATAAAATTCATTGCAAATCAACTCCTGTTGATTTTTCATTTTAACATTTTCATCTATTACATGACCTTTTAATTCATAAATAATAAAGAAATGCAATAAAGTAATACTGCCAATATTTGTTACATTAACTCAGCACTAGTTCCCCAGTGTGAATTGTAAGAAACACACTCAGGTTCAGTGGGTGGGGCCTCCTACTAATATATCCAATCACTCTCAATTTTACATGGCTCTTTCAGAGTTCTTGTCAATTTGAACTTCATTTCATTATTAACTGACTGTATGAACTAACTGGATGACGAAAATTATAAGTGAGCTCCCTACTACATTATTTGCTACCAATAATTTTAACAAATGTTAATACTGAAAAAAGGCAGAATGCAAGATATGATTTAGTCCAGGTAAGTTGTGATAAAAATGAAAACATTAGGGAAACATAAATCAGCAATTCCCACATACCAAACCCTATAACTCCTCTGCCTTTGTTATACACTTTTAAAATTGGTATCATGTTAAAAGGAATAGTTCTGGGATATTGTGATTCACAAGAACAACAAGGGAAAGTGTAGTTTAAAAATCTGAGTTACTGAGAAGTTTCCTGGCTTATTCTAGTTACGACCATGTCAAGGAAACACTGGTCATACTTAAAAGACAATGTCCAGAACCTAGTCAGAAAAAAAATAGACTTTAGATATCCAGTGTTTAACAGGAGAGTACTGGGTACCTAAGGTGGTCTTTGCACACATGTGCGCACAAACTAGCAAAAACAAGGGGAGGATCAATACGAATAAATGTTGCCTAATTTATAATTTTCACACTGACTGATCTCATTATGTTGTGTCAAATCCTTCGGTTTACAGAGTTTCAAGGTTGAAAGTGGGTTTAAGATTTAGGTACTTAAAACACCAATGCTATTCAGTCACTTACACCAGTTTATCCTTAAAAAAAAAAAAAATCAAATGATTACGTACAATGAAACATTCTCCCCAGTATACCCAGCATAGCACGGCCCATCTAGTAATCATCATGAAAAATGTAGCAGGAGGATCACTCAGTAAGAAGAAGAAACTCTTTATCTTTCTTGAAAGAATGGTACAAGGGGGCGATTGTACGCATGTTTCTTCTAAAACCTGATTTCATTTTTAGTGTTTCTAAGCTGAACGTCTCTGTTTTGACTGATTTATTTTTTTCATATGTGTGGTAATGCGTTAGATTAGACTATTCCTGCAGAGTATGGAAACACTCTGACTATTGAGTATTTCTGCCCTGAACTATTTCGTATTTCTCTAAAAGTATAAATCTCTTTGTTAAGTTAATTTACCAGCATTCCAAGGTCAGATGATATCTTGTGCTTGTAAAGAAAACATGTAGAGAAAAATCTCAGAGCAACTCCCCTCTTGATTTTATATTCCCCCAACTTTATCAGTCGGGACTAGCTACAGAAATTACAAGTCCCAGTGCAGAACGGAAATAGGAGGCTGTCTTTCAAAAAGCAGCGAAAAATGAAACTGAAGAAAGTAAAATATAAAACTTCATCTTTCAAAGCATATGAACTTATAATATATAATAGGGATGACAGTGATGAATAAGTAAATCATAAATAATACCTTATTAATGTGATATATTAAGATTTTGGGGGCTCCCTTCTACAAGTTAGTTCACTTATTTGTTTATCAAAATTTATATTTTTAGCAAATTCATTTTTAGTTGATATTATGTGAATCAGTGTCATTCACTTTTGACATGAAAATTTACAAATATCTTTCAAAGATTCTAAATTTTCAGTTGGCTCTATTGGTTGCTGCAACCATTACTGGAGCTATTAGAAGTATTGTGTAGGCTTTGATAACTTTAGAATAAATTTCAGATTAATTATTTCAAAATATAAATTTTGGTACATCTAGAGTAGATGATTATTGGGAAACACTTTTTCTAAAAAGATTAAATTGTTCATATGAGTAATTTTATACAAGTTTGAATTGGATTTAAAATTTAAATTCATAATCAGCCCCTGAATATTTCCTGTTATCTTCTAATTTATCCAAGTCTTACAATAAACCAAAAGTGTCTTTATGATTTACATATATAGTAATTAAAATTCTTATACATGTATTCTATTTCTTGATCTTCAACTGCAAGGAAAATATTAATTTCACAAGTGTCTTTCTTGTTACTAATTTGCTCTTCGGAAGTCCTGAAACTGTAGACCAAAATGGGTAAAATGAACAGTACTAGAATGTTTATATTTCTATCAGTGATGTTGTCTCTTTATATTTAGGTTCATTTTACCCATTTTATATATATCTCCTTTATATATATATACATACAAATATATCTCCTTTTTATTAGTTGTCTATTACTGTATAATGAATTTCACCAAAACTTAGTAGGTGAAAATAATAATAAATTCGTACTATCTCATAGTTTGTATTGTTTTGCGATTTGGATGTAGCTCAAGTGGGAGGTTCTGGCCTGGAATCTGCAAGGGGTTGGAGTTTAAATATGGCACCAAAGTTGACTGACTGGCACTGAGGATCCACATCCAAGAATACTCACCATCAAGGCTGGCAAGACGCTTCTGACTTTTAGCTGGAAGCTGCAGTTCGTTGCTGCCTGGACTTCTGCTTTGGGACTTCCAGCACCCTCAGAAACATTGGTTTCCTCCATCACAAGTGACACAAAAAAGAGTGAGACAGAAACCATGGTGTACTTCACAGTCAACGTAAGGAACCACATGCAGTCATTTCCACAATAGTCTATTGTTCACACCGTTTACCAACATTCAGTGCAGGAGGGGAGTATACTAGGGAAGAATGAATATCAGAGACAAAGAACATCTGGAGGCCGTATAATAGGCTGGGTACCAAGGTACATTTATAAGTAAACTATCCATTTTATGATATTAAGTAGACTACCTCTTTGGAGTCCAAATACACATACTTTATTAATAGAACTATGCATTATAAATTATTTCTCTGTTGTGTCATTTGTATATTTTTAGGTGAATTTTAAAAGCATTTGCCATTTTGTAAACATTTTGGAGAGAATTTTTTATTAAATCACGCTTTACCCATGATAATGTTTACATATTTTAAGTGGGTGAGACTATGGATACTGCACTGCTGTATATTAAAATATGGAGAGTTGCGGGGGATATAGCTCAGTAGTGTGGCACCTGTTTGGCAAGTGTGAGGTCCTGAGTTCGATTCCCAGTACCAAAAATAAATAAATAAATAAATAAATAAATAAATAAATAAAATAAAATAAAATAAAATGTGGAGCATTGACATCTTCCTAACAGTATGTCTTCCAATGTACAACTAGAGTATGTCTTTTCATTAAATTGATTTTCTATTTTGTTTCTCAGTACATTTATTTGTTAACTTAATACAGTATTTGTTAGATTTATTCCTAGGTATTTTATACTTTGTTTCCATTATGAGGGGTATTGTTTTCCATTATTTTTTGAAATTTTATTTTTATTTTGCCAAAAAGCTGTTGTTTTTCCCAATTGTTTCATTGTTTATAAGGGCTTAACAGTTAAATATCCTGGATTTTTGCAATAGAAAACTATCATCTGTAAATTATAATGATTTTTGTCACCACTGTTTCATTTTTTAAATGACTAAATCATTCCAATAAATTTGTTAGCACTTTAGGAATAGTATTAACTATGTTACTATTGGTATTCTTCTCCTACTTAATAATTAGGAGATAATGATTATAACAGTAAACACTCATATGGCACTTATTTTTTGCCAGTCACTTAAGTACTTTATGTATGTTAACATATTGTTTCTAACCATAATTTATGAAGTAGACACTTCCACTTTTGCAATGAGAAAAGACACAGAGAGGGAGGTAATTTCTTAATATCACAGAGATATGGACAGAGACAAAACTCAAACTGTCATATTCTAACTTTGTTTCCTTAACTACATAGCTATTAACTTCGCAAGGCAATGTGTCTGTGGTGCCTAAAACCTTAAAAAAAAATGCATACAATTCTGGTGTGAGAGCTAAGTGCTGGGGTGTAAATATGTTGAGAACTCTCACTTTGTTATGGGGTTCTTCCTTGTCTCCAAGATGATGTCATAAATTACAGATTGAAAATAAAGTGAACCTACAAAAAAAAAAAAATCTTGCAGGTAGGTTACAGATGAGGGATGACGTGAAGGAAGCCACAGGAAATCCACATTTTCCAAAGTCATGAAGGTACTAATCAGAGCAACTGGAGTGTTGGAAAATGACTGAGTGAGAACAGGTGGGATTATAACTCATGCCTGTTTGCTGATGTACAGTTGAATGTTCATCTCTTTTCCAGGATGAAAAATGATCAACTGGAGTAGATGGCAGAAGGGGAAAGATTTGAATCCATGTTTCTGGAGAGAATAGCGCGGATCCTTGTGTTCTGAGATGGGGCTGTGCAAATCACTCTAAATAGATATTAAGTTTCAATCTGCGTAGAAATTTTCAGCTCTTTCCAAGATTTGTGAATGTTCCTGCTATGTTAAGCAACAGTTAAAAAGCACAATAAAATAAAAACAGATAAACATAAAAACTTGAAGGTATCTATCTGATAAAGGTCTAGGCTTATTTAGATAAACCAGAACTAATAACTGATATTCTAATTTTTAGAGGAGTTGAAAGTATCAGTTATTATCCTAGTTTTTCTAACACTTAATCATTTCTATTGTTGTTTCTTGTTGTTCATAGTTTTTGGTGAGGAGGGAGTTTTACTAGTCTTACTGAAAAGAATGTATTGTCTTTCCATAAACAAGTGGAAAATCTTTTTTTTTTTTTTCACTTACTTGCTTTTTCGTTCCATGGAAGAGTCTATGGAAACAGCGATTCATTTGGAATGGCAGTGAGTGATGAAAACCCATTTTTAGCTCTTTGCCCATCATTTCTACATGGCTAATATTCAACTCTGAAAAGATGGCATTAACCAGGATACTCAAAAGGCAGTCCACATCCTTGAAATTGTAGCTATAAGTTACCAACCGCAGGATTCTACTTATTGTTACAAGATGAAAATAGTAGATTATTTGAATCTATTTTCCTTGAGAGTCTTTCTAATGAAATTTCCAGGGATCTAAATTTGGTGCTTAATAAACAAAATATTACCTTTTGGTGAAGCATTTTCTGTCTTTAATTTGGATTATAAATTCAGTAATAAACCTATCATTAATCTCCCTAGAAACAAGTGGAAAATTGTGAAATGATGCAATTTTGGGTTATTTGGTGCATAAATCAGATGGAGTACGTCAATCGATTGGAATATTCTGACCTTTTCCCCTTCACAAAGTACACTAGGGGAAAACAGGTTTGGATGGAATTCTATGCTCAATACATTCTGCATTAACAATTGAGACAAACTTTTGGTAATGAGAATGGAAAGTTGGCATGGAATACCAAAACATATACTGCAAACCATGGCAAAATATCCAGTCTATTTTACACATTGCCTACATATGGACATGTATTTTTCAGAGACAGTTTTATGAAACTCCCACTATTAGAAGAAATGTGAGTTTTTACAAGTGACAAGTAATAAGTCATTCTTTGTATATATTATGCAAAAACATTAGAAACGGGATACTGCTGAAATTTCTGAAAGTCTGTTTAATCTATAGAACTACAATAAATATTCTGTGCATTTTTTGGTGAAAATGTCACTCCAAAATGATTAAACTAAGCCACAGAATTAAATAATTAACTATAAAATGTGAATCACGGAGGCAATTGATCTTATTCTTCAAATGTAAAATGTCTTAACTCACATTGTTTAGCTTTTTTGAGTATTAATGTCTTAACTCACATTGCTTAGCCTTTTTGAGTATTGATATGTTGTCTGTGTGTGTGTATTGTATTAGTCTGTTTTCTGTTACTATAATGAAATATCTGAGGTGGGGTACTTTGTAAGGAAAAAAGTTTATTGAGCTTACTGTTTTGGAGGCTGAAAGCCTGAATATCTTGACGCTGGGTCTGGCAAAGTCCTCACTAGCTGTATCACCTCAGGGTAGATGGCATCAAGGTGAGAGTTCCTGTGAGAGGAAAAGGTTATGCTGCAAAGCAAGAAGCCAAAGAAAAGGAAAAGCCAGCCTTGCTCTTTTTAGTACAAATGACACACACACAAGAACAAACTGGGATACAAAACTACTTCAGTCCCTTGGGAACTACCTTATCCCATCTGAAAGCAGAGCTCCCAAAGACCTCCCCCAGGTGCCACATCTTCAGCATCTCATCTTTCTATTTTAACATTGCCACACTGAGAACCAAGCTTTCAACTCATACACACTTGGGGGACACAAAAAAATAATATCCAAATCATAGTAGGATGCATGAGTGTGCTTTAATTAATATCATAATATCTTCAACAGAAGCAGAGGCATGTATATGATTTGGAGACAATTCTGTTAATGAATAAAATCAAACAGTAATCAGTTATGTATGTGGTGTGTGTGTGTGTGTGTGTGTGTGTGTGTGTGATTGTGTGTGATTTTATTTAATGAGTTCACAGTTCAACTTGTTATGTTAAAATCCCTAGTAATAACCACATTTCTTTAACAACAGTACACTTGTTATGAGTCAGATAATTTCTGAAAAAGAAACCTCTTTTTCAGTTTGCCTTTAGCATTCAATCAAGAATATGATGATGAATTTATTTTTATATACCAATGATAAGTTTTACTAAAGAGACATCTGTGTGTTTATGTATCATTAAAAGTTTTTATACATTTATAAGATACAATATATACCTATGTATAAATTTCACTCAATATTTTAAATTAAAATGTTTTCAGAATTTTCAGTGATCTTTTTATGGCATTATGTGCTCATTAATATATCTTACACATGGGCACACACATATTATTCTTAGCTGGAAACCCAGGAGTCTTATTACATACAGTGGGTAATATACGAGGCACAAAAAATAAATAACAGGATGGGAATAGAAGGACATTGGATATATCTTCCCTTTTTCTATGCTTTGGAAGATGTAAGGCAAAAATAAAAAAAAACAAAAACAAAAATACTCATAAGTGAAATAAACCAGAAGCACATGTGTAAGCATCGTATTGTCTCTCTAGTATGAGAAACTGAAAGAGTAAATAAGATCCAAAATGTACAATAGACATGATGAATCAAAAAGAAACTGGTCAAAAGGAAAGAGAGACTGGAATAGGGAAAAGAAAGAAGGGAAAGGGAAAAAAAATTGTATATATATATAAGATGGTTAAGATAGATACACTACCAATTTTACTTAGTTCATTGAAGAGTAAGGTTTGTGACAATAATGTTTGGACAATTGAATGCTAATGTCTGGTATCCTGAATAACTAACTTAAAGATAGTAATACGTAATGTATTAACCATTGTTACCCTCCTATTATGTTGCTTTGAAAATTTGTTCTTCTTTTGATTTGTTTTGTTTTTTCTTCTCTTTAAAATAAAAAAAAAATGTTACTGACAGGGTAAAAGTGCTATCATCAGAGGTGGAAGGTAAGTGTATGTAGAATTGGAATGGTTGTGCATTTTTTTAAAAAAATCATCTTGTCTTTAAATGAGAACTCCCTTGGCTTTCTAACATAGCATCAATAAGTGAGAAAAATCAAGAGTGAAATCAATCTTCTATCTATACACTTTATCTTATTTTTTTCAAGGTGTCTCCAAACATATTACAGTTTTATTATACTGGTTTTATCAACCAACTAGATACAAGACCTGGTAAGTGGATAAAAGCATTTTTATAGAGCAACACGATGTAACTATGATCGCTGAACCTTCTGACTATCCTCTAACATGGACACGGAAGACAGTATTTCTGGCCCTCAGAGAAGAAAACCGAGATAATAGTAGAACTGGGTTGCATGGCTGAGCTAGAACTAAAATCTTAGCTTATCTCCAAGACTAATTTCCATTCTCCCAGTGTGTACCCACATTCTACTGTCTATTTCTCCCAAAGTGTGTAATCTATTTTAACTAAAGGAAACCTAACTTCTGCCTCCTGAGAATTTTACAGACCCTCGCAGTGGGTATAAGAATTTTCAAGAGCCAGGATTAGCATAAGTAATTTTCAGTTTTTGGATACTTAAATCTTTTTTCCTTTTTCACTGACCTTCCCTTAAAATGTTGAGGAACCAGTTCTTAGTGAAATACGGTTTGGAAAACATAGCCTTCTGCTTTTGTGAGTAAAAATAGAAAGAAAATTTTCTTTCAAGTGTTTTGTTAAACGTTTGAAAAACTAGTATCTGATGTGCTGATAGCAAAGAATGAATTCTGAAGGGCACTGCTCCCACTTGGGGTGCAGTTTTCTAAGGAATGCTGAGAGCTCTTGGAGGTACTTCCAGAATAACAGACCTGGCTTTGGAGTCAAGAGTAGATCTTTGTTTCTGGTGTTGATTATTATTACCACTACGATTTTATTCAACTTCTGTATTAGATTCTCAGGGCTGCTATAACAAAGTGGCACAAAGTTGGTGGCTTAAAACAACAAAAAAGTATTCACTCATAGTCTCAGAATCTGAAAGTTTGAAGAAATGTTGTCAGGGTCCTAGTCCCTCTCTGTAAAACCCCTAGGGAATGAACCTTTCTTGTTTCTTCCTATTCCTGGTTGCTTGTTTTTTTTTTTTTTTTTTTTTTTTTTTTTTTTTTTGTGGGTACCGGGGAGTCGACCTCAGGACCTCGTGCGCCAGCAGGCGCCCGTGCCGCTGAGCAATATCACCGGCCCCTTTTTTGTATGTGGGATCCGGGAGTCGAACTCGGGCCCTCGCACTTGCCAGGCAGGCGCTTAAGCCGCTGAGCCATCTCACCGGCCCCTGGTTGCTTGTTTTTGAATCCAGTCTCCCTCTGTTTTTACTTGGAGTTCTTTTCTTGCTCTATCTCTTGTAATAAAGACAGCAGTCAGTTCATTCCGGGTCCAACCTTAATCCAGTACAAACTCAGTAATACGGCATGAGCCTAACTCTATCTAAAGACATCCTATATCAGAAGATCACATTGTCAAGTTCTGAGGGGATGGATTTTGAGAAAACACTGGTTCTGACCATTGCAACTTCCCCTAAAATGCCTTCCTTTTTATTAGAAAGAGACACCTACTAAATATGAGATTTTAAAATTGTAGGTTTTAAAAGTGGAGCAGACACAACTTCTATCATACAACAACAAAAACAACAACAAAAAGAAAAAAAAAAAACAAGGGTTTGCATAAAGAAATGAGGCATTGCTGATCATATTGTGATCTCTGTTTTGCACAAAACTTTACAGAAATTATAAATGCACCCTAAGACCTGTATTATATTCCGTAAATATCTCCACAATGCCTTTGAATCACAGAGTGATTGGAAGTGTTTTTAAAGTTTGTTTTGCTTTGCTTAAACTGAAGTTCCTGAACTGCTACAGTTTTGAATCTGAATGCCCTTCAAAGGCCCAAGTATTAAAAGTTTGTTGCCAGAGTGGCCCTATTGAGAGGTGGTGGGACTTTGAATGGTGGGGACTAGTGGGAGTTCTTCCGGTCTGTGGTGGTGTGCTCTCAAAGGGCATGTGGAGCACCAGTCGCCTCCTTGTTGTCTTTCGCTTCTTAGATGTGGAGATGAGTGCTTTGGGTCCACCATAAGCTCCTGCCATGGTATGGTGCTTTGTTACAGGCACAGTGGAGCCGAGTAATCATGGGCTGGAATCTGCATGCCTGTGAGCCAAAAAGCAAACTGTTCTCTTAACAAATGGATTATGTCAGGTGTTGTCTATAGTGACGGGAAGCTTGCTAACATATCAATAAATACTCTTCCATTAGTCATGAAGTTATTGATCATCTCAATTAAAACAACTCACTGATTCAAAATTTATCTCAAAAGAGTTGATGTAACTCTCTACGTATGTACAAATACTGGAAGTGGTTGTTGCAAGACGGTTATTTCAGATGCAGAAAAGGCATCTAGTAAATCATGGAGAAATCATAGCAGCAGAGGATATTTGTGTAGAAACAGAATAGCGTGAATCACAAATAAATGATTTGGAAATTTTATTGGCTAGAGACTGTTGTTTCCTAGTGTTTTTAGTATAAGTTCTCACAGAAAAAATAAGAGTGTTTGTTACTAGATCAGTGGTTTGCAAACTTGAGACCGAATCTGACTCAGAAGAGAATTAGTTCAAACAGAGATGGTGAGGCCATACTCCCAGAGGTTGAGATTGGTCTAGATGAGAGATGAATAATTATTTTCCTGTAATGAGTTTTAGAAGTAGTATTGATGTTACTGGGCTGGGGCTACACTTAGAGAAACATTGACCTAGCCCATCCAGTTAAAGATCAAACAGAATGATCTAGCCATGAAATACAACTTAAATTTAATCATTTGCTACAATTTCTTAAAATTGTCTTTCTTTCATTAACATGACAAAGATTCTACATTGGAGATACCAATGTTAGTACAACTCTTAAGTGTTGAAATAAGACAGTTGAAAAGGATAAAATTTTGAAGGAAAAATGCGTGAAAAAGTCATAGAACATTCATATTTTTATGGGGCCTTTATGTTTCTTCCAAAGTTACAGATGTAATATTTTTCATTGTGCTACTTTCACATTAACTCATTATTTAGTGAACCATTGGTGAATGTGTTAATAAATGCAAAGTCCTAAAAAGAGGACCTTGTACATAATAAGCACTTTGTGTCCATTGTTATTATGAAAGTATCCACACAACAAAAAGTACTGAGACCTTCAATTTCTCCCCTTCCTCTGACAAATCCTCCTAAAGAGTGAAAGAAATCTAAGGTGCATGCTTCTAGATTTTCATAGAAAAACACATACATACATGCATATATTTTTGTTTTTGAATAGTATAGTTATTTAAGATATACATATCGGGCTGGTGAGATGGCTCAGCGGCGTAAGCACCTGCCTGGCAAGCGTGGGGCCCGAGTTCGACTCCCGGAACCCACATACGAAAAAAGGGCCGATGCTATCGCTCAGCGGCAGGGGCGCCTGCTGGCACACAAGGTCTTGAGGTCGACCCCCACTACCCAAAAAAAAAAAAAAAAAAAAAGATATACATGTTTTTGCAACTTGCTCTTGTCACTTAAGTATCATAACATACTTATCATGACAATTTATGTAAATCTATAAAATTCTCCTAATCTTTAGATAAACTGTAATTTAAATTTTATGTTCTTATGACTAGGCATATTTTATTAATATTATATAGGAGCAATGTGTATGTATTGTTAAAAAATAAACTTGAAAGCTTGTTGAAAATGAAGTGAGTCTCCTTCCTTCTCCATTTCCTCCTCGTCCATGGCTCTAGCCTCCTATTTATTTTCTACAGAAGCAACTATAGCTGTAGGTTATTTTTCTGTCTGGAAATTATATGATCATTATTCTGTGACTTTAAGGAATATATTTTTATTTCCTGATTTTGTAGAATTTAATTGATCAATATTGTGCCAATTTAATACTCTTAGTTAATACTGCAAGATAACTTCCACATCTAGCTTCACTGGAGAAAAGCCACCAATTCCAAACAAAATAGGCTTTCCTTGCCCTTTCAAGCAGGACAAAATTCTTTTAGAAAGATACTTTTCTGGTGTAGAGAGAAACAAATTTACCTTATTTTGAACCACTAAAGCAGTTAAAAGTAAGGATAAACTTTGAATTATACATAAATGTTGTTTATAAACTTAGTAGATGGGCTTAATACGGGGGGGGAGTTCTGTGAATGAGCAGGAACCGAGTCAAGGTCTTCAGAAAATGTATAAATGGAAATCTCAGATTCTATTTGACTTCTGAAAACAGTTAACAAATACACTGTGGCAGAATATAAATTCTATTAATCTCAACTCTATTTCAGATTTAAATGTTCAGCCAAACATGGCAAAGTATAAAGGTAATTGTCATTTAGGTCTTAAAATATCTGGTTGAAATTTTTAAAAATATAATTTTGTTTTATGAATACTGGGAGGAAAAGAGAAACTTTTCATCTGAAAGAAATCTGACACTTTGACAACATACAAAACGGAGGTCTTCCCATGCATAATTTCCAGTAAATCAAGGGTTCACACATGTCCGAATGGCTGTGAGATTAGGAAATTCTTTTATGCACTCAAATCTTTCTCTTATTGTGATGTTCCAGTGGATTCAGACAGCAGAATTACCGGGAATTTTTAGATCTTTCATTTTCAATCCAACCGCAGTGGAAGACTTTGAGGGTGATTTCAACCTCTTTATCTGGACTTGCTGTGGGAAAAGCCTCACACTTTGAGAACGTCTAGACTGGGTAGAGCTAGAAGCAAGAGATAAATCAACACAGGATGTGACATAGGGGAATGGGGAGAGGCTTGGAGATTTAAAAAATCAACAGAAACATCTCAAAATGCAGAACATAGCACCTTAAAACTAGCATTTAAAACAAAGCTTTTTGATATATCTTTCTTTTCTAGTGGAATATGGGTTTTTATACAGAGGTGGTATTTCTGTTTTGTGCTTTCTATATTTAAATCTAATTTTTAAGAATTCAATCATGTTGGGAAAAGCTATTCAGGCTTTGGAAATGGGGGGGTATAAGAAACACTGGAGGGTCCTTTCAATGGAGTGCTGGGCATTGTCTGCCTCTAAAGTCTCCTTAGGAAGCATCTGATTCCACAACTGTGTGCATGTTTAATTATTTGTCATTATTAAGTTATTTGACTCATCTCAAAGGGTAGATGTTAAGTCATTGGAAACCGGGAACAATGCCAATATTTCTTGTTTTTCACAGTGCAAATAAATTTTGTCTCTTAGAGCAAATATACATTTATATAAATCGCATCATTTGAATGAGCTTTAACATCTTATTTCTTTCTGCATAAATTAATGAGTTGAATAAAATCTTTGAAGAGTATAGTGTGTATTTTCTATTTTTAATTCTTTGAAAACATTTATACTTTATCCATTGTCACTCATTGGAAGCTCTTTATCTCTTCAAGGTTAGGAGTTATTTCATAACAAGATAATTATAAGATATAGAAATCTTATAAAGTTGAACTCATTCATATTTTTACTCAGCATTTCTTATCTTTCAAGGAAGCAACAGTCTAACAAAAATTGTATTTGGAAGCAATTCAAATGTTAATTTCAAGTCTCTTGAGAAAAGGAAAATGGGAAAGGTGTGCATTCTTGATGCATAGCTAAACTTTTTTCTTTTTTTTCTGTGGGTACCGGGAGTCGAACTCAGGACCTCACGCTTGCCAGGCAGGTGCTTATGCCACTGAGCTATCTCACCAGCCCAGCTAAACTTTTAAACATCATTTCCTTTTTTATCTCTGACACAAGAGTGGGATCTCTTTGTCTTCTTGCTTCTTCCTCCTCTATTCTCTGGGTCCAAGTCTAAGCAGTTGTAGCAGAACAACTTAGAACTTAAGCTCTAGATGTAACCACACATTGTGGGCCTGGCTCTCAAAATTGGTAACCAGGCATTTTAAGAAAACTGCTGGGATGTAGCTCAGTGGTAGAGCTTGCGGTACTCAGAAAGAAAGGAAGGGGTGAGGAAGGCAGGCTTACCTAATTTCTGTCAATTTCCTTTTGATTTGTAAGACAAGGAAGAAGATGAGGAGGATGAGGAGAAAGCAGGAAAAGCTGATAAACAGATGTGTATGCAACTTCACTCAATAAAAACAAGAAAAGGTTACATTCAGCCCTAAAAAAACATTTGTATGTAACATTTCTGAAAGTCTGTGATTATTATTAACAGACATAATTAAATGGTACAAAAACAGCTTCACACACAGGAACAAAGCTCTGAAGCTCTGGCTTGAAAGTAGTTTCAAGTTCTAATTCACGGCCTCCCTTTTCTTCTTTGGGTTTAGATGTTTTTTCTTTCAGCCAAAGGATGAAAAAGAGCAATAGGCAAGTTTCCAATTTCCCCCACAAAATGTAGGATATCCCCATTACCATTAATTGCAATATACTTTCTATATTTATTTTTCAAGAAAAGTGTTGGATTAAGAAATGAATAGGCTCATCAACCCAAGACAGAATGCTGGCTACCTTTTGGACCACACAGGATATTTTTGGAAAGAAATTCTGGAACAGTATATGGAAAAAGGACCATCTAAAAGTAAGGCCCACTATTGAAAAGCAAGCCAGAGGCACATTTAATTCTGAGATCCCATCTCAAGTCAATAAGCTTTGAAAAATATATTCTCTTTTTCTTACAATATGCCAGTCATTTGCAAGGCACTGGAAGTTAATTTTCAATTTTATTTTAATTTTATTTTCTGAAATTATTAAAGAAAACCGAATAAAACAACAACAGTCACAATCTGACTTTAAAATATGACTTTAAAAAAATAAGATCCTGGGCCGGGATATAGCTCAGTGTCACAGCACCTGCCTGGCATGCGTGAGGACCTGAGTTCGGTTCCTCGTACCAAAAAAGAAAAAAGAAAAAAATCCTAAAATAAATCAATATTAAAACATTATCTTGACAAAGACTAAAGACACAAGGTTATTGTCCTAATATTTATTTCCATAGGTCATTTCTGTGAATCATGATAAATATAAAATCATGTCACCTGTCTGACAAAATATACATTTTTAGAAGTAAATTACAAGTAAGGCTATTCGAATGTTTTGTACTTTACTTGGCATAAATAACATCATGCAGGTCTTTTGAGTTTTATCTTTTATCTTACACATCTCATGTTTATCTTTGCGTACCCTTCGGTTCCATGGTTACTAAATTAAAGGAGACTTGAACCTGTGTTCTGTCAAACCATTGTAAAGTTTGTTAAAGATCAATCCTAATTTCAAAAGCTTTTATTTGGCTAGAAATGAAAAGTTTCAACATTATCGCCATCATAGTTAAAATCACTATGTTTAAAAAGTTTAGTACAACAGTATAATAATTTGGAGAAAGCGGCAGCCTTTCTTTCATTGGGTTCCATTTAGCATGCTTCTGTTTGGGGATGCTAGCTCTCAGGGTGGATTATTTGCTTGTGTTATTAACCTGTTTATCTTTTCCACACATGGTTAAACACACAAGAAGAATCAGATCAAGTGAACTGTTCACCCAGCTTTAACATAGAATTATTATATTACCTGCAGAATTAGAAGGAATGGGAATAATGTCACAAGAAAGGATGTGCTATGGAATCAGATAAACCTGGAATCAAAGCCTAGCTCTGTCTTTTAACAACTACACAACTTCCCTGAATCTTGGTTTTTTTCATCCATGCAATTGGGATATTAAAATCAATCCTGTTTGAAATGTTTCACGAACTTAAAATAATGTACTGAGGTCTTTGGTAGATATTGGCTCATTTTAAAATAGCATTTCAATTTGTTTAATCACAAAATTGACCAGTTAGGTGGAAACTTTGGTCTCACGATTCCATGAATGTCCTCCACAGATGGAGGAACATGTTGCCCTGAACAATGATACCTTCAAATGCTGGTGGCAGAAAGGTCAGACTCAGTTTATTGAAATAATTTTTAAAATTTAATCTACAACAAATTTCTTCTTTCTCCATTTCCACATTTTCCAGGAAAAAAAAAAAAGCAAAAAACAAAATCAGAACTGTTATCAAACTGCTGGTATTGGTAACAAGTTATGGGGGAGAGGGAAGTAGAGAACTTTCTCAAACTTGATTAAAACCAATGAAATTACTTTTATTATTTTCAAAATTAATCCAAAAGTCTGCACCAGTCTAGCTAAATATTTTATATAAAAATATTTAACTCATTTGTTGAATGAACAATTTTGCCCTTTGTGAAAAACTGTTGTGTGCCCAAATAGTCAGAAAATAGAGCAAATAGAGTAAATGAAAACAGCCTCTGAAAATTGTTACCATGTAAGCAGGAAAAAAGTACCCAATTGACCATTATCCTTCTTTTTCTTTTGCTTTTCTCCCTCAGCTTGACTGAGGTATTCTTAAATAAAAATTGTATACATTCAAGGTATAAAGTGTAATCCTTTGTTGTGCGTGTTCATGGCTAAACAATTACTACAATCAAGCTAAATTACACATCCACATCCTCACATAGTTTGTGTGGTAAATACACTTAAAATCTAATCACTTAAAAAATTTAAGGGCCAGTGATATAGCTCAGTGGCACAGTGCCTGCCTGGCAAGTGTGAAGTCCTGAGTTCAATTCCTGGTACCAAAAAATTTTTTAAATTATATTTTGATAATTATTAACTATAGTCATTGTGTTGTACATTAAGTCTCCAGAAGTTACTTGTTTTGTAAATGTTAATTATACCCTTTAACCAAAATCTTTCCTTTCCCTCCAACTCCAATCCCTGGAAACCATAATTCTACTCTGTTTCTATGAGTTTCAGCTATTTTAGAGTCTACATATGATGAATCATATAGAATTTGTTTTTCTTTTTTTGGCTTATTTTTCTTAATATAATGTTTTCTAGGGTTTATCACAATGTCATGAATATTCAGAATATCATTCTTGTTCATAAAAAATATGTAATACAGAAATCCTATTTTCACCTTTCTTCTCTATGTTGCCTTGCACACCAAGAGTCTCTGTCTTAAATCTTCTATAGTAATATACTCCTAAAGCCTGGGGATTAATCAGAGGAAAAGAGTCAATGATTTTTAAATTTTCAAGAATGTAACATGGTATTTTTCAGTCTATTCACCATGCTGTATGTTAGACCTCCATAGATTTTTCTTTTCCTTTTTTTTTTTTTTTTTTTTTTTAGTATTAGAGTTTGAACCCAGGGCCTTCACACTGATTTACTTCACACTGAAACACAACCCTGGCCCTTTCTTGAAATCCTCCTGCCTCAGCCTCAGAGAATACTGGGATTACAGTTGTGTCCCAGCACGCCTGGCTCTTTTTTGTCTTGAATAACTGAAACTTTGTACCCTCCTACCAATTCCCACCTCACCCTACCACTATCCCTGCTAACTACGATTCTACTCTCTGTTTCTATGACTTTGGCCTTTTGTGGATTCTACAGTAAGTGAGATCACACAGTGATTGTCTTTCTGTTCCTGGTTTATTTCACTTAGCAGAATGTCCTCAAAGCTCATTCACTTTTTTTGCATGGGATAGGATTTCCTTTATTTTTAAGATAAAATAATATTATACTATATGTGTTTTTTAGCCATGTTGTTCATTTTACCCATTTTCTTTATCCATTTATCCGTTAATTGATGTTGATACCATATTTTGGTTTTCGTGAGTCATGATTCAACGAACATGGGATGCAGGTGTATCTTTGGTAGAAGGATTGTATTTCCTTTGCATACACATCCAGCAAACAGCTTGCTGCATTACATGACGATTGCACTTTTAATTTTCCTTTCAATTTCTGCATGCTTCTTCTCTTGCTGTGGGGTACTGATAGCTTAAAAAATATTTGTGCACCAATTTATAAGTATGCTCACTTCCTTCTCCCTCATTCTGTGTTTTTCACAAATATTTCATACCATGGTAAAGTATTTTGAGCACTCCTAGATATGCTACAGAAGGCAGAAAGGAAATTCACCATGGGTGGAAAATGAAGTGAACTGTAACAGATAAGATAAATGCATACAATAAATAAAATATTGTACTCCAGGGTACCATACACTACATCTAATGGCCACAGAGTACATTAAAGCCATAGAAATAAAATAAAATGATGCAGTATTGGTAGTAGTCACCCACCTAAATGTTGCCATAACCTGACAGTAACACAGGAGGGATGAACAAAAGACATTTCCATCGTGGGTGGTCCACCAGTGAGGCTCACATAGGTATGGCTTAAGTGTCAAGCTCTTGTCTATCTTTCAAAAACAGCACAGAAATGTGAGTGTGAGTAAAGTGGAAACTGATCACAATTTCCAAGAGAAATTTAAGCTATATGTAATTTGTAGTTATGTAAGGGAGTGTATGTGCTATTACTAAGAGCAAAATTAGCCTGTTTGGGCCGGGGACATGGCTCAGCAGCACAGCACCTGCCTGGCAAGTGCGAGGTCTTGAGTCCAATCTTGATACAAAAAAAAAAAAAAAAAAATTAACCTCTTTCAGAAGGAGGACTAATAAAATCTTTGAGTCTTAGGGATAATCCCTTTATAAAACAAAGTATGTAGTTTCCATATATCTATGGGTGCCCATATGTATGTGCATGTAGACTTTTTGCTTTTTAAAACTGTGAAATATAATGAGATAAACAGTGCATAAATATGAAGCAATGTCATGTCAACTTAATGAATTTTAGTAAAAACAACAACTTTGCTACTGACACCTGAAACAAGGACAGCACATTCTCACACCCCAGATGCTCCACGCAGCCCTTTCTTATCATACACTGCTCTCTGTCCCTTAGTGACAGCCATTTCCCTGACATTCAATAACTTTATTGAGGTGTAATGGGCCACACATATTTAAACCCTGCAATTTTGACAATCATAGGGACTTGTACAATAATGGTCATAGTAAGGAAAGTGAATGGCCACAATGAGGACAATGAACATATGCGTTCCTCCCCAACTTTTCTTCATGCTCTATTGTAAAACTTCTTCCTACCTCATCTCCTGCATCCTCATCCCCAGGTATGCAATCACTTCTTCTCTGTCCCTATAGTTTAGTTGGGTTTCCTAGAATGTCTCATAAGTGAAACCATACATCATATAATACATACTTTTTTCAATTGTCTTACTTTTTCACTCATACAAATTTTCTGAGATTCAAATATGTTGTGAAATGTATTGACGTTTCATTGTTTTTTATGTTACGTAATATTCCTCTGTGTGGGGGAGGGCATGCTTTATCCACTTACCGTGGATGGGCAAATTTAGTGTTGCCTGTTTGGCATCATTACAAACAAAGATACATAAAGCTTCGGTGAGAATATTCATGGCCACACTTTTGTATAGACACATGCCTATTCTTGATGAAATACCAAGGAAAGCGATAGCTGGATTATCAGGTACATTCTGTTTTAAATGCTTAGACAACCACCAAATGGTTTTCTAAAGTGGTTGTCTCTCTTCAGCAGCAATGAATGAGAATTCCAGTTATTCCACACTTTTGCCAAAACTTCATAGCATCAGCCTTTGAATTTTAGCATATCTCCTTTCCCTGATTGTGTTGTGTGTGTTTTCAGATATAAATGTAGTACCTAATTATTTGCTTCCACCCAATCTCAGATCTTGGTAGTTACATGTTCTTTATTTCTCCCGTCCGCTATATATAAAACCCTTTGTCAAATGAATTGCAAAATCCATTCTAACTTTCCAGGCAGATTCTAGTTTTACTTTTTGAATTCTAATGATTGTGATACTTACTCCATCCCATCATAATTCATATAAAATGAAAATATGTGGGATAGAGAATATACTGTTATCATACCCTATAAAACTCACAAATGCATCTGTACATAGACCATATTCCAATAATCAAAATTCATAGTTTTTTTCTTCCATAGCTGAAGTAAAAGATACATTGCAAAAATAATCTTTCACATCTTTACAGTGGATTACAAGGATGTAGATATAATGAATCTTTTTTCTAACTTAAAATAATGCAAAGATTTCCCCTCCATTGTTCCTTTGATTAAAATTAGCATGTCCAGAAAAGATAGTCTTATCAAGTATCTGAAATAACTCTTAACATATTACGTTATTTTGAGTCACATCGATGAAGAAACATTTAAAAACTGAATTGAATAAACTCTATTGTATTTTTCTCCAGAATATTTTCAAAAGTTGGCACTGCAATTAAATATAAGTCTGAGTTGTTTTTACCATTTGCTTTATGGATATTCTTTCAATGAGTTTATTTTAAAGCTAAAATAGGAGAAATATGTCCCCTTGAAAAATAAAATAAAATAAAATAAAACATTCTTTTGCATTTACAAGAATTGAGGAGAAATATATAGGAAGAAAACAATAAGCAAGTGATAAAATGATGGCAACAAATTTAAAGTCTGTGGAAGCAAATGTCGAGCACATAGGATTTTAATATCTAAAGATGAACTTTAGTAAGCCATGCCAAGCACCTTTGGTAAAATAATGACATGCCATTGAAGTGAATAATTTCATTAAACAATGTGAAAATGTAAGCTTTCAGAAACAAAAGACTTAGATTTGAAATCCAACTATTTTATAGGTTTGTTGTTTAAACTTGACGACTTTAAAAATTATTACATTAGAGCAAGTAAAAAAATCTTACCTCAAATTGTCTCAAATAATAAACACTTAAAAAAACTTGCCAACAATTTAGAAATAAGAAAACTGTGGGAGCAGTAGGGTCAGTTTTCAATGTGTCGTGTTCTATCTTTTCCATTTTACCTGACACATCCTTCCTGTGTCTTTAGGAAGATTTCAAAGTAGGATACAAGATGACTAGCAAAGTTCAGGAATTACTTCCAGAGTTAACCATGACTAAGGGAAGACAAATAAACATCATTCAATGAAATATTATTCATGAGTAATATAATTTTAAGTCAAAAATAGTGTCTGTGAGCACTTAATTTAATTGTAGCTGCAGGACTAAAACAAAAAATAGACAATTGTGCTCATAGACAGAAAGTACATAACTACAGAGCCAATCTCATAAATATAATAAAATGAAAACCAAGATAAAAGAAGCTTGAGGAAGAAATTGGGGTTGAGGACACCTAGAGCTTTTTGTTTTATGTATTAGATGACTCTGATGTCACTTGGAAGTGGTAATTCAAGCTAAAGAGATAATTTCAGAGGCACAGAAGAGAGTAGTAAGAGAACTAAAAAGATGGGTGATGAATTTGAATTTATGTGGAAGTATATTATTTCTATTATTGCTCATAGAAGTAATCAGTAGATATCATGTGAAGAAACAAAATAGAAAACATATCATGTACAATTCTATGCATCCATCGAAAATATTTCCAAGTTAACAGAAAAAAAAACTACAGAAAAATCAGAATAAATATAACAGAATATAGTATATAAAGGAACAGCAAAAACAGAAAACAGTAAACATGATGGTTATCATGTGATCAAATGTATCTGCTTTGTCAATAAATATAATTAAGTAAAATGATAAATAAAACCATAGCTAAGTTCTCAATGTAAATCATATTACTTGCTGTAAACAGAGGATCTTCTTAAAGGATTTTGACTTGAAATTCTGGAAAGAGAAGTTCATGCAAAGGCCTAATAATGAGAATATGTTAAAATAAATAGAAAATGTTTAAATTCGAGTCATCCAGCTCACCCTAGACATTACTCTTAGCAAGAACTATGTAATTTTAAGTTAAACCAAATACAATTGATTTTATTATTACTTTTAAATAGTTCAACATAATAAGAATTATATATAATTTCATATAATATTCTTTTCCCCCAAAAAAGGAAGGAAAACAATTCCTCTTTGTTGTGCTAACAAGTTTACCCACTGAACAATTTAGGAAGTAGTAACTTATCCACTGGATATGATTTAGGAAGTAGCTTATAATTCTTTCTTTATGAGGAAATTTGTGCAATTTGCTTCTGTTGAGTTAGAAATATTTTAGTTTCTCTGTGATTCTTGATAAAATATCTATTACATGAATAGGTCATTGTGATGAACTTCAAAAAATAAAACAATCGTAGGAAAAACTCCGAAAATATATCCAAGTGCTCCCTTACTTGCGTACTTACATTGAGAAGAGGTCTCTAAAGATCAAGGTGTGCAGCTTAAACTTGAACATCTCAAAAAAAATGGGCGAAAGGCAAAAACGAAGGTATTCAACCATGACAAGTCTCTCATGATCTCAGATCCCTTGCTAGCAAATCTCTTTTTCCAGTAAAGTCCATTTATGTCCTTTGATTTAACAAACATACATTGAGCTAGACGTGAAGGTCTACCTTAGCAAACTGTAATTCGTAGTGCTAGTCCACTGAGGACCTTTTTGCTGCACAGCATTCACCAATGATGAAAACAAATATAATTACTTTTTTTGGCTATAGCTCACTATAGCTTTTTCTAAGTGCACAGAGTAATATACTTTTGAAAGTCTTAGTTCACACTCCAAATGTTGACTTGTGCTTAAGCATTTCTTGGAGAACACAGAAAATGATGCCCTGTAGAATTATGTTGCAACTCAGAAAACAATTGTGTAAAACAGCATCGATGTCCCTTTGCTACTGTATGTCTCAGTCAATTGGAAGCTAAGCATATTTTTGGAATATTGGATGCATCTTCACTCTCCAACTAAGACTGATTTCTTTTCATAAAAAAAAAAAATCAGAAACAAAACTAAGATGGAAAGTAGAGTCGATAAAAAAATTAAGAAATTGTTAGGTGTGATGGCACACACCTAATATCTTAGTACTCTGAGAGGCCACAAATTTAAATTTAAAAACATTATTTATAAAAAAAGAGACCTGAGATATAGGTGAATGCAAATGCTCTGGGTTCAATTGTCATTAAAGAAAAATATATATATAATATATAGTATAAATATATATAAATACATAATGTTATATATAATAGATTATATAGTATAAATATATATAAATACATTATATATAAATACATAATATAATATATAATCGATTATATATACATATATCTTAGGATAAACATAAGGAGAAATAGTTAATAAAAATTATGATGACTTACCTCACAATTATTTAGCTGTTATTACATCTTTATAGTGAAAAAAGATCTGTTTTTACATTATTCACACATTTGGAGTTGAGAATACGAAGTCTTACAGACATGATAGGTCTTAGGTTGCATTCAACAGGAGCAGAGCCTGAAAGAAGGATTCTGCTATCCTTTTTCCAGTTATGGGGCAGTGCTCTCAGAAAGGCAGTGGGGATCACAAGACAGGGAAAGGAGTGGCCATGCAAGGGTGTGGTGTTATCTGGAGACAAATTCAACTTGACCCATTAGGAGTTCTACAGCATAAATTAAGCCGCGGAGATAGACTTTCTTTGAGGCAAATGGACCGGTCTCTTTGGTTCCTATTAGAGCCAGTCATCAGGTGAGGTGGCTGTCACTCAGTTGAAGGCAATGCTTTAGAAATAGGGCAGCTTTATGATTTTAGTAGGTAATATTTATGATTGAGGAATGAAGACAGTAGATCAGAAAAGGAGTTCTTCATGGGGACAGAGAAAACCCACTACCTGAGTTGCTTTGCTCAGTGTCACACTGATTAACAGTAGGGTTCATGTATTTTCCGGGCATCCTGATTTCAGATCCCAAGCTCTGGACCACCAAGGTAAACCACACAGTTTAAAACAACTTAATTTTCATCAACATGCTCATGTAGTTTTAAGAGCCAGATACTTATTGTCAGTAATATTTAAGAAATTCCGTCGTGGTTAAATATTTATGTGCATTTAAATGATAGCTGAATGGTTTTCTTCTGGAATTTAATCAATATTTAATAAGTATTGATTAAGCACCTCTCATAGACTATGCATTCTTCTGTATACTGAGATTGACACTTTTGTGGGTACTGAGATTAAACGGTGGACAGATTGATAAAATCTCTTCTAGAGTTTACATTCTGTTGAGAAAGTAAATAAATATATAAATATAAAAATAAGTAAAATAAAACATATGCACAATATAAATAAAATGTTTTGAATAAAAAATAATGTGAGGATATGGGGAACTGTGGTTTCCAAATTACAGAAGTGAGGAGAATAGACTAGGAAATTTTATTCTTTGTTTTCTTTCCACCAACTCTGAGTGTAATGGAAATATATTTCCCTCCCAAGAGCAACGCCTAGGAAATTACGTTGTCTCAACATCCTGAGCACCCAGTTCCCTATCATGAGCAAGATAAAGGTTATAGATTCTTGGAAACATACTCATATAATGTTTCACTACAGAACTAACATTTGCTGGGAGTTTTCCACCTAGCATAGACAATATTTCCATCAATTCATTCAAGATTATTTGCTGAAAATATGAAATTCTAGTCCCCAGAAAGTAGAAATAGAAATCTAGTGTCAGTATCTGTTCGTAAGGAAAACATTGGATTATCATGCCCAGTAATTTACCTAGGGAAAAAATGTTATTTCATTTGAATCAGATGTCAGGCTACTTGCAGAATTTTTTATGCTTCAAATGCTTAATCTAGAAAACAGTGAGGCTAAAATTGAAGACAGTAGTTCAGGGACAAAAGAAGTAGAAATTGAGGATATTAGTTAAACCTCAAATTATTTAACTATATTGAGGTAAATATTTATATTTTTCTCAGTTGAGAATTATATGCTGTTATGCAACAGAAAACTCTAAGCATGGTATCCATTAGCTTAGATTTGCTGAGAGATAAAACGGAAGCCAAAATTATGGAACACAGCACCTCTTTCTCAAGAAAATATGTTACAGTGTAGACACTTTGAAGAGGTGTTTACTAAGCAGTATCTTGTTAATATAGACAGAAACTAGAAATAGTTACATGATGTTCACCTTGAAAACACTAAGAATATAGCTCATAATGCATATCGAATACTCTTTCCTATCTTATTAACATTTCTTTCATAGCTAGTTTACAAGCCATGTCCTTGAGATAATTTGGTTTTAAAAGATTATTGTTAACTCTTGTAAAATATAATCCACTTTTTATGATTCCGCTGATGTGACCTTGTAACTTATCTAGAATATAATTGACTTGGATGTACCTCATCAGGAAACATCAAAGGGTTTTATCTTACTTTTTCCATTCATGACTGACTGTAATAAAAATCATACGCTACCAGACTGCATTCGTACTTATGCAGAAACTGAAAGGTTTACTCCCCCATGGCAACTATTTATATACTGTATTTACTATTTGTTTTCATCTATTTTAAGCATCTTAATAAGGAATGATGCCCTATAAGAAAATATGTTTAAAAATAATTAAATATACAGGAATTATTTCTTTCCAAGAAGAATGTAAATAAGAGTCAATTACTATCTATTTACTTCAAAGAGATGGAAATAGAATATTAATAAAAATTAAAAGTACTAGAGTTAGGTTAAGGAGATTATTATGTAATGAGCCCTCTGAGTAGAATTCCCACTTTAGGATCCAGTGTCTCCTTTATGGACCAAGAAAGACGGCTGTGGACTCAGTTGAATCCCAGCCTGGCCTGTCCTTGGCTGAAGAGAGCTGCTTACCTAAATTTATCCCCCTTCCAGTGATTTAAGTATGCAGCAGATCTGGCCCCTTTGTGTTGGTATGAGGCTTTCCTTCCTCCTCCCTACTCCTCTCCTCTCCCTCCCTGCCTCCCTTCCTCCCTCTCTCCCTCCCTCCTTTCCACCCTCCTTCCCTCCCTCCCTTCTCAGAGTTCTCCCTTCAATCTTTCCTTATACCGACAGATAAAATTGTAATTCCCAGGTCTGATGGTGCACACCTTTAATCACAGCTACTCAGGAGACTGAGCCAGGAGGATCACAAGGTCCATACCAGCTTGGGTAACTTAGCAAGATCCTGTCTCAAAATAAAATTTAAAAAGGGGTGAGGATGTAGCTCAGTGGTAGAGCACTTGCATAGAATGCACAAACCTCTGGTTTCAAGCCCCAGTACTGCAAAATAAAAAGTATGTAATTGCTATGTACAACCTGATGTTTTGAAGTACACACGCATCATAGAATGGCTAATTGTAGCTAATTAACATATGCATTATCTTACATAGTTATCATTTTTTGGTGAGAATGTAATATCCACTCTCAGCATTTTTCAAGTATGACATATGTTATTATTAACTATAGCCACCATGTTCAATAGATCTCTTGAACTTCATTTTTCTCATTGAAATTGTGTACCTTTTCGTCAACAGTCATAAGTGTCCTAACTTCTGTTAACTAGACTTTTATTCTCTACTTTTATAAGAACAACTTTTTAGATTTCACATAGGAGTGAGATCATGTAGGATTTATCTTTCTGTCCTAGGCTTATTTCATTTACCATAACGTCCTTCAGGCTCATCCCTGTTGTTGCAAATGACAGAATTTCCTTTTTTATGGTCAAATAGTATTCCATTATGCATAAATATCACGTATTACTTATTTGTTCATCAGTTGGTGGATAACTAAGTTGATTCCTTATCTTGTCTGTTGTGAATAGTGCAGCAATGAACTGACATACTGAGTCAGTTTCCTTTTGATATAGTATATACCCAGGAATGGAATTACTGGGTCACATGATAGTTCTATTTTTAATGCTTTGAGGACACTTCCTACTGCTTTTCATAAGGACTATACTAACTTATGTGCAAGGATTATCCCTTTTCCATCTTTGAAGTGCCATTCCAACTGTAGAGTTGATGCGGATTGGTGGAAGCCCTGTTGAACTCACATCTCTAGCCACATTTCTCTCCTGCTGCCCTTGCTTGGTATAGATGATGGGCTCAAGAGGACACTCTAGTACATCTTCTCATCTCCATCTCAGAGTCCGTTTCCTGGGGAGTCTGACCTAAAAAATTAAATAGACTACAGGAGACAGGCAGCACTTCATTGTGAACACATTTGAATTATTTCCATCCAAGATGCCCTAAATCATGTTTGTTACTCAACATTAAACAGTACACCAATTTTCTACTTGCTGTCTTTCTCTGTCTCAAAATTTCATTTGACTTTAGAAATCATGAAGGATTTCATGAGCAAAAGAGAAACCAGGTCAACTTGGTTATAGTCAAATAGCTAGAAGTCAGTCACATTTCCAACCACAGTGCAATGGATACTGGGAGACAGGAATTATAGGGTGCAGGGGATCATAATTATGGTCTTTTCCACCTGTGCACCATGGCTGTCGATTCGAGCTCCATTTCTATTTCTAAGGCACCTTGCCTTTAATTTCTTCAAGTAAGAATTATTGGTCAATATTAAAAGCAAGAAGATGAAAGATAGTTAACTAATTCTGTACACTACGGAAGTCTAAATATTTTATACCAAATTCCACCACTTTGTATTTATTCAGTACTTTACCTGACTCTAGCCCTAAGCAGTATCTACTGTCTCTGAAGAGCCTATTGTGTTAGAAAGTTTTTAGAGTTCTTTGGCTGCTTCATCATGAAATTCCCATTAGCCTCCTGGGTTGTAAATTCTTACTATCTGCTGAATCAGCTGCTCTTTTGCTTCTGTGGTTTTCTTGTAGTCTGTTGAAATTTCTGAAATGCAGTTGAGTCCTCTCCAATTCTCTTTTGTCTTTGTGGGTTCTTTCCTTTCCTTTATGTTCTGCTGTTGTCTTTCCTGAGGTTGTTGCTGGTCTCTGTACTCACACAATTCCCTGGAAGGACAAGAGCAACGCCAGTGGTCTATTCCATCACGTCAGGGGATACATCTTTTAATGTTTCCTGCCTTGTCAAATACGGATGTAAAAATTTTAAAAACATGAATTGGTAAGGACTACAGTTAGATGCAACAAATCTCAGGGCCAGGAGCCCTCACAGTCAGAGCCACTGTCACCTGCGGAAGGATCTAATGGGGAGGCTCAAAGCTAGCGTTATCCATGTCCCACCTGGGGAGCCAATCTCTGACCCCAAGAGGTGGTCCCTCCTTCTGCCTCCCATAGGTCACTAATTAATATACATGAGTCAATATTTGGGCTTTTTCAAAAATCCACCCCTGCAAATATAAATATGTCGAGATATTATATCAATAGTATGTGACTATCCTTTTCTAAGTATGAGGGGAACAGCATGATTGTCTGTTTTCATCGTGGCTCAGCATTTTGACCAACATAAGGAATGATGAAGTGCTTGAAGTAAAAAAAGAATACCACCACAGGTCTTCCCTAGGAAGAGCGGCAGTGTGCCAGCAAAGGGGATCTAAATCAAACAAGAGTGAAGAAGGTTGTGCAGACCTTGTTCTGATCATCACAACCAACTTAAAGTACAGTAGCTGAAAGCTTGCATCCTATGTCCTCTTTTTGTCAGTTTAAACACCAATAACAAGGTGCCATACTCTGGGTGGCTTACATAAGACAGAAACATATTTCTCTCCATTCTGGAGCCTGGGAAGTCTAAAAGCAGGGTGCCAGTAGCGTCAGTGTCTGGGGAGGACTGTCTTCTCCTGTAACCTCACATAGTGGAAGGGGCCTAAAAGGACTCTTAAGCTTCTTTTGTAAGGACCATTCGTTGGTCACATCTTCATGATCTAACCACTCCCAAAGGCCCACCTCCAATATCAACCCTGGAGTTTAGGGTTTCCACATATCCTTTTGAAGAGTACACATTCAAGCAGTGACACCTTTCCTTTTCCAGATAGGGCATTAGGTTCGAACATGCATAACATAATCCCTGCTTTGGTGATTGTTTTCCAGTAAAGAAGCAGGTTATTTGTCCTCAAATGAATTCAAAGTTCCATTTTGGGATTGGAGATATTGCTTGTAGTTCTTTTTTTAAATCTTGGTCTTAGCATTATGAATTTTCTAATATTTAGGGCCCATTCTCATTTTTCCTGAAGAGTTTTGCTAATACAAGCAACATGTGTACCTGTGTGTATCATTTTCAGGGAAAGTTTATTTTTAAACTATTCATTGCTCATTATATACAGCTCATCACATATCTAGATGAAGACAAATTAAAAACAGAAACAAGAACACTATTGAACCAAGTTGGTGCTATTTTGATTAGGTCCCCTCACTCCAAGACATATTCCTAACTAAAACAGTTTGATGTTCATAAAGAGATTAGGCATATAAATGAACACTATTTTGTTTTTGTAAATAACATAAAGACTTATGGGGACCATAGATTATTCTCTTAGAGAACTGCTGAGTAAATGACATCAGACTCTCTCTGTTGACTCCTATTACAGGCCTGTGGCTGACGCTCACAGTGACACAAGAAATGATAACTACATGTTATTTTTCCTTTTAACTTGACAATGTTTTGTTTTGTATTTGCTCTAGGCCATATCTATAAATTTTAGAAGATGCTTTTTAAAAATCTTTCCATATTCTTATTCTGCAATTTAGAAACCTTCAAGTAGTTTATTTATTTATTTTTTCTGTGGGATATCAACCTCATACAGAAAGGGACAACTTCCATTTTAGAAAAAAATGCAAATTCTAGCATTTTGTAAAGTGTATTCTGTCTCTTAAGGGTAAGCTATTGAAAGTTAGATATAAAAAATAAAAGGAACATTGGAACAGTGGAATAATTTTTTCCAATTATTTGGAAAAAAGAATGACCTCAAAAATTTGAACTTAAATACATGAAAGTAAATGTATTATACACACACACATATATATATTTTTTTCTTTTTCTTTTGGGTGATGACAGGACTGAAAATGAAAAAATGCTATGCTTGCCTGGAAAAGCTACCTATTTAAAAAAGTTACGTGTTAAATGATCTCCTGGGTACCACTATGTTACTCAGGCCTGTCGACACAGAGAAATGTGAAATTCAGTTACTGAAATGTTGAGAAATGGCCTAAACAGTGCCAAGTCCCTGTCCCCTACAGTAACCATTTCTCCTTTCTGTGCCCTCTGGCCCAATTACGGAGCCCTAGTCACAGTTGTGCCCTACGTGGGATGTCCAGGGGCCAGGTCACCGTGTCCCTTGAAGTTTTAAGAGGATGAACATAGAACTGTTTACTCTGATAAGAATACTTCATTCACTTTTGAAAAGGCATTTAAAATGTCTTCAGATTTTTCTGGCAAAATTTAGTAATATGTATTATATGGTCTGTGCCAAACTCAAAGTTATAAAGCCTTATTCTTGGCAATGACTACTGACAATTTCCATTCACTATGAAAACTATAATAACATACCACATTTCAGTCTCCTTCTCTGGGGTTTGCTCAGTGGATGCATGCAGTGTGTTATCTTTGAATAGAATGCTCTTTTATTGAATCATTTTTACATCAGAATCATATGTAGTGTAAAAGGACAAAGTTACAGTTTTATCTCATGAAACAGTCATAGAAAAAACTAAATCTTCATTTAAATTAATCAAAAAGAATGATTTCATGAGAAATTTTGGATATAGAAGAAAATAAAAGTGAGATATCAAAATACCACCTATTAGTCCTATGCTCAGAAATCACAAGCAGTGCCACCATTTTTGTGAGTTTAGTTTCAGATTTCCAGTGTGCATATATGGATGTATGTCAAAGCATTTGGGGGGCATATACTTCTGTGAATATATGACAAATATTTGATCCCATTTGGTTCAGTAATTTTTAGGTCTTCGCTTATAAAGAACATTTTTAAAGTATCTAAACTCATGGGTGCAGATATGTTTTGCAAAGTACTTTGGTGACAGAATATTTATTTATCATCAATAAGGACCAACTATAAGTACTATCATTATAGAATGACATATCTGAAGTTATTTTTAAAATTCTTTATATCCCCAAAGAATTTCATTCAGATGAACATTTTTTATTTAATATACAGAACTTCTTGTCTTTATCTATGTGTTCATGTAAAACATACCCAACAGTTCTGGTCAATATATTTATTACTTGCTGTATAAATACCAAATCTAGAATCCTTTTTATGGCTTATTTTCCTTTTAGAAAGAAATGGAAACTTAATTTAAGTTTAAGAAACTTAATGGAAACTTATTTAAGAATATATGTATATATTGTTATTCATTGATTTCCCTTTTTAGAAATTTGTTACGTAGTTAAAGGATTTTGAGCACAGACTCTTTCCCTGGGAAGATCTCTTGGGCTGCCTCTTCCCTTATTTACAATATCTCATCTGATTCACTGAAATTTTTCCCTTCCAAGATTCACTCTCTGTTGCCTTCTTCCATTCCTTTTGGGGAGCAGTTTTAGGACTTCTAGACTTAGAAATAAAGTTACACTTATATTTAAACACTTATTTGGTATTTACTTTCAATTCAAATTTAATTGAACACCTTATATATTTTACCTGGCAGTCTTGGAAGTGATACTACAGTTTTGCTGCTTACTCATAAGGTTTACCTTTGTTGTTCCTGTACCTACCATGTACATGCTACAAATGGACCCTTTGTGAATAATTCCTCCTCAAGTTTTTATTTGATTATACTTTTGGTTTCCTTTTGGGTCCCTCACTAATATTCTACTGTATCTCTGTTTTCAGCAACAAAGTTCAAAATCAATCACTACCTCAGTGGAAAACAAACACTAATTAGCTCTTTAAGGATACAGACTGTAATACATTCAGTCCAGAGTGGCATACAAAATAGCATTGTAGAGCATACATCTGTCATGCATCAGAGCTGTGCAAGGAGCATGCTAGAGCATGCGGCACCCCACTTTGTTATTCATGTCCCTCTCTTTCCCTACAGTAAGGTGTACACTAGAGAGTCACCCTAAGCATCATGGGAAAAAAATCTTTGAAAAGCTTAAATTTCAGTCTTGATGTATTCATTGTGTAGATGTGTCTTTTGGTAAGACCGACAGTCTCTAAACCCATATGTTATTTATGGATGATATAAAATAGAGTCAACTCATTTTTTCCAAGGTTGGCAAGGTTTAGACTTACTATGAGGATCTTAGGAGTTCTGTTTGCTTATTTTTAAAACAGGGATTATAAGAGTACCCATGATAATTGGATGAGTTAATAGGGGTAAAACACATAAAGTGACAGCTATTGATACCTATTATCCACAAAAAAATAACAAAAATACTGTAATGTGTTGCCCAATGACCTGATCTGAATGTGAGGTGTCCTGTCTTCTAAATTAGGGACAAAGTTAATAAATGCTTTATCATCCAAACAAGGCAACTAAAAAGATGCATTTCTTTATCATTATGAAATTCACATATAAAAAAATGCACCCAATTTAAGTCTAAGTTTAATGAGATTTGACCAATGTGTACATTTTTCTTCCCACCACCTCTACCAAGTTACATAATATCTCCATCGCATAGCTCCCTTATGCCTCTTTGTGTAGACTTGTAACCTTCAACTGGCCCAAGGCAGAACGGGCTGCTTGTTGTCATTGTCCTATTATTATTTTTGCAAAAGAATTGTGAAATACAGTTCTATTTATAAATAGACCCAGATGTACCTATTATTAAGAAATAATTTATGCTAAATCAATAACTCACTACGAAAATCAAATTATAAATGTCAAAAATTATTAAATTCTTAATTTTTCTTCTGAACATCCAATGTTAACCTTTACAGAAAAATATTGTTTTGTGAATAATAGATAAGAACAGATGGTTATTTTAACTTTTGCTTTGGTCTTATTTGGAATTTCATTTAATAATTAACTATGCATTATTTTACAATGCATTATTCTAATACTCTGCAGATATCTTCTAATCTTTATTTTTTCCCAGTGAGTTGGATTTTTTTTTTGTGTGTGGGTACCGGGGGGTCGACCTCAGGACCTCATGCGCCAGCAGGCGCCTGTGCCGCTGAGCGAGATCACCGGCCCCTTTTTCGTATGTGGGATCCGGGAGTCGAACTCGGGCCCTCGCGCTTGCCAGGCAGGCGCTTACGCCGCTGAGCCATCTCAACGGCCCCAGTGAGTTGGATTTTGAAACTCAGTTTAATAATTTAAACTGTTATCTCAGACAGTTGTAAGGAGATATGTTTTCCCTTAGATTTGTCTAAGATTGAAGAACGTACTTTACCTTCAGCTTATACATTCATCAGTCTTAGATATGATGCACATACACACACACTGATAATGGCCTAAAACAGATGGCAGTGCCTTTATTGTATAAATTTGAGGGAAAACTGCTCATTTTAGAACAGGATTTCTAAATCTCAGCACCATTTAGTTTTTTGACCAGATAATATGTTGGGGAGCTTGGGGGCTGTCCTGAGCAACGTGTGCTTTGCCTCTTCCTCCTTAACACCGCTATTCATGCTAATCAAAAATCTCTCCAGATATTGCCAAATGTCCCCCGAGGGGCAAAGTCATTCCTTTGGAGAACCATTGTCTCTCTCTCTCTTTCTTTCTTTCTTTTTCTCTTTCTCTTTTTCTTCCTTCCTTCCTTCATTCTTTTCTTCTGTCCTTCATTTCTTTATTAAGACAGCCATAAGCTAGCAATTGATCTATACAAATTTCCTGCAGCTTCAATTAATTTTTCACTAGTAGTATTAAATATTAACATCATATATTTACATTCTCTGTGACTAACATGCTAATGTTATGCTCAGAAATATGATGTGTACTGTGGGATGACAGGCAAAGCAGTAATCATGGGAATTACTTATTTATTTTTAATAAGGGCAGGATGTGATTCAAAGATTTGCTTCTTCTACAATTAATTAGGGAAAGCTACCAGGTGGCAGAAATTTTTTTCTTATGTACCAACAACATGCAATAGATGTATAACTTATTATAGGTTACATTAAAATTTATTTGCATGCAAACCAGCTCATTCTCCTGAAACATTCAAATCATTGAAGTGCTGTAGTTGTGTCTCCTCTATGGAAACGACAGAGCAGGATTGCCCTGAGTTTGTCTAGCATGTACAAAGCTAATATGTCCTCAAATGTCAGGGTAAGGCACTTGGACAAACAAGCAGAAGCAAGCCACCTCGATTCTGCAATGCAGGCGGCCTTCTTAGAAACAGCTTCTATGTGGCTGATTGTTCTGAATAGTAGTCATAGCTTCATTCCAGAACAAATTACAGAAAACTTTCTATGATAGCAAACTCTTAGATCATCACAATCCCTGAGAATACATATGTAACTAAATGAATGTCCAGTTTACATCTTTTAATTCATCTGTTTCTCCACTGGCTTTCCGGATTCAAAATACTTTACCTGAGAGGGAAGTACTCCAGGATAGTTTTCTCTTTTGTGTTGATGACTAGGGTATTCTGAGATGCAGAGTATAAAGTTTACTTAGGTCTTACCAACTGAATGAGTAGGGTGGCTGAGAAAAGTTCAGTATTCTTTCACTCATGGCCACGATATCTGCCCACAGCTCTTTGCAAATAAGGACTTACTCATCCTCCAACTATGCTGCTGTAATAGCTCTACCTAGAGAGTAGAAATGTCTGCATTGTGATTTAGTCTTTTTGCTAAGTTCTTTTCAGTTTAAGTTTTATCATCTTAAACTTGCTATTCAAAAATGAGATCACGTTCTATTTATAAAAATAACTTTAAAAGTATTTCAAACTTTTACTTGACATGACTATATACATATAACAATGTCCCACTCAAAAGCCTATTTTTTTCTGTTCAACTCTTAGTATAAGTATAAAAACTTATACTAAGTTTTTATATTACGTTAACAGATTAGAGTACAAATGGTATACATTAATAGATGTATTAATTAATTACAACTTCATGATGAATTGAAAGCATTGCTTTTCTGTTAAAAACACACTCCTATATAGTACACTTATATCAAATCTCATGACCCAAACTTTCCAAAGACTGAAAATTCATTTGTGGATTTTTTTAAATTTATAAATTGTCATGGTTAAGAGATATCTTGTTCTGAAAATGTGGAATTAAAACTGTTATAAGTGTCAAAAAAGTATAACTTTGTTTTCAGTGTTGTTCATAAATTGACACTAGGGACCTCCAACTTGTAGTAGGGAACAGAATGTCTCCTGTAAAAGCATTTCACCTTTAATAAATTTAGGAGGGAAAAAGTCTACATTTCCAAGCATTCAGTTCTTATTCATAAGTCCTGTGTGTATGTGTGTGTGTGTGTGTAGAACAGGGGTTGGAAATCTTGAGGTAAGTTTGTATCAAATTTCTGAATATGTGAATTGAATACATTATAGATTAGATAATAGGTAGATAGATGATAGATATATATTTTAGAAAATTGTTTTCATAAATTAAGATTATTCTATGACATACTGATTTACATTTGATGCCTTTCAGAATTTTAATATCAGGATCCATAGTGATTCAAATGACATCAAAAAAACACTTCCGAAAATAAGAGTATAACTCATGTGGGTGAAAACCCTAGCAGCTGAAAGAATGACAGCATTCAAATATTACATGAAGTTTCCTTTGGAAGGGGATGATACTTCATTACCAAATAATTCCAAAATTAAAGATTTCCTTTCCTTTTTGAAATGTTTTATTTCTTACCTTTTCTATTTCTTTATTTTCATTTATAATGAATGATAATGGATTATGAAGAAAAGAAGGAAGGATTAAATTAAAGGATAGAAGGGAAAATAGAAATTTTATAGATCTAATCTATGTTCAGTAGGACTAGGGGAATTTTAAGAACTAATTAAAAGTTGACTTATCTATAAAATAAACATATGTAATTTTAGAAGTTTAATTGAGTGGCACCATGGGACAAAAGATGTTATCATTGCATTAGAACTTCAAGGAAAATTGTAAGGAAGCAATTTTTTATTTTACCAAATTACATAATCTAGAAGTGAATTCAAACTTATAATAGGTTAAAAATGTCATCTATTTAGAAGTTATTCTTACGCAACCTTTAACTTACCTACACACTTCAAATGAAAATCATGAGTTCTACCATGGTAATTCAAGTATGTGATGACATAACTATTGGCCTGCATTTTTAAGGAAATTTTCAAGGAGCCTTGCATAGGCCTTGAAGAATCACAGGAATACAAAAAGAGGATAAGAGAGGATAGGGAACTTGTATACACTGGCAGGCAAGAAGGGAAGAAGAGAATAGAAAAGAAACTCACAGTAACTCTAAGAAATCAGTTGTACTCGAGACCATAGTAAACCAGAATTTATTCTCGGCTATGTCATAACCTGTTCATTATAAGAGGAAATCTTTTAAAAATGAAATCTAAGCATGGGCTTTGCCAATGTGGAAAAAAATGTAACAGGAAGATATGGACCTAATTTGCCATCTATGAAGACTTAGCGTCTCTGAATTACATGTTATTGTTAATAACTAGGAGAATCAATTCAAAATATGCTACTTTGGTAGTTGGAAAATTTAATGGGAAACTATATTAGCTTCTACTGCATATAGTCATCTACAGACATCAGAAATAGATTTTAGACTTTAATTTAAAATACAAGTAACTACTCAGAAGAGACAAATGTCAGATAGGCCAAGAATTAAAATAAGGAAAAATGACTCTTCTGGAAAATTCAACACCTGGGCAATAGATCCTATCATTTAAATTTTTTTTTTTTTTTTGTGGGTACCGGGGGTCAACCTCAGGACCTTGCGCGCCAGCAGGCGCCCGTGCCACTGAGCGATATCACCGGCCCTTTTCTCGTATGTGGGTTCCGGGAGTAGAACTCGGGCCCTCGCGCTTGCCAGGCAGGTGCTTACACCGCTGAGCCATCTCACTGGCCCAATTAAAATATTTTTTACACAAGAATCACATCATGGTGATTTCAATAGGAGAGAAAGTTCATGTTACCTTTCTCCAAAATTTGAGAGCAGAAAATTTCAGGGAATGTAAGTTAGAAAGAAAAGAATTCAGAACTTTTCTTTCCAATTAGACATAAAGCAGGTTAATATTAAAATATAATGAATCCAAGGTGATTTGTAATTTGACATACCAATTAAATTTTAAATTTGTAAAACTAGATATTCTCCTCAAATATAATATTTTAAGTTATTATTTGAAAATATATTAATATGATGGAAGGATTTTTCAATACTCACTACATGCATATATATATATTTGCATTATATAATAGGTATGATATAAAGCATATGTATTTCAGAACTTTTATTTCTCCAAATTGTACCACATCAGTGCATTTCACTCTTGTACAAATAGATTTAATTAGGTTAAAGCAGTTAACTATTTTCTGCAATTATCTATGTTAGCCAGGATTTTTTTGAATGAACATCTAAATTGACTTTAATTAGAGGATAAGAAGAGAAATTAGAATTCCTTTGGGAATAAAGTACTAAATGGCTTCACAATGAAACAGATGTAGAAAACTCAAGGAGTCAAAGAAGACATTTGTTTTCTTTCTGAACATACATCTCATTCTTTCATTTTCAGACTGGCATTCTTTGCTATTATTGAACGACAGAACCTTCCCAGATGGGGCAGGCTAACCTGGAAACCTTCCATTTCCTCTGTTCCCGAGAACAGCTCAGGTGCAAGATAACCTCTTAGCCCTCGCTTCAGCCTTTACAGGGAGCAGAGCTGACTGACGCCCTTTCTCCAGCACCAACCCCTGTTCCATCAACCATGTTCTAGTTCGTCTGCAGGGGACACATTCCAATGGGTGATGCGGACTAAGCAAATATCACCAATACCATCTCTCAATATTAACAGTAAAAAAAAAAAAAAAAGAAAGAAAGTAAAAGTAGAAGTGAAAAGAAAAGGAAGAAGTCAGGCATTTACATGGTTGACCAAAACCCCAGCTTTTTTTTTTTTTTTTAATGTGGTTACGGGGAGTCAAACTCAGGACCTCACGCTTGCCAGGCAGGCACTTATGCCACTGAGCTATATCACTAGCCTGAGTTCTTTTTAGTCTCATGTTCATAGTAGTATCTCCTCAGCTTTAAGATTCTTTTTCATCAGTGAAACAAATATATAAGATTATACCTCAGATTAATTGTAGCTGCTTTTTCAAAATTTTTGGCCAAAGGAGTAATGACTTTATATTGTAGAAATTGACTTATCAGGAACATATAGTTTTTTCTCTACGTTTCCCACTCCTCTGTGTGTGTGTTTTACATGGGTAGAGAGCAGGTATATGGTTGTACTAAGAGCAATTCATCATTGTAATAAGATTTATGGTGGTATTTTTAGCAAATGACCATATAGGGGGTATTTTCAATTTCCTTTAGACTTTAATATAAATGTAGACTTTCTAACATCAACATGGTATTTCAAAACATATATTTGGGTATCTCGATACTTATTTAAAAAAATAAGAGGGGCCGGTGAGACGGCTCAGCGGCTTAAGCGCCTGCCTTGCAAGCGCGAAGGCCCGAGTTCGACTCCCGGAACCCACATACGAAAAAGGGGCCGGTGATATCGCTCAGCGGCACGGGTGCCTGCTGGCGCGCGAGGTCCTGAGGTCGTCCCCCCGGTACCCACAAAAAAAAAAAAAAAAATAAGAAATTTATATGACAGCTTTTCAGAAGGATTTGGGATATTTAGTAAATCCTTTTTTCTTTGTAGTAGGAAGTGTAAGTCCATAAATTTCTTAGTAAATTGATTTCTATGTATATTGGGAATTGAAGAATGAAAACATAGGGGGAATAAAATGTTTTTTAAATTTTCATAATGTGAAAGATAATTTTGAAAGATTATTCTGCCAGTTAGTAAGTACATCTGCTATCACGGAATGACAGGAGATAATTCATTTGGAAAGTCATCTCCCCACTCCTCCCCTGGAGTCACAAGGTATTTAAATAACTTCGTGAAGGAAGTAGGAAACAGCTGTGGTAAAATTGCAGATTTTATGTCTTTCACTCCTGTGTGAGTAGCTGCCAAAATGAAAGCATTAATAAGATTGAGAATATGTGAGGTTAAAATGTACAAACTTGAGCTCATTCCTTGGGTGAGGCCTCTCATATGTTGCTTTTCTTTCTCATTGTTCCCATGGAATAGCAAGGGTGTATGAGTCAAGGATTTAATTTTTCAGTTTAATTCTTGGATGGATTCATAAGTGAACTAAACAAATAGGAGATCGCAGTGCGGTGTCTGCCCAGTAGTTTATTGCCCTCACATCTATTCTACTAATTGGATGTAAATTGAAAGCATTTAAATTACTTGCAATGTCTTTAGGTAGGTGGGGCACAAATTAGCACACTGGGAAGAGAAATACTTCTGGAGAAGTATTACATTTAAAGACGTATGATTTTAAGGCAAGATTAGATATAGTGAATCAATGGAAAAGGAGACAGTTACCACTATATAATGATTACTAACATGAGACTATAAACAATCTCAATAGTATACACTTAGCTTCCTAGAATCTTAAATTGCTTCTATGGAAACAATATTCAACACCCAGTAAAACATATATACAGCCTAACCCTTCATTTGCTTGGGAAAACAACAAATAGCACTTCATTTAGAAAATATTTAGAGAAGACACTGGCAAAGTTTCAACTAATATAACATAATTACTGGTTTATAGATTTTTTTTTAGAACCAGTAAATAACTTAGGTGTTAAAGCACCCCATTATTAAAAATCACGGAACTAGAATTCAGAGAATTTGATTCATTTAAGATAATACAGCTGGAGGGCCAGGGATATAGCTCAGCCCAATGGCACCTGCCTAACAAGTGCAAGGTCCTGAGTTCCATTCCCTGTCCCTCTCCCCCCCCCCCCCGCAAAAAAAGAGATACAGCTGTAAAGAACAGATAAATTTGTATCATGTTCCCACATTGGTACTAGTGCTGTTTCTATAAAACCAGGTTGAGGTTTGCTGCATGGTAATCTATCCTACAAAAAAGATAAAATAAAGGAGAAAATAAATCAGATGTCTCTTAGTATTAAAATTTAATAGGTAAGGGAGAAAGAAACAAGCTGTAATATGTACATGAAACCACACTCAAGATGATTGTAAACTGCATGAAACATACTAAAAAAATTTAAAAAACAAAACAAAAGGAAGATTTAATAGGCCTGGGGAAGAGCTGGTTTCATTCTCAAATTTATAATATATTAGGTACACATTAAAACAAAATGTGTGTTAGCAAGATTCAGATAAATGGATATACTGTGCAGTTAGATTATAAATGTTTTTACGTGACTTTGTTTCACTTTCTAATCATGATCAATATTTAGAATTTAAATATTAATCTAATAATTAGCTCTGTTGAGTGAGTTAATTTGAAGAAGCAATGATGAGAATGCTGTGGTGACAAAAGGCCAACAAATAAAAAAAATCAGTCTAGTAGAATAAGTTGGTTTGGAATTTAGCCCACAAAAGCTACAACATGCATTTTACTCTCTTCACTCCTTTTAACTCCTAGAAACTATTGGACATATATATTTATATATCATAGTTATCATAAGAAAGATATTGGGAATACAGCCCAAGAAAACTACCAAAAGTCCATTTCCAAACATAAATCAATATCAGGCTTGTAAAGCACAGAGGAAGGACCGCATTCTCGGGCATCAAACCAAAGAGATATTGGTTGCTTTAGCAATTATTTCTTCATTGTGTCTTTTAAATTACAAATAACCCAAGTGATGCACTTTTTACACACCAGCAAGGAAATGCATACTTTAATGTAATTTTAAAAATCAAAGATAAAGTGAGCATTTTCATGTACAACATATATACAGCAAGGAAGAGGTGTATAATAAAGAAAATTACTGTCCATTAAGAACATACTATATCCCAGATATTTAGTCTTCAAGAAACCCGGCATTGGTATGTATTTTACTAAGGAGGCTGAGAGAGTTTGATTTTCTTTTGTTTTACTTCAGAGTTCATTTGTTAGAAAGTTATAATATTAAGATTTAAAACTTGGTTCATGTGTGTCCAAAGTACAAGGTCTATTCGCTATCCATCCTCTGTTGTGAAAGGATACATTTTGTGATCTTTGTCTTTCCTCATAGGCTCGAAATCGCATTGCAATATTTTTGGAATGGTTATTTTATAAACTCTACATAAAGTCATACATAATAAGATTTTCGTTCCAGTATGATGGAATTATGAAGTCCTATGATCCCCTCCTCTAACGAAAGACTATAGGAGGGTAAAGCTTCAATCATCCCAAATTGCTAAAATTCAACCAAAATTTTACATTTGTGCTAGGAGTATTTGTTCAGCAATACTGCAAATTGTGGGCAAGAAGAATTAGTCCATTGTGTCCTTCCCCAGCTCTACTCTTCTGCCCTCAGGCTCCGTCCATGATAACCCAACCAGGAGGGGCCAACTGTGTGAACCAGCAGCTTCCTTGTTGCTCCCAGGAAGAGCAGACACAGTTTGGGGCTTCCCTATTAAAGTCCTGTGACTGCCTAAGCTCATGGGTCAGGTTGACTATTTTTGGGTGTGTCTGTAGGGTGTTTCCAGATGAGATTACCATTTGAATCATTAGACTGAAGTGGACAGGCTTCCCCTAATCTGTTGAGGAGCTGCATAGAGGAAAAATGTGGATGAAAGGAAAATTGGACTGCTTAAACGATGCCTTCTACCTTTAGACTGGGACTGAGACTTCCACCTTTGGTGCTCTTAGTTATCCGTGAGTGGGAAGGAAGGGACATAAACTCAACAGTTCAAGCAGGTTTATTGCTAAGCCTGAGAGGAACTTCTCTGTGCAAGCAGAACAGAGGAGGTGTCTCTTACAGACTAAGAGGCATTGTTTCTAGCATTTTTGGTGGGGTTTCGAGGAGGTGGGTTGGAGAAATGGCAGGCTTGCGGCTTGCTGATGTGTCCTCTGTGAGCTGAATAAAATGAAACCGACATTTCTCTAAGATGGGGGGTGGGTTCTTTCAAACTGGTGGTGTCCCTGCCCGGGCTCTATCAATCAGGCTTTGGGTTTTGGACTGGAATCACACGGGTTCTGGGATGTCTCATCCTCCACAGTCTTGTGAACCAATTTCTTCTAATAAATATCTCCCATTTTCTTTCAGTTTAAATTCCCAATTGAATAAAACATTCAAGGATATATGTATATATACCAGCACATCAATGAGTTTGCAAAATACGTTTGCAGATATATTGGGTTTATACACTCAAAGTGAAAGAAATACCTACTGGATGGATAGGAGAGTGGGACTATGCTTACAAATCTACTAATCTGTTCTCAGTAAGAGTTACCACTAGTTTCCTATGATTTTCCTCTTCACTGCAGAAGAAGAACTGGGAGCGACATTTCCCAGAATTTGCTTCTGCATATTATTCTAGGTGAGAGCATAAGGAACACAGGGATTGTGATATGATTGGACAGTCTGGAAAGAATGAGGTCCAGGGGAATACATGACGAGACAGGATGTCAAAAGCATCTTCCAAGTGAACTTTTGATAATCATCCACATAAGAATTTAGATTGAGGGCCAGTGATATAGCTCAGTGGCATAAGTGCCTGCTTGGCAAGCCCGAGGTCCTGAGTTCAACTCCCAATACCTGCATATATATATATAAAAGAATTTAGATTGATCAAAGATTTAGCAGATGTCCAGGAGTTCTTGTGATTTGGAGCAACTTTCAGTTATGTGTCTGATAACCACCTGCTTTGGTAATGAGACTAAAACTAGGTGGTGGATTTTTGGATCTTCACTATTTCTAATGGTGGTATAATACCATGGTTCCTTACTTTAACACTCTTCATAATTTGAGTAAAACACAATAAAATTACAATATTAAAATTACGCTGGGTGTCATTTTACATTGGTGTGATTCAAAAGGCCCTCAATTCTTAGAATGTATCTGAGTCACCCATTCAAGAGGAACCAGTGTACTCTCCACCCGTAGGATAGAGAATCCATCCCAATAATATTGACTTTTCAGATCCTGGAAAAGAAGCTATTCTGAAAGTGAGGCAACTAAAGTCACCATACTTATTCATCTTGAGAAAACTTACTTTTCTAAAATATAGCTTCCAAGCAATGCTCTAGTTCTTTACTGTCATTATGTAAAATTTGACAAGAAAATTTTAAGAACTATTTGGATTTACCCACAAGTGATCATTTTGGAAATGACTGCAGATAGATATAGATAAGTGCAAAAAAAAAAAAAAAGAAAGAAAAAAAGAAAAGAAAACTACATGTGCAAAAGGCACATGTGCTAAAATAAAATCCATAGGTGAGAATAAAAATTTATTTTCCTAAAAATGTAAAATATGCATTTGAATATTTAATATCCTCTATCTGCAAGTTCCTTTTCATTGACAGCTCTTATTAGAATGCAAAAGAAGAAAGGCAGGAGCTAACTACAGAGGATCCAGAGAAGTAGGTTGGCAGTAACCAGAACAATGACTTCAATATGCGTCTATTCTTGCCTAGGCCTCTTAAGAGAAATGCTGCTACTGTATTTTTGCTGCTGGATAATTTTGAATGATTAAAATTTTTGATTACCGTAAACTTTTAGGGCTAAGTTATTTCTTTTCTCATCACAATGTGGCAAAATTTGAAGAAATAAAAATGATTTTTAATGACTTTATGACCATACACAAGAACAAATCTGTTTAAAGCAGGCAGATTTAGAGAATTTGGTCATTGTCTCTTAAGACCTATTTTGTGAGAGAAGCCAGTAATATTAACTTTTACTGTGACCTGTGTATGTCATGAATTTTTTTGTTGTTATTTTTTTAATAGGCTTCATTTTTAAAAATTAACTAACACATAATATGTTGTATACAGTTATGTAGTTCCATGGTATGTTTTGATGCATGCATACATTGTGTAGTTCTGGTTTGGATTCACAGAAAATTTAGAAAGAAAATTTAGAAAGATGGTACAGGTGTTTCCCATATATCTCTTACTCCCACACGTACCTGCCGTCTCCACCATCTACATTGGTACCAGAGTAGTACATTTTTTAAAATGGATGAACCTACCTTGACACACCACTATCTCTCAGTCTCTTTATTCATATTATGATTTACTCTTGGTGTTGGAATTCTGTGAGTTTTGACTTGTGTATTTTGACATGTGCCTACCATTAAAGTATGATTCAGAATAGTCTTACTGCCCTAACAATCCTCTGTGTTTCTCCTATTTATCTTTCTCTCCTCCATTCTCCAGGCAAATATTAATCCTTTTCACTGAATCTATAGTTTTGCCTTTTCTGGACTATTATGTAGTTGGAGTCATACAGCATGTGCCCTTTTCAGATTGACTTCTTTTATTTAATAGAAGGGGGTTGAGCTTATTTTTGTCTCTTCAAGGCTTGATAGCTCATTGACTTTTAGCAGTGAATAATATTTCACTGTCTAACTGTACTAAGGTTTAGTTATTCATTCGCTTACTAAAGGACAAGTTAGTTGCTTCTGAGTTTTGTTACTATGAATAAAGCTGCCATAAATATCTATGGGCACATTTTAAATGTGGACATAGGTTTCCAACAAATTTGGTACATAACAAGGAGCAAAATTACTGGATTTTATGCTACGTGTCAATTCAGATTTGTAAGAAACTGCCAACCTGCCTTTCAAAGAAGTTGTAAGATTTTGCATTCCCACCGGAAAGGAATGAGCATTTCTGTTGCTCCACATCCTTGTTGATTTCATGTTTTTAGTGTTCTGGATTTTGTCCATCCTATGAGCATGTAGCAGTATCTTACTGCGTTTTCATTTTGGCATACGAAATGGATCATCATTTATATGCTTGTCACCTGTATGCTTTCCTCAGTAAGGTATTTGCTCAAGTTTTCTGTCCATTTTTCAATTGGCTTGTTCTTTGATCATTTTCAAGTAAAGGCTTTTAACATAATTCCCAAGAATGTGCTTTATAGCATATGGAAATTCAGGCAGATAAAATTAACAGGTGATCAGGGGGAATGTCTTCCTTCCCCCAGGAATCCAAGTAACAGTGATTCAATTATAAGGAATTTTTTTTTTTTTTTTTTTTGTGGGTACTGGGGGGTCGACCTCAGGACCTCGTGCGCCAACAGGCACCCGTGCCGCTGAGCGATATCACCGGCCCCTTTTTCGTATGTGGGATCCGGGAGTCGAACTCGGGCCCTCACGCTTGCAAGGCAGGCGCTTATGCCGCTGAGCCATCTCACCGGCCCAATTATAAGGAATTTGAAATGAGTTTGCTTTGTGTCTTTGGTGAAAATCATGCACTAAAATTTTACATAAGGAGCAGTGGTATAAAACCTAGGGCAAAAGACAATTTCATAATGATGTAACAAAAAATTGTGACAGCTACCACAATGGCGATTTAGACTTAGTTTGCAGTTCTTTAAAATCTCAGAATTTATTTTTCCTATTATAAATAACTCAGCCACCACACTACAAAGTAGTATAAAATTTATATTAATTTAAGACAAGAAAAGAAAATGATTCAAAAAGTAAATATAATATTTTTTTCTTAAATTGTGTGTGTGTGTGTGCTTGAAAAATATACTATAAAGCTATCAGAATCTGGTAACAGGAAATATTTAAATCCAAGGCATGGACAACCATATTTTGACCACTTCTCCCAGTACAATGATGGTTAGGTATTTAGAAGGTCCTTTTTAAGTATCAAAATTGTATACAAGATCTACTTAAACAGGAACTACTTCTTTTATGGGAATTTCATCACATATGAACAGACACAATATCTTCTTAGCCCCTAAATGTTATAAATTAACTAGTATAATTTAACTAGTATAATTAACTACTATAATTTAGTAAAATCATGCACACATTGCAGGAACAGTGTAAATTCCTAGAAGTCTTAGTATGACTTGTATCAAGAATGTCCCCAAAAAGTTCATGTGTTCAGCTGTAGGGCTTTTGAAAGGTGATTAGATCATAGCACGCTAATCTCATCAATGGATTTACCCATTGATGAGTTTGCAGCTGAATGTGCTATTAGGAGGTTGAGACAGGTTGGAGGAAATGGGTCATTGGGGGCATGACTTTGAAGGGTATATCTCTTTTGGGGTCTTTCCAGCTCTCTGCTTCTGGCCATCATGAAGTGAGCAGCTTTCCTCTGCCATGTTCTTCATCCATGATGTTTCTGCCATGGTCTGCCCACTGACCATGGACTGAATCCTCTGAAACCATGAGCCTAAACATATCCTTCCCTTTAAACTCTGTATGTCAAGTATTTGATCACAGTGATGGAATGATGAATAAATGAAGAAGATGTGGATAGAAGGAGATGAGCAGAGGGAGAAAAATGGGAAATAAAAAGGATTATGAATATATATATATATATATATATATATATAAATTTCCCACTGTAAGTATGTTCTTAATGTATCAAAAACAAAAACCAATAATGAAATAAAAATAAAAACCTCAAAATAAAAAACACACACATGAATAATGCATAATCATGGGTAAATATTTCACTCTTGTTTTTCCCTGAAGTTCTAGAATTACTGGATTTGGAAACTGTAGAGTTGTTGCCTCAGTGAAGTTGCTATTCTTCTACACACTTTCACAAAAGGTTTGCTTAGGAAAGGAGACTATGTTTTGCTAATTGCTTTACCTACCTTAGTACAAGTTATAACTTCTAATTATGATGACAGTGTTACTTTGAATTTAACAATAAAGTCTGGGATTCTTCAATACCAACAGCTGAAACATACAAAGAGGCATATGACCAACATATTGAGGTAAGAAAGGAAACAAAATGTAAAAAGGAGACAAGGAAAATTATTACTGTAAAGCAAAAATTACTCTAGGTTACTCTAGGTGACAATGCCTTTTTCCCTTCTAGAAAATTCACTCCAAAGAAATTAGATCTTAAATTTGCAATAAGTCTATAAATTTAGACCCATGCTTTTCAACTATAAATTGTTCCCCCTTCCTCAGACCTCCATCCTAAAGGAAGCAGTGCTCTAAGAAGCAGCATAACTCTTAAGTTCAAACCCATGCATATGGTTTACATTCTAACCTAGCCTACCAAATGGGTAGCCTGACAGACAGTGAGAATACCAGATCACCTTTACATCCCAGACTACCCATTTTAAGACCATATAAGTCCACATAAAACTTCTAACCCCACTCCTTAATGTGACCTACTGTCTGAATGCCTACACTTCATTCTGAGTGTGTACTTATTCCTGCTAAATAATTTTTTTCTGTACCTCCTACTGACCCATCCTGAAATTTTTCTGTGCCAGAATTCAACAAAACTACATACAACCTATCTCATGGATGGGGTAAGTTAAAATCTGCCATCTGTTTGTGAGCCTCCTTGGACCTTATCTAGGAACAGTATTGGTCTATTTTCTGTTACTATAATGAAATACCTGATGCAGACTAACTTTATAAAGAAAAGAGGTTTATTTCGTTCACCATTCTAGGGATTTGAGGGCAAGGGTTGGCATCAGTTCAACTTTAATAAAAATCTCATGACATATTGCAGGTGAATGTGTGAGAGTGAGAGACTCTATTGCCAAAAAAAACAAAGCCAAAGAGGAAGCAGGTCCCTGAATTCCCTCTGAAAGCCTACCCCCAATAAAACCAAAGATCTTCCATTAGGTTTTACCTCTTAAAGATCCCACCTCCCAACTTTACCACAAGGAGAGTCAAATGCTCAACAAATGAAACTTTGCACATAAACTCAAATTGAATCCCAGCAGATGCTCAGGGACACTTAGACACTTTATTTATTAAGAGCTAAAAGAAAAAAAAATATTCACAGAACAGGATTTTGAGAGAAATAGTATTAAAAATTTTCAAGAATGAACAAATGTACTTCTCTTCCTTTCCTTTCCTCTCTTTGATATCAGGAATGGAACTCAGGACCTTGCTCTTGCCAGGAAGGCACTGTGCTGCTGAACTATATCCCCAGCCCTGTTCTTCACCTTTTGAGAAGCAATAAAAGGTCTCAAACCCTTCCCAAAGAAAATCTTTCTTATTTGTAATAAACTTTTGACAGTGACATTGAGATTCAACCGAAGAGGATAATCAGCCTGTGCTTAATCATCTACTGTTACTGCGTTCATTTACAAGAAGTCCTAGAGTAGGCTCAGGTGAAGCTCACAGGAGATCTTGTTTTTCCTAAAAAGTCTTCTGCTAAATGTTGGAGATGCAAAAGTAATCACTCAGTTTCCATTGATAAAGGCATTTTTCATGGCTATCAAGTTAAGCCAGCTGCTCTAATAATACTCTACTTGCAAATTTACAATTTTCAAGGCTTTAAGGATTGATTTAATGCTAGATTGTTTCCATGCATGGATCTTAAAATAAATATCTCTAATTTTTTGATATTTCTAAGGACCTGCTGTATAGAGTTTGTGAGGGGAAGAAATTGCAATTCCATATCGTAATCCAATTGATTAAAGCCAATATACGTTGGTACCAAGGCTCAAGTCTTCTACTACAATATTAGAAGGTAAGTAAAAAGGATTTAAGACTATATCAATAGAGTTGATTTCATGTGACCAACTGCTGTCGTTTACCAGGTGTTATGATCTGTTTCTGGCGCCTCAAATCCATATGTCGAAACCTAACCCTTGAGGCAATGTGTTAAGAAGAGTTGCTTTGGGGCAGTGTTAAGGTCAAGAATGGTATTAGTGACTTTATTAAAAAAGATCTGATGGTGCTTGGTCACCTCTTCTGCCATGTAAAGGTTTTGCAAAAATAAAAAGTCACCTTGGGCTGGGGATGTAGCTCAGTGGCATGGCTCCTGGCTGGCAAGCACAAGACTCTGAGTTCAATTCCCAGTACCAAAAAAAAAAAAAAAAAAAAAGTAATCTGTGAAGAGTAGATCCTCACCTGGCATCAAATTTGCTGATGCCTTCATCTTGGACTTTCTGGCTTCTAGAACAGTGGGAATAATTTTGTTGTGCATAAATTACCTTGCTTATTGTATTTTGATATATTACCCCCAAAGGACTAAGTCACTGAGGATTAAGGCTCGTCTTTTATCAGGGCTAAAGCATGGAAATCCTAAGCAAATCCAGATGAGCTGGTCACCCAAACTGTACCACTTTTTTGAGGAAATCACTCATCTTCTGTGACTGACAGCTGTTCTCTCACTGACTCCATGAATCCTTTAGCTTCTTGGAATAATTTTGAGAATTTTATGAGATGAAACTAATGATCAGTAATTTATTAAGTGATATGTATCAGGTCCTACACTAAATGTCTACATATTTAGTTTCATTTCTCTCTACCTGAATTTGAGTTCTGGCTCTGCTACTTAAGTAGCTCTAAGACACTGGGAATGCTTTTTAAACTCTGAAATATTTATACATAATAGTATGATATTTCTTTGATAGTACAGTTATCTAATTGCATTATGATATAGTATAATAATACTATAATGTACAGTAGAATAGTAATAGTTTCAACTTCACAGTGTGGTTAATTGGACAATGTCTTAGTAAATAAACACAGTCCTTATTCTGATGGAGCCTGATGGGGATATTAACAAACAAAAATTTAATATAAATAGGTTATTATGGAATATGACAAACACCTTGAAAAGCAATGTTTTGCAACAAAAATATATTTCTACCAATGAGATGAGTGGGTACTTTAGATAAAACATTATATAAAGAATGCCTATCTGAAAAAAAAAAAACAGTATTTGAGATAAATTTGAAGGATGACAAAAAGACCAGCTGTGGGAAGAGTGTGAAGATCATTCTTCACAGTAGAAATGGCAAGAGCCAAAGATCTGAAGCAATAAAAATTTATTACACCACAGAAATCTAAAAGAAGTGGGGAAGTTCCAGAGTCGACCCATGAAAGGGATGTCAGACTACCTGCAAGTATATAGTCTGTCCATTAACTGATGATTAAAATTTAATAATATAAATCATCGGCAACTAAGAGTAAGAATCTCTTTTGATAATTCCCAAACAATGAAACAATTTTCACAAGACTAGGTAGCCAAACATGAGCAAAATCTACTTGAAAATTATCTAGAACTACACACAAAAGTGAAGTACCCGCTGCAGCACCCATGAACTTAGGGGATACAGTGGAGGGATGCATGGGGATGGTGCTGGGGAAACCCACTTTTCCCTCATGAGTATATTTTGCTCTTTTTACCAGAGAAAAATGAGTACTGGCTACTTTTTAGGGAACAAAATTAAATTGGTGTATTGGTTTCCCATTCTTAGAAATGATATTGATTTTGTGAGCAATGAGCTTTAATGTTCCAGGCCTCGCTTTTCCCAAAGAAAATGCCATTCTGTTAGGATTTTTTTTGCTGGAAACAAAATTAGATTTCAAAAGAGTAAGAGATGAATGTATAAAGAAAAAGCGATATTTATACATAATGCAGTACTACTCTTCCATAAAGAAGGATAAGCTTGGGTCATTTGTAGGAAAATGGATGTACCTTCAGACCAAAAGATTAAATGAAATAAGTCAGACACACAAACTTAAATACTGCATGGTTTCTCTTATATGAGAAACTCAAAGTATAAATAAGAGCAAAATAAAAAATAGAGGGGCTGATATAGCTCAGCAGCATAAGCACCTGCCTGGCAAGCGTGAGGTCCTGAGTTCAACTCCCGGTACCCACATATAAAAAATATAAATAAATAAATAAATAAAAATAGATAATAAGAAGCAGGAAGATAGATCTTCTGCAAAAGGAAAGGAGACCAAGAGGTGGAGGAAGGGGGAAGTGTGGGGAGGGGTAAGGAAGGGGATGAAAAAGCATTAAGATGTTTTAAGTACATGTTGCAATTCCCCACAAGGAAATAATCACTATGCTCTGCAAACATGTACTAATAGAAAAATAAAAATTGAAAAACAACAACAAAAAAAAAAAACAAGGGAAAACCTGCAAAAAAGAGAACAACGTGAGTTTTGATTTATTATGCAGATACATGTTCTTGAGGACAACATGAAATAATTATCCCTTCCCTCAAAAATCTACATCAACCACATTGTAAGGCTGCCTGCCATCGCACCAAAGGAAATGAAGGTTTGCAGTGAGTCAGTGATGCTTACAATGGGGGCAACAGGTCGGGGATTAAAGGATGTCAGGGGATTAGAGGATATCAGGGCAAATGATTATTGTTTAAATAGTCATAGAAAATTGTATTATGTCATATAAAGCCCTTCTAAGGTTTCTGACCAATTTAATACTCTAATGCTGTGACTCTGTGAATTATATTTCCACCATTGCAAAGGTCTTCGTGTAGGCGTTTCTGTCCTCTAGTACAGAAGAGCTGGCAGCAATGGTGAGGCAATATGTGGCCATAGTCAGAATTGCAGGCAGTACACAATCATATTCCCTGAATATCTGCATTCTAACGCCTATTTCCATTCCTCTATGTTCTTTGAATTTTTGCCCAAATGTTGCATATCAGTTATTTAGTCATAGGTCTGAGAAATCATAGTATAGATGCATTTTTTTTACTTTTGATTCTGATCTAATTTTATTATGTTACACTTTTTTTACACAAATTTTAACATTAATAAAATACTTATTTATTTTTAATTTGTATTAGTATGTATTTGCAGTACATAATGTTTACATTTCATTGTGGGGAACTGGTACATGTACATAACACATCTAAATTCATTTTTTGTCTTCCTCCCACTTTCCTCCATCTCTTGGTCCCCTTGCCATTTGCAAAAGATCTACCTCTCTATTTTCAATTACCTATCTTTTACTGATCTAATTTCAGACTTATAAAATTGCAAAAAATATTTAAAAAATTTTATAATCCTTCAGTAGTCACCCCCTCATAATAGCTTCTTATATAGTCATACTAAAATGAGCAAAATTTTCAGTATGATAATTCAAGCCAAAATGCCACATCATATTTAGTTTTTATGTTTTCTTGGCTACCTCTAATCTGTAACAATGCTTTAGTATTTATTTATTTTGGGGCTCCTGAAATTTTCCATCACTACTACCAGTTATTTTTGAGAATGTCTCTCAATTGAGAGTTATCTAGGAATATTTCATACTTAGAATGAATTTATACTTTTTTTTTTCAAAAACGCCACAGAAGTTGTATTCTTTTTCGTGCATTATAGCACTGGGAGATGTTAACCTTGATCTCTCAGTTACAGTATTACCTGTTGTATTAATCCAGTAGAAAGTTACCATTTTTCCTTTTTTTATTTTAAGGAAGATAGTCAATACTCTGGGAAAGATACAATGAGGCTATGCAGATACCCTGTCCTCGAAAATGTGCTCAAATTGCTTGTATCCATTGATAGATCTTGCCTGCAACAATAATTACTGTGAAAATTTCCATCTCCCTCTTTCTGGACATAGAAATGTATAAAGAGTTCTGTGAGCAATAACAGAGCCCTCTTTACCATTATTCAGATTAGTGTGGTTTTGTAGATTTTTGATGTGTGAGTTATAGTTCAATTCTATTAGCTATTTTCTTGCACCAATTGTTCCCTACTTGGCCATTAGGACCCCTTTAGTTTTGGCTCTTGCATCCTTTTGATGAGCCCTATTCTTTTCTGAACACTCCTTATTTGTGGAACTCCAATTTATTTCAGGCTTTTCTTGTCTTTTCCCATCTCCAATTCTGCAATCAATCACCTCTGCTAGGAGTGCTGATTGCTTTGACTGGAGCATGGCATTCATGAACCAAGGCATGCATCCTACTTGCATTCATTGTTACTGACTTTCTTTTGCTCCCAGCTGCTCCCTCAGCAGACAGCTGAGGAATATGCATATATATGCAGGCCGCCCACCCACACCCAGATATATATCTATACTTACTTTTGTATAAATTTACATGAAGATATATGCATCTGGGTGCATATTGTGTGTATTTAAATATTTGTTTGTTGAATATGACATACACTTAACATCGTTACATAATGTCAGAAATGCAGAGATTTGTATACAAATCCATTTATCTTTATAGAATCAAGTCAAAACATTATTTTCAAAGTTATTTAGTTCAGTTTATTATCTTTCCCCATCCCTTCAGTGTGGTTTGTGCATTCATTTGTAGTACAGTTAAGTTCATTAGATACTGTTTCATTTCATTTTTGAATTCTCATCCTCCATTCTGGTCTATTTAATCATTTATTAGTTTGGGGGATATGTGAATCAACTCTCTGGTTCTGAGAGTCAGAGTTAACTGTAAAATACATATATACAAAGTTGTGTTACTGCTTCCTCATTTCTACTATCCCATTCCCCCTTATCATTTCTTACTACTCCTTTCAATCACCCTTCTGTATGTTAGCAATCTTTTAAATTTCCTGTATTTCTGTTGTGAAAAATGAGTAGGTGCATGTGCAGTTTTCTATATGCTCTTCTTTGTTACATACAGGGTAACATATACTAGGTAATGTTTTCTATATATGTTTTCCTATCAGTCTATCTTGAAAAATCACACACTACTAATCCCCGGAGATCTTGCACATTTTTAGCAATTTCACAGCACTCCTTTAAGTGGATGTACTATAATCTATCCAGTCACTTTTCAAGGTATGAATATTATGATTTTTGCAATGTCTTGAAATTCTGAACAATGCTTCGAAGAATAACTTTGGATATATGTGTTTCCAAGGTGCATTCCTGTATGTACATCTTCAAGTTAGATTCTAAAAGTGCGATTATTGGGTCAAAAGACAAGGGCATATGTAGCTTTGTAAGGTGATAATAAACTTTCTTTCAGAATAATTACTGGTCAAAGTTGCCTTCCTATCAGTAATGCATGGCACAAACATCTCCAGCAAAGTATTTTGAGACTTTTGTTTTGTCTTGTTTTGTTTGTGGTTACTTCACTTTCTAGAGCACTTATAGGTTTACAGAAAAAAACTGGACAGAAAGTAGAGAATTCTCATCTAGTCCCTGGCCCCACACATGCAGAACCTCCTCATTCTGAGCACTTCTCCATCAGAATGGTACATCTGCTATAACTGACAACCTACATTGACACATAATTATCATGTAAAGTCTATAGTCCACTTTAAAATTCATTCTTGGTGTTATATATCCTATAGGTTTGAACAAATATATAAAGACATATATCCACAGTTATAGTATGATACAGAATGATCTCACTGCCTTAAAAATACTCAATGTCTTGCCTGATCTTCCTTCCCTCCCCTTTAACCCCTAGAAAATTTTACTGTCTCCATAGTTTTAACTTTTCCAGCATGCCATATAGTAGGAATCCTACAGTGTGTGGCCTTTTCAGTCTGGCATCTTTCACTTAGTAATAGGTACTTAACTTTTCCCACATATCTTCATGGCTTGATAGTTCATTTCTTTTAGGGTTGACTGATACTCCATGGTCTGATTGAATTAGGATTTATCCATTCAGCTACTGAAGGGCATATCTGATGCTTCCAATTTTGGGCAACTAGGATTAGAGCTGCTCTAAACACAGCTTGCAGTTTTTTTTGTGAACAAAGTTTTCAACTCATTTGAGTAAATACCGAGGAGCAGAATTACTGGATTATATATAATTATGTGATACTATCTTAACATCAGCTATTCCAACAAGGTAAAATAATATCTCAATGTATTTATGTATATTTAATTAATTATGAGTGAATTTAAATATTTTTTCAAATGCTGGATGCCTGTATTTAAATTTTATTTTGTGAAATGAGCACTCTTATATTTTTCTTATATTTCTATCATTTTACTTCTAAAACATTTGTCCCTCAATTTTTAAGAATTTTTGGCCGCAGATATATCTCAGGGGCACAGCACCTGCCTGGTAAGTGAGAGGTCCTGAGTTTGATTCCCTGGTCCCCCCTAAAAAAAAAGAATTTTAATATGTAAAGATAATAATAATCATTTATTTGTCTTTGATATATGTTACAAATATTTTCTTCCCATTTGCCAATTGTATTTGGATTTTGAGGTTTTTATGGTTTGCAAAATTTCCACTTATATATTGTTAAAATTTATCAATATTTTCTTTTATTGCCTTTAGATTTTGACTCATAGAAAGTATTTCTATATGCAAAGGTCATTAAGTAGTTTATTCATATTTTCTCTTATTTTATGTATACTTTCACTTTTGTATCTGTAATTTAGTTGAGTTTTATTCTTGTGTATAGTCTTAGTTACTTTTCTTGTTGCTGAGACAAAAATATCAGGCACTCAAAGTTAAGGGAGGAAAGGTTTATTTAGCTCACAGTTTGTAGAGTTTTAGTCCATAATCAACTGATTCCAAGAAGGGGTGGCTTGGCAGAAGAGAACAGTCATGGTGGGCCGAAGATAGCAAAGTAACAAGAGAAGAGTGAGAGGAGACAAGCCTCTTGCTGTCCCCTATATTACACGCAGGCTACCTGCCCTAGGGTGGGTGTAGCACTCACACCCTTATCCCCAGCATCCTTAATCCCAGCACTGCACTACAAATCAATCTCATACTCTAGATTCAGCCTATGACTTCATGAGGCTTTGGGGGGACATCTAGACACAAACCATAACATGTATGTTATGAATTGTGAGTGCTGTTTTATGGATTTACTCCAAATGGTTGCCTTTTTCAACACCATTAATTAAACAGGCCGTCTTTCCCACATAGATTTGAGATCATGTAGTATCATGTTCTAAATTTCCATATAAATTGACTCAATTTCTAAATTCTCTATTCTTTATTACTAGTCTACTAATCTATTTATGGACTGATACCAGAATTTTTAATTATGGAAGTTTTATTGTGTATCTGATAATAACAAATCACACTGGTGATTTTTTCAATTTGATACATATTTTATGGATAATTTTGCAAGATTATTCATCTAAATAATTCTTACCAGATAATATAACTTCATACATAGGTTTCTCAATTTACAAAATTTATGAATTAGCTTACCAATTTCTGATACGCCTGTAATGTCAATTTTCCTATGTAAGAAAATGGAAATGCTTTTCCATTTGTTTAAGCCTAATCTTATGTCAGTTTCCTGGTATAGGATTTATACATCCTTGTTCTTTATTATTTATCATTTGTTATTTATTCTAAATATGCAATTTTATTGATTAAATTTTATTTTCTAAATTTTTAATGTAATGATTTTCTATATTGTTATATGGTGCACATGTAATCATTTAAATAGCTTTTTAATAGTTCAATGGGTTTCTTTGTTTCTAGTGTGAGGAACTTTGCCTCTTTTATGAGTTCTACATTTAAATATTAAACCATTTTTACATATACTTTTACTTTATGAGAAATTCCTAGAAACTCCTTATTTTTTGAAATACAGTTCAAAGTATATTGTTGAATTATATTAATTATGTCAATAGCATTAAATAAATTTGCTAACTTTGTCATATCCTATTAGGCATTGATCAAGGGTGAAATTTTCAATTTGGTTAATTTGATGAGCAAATGTCATTTACTTTAAACTTTGAATAGTTTTGATACATAAAATTTCTTATGATACTCCTTACTTTTACTTGTTTGACTTCAAATTGTTCATGAATTCTGTCTAGTTTTCATAAATTTTTACTGTGTTTATTATAATTTTTAAGTTTTCAACATTTATAAAATTCATACAGTAACTTTGTACTTTAAAAATCTGATACTCTTCCAAAAATAAAAAGCAGTTCTTTTATTTAAAACATGTGTTTTCCCATATGTGATTTATACTCATATATTAAATACATAATTTATTTTTGAACTAACGCTTCATTCTCGACACTTATCAATGAAAATTATTCAGCCCTGTTTTCAAGTTTCATCGTTTTAGCTTCTACTGGAGTCTTTTGCACATATAAGTAACCTGATGAGTTTATTACCATGATTTTTTTTCAATTTAGTATAAATCAGCGTTTCCATTTTTAGCTAACTCAGTTTATCAGGGATTAAATGCCTTCCTTCCTTCCTTTATTATCTTGTAAGAAATGTAAACCATACTGAAGTGCAAACACTTTGAATGTATGTTCCCCCTAACAAAAGTGACTGATCCCATCAAGGTCAGTTTTGAAACATCCCAGGTCTTTTCTCCTAGGCAAGTCATACTCATTATTTGCTACTCTGTTTCTCCCTTAGTTCAGGGTCCCCAAACCTATCTCTGTGTATGTCTAAAATAGACTCAATGCAGTTTTATCTATAAGTTTGAGTGAAACTGCCTCAGACAAGCTCCAGTGAACACTCATATCAGAAGGAACAACCGGTTTTTTGAGGATCACGGTATTTCTGAACTGAACAGTATGTACTTTTCAACCCAAAGGACTGAAAATGTCATATTTTCACACTGACATTTGCAACAACTGCACTGGTAAGCTAAGATTGCTCTGCTGTACCCCAAGGTGAAAATATTATGCTGTGAACACTGGGTTAGAGAAGAGACTGACAGGTGTCTGAATTTTTCAGAAAGGTTATGTGTGTGTGCATGTGTGTGTGTGTGTCTGTGAAGGAGGAGAGAAAGAGACAGGGAGGACGGTCATGGGAAAACACTTCAATTCATGCAAAAGGAACAATAGTTGGAAATATTATTATACACAACAACTTAGGTAATCCCCAATCCATGTCATTAAAGAATACTTTCTCATGCACCTTATCAATGGAGGCTAAGAACATTGTGCTCCATATAAAATAAACCAGTACAAGTATTATATCATCTCTCAGAATTTATTATTGGGTTTGTGTTTTACTAATGTGCCATAGAATAATATGTATTGTTAATGTGACACCATACATTTCTTTAAGTTTTTACAGGATAGAAATAGGTTTCATATTACCTCACCTTCATATAATGATCAAGACATCTACAAATTTAATTATACAGTTTGGGTAAAATTATTCATTCATTTAATTCACTCATTTAATCATATGTATCCATTGAAACATTACATTATTTTGTTAATTCATTTAGTATTTATACCCATCTGCATCAACATTTGATCTAAGAAGTAGAAACATAGCTGATTTTAGTGAGTGCTTCTTTTTCTAACACACTCCCTGATGCTGTCCATAGCTTACACTTTGAGCGGCAAGGCCTCACTGGCCTTCTCTCTTCCAGAGAGAGAGAATGTTACTGAACATTAAGTAATTAAGAGTAGCTTCCATTTATGTTGAGGGACTGGAGTTTGGGACGTGCTTAACACTCTTGGATATGGCATGGAATGGTTCTGTGTGAGAATGTTATATTCAATTCTACTTTCAAGCAGAAGGTGGACTTTTTCAACTAAAGATGTTACACTCATGCAATTCTCCTTTAGAACACAGATCCAGTAGAGAGATCACTGTGGCCAAAAAGAGCACATTTCTGTAATGCGCAACTGCTGCCTTTGTCTCAGCAATTAGTATGCAAGGATTAAGAATTGTTCATGATCGGTGAGAATTTTCCTAACGCCATACACTGTTTCCCAGACCACATGGGTCATGTAGCCTCAATGTTCCCTAGCAATCCATTTATGATCAAGCTTAAAGATTGATCCCAGCTGCTTAAAAAAGGAATCCAATTGTGAAATAAGCTCTAAAAAACTCAACGTGGTTGTCAATAAATATGTATAGTGATTATTTTAGAGGACCATTTCATTACATTTCCAACACCATATTATTTTGTATTATATTCTTTTTGTTTCTTCATAAAGCTCTAGTTTAAAGAAAAACTTCTATATAGCTATATATATCCCTAGAGAGTTCAACCCTACTGGTGTGTAAGAGTCACGTTTTATAGTTGGGAAATTACAGACTGTGGTTCAAATCAGGTCAAGCACTTCTTACATTTTTTAAAATGTATTTTGTGTTAGTACATGTTTGCAGTACATAATGTCTACACTCCTTGTGTGGAGTTGGCACATGTACATAGCACATCCTAATTCCTTTTGTCATCTCCTTTTCCCTCTCCTCCTTCCCTTTCCTTCTATCTCTTTATCCCCTTCCTATTTGAGAAAGATCTCCCTATTTTCTGTTATCTATCTTTTACTTTGCTCTTTCTTTATAATTTGGTTTTCTTACATTAGATAAACTGTGTGACATTTAACCTTGTGTGTCTGATGTATTGCACTTAACATTATGGTCTCAGGCTGCATTCATTTTCTTGCAAATGACTCAGCTTATCTTTCTTTATGGCAAAGTAGTACTGAGTTGTGTATAAATACCACATTTTCTTTAGTCATTCATCTGTTGATGGACATAAAGTCTGCTTCCAAGATTGAGCTATTATGAATTGAAGCACCTATTTTTATGTTAAAAGGTTTATTGTAACAGGAAATTCTGTTCATTTATATATTTTCTATGGCTTTTTTCATGCTACAGTGGTAAAGTTGAATAGTGCAACAGAAATTGTATGACCCACAAAATTGAAAGTATTTTGTCTGTCCTTTATAGGAAAAAATTGCTGCTACTGTTCAACATGATGGTAAAAATATAGATTAAACATTATTCCATATAAAAATTCCATATCATCAGGGCTATGACTTCATGATATAAGCAATATGAAATGTTATAAATAAGATGTGTGTATATGTATACATACTACACTAGGGAAATAGTTAAGACATACACATTCCTAGTAAATAAAAATCTTATAGAACTTTTCCTCATTGTGAGAATAAAAGATATACTTCCAATGAATCATCAAAACATAAAAGAGGGGCCAGTGTGATCTCTCAGCGGCATACGTGCCTGCCTGGCAAGAGCGAGGTCCTGAGTTTGACTCCCGGAATCCACATAGGAAAAAAGGGCCGGTGATATTGCTAGGCATCACGGGTGCCTGCTGGTGTGCAACGTCCTGAGGTCGACCCCCGGTACCCACAAAAAACAAACAAAAAAAGAAAAAGAAAAAAATAAATAAAAGATAGGACACAGAGGACACATAAGAAGATTTTGACATTGTAAATATTCGCACAATAAAAATAGTGTTGTTTGAGTGCCAAGTGATTGTGCATATGCATCGATCATTAAATATAAAAATGAAGATAAAGATTCAACCTATGCAAAGCATGAAACTTTGGATAAAAGTCATGCTTTATAAATTTAGCACAAGAAATAAAAGCAAAATTCTCTGTGCCCTCATACCAACTCTTTTTCCTTTTAGCCACCTTCCCAACGTCTACAAAGTGGTCCTGACTCATGTTTTAAGGTGTTTGGGAACAAATACAGGAAGGGCAAAACAAACAACATGAGAATAAGAAACATAATTGAGGTGCGTTTAATCTACTGGGAACATGAATGAGGATTGTTATTGTTATTGTTATACAATAAATTATTGTTATTCTGTTATAATATGATTGTTCATGTCCTTCAGAGTATCCTGAAAACACAACCAGGGAAAATCCATGCCAAAGAAGGCAGAGTCCCACAGGGTCAGAAAAAGTAACATGACTTCGCAGACATTTCAGTAGTCAACCTGATCGAGAGGTAAGAATTTCATAGATCTCTGGTTTTTGCAAAGATCTGGTTATTGGTGCATCTAATACTGCATCAGTTTCATTCTATGGTGTTGTCTGTGTGCTATTTCACGCCTCAGAATAGAGTTATGACTTAATTACAACTAAAAAAAATTTGTTGTCTAAATTAATAATTGCTCATACTTCTCCCTCAGGTTCTGCTGCCCTACCTGACATCTTAATTCCTCATTTATCAACATTGATCTGACCAAACTTGGTTACATCCTGGTGTTAAACTCCATGTACTGACTTTCCCTGCCTCACCATACAGTGTAATCCCTTTATGGTAATTCTACCAGATTATTAATTTTCTTAGGTCTTACTTGGCCAATTGAGCTATGCTATTACTCTGACACTGTACCCTATGTTTCCAGCATTCCCTAAATTGTAAGTCAGTTTATATTACAAATAGTAAGCCATGGAAAATGAAATTTTCTTGAAAGATGTTTCAAAAAAAATCTTATTACTAAAGTTCTTGGCTGAAAACTATACAAACTGACTATGATAATGTAAGAAGAAAATAGATTATAGGGTGAAGTAGCCTGGAGAATAAGGTGGCATGAATGGTTTATAATCAAGAAAGATAGGCATTACTCAAAATGGAGAGAAGCACAGGCAAGGCCATGCCATGAAAACATTCTTATTAGGTGTCTTTTCTTAGTACCATGCCCCTGTTACTACCACCATTAAATGCCGACCACATCTAGATCCTGGTCCTGATGACTTTACCGCACCCCTAACCATTCTTACTGCCACTGTTACCTTGTCCTTGGCACCATGACTAGTGCTTAACTACTCCTGAGTAATGTAAGTGCTCCATGAAGATGCAAATTCGAGAGTGGGTGCATCTAGTTGGTCTGGTGCTTTAGTTGTCAAGGATGGAAGATGGTGTTTCCAAAGCAGGTTTGGGTGCCCCGCTTTTTACCCACATTCAGACAATAAAAAAGGGGAAATGGTCTTCAGAAAGGTATTTCCATTCATTGCTTCTCCCCACGCCCAGCAAGCACCAAAGTTGGAGTTGTGGTAGACAGGATAACAACTCCTAAAGATAAGCACATCTTAATCCCTGAATCCTATGACTACGTTGCATATGTTATAATATATGGTAAATGGGAAAAAGGTTGCAAATAGAAGGAAGATGGCTAATCATCTTGTCTGCACATAGATTATTCTGGATTCTCTAGGTCAGTCTAATGTAACCAAAAGGGGGCAGCAGAAGGGAAGGTCCTTAAGCTTAAGAAATGGTCTGGGAGCCTGGATGGACAATCATCAGAATTATCTGTAGACACAATTCCAGACGGAGATGTGCAGATGTCTAGAAAGTTTTGCTGTATATATTGATTCAGAATTTCTGAGAGTGGGAGGTCAAGTAAAATGTACTATTTTTAAATGGTTTATAGGGAGATTAGTTCTTGTGTCATGTTTAAAAAGTATTAATGAAAATGGAATACCACTGATTATTCCTTCTATGCCATTCCCACATACCTTTTGAAAAAAATAATAATTTTCTACACACCTTGGTGGATTAAAACAAAGATGACATGGAGAAGATGGTTTAAGAAATTTGAAATATGAATTTCTCTTATCTGGTTTACAAAGGAACATCTAGTGCCTGGCAGCACAGACTGTTATTTCCATAAAGTAAAGGGGAAGTGTAAGCCCATCTGTTATAGCTTGTATTTAGATGTCCCCCCAAAGCATCATGTGATCATAGGGGGGGCTTTCCAGAGATGGTTCGATCTAGGGTGTGTGCATATGGATTAAGGGTGTGTGATAACTAAATTTGGTTTAGCATAGCTCTGGGTGTGGGTAGTGGAGGTCCTACCCTGGGTGTGGGTGGCACCAATCAATGGGCTTATAGCCTGGACAGAATATAAAGGGACAGATGGAAGGCAGGCTTAGCTGCCCGCAGCATGCTCTACCATGAACTATTTCTCTTCTGCAATGCCCCTCCTGCCATGCCACCCCACCTTGGAGCCAGCCACCTATGGACTGAAATCTCTACAAACTGTAAGATGAAATAAACCTTTCTTCCTTTAACTTGCGTGTGTCAAGGATTTTGTCCCAGCAATGAAGAAGTAACTGAAACAGCATCGTTCTTTGATGTAGCATTCAGGAGGTCTGTGGGGCAGTCTCTGAGGACTGAAAATGGGCACCGAGGAAAGCAAAGCGGAGAAGTTCATTGGAATATATGGTATAATCTTCCAGGGAAAGATTAAGGCAGCCATTATTTTCCAGTGTGAATTGTATTCAAACATATTTATCTCGGGTAAACTTTAACAAACTTTGTATTCGTGGATATGTGTCTCTTATGTTTTTCAAAAATGCCATTGTAGAGCTTTGAAGGAACTTGAGGAAAGTATTAATTTTTGCATCTGTAAAGGATGGGGACCAGGTCTTATTGATTTCTGACTATGAAACACTTTAGAAAACCACCTGGAATATAGTAGGCCTAGTAAAAGAAAATTTAATGAGTGAGTATATGAAAGAAGAAATTCCACACAAAAGACAACACGCACTTGTAGAATGCTATAATTCTGGAAGAGTTTGAGGGAGTTTGTTGGATATTTTTTTGTCCAAAAGCACAGGCTTCCAGACAAGTTCCACACATATGTTGTGTTGTCTAACATAAATCTAACATCAGATCATGCAGATAAATCAATTGTATCATCCTTTCTGCTGACAGATATTCCCTGGAGATGCTACACAAATGATATCCATTTCTTCCTCCCCAAGTCTTCAGAGATACTCAAGATCAAGTATGAAGAAATTCGCAGAAGAAGTGACTGAATAATAGACAGTTTAAAATTACTTTCAGGAGGTTTTCTAAAGATGAGCACAACTCTCTGTCTTTGTATTGGGAACAGTAGCTTATTTTTATTTGGGTCGTGAGTTATAGTGAAGAAAGTCGCTCATTTTCAGAATTTCAATGCCTTATTTATGACTGCCTATAAACCTATTCTTCTTTACCCCTCTGGACAGCAGTCACAAGGTTCAGATTCCAAGCTGGGGAATATAATGTATTTTTCCAGGAGCAGCTGGCTTCTTGGGAACACTCCTGGCAGTGGCATGGTGCCCTTCGCAATTGCCTATTCCTCTGATTTGTGTTTTTTAAGATGCATGATGAACTGTTTGAGCTGCTGTGCTGTTGTACATCCTATTTTCCTTTTGACTCATTTCTTAAATAATGAGAATTTTATATTCATTTAATTCACATGGAAAATAAGCTACTGAGTACAACTGAAAAAAAAAAAAGGCCTGTATATGGAATTTCCACAAATTTTAATTTCAACACTGGAAGGGATAGCCAGGCCAGTAGTCCAACTTCCTACCTAATGCAGGAATTTCCTCCATAATGACCCTGAGCAGAAGTAAGTCAACATCTGCTTAAAAGCTCTTGGTGACAGGGATATTACCACTTCTTAAATCAAACCACTTTATCACTGGACTACACTAATTCTTTAAACGTCTTTTCTAACACAGCTGAAATCTGCCTCCTCACAGTTCTTACACCAGTGACAGACCTGTTTTTCGAGTGGCAGGGAATAAATCTGACCCCTCTTCATCCCAACAGCCTGAAAATGATTCTCGCCCTCCAGTTTTTCATTTTCCAATGTCCTATGCAGTTGTTTTAACTATTGCTATTCATTGGTCAGAAAAGGCCATCAGTAAATATCTTAATGGATGTCATCTTCTTTTAGAATAACTCATTAAGGTTTACTTTTGCTTGTTAGATGAACATTATTACCCTATCACTGCAGGCTTGTTCACTTGAAGTTTTTTTGTTAGAATCAGCACATGTTGCTTCCCAGTTCATCAGGAACTGTACAGTTTATCAGACACTCCTTTTACATCTCTGATTTTGTAGACCATCAACACCCTCAAGACCAATACTGTTATAATTCTCAATTATACTGGAGAAAATTGAAAGTCAGAGAGATTAAGAAATTTGCCCAACTCCACACAGCCAATTCCTCTGACAGCAAAGCCCTGAATTAATAAATAACATTGTTTCTCTTAAATTAAGGTCAATTAAAGGTCAATTTAGGTCAATTAAAATTGAGTTATTTTTAAAACAAGTTGCTGTCAAGATTTTTTTCCTTCTTATTGTTTGTTGCGCGTGATTTTTTTTTCGTTCTTTGACATAGTGGCAGTAATATAATATGTAACCTTATCGTTCTGACTTCCAAATACAATCATAAATTTAATTCTTGCACCAAATCTAGAGGATTCTCTCTAACTGTGTTTTCTGTTTTGAACACTGAAACAGAGCATTTCTTAAAGTCACAGTGGCAGTAACTGGAGCACCTCTGAGTTTGTTTCTTTCTACTGATGATTTTAGTTTTTTGATTATCAGTTAGTTTGCTGCTTCTTTGCGTACACAGTATATTCCTTTTCATTATTATTGACTATCGCAGGTGATACATTACCGATGTTCTAGACTATATTTTCTTCCTGTAATTGTTGAGCTTTATCCTGAAAGGCAGTTAAATTGCTGATAAATCGTCTGAACCTGTCATGTCTTATTTGCAGGCTTTATTAAACATGATAAATTTTGGGTTTGAATTTAGATATAGGAAGCTGTCCTTTCTCATAAGCAAGGCTTTTCTGAAACATCAACTACATTTCTAGGGTACTCACCAACTGGTTATCAACTAACATACAGTCTCAAATCTTTTTACAGACATTGTATTCTTTAAAGATTGAAGATGTTCTCTTCTAGTTTACTGAGAGATTTTACCATGAATGGGTATTGTATTTTTTCTCAAATGCTTTTTCTGCAGCTATTGATATGATACTATGATTTTTCTTCTTTAGCCTGTATTATGGTTTGTGTCTAGATATCCCCTCAAAGCCTCATGCAGTCATAGGGTGGGGCTTTTTCAGAGGTGGCTGGATCTAGGGTATGTGATACTGGGATTAAGGGAAGGTGATTGCTAAATTAGTCCATTGATTGGTTTGGCATAGTTGTGGGTGTGGATGATGGGAAGGCCCACCCTGGGTGTGAGTGCTACCTGCCCTAAGGATGTGTAGCCTGGATATAATATAAGGGACAGAAAGAGCGCTGCTGTTGTTGCTACTGCTTCACTGCTTTGCTGTTTTCTTGCCTTCTGCCCACCATGAACCTTTTCTCCTCTTCAATACCCCTCTGCCATGCTACCCTGCCTTGGAGCCAGTCAACTATGAACCGAAACCTCTACAAACTGTGAACCAAAATACACCCTTTTTTCTTTAACCTTGGGTGTCAGATATTTTGTCTCAACAATGTGAAAAGTAACAAAGACAGCCTGTTTATGTGATGGATTATATTAGTAGATTTTCAAAGGTTGAATCAGCCTTGGACATTTGAAGTAAATCCCACTTGTTCATGTTGTATACATATTTTTATATACTGTGAGATTTGATTTGATAATATTTTGTTAAGAAACTTTTCCTCAATGTTCAAAAGTTCACTTTTTATGCTCATCCAGAAATCACTAAATCAAATCCTGGAGAATAATTATGGAAGGTTCTACAATGACTAGAGTTTAATAAACAGAACATGCCAACAATCTGTATATATATCAAAAAGATTATTGAGGATTCTTAGAAAAAAAAAAGAAAGAGCTCATGAAGGAGAAAAAGTAAGAATACTGAAAATAAAGTACATATGAGAATTTAATATGAAAGTACAAGGATAATATGGTGATGAAATTCAACCTATCAAGTGATTGTTAACATAAATAATGCAGGAATGATAAATAGCTGTCAATCACTATCAAAGTCATTTAAACATAAACCGAAAAAAGAATTATAGAACAGAATATAAATGTACAAAACTTGGACATATATAATTAAAAAATCCAAACTGTGAAAAATTTTCCACATTTTTCCACTTTGGATAGATTTGTGAAAAATTAATAACTCCTGTACTAAAGAAATATTTACCTGAAATTATCAAGTCTTTCAGTTTTAGCTTTTTCCTCTATTAAATTCCAGAAAACTAATTTCATGTTTATTGTTAAAAATAAAAAGGATAGTTTGTTTTTCATTCTTTTCCTTCTTCCTTCCTGCCTGCCCAATATTACTACTATTGCTACCATTATATGAAGGGTCTATGTAAATTACTGGAATTAAGACTGATTAGCAGTCACTAGGTCCTTCCATTGGGTGTTTCAAATTCCTCTCTGTAAGTTCCCCTTTATCAGTTATTATTCTTTACTAAAAGCACCAAAAGTAAAGTCCAGATTCTCTGATTCTGCTTTCCCTCTATTATAATGTGTGGTTGACATTAGCTTCTCATCAATGCCTTTCAAGTCATATTACTCTCCTGAAAAGCCTTTTGGGTTTTCAGGACTTTTTCCTGACTAGATTCCACTGCTATCCTTTCAAATTTGTCTTTTTGCATGTACAAGGTCAGTCAGTGCTTGGCATATGCTGTATTCAAAAACGTTTTTGGGGATTTATCTAACAACTCTGATGACTAATCTTTCTGTCCCTAATTCATTCGCATTGGAATTATTTGTGATTTAAAATTCAGAATAATATTTTTTTTTAAGAATCTTTATGCCATGGGAGTGTATTTATTTTTTCTCTACGAACATTTTGAAATCTTCTTTCCCAAAGTCAAGGTCACATCCAAATAGGCCCAGCAAAGATAATTATAATGACTGTAGGAAAAACAGATGTCTGAGAAAATAGAAATAGTTTTAGCGACTATCAGCTTACCTAATAGGCAGCCGAATATAGGACTTGCCTGTCAGTTTAATGCTACCTGCAAGTGGAAATTGGAAGATAAATCAGCATTGATCTATTAACCCGTCTTTAATAATAAAAAGAAGAATCTTGAAAGAATGAGAAACTCTAGTAATTTATTTTGTTAGGAACATACAGCAGCTATAGTTAGGAGCCCTGTTGCAATAGGAATGATAGCGTAGGTATCTCTATTCAGAAATGTTTTACAATTAATATTCCCCATGTATGGGGTTACATGTCAAGCACTGCACTGATAGTTTCATGTCAATAAGTCATTCAAAGCATTTTACAGGTGACAGTGAGAGAAGTTAAAAAATAAAATGTTTACATGACTGGTAAGTCTGAAGCCAAGAGATGTAAATTTCTGTTTAAGCCCAATGGCTGTGTTCTTTGCAAACATCATGTGCCTTGTAAAATACTGAAGTTCATTGTACTTTCAAAATAAAATCTTTTCTAGGTCTGGTGAAAGGGCCAAAAATTTCACACATCTTGTGTTGTAAAACTTTTTGTTTGTGTTTCTTGCCACAGAGTTTGCATTTTTCAGCATTGTTTGGACCATCCATGGGCGCCTCTTGTGCAGTGTATTCTACTTTCTGAATTCACACAGGCAGAGAGGGATCTCTCCAGTCCACCTCTGGCAACTAAAAAGAGAAAATATGTAATATCACTTTCTTGACTTTAGCATTACGGGTTTTTTTTTCCTAAAAATCTTAATAACAAATTGATTATTTTCCTGGGTACATTATTTGTTTAGTTCGCTGATTTCAAGAGTGACCATCAAACTATGACAGTAAGTCAGAGCATTTTTCTTCTGTAAGATCTATGGCGCAAAGAAAAGAAATTGCATGATTTTGAAATTTTTATATAACTGAAATTATATGAAATGTTATAGATTTTACTTTGGGACTCATATGAGTGTGTCCTGATATACATGTATATACAATCATTTAAATTAGTCTAAGGAAAAATATAGCATTAACTTGTTCTTAAAAATAAACAGCAGAGGGGTGAGGGGGAAAGGAAGGAAGGGAAAAGAAAAAAATGATAAAATGATAAAAGAAAGATAAAATGGGAACAAAACTTTGTAAATAAGGAGGAGAAGATGGGTTGAAAGAGGAGAGGGGATTGAAAAAATAAAAGAAAAAAGAGGAACCAGGATATATCATGTATAGGTACAAATTTCTGATAGTGAATGTGATCATTATGCATATCTAACTTGTACCAATAAACTTAAAAAAAAATAAATAAAAAGCTCTCTCTCTCTCTATTTTTTTAATCTTGAACATCCATGACCAGAGAAGTAATTCTTACTAGAACTATCTTTAGTTGTTCAGCATTTGTGTGTCTATTGTGAAGTGAAAATTACAAAGCGTTCGTGGCAGGATCATAGGAAGATATCTGACATTTTCATATTAAGAATGAAGCTTTTGTTTTGCCTAAAGGTAGACTCAGGTTCTTGTTCTACAAGCCAAGCCATTTTGTGTAGCTGGCTGTACTCCAGCTGGAGCTAGAGACAGAAAAATAAAATAAAATAAATAAAATAAAAAAGAAAGAAAGAAAGAAAGAAAGAAAGAAAGAAAGAAAGAAAGAAAGAAAGAAAGAAAGGGAGGAAGAAAGAAAGAAAAAATAGAGCTAATTTTAAAATAGCAATACTTCTCTTTGGACAGACAAAAACAAGCTTTAGAAGTATAATTTTTCTGAAATCTGGTTTTAACTGAATGGTATTCTTTCTGCCAGATGACTAATTTATTCATGCATTTTAACCTAGCTTCTAAACTAGCCACGTGGTTATAATAACTCACAAATGTGTTGTCTGACACTAGCTATGATCACAGAACTCATCATGCAAAGTGGGGGATCTTTGAATGTAAAAAGGGAAGGTGTTGCCTTCTCTAGACCAGGATAACAAGCTTAACCTGCAGCTGAAATAGAAAAATCAACCACGATTGCTCACTCATTCTAGACTGGTTTGGTTACAAATCTTTCTCAACATGAAAGTGAAAGAGCTGTTTCAGATTCCTCCTCATGTTTTTCCATCTTTCCCTGTAGAGTGTGGTGGTGGTGGTGGTGGGGAGTATAGCTTTTGAAATGTTTTAGTGCCCTATATCTATAGAAAATGAAATAGATTAACAGTCACATCAAAATACAATGCATAGGTAATTTTTTCCGAAGCCTTAATTTAGCCAAGGGGCTGGAAAATGTCAGCTTGCAGAGGGTTAAAGAACAGCTGATGTCTCATGGAAACTTGGCAAAACATTCTATTTATAAACAATTCTATTTAGATATCACATTTTCTATAGCGCTATTGGCTTGTTATATTTTTATACCTTAGAAAGTTTCCATGAAGTGATATGAGCACAGAGATATCTTTATTTAAATGTTCTTACCTATTTTGGCTTCCACTCTGAATTCCTCGGGTTTATCTACTTTGTTTAATTGCTCTAGATGCTTATACATGTTTTCATATGAATCCTACAAGGTAATTACGAATTCCTGGTGAAGTGTACCTAAAAAAATATTCAATTCCTATAACTGTGTTAGCTTTGAGACTAATGTAAATCAGATGAGGGACATTAAAAGCTTTAGAGTTTTGATACTGATATGCATAAATGTTGGCCTCTAAAGAATTACTTTCATATACAAGGTATAATCCTGAGTTTTTGTGAAGTCAGTAATATCAAGATATAGCAAGATGAAATATAACTTCCTGAATAGAAATAGCCAGAGTCTTAGAAAACTGCAAGTTCCCTGACTTTAAAAATAAATTGGAAAAGGATTATGATATATTAGAAATGGATGTTATCAGCATCTCTTGAAAGGATGTTTGAAGTTTGGCAGCCTATTTCTTGCAGGTTATCCCTTCCTGAGTATAACAATCCAACTCCCAAATGGATTTTAGATCATCACTGTGTATATAAGGAAGCCTATATTTTGTTTTTTTGAGGAACTCAGGGGTAGAATTTGTGGAGGACCACCTGGATGACTCTCCTTGAAAGAAGAGCAATTATCTCCATTTTGGCTAAACCTGGCCCTATTTCCATGTACAGAGCTGGCTAGGACTTTTCCTTATCGGTTCAATTGTCTTTCAGCAATGCAAATTGGTCCAGCTGAGGTGCTGATGTGTAGTCTTTGAAGCAAGGGACAGGTCAGTGTTTCCCCACCCCTGTAGCTCCCAAAACATTTGGTTGAGCCTGGTGGGATGGACAGGCAGGATGGAGAGCCATGCTCCATGCTGTCGGCTGGGATGAGCCTCGAGAATGAGGCTATGACTTCCCAGGGCATAGAAGATTACACATCAGAGCTGAAGCACCGATCCCAAAACATTAGATACTATCTTGAATTGTGTTACGTAGATTACTCCTGCATATCCCTCCCTCCGCATATTGCAAAGGTGAATTCAGGCCACCTACCTAGCCCAGCTCACAGTACTCACAGACTTCCCACCACTCTCACAGTCACTCATCCCCGAGCCTCTCCCCTCCTTGAGAATTAATAAAACCTGGGTTTGGTCCTGGGTTCAGGCCTTTGTTCCAGCAACCACCATCTTGGCTGGACTTAGGACCCCTTGGCTCCCCACAACTATAAATATGCCTTAGTGTCTTTATTCTTACCTTGGGTTGCACTGGAAGTGGTAGATTGGAATTACCTTGCTAGAATGCCAATAACTTTTCCATGGGATTACAAATATAAACTTCCTGGACCACAACGAGGACCGGAAAGGGCTTGACATAGAATTAACCAAAATTTAGTCAGTGAGATCCCTCTATACAGTTGGTTTCATAGTCTTATTTTCCACTATATCTTATATTAAAGTTTTTTCAGAATTTTGGCTCAAATTGTTTTTCTTGTCTTGTTTTTTGCACTTATCTTTGTATATATAATTGTACATATAAAACTAGACTTACCCTACTTGACAAACAGACACTCTGTCTCTTTCTCTCTGTCTTTTTGCTCAGTCTTTTTTTTCTGCCAAAAAGTATTCATCTGTTCATCTCGCACTCGTATCCTTATGCCAATATGTCTGGAAGTAGGTATCCCTTCATTTAAAGTCATCTGTGATCCCAGCAGCTGTAGTTTCTCTATGTTAATCTTGACTGTACATGAGTAGTTAAGAATCAAGAGGAAGATAAAATGAGCAGAGATATTTCCATCATCCACTCTTTCATCAGAGATGCTTAGGGAAATAAAATAGGCAATGCTATTGGAACAAATAAAAACATTCTCCATGTTGAAAGAACCTAAGATTCTTACTTTTTCTTTCCAAAACCCTCTTCCTTTTCCCTTTCTCTTTCTCTCTCCATACATGGGTACATCCATATAGATACCCCTCCCACCTACCCACTAAGAAAACATTTTGAAGATTTTATACTATATATAAGAGGAAACCCTTACTCCCAAACCCAATATATAACCTGGTAATAGACCTTGGGGAACACTTCATCTTTTCATGTATATGTATTTGGCAAATTTTAAATATTTCTGTATCAACTTTATTAATAGTGAAAACCCAACATCTGCTTCAGGTTTTCTGGAAAAGCCACCAGTCATCGATTACTATAAAAATACTCCTTTAAAGGCCCAATTTTTTGTTCTATATGATCTCTGTCAGAACATCTATAATTCAATCAACTTCTGAAGAGTTTGGTTTTTTTGTTTTTGTTAGTGTCTGCTCATATGTTTGGAAGGGAAGTTCTCTCTCAAAAATTTAGACCTTTTTCTTGAGAAGATTTAGTTGCTAACAATTTTACCATAATTCTGCCACCATTTAATTTTTATTCTTTAACAAGAATTGAAACTTTGGGTATAGACTCCTTACAAGGCTAGTTTCGTTGCCACCAATATTGTTCTTTATTTTACGTGACTCTGGTTGTCTCCCCTGAGAGCCTTTGCACAGTGTGGCACATTGTTCTTTTTGTTTTAGGTAGATTTCCCTTTTCTCAGGTTCCCAAAGGCTTAATTAAAGGTTTGTTGAAATTGAATGGACATTATTTGCCAAATATGTAAAAGAAAGTACACGAAAAAATAAATGTGTTGCTTCCTGTCATAAATATTTTTGGTGCCTTCATGCACTCTCAGAATTCACCTTAATACATCAAAGGCTATTTACTATAAACACCTGTGAATTTTTGCCTGAGGGTTTATTTCTGATCTGCCTGTGTAAAAGCAAAGATGGAAGTTCCCACAAGCAGTTCTTAATCAGTGACACACGGGGGATTGTTTCACTACAACCCAGATTCCCTGCTCTATGAAAAATTTAAGGCACATTGTATATGGCTTATAATCACTCTTCATCAGGACTTAATTTCATTACCCCAAAGTGGTAGCAGACTGGATAACACACAATTGGTTTTCTTTCCTTCTCTATTTCCATTTTCCATTCTTTCGTCAAGTTTCCTGGGAGCACCTATTTTATAAAAAATACTTGTGCTGTGACCATTGACTTTCTCAGAGAAAGATTCTTGGAAAACCCACACTGGACAACTGATATTACAAATTATCTTAGGAACTACCCTTAAGATGGTATTCTAGAATGAGAGCACTCACTCAGGCAGGGATGTGAATGACACAGAAATATTCTGTTTACTTTCTCTGGGAGGCTCCAGTGAGACTCACCAAGGAGACCCATTGCTGTGTTGGTAAAACAGTTCTGTGGGGAGAAGGAAAATCTTTCTTGTAATGCTTGCCAGTATTCATGGTGTAAGCCATGGCCAATTTAAAACAATCAGTGTGGTGTCACTAAAAGTGAATTTTGGAAGAGTTACACCAGTTGGCTTTCTTGAGCTGGCACATCACTGGGAAGATTGCTAGAGTTTAGGAGCAAGGTCATCCCATACTCAACAGAGAGCTACTACATTGTCCAAGAAGCAATCCTACATCTTGTACTCACCACAAGGTGTTTAATCTCTATCAGTGGCAGATACAAAGGTCTAATATCTAGTAAAGAATTTTAAAAAATAAACCACCTGAAATAAAAGACCCAATCAAGAAATGGGCAAGTGAAATAAACAGATACTTCTCAGAAGCAGAAATACAAATGGCCAACATACATATGAAAGAATGTTCATCATCTCTGGGTATTAGAGAATTGCAAAGTAAAACAACATTAAAATTCCATCTTACACAGAAAGAATGGCAATGATCAAGAAGTCGAAGAATAATAAATGCTAGTGAGGCTGTGGTAAAAAGGAATCTTCATTCCTTGCTGGTAGAAATGTAAACTAGTACAACCAGTATGGACATCAGTTTGGCAGTTTCTCAGTGAACCAAAATGAGACAATCCACATGCCCCAGCTATCTCTCTTCTGAAATACTACTCAACTCTAGAGAAGAATAAATTTGAGACATTTGGAGGAAAATGTACGTATCTGAATAATATAATGTAAAGTGAAATAAATCAGTCACACAAGCTTAAATCCCATGAGTGATATCTCTCAATTGAGTAAGGCAAAGTACAAAGAGAATACTAAAGGACAAAAAGAAAGAAACAAGGAAATAGGCCACTGGCACATGGAAAGAGGCCCAGGAGACTGAGGGCAAGGGAAGAGGGGGAAGAGAAGGAAAGAAAGTAGAATTAAGATATGCCATGTACAGGAACCTAATAATCTCAATAAATGTAAACATTGTATTTCATAAACATGAACTAAGGATTATAATAACACAAATAAAGTGGGTGAAAGAGGATTTAGAGACAGAGGGAAGGAGGTGGGTTGGAAGGGGACAAAAATAGAAGTAAGCTGTAGTATGTACAGGTAGTTATGCCTCAAGATGAATGTAAACATCATGTACTGCAAATATGCACTAAGAAAAGAAAAAAGAGAAGAGAAGGACCGGTGAGATGGTTCAGCAGCATAAGCACCTGCCTGGCAAGCGTGAGGTCCTGAGTTCGACTCCTGGAATCCACATACAAAAAAAGGGCTGGTGATATCGCTCAGTGGCACAGGCACCTGCTGGCGCACGAGGTCCTGAGTTCGACCACCGGTACCCACAAAAAAAAAAAAAGAAAAGAAAAAAAGAAAAAAGAGAAGAGAAGACAAGAGAAGAGAAGAAAATGGTGGTGGAAAGGAAGGGTAAAAAAAGAATTGAGATGTGTTAAGTACATGTATCTATTCCCCACAATGAATGCAGTCATTATGTACTATGAACATGTACTAATAAAAAATAAATTCAATACCTAACGAATAAGTTCCAAATGACTATAGTACAGGTATTTCTCATTGCACCACAAACTGGTCTGGACATAAGTCACTGGACTGTCTGGACTAGCAATATCTCATCAGATAAAGAAGCACATCCAGAATTGGTGCTAGGCTAATCCAGAAGGCATAAATGAATTACATGAGAATATTTACCGGACATTTCTGGCATCTAAACATTTTTCACTAAACATCTTCTACTTTGATCAGTTCTATCTCCTGGTTGATAGCGGAGGAAAGACTTGGGTCTGACTACACATATTGCCAAAAGGCAAAAATATTTGAGCATTCAGACATACAGAGTCCATTGCAACAAGCAGCCATAAATCATAAAAGGCAGCAAATCCCTGAACTTGACCACTCCAACACGTGCACCAATTGCTCATGAGTGGAATGACAGTAAAAGTAGAGATTATTTTCATGAACAACATGGCATTCTTCACACCCAGCCTGACATTTATTGTCCCACAAAGCATCTTACTTGTCCACAGCTATACCGTGGTGTTATTACTTGAGCAGACCTACCATGCACTGGAATTTAGTCATAATTGAAGTGTTCAATTCTAAGTATTGGCACAAAAGGCTGAGCTCTTTTTTGTCCATATCTCCTTGGGCAGCACTGTTATGTGGGGCTCAAAAGTCCCTATATTGGAATTGTATCTTTCACTTCATCCTTTCTGGTGAAAGTAACTAACTTTATGTCTAAGGAGATGGGACAGTGGCCATATAACCAAGTTATTCATTTGCTTTTTATATACAATGTAGCCCAGGGGTTGCCAGTCTGGTGAAAAAGACCACGTGACTGTCTTAGCCCTAAGCACATTTTCTCCCACTGAATTAAAAATACACCTGTACCTATATATATATGCATAATTTTATTTTATGATTTGTTAGTGTAAACGTGAATATAGCAGAGACAGGGTTTACTCATACACATTCATTATTGTAGTTTTTCTGTGATTTTAAATTTCTTAAAATTGAAATATTTTCATAGCTCCTAATTTTTATGGTTTAAATAGTGTTTTTGTGCCTTCTGGATAAGATGGCTGTGCTTACAGGAATATTAGAATAGCCCTGAAAGGTGTAGCTAAGGGGTCATGTCAGAAAAAAACCTTGGGAAGTTGATGGTTTTATCTTTACAATATAGTTTATTCTTTAACAAATGTGGGGAGCGGAATATGGCTCTGTGGAGCAAGGGTGCATGTAGAAGTGAGTGCTCTCAGCCTCGCAATGCACATTAAAAGTCATTTGTATCTTTGGGATGAGAAGGATGTTACAGAAAACAAATTTTAAAATATTTGAGGGGTGGAATGACCTTGAAGAGAGGAGAGTCTATATGAAATTAAATGACCAAACACTATGGCACATATTTGCTGTGTCCCTGTTATGGTTTGTATCTAAAAAGGCCCAAAGCCCACGTGTTTGGAAGGTGATTGGATTGTGGGAGTGCTATAGCTGACCTGCTATTAGGAGGTGGGTTCTACTCAGAAGAGACTGGGCACAGTGGGCTTGATCTGGAAGGTTGTATCTTCCTTCCTGGCCCCTCCCTAGACTCTCTGCTTCCTGGTGCCCATGAGGTGAGCATCTTTCCTTTGTCAGACTCTTCTACCACGATTTCCTGCCATGAAGCCTATGGACTAAAAACCTGAGTCAAAAGAATTCTCTTCTTTAAGTTTCAAATGTTGGATATGTTGTCCCAGTGAGGAGGGAACTGACTATGACAGCTGCCTTGAATGTTTTCCTCCAAACATACTCAGAAGCTCTGGATTGAGAAAATAAAATTCAGATCTCTAAAGTTTTTGTTGATGAGAATTTGAAAATCAATAAAACAAATTATTGGCCCAAACCAAGTCAACATGATGTACCAACAGGAATTGTTTGCATTGAGAAAGAAATAAAACTAAGAATTGATCAAAGGAGGAGGCAAGGGGAGTGGTGAGATAAATGGGGTCAGAGAGCGAGTGAGGAAGATGGCCACTAGGTTAGGGAAAGTGTCTAATGGGATAATGGACATGAAGAACAGGCAGGTGGAATGCTTTCACATCATAACAATATCCAAGGTGTGGTTGTTAGAATGAAAGACTCTGCCTGTGTAAACTAGCTATTCAGGTTCTTTAAGTCCCTACCTACAATCCCTGGAGATAAAGTTTATTTGTAAAAATGGAGTTAAAGGAAGTACGTGGCTAAAGGATCCAAGAGTTAGTTACTTGAAATGCCGTATGATGGGCAAAAAGAGCTTCGGAAAATTTATCAAAATTATGGTATATCCTGTCAATACTATGATGGCTTAATTCATCATTTAAGAGATTGTATATTGACTGATAAATGATTGTTCATTTCTGTTAAAAAACTCTTCCCTAAGTGAAGTTCCACAGATAAATTATTTTATTTCGAGCTAAGAGATCTCCATACCAGACCTCAAGACTCCCACTCAGTTGTGTATAACAGTAACACAAGTTTGCCGGATTGCTAAAATATTATAATTTTCATCCAGTCTGCCATTCTGAAAATATTTCTTTACTTCCTGATATCATACTCAAACATCTCATTCAATTGCATCTCCTAAGAAAACAGGGAACCTTCTTTCACACATCTTTACGATTCCCTCTGTCCTGAGCACTAGGCCGGGCCCACAGTGCGTATCATATGGATTTGCTAAATCAAACTGGAGATTTGAAGATCATCAGAGACATGTTCAAAGAAGGTCATGGTCATAGATAGACCGAAGTGCCGACCTAGCATCAGTAAATCTCATGGGAAAATGTAACAGCATGGCTCTCATGCTATGGCTTAAGGGTTCTTTGGCAAACGATTTTTTTCCATGACCTCATAGCTTAACAGGTATCGTAAGTACTGTTTCACAGCCTCCAAAGAAGTGCATCAAACACATTTTTTGACAGTGACTTGGAAGAGATGTATTACCAAAAACACATTCTGGGTTAGCAACTTCTTTCCATGACAGCAAACGTTAAGGTGAAATGTACAGTCAAGTTAAAATCAAACTCACGAGTTAGTACCCTCTCTCTAATAATCGCTCAAAATGGTTAACAAGGAGAAACACTCATGAATCAATGAGTCTATGGCATATGTCAAAAGAACATATTTATACAATCTTCTCTACCTAAAGAATTCAGGGTAACATACTGACTAAATATATCTTTAATAGATGAATTGCATGTAAGTACCATAATTTATTTAATCAGTCTTTTATTTATTTATTATTATTATTTTTTTTATGGGTACCGGGGGTCGACCTCAGGACCTTGTGCACCAGCAGGCGCCCGTGCTGCTGAGCGATATCACCGGCCCTTTTTTCGTATGTGGGTTCCGGGAGTCAAACTTGGGCTGTCGCGCTTGCCAGGCAGGCGCTTACGCCGCTGAGCCATCTCACCGGCCCTAATCAGTCTTTTATATCAATGAACATTAAGGATGTTTGTGATGTTTTTAAAGTAAACAGCATTAATATATAAATAGCTTTTAAAGTTAAAGGTAAAAACAAAAGCATGAATCTTGACTAAATGTCATAAAAATATACGTACGTATTTGAACATTTGTTCTTTATGTCCTCAGGAAATCTTCTGGAGACTGGAGTGTTAAAGAATATTCCCAGTTGACTGGGAATTAACTACTCTCAATGTTTCTTAATCCTAATTTTTTTAATTTGGAAAATCTAATAATTGTAGTCTTTAGTTGGCGTTCTTTGCTTTTATCAGTTACTTGTCAATGGTGACTATCCTTTCTCAAGGCTCTTTTTAGGTATCAGCTCCTACATCATCTCTGCAAAGATATCTTCCCCATGTCTTTATTTAAAGAACAGCCTCCTTGGTCTCATTTGTTTAAAGAAATTACAACAGTCATATCTATTTTCTTCAGTAACCTTTTTGGTTTTTTGTTTTGTTTTGTTTTGTTTGAGACAGGGTCTCACTATGTAGTTCAGGCTGGCTTTGAACTCAGGGTGATCCTCCCGCCTCAGCCTCCCAAGTGCTGGGACTACAGGTGTGTGCCACCATTCCTGTCTCAATAATTTTTATTGATTGCTATTTTAATAGAATTTAATAACTGTGTCATTTTCCCTTTGATAATGATGGGCTCACAGTGTTGAGAGCTTACTATTCTATGAGCTTTAAAAATTCTAATTTCAGTTGACTCAGGTAACAATTCTGGGTGATGACTGTTGTTATTGTCTCCACTTTAAAGACAAGGAAGTTGAACCAGGAAACTGAAGCTTCTATTAATAAGTGACTTATGAGCAGTCACAGAACTCTCACCCAGTACAGATGCAATCCAACCTGCAACTCAGACAAGTTAAATTGCTTAAAAAACACACACAGCTAGTAACTTGATGAACTGCCCTTCAAACCCTAGTCTGGGTTTCTCAGCTACAATGCAGCCTGCTCACTGCCTAATCGCTATAATTTGTCTGCACACATCTCTTTCCCAGATTTCTTCACTACATTTCAGAATATGGGTCTTAAGGCCACATTGAAACATTTCCTTTTCACTTTAAACCACAGGGCTATCTACAATGAGGAACTAATAATAGACCAGGAAAAAGAGAAAGAGTATGTTACTTAATTTGTTATTTTCAGAGGTTAAGAATGAGAATGGAGAGTTATTTCATTTTACAAAACATTCTCTGTTGTAAATGATTTACTTGTCACATTCAAGGTTATAAAGGAATTTTCAAAAGAATATACTCCAAAAATCATACATAAAGCTTTTTTTTTAAACTTTTGTTCTTCACCAACTCCTTCAATTCATTTGAAATAAGCCTGGGAAAGAAGTTTTATTTTTGTTTTTATTTTTGTGTAATTTCCATCAATCACAGGGTTAACCCTAGGAGTTAAAATAGAATATTTTGAAATGATTTTTTTTTTCTAACCTGGAAGAAGGCTGCAGGAGCTGGTAAAGCTTGGGCTTCCAAATGTTATCTCAACATCATATGCCCATAAATCCTTTCACAGCCATGCTACCACATTTCCCTTCCTCTTTCCATTTTTTTTTCTTGTTTCCTATTTAAAACATTGCCTATAACTTGCCTCATTCCCAGGCTTTGAATTTTTTTACACACACAAAATAATTTGACATGATTGGTTTCCCCAAGTTTATGCATTTTTTCCTTGTCACCTCCCCCACCCCCATGAAATCTATAAGAATTCTTTACATTTACAATTTACTACGTTTTCTCAACGTACCTCTAGTATTATCGTAGGATCACATGAAAAATCAAGTGGATAAAGAAATTTCTTTAGATTTTCATTGGTGATGCTACCTTTCCAAGTTTTATCTACACACTGCCTTAGATAACTCAGTTAATGTTATACACTAAACATTTGGAAGCCTCACTTAGGACATATGCTTCCCAGATTAGTGATAAAAGTGACTTACATAGTAAATTTGAGTTGAGCAGATCGCTAAAATAAATCTAAAGTAAAAATAGATGAAAATATCTCTAGCACTTTTGGTGGAATTGCTCTTGTTTTCTTAGAACACTATATGCTCCATGTTCTAAAACATAATCCAAAGTAAATTTGAAACATTATTGATAAATAATTTCCATGAGTCTCTTCTCTGGACCCTGAAATGTCATTTGATCAAGTTTATACTTTCATTCACCCTCTGTAGGATGAACATTGTCTTCACTAAGCTTTCACATGGCACTTTTTGCTTCATAGATTCTAAATTCAAAAACACAGTCATCTAGGAGTTTAAATAAATGATTTCTCTGAAATAGACAGAATCCAAACTGTGATGATTATAGAAGCATAGCTGAAATGATCACCTTACAACCTTTCTATCCAGTGTACATCAACTCCACTGGAAACTGCAGGGCTCAGTTTCAGCGATAAGTAGATTAAGTGATAAGGATCTGCAATGCCATCTTTCGAATATAGGCAAATACTGAGGAAAGACCATTTCTATGAAAGTAGTAACTGTGTTGCTGATACTTTGCTCCTTTTGCCTGTAACTCCATAGAAAAACTTCTCATTATACTTAACCCTTCATCAAATTTCACCAGATTCTGCACAATCACTAGGTCCTACTTAAATTCCTTTCTGAACTTCCAATGTATTAAGTATTTATTTCATCTATGTATGACTATCTAATTATCCTAAGTATGGCTTCATTTCTGAAACATCTACTTTTCTTCATTTGACTTACAATTATCTATGCTCACCTCTTCAATATGACACCAAATGTTCCTGAATCCTTTTAAATGCCTATCTACAATTGGAATTCATTTCTTCCTTCTCAGATTTTGTAGTGCTTGAATTTTAAGGCTTTTGAAACAATAAGGCTTTAAATTTCCTGGCATGTTAAGCTATAGTGAAGTGCACACATAGAGAAACATTTGAATTTGAGAAATATCAGTAGCAGACAGTACCTTTTTCCTTATGAACAAATGAGATTGGCACTTATATTCCACGAATTCAAGTGTGGTTTTGCAACTTCCTAGCTATGCAATCATGAGCACATTATTATTATTCTCTCTGAACTTTAGCTTCCTCATAATTAAAAAAAAAAAAAACTATCTTAGGGCTGAGGATATAGTTCAATGTTGGAACACTTGTCTAGCATTTAGAAGCCTAGATTTGATTCCTGACACAATAAATAAAAAAGTAAGTAAGTAAACAAATAAATAAAATTAACCATGTTATACATCAATGGTGAAACAAAAGCATTCACATGAATGACTTTTCTGACATATATTCATTGTTTTTTTTATTAAGAATTATAATGTTTAAAATGCATGAAGACATTGTGAATGATTTCTCTTCCACAACACCCTCAATTTAGAATCTATTAAGAATCTTTATGTACCAAATTACCCAGGTATGTGCCATATTAGAAGCTTACTTAGAAGAAAATAGCATAAATTGATAATTAATACAAGATTACTTTTTTGCATGTCACATGAAGCTTAACCCACTAAAAGTCAGAGCGGGCAACAAAAAGAAGGGGTTTGAACCCTAAATTGATTCACTAACAAGAAATTCATGGCCTTACCTTTCCAAGAGTCACGGAATTTCCATAAATTCCACAGGACATGGGATAGGCTGAATTAATGAGTGTTTACATTTGCTAATTCTCAGCAATAATTTTGAACCTCTCTAAATCTTCCCCAGAGCTTAAAGCAACCAAATCCAATGTAGATTCATATTTGGGCTATTTTAATGAGAGGCAAAATAACCACTATTAATAGTCAAGGGTTGAAAAGGGCATATCAGTATTTGTTTCCCGGAGGGTGGAACAGAAAACAGAATGACCTGTTCTGAGGCTTACAGTGCTTTGATAGGGATATAAGTATGAACATAGAATAGTAAATAACTATGGAGAGCTAGGTGGTTATTTTAATTTATTATCTCATAATTGGTAATAGTACTATTTATGTTTTCAACACCTACAAAAGACATTTTTATTAATGGCTATGTTAGTCACTTTGTCACTCCTAGGACAAAATACTCACTCAACACCTGCAAGAACAGTTTATTTTGGCTCACTATTTCAGGGGATTCACTCCATGGTTAGATGCTCCAAGCCAGAAATGGTATGGTAGAAGGCCATGCAGAGGAAAGCTGCTTAACCCCTGTCAGCCAGGAAGCACAGAGAAAAGGGAAGAGCCTTGGATAAAAACACACTCTTTTACATCATGCCCTACTGACCCACCTCCTCCGTGGACTTATTTATGAATAAATCTACTGATGACGTAGCACTGTGTGATCCAGTTACCTTCTGCAAGTCTTGTCTCTGAACACGTGACAATTTTGGGGGACATTTTAGATCTAAATCATAACAATTCAAAAGAAAAATTTTCTACATAATAATGTTTAGATATGTGCTTATTTAAAGAATATTTAAAAGGAAGTGATTAAATTTTTTTCCTAGTTAAATAAGATTTACTATGGTAAGAATAGTTTTGGTTACAGAGAATTGAAGTTGGTGCTATGAAAATAGTGCTGGTCTCCACCCCAACAGGAAAATCTTTTCTTGTTATTCTTTTGAATCATTTTGGAACTCTAGCTGTTTTTTCATGGTGATATTGAACTACATAAGTATTAAAAAAAAAACTATGAAGATATAATCAGTTTATAGGCGGGTACTACTTTTCTTAGAAAATATGCATGTTTTCATGACATTTTGCCTTTGTCCATGTTCTCCTTGATGTGATGGGGCCTTTTCTCTGCCATTATTTATCAAAAAGTTTACTCTTCAGATTTCCTCCCTAAATTGTGATTCCTTATGTTGTCTGCCTGTTTTTCAAGACCACTGAAATTGAGTTATTCTTAAATTTAACTATTTTTCAAGTGATAATATGAAAGCAATATATAAACTTGTCATCTTTAAGATAGAAAAATAGTCATTTGCTTTGTTGCCTAGAGAACTTACAATGACCCCAATGTTCATTTTCAAATAACACAAGTGCCTTATGCTAATTGAGAAGGTGTCTGAGTGAAGACTGTGAGGTCACAGCCTTGTTGCTTCCTGTTTGTAAATACACAGAATAGAATCTAATTAAACTCAAGAGGAAATAATGCCCTGGGAGTATATTTGGAATACATGAAGGTGCTTAGACAAATCAAGGTTGTGCTGAAAGAAGTTGGTATTGTTGTTTTATACAATAGCCCTATTTTTATTTTCTTCCAATGCTTTTCCAAATCAATGAAGCTCCAACAAAGAACATAGACATAGGGTGAATTCGATTACACACTTCAGGTATAAATGGGACAAAATTTTCTAACATAGAACACCTGCTTCATTGTGCATAATAAACAAAACTACTGAGTGCTATTAAAATGCACTCACTCTAATTGTAATTGAGTGAACATGATCTGTTTTGGTATTCGTCTTTGTATAAAATTTTCTCCCTGTAATGATACTTAATAATTTTGGCATATAGCATTTCAGGGATATTAAATTACCATGGTAGAAAATTGACAATGGTCCCTGAGTTACCGAGTAAGGGCTGGAAAAATTTTTCAAGCTACCTTTTCACTTCGCTAATTAGAGAGAATTATAGTGATCTTCTATTATAAGGCACGGAACCCACTAAAAGTATATGAGTTGAATGTGTCCTGTAATTATATGGACTTCAAAGACAAATACCTGCATGGTAATAAGTGGTTTTATGATTCTAAAATTCATGATCCAAAGCATAGAAAAAGACTAAATAAATTTTCAATCCATATGATATGCAAATTCCTGGATGAATAAATAGAACAGTGTCTCAAATTGCCATCATAACTCCATTTTACAGATGAGATTAGAAATTCTCTAACAGCTTTGGCTGTACATTATATATATAGCATCCTGACATACTTCATACAAGACAAATGATACTCTATAGCAACACAGCAAACCACTGACACATAAAAAGTAATGTGTCTATTTTGATCTCTTCTATACATTAATGGCAAAACTACATTTAAACTTCATCTAGTTCCATTTTGCTAATTAAGAAATTAATGACAATTTGGAATACTGTTAAAATTTGCCTTTGTGCCATACATAGTAGAAGGGACATTTTTCAAAAGCACTTAGGACAAAGATGGTGGGAAGGTGCTTGACTCCTAAACAAAGAGTTCTTACCTTATAGTTTATGTTAACATTTTTCCCATCCATGCCAACAGTAAACGTAGTGTTAAAGTTATTCGTTTTCAAATATGTCTAGAAAATGTTTTTAGTAATTACTGTATATTTTGAGAATAGTAGTGTTAAAAAGATTTCATATTTATGAAAATGACAGACATAAATAAGTATACACATTTAAAAACATGAATACATCAGCATTAAAAGCACAATTTTTCCAAATCTTGTTTTAATTTGTAGATATATATATTCATTTTTAATATAGTTTAAATTAATATAAAAATACAAGGATCAGGGTCATAGGTTATGAACAAAATCAGATTGCTTGAGTTCAACTCCTGGTTCCAATGCTAGTTACCAATTTAATGCTAAAAACAATACTTAGTCTTTCTAGAACTCACCTACAAAGTCTGTAAAATTCAAATAATAATACCTATCCCATAATGTTACTATGAGCCTTACATAAGCTAATATATAGACAGTGTCAGAACAGGGAATGAAGTATAATAATATATGGGTTTGTTTGTTATTGTCATTGACTATTAGTAAAAGCACGAAAAGAGAAAACAAAAAGACAAAGGAAATAAGGAAGAGAGAGGGAGGGAGGAAGAGAAGAAAAGAGTAAATAGCTTTTTTTCCTTTTCTTTTCTTTTTTTTTTTTGGCACCAGGAATGGAACTCACAACCTAGCGATTGAATAGCTTTTCTTGGAGTCATGGTAGTAATACAACTCTAGAATAAGACCTAGGCATACTGGTGCCAGCACAGGATCAATACTCTTTTATTTTTATTTTTTTTTAAATCAGTCTTAGTTTTCCACTTTATTTCACTTTTAAGGGATAAGTCCAGGTTTCCATAACGTGTGTGAAACTTTTGACCATAGCAAATTAAAAGGGTCTGCAGGATTCTGTTTTTAATGGAGTGTGTTTATTAAATCAAAGCAGTGCTGCATGACACATACGGATGGTGCTGTCATATATAAATAGATTACAGCTCTGATCAATGAAGAGAAGATAGATCTAATTTAAGGGATGTGTGTGTGTGTGTGTGTGTGTGCATGTGTCGTGTGTGTGTTGCTCCATCTACACTCTTGCTCTTGAATCCTCTTTTAGAAAACGAGGACTACATCTGAGAATTGTCAGCAGGCGCAAAGGGTAAGTTTCTGTTCAAAAACAGCAAAATCATTGGCATGTGCTTGGAATGAATCTGCAGCCTTACACTGATTGGGATGTCCCCATTAGGTGGCCACAAGCAATAAAACAGTAATTTGAGTGGTTTCTCTTTGTTTTATGCCTTCTGCCATTAAAGTAGATCAGTAAAAACAATTTAATAATAGTTAATTTCAAAACATGAAGCAAACGCTAATAATACGTTTTACTTGCTAGTTGTCTTCCTACCAGAGTCTAGATCACATGGCATGGGTATGGTAACTAAAATATTATGAAATTGATGTACAGTTTTGCTAAATATGTGCTACTTTATGTCCATATAATCTCTTACTGGAGAGACGGCACCCCAGAGAAATTGATAGCAAAACCCCAAAAACAAGCTTGATTTGTTGTTCAGCTTTCATTTTGTAGGGAAAATTTCCAGTCCAGTGGTAGAAATTTAAAAGCTTAAGGCTATAGATGAAAATTTGTATAGGGTTTCACTTGGAATTTACAAATTAACAGTCATTCCACAGAATAGAGTTTTCTTCATAGTCTTTACCAACAATTCCACCCAGAAACTGCTTATAGGACACAAGAAAGAAAAATGGAATAGTTAGTACAAAAATCCCCTGTCCCTCCTTCTCTGATTTCTTTATTTTAATGATTTTCTTTTTCTTCTATTACTTCCTCTTGTGTACCATTTTAATCCTGGACCTCCTGTGTGGATAAATAAATCTCAGCTGATTTTATAGCTGATAATTTTATGAAACCATGTTCACATAATTAAAACATGTGAATACTGTGCATCTAATTTTCTTCACAGTGTCACTTTTCACTTGAATATAGAGAACACAGACTATCCTGCTGAATCTTTCTTAAATACTCTGGGGCACTCAGATGTGTAAGAAGAAAAACAGAAGTACCTGTCAGAGTGCTCACAAGCAATCTGTTATTTAATTTTCATCGTGGGAAAACAAAAAAGCAACCATAAAGCCCTCAGCCTTACTTGTTCTAAGTTATTCTTATTTTTCTGTTTCTCTAGCAGTATACAGTCACCCAGGCCCTGATATTTTGGAAAGGGTTCAAAACTCATCTATCCAAGAATAGGTTTAATTATGCCCATGAAGCACTTCTTTAATCTGGTGTTATTTAAATTTCTAGTGACACAAATAGCACTGTAGAGAAAAGAAGCTACGCACATGCCATACTATTTGTAGGAAATAAGAAATTAATAAACATCCTCTATGTAATTTCTAAAGCCTCCATAGCTGAGAAATTTTTTTTTTTTTTCTACCGGGAATCAAACTCAGGAACTTGCTCTTGCCAGGCAGGTGCTGCGTCACTGAGCTAAATCCCCAGCCCAGCTGAGAAAATTTGAAACAAAAAATATTGTCTCTTGCCCAAGGAGAAAAGTGAGATTGTTTTACTCAAACATTTAAATATAACAACTGCTGCCTGAATTAGCTCATAAGATAGATAATAGAAACTAGCTATTAGGTCTTAATTATATTTACCCACAAGTTCCTTTTTTTTTTTTTTTCCAAATTTTTATTAGTAAAATTAAGAAGGCACAAAAATCAATTTGCAGTAAGTTCCCGACTTACAAATGAGTTCCATTCTGGGAGAACCTTCATAAGTTGGATTTGTTTGTTGGACAAAGTAAGTCTTATACACCTTTGACACAAATACACAATGTAAATCCTTAAAAAGTCACATGTTCCATGATCTTGTCCTTGTTCTTTAGAATTGTGTCAATGGTTGAATGATTCGTATTATAAGAACAAGCGACGTCTACCATCTTTTCACCTTGATGCGCTCTCTCAATTATTTTTACTTTTGTTTCCATGATTATTTCTCTGTGCTTCCTGTTAGTCCCCTCCACATCACCACTCCTTTTCCTCTTGCTTCCGGACATCCAGGACTGTGAGCACTGCACTACTGTACACTATCGTACTGTAGAGTAAACACACAGCAGCACAACTGTGACAATGTCTGGCACACAAATGAGCTACATCTGGAATTTGTTCACATCTATGAATCTTCCTGATGTGAGGTCCATTCCTATCTGTGAAAGTTCACAACGTGAATTTTCATAAGTCAGGGACTTACTGTAAATAAATGGCTTGTATTCTGGAAAAATGTGGAATAGATATCTGGAATGAGAATCACTCTTAATATCACTGATTCCTGAACCAATACCCGTTGGAAACGTGCTTGACATGATTGACAAAACACAAACAAGCCCTCCCACAAAGGACTAGGGATGTAGCTAGTAGAATTACTTTACCTGCACTGTTTTTGGAGATGTTCATTCAATGCCCTGGGCTATCACTGTTGCTCATACTGGGTTCTATGAGGGATGAATTATATAATATAATTATATAATGCCCATTATGTAATGCTGTTAAATGGGGTAATGAGTTCATCCATAGATCATGATGCAATCCACAGATCCAAACCAAATATCATGATGGATAATTGTTTTCTTTGATACTGGGCTACATTTGACATAATTGGGTAAGGAGCTACTTCTCAACACATTAAATCAACTTATTCTTGGTTTTGTTTAGAGCTTCAGTCACCAAGCCCCTTATTAACTTATCTTTCACTAAGAATTCTACTTTGAAATGTGGGTAATGGCCAAAACCTCATATTTTCCCCCAAAACAATAGCACATCTGTAGTTTGCAAATGCTCAGGGCTGATAATGAGATTCTACATTTAATAAATACTAAAGCAAAATGCTGTGATTCCTTCCCTCTGATCCCAATTGTTAAAGTATGGGGGTTAATTTGAGGTTCAGTCCTCTAGGCCCTGGGGAAACAAGAGCTCTGTTTCCCTAAGTTACCCAAATCATGTTTCCTCAAGAAGCCATGTCTTAGAAATCTGTTAGGCAATGACATCACCACCTTGCACATTCAATATGAGCAAACAGATGGACATGCAACACACAGAGCTCAAAAGAAAAGCAACTAATGAGGATAGATTTCCAGGTTAGCAATGGGACATTTTAGCTTCTGATTTTTGATGTTCTGGGAAATTATATTAAATGCAGCTTGAAACAAGAGAGCAATTTTTTTTTTCTTTTAAATGAGGTAGTAGAAGTAAAACAATGTAATAAAATATTTTTCTACACTGGCAGCACCTAGTGAATCTCACATAATACTAAATACTCCCTCCAGAATATCCGATATATTTGGTTTAGAGTACAATACGGGAGCCAGGCATTGTAAAATGTCCCTCAGGTGATTCTAATACACTGCCCAGGATGAGAACTAATCACATTAAAGTGAGATGGCAGAGGACATGGCATGGCAAGGAGAGAGAAAACAGACTGAGGAACTCATAGATTTAAGAAAAACATTTCGTAATAACAAAAGAAAAGCAACTTGGAAAAAGCCTCACGTCCTCTGACAGCAAACGGACTAATTAACTGAATTATATTTATAGCAATGTTTTGCTGTTCAGTGATGAAAAACATGAAGGGACTCCAGCTACACAAGTTTGCATCGATGAATCTCGCAAACATAATATTGATGGAAAAGGAGTACAAAATCAAAGCTATAAGGGAAAATATTTAAAATGTTAAAATATTTAAAATGTTATATAATGTTCAAAAAGTGCAAAACACTTAAATAATGACTACATTTATTTTCAAGCTACAAGAAAAATGCAGGAAGAAGAAACACAAAATTTAGGGTATTAGATACCTTTCAGAGGATACTTTGGGCTTCAAGACTGAGTAATATGCTGCTTTTTACAGATGAGTCATAACTTTAATTTTTAAAGGAGAAATCCATCTACAAAGCTTGCCATAATTCCTTTAGGATCCCTTCCATTTACTGAGCCCTATAAAACTGTGACTCACTGAAAGTAGGAGTTAACCTAACAGAATGAAGGTGTGCTGATACAGTTTGAAGATGTAACCATAAACAAGGAAAAGAAAATCAAAATATTATATGAGAGATCATGAATTAAAAGTATCTCTCAGCACTTGCAGAATACTGTCCTCTGAGATTAGTGGGGTAAGGGGACAGAGAGACATAAACAGAGAAAGAAAGAGTGAAGGCAAGTAAAAAAGAGGAATAGAGAGAAAAGGGAGGAAAAGGAGATTCTTTTAATTTAAGTTGAAAATGAAAACAGATATTTCTTGAATGTAGTCCTTGGGCTTTGTAGTGAAGAGTTAGAAAGTAGGGTGCAAGTTTAACTTTTCTACTCCTCACGTTTTAATGGTAATGTTAGAAAATGCACAGCATTTAGAGTGACTGACTTAGTAAAGGTTTTGTCATGGATGTCACTGATGTCATTGGGTTCCTTAAATATTAGTGTACCTGGTTTCTCCCGGGCCAACTCAGACAGAAAACCAAGAACTATTAGGTTTTCCTTTTGAATCCTTTATATCACACGTTGTATGAATAGTGGAGAAGTGTGTTCCACACATGCCTTAAAGAAAAAGCTTGAACTTTCTCAGTTACCTGTGTTGTTCATGGAGCCTCCTTAACGGAGTACTATAATACCCATTATCCAGATTGTCTGACTTTTGTCTTTTCTAGTAAGAACAGTTCTTTATTACATAGAATAACCCACAGTCCTGTAATGTCTACCCCAAAAAATCCACAGAAAATTAAACCAAAGCTTTTTTTGAAGTAGCTGCTCAGTGGGGTCCTTAGCCTAGCATTATCAGTATTTCTTGTGAGTTATATAGAAAAGAAAACTCAGATCTACCACAGCAACACTGAGTTAGAATATACATTTTAACAAATCTCCATGTTCCTCATGCACTCTGAAATTGAAGAAACATGGTTTTCGACCACCAATGTTTAGGAGAAGGAAGCATCATCACTCTCCTTCGAATATTTCTCAACTAAATTTTTAAACTTTAGTATGTAGTAGCAGTCTTAGTCACAACCCTAGAAAACTTATCAAAACACATTTCTAGGAAAATGTAGCCATCATGTTCTTCTCAACAGGAATTCTGAAAAATAAATATATATCTGATATTTACCGCTAATAAATGTACTATAGACTGTTAAGCATTGAATAAAAGAAGAATTTGAAACCATTACTTCTTTCTTTTCCTCTCATTGACCCAGTGATACGATTCTAGTCAACCAGGAAAGACAGCCTTTCCATTTAGAAGTAGCTCAGAAGAATAAATTTATTTTTTTCCTACAGGTTAAATCTGTCTGGTAGCTTAGCTTGATGATCCTAAATCAGGTGACTTGAACTTTGACCTTAAACAGTTATAAACTGGTTACTTATAGAGAATGAAAGTGAAAAGGGTCATTTTAATCTCCCTAAAGGAGAGAATCCTATTTAAAGTGATGCTAAGTCAAATTTTCTTTTACAAGAAGAAATATTGATTTTGAAGCTACTTTCCGGACAAACAATAATATATCACCATTGAATATCTTCATGGAATTTTACTTATGATTAACCTCACCCTTTTGCTGCCTGTCATTGCCCATTCACTTTCTCTCCTCACATTTTTAGCAAATAATAAATTTAATCTATTCCTAACCAAGGTATCCAATAAGGAATTTATCATTGTCCTATCTCAGATACTAAAAGAAAGAAAAAAGAAAATTAAGTGGATTGAAGATAAGCATAAGAAAATTTCACTTTTGCCAAAAAAATATGTACATGTCTCCCATTTTATATAAAAATGAGATTTTGGGGAAAGGATATTTTTGCCCGTCTGTTGCCATGCATAGCTTCTGAAAATTGTTGGTACTAAGTTTTTCAGATAAGCCCAAATTCTTTAACTACATTCTTGCTCTCTGGATGGCTGTTTAACTTATTGATTTTACCTTCATGGCATCAAGCTTCAAATTCATTTCTATATATTGGATTTTGAATCCAGGTTACTCTTACTCAGTCCCTTTTCTTGCAGATGCCATGCACTATTCACCTCCATACTTTTCACATAAGGATGATTCTACTTGGAGGCCCCAGATTACCTATTCCCCTGGTCATCAAAATAGGTGTTCAGTTGTTTTTACTTTTGCAAACTAATTAATTGAAATGTATTTTTCCAAAAAATTCCCAAGTTTTATGGAATATCTACTCTTACAAGGGTTGACCTCAAGAGTAATGGTGCCTTTCCCACTCAGTCCATTCTACCCTGGCTGATGCTTATAGAAACTGACAAAGCAGGTGTTGCATTAATATCCTCACCTTCTGATACACCTATTTTAATCTCTAGCTGTTCCTTTCTTTCAACTGAATGAAGGACTGATGAGAAGTACACAAAGAAGGGAATGGGGAGGGTAAATTGGCAGCTTGTAAAGTCTTTGGAATCCCAGGACTTAATATCTCCTAAATAAAGTGGGCTTTCAGCTCAAGCCCTATTTAAACAGGGGAGAAAAATTCTTCTGCAGATGAAATAGGCGCCAGATGGAAACGGCTCTGCTGACTTTCTCCAAACAGGCCTGCAGCTGTTCCTCTTTCCATGACTTTTTCCAGTGAAATTTTTAGGCTTCACCTGTTGACGGCCCTGAGAAAATTTTGCTTCCTGGCCCCCCTTCAGTCTCACTCCCATTTCCACATCTCCTTGAAAGGGCAGCAGCCTGAGCTCTGAGGAAGCAACCTCGGAGTGGCAGCAGAGATTTCAGCCTGGAGTGTCTGTTGGGAGGAAAGACACATTGACTTTAAAGCTAGAAGATGCTGCTTTCCTCCGGTTCTTGGTCCACTGGGGTGAGCAAGCAGCAGAAAAGTATTGCTCTTCCTTGCTTTCCTCTATGTTCATCTGATAAAAATTAATTTTAATGATCTAGCTGAGGCTTTCCCAAGAGCTGGATAATAACCTCCACTTAACAGAAATAGATACGGAACTTCAGATCAGAACAAAACAATGAAACAAAGTTGCAAATCAGTACCTAGCTATAAAGGGCAGGTTTTCTTCAAATGAAATTAATTTTGAGGGAGGAAAAAAAAAGGGACAGGAAGATTTTATCAAGAGCAAAAAATCTTTCCTTGCTCACTTAAACAAATTCCTGCAGCCACTGGCTTACATCATTGGGTATGGATGTTTTCCCTAAGATAATTAATTCTATTGACACAGAATTTGACATTCAGAAATGAACTCCTAATAGATGTCTAGACATCTGCTATCAAAGAAATGTAAGTCAGGATTGAAAGATAAAGAATTGATAGATAACACATTGAAAACTAACGTTATAAAATTAATTAAAAATCAAATATTAGGTACAAGATGCATAACATTTCACATGAGCTACACACAGCCTAGAATTTTGTAATTTTTTTATTATAAATTTCACTTAGATTTCTTCAGTTAACTAATTCCTTTAAATTGAAATGGCATTGAAAAATTTTTTCATGCCTCTCAAATTAGTCTGCACTGCCCCCCAAATTCTCCACTCTGAGTGGATATTCTGACCTCCTACTTCACCATGCAGAAGCCATGACGTGGAAAACCTCTTGTCTTTCCTCCGTCTTCCATACGTAACCACATAGATGTGGAAATTCCTGAATACACTCCTAGGCTCTTCTCTTCTGACAAAGGGAAGACCGGACTTCACTTGGACTTGGTGTCCTGTTCACGTCCCACTTTTCTAGCGACTGTAATTTACCAGTTGTCCCTTTTCTGAGTTGAATGATCCATCTCTTTTTGACAGCTGACTCATGCCCAACTGTTTTTCTGGTTTTTCATTTTACTACTAAACAACGACAAAACTTCAGCCTTCGAGTTATCCACCCACTTTGTTTCTTGACATTTGGGATTACTCATTTTAGATGATCTCCATTTCTCTCTCTCTCTCTCTCTCTCTCTCTCAAGTTTTAATGTATATTACAAGAAATGTTGGTGTTAAATATCCTGACTACTTTTTACTTCTTACTAAGAGCTCCCCAAAGGAGGGAGGTTGGGTTTAGGAGAAGGAATCCAGCGAATATCTATGGCTGAGATTTAAAACTGCTCTTGGGAGGCAACAATGGCGAAGTGTCCAGAGAGAAAACACTCAGTATAGCACCGGGGTACCAGAAAGAGAGCTTAAAGGGAAAGACTGGGGAAGAGAACCTCAATAAAACCTGTCACCTGTGATATGCAAAACTGCAAGCCAGCTTTATACACTCAGATGAGTATCTTAACCAATCTGTACTTCAGTTTTCATATGCATAAATATGACACTGCCTTCCTTATACAGTTGTTAGTAAACAGATACCAGATACTGCATGTCTACCACTTATTAAATTCCAGCAATATCATTTTATAGAATTGCTCTGGAAAGCAAGGAAATAGTATACAAAGACAAGCTTTTATTACCACTTTCCCATACAAAACTGTATCTCTATTGTCACAATGAACAGAAACACAGGTTTCTCCCAATGGGTTTTAATTAAGCTCATGAACATAAGACTGTTTTCATATCTGGACTTCATCTTAGTGCATCCTGGGGAAAGTGAAGTCAAGGTTTCTTTTCCTGGGTACATCAACTGTGAGTCTTTTTTTTATCATATTTGACTAAAGGTGTCTGAATGAAATAGTACTGCTTTGTAAAATCACTTCTCTATCTGCTTTAGGGGCTTAGCTTGCTTTTTATACTTTATTAGGTTATAGTTAATGCTGGGAAACTCATTTCCTATTAACTCAGAGAACATTGACTCAGCATCTCATGCACTTTAAGACCTAGAACACATTCCGTATGGAGACTCTGTGTAGTGGCAGCTAAATAATCATTTGGAAGAAAATTACTATCTCATTGAAGTAAAGCCTTCCATTATGGGCACAATAAAATTATTTTTAATTTTACCTTTATTTAGACAATGATTTATCAGTTATGGACATTATATAATATTTAGATTTTTATATATCTTCATGAAATTTGAAATGAAGGGATGTTATATTGAAATTTTTGAAATCTCTGTGTGGATACATTATACCATACATCCCTATTCTGCCATTTGAGTTTATTCCATAATCTCCCCTGAGCTCCAGGCAATATATATGGGCATAATATCGGGTGTAAAAAATCAATTTCATTTTCTAAAAAATCAATACAGAACAGAAAAAATTAAAGACAAAAATAGGTGAGAGCCTTTAGCAATTTACAAATGGAGATATTTAAGGGCAAATACACATGTGAAGAGAAATTTAACTTGCTTAGTCATAAGGAATATGTAAATTAAAATCTCCAGGGAGATTTTAATTTAAGCACTGTATGCTTAGCAAACTGTCTAAAATTTAAAGAACTAGCACTACCAAATATCAACCAGAATGCAGAGCAAATGGTGGGACTCAAATGCTACTTTGAGGCAAGAAATTGGTGCAACCAGCTTCAAAAACTGGCAGTATATGCTAAAACTAAACATAAGGACGCCATACGATCTAGCAGTTTCACCCCCATGTGTATAACAACAAGAATATGAGTATATGTTCACCAAAAGATCTCTATGGGATTTTTCATACCAGTACTACAATCAATTGCTAAAAACTAGAAACAAAAAAATGTAAACTACGACGAAGGCCAAATATTCAAAGGATTCAGTAAGATGGTTTTGACTTCAAAACCCTCACGCAGCTCCATGAGTCACTCTATGAAGTCTAATAAAGACAAGGTAACTAAAAAGGTGATGTATAACAACACCACCAAGGAAGTGGTTCTTTTGAAACCATCAAGCCAGAATCATATCACACCTATACACCCCATGCAATCACTGATATTCAGGAAGTTCCAAGGGTCAAGTTAAAATTCACCATAGGAGTATATTCAACAAAACCAGGGCCATGGAAAACTGTACAGAGAAAAGATGTGGTTTCTTTATAAATTACATTGTAATTTTTACAAAGGAAAGGATGCTTGTCTTTTACTGATTAATTGAGCTACATGGCTGCTTTGTGTACTTTTCTGGAGCAGTGTTATGTTCCACAGTGTAAGGAGTGTTATGTATCTGTCACTGTGCTCATCTAGGAAGATGAATATATCCAAAGCATTTTCCTTAAAAAAGATATGAAAATGTAACCACTATCTGTGACATCATGTCTTAAATTCTGGAAAAGACGCAGTTAGAATCCCAAGAGGAAGGATCCAGTTATAGAGGTGTACAGGTGGCCTATCACTCATCACCCAGAGTCACCCGCTTTATAGTTCCAGAGAAATGGAGACATATATCAGCATACACTCTCAGTTCCCCGGCACACTGATGACAGGTACCCCTCACCTGTCCCTATGATCTTATAGGTAAAGCCCATGTCAACAGATCTGATACGGCTCTCAAATTCTATCATCCTTAGAAGAAATAAAACCCATCTGTCAACCAACTTGATTTCAGCTAATCATGATTTCTAACTGTGGTCAAAATGTTTGTACCCAGTAACTATATTTACCCTCTTTTCTTTTACATAATTGCCTATGTTTAATTTTCTGAAGTTTTAAAAATGTAAAATTGTAGCATAAGGACTTTGTTACCACTTTTTTGTGTATGCTAGATATCTATTCTGGACATGACTTTTCATTTTTGTTTTTGTTTTCTTTTCTGTTCCTCAGCAGTCTTGGTAAAGTGACATTTCAGTCAGTAAGCTCTTTTACTGTATTTTAAATGTCAGTGTTCTTGTTACCACATTCTTGTAGGTCATTTTAGGCTTTGAAGTTACCTTAAGACATATCCTGAATTCATACCATGTCAGAATTAGGAATGAGCAGAATAAGAATATTAAAATTAAACTCAAAAGGGATTGTTTTCCTTTCTATAGTTTTTACAGAATTTTTTTAAAAAAATTAATAGGCATAGCATTTGTACATATTTATAATTCAATACATGTATACAATACATAATGATCGAATCATGAAAATTAGCACTTCAATCTTCTCAGTCAATCAATCAATCAATCTTAATAAACTCCCAAATGCTCACAGTAAAGAGTGTCAGCCAAGGAGATATATCCAAGTGTGTCAGTCAGCTTTACATTTTTGTAAAAAATACCTGAGGAAAGTGTAACTTAGAAGAGGAAAGGAATAATTTGGCTCACCATTTCAGAGGTTTCAGCCCAGGGATGGCTAGCTACAAGACAGAAACTTAGTAGAGGAATAGCACGGCTTAGGAAAGCTGCCCACCTCACTGCAGCCAGGAAGCAGAATGCAGGGGAAGAGCTTGTATATACCTTTCAAAGCCTCACCCTCAGTGGCCGCTTTCCTCCATCTTAGCTCCTCCTCCTAGTAGTCCATTTGGCCTACTGGCTCACTTCAGCCATTAATCACTCTCAATAGATAAGTCTTTGGGGGATGTGTTTTAAATACAAATTTATGGGCCGGTGACATGGCTCAGTGGCTTAATCGCCCGAGTTCGACTCCTGGAACCCACATACGAAAAAAGGGCCGGTGATATCGCTCAGCGGAATGGGCGCCTACTGGCGTGCGAGGTCCTGAGGTCGACCCCCGGTACCCACAAAAAGTAAATAAATAAATAAATACAAATTTATAACATAATCCCAAAAAGGCTCATTAATCTGTGAATAGTGAAAGTCTACCAAAGTGCAGTTGTTGCCTTCATTCATTCACTCTGGTAAATGTCTGAGAAACAGGTAGGGCCCACATTTGTATCTGTAGAGATGTAAAATCATAGTCATACAATCAGGAAAAAGAAATTCAGGAACACACAGACAGACACACATACATGCACTCATGGAGTCTAACAACATGCCTTTAGATGAGGGTTGTGGAGTCGTAAATGGGTGACTGTAATACAGCATCATCTGAACTATTATAGAAATGAAAATCACACCTTGTTAACACAGTCAAGGAACACTTTGGTGGAAAGTTGGTAAGACAGTGAATGTGTAGGCTCTGTGTGGTTACAGAGGATAAGAACGTGGTTTTGCGTCTCTAGGAGCCTGTAAGTTTAGGAGATAAGATGAAGCTGGGACAACATAAATAACAATTCAAGACAGTACAATTAAGTGTAAAATGAATGTCAAGACTCCTTACATGTGACAGAAATGAGTAGAAAGGAGATTCCTAGCTTATCATAGAGATTTAAGAGAGGAAGTAGGGCTTAAATTTGGGTTGAGTGAGTGGGCAACAGATGACTGCAATAAGGTCAATGGCTATGTATAGAATTATGAGGTCTCAGTTCCTGGCCATTAAGACAAATGAATTGTTTTTATTTATAAATGTCTTGATTTCATGCTATTAAAACTACAAATAGCACTCCCAGCTTTATTAACAAACATGAGGTATGTTCTAGGTATTAGCTAATGGATACAATATTTGAAATAATGAAGTTCTCTTACGAATTATCCAAAGTGCAGAGATGGCATGCCATGTGTATGTAATAAGCTTAATGTGTTTAGGAAAATATTATTGGATTAAAAAACAGACATTTTTAATTTAATAGCTACAAAAAGAGTCAAAAATGACTCACCCAATGGCCTCTTCATAGCACAATGCTCATTTAGTAACAGTGTAAAAATAGTAAAATATTAAAAAAAAATAGTTTAACCTAAGTGTTTTATAAATGAGAATTAGAACATGTTTCAAAGAAGATACAGGGAAGCATCAACTAAAATATTTAATGAACAGTTTGGAGAATATAAAAGTAGGATGAGGTCAAAGAAATTACAACTGAAATGCAGGCAATTAAATAGTGCAGTGCCCATTGGGCATATGGGTTTAAATATGCTGCAGGTCCCTCTCCATCTGGATTTTAATAAGCTTTGAGTTATTGCCAATAAAATACCAAGGAGGCCTCTTCCGGCATTCACGGGCATCTGCCCACATAGTTCAAAAAGGCAGCTGATGGATTACAGTTGCTTTGAGAGCTTGATAAAGAAGGAAGACAACATTTTGAAGTGGACAGAGGTTTCATAAGCTACATCTAGCTAGAGGTTTTAGCTAAGTCTGGCCTCAAATAAAATTATTCTCTTATTGTTCAAAATAATTGTAAGGGACTATGAATCCTCTCATGTTTTGAATTTGAAAAGTTTCACTCATGATTTTAATTTAAAATAGTTAAAGTATACATGGAATATATTTCTGGAGTATTGTATATATTGATATTTTAAATAGCATCCGAACTGTACTTTTAAGATTTTATCTATGCAACATAAATTCAAAGCGATTTATGAGTTTGATAATATAAATAATACATACAGCAGCTTTTCAAAATTCTATAGTTCATTAGGACTTCTTTCTCCTTAAATCCATATTTCCATTTTACTTCCCAAAGAAAATTTTGTCCTTGAATTTAATAGTTTGTCTTTTTTGTTACGTTTTATCCATTCTAATGGATTTGCATAGTGAAATTAACTTAAATTTCCTGAATATATAGGTTTTATTATTTTAAAAATTTAATTTAATAAATTTTTACTCTTAATCATTAAAACTATTTTGTCATATTCTAAATTATCTTGAAATATACTAAGTCTATTTGTAAATGTAATTTCTTTATCAAAAACTCACAAAAATGACTTTTTATATGATAGTTATTATATTAGGCCTATTGACATCACATTCCTAGCAAAACCTTTACCATTGATGTTTTCCATGCATTTATCCATGTATGTCTGCATAGGAATATATATTGTTAACATCAATAAATATTCAGGAATATATTCTCACACATCTCCAAATCCAACTCCAACCCTCATTTCTGAGACTCAAGAACGACCTCAGGCTGAATATAAAAATGGAAAGAAAACACTGGTTTCAAACAGTATTTGTTGATCAAAAGAAACAGTATTTCATGGCTTCATGAGAAATGTGTGAATTTTTCAAAGCCCATGATATCAAATGTCATGTTTTGTCATAATAACCTTTGAAATAAAAGGCAAAGTATGTTTAAAAAAAATACACAGTGTTAAACTTAATTTATCTTCTTCTTGAATTACACAATGATTTCAGTTCAGTGGGCTTGAAGTTTAATTTCAGCTTTGTCACTAATTACCTTGTCTGTGCTTCCGGTTTATTCATCTCTATGATAAAGTACTGATGGTGCTAATACTGCCCATAAGCAGACAACATTGCTTCTACTCACACATCAGGAAGTCCAAGGTCAGGAGCACTGAGCTTAGCATGCATTAAGGCTTCCTTCCTGCTTATCCTTCTAAACAACGTCTAACACTTCTATAAATTATGCATATCTGGAATATTTATTCTATTGATATACTCTATCAAATTTTACAAATAGAGCACTTAGAGTTATTCCACTTATAAGCCGTTATTTTTTATTTTCTAATTAAATGTACAGCACTTCTGAAAACCATATTTTATAAGCATACTAAAATAGTTCTAAAAGATATTAATTGGGTCAGCAACTATCACATGGAGAATAGTGGGAAAAAATAAGAAAAAGGAAAAGTAGTGGACATAGAGTGGTATCTTCAACATGTGATGGGTTAATATATATAAAGCCAATTAGACTTATTTTTATTGGTAGAGGCATATGGCTCTGAAGACTATAAAATTCATGTGATTGGATTAGATTATAAAGAGGCTTGATGTGTATTTTTTACCAAGTATTTTCCACCTGCATGCTTCCTTTCCTTGAAGAAATTAAGGCAAAGATGAAGGAGGGGTGCTTATCACTTCCACGGATTTATTGAAGAAGTTTTTGAAAGTGAACTATTTGTAGCAAAGACTAAAATTCCTTTTTGCTTAATTATTCCTGATTAAATGACCACGAGACAGTAGGTCCATCAAAAGTCTTCAAAGAGATAAAGGAACTTATTCTCTTTGAAGTCAGGAGCCCTACTAAAGCAAATTTGGTTGACCATTTTCAGTTGTGTTAAGGATACATTGTTAAAACAGGTAGAAGACTACATAAAGGGTCTTCAAAGGCTAGTCAATTCAGAAAATCAGTTAATGCAAGAATTAAATTTAAAAACATCCATTGACATTTTACTAGATGGAGAATTTTTGGAAACATAATTCTACCCATGAATTTATGTAAAAGTGCATTTTATATAACTCAAATCTGAAGTTGTAATATACTGTCTATCTGCAAATGTAATTACTTAATTTGACACCTTACTAAAAGATGATTCACTTCATGGATCATGCTATGAGTTGAATTATGTGTCCTGCCAAATTTACATGTTGAAGTTGTATCACAAGACACTATCCCAGCATGTGCCCTTGTTTGGATTATCTCTTTACAGAGATAATCAAGTTAAAATACGGTCATTGGGATGGACACAAATCCTATATGTCCAATGTCCTTATAAAAGGGAACAATTTGAGCAAGAGGCAGTCATGGAGGGAATACAATGTGAAAAGACATACAGAAAAGATGACCATCCAGCTAAGTAGAAGAGATGCCAATACTGCCAACACTTTGATTTCAGATTCTAGCCTGCAGAGCTATGAGACAGTGAATCTATATTGTTTAAACCACATTAAAAGCACATCATTATAGTATCTCTAGCAAACTAATACAGATCATAAAACCAGTTCTTAGAGTGTTGAATTAGAACTCCCTTATAAATACATGAATAAACACACATACACCCTTCTGTATGTGTTCACATACTGAAAAAGCCTTTAAAATTCATCAGTGTTCATGGACTGGGTCAAGAAAAACAAAGTAAAATATTTTGTTACTAGATTCATACCTAATAAGTCTGTATGAATACCCTCAGAAAGTAAATGAGGTAGGAGTTAAGAAAAGACACATGGAAATTTCAATTACTATAGTGTAAATGATGCCTCAGAGCATTCCATAAAAGTTTATAGCATATACAGTGCAGTATATTCAGCAGGACAACTGGAATCTCCTCAATTCAGTACTCTGGCCTCATTCTCTACCAGCTAATTCACACAATCTACAACATGTTCATTCTCGTGGTAGTGAGGCAACTTAACACTGTAATTCTAGGTTCTGAATTAGGGCATGCTGAAGAACTTAGAATTCTTGCAGAGATAAAGTAAAATAATTACCACAGACACTTTTGAAAAAGAAGACATAAATGGGTTGGGGGTATAGCTCAGAGGTAGAGAACTTGCCTAGCACAAGCGAGTCCCTGAGTTCAATCTGCAGTACTGCGACAAGATATAAATGAAGAAGAAAGGTGTCTATAAACATAAGTAATGTAACATCTTGAAAAATGAAACCATTAAAATAAAATTCAGTAAATGTTATACTCTCAAGACGTTTTGAAAAGTGAATCAATGATCAAAGTATAAATGTTATCCACACTACAGGACAGATACAAAGAAAGAAAAAAATCATTCAAGACCAAAAGGAGAATCAGAGTAGGTAGACGGATAACAGGGTCACACAAATAGAGAGCAGAAGGAATGGTGAGAGAAGAAGAACTCAGAAATAATTGCTAGGACTTTTCATTAAATTGGTATTATGAAGTGGGCTATTGTCAGTACTGCAGCATTATCTAAAGGCATTTAAACTTATTATATTTTTTTAAGCTGAGAGAGCCAAACGAAATAGGAATTCTTGCAGATTTGGCCAGTGGACTACTAGTTTTCAAATCCTTCAGGAAATATACTGTTCAAGAGTTAAAATGGAAAAAGACGTCATAAAGTCCCCATGAAAACCCACCCTAATAAGTATCTTAATGGTTCTTAAATTGAAACTTGTGTTATTCTAAATGTTAGTGTCTTTGATTCATGCATATGCTCAGCTGTTGAGAGAGAGCCTTTATTTTTTCACAGCACCACTTGCTACATTTTGAAATACTGTGAATCTGTTTCAGCCATGGCAGAATTGAATATGTGTTATTAGCAGTAATTCTCTGCAGGTATCGTAAATGCCTAGGAGTCCAGGAGAGTTGGTTTATTAGAAGAAAACTTATACTAAAGGCTGTTTCCTCTATCTTTTCTCTGCCCCCACCTTCATTACATAGCAGAGGAACTTTAAACAGCTACTGACCATGAACTCTTGTGTAATAAAACAACTCTGAACTTTTGTTCCAACTGTCTTCATTCATGAGTGTAATTTATGTTTGGTGCCACCATTACTAGATTTATAGATTGCAATTTATATCATATCAGTTCTATTTTCCTTTAGTTTTTTCTCATAAAATGGAGAGAACCAAAGAAGGACAGAATTTTAATAGGATATTTTGGTCAAATCCTCAAATCACCTTCTAAACCAAAAGTACATATTTTTTAATTATGCATTTGTGGAATTCCAAATTAAGAAAATTCCTTGCTATAGCTAAAATAATGATTATTTTACATATACATAAAGTTGGTATTAACTGATACTTTTTCAGGTTCCTTTTCATCTTAAAATAAATTATTCCATGTTTTAATTTCCTGTAATTCTAAAGGAAAGATGGACTTTGCTCAAATTTAGGAAATTACCAAATTTTATGTTTAAGATTTAGAGACTTACTAAAATCAAAATGTTGCAATTATAACCTATAATTTGAAAATCTGAATCATATATTCCTGAGTTTTTTTAAATCTTTAAATAATTTAGAAATTTCCTGCTGAGAGGAAATGTTGACATTCATGCCAATTTCTATAGAATTTTTCCAGAAAGAAAGAAGGAAGGAAGGAAGGAAGGAAAAGAAAAGAAAGAAAGAAAGAAAGAAAGAAAGAAAGAAAGAAAGAAAGAAAGAAAGAAAGAAAGAAAGAAAGAGAAAGAAAGAAAGACAAGACAAGAAAAGGATGTAGGAAGCTCATTTGCTCTGAGTAAAATAATTGAAACACTGTGAGACACAGACTTTCAGTTGTAACTCCAACATATGAATTCTGAGCAAGTACTAAATCTGGAAGATGCAATTTTAGTAACAACAACAAAAAGCTTCGCAATGGCATAATCTTCCCACAGTGCATACCGACTCCATTTTTTCTCCCAGATGGGATACTCATAATCTTATAACTAGAAAAAGACCTTTGATTCTGAGAAATTACTAGTACAGTTTACTGTTCATGTGTGCCACTATGTCTTCATAAGTTGAACTGAATCAGAACATGCTTAAGATGAAAAGTCAGCAAGAATTACCTGATAAGATTTATTGCTAGACAGTTCAACACATTTGTCAGATAAATCTGCATTTCAGTGCAAATCATATTAACACCTCACAAGAGGCATAACAGGGACTGAGATATCATGAATGGGTACGAAAATGTGCCTTTGAATGCAAGTCTTTTACCATTTTAAAAGTATCTTTTCTTTCTAAAATCAAGTAGAACCAGCCTCAGACCTGGGTAAGCAGAACCCAAGCTTGAGCCTTGTGCTTCAGAGCCCCAAGGACTCGCAGTGGATGCACTGGAGGGCGTGTGGCAGCTGGCATCCCACAAGCACAGCACTGCATGGACCTCAGCATTTGTACCCATGACGAATGCCTTTCAGGCCTCAGCACAGCCCATCTCTGCATCTTCTGCATCTTGCTCTGTATCTGAAGGGCACTGGGTCAAAATACACGGAGCATTTGCTGGGGGCCACACCAAGGTAAGGGCCAGGTGCTGCTTCAGAGAGGGGATGGGACTTAGGAAATGGACCTGCTTCTAGGAAGAAAGACGAATTAATTCCTTCACCAAGTCTCTGTTTTGAGATAGCCTGACAGAAAAATATTCTTTTCTCAATAGTGTTGAGATCCCATTTTCTTGTTTCTCATTTCCTAATTCATGACCTTTCAGGCATCCATACAGTTGCATAATTCGAGAAGGCCTTAGTACTTTGAGATTTAGTCTAGACATATCACTGAGGAGCCTTGATACTCAAACCTTTACACTGTCGACACGTGGACATTAAAAGTTTAATTCCTAGACATTCTATGAAAGAACTTAAACAAAACTTAAAATTTCAAACTACAAATTAAAATGTAATCTTTGTTAAAGATAAAGGATTTAAATTAGATTTGCTAATTATAACTTGAGTTTTCCCTTTCAACTTTAATAAGTATTTTTGGTTCTTTGTATTTTTTTTTTGGAACTGGAAATCGAACTCAGGACCTTGAGCTTGCCAGGCAGGCGCCATGCCACTGAGCTATATCCCCAGCCCCTAATAAGTATTTTTGAAGAAAAATAAATTTCCAAAGTATAAAGGGAAAATTCATTTAAATATATTTTGGATTATCTTCAGAAAATATAGTTATTAATTCCTATAATAAATATTTATTATTAAATAATAAAATTATTTAAATTAAAATTTCAATGTAATTTTTTTTATATGTGAGTACCAGGAGTCAAACTCAGAACCTCACTCTTGCCAGGCAGGCGCTTGTGCTGCTGAGCTATGTCACGGGCCCCTCAATGTAATTTTTATACTTAGACTACATTTATATTTAGTTTTTAAGGCTTGAAATTACATCTATCAATACTATACCAATTAGGTGAAAATATTGATTATGTAAACATAGTACCTGATTTTGGTAGAATGAAAGCATAAAAATAAATGTTAGTAAAATATATAATTACTTATGAATTATGTGTGACTTTTTTCATTATTCATTCAGACATTGTTGGCTACAAACAGAATACCAGACATGCTCAATAGTAAGTGAAATTACTCATCCTTGGTATTTTGCCAACTTCCAGTCATGTAAAAGCTAAACCAATGAACATATCTTTCAGTTTTGTAATTATGAAGATATATTTGTCAAGAATAGAGGGTAGAACAGATTTTACTTAGCAGTTTGTTAGCTTGATATGTAACTTTTAAATATTTGACATATGGCATGTGGGCCTCCCATTCTACTCTTGCTCTAGGCTCTACAAATGTTTGAAAAAGAAACTTTAATTGTACATTTAGAGTATACGTTTCAGGATCAATGCTTAGAAGTGTTCGAACTAGTTCTCTAAGATATTGTGCGGCCAAGGAATGGGAAGTCATGCCGATCTTTCTGTGAAATTATTAAATATTAGTGTATTTTCTTTAGCTCATGCTAATTAATTTTTTCCAAATGGCAAAAAAAGTGTTACAGTGCATTCCAAAATATAGCAGCAGGTTCTACTTCTTAAAAAAAACACAAAGTCTACAAAGTTCTTTGTCTTTGGGATCCCCTGTTTGCTCCTCCAGAATGTCCAACTTGCTGTGTGTACTTGAAAGCTGCCCCAGGCAGAAAACCATTCATGGGTGGTCTTGCTCCCTGGCTTAGGGTTCTTTGCTCTGTGGCGGCATCTCCAGGATACAACAGTGGTGGGGCAATGAGGTCCCCGTATTCACTTCCCTCTGCTTTCACCTTGTCATGTTCTCTACATTTGTCTACAGGAGACTAGAGCTTCTTCCCATGCTCTACCTTATTCCTTCTGGCTTAGGTTGCGGTGATGGTTTCTCTCTTGTGCTGTGACACTCAGGTGCATCTATGCATCACTAATATCGGAGGGCTGCACTCTCCCCTGGCACTTTTTCTAAGCTCTCTCTGTATGGACCTCTTCTCCTGCTTTTAATCTTCTGCAATTACCTGATTATTATGTGTCAAGTATCTCCACCAACACAGTGATTAATACAATTTCTACAAATATAAGAGTGACCTTGATCATTACCCTTCAGTTTTCGAGCTGCAATCTCTTTTTGTGGTCATGGAAGAGAAGTTTTCTGCAGATACCTAAGATACAAACAAGAAAATAGATTATCTTCTGATTGCAACATGAGCACTCTGTAAGCTAATTCAATTTGGAGAGTAACTCTATATCTAAAAGTATTGTCTGACCATTATAGACACATAAGTAATTATTGCATAAATACTGAATCCATAGTAAAGATAAGACAATGACCTCTCAGATCCAAGTTGTTTTCTTTCCTGAATTGTTTTTGCCTTCTTACATTTATTTATTTTTTATTATTTTTTTTGGTGGGTACCGGGGGGTCGACCTCAGGACCTCGCGTGCCAGCAGGCGCCCGTGCCACTGAGCGATATCACCGGCCCCTTTTTTGTATGTGGGTTCCGGGAGTCGAACTCGGGCCCTCGCGCCTGCCGGGCAGGCGCTTAAGCCACTGAGCCATCTCACCGGCCCTGCCTTCTTACATTTAAATGCCTCTATGTCACTACTGGCATTTTATGGACATGGGTTGTTGCATTGTTATTTGAGATTAAAAGAAAAAACTGAAGGAAGATGAAATAAGTTAAAAGGGGACTTAGAAGCCTTTCAAATGCATAATACCAAAAAAACTGTGAAAGCCGGCCTTTGAGGGATGAGTACTTGAGTATTGTCTGACTCCCACACAATGAAAGTTTTAAATAGCATGTGCAAAATATTACATTTCTGGTCTTCACATAAGCTCATTAAAAATTAATATGAGACTGGTTTCCTTACAGTAAAATGCATTTGGTACCTGCTTCTCTTTCCTCTATTGATTTTTTCAATTATATTTTCATTTTTCAAACTTAATATTATTGAATATTTTTAATGAGATAATAACATAACTTATATTTTCCTGGAAATAATCCTGTGCTTTCACATTTTCAAATGCAGTTACACGTAGTTCCTTATGCATCTTAAAAATGCATTTTTACCGATAATGTATCATCATTCTTGTTCCTAAAATTTTATGTTTTGTCAAAATATTATAGGTATATTAAAAGTGAAATTAAATGGGCTTTCTTAAGAAAGTCCATTTGTTATGTTGACTAAGACATTAACTTATGGCTTTATACTGATGAACTTCATCTTCATATCTTCCTCACATTTTTTCTTAATTTCTTTCTCGTCACTTCGGATAAGTGCTTATTGATTTTTTTTCATCTTGTTATTACTAAAAAGTAATTGAAGCTACGTTAGTGCTGTGGATTTTAATCTTGTTCTAACCGAGAGTGTTCTATATTGTACTGATTACTAAATAGGCTATGCATATTAAATTTTCTCAGTGATCAGATAGCTATTTAAAATCATTGTATAATTTCTAAAATCTTAGGAAGAAGGTGTAACGTGTTGGCCATAAGTGTGTAGAGGCATTGCGTTTTAATCAGAAAACAGTGGATACACATTTGCTGTATCGAATATACCAATATTTGTTTTGTGTTTAATATGTTCAATTGATAAAATTCCTTGAACATTGTTAAAGCTAATATATGTGTGGTGGATCATTTTAAAATACAGCTTTCAGATTTCTTCTTTCCCTGATGCATGTGTACTTACAGCGTGTGTGCATATTATGTTTTGCATAGGTTACAAGCACTTCATCTGTTCACATAGTAAATGAAAACTTACCCATGAGATCTGTCCTAGCACCTCACTGATAAAGCGGTGAGATTCCCATTCCCATTGCCCTTAGGCTGCTTTATTTTTCTCCTTAGCATTGATCTCAAGTGATGGTCAAATACTTAATATAGCAATACTTACATTCTGTGTTCTCATAAAGAAATTCACGAAGGAGCTTGATTTTCCCAGTGTCATTCTGTAGCAACTAGTAGAGTTTAGTGGACACTCAAATTCATTGGTAGTTTTCCATTTTATCACATGTTTTGTTTCACATTTATTGTTAAGTGAGAGTGCAAGCCAACTCACTCTAGCTATAAATTTAAGTAACTGTAAAAGAGAATGCACTTAGTCACACAAAGTTGTCATATAAGAGGAACTATTAAGCTAAATATTCCATTACAAACTCTGTCCAAGTGGTTGAAGTGATTCAGTCAGTAAAATGCCCATTTATGCCTTTCTAATCCAACTTATATTTCAGCAGGTATGAATCTATTTTTAATTTTTTTTTTTATTCGTGTGTGTTTGCAGTACCTAATGATTCCATTCTTCCTTGGGAGTTGGTACATGTACACAAGGCATATCTTAATTCTTTTTCATTCCTTTCCCCTCCCTTTCCTACTCCCTCCCTTTCCTACTTCCTCCCTCTTTCTTTTTGTTCCCCTTGTCTTTTGCAAAAGATCCACCTCTCTGGTTCCTATTATCTTTCTTTATTTTGCTCTTTAAATGACTTATACTTTGGATTTCTCACGTAAGAGAAACCAAGTGATATACAAGCTTGTGTGTCTGATTTATTTCATTTAACATTATGTTCTGGAGGTACATCCCTTTTCCTACGGATGAATCAAGCTTGTCTTTCTTCATGGCAAAGTAGTATTCCATTGTGTATAAACACCAATTTTCTTTATCCACTCATTTGTTGATAGACATATAGAGTGCTTCCAGGGTTTAGCTATTATGAATTCTGCTGCTATAAATATGGGTACGCATGTATCACTCCAATATGATGTCTTTAACTCTTTTGAGAAGATAGCTAGAATCGGAATAGCTGGGTTGAATGGAATTTCTACTTTTAGCTTTTTGAAGAGTCTCCATACCAATTTCCATAATGGTTGAACTAGTTTATGTTCCCATCAGAAATGTAGAATGTTTCCTTTTTCCACACAGCCTCACCAGCATTTGTTAGTATTTGATTTTTTGATGATGGCCATTCTTTCTAGAATCAGATAGAATGTCATTGTTGCTTTCCTTTGCGTTTTTCGAATGGCCAGAGATGTGGAACATTTTTTCATGTATTTTTTGGTGATTTTTAATTCTTCTGAGTAGTATCTATACATTTCAGTTGCCCATTTTTTGATTAAACATTTTATTTTTGGTGGGAATCTATTTTCTTTAGTTCTTTATATATTCCAAGTATTAATTCTCCGTCCAAACTGTCACTGACAATTTTTTTCCATTCATTAGGTTTTTCTCTTCACAGTTCTTTTCCTTCGCTGTGCAGAAGCTTTTTAATTTTACGTAATTCCATTTGTTGATTCTTGTTATTTCTGGAGGAGTTGGGGTTCATTTTGAAAGTCTTTGCCTATGCCTATGTCTTTAAGCATTTTATCTAGCTTATCTTCTAGCAGATTCAGTGTTTCTGTTTTAATATCTAGGTCTTTGATTCATTGTTATTTTATTCTCACCCTGGTATGGTGAGAGATATTGGTCTAGTTTTAATCTTCTGCATGCTTGCAGCCAGTTTTCCCAGTACCATTTGTTAAAAAGGCTGTCTTTGCTTCAGAATGTTTCTTGTCTCTTTGGCAAAGATCAGATGGCTGAATGTGCCAGGCAGTTTTCTACACCATCTATTCTATTTCATTGATCTGCATGTTTATTTTTTTGCCAGTACCATGCTGTTTTTAATCACTATATGTTGGTAACCTAACTTGAAATCTGGGATTGTGATGCCTCCTGCTTTGTTCTTGTCTTCCAGGGCTGCTTTTGTTATCCTGGTTCCCTTCTGATTCCACTTGAATTTTAGGATTGTTTTTGGCTAGTTCTGTGAGGAATGCTATTGGTATTTTGTTTGGGATTGCATTGGTTCTATAGATTGGTTTTGATTTTATGGCCATCTTAACAATACTGCTTCTTTCTATCCAGGAACAGGGGATATCTTTCCATTTTATAATGGTGTGTTTGATCTATGTTTCCTGAATAATATAGTTTTTGTTATAGAGGTTTTTTACTTTATTACGTTAATTTCTAAGTATTTAATTTTTCTTGAAGTTACTGTAATTGGTATTCACTATTGGTGTACAGGGATTCTTTTGGCTTTTGTGTGCAGATTTTGTATACTGCTACCTTGCTGAATTTGTTTATTAGCTTTAGGAGTCCTTTGGAGGAATTTCTGCATCTTCTACATAAAGCATCATGTCATCTGTGAATAAGGATAGTATCACTTCTTTCCCATACATGACCCTTTTATTTTTTTTCTCTTGTCTGATTCCTTTTGCTAAAGTTTTGAGTACTCTATTGAACAGGAGTGGTGATAGTGGACATTCTTTTGTTGTTCCTAATTTTAGAGGAACATTTGTCAACTTTTCATCATTCAACATGATGTTGGCAGTAGTTCGTCATAAATGGCTTTGATCAGATTGAGATAAGATCTTGTGGTATCTATTTTTTTTCAGGGTTTTTATCATGAATGCATGTTGGATTTTTTGTGAGAGGATTTTTCTGTGTCTATTGAAATAATCGTGTGATTTTTGTCCTTGCTTCTGTTTATGTGATATATTGCATGTATTGATTGTCATATATTGAGCCATCTTTGCATTCCTGGGGTGAAGATCCTTGGTCGTGATCTATGATCTTTTTAATAATTTGTCGCATTCTGTTTGCCAGTAACTTGTTGAAGATTTTTTCATCTATTTCCATTAAAGAGATTGGAGTATACTTTTCTTTTTTTTAGCTGAGTCATTGGTGGGTTTTGCAATCAAGGTTACACTAGCTACCAAGAATGAGTGTGGCAATACTCATTCCCTTTCAATTTCATAAAAGAGTTTGAGGAATATTGGTATTAGATCTTCTTCGAAGTTCTTGTCAAATTCAATGAATCCATTCTGGGCTCTTCTTAGTTTGCATGATTTTTATTACTGCCTTTATTTCATTGTCTATTATTGTATTAGTGTTTTTATATTTTCTTCATTTGGCTTTGTTTACGCATATATATTTAGTGATCTATACATTTCCTCTAGATTCTTCAATTTATTGAGTAAGGTGCTCAAAGTAGTTACTATAATCTGGATTTTGACAATGACTATTTTGATTTTGACTTTTTTTCTGATTTTATTGAAATGGTTCTTTTGCTTCCTTCTTTTGGTAAGTTTTGCTAAGGGTTTTTCTATTTTATATACACTTTCAAAGAACTAGCTCTTTGCTTCATTTATTCTTTGTACTTTTTATCTCAATTTCACTAATTTCTGCTCTAATTTTATACTTTTCTTCATGACACTAGCTTGGGATTTGGATTTTTCTTTTTTTTTTTTTTTAGGACATTGAGGTGCATCATTAGGTTATTTGTACTCACTCTTTTTCTGGGCATTCACAGATATAAACCTCTCTCATGACTGTTTTCACTGTGTTCCATAAGTTCTGATATTTTGTCTAACATTATTGTTTGACTCTAGGAAAACTGTCTAATTTCTTCTTTGATTTATTCTGTGACCCATTGATTATTCAAGAGTATATTGTTTAATCTCCTTATGCTTGCATAATTTATATGATTTCTTTTGCCATTGATTTCTAGTTTCATTGCTTTATGATCTAACAATATGCATGGGATAATGTTAATTATCTTGCATTGAAACTTGTTTTATGGGCTAGTATGTGATCCATTTTGGAGAAAATTTCCTATGTTGCTGAAATGAATCTTTATTCTGTTGCTATTGGGTAGAACGGGGTAGGAATCTACTCAGTTTGTTCAGAAGTGTTGCAATTAGTTTCTGAATTCATCAATTGTATAAAAATTGTGATTTCACTCTTTCTGGTTTTTTATTCATGGCCCACAGGTTTACTAAATTAATTGCACATTTGAAGCCCTTGAGCTAGTTTCTGTTTGGAGAGAATCAAGGGCTTGCAGTCATTAGCAGGGGTGATCTTGGCAGATTTTCGAGATAACATTCTGAAATTATACCACTTACTCATACCACCTATTTACTTGGGAAAATAAATAGCCCATTGATGGTGATGAATAGAGTAAAACATTCTGGAAGGCATACCAGTTTTGTTCAAAGGTATGGTTGAACTCTGATATTTCTTTGTAGATTTGTTTGTTTACTTGATCTGTCAATTTTTGATAGTGGGGTAATATAAATACTCTCACCTGGAAGGTGCATTAGTTTACTATTATTGCCATAAAAATTACCACAACCTTAGCATCTTAAATTATACAAATTAGTGTTAAATGATGTTATAGGCCTTTAGATCAAAGGTTCAACAGGGCTACCCTCTATGCTAAAACCAAGGTATTGGAAAGGCTATGGTTCTTTTTGGAGTGTTAAGGAAAAGGATCTGTTTTCTTGGTTAGTTGAGGTGATGATAGATTTTCATATATTGAAGTTATAGGACCAAGTTCCCATTTTCTTCATGGCTACAAACTGAGAGCCAATTCCAGCATTTAGAGCGGCTGAATTCCTTTTTCATGGTTCCATGATACAATTCCTTAGTTCCTCCATGATACAATCAAGGTCAAGTCCTTTCCATGTTACATATCTCTAGCCCTTCATTGATCAACACATCTCTCTCTGACCACAGCTAGAAACTGTTCTCTGCCCTAAGGACTCATAGGATTAAACTGGGCCCCTCTGGTGATCCAGGATAATTACATAAATCTTCACAACTGTACTCACACCTGAAAATTCTCTCATTTTTGACTTCATATGTCTTTAGGAGAAACTACTCTGCCTTCCACAAGTAGATTGACATGTAGTACATTTGGAGAGTGAAATGTTGAATTCACAGTAATACACTTCGTGCACCTAACACTTAGTGCAGTAACTAATGGATTTAACACTAGGAAGACAATTATATCTTTAGGGAAGACTATGATTTAAAAATAAATCAACTACAGGGTTTAATTGTGAGTAACAGAAGAGCAAGGAGAATGAAAGCACAGACTCATCAAATACTCCATGCTCAGGTCAGATCTGCATCAGAAAAAAAGTAAGATTCTGACACCAGGTATGAGAACATTTTGTTGGAGAAATGGGAGAATCACAAAACTCCACATGCTTGCTCCTGATTTCATACAGACAGCTCAAACAGCCCTCTCTCCTTTACTGACAAGAGCAGCCCTTCCTTGGATGACAAGCAGGCTCTTTGTAAGGTCATGCTTTTACCTTCCATAAAGCCTTTTTGTCATTCACAAATTTCCTTCAATAATTAAAGGTAGGCTTTATCACAATCTGAGGAAGGATATATAATCTCTACTACAGGAAGAAATGTATTATACAACAAAAGAACAATAGGATTTAGCTAACATGTACTCATATGATCCAGGAGACCATAAGTGGAAGTAGATTTTGAGGATGTTGGATTGAGATATAGGCATAATATAAGCTGGATAAAGATAAATTATTAACATAGAAGGATTCTCCTGAAAGTTTCAGTTTACCATTTTGCCAAACAAAGGAGGCAATACTATCTGGCTGCTAGAATGTCTTCTTGTGGTTGGGATGTTAGAGGGTTAAATGAAAATGAGATGGACAGGGAACTAGGGCTTTAGTAGAAACAAGTGTCAGAAAGCTCACCAAAGTGAGTGTGTTAAAATGTATTTACTATGTAGGAGGAGAAAATCCCACCTAATCGAGTCTTCTGGGAAAGCTGAAAGATTATTCTCTTTATTGAGACACTAGAGAAGGCACTCACAAGGGATCCCTGGGTTCTTAGGAATTACTTTGTGGATAGGAGATGCTAGGAATTGGCCTCTTTGCTATTAAAAAAGTTGTGAATCTAATGGAAGCAAAATGATGTAATCAATGCAATGAGCAATGGGAATGTTTACCTTGACTAAAAATATATATAGCAACAACTAATACATCAAAGTATTCCAGGATAAGATAGCTGGATTACTGACTTACATAGCCTGACAAATAGAACTGGTGAATAAAAATGCCATTATAATGTTTTAAAATCTAAGTAAATGCACTGACACTGAACCCATTGATAGATTCCTAGAAGGAAGGGAGATTTTAGACTTCTTGAAGTCTTCATTGGTTGTAACATTTGAGCTAATCTTAACAATGAGAGCTCAAAAATCCATCAAAATCCCTTTAGGGTAAAGGCTAACGGAGACCAGAAGCCATTTTACCCTCGGTTCATCAGTGTTTCAGTAGATATAATGAGTCAAAGACTCACTCTATGATCCCTTCCCATGTCCTTAAGTACATATTTATAACGATGAACTGAAGTGCTTGTTGAATCTTTACCTTGTAGGGTAAGAATCACTGTGGCAGGAAATGTCACATAAAAGTCCTTGAATCTGTTTTGACTGCTCTGCCGAGCAGTAAATTGGAATTGATATTAGCACTGCTCTGAAGGTCCAAAATAACAGTGTTGGTATTCTCTATTATATTCTGAATCTATACACTAGCGTAACAATTTCAGAAACCAAGAGCCTGTGTAAGGATATGAAGAACAGTCACAAATATAAACAAACGGAAGTTTTGATCTGAGTTATGAGTGGATTATGTTAATTAGAAGAGACAAATGCTTGGTGTCCAGAGGCTGATATGATGAATGTGTTTTTCTCGATTTCCATAGTGATTCTGTTCTTTGTAGTATCATCCTTCATAGATTGAACATCTCGACATCAGTAGAACATCACATACTAGCCAATCATATTCATGAAGGCATGGTGATTGGATCTGGTTAGCATGAAGCAGTAAATGGTCCAGGTAAAATACATTTGGCAGGGCACAGAAGCTAAACCTACAAATATTCAGGGAACTATCTCATCTGTCCAAGTGTCTGAATCATACCAGGACAGTCCTTTTTCCCTTTTCAGGCAAAGAACAAGCTGTACCCTGTGCCCTGTTACTAGAAAGAGGAGGTGCACATGTTTGATACACACGCATATAACTATACATAAAATGAAGAACAGACATTAAATTTGAGCAGTGATTATTGTGATCCAAATAGGAGTGCTCCTGCTATTTAATAAATATAATACATTGAGGATACTATTGTAGACATAGAAACTGAGCCAGAGAGCCAGAGATATTAAGAGAAGGGGAACAGTTAAAATGTAAATTTGTCTATTCCCTCAAATATTTTCTTTCATCATTAAAAAGATTACCTAACCTTACCGTTTAAATTATTTTCATATTTTAATCATAACATCCATCATTCTGTCCACTTACCCAATTCATGCTTCTGACATTAAACATGCAAGTTGCTCCTTTTAATGATTTTATTAAGTGTTCTTATTTTGATTAAGTTTTTTTTAAATAGATAATCCAGTAAATTGAACTATCAGTCTTGCATATTTAGCCGCATTTCATTAAAGTTGAACATGATCTTTCACTGGACAGCTACTAAATCTTTATTTTACATTCTTGTTAAAACCACTGAATGAGAGTCTGTTACAAGTCTTTAACTGTATTTAAAAGTTGTCAAAATGACCAGAGTAGCCCTTTAATAATACTGATGAATTGTGTCTGTTTAAACTACATCCAAACTGGTGAGAATTTTTGTTAGAGGTCTCCAGTACACACAAATTGGTTCCAGAGCTGCTGTTAATGAGGTGCAAACTTCTTATGTATGTAGAGCATTGTTGTTCTGATCTTTATCCTGTTTAAGTCACACTTAGAAAACTTCAGCCTCTAATTTCCTCCCTTCAAAAGGGATTGTTGTTGTTGTTTCAGTTTTTAGCTAATTTCCTTTATTTATACTGCCTTTGTTATGCCTTGATAATGTTGACCAACTTTAGATATTTACAGATTTGAAACAGCTGCAAACATATAATTAGATCTTATCAACTTTGGCCATATGTTTGTGAACAAAACTCTTCCCGCTGCCACCAAAGAGCTAAAAACAATTAGGAATTTGGCAATTTTACAAACTTCAGTATTCTTACTCTTCCTTCTAGGATCCTAGATTCTTAATGAACTTCCTAAGCCCTGTGTAAAATGCTTCTCATTCAAGGAAGTCTATAAACTATCTTTTGCAGAGTGGTCTTACCTATTTCAGATAAAGGTTGTACTTACATCTATTGATTTCTTCCCCATTAAATACTCTAATGAACATGGCTGTATTTATTTTTGTGAGAATCATTTGATCTGTTAAATTCTTCACCAGTTATTTACCTCCTAGGAAAAGAACAATTTATAACAAAACCACTTATATTTACCCAGAGTTACCCAACATTCACTTTACAGGGAAAGGGTGTTCATTTTTGCAAAGTCAATGAACAAATCTGAGATTATTTCCTCTCCACTCCTGTTTGTTTTTGAAACTTAGCTTTGATTTTTATTAGTAACAATGCTCTCTGGCATTTTTCTTTTAATGTTGTGAAAGCCCATAGCATGTTTCAGGAGAACAGATTCTATAACCCCCGGCTATTTAATAAATTCTCTTTTATTAGTGAAGCGCTATCTTTCTACCTATACCTCCTACTAGTAGATAACTACTCTGACTTTAATCAGCTGGCTTTGCTGGGTAAGTTTGTACTAACTGGTATGAGTCATTATCTGTTGAGATTTTATTTATTTATTCCTATTTAACAATCATCCCTTAGCAAAAGTGAGTCAGTGATGATGTACCTTTGGAAGAAGGGGAGAAATGTTTTATCCTAGATACTATAACTCAGTAGCAAATAAAACTGTGAAGGAAATGGAAATGAAGGGAAAGATTACATAAAGTACGGGAAGTAATTTCAGAAGCAAAGAGTTCAATCCAAATTCAAATCCCATTTAAAAATTCTAGGTCAAAAACCTACAATAAAGCCACCATGAATAAAAAGCCATTGGTAAGTTGAAATTACCATTTTCATTTAAAAAAGGAATGAGATTTCTCACCTGAATAATGAATCTGACAGGAAGATGATGTGTTAAAGTCAATGAAGAGTTTATTGCTAAAAACTAGGAAAGAAAGAATGGAGGAAAAACATGCGGAAGTGGCATAGCAAAACTTGTCTGTAGAATACAGAAATAATAAACTTTGTAAGGAATTCCTTGCTTTGCATGGGACTGATCACAGAACCATGGCATTTAACGAGTTTTAATACATGTGCGTGTTAAGTTGCATCCCTTGGGCCGATGATATCGCTCAGTGGCATGGGCGCCTGCTGGCGCGCGAGGTCCTGAGTTCGACTCTCAGTACCCACAAAAAAAAAAAAGGTGCATCCCTTATATTATCAGTAGTCAGTAGAGATGTCAAGGAAGTAAACAAAGATGTCATAGCTCACCTTAGTGTGAGACAATACATTCATATTTTCTTCATTTCTTCTTGGAAGTGTGGGCAGGATGGAGATTAGGGATCAGGGAAGCGACACTAGGTGGATGCACATTTGAACAAAGCTGAATTTAGCTTTTATTTTAATTCACTTGTGTGGGTGCTCTTCCAAAAAGACAGACTCCAAATGATCCTCTGGGGAAAATTTAACTATAATGAAATCAAGTCAAGCTCTAGAACCACCAGAATAAGTGAAACCTATACTGTTCAGTTTCAAGTCAAATAGCCTTCCTACCAGTAAATACATTGAACTAATAGTGTTCATTTTATGTACTTTTTCCCTTTTCTGCATGATCCTTAAGTTAGCAGCTCTTTATTAATTATCCTCCACACTGCTTCAGGGCTTAAATGATAACAGCGTTCTTTAAAGAAACAATCACTTGAAGATTGACATGCCTTTCTCTTTTTTTTTCCTTTCCTTTCCTTTTTTTTTTTTTTTTTTAGCAAATAATATAATGACACTTCTTGATTCTTCTCAAGTGTTTTTGGCACTTGTGACAGAAAGCTCACTTTGCAAATTCAGAGAGGAATACAAATTAAAAGGTGAACATCAAACTTTGCAAAGAAAATCCCATAGCAGAGGAGAGTTGGAGACTAATGTCATGCCGAGAGCTTCCACATTTTAAGTGTCTACTTGTGAATTGTGAACGTGAAGACCGTAGGTGATCGGGATTGCTGCAGCTCGGGAATGCCCAAGTCCTCTCTTCTCTGTGCGGAGCCCTGTAACAGGCTCTGAACAATGGACTTCAAGATAGGCAATGAAAAGCTGGCACTGGACTGTCTTTTCCCCTGCTACATGCATTCCGGACGACAGACCTGCAAGCTAGACAGAGCCTGTTCTGTGCTCCTTCTTGGGAGTACATACCCAAGAGAGCAGTTGGACCATAAATGGTTTTACATAATTGAAAAATAAATGTTTAGGTGCTAAGTGACTAATTTTTCTGCGATTAGTACATTGTCACAGCATGACCCAATCTGTCATGATTTGTTCAAAATATAAATATAAAATTTTAAAACTCAAAAATTCAGAAATATAATTAGTAAACATTTATCCAGGATGACTTGCTAAAAATACCTGTACAGATTATAATAAAACATTGTAATATATTGCTTACTAATGTTTTGAAATATCATAATACTCCTACATAATTGATTTTGTAGAATAGACACACATGCATTGTTGCTGAAACAATAAATAGGTGCAATATTTTTGGAATATTTTCAATAAAAGGATTCAAAGCTTTGATCCAGCACAAACCCTTCTGATAATAAAGATAAAAGAGGTCAAAACAACAGAGAAATCTTCATATGAAATATGTGTAATTCAGTGTAAGTTATTGTAGTGAATAAAAGGAAATCATCTTACATACTAAATAATATGGGATTTAAATAAACTATAATAAATCAATATGTCAATGTGGGTAATATTAATCAGCTACTGAAACAGTGTTTCTGAAAGACTTGCATAACATACGCATTTATTTAAAACTTATGATTCCTCATTTCTTTCTAAGTAGCAGTAACTGAAATGTTGTATTCTGGGAAAGCATGTTTACAATAAGCCTAATTAAGTTGCCTTGAACAGGAAAGGAGAAAGAAAGGGAGATAGGAATAATTTCTAGAAAGAAGGCAACAGATAACCTAAGTGTTCCCTGCGGGTAAAGGTGAGGGAAAGGAAGAACTTAATGCCAAAGAGAAGAGAAAACTAATGTGATGAGAAGTCTGAAGCATTTGGAAAGGTAAGTGTCCTGTAATTCCCTTCATTCACTAACCAAGCAAAATATTTGTTGAATTCTACTCTCTACTATTTTATAAAAGTGAAGTATGGGTACTTGCAGAGGCTGTAGTTTGGACGCAGGAAGTTTGGAAATTTTTGAAATGGGACCTCATAGGAGGGCCATAGGGCATTTGGGGCTTGCCTTCCAAGGCGAGGAGGGGATTCTGTGTGCTCCAGTTGTTCCTTTTGCTTTTTGGGCTCATGATGTAAATTCCTCACCACTGCCATCCATCCCACGTGGCTGTCAGAGGCCCAAAACAATAAGTTAACCTAGCTAAAATCTCTCTCTCCCTCTCTCTGACTCTTTCATCTGTCTCTGTTTCTGTCTCTCTCTCTTTCTTTGTGCTACTGAGTGAGGATTGAGCCCAAGGCCTTGGAACTGAGCTATGCCCTCAGCCTTTTTATTTTTACAAGTTTTTTTTTTGTTTTGTTTTGTTTTTTTAAACAGGGTCTTGCAAAGTCACTAAGTTTCCTAGGTTGGGCTCAAACTTGTGATCTCCTGCCTCAGCAGACCCTGGCTAAACCTTTTCTCTTTATGAATTAATTTATTTCAGATATATATATTTTTTTACAGTAATGGGAAAATTAGTACAAGCAGGATCAGAGGAGGGATCCTGAGGTTTCTATTTAGATTGTAAAGCTATGAAAATTCAGACAGTATGCATAGAATTCTGATTAGTGTAATAGAGTATAAAACTGAAAAACCCAGCACGAATTACTTTAAAATAAAAAATAATAAAGAACTATCAGAACTATTTGGAGATTAAAGACTACAGTGAAATATACCATCTAAAATGCATGTATCCTCTTGCTTCCCCTTGGGCAGCTAACCCGTTTGTTTCAGTGGAGATAACACATGATGGGTTAGAACTAGGACACTGCATGTAATCAGAAACATAAAACCGGATGATCATGAAGGAGAAGAAAAACGAAACTATGCAGAGAAAACTAAGCACTGTTTGGAAGAGACTGATCCTGTAGCTATACTGAAGATGGAATGGAATCACTAAAGAGAAAAGAGTCCCAGATTAGAAAATGTTCTGAACCTAGATTAATTCGACTAGAACAACTCATATCTTCTGCATTGACTGCTTCAAGTGCCATCTGGTGTTCCACTGCATGAAATATATTACTTGTTTGGTAGTGTGCTATAAATATTGTTTCTTTTTTTCTTAATTTTTAATTTTTGATAATGCTGGCATACACATTAGTATTAAATACAGCATTTTATAATGGTATATCAATTCAATATTCAGGGTTCAGGAAGCAGGGATAGGGAAAATAAAGATAATGAATTTAGCAAGTGAAAACTGAGTTAGCAACAGTGAAAGTATATTCATCTTCTCTGCTATTTCTCATTTCAGATATTGTCCTCAAGTTTTTCTAGCTTCTAATATGAGCTGATGATCTCATGTGACCTCTGCTTTTCATAGTTCTATAACCCATGTTTTTTTCAAAAATAACTTCAACTGACAGGCACTAAGATATATTTAAAGTGAAACACAAAATAACCATTGATTGAGTTCAGAAATCATTAATGACTCTGAGGGCATCAAGATTTGAATGTATTTTTAGGTCTCTGTAAAGTCCCTTTCACTCTAGAAATGGCCCGTTTTCATAAGCAGTGACCCCTTATTCACGCTGCTACATGACGGGACTTGGCTGTAATGCTGTGGACCATTTATAACCTCTCGCATACAATAGGTCAGTCCATTTCTCTCCGCATGAAGTTTAAATCAGGACTCAGGGAGCTAGAATTGGGATTCAGAGATGGAACCATAGCATGTAAGGATCAAACGGCAACAAAAAAGAATTGGAGAGGAGATGACAGAGAGAGAGAAGCAAACTCAGGAGTAAAAACAAATTTCAGAAAGAGAACTTGGGATGTTTCTAATATATATCCCTTGCTACATTCCAACATTATGCCTACCACTGCGTGCTTTGATAGTTTCTCAAACTGAGTCAGATTATTTTGTACTAGATTTGTGTTCATTTTAACCAAAGATTGATAAGTCATGAGAAAGAATTGTGTCAGAAACTAGAGAGAAAATCACAATATAATGCTTTCTTACCTGCTAAATTTTACAAAGATGAGAAAAGTAGTAGGTTCTATAGCTTTATTTATGCTCATTAGACTGAAATTATTAAAATAAGATTATTTCTATAAACATCAAAATATTTTACCAAGAAGGAAGTAGAATTTTTTAAAGTCTTGTTAACTAGAAAGTTTCATGTCTTTCGATATTTTGGTTTTACAGTATTTTATTTCAAAGACTCTGATAAATTGCTAGAATACTTTCAATTTTTATGAGAAATTAAAGAAAGTATTTCATTTTATTGTATGTGACTAAAAATAGAAGAGATAAATGATGACTTGAAATTTGAATTAACTCTGGAAGTATCCCTTTCCTTCTGTTTTCCCTTAGTACCATCATGCAGAGGGAAAAAACATTTGAGTGTAGAAAATTTAAGAGAACATTTTTAACATTTTTAAAGAGAGAAACAAAGTGAAGGCTTGTTTTCACTCCAGTAAGATTTTAATCCTGGGGTAATGTGAAATCTTTTTGGAAATTTGTAAGCAATAATGTTTCAACTCAGAGATGCCATTTTTCTCCTACAGTACTTGACACTTGAGTACTTTTTACCTCATTCGTGCTAATGAATTGTATTTTCCTGTAGATTGGTGTTGGATCATCTTCTCATTTGTCTTATAAATTTAGTTTCCTATTTCTTACTAGTTTGTTGAAGTGATCATTTTCTAGTCCTGGTTATGGAATTTTCTATGCTTTGTTACTGGAGTTACTCCCTTGCCCAGCATAAAGTCTTCTACAAACCATAATATAGAGAGGATTTGACATACAAATACTTGGGCTCACTCTGCTCCTATTTAGTTAACTTTGGGCAAATTATTTAAGCTTCTTCTGCTTACCTAACCGAAAGAATGGGAACACATAATTTTTTAATTCCCTGCTATGAGGATGGAATGAGAAAATATATAAATAGTAATGCAACTGTGCAGGGAAAGAAAAGACAATAGAGCAAAGTGTACTAGTTCAACTAACATTAACTATTATCAGACATAGACAATTATTAGAAATAGCTAGTATTATCCACTAGTAAGACTGAATGAGTCAGTCAGTGTCAAGGCAGAAAACAAGTGAGGAAATTGATGAGTGTTTAAAAATGGAGCATTTTGAAAAGATAAATGGAAGGGTTAATAGAAACTCTAGGGGTGGTGAAACACTGTTGATAACCACAGCGGGAAATAAGATGAAGGATTGGTTATGAAAACCAGAAAGAACTGTACAACAAGAATAATTGACTGGAGCTATGGACTTTGAAAGAGAAGATCAGCCACTGCTAACCTACAGCCCAGCAGGGAATGAGAATCAAGGGAACAAAGGCTGACCTCACCTTCCTCCCACCCTCTGAGCACCAGATGAAGCACCCGTGGACTGAACCTAACTGGAAGTCAGGGAGCAAAGCAAATGTGTTGATGAGGAGTACAAAATCTCATCCTTGGGGCACAAGCAGGTATGTAATGCAAAGTGTGGATCTGGAGGTGCCACAAGAAACCATCTAGCCCATTTACTTGATTTCCTCCTCAGAATTCACCCTGTGCTTATCCCAGTGAGAAACGTGACCCCAAGAAGGCAAATCCACAAAATCCATTCTACAATCATCATGAATATGGTAACTAATTTTGTGTATCATTTTGAATGAGTTAAAACTACTCATAGGTAGAAAAACAGTTTTTCTGAAGTATCTGTGGGTTGTTTCTAGAAAAGATTGGCATCTGAATTGGTAAACTGAGCAAAGCACAGTGCCCTCCTCACGGTGAGTGGGCATCTCTCCATCCTTTGAGAATTTAAGTAGAATAAAAAGGTGGAAGGAGAATTCATTTTCTCCTCCTGAGCCAAGGCATTTACCTGCTCCTTCCCCATGACACCATAGCTCTTAGATGTCAGGCCTTTGGCCTTGGATCAGGCCTTTGGACTCAGAGCAGCACTCTTATCATTGGGTCCCAGTTCTCAAACCATTTTATCAGACAGTCACACCAATATTTGTGCTGGTTCCCTACCTTATAAATGATAGACTGTGACATTTTTCAAGTTCCATAATCACAAACCAATTCCAATACTGAATCTCTTAAATTCTATATCTAGCTATATCATCTAAAGCTATATTGTATCTGTTTTTCCCATTGGTTCCGTTGCTCTGGGGAATCCTGACTAAGCCACTGGATGATGTTAATTTGGATCTGTTTTCATTACTTTCTTGCCACTGAGACACAATAGCTGACACCTGCCACTTAAAGTAGAGGCTCATTTTAGCTCCCAGTATTTAGAGGATTCAATCCTTGACAAACTGGCTCCAAAACAGGAAGGGAATAGTGGAAGAGTCCGGTGGAGGAAAGCTGCTCATGTCTTGTCAGCCAGGAAGCACAGAGAGAAGAAAGGCGACTGGGAAGAAGATCTACTCTTCCAGGTTACACCACCAGTGACCTTCCTCCAACCAGGCCCCACCTCCTAACAGCAAGTCAACAAAGAACCGATCAATGAGTCGATCTACAGATGAATATAGCACCCTCATGATGCAAACACATTCAAAACACAAGCCTTCTGGAGGACACTCCAGATCTAAAACCATAGCAGGATGTAATCCTATAAACACTACAGCTATATCCACCACCAGCATTATTCACCTAAAGTGCTGGAATAAAACGGAGAGAGAAACAACACAAAATATGCCTGCTTAAGTTCAGACTTTTTCAGGTGAACAAAAAGCTAAGTTGAACATTCCGTCAAGGACTGCCAGCTGCTATGCTTTCTCTTTTCAAGATGTATTTGCTTTGTTAATCTGATCAGTTGATGATATGGAGCTTTATAATTACTGTGTAATGATCAATTCCCATATAGATGGACTCACCATCTGTATCTATATCCTTGTATATTTACTACGCATATGCAAGATAGCTACTACGTGAATATTAATATTCTCTCTAAATGTGTGTCTTAGCATTACAATACTAGAAACATTGCATTAGGCAGATGAAATGAGATTTTTGAGGGTGGGATTTTAGTGTTGTACACATAAGTTTGGAATTCACTTAAGGAAAAGAAAATGTGATGTTTCCCAAATTAGAGGCCTTAGGCAGCTAACTCTGCTTTCATTTTAAGAGAATATGTTGAGGAAATCTCAAAGATATGTAAATATTAATTTTATGTCATAAAGTAATGTATTTAGCATCTTCTTCATTTGGAAAATGTTTGCCATTGTGTATCCCCACTGTGAAAATGTGAGCGCTCCAAAGCAGATGTTGCAAAGTCTGTAAGGGAAGGCAGATTTCTTCTATTGTGCTCAAAGCTGTAACCCCCACCCTTAAAACAGTGCCTGATAAATAGGAACCTCTCTGTGGTGGGTTAACTAAAGGTCAATTTGGAACACCCAGCTGAACTGAGTCAGCGTGGTTTTGGGTGTAAAAGGCCCACCTGAGTATTGTTGCCAACATCATAAAAGGAGAACTGGAGGGAAAGAGGTCATGCTGTTGCTGGAAAAGATTGCCACACTGATTTTCCTGATATGAATGCAGCTGTTCTCAACATCGAAGGAGCTCGGGTCCTCACTGTCACTGAGGATGGCTGCAATTCTCTTCAGAGGAGCTCTGGTCCTTACCTTAAGTGTTGCTTCCTGGCTCCAGTGCAGATCTTTCAGCCTGGTGGCACAGATCCTTCACTCCATTGGCACAGACTTTCTAGCTTCCCCCACTGACCTTTGGGCCTTCACAGTGCAGATCCTTGATACAGACTTGCATGAGATATTGTTGTGGGCTCTAGACCTCCATGTGGACTCATGGAGGACATTGCCATGGGTTCTAGGTCTTCAGCTGGATTTGTGCAGGACATTGCTGTGGGATCCAGGCCCTCAGCTTGATTCTTTTGGTCTCTAGCGTGTGGACAGAGCTCTTGCACTCCCCTGCATTTGACTTTTTGGGTGAATATTATAAAATAATCCTATAAATAATGCACCCTGTATTAAATCTGTTCCCTTGCAAGCCTGACTACAAGACCCTCTATGAATATTTGTTGAAAATTAAGGGAGGATAACTGAAAAAATGACTAACAGAGAATGTAACAGGAAGTGACTATGATGATATCCAACAGAAGAATACATATTTTCACTCAAAGTATTGAAAGATATTTTTATTTGTGAGTCGTGATGTTTAAAGTTGTCAAGCATAACACATTTTTTGTCATAATGGCCCATAAACATGACTGTGTAAAACCCACATTTAATCTTTAGAATATTTCTATTGATGAATTATTCATTTTAATTTTATGAGTTTTATTGTATTAAACAATGAGTGCTTAACAGGAAAAAAATCACAAAAATAAAGTATTGCATTTTTAATATTTATTGAGTGTTTATAAAAAAGCATCAAAATTTTCAACATCAACTGGTTTTTGGTGTACAAAGTCTAAAGAAGAATAACAGAAATAAATTCCTATATATTACAATGAAAATACCTGTAGCACTCTACAAAAAATAATCTTTACTTCAATTATGACACATAAGGCAGTCTTCACACATGACAAAAGCATGTTCCATACACATATATCACTTACACTGACAGCATATGTGTTTTGCTTTCCTGGCCTTTTTGTAGGATATACTTGACATCTCACTGGCCTTGCTGTTTTGTCAAAAGGTTCTTATTATATTATGCAATTTGTAGTTAACCAGAACATAAATTATCAATAAAATAAAGTAGTATAAAATCATTTGTATGTATTGCTCATTTAGAATAAACGTCAACATTTTAACATCAGCTGTGTACTTGCTTACAAAATCTAAGAGATAACATCAGAAATAAAAACCTATGTGAGCTACAATGCAAACACAAACAAAAGTCTACCACAGAAGTAATCTTTGCTTCAACTCTCACACCCAAGGCAGTCTTCACATTTGACAATTGCATGTGCCATGCACATGTCTCACTTTCACTGACAGCACATGTGCTTAGCTTTCCTTTCCTATGTGGCAGGCAATTCTTGTTACCTCTCTTCTTTTCCCATTTTGTCAGGAGCTTCCTACTATGTTGTATAATGTGCACTTAGCAGGGAAATAAGATATCAATAAAATAAAATATCAACTGTGTAATTAGTGCTTAGGATAAACATCAACATTTTCATAGCAGCTATTTACTTGCTTATAAAAACTAAGGTATAACGTCAGAAATAAAAACCTAGGTGAACTACTATGAAAATACCAATAGAGCTCTACAACAAGTATAACCTTTGCTTCAACTGTCACACCCAAGGCAGTCTTCATGAGTGAAAATTGAATGTTCCATATATGAGTACCACTTAAACTGATAGTATGTGTATTTTGTTTTCCTATCCCTTCTTGTAGGGCAGAGTTGACATTTTTTTGATTTTCCTGTTGTCATAGTAGGTCTTTGGGATGCTGCACCTGCCTGTTCACTTGTCAGCTCACGAGCATGGTCCACAATTTTTTTATATAGTTGCTGGGCAGAAACATTTCATTTTTCCTCTGCTGCAAATGATCTCTTATAAGTGCCAGTCCCAATCCTCTAAGAAAATTTCTCTGCGGTATTTTGCACTTTTTTTATTGTAAACTATCAAACTATTTATGCCACACATATTTAGGATCAAGTAAAACACAATCATTGGCAAATACTTTGTGTTTCAAGTGACATCATAGTTGCTGCATAACTCATCAATAACATCTACACTACCTCTGGTTTTGTTGTAGAAAGTTTCCATCTCAGGCTCCCATTTTGTTGAGGTTTCCCTATCAATATTTCCATCATGGTGCAATGTTAACATCAGTAGTACCAGTTTGTTTTTCTTTGCCACACATGAGGCTAATGTAAGTCTTTCTAAAATTCAATGATTGTACTACAGAAATCTCTGTTTTGAAATTGCAACATTTCGTTTGGAATTTCTGCTTTGTTCCTTTGTACAGTTCTTGCACAGGTCAACTCGTGCTCTGTTAGCAAATGTAACATCAATCGGAAATTGGTAAACCAATTGTCGAATGTCACATTCTGATTAGTTTGGGAGATGGGAAGAACAAGTCTGTTCACAACATCATTTGGTTTATTACTATATGAATAAGGACCTGATGGCTGAGTCCCAGGATAAATTTCTAAATTGAAAGCATGTAAGTTTTCACATCTACAAGGGCATAAATTTTTATGCCATTTTTTGACCCATCACTTTTCCATAAGTCTTTTATATTCCTGCAATTACCATGAGAAATCCCTGCTAAGTACAGCAGACCTATGAATGCTTTCAGTTCAGCTAGTGAGGTATAATAAATACACGTTTGAATATGGCTACTGGTGCATACAGAACATTTTACTTGTATTTCAGCCTTTGTGCATTTCACAGCATCTTGTAGCATTTTGTCTGTTACAATTTCCAGCACTGAATGACAGTGTTGGGATTCTGTTCAATATGTTTTACCCTTGCAAGACTCTTATTATATTTTTGGACCTAGTTCTAACATTAGAATTTTTCATTTGGTTGTGTGACCATTTTGCAACATTTCGTCTAGTCAAATATGTACTCACATTGCTGTTTTCTTCATCATCTGTATCAAAGAGGTCTGTATTTCCTGTACCTGTATCAGTCAATTCTTGCTCCATTTCATTGTCACAGGAACTTTGGCTTACATGGCGAACATCAAAGTCATCATCATCATCGTCATCATCATACACCCATGACACTGTTCTGTTATGAAAACATATATTTTAACATAATAGATCATCTTCATCATCCATGCATGAGTAAACTGATGACTCACTTTTGATCTCTTCTGAAACTAGCAAATCTGGTTTTTCATTTGCTATTGTACTGAATTGGTTTACTTCTACCAGAATAATCAAAAGAGAACTTCTTATAAAATAAATATGAGAGTGATGTGGGTGTATTACACCCGCTGTGATGCTCAGGTAATCATACACCAAACCTGTTAGACAGAGTATAATGTTGATGAAAATCCTGGTTTGACAGTTTTGTACATGTCCACACACCTTGCCTTTTATTGTCTTGAGTGGGTAAATACAAAGATTGTTCCCTGTATCCCTCAGGCAAAGGTACTGAGATGCGCAACAACTACTATTACCCCAAAGTAAAAAATTACAGTAGAAAAGTAAGGAATGTGTTTGTGGAACCCAGTGTTATGCTCTAATCACAACTGTCAATTTGATTAGATTGGGAGCCACCCAAGGGATTAGTAAAACACATTTCTGGGTGTGTCTGGCTGTGTCATAGAGGTGTGACCTTGAGGTCTATATCTGGTCCCTCCAAACTTCCTTTCTTTCATTTTGCTTGCTTTGCTTCCCAGCCACTATTACCTAAGCATCCTTGCTCTACCACACCCTTCTGCTGTGATATTTTTGCCTTGGGTCCAGTGTTGGACTGAATCCTCTGAATACATGAATCAAATTAAAACTCTCCTCCTTTAATTTGTAGGGGTCAAGTATTGTGTCCAAAACAAGAATGATGACTATTACATGAACCAAACAAGATTCTTCCATGAATTAAACCTGTACAGTGATTTACAAAAACCTGATTACTATATGGCAAAATGAGTAATACCTTTATGTGGAATGACCATGGGCAAGCTATATCACAATTTAAATCACAATACTTGCTTCAGTAAAATAAAAAAGGAGTAGGTCCTATATTATCAGATTTACTAAAGGGTTATAAATTTAATATACTCCTATCAAACAATTAGTGTTCAATAATGATAGTACTAATGCTGCCACTACTAATAACAGCTAATATTTATTGGCTATCTGATATGTTTCAGTCACTATTCTAAATTATTAGAGAAATATTAACTTATTTAAGTTAAACGGAAAAACAAAACAGTATTGATTTAGACTCAAGTTAAGAATGTTGACACCTTACTGCTATGTTCAAGAAATAAAAATAATTATGTGGACAAGAACTTCTTCTAAAGCACTCTGGTGACAATCAAGTCTCATAAGGGCTCTCTAGCTGGGGTTTGAGGCAGTTTGATTTTTACTCAAAAAGTCCCTTGGTTTGGGAAGGACATTTAAAGTATATATGGAGTTCCTCATTTGTGGCACCAATGTAGGAGCATTCCTTGACATCTTCTGTCCTTTCAACCCACCGCAATGACTTCAAATATAACAGAAGAGGAGGAGAGGGTAGATGAGAAAGAAACATAGGGAAAAATCAAGTCCTCTTTTCATGTAGAATCAATCATCCCCTGGAAAATTATAAAAATTGCTAGGCTGCTTTCTCGTCATCTCTCTGGGGCCCATACCCACCCGGCTAGGTTCCTTCAGACTAAGTATGTGACACTGTGTCTGCTTTTGTTTTTCTGGTGAGGATACTAAAACTACTTTGGGACTTTTGATGTGAGACAATTAGGAGCCTAGAACACCATGATCTAGACAGAGGAGAAAAGCTCTTTCCTGGCAGAAGTGGAAACTGCAGATTTTTATTGCCAGCGTTCTTCCTCTGTAATGAGGAGATACAGGCAACTTTGCTCTGCAATTGAGATAGAGTGTACAAGATGCCCAATTTGGAGCAATGACTGCGGTCTTTAGTGGATGTGATGAATTGGAATTTGTAGACAGAAATGGGAAATGGATGACAATGTTTGGAAAGAGAATTTTGTTTTGTAGTATTGCAACTTTCAAAGGAAAAATTTCAATAAAAGTGCTTCTTGTTAGTTTCAGGAATCTTAAATTTACTTAAGAAAGAATACTAAATTTAAAAATCAAGGTACTTCATATTTCAAACTTTCCTTAGGCTAGAAGCCAGTTCTCATAAGAACTACATTATATAAATAATTTGGTGTTGCATATGTGAATTTTATACAACATTAATTTTATTTATTTTCTTTTCTTTTATTTTTTTATGTGGGCTCCGGGAGTCAACCTAAGGACCTCGCACTTCCCAGCAAGCGCTTTTGCCACTGAGTGATATCACCAGCCCTTTTTTTCCTTTATGTGGGTACCGGGAGTCGAACTCAGGACTTCACGCTTGCCAGGCAGGCGCTTACGCCACTGAGCTGTCTTACTGGCCCTACAACATTAATTTTAAACTCAAAGAAATGTCAAGAAATCTAATTACATTGCCTTAACCATAAACAATAAAATAATACAAGAAACTTCTGCAGAGCTCTTGTAGGGATTCAGTGACATAATGCAACACTGACTAAACATTTATAGCATAATTTGTATCAGGCAGTGTTATAAGCACTAGGAATACACCAGTGAACACATGCATGCATTCCTTGTTCTCGATAAGCTTACATACTAACGAGGGCTACGTGGCAATTATAAATAAATCTGTAAATAGATTGTTTAGCATGTTAGGGGTCTAAGTAAAAGGATGAATAGGGTAATGGGGAATGCTCAGGGAGGAGTGAAGGACAGAGTTCTATTTTTAATAGTATCAGATTTCTTTTGAAAAGGTGCCACCTGGCAAAACAAGTTCAAGAAGGTCAGAAAGTTAGCAATGAAGACATCTAGGGGACAAGAGTCATGGAAGAAAGACGCAAATGGAAAGAAAACAAATCAAAGAATGAATAGACGATTGTGCAGATCATGTATCTTTCAAAGGCTAAGAAAAGGACCCTGAGTTTATTCTGAGTGATATAGAAAACAATGGTAAGATTTTAAATCGAAAAGACATTATTTGGGTTATGGCTTAAAAGGATGCCTCTGATCATCGTATTGAGAGTAGATGGCATAGAACAGACTGAACGGAAACAGGGATATGTTGAAAGCTAACATAGTAAATCAGGGGAAGTGAAGCGGATCCAATCCAAGGTAGAGAGAAACAGAGCTGAAACAAAGAGGCTGACCAGAAATTCACTCACGTCTCAGGTTTCAGTTACTGTCATTTTAAGGAAGTGGGTAAGAAAATGACACCCCCACTAGCTGTCTTCCCCAGAAAGACTGGCAGTGTGTGAGTAATAGAGAGATATTGTGGGATCACAAAATTCTTCCCCACTGTGCTTAAGGTCAGTTCAATCATGAATGTAATCAAAGTAAATAGTGCTCAGCTTTTTCTTCTCCTCTAACAACATTAGGATCACTAGCTTTTATGACTCATAAATCTGCCAATCTAGGGGGCTGTTTTATATGGCTGTTTGGCTCCAGGTCATTGAAAATAATGGCCTAACTCACATCCATACTTTTGGCTCCAAATATACTTTTCTGTATCTTTTACATATGCTAATTTATTGCTGGTTCTGTCCCTTCTTCTATAGACTAATTTTTTCTTCATTCCTTTCTCATTAGAGATTTAAGCAATTTGAATTCATTGAAATGACATCATGATATATTATCAGTCAGTATTCTCCCTTTCCACAAATACTTGGGACACATGCTTTCTCTAAATTAATTTTAATCATGACTTTAGGCATATAAAAAACAAAACTTGCAACTAGTTAACACTAACACATACTAAAATGTGCCGTAAAGTAAGACGTTAAAAAGTTAACTGCATGCACCATTTTATACAGATATATTTCACAGATGGATGAAACAAAGCTAATTATTAAAATTTCCATTCTGGAAAATAATTATTTGGCCAATTTAAAAAAGCGAGGATGTGTTCTAAGCAGGTACAAAAAGTCTGATGAATCTGGATAAAATATATACAGACCTCTGAAATTCAGGTTTTTTCTAGGAGCCAAAAATATGTTGCACCTTGAATTTAATTTAATGTATTAATCAATTCATTCACTCATTGAACAATTATGTGTTGAATGCCTATGGTGTTTTAGGTCCTCTTGCAAAGCACTAACTATAAAATGTTTAACAAGAATTCAAATAAGTCCTGCTTTCATGGAGCTTTCAGGGTAGCAGAAGTGACTGGTTGGACATTAATGAAATAATCACACTAATGAGCGTAAGTGACTGGTTGGATATTAATAAAATAATCACACTAATGAGCATGTCATTCTAAGTGGAGAAAGTGCTTCCAGTGGAGGGCAAAATTACCATTCTATGAAAGTGAGTGTCATAGAACATTAAAGAAATCAAGTCTTTATATATAGTTCTTATCAAATGGAACATAAATGGTTAAGGGTAATTTACAAGTAGTTAAGAAATTAAAAATGAGGAATACTAAAAATCTCCTGCTTTGCAAGTCTTACAGTCATTTTGGAATCATTTCCCATATGGAGAGCCTACCCCAAAGTATTGGTAATTTTTCCTAACGAGAAAATGCTCCCACAAGAGAACACCCCACTCTCAGTTTACATTAACTTCTTTTCAACTTGTGAGCTTCAAAAGCTTTTATCCATTTTAGTGATCTTTTGCTAAGCGCTCATCCACAGAAACCTGTGAATGTCTGGAGAATGGAAGACAACTTCTTCTAACAGCTAGAACCAACCCCTCCCAGGGACAGGGACCAGAGAGAAAAGAGAAGATGAACAGAGACTTCAACAATAAATGACATAAATAAGAAGGCAGGTGATTCAAGGTTTGAAATAAAATGAATACAAGAGAATAACACACACACAAATGGTGAGGTATCAGTGAAAAGTGTTGTGGAAATTCTTGGGTCAGTTGGTCAAGTAGAGAAGGAGAAGGTGAAAATTTGAGTAGAGCGAGGAATAAAATGAAAATACTGTTAATGACAAGAGTAATTACTGAAGAGAAGTGTGTGATCAGTCTTCACTAATCAGAAAAGAAACTAAAGTGAGATTCTTAGTAAGGACTAATGAAAATAAATCTCATTATATAAATGATAGACATATCTTCAAGGGAAAACTATCATAGATATTACAAGAAATGGCAATTTGTTATCAATTTTGAATTTAAATTCTATGATACAAAAAAAATTCAAAGAAGGCAAACCTAGGAGTCATGTTCCAATAAAAGTATAGGTAATCTTGTAACTCTGAACTGGAGTTAAAGTGTGCTAAATATAAATATTGGAAAAATTAGGCTTGAGAACAAAAAATCAGCCTTTGAAAACTATGTGTAACACAAAAAGAGGGGGAAAAAGAGAAGAGGAAGCACCTCTGTGTACTATACACACCATAAGTAGAAACCAACTCCCAAGTTAACCCAGGATTAAGGCTGTATGTAATTATGAGCTGGTATGTATATAATTAAGAGAATTGGCTTATCAGCTGTTTATTCCATGTAAGCACATGTTTCAAGATGCTGAAAAATCTGTATACGTCCTCCTCCTTGAAGCTAAATTTTTTTTTGCTCATTTTTCCTTAAGCTAAAATCTTCTAGAAATTGTTAAATTGTTAAAAAAAAAAAAAGTACAGAAGAATTACATCTGGAATGCTAACTCCAACGCATATATAGTGTAATAGTCTGTATGACTGCAGTTTACATCGTGTTCTAATACACACAAATCCTCCTTTGTCAAAGAACTTTTTCACAAAACAACTCTACTCTTCCACTATAAATGATACCTGGAACATCCACCCCTAAAAAGCACATCATGCACAACCCTCTCCAATTATTATTTTTATTATTATTATTCCTTCTTTCTCCATTTTTTTCTATGGAGTGAAGAGTTCTGCCACGGTTGCAACCCCACTTGTAAGTAATTACTCCACTGCCCTGACCCACTCTTTTTTCTGGCTGAAATATTATCATCTGCTATTACATCCTTTAACCACTTGGTAATTATGAAGACCCAGGTTTTCAAGACATATTTCCATCCCCCTCTGTCATTTCAGCCAGTAGCTCACATTTTCCTTCTTGGGTCCCCTAATCTGATGTGCAATGGGGTGAAGAGTCTAGCAATGAGCTGTACCTGAAATTTGTAGTCCCTGAATTCAGTTTGAAAGCTTTAGTTGTACTGTAAGTGTAATATAGTTCATTACTTAATAGGACAAGCTGTAATGCTTGACTTCCTGGTTTCAAAGTTCAGTTTTATTAGTTACTAGTTGTAGGACTTGTTGTCTTAGTTACTTTTCTCATTGCTGAGACAAAAATACTTGACACCCACAAGTTAAAGGAGGAAAGGTTTATTTCAGCTCACAGTTCATAGAGGTTTCAGTCCATAGTCAGCTGGCTCTCAGGCAGGGTGGGAAGGCAGAGGGACATTACAGAATCTCGAGAAATAGTTTATGACAGGGCAGGCAGGAAGAAGCAAGCAGAGAGCTTCACTTTTCCTGTCATCCAATCCAGGCTAAAAGCCTTTTGGGTGGTGTCACCCACACCTGCGGGGGGGGGGGGCTTCCCATTATCCACAACCTGAACTATGCTAAATCAATTTAGTTATCATACACCGTTAATCCCAGTATCACACGTTTAATCTACATTTACACATACTAGATCCAGCCAGCTTTGAAAACCTCTCACCTAGGAGAACATGAAGCTTTGCAGAGAGATCTAAATACAAATTATATCATTCATTTTAACCTCCTTATGCCTCCCTTTCCCCATCTATTAAATGGGAAACTATTACCACAGGGTTGTTCTGGGAACTGAATTATTTATTACAGTATTCTTTTTTTTTTTTTTTTTTGTGGGTACCAGGGGTCGACCTCAGGACCTCACGTGTCAGCAGGCACCCGTGCCGCTGAGCAATATCACAGGCCCTTTTCTCGTATGTGGGTTCTGGGAGTCGAACTCAGGACCTCGCACTTGCCAGGCAGGCGCTTATTCCGCTGAGCCATCTCACCGGCCCTATTACAGTATTCTTAAAGTTTGATTTTCAGGCATTTGGTGTGCCCAAGATGCTTTCAGGAGGTCCAAGTGATCAAAATATTTTCATAAAATTATGGAGATGTTATTTGCCTTTCACACTGCTGATATTTGTATACTTAGTGAAAAAGCAATGGTGAGTACTTGTCTGGGTTATTTTTTTTTTTCATTGCTGGGACAAAATATCTGTTACCCAAAATTTAGGAAGGAGAGTTTTATTTAGCTCACAGTTCGTGGATGTTTTAGTCAGTAATCAGCTGGCTCCAAGGCAGGTGGCATGGCAAAAGGGGCAACAGCTCATGGCTGGCAGAGGGGCAAATGACCATAGTGGTGGAAGACAGCAAAAGCAACAAGAGCAAAAGGGGAGGGACATGCCACTTTTCCCCTCTTATATTGTATGCTGACTATCCACCTTAGAGTGGGTGTAGCACTCACATCCCCAATCCCAGCACTAGACAATGAACCAATCACAGACTCTAGATTCAGCTGCCTCTGAAAGCCCACCCCTCTCGTGACTACCTGAGGCTTTGGGGGGACATCAAGACACAAACCATAACAGTACTGATGCTTTAGCTCAAATTAATCTAGGAGCACTAAATTGTACTAGGAGTCATTGTATTTTGACTACCATGCACATGAAATTTTTTAAAAAATACCGTTGGTTTGGGGATGTAGCTCAGTGGCAGGGTGCTTGCCTAGCATGCTCGAGGTCCTGTGGTGGATCCCCAGAACTGCAAAAACAAAACAAAACATAACAAAACAAAACAAAAAATGCCAGTTTTATTTAAGAACATCTCTGAGGAAGCAGTGAAATTTTTAACCTTTTAAAACTTCTTCCTGGCCAGCACGCATATTTTTAATTATTTTGCATGAGGAATGGGGCACACTGAGATGAGTCCTCTGCTCCTGGAGGAAGCACAATGCTGTCTTTTGCTTGTACACCTGTTTGCATGGAGAACTGAACCAGCTCCTTTTCTCTCAGAGAACACTTCTTACTTGAAAGAAGAGCTGACAGACAATTACAGTTATTCAGACTTGAGGATCTGACAGAATTTTTCTTAAAAATATACAAACAGAGCCTATCAGTTTAAAGAATTCGACAGTATTTGTTACCAGTGATAAACTCTGAAGTTCTATGAGATTAGAATTTTGGAAACCTTCCATTCACAATTGTGAGCTTGCAGCTCATAATACCTAAGACATTTGCTGACTTTTAAGGCAACATGAACAAGTAGAATCAATCATACATCACTGTGACTTTCTTCATATACTCATACTAAAATGTACCCAGCAGATTGACAATAGAAGCTGGTATGAGAATGCAGATGTTTTCAATTAAGTCAGGCATTATAAAATTTTGCAAAACATACAAATCAGTGTCTCAAGTCTCGCAATTCTAGTTTGTAAGATGTAACCGTTTTTCCATAAAGTATGTTATTTATGTGTATATATGATGAGTATCTACTTTACCTGGGTATGCAATACTTTCCTCACAGGAAGTATGGAAGAGAAGACAACTGATCATGAGATCATAAAATTTGTTGGATGTTGTTACATCATATATATGCATTGGCAAGAAAAAATTTCAGATTTAAGTCAATCAGTTAACAACTTGTTTTATGTGAAACTCAAAAAGCTTCCATGTCAATCTTTGAAGAGGCCTTGTTTGTTATTTATATTTTTGGTTTCTTATATAAGATAAACCATGTAATCATGAGGTATTGCAGACACGTACTAATAAAAGTTAAAAATTGAAAAAAAAAGTTCGAAGATGAAATAAATAAATAAGTAAATAAATTAATAAATAGGCCCGGCTTTTTTAACTGAGGAACGGTCCAAGCTGAAGATAAGACCAACCAAGGGCTTATGTGTCAGCAGATAACTTCAAGAAGGCATTAGCCGGAGTGTAAAAAACCTTCTGCATGAATCTCAGGGTTCTGAAAAGAAGAAACAGGGCCCTGGAACTTGCAGAGGTTCATCTGGGTGGATGTGTTCAGGTATACCGCATCTCAAATAAATACTGCATGTATTCACAGGCATGTAGAATATTAAAAATCAGACACACAAAAGCAGAGAATATAATGGTGGTTGTCCGCAGCTGGCAGAGTAAGGGAAATGGGAAGATGTTGATCAAAGCGCATAAAGTTGAGTTATGCTAAATGAGCTGAGATCTGAAGATGTACAGCATGGTAGCTACAGTTAATGATACTGTACAATGTAACTGAAATGTGCTAACACACACATACACATGGTAGCTAAGGTGCTGGACATGTTAATTTTATTAATTGGGATCATTATTTCACAATGTATACAGCACTAAAACATCACATTTTACATCCTAACTATAAACAATTTTATTTTCAATTATACCTCGGTAAAGCTAAAAAAAGCAAAAGAGAAAAGAGAGCCAATCATCTGCCCATGAGCTTCAGAACTCTGACAGGAATCCTTTCCCACATCTGGGTATGAGTGTTCAAATGTAGTACTTTTCTGGATGAAGAGCACGCTGATATTCAAGAAATACATGTAAAACAGTTCATATTTACTACACAATAAATGTGGAAAATAAAAAAAAATACAATAGATCGAATGTACTACTTAGGATGAAAAGAGCTGCCAACAATATTAGTCTTCATTAATTTTTTCCTACAAATTGCATATGATGGTTATACTACAATTTGAGGTTTATACTTCACTTTTAGTATTATAACATGAACACTGTTATATATAACATAGTGTTGAAAAGCACTATTATTATAATAATATAACACTACTATCTCATTTACATGATTTATTTAACCAATATTTAGCAGATTTTTTATTACAATTAACTTCATTGAACATTGTTTTTACATGTTTTATTATGCCTTTAGGATGCAGTCATACATTTTTTTCTATAAGAGTACATATTTCATGTCTCATAATGTCCTCATGAACAAAAGCTATTCTTTTCTTATTGCTCCCTTTTAACTTTTTACTAATTTGAGAGGGTTGTAGCATTTTATTGTTAGCATTTTCAGTGTTTATTACCTTAGACATTTTACATTTTATTTTTCCCTTTCACAGTAAATATACTTCTCTATAGTAAATGGATATTTCATATTCTTTATCTTATTTTGCATTGAATATTCTGATGATCAATGTATGCATACTCAATATACACTGTGAATATTTTTTTGTTGCTCGATACCTAGCCAAAATTTCCCTTTATCTATCATTTTAAATAACCTGTCCTTTCCTTTTAGTTGTAGAAAGCCATTTCTAATGAAGTAATTTGATAGATATTTGTTCATGTATTTTTATTATTTTTTTGAGGGTTGTTCATGTATTTTTAAAAAATATTTAATTATTTAAGTTTCGATGTCCCATTTATCCTGTAAACTGTACCTTGATTACATGATACAATGTCTCCAAATAATTCCACTTGCTTTCACCTCTGCAAAGTAATTTTTCTAGAATGCAATATAGGATAATGATTTTCTCTGGTAGTTGACATTACCTTTATCTTGTATTTTCTTCTCTCTTAAGGCATTGGTTTAAAACAATCAGGGGTTCATTTGTGCATACTAATTATCATCATGGTACACTTCTGCACAGTTGAATTATTGTTCGAACAATTAAAGTACTGGAAGACTGAACCTTACACTTTTTTTTTTTTTCTTGCGGGTGCCGGGGGTCGACCTCAGGATCTCGCATGCCAGCAGGTGCCTGTGCCGCTGAGCGATATCACCAGCCCTTTTTTCTTATGTGGGTTCATGGGAGTAGAACTCGGGCCCTCGCGCTTGCCGGGCAGGCACTTATGCTGCTGAGCCATCTCACCAGCCCTGAACCTTACACTTCTAAATCAGATTGATGGCAGTTGCTACTGCAGCGCAGAAGTTTTTCAGGTTCTCTAACATCACACTTCGCATGTTTTTTTCATTTCACATAGTTTCCCTTGGGCATTATGCCCATTTAGAGTAAAATTGTTATTCATACTATGAGCTCTCTCTTATTCATGGATCAAAATCTGGAAAAATGAGATTATTTTACTGTCAAATGCTCCCACTGACAATGAGTATAAAAGCTGGATAATATTTTAAAACAACGCTCCTAAAAGTCTTCAGGAAGCACACAATAAAGAAAGGACTTAACGGTCCAAGATGCAAGAGAGAGAAAAATGCACTGAGGTGATGCAGACATGCTCTGCTTCTATTCTTTCTGAGGCTCATTCATTACAAGCAAGGAGCTAAGAAGCAAAACAAAAGGGGTGGTGTAGACATTTTAGTGGTATTACTATTGTAATACAATACAGAATTACAATTACATTGACTAGAGCTCAATATTCCCAAGGCAGCAAGGTGCTGAGGGGCAAAGATCCTGGAGAAAGAAATATGAGATCCAATCAGGTGTTCTGCACTGATGTCCTCCGTAGACACTGGTTAACACCAAAGGTATGCAGTAGGGCAATCCAAGACACCAAGTGTGGAGCGGCAATTATATGCCAAATTACAGAAGGGCTATTAGTATCTGCATGGTGCTAGAGAAATAATCATTGGCGTTCAGACCAGGCTTTCAGTTTAGAGTTTCCCCAAATCTACTAATCAGGTGTATGGCACTCCTAGAAACAGACATGCTTTCATAAATACTAAAGCTTAGGCTTCCATAAAAAGTTAATATTTTTTGTAGGAAAGAAATATCTTCCAAATCATCAATAATTCTTCATACATAAGAGCTCACATCCAATTAAATCCATGAGGCATGCCATTAAAGAGAACAAACAAAAAATAGATTCAGAGGTGATCTAAATATTAACATATCCAGATACAAAACATAAGATAATGATGAGTAATATAATCAGAAAGATAGAAACAGAAATTCCAGGAATGAAAAAAAAATTGAAACTAGTAACTCAACAGATTGTAGTAAGTAGAATAGAAAAGGTGGTGTTCCAGTTAGAAGATAAAGTATCAGTCTAAAAGCTAAAAAAAGAAAATACAGAGAGGGACAGAAAGGACATGTGGAGTATAGTGGGACAGTAAAAATAGGTGCACTTTATTTCTAGAATAACAGATAAAAGAGGATAAATCAGAGCACTGTTAGAACAATGGCCAATGATTTTCCAAAAACAATGAAATACATCGACCCAAGGATTTAAACTTAGCAAACTCCAAACAAGATAAATAATAATTAAGCCATATATAGGCATCATAAAAGAAAACTTCTAGAAGTCAAAGAAAGATAAACTTTTACAATTACCTACAGAAAAGAGGACATTTTCTTCAAAAGGAGAACACAAGTTTGATATTTGATTTTTGGAGGAAAAATATGGTAGCCAGCAGAACCACCCATGATGTTAACTTCTATTTCTATATCAAGTGAAATTTTCACAAACTCAGATGAAATAAAGACATTTTCAGAAAAAAAAATGCAATAATTTGTCACCACCAGAGCAACATTAAATTAAATATTAGGATTTTTCTTCAAACAAGAGTACGATCCCACTTGGGAGCTCTAAAACTGACAAAGAACTAGTTTAAAGATTCCCCATTTGAGTAAAATGATGTTGCAGTTTTCTTTCTGTGCCTGACTTTTTTCATTTAATGTTGTAATTTTCAGCTCTGTCTATGGAACCTGCAAACAATAGCAATTTACCCCTCTAATATACAAATATTTAAAATTTAAAAATGGAGGCGCTGGAAAGAAAGGGAGAGAAGGGCACAAGATGATGTGCACCATGTAGCATCATTATTAGCAGTATTAAAACACATAGTCCCATGGGGAAATAAAGAGCCAAAGAAGTGCAATTATATAAAGAAGCCTAAATACATATTGACATTAAATAACATTTATGACATCCGAAGACTAAAATGCATGTAGAATAAAACCAGGACAAAAGGAAAATAAAAGATGGATGGAGAGCAGCGGGAGTCAGTATGGTAAAGCCTTTCTTCTTTCAGAAATGATGGGCATACTACCTCCTGGTCAGTGATGCAGGTGGTATCCTTGGAGGTACTAATTAAACACTAAAATAATGTACAGCTAGCAAGCTAAAAGAAGAAAATAGCATAAGAAGTATTTGATTGTTTGATAAAAGAAGTACCTGAAAAAACTTGGGAAATATATTATTACTAAAAATAACATGGTAAAAATTAGAAATAATACCCCAACTCAAAATATCATAGCGAAAACCTGGAAATATCTTATTGAGAACTAAAATCTAATGAAACAATCTGGGAATGAAAAGTCTATGATAAAGATATAAAAGGGTAACTGAATATATCATTGAGAAAAGATGCTTTATTCAAAGGATTCCACTGGCATACTATTAAAAAAATAAAATCTAACCAGAACTGAAGTATGAGCTACTAGTTGAAATGGTGTTTAATTTTGTGCGGAAGTAATTGTAAGGATAAAGTCAATGGCAAATTCTGTACGGTTAATATGTTCGGCGGTGGTGTTAATATGCAGTGTTGATACTTTATCTTGTAAAATTTTACCAAACTCCATACTTACCATTTGTGCAATCTGCAGAAACAATACCATAATTAAGAGTCAGGAAAAACAATTGGTGATGTATTCCTATGGATACTGCAATGTATTCCTGAAAATACTAAGATACAATTTTGTTGATAGTACAATCAGTTCCTTTTAAAAACCTGTCTATGTATCTTTCTTTTCCACTCCAATTCTATCATATGGTTTATTTATCATCTGGTAAGCCAATTGCTCTTTAAATCTTGAAATAATTATAGTGAATAATTTCGAAAAGTGCCTTTGCTAAGAAAATAACTTATCTATGTATATTTTAAAAGCTGCTAATTAGCTTATCTGAAAACCGGAACAGATATAGTATTCTCAGTGATGACGAGGATAGTAAATTTTTTATTAATAACAATGATTGAGCACCTAATTTATAAAGGATAATCATAATATATGGTGACTATTTAAATATAAAACATTATTACAGCAAAAGACACATTGCCATTCATCTTTGTTAAAATACTCCCCCTTCCTTTGAATACACTTATCCCATTGTTCTTGCCACTTTCTGAAGCAGTTTTTGGAAGTCCCTTTTCCTGAGGGTCAGTATGATGTGTGACCAAAAATACACTGAATGCTGCTACTGAGTGCCAATGGAAAGGCAGGTCGCTAAATTTCTATTGTGGGTCCTCATTCACTTATTCACTGGACATAGCACTGTGCAACTTCTGGCTTTTCCCCAAAGTCTGAATGACCAAGAAAGGTAAATGTTTTGAATTGATTCAGGCCATCCAGGCAGCTAGGATAGTGCAACTAAAGACACAAAAGAGGGCTCTCAGAACTGCTTCAGAAAGTAACAAGAACGATAGGAAAATCAACAACTGGGATCTCATCTTATTAAAAAGCTTTTGCACAACAAGAGAAACCACCAACAGAGTGAAGAGACAAACCACAACGTGGGAAAAAATATTTGCCAGCTATTCTTCAAAGGATTACTATCGAGAACATATAAAGAACTCAAAAAAAAATCAGACCTCCCAAATTTAAAGACCCAATCCAAAAATGGGCATCTGAGATGAATAAGCACTTCTCAGATGAAGAAATACAAATGGCAAATAAATATATGAAAAAATGTACAGCATCACTAGTCATTCGAGAGATGCAAATTAAAACAACACTGAGATTCCATCTCACCCCCGAAAGAATGGTTATTATCAAGAAATCAACTAATAACAAATGCTGGAGGGGCTGTGGGGAAAAAGGAACCCTTCCCCACTGTCGGTGTGAGTGTCGACTGGTGCAGCCACTGTGGAAATCAGTGTGGAGATTCCTCAAAAAACTAAGACTGGAGGTCTCATTTGACCCAGCTATTCCCCTTCTGGGCATCTTCCCAGAAGAATTAAAAACATCGTACCACAGTGATATATGTGCACCCATGTTTATAGCAGCACAATTTGTAATAGCCAGATCTTGGAAACAACCCAAATGCCCATTAACCGAGGAATGGATAAAAAAGATGTGGTATTTTTATACAATGGAGTACTACTCAGCCATAAAGAAAGATAAACTGGAAAATTTTGTAGGTAAATGGATGTAACTCGAGAAAATACTCACAAGTGAAATAAACTGGACGCACATGTGTAAACATCGTATTGCCTCCCTAGTATGAAAATGCAATTTCACTGTGACTATTCCATTCCTTAGTCTTCTATTTTTAACATGGCTTAATCTTATACTGAGTAATGTTTTTCTCCAAAAGGTATTTGTACATTATCTAATGCTTGAGTTTGTTAATACATGAGAATGTTTACTTGTTGTCTTTAAAAAAATAAATTAGTTAATTTAAAAAAAAATCTTTGGAACAAGGGGGAGTACCTTGCAAGGGATTAATGGCAATGAGTCTAGTACTGTGATAAATTGTTTAAATGTAAACATTTATCATACTTTTTTATCATACTTCTAATACCAGGGATGTTCCAGTAACTCATGGATAGCAATGTTTTATCCTGGCAACAATCCTGTGATAAATGAACGTGCTTCAGAAATACTAATGGCCTAGCTATTTGCTGGTTTTATAATGTATTTAGGACCCTTATATGATACAAAAACATAATACCATATGAAATTTTTATATGTATTATAATCATTTTACTATTTGGGAAAACCATATTTTCAAACTTCTGCCATTTCCTGATAATAATTTCTCTTACTCTCTTGAAGTTTTAAAGTTTTAAAAAGATTTCATCTGAATACAGGAGTTCTTTCATTGGGTTGTCTCCCTGTATCCTGTCTTATTTTTGTTTTGCTTTGCTTTGATTTTTTTTTCTGTGTGTGTGTGTGTGTGTGTGTGTGTGTGCTGGGAATCGAACTCAGGACCTTGTACTTGCCAGGCAGGCACTTGTGCTGCTGAGCTATATCCCTGGCCCTCTTATTTTTTGGGGGGGAGGCGGTGTGTTAGTTTCCTTTTTGTTTTGGTACTAAAGGAAGCATTTATACCTTGCAGGACTTTTTCATGTCATACCTAATTGACTACTAATTTTTTTAAAGAATTTGTTTTTGAGAAGAAAAGCCACTGCCTAACAAACTGTCCACAATGATCTCAATTTTTTAATAACCTTTGCTCAAATAAACTGTTTGCTCTCTGAAAGCACTAAGGAATAAGCAAGGGCTTTTTAATCAAGACATTAGACTTAGTAATAATTAGATGTTTATGGTTCCCTAGTATAGCAGACAGATGGGGAGCAGCCATTAGTAAGCACAAGGCCATTATCAGTAATCATTACCTCCCTGTCTTTCTCTTGCCATCACTAATGGGAATTCCCCAGTGGTGACCCTTTGCAATTTTACTGGCTGCTTGTCCTTTAGTGTTTTGTTTTCATTTTCTTACCGATACTATTTTTAAAAATATTCTTACCTTAGCTGCCCCGAACTCCTTCCTCCCCTATTTACTGTATCATTTATTAATTGACTGGGAAAATTATCTGACTGCGTTATAATGAAATGAATTCTGGCCAAAAAAAAAAAAAAAGCCTCTTGCACCTGTTGTCAGCTCTTTCCTTAATGATTAGACTGTGTTTCGTGAATGGTGCTCTTAATGGTTGTTAAGGAAACCAGAATTTATTGCCTCATAAAATCAGACTTGTTAGTGTGTTACTGCTTCCTCCAAAATGTTTTCATTTGCACTGTTTATTTGAGGGTGGGGAAAAGGGAATAGCTTGACTTGGAAACCATTTAATACTTCCAGGCAGAGGAAGCATAGATGTATTCCTCGACCAAGCTCCTGAAGTGCCAAGTTGACAAGCTTACTTTAGGTGTACAGAACATGGAGGCAAGTAACTAAATCATTCACGCTAGCCATTTGGATCTACGCTGTGACCACACACTCAGGTCCTCATTCCCACACTGTTTACAGAACTCAGCATTATAAACACAAGAGTTGTAGGAGGATTTAACTTTAATTTTATGACCCAAAGATATATCCGCTTTGGTAAAAATGAAGATACGAGTTATAGGATTGACAGCACAGTGACAATATTAATGGCCAATACTTACTTTCCTAGTGAACCAGACTTTGCTAAAAATTTTATGTATTTTTGTTATATAATAGTCACTAAATAATAAAGCCTAAACTATTTTTTTTCTCATCTTCTTGATTAGGGGACAAAGGTATAAAAAGCCTAGGTATCTTGTCCCAGGCATTCAATTTGTAAAAGTCAAAACAGGTTTAGATCCACACATATTTCAATTCAAAATTCACACTTGCAACTACTTTGTTCTGCCTCTTTTCTGGAATTGCAGCTTCTCCTCCACTTCTCAGATACTCATTGCCATTTTAAAGAACTGCATTACGATTGTACTACAAACTACTTTGAGATGTTTTAACATCATATATTTAAAAAAGAAGCTGGCAGGAGGGTTATGCATAATTTATTTTGTTTCATTCTGTTTTCATAGCTTTGTAAGGTTTCTTGGGTTCAGGCTCAGAACAGGCAGAGTTAGGTTTAGCTAAGATTCGCCTTTTTTCTTGTAAAATACAGGAAGGTTTTCTTGAAGAACAGTTGAGATTTGTGAGGTATGGGATCTAATGAATGTGAGGAGGAGAGTAAGGGAGATGGGGCGATACAGAAATAGAGATAGGAACTTAGGTCACATAGATGGTGAAGATACAAAGAGTGTTGAAAAGCATAAGAAAAAAGAGGACAATTGGCCAGATGCTAAATTATTTTCCAGTGAGGAAAGGAAGATGAAGGAAGGTCATTAGAAAGCTTCAATAAAAATTCATTGCAAGTAGCATAATCTGACGGTTCTCAGGGATATTTGGGGAAAGAGGGAGGAGGTATATGGAAGTAGTTACCAGAAGCAAAGCAAAGGCCCAAACCATCTTAAGCTATAATTGTACTTAGAGAGAGGATGGAAGAACAGCCACCATTTGAGAGGCATATGGAACAAATAAGCTCCTCAAAGTGAACCAGATTTCTATTAGAAGAGCGATTTTCAAAGTGCAATCCCAAACCCAGGAGCGTCAGTATCACTGGATGTAATGAAATGAAAATTCTGTGTAATTCCCACAGACCTGCCGAATTAGAGGCCCAGGGGAGAGACAGCCAATCTGTGCTTTAAAAACACCCAGGTGATTCAGAAGACACATGAGTTTGGGAAGCACTGCACTTTCTCTGTTTTCAGAGAAAACAGTTGGCATGCAGAGGTGTTTACTGGTGACAGAATAAGAATTCAGAGGTCAGAGTGGAAGAAATCGAAAAGTGATGGAACCATGGAGATTGAGCCATATGAAATACATAGTCTTTTGGCTGTGGATATCTGGAGCTTTGGACTTCTAGTGGTGATTGGGGTCAATATCATTCATCATCATGGGTATTTATAGGAGATAGGCAACCAATCTTAATTACAATTTTAGAAGCAAGGACCCATCTTATAAGGAAGACGTGCAATTCCATCTCCCTCCTCATTCCATGACTCCTGAATAGGTTCAAAAGTGGAATCAGTTAGAGGATTGTGTAGTAGAGAAAGGAAACACTGTCAAGAGAACCAGACTTTTAGTTAAAATTCCCCCTTGGCGTGGTACAGATCAACTCATTCGCAACACCTTTCATTGTTAGAAGCTGCAGAACAGCGCCAACTTCAATAATCATCGACCACACTACAAGGCTGATTCAGTATTTTTTTCTAAGCTGTGTGGGTTAAAGTGGAATAAACTAATAACTCAGATTTCCTCTTCTGAAAAAAGCAGGAGAAATGAAGCTTCAAAATTATATTACAGGGGCCGGTGAGATGGCTCAGTGGCGTAAGCGCCTGCCTTGCAAGCGCAAGGGCCCGAGTTCCACTCCCGGATCCCGCATACGAAAAAGGGGCCGGTGATATCGCTCAGCGGCACGGGCGCCTGTTGGCGCGCGAGGCCCTGAGGTCAACCCCCCGGTACCCACACACACACACTCAAAAAAAATTATATTACAGAATCAGCTTTTAACTGAAGCCAGCACACACCAATAGTCCAAATATTATATACACTTATTCTATAACCCAACCTGCCTAATAGCCAATTCTGTGTACCTGAATAAAAACATCATTCCTTTGGAAACAGTTGAAGGATATAAACAATATTTAATGTCTCTAAAGAAATGTGAACCTGTACTATATCCCTCACTCTTCACCTTGTTGCTATCACTGATTCCTGTAACAGCCAGTATTATTCATCAAAGACTTCCTAACATATCCACCCTGATCGATATATAGAGCTTATTTAATTTCCTAAATAGCAAAAAACCATAGTATATGAAAGAAACAAGCAGTAGAAATTTTTCACTCATATAAGACAGGATGAGTGCTGGGTTATCTGCAACATTTTATCCAATAAAAGCTGGAGATGTTCATAGACTGTCAGTTTCCAGACACACTAGCTGCACACTCCAACAGCCACTGTGTTCCCAAACCATCCAGCTGAACCACTTTTTCTGTTTCAGCCTCACATCACTACTTCTGGACTGTCTGCTAAAAGGGTTTCAGCCTATAGGCTCAAGTACACAGGGACATCAAGTTTGTTTCTTTGGTTTTCTGTGTGCACATCTGTTCATGTGTGCAGGTATACACACACACACACACACTCATGGTGCATTTATTATCATCATTCAAAGTTTTTCAGTGGTTATACATTGTCTAAGAACAGAGGGCATATGCTTCTATAGACATGTGGTCTTCATGTTTCTTCCAAAATCCGTATGTTGCAAATGTAATTCCAATTACAATTATATTAGGAAGTTGGGGTTTGATGAGAGGTGTATATAACTACATTGTATATATAAGCTAATACAGTTATGAAAAGAGTTCGCAGGTATAGGTTTGCTCTCTCCTATTCTGCCATGTGAGGATAGATAGTTCATATCCACTTGCTTTTCCACCTTCCCCATTAAGGATGAAATAAGAAGACCCATACCATACACTGGGGATTTTTGATCTTGAAATTCATAGTCTCTAGAAGTTTGAGAAATAAATTTATGTTCTTTACAAATTAGTCTCCAGTAATCAGTTATCTTGGCACAAAATGGAAAAGAGAAGAGATGATCTCATAAAAAGACAACATACAAAAAGCCTGAACTGGGTAAAAAAGCAAGTTATAAAATTATGATTTCTTGATGGTTCACAGTGTTTAAAATGTCATTTCTTTTGAGTTATTTCTCTTTATGTAGGATGCTGCATTATGAATTTCCACTGAAAATTTTATCCTTAAATACTTCTATCCAAAGTATTTTTTCCATTTAATAGATTAAAAACAAAGAAAAATGAGACCCGAAGAGTTTTCTATGTTGGTCAAAGGTTGCATAGCTAATTACAGACAGTAAAAATGTAGGGATCCACTCTACTTGACTCCAAGAGCCAGTTATGCTTTCTCTACTATACCAAAGTGTCATAAAATGCACATGGCACAGAGAAGAACCAATTTCATCACCATCAGTGAAATCTACTAAGAATTTACTCTATTCTAGGTACAGTTGTAAATGTCTTACACACATTAATCTATTTAAACTATACCAAAACCAAAATCAAATACTAGATCCATCTCACAGATGGCAAAATGAGGCACAGAGAAATACTTGTTAAAATATCACATACCTGGACACTAGCTGAAACTAAAATTCTAACAGCTGACATAGGAAGACACTGTTTATCTATCTGCAGGTAAGAACAAACACTCTGAATCCAAACAACTTAGGTTAGAATCCAGGCTCTACCCCTTACAGTTCTGTGACCACAGGCCCACTAATTAATCCCTCTAGATGTTCATTTCATCATAAATAAAAACTAACAAAATAATGGTATCCCCTTTACTTGTGTAGTTCTGGAGCTAATATAAGAAGTTTAGAACAATGTTTAGTATGTATTACATGTTATACTTGAGTCAACATTTGGTATTGATTTTGTTACTTTTATCTAAAGATTAATTTGTGTGTATGTCTTATTTCTAACAGTTGTGGCAGAGGGTAAGATATTTTAGACATGTTCTTACATAAGAAGACCAACAATTATTCTCAGTACTCTCCCTATCCACATGTGGCTGCTTCTAACCTCAAAGATCAATATGACTTTATTCTTGCTAAAGAACAACTTTATTTGAAGAAATACCAGAAGTTCTTTTCTACACCACTGTAATTGTTTACAGAATTTATTTTCTTGTATGTTTTCTTAACCTTACCATTACTGACATTTGGGGCCAGCTCATTCTTTGTAATAAGAGATGAAGGGCAGATTTTCTCTGTAGTGGAAGATGTTTAGCAAAATCCCTCGTCTCATCTCTACTAACTAGATGCCAATAGCTGCAATCACTTTCCTTCACTTTTAACAATCAAAAATACTGCTAGATTTTGCCAAATGGCCCTGAGATTTATTGCACAAAAAGGATCATTCTTTTTTTTTTTTTTTTTATGGCTCCTGAGTGAGACCCAGTAGGTTTTGGAAGGGATATCTACCAAGACTCTTCAAGTTGAGATGTTTAACTCACCCATGTACTTGGCAATAAGTTCTAACTCAGTCCCTGATGTACAATAGATACACACTGATGCAAGATATTGGTTGTTAAATGGAAATGTGTAAATTAGATGTATAATTAATAAAAGTGTGACCATATTGATATTTAATTGGAAAGAGCATATTTATGTGCTATACCTAGACATTTAGATGAAAGGTTGAATTAAACTCACCAAAATCTTAATATTAAATACATAAAATTATCAACAAAAAGAACAAAAAATGATTCCTGTTTGCAGGAGGGACAGACCTCTCCAGTCAGTTTGGTTACCTATGAAAATTATCATTCAGCGATCTGAAAATTCTGGAAGCTATACTCACATTTTTATTGCTAAACCATCATACCACCACTTATACTTAAGAGTAGAAAGACAGCTGTCCACTTCAATAGCCGTTGGTATTTCTTGGGCAAATAAATAGTAGAGAAAAGGTAAAAGGAAGTTGGCTTAACTATTTGCCACACGTGTATACTTCTTTCCCGGAGACCTGAGAAAGAGCAGTAACTGCTGTATCCTAAACCAACCCATCTTGAGGTTTTTTACTTAAACAGTCACCCATTTTATCCATTCTGCCAATGGGTTATACAGGAATAAACTGGTGGGAGATGACTGGTATATACACTATAATATCATTATACTTTGCAACTGTGAGCACTCTTCTGCAGTCTTAGAGTAGTTGGCTGTGTTATCATGAAGAACTAAGCTAAATATTGCCTCCCCTTCCATTCAATTCTTTATGTGACTTTCAGCTTGTCAGAAAATCACTGAGTACATGACCAATTTTGAAGGAGGCAGGAGGAGGAGAGAGAAAATCATCAGATATTTTATCATGAGTCACAATTTGATGTGAGTTCTGCTCTTTTTCAGCAGTAAAGAAATTAGAGCAATTTTTTTTTAAGAAGGCAGGCTTTTTTTTTTTTTGCTTTTAAAAGTAATTTAGCACTGTCAAGCTCATGACTTGTCAGAATTCAATACATGAATTGTGTTTATTTAATACAAAGTTCAGAGAGTCAAGCACATTTTTGTGAAATAATAACAGGAAGAATCCTTGTCTCTAGAAAGAGATCCGCCAAACCTCGAAGTAATTTACACAAACAATGTAATCAGCCCATGCAAAAAGCATCCCTTTTGCAAAATAAGTTATCATAGGACTTGCTCAGCCATTAAGATGTTTTGGGAAAGCAGATCTGGACCTAAAATATCACATAGGTAGTGACTTGAGATATGGAAACACATTCTTTAAATGTGTTTAAAGAAGAGTCTTTAAAGTGTGTTTTCTCTAATAAGTACAAGGAAAAAGCATACTTGAATTTTTTCTAAGGAAACAGTTGCTAAAAAAATAAAATACTTTGAAAATTGTGTGATTCATCTGTTGCTAGAAGTCAAAAAATTCTAAAAGAGAGTATGTTGAATAAAGGAATATACACAAAAACAAATTCACAGATCTTTTTTTTTTTTTATGTGGGTACCAGGAGTCGAACTCAGGACCTCGTGCTTGCCGGGCAGGCGCTTATGCTGCTGAGCCATCTCACCGGCCCCAAATTCACAGATCTTGTGTTGTGACTTTTGATTAGAAACTAAGTTCTTCCAATAGATAAGCTGTAGTTATCTAACTATTAAGTCACTTAACACCCCAAGTTCACCATCTTGTAGGGAACATAAATAACTTTGCATTTGATTTTGTTAAAGAATCATTCTTCTATGAGTTTAAAGTTGAGAACAGATCTGAATCTACTTGAAAATTCAAGTTGGACTATCCTTTTGTCACTGTGGTTCAGTGCTATGCAGAGAAATTAAAATAATTTTGGAAAGAAACAGTCAGCCAAAGAATAAATCATTTCTTGACACTGTGCTTTTTTCTCTGCCCATGCATCAAATCCCAGCTCCAAGCAGAAGACACCCACTGCCTTTAGGCTTCTCTCCACTGGCCCCAACAGGCCCATTCAGTGTTGCTTGCCAGTCACACTTGCCTTTCCCAAGACCCCTTCTTGTTTCAGATCTTTCTGTGTCTGCTTCATCCCTCCTCTTCCTAATTGTACCCTACATTCCTATGACACAGCCTCTCAAGGCAATGCTGCATATGTGTATGCTAACCTGTGTATCAATTACTTAGGTACCTAAATAGCAAGTGTTTATTAAGGAACTAGTAATTAAGTGGATTTTCTTTTCATTGGTATTTTTTTATTCAAAGAATCCTTCAAAGAACTACCTTACTTTGAATATTAGTTAAACATTCTAGTGGCTAACAGGCTGCTTGAATACGATTCCTAGCTTATCTGAATTAGTTCTGCGACCCATGGCACATTATTGGGATTTCTAAGTCTCATTTTCCCCATCCTTGAAATGGGATGACTATGATAAGGATGTTCCTTTGTAGGGTTGAAGACTCATGATAATTCATATGTTATTTATAACAGCAATTGACCTCTATGCAATAAAACATTATTTGTTCTTCCTAAATTGAAGAATTAGGTCATCAGTGGTCTATGTCAGTCTCTATGGCCAAAAATGCAAAGAGATACTTGTTTTGTATAATAGAGGTTGTATAGTGTCTTATTTCATAACATACATAAATATAATTTTTAATGTGCCATGTGAGGAGGACCACAAATGTACTCCAGAAATACATAGTAGTAGAAACTGGAGTGAACTGGATGCAACTGGATGCATCATTTTAATCAACAATCAAGCCAGACTTCAGGGTTCAGTAATTGTGATTCTGGAAGTAGTCACAATATAAGATTATAGGAATAGTCATTTATAATCATGGTTAAGACACATACTGAGAGATATAAAGGGTGATCAAAATATACAGTGAATGTTTAAATTAAAAAATATTTATTACTGTAAAAGATACATTGCATTAATTCCTTCAAAATACTCACCCTCACTTCGAACACACTTATCCCACCTTCTTGCCATGTCTTAAGCAGTTCTAGAAGTCTGTTTTTTCTGAGTGTTTTTTTTTTTTTTTTTGTGGGTACCGGGGGGACGACCTCAGGACCTCACGCGCCAACAGGCACCCGTGCCGCTGAGCGATATCACCGGCCCCTTTTTCGTATGTGGGTTCCGGGAGTCGAACTCGGGCCTTCGCGCTTGCAAGGCAGGCGCTTAAGCCGCTGAGCCGTCTCACCGGCCCCCTTTTCTGAGTGTTTTTATGAGGTAGATCAAAAATGTGAATGTTGTTACCAAGTATCATCCAGCAGAAAGACAGGCTCCTAAAAGCATTGTTGTGTGTCCCCACTTACCTCATCCACCGGATCTGGCATCATGCAACTTCTGGCCCTTTCCTAAAGTCAAAACAACCATGAAAAATAAATATTCAAAACATTCAGGCAACCACAAGAGTGCAATTAAAGACACACACAAAAGCAGACTCACAGAACTGCTCCAGAAATTGGCAAGAATGATGGGATAAATGTGTTTGAAGCAAAGATGATCATCTTGAGGGGGATTCATGGCAATGTATTTTTTATTGTAACAATTTTTTAATATAAACATTCATTATATCTGTTGATCACACCTCATATATTAGGTCACTTTTGTCCTATATTGTTGGATACATTCGTCTTTATGGGAAAAGGGAGGAAGAGACTGAAGTACAGGTCTAAATAAAAACAATTCTCATCAATGTCTGCGGGCCCAATTTGTTTAAAAAGTGATTATACTGATATACCAGTTAGTATTATATACCTTTGTGATTTCGGACAGCCATATACTGCATTAAATTAATTAATTAATTTTCCTTCTTGCACTACAGTAGAAAAAAGTATTTTTTACTAAAAAAGTAGTGAAGTGTTAATAAAAAAAGTGGTCAGAAATTTTTATATAAAGTTAAAAATCTCTGACCTTAACTCCAGAATCAGGTATCCACAGGGTAGTAGTTCCAGGACATCCTGAGGATATGAAAATGCATGGCTTCTTCTGTCCCTCATATGAAATGGCATATTATTTGCATATAATCTATGTACATTCTCTCATATACTTTAAATCATCTCTAGATTACTTATAGTGCCTAGTAAAATGTAAATGCTATGTAAATAGTCAGTTAATGGGATTATTTAGGGAATAATGATGAGAGAAATGAAAGCCAGTATATATGCATCACAGATGCAATACTTTTCAAAATATTTTCGATCCACAGTTGGTTGAAATTGTATATAGGAAACTAGAAATATAGTATAGAGGTCTGCCTGTATTAGCATTTGACTGATCAATGTGTCTATGTCGAAACAAAAATTATATTCAAATTTTAATTTTAAATTGATGTCTTCCTATCAGTTTTCCAGCCCCTCCTTAGTCTGTGTCACAGGTTGAGTTTCCCAGAAAGATTTGAGATGAAATTTGGGATGAGAGATGTTCATTATGGATCAGCTGCTGTAAGAAGACAGGTCAGGAGGCACAATTGAGCACAGGGGGAAACCAGCTGGGATTGGGGTCAGCACAAGACTTAGCTAACACTCTGAGAGCCCATGTGAGTATTGCTGGTCAACTAGCCCTGGCTCTCCGTGGGTAGCAGACACTGATGGAGCTGACAGCTAAGATCTTTGCTAACTTTATTCCCTGCAGTAGAACAGCAGGTACTTCTTGGAAGGGCCATCTGGGTGATGCAAGCCATATCTGCCACAAGTTGTTAATTACTCATCCAATTTTTTTTTTTTTTTTGTGGGTACCGGGGGGTCGACCTCAGGACCTTGCGCACCAGCAGGCGCCTGTGCCGCTGAGTGATATCACTGGCCCCTTTTTCGTATGTGGGATCCGGGAGTCGAACTCGGGCCCTCGCGCTTGCCCGGCAGGCGCTTAAGCTGCTGAGCCATCTCACCGGCCCCATACTCATCCAATTTTAAGAAATTATTTTGCCACAAAGTTTTAACAAACACTTGTATTTTCATGTAAGTATGCAAAAATTAGAACGGAAGACTGTGAAGACAAGATCTCAATACTTGGGGCATTTTGATCAACCTAAATTAAATTTGCTGCTTTCAACAATAGGCCATAATGTTCTCCTACCTACTACTAAAAAGAATATTTAATAATCTCATGTTGTAAACCTCTACAACCATCTTCAAAAAGTTATGAGTAGAGAAAGACACTACTCACCTCTTATACTTGGGAGATGCAATAAACAACTATTCCTTTCTATCTTTGGTTATATTTAATGTTCTGAATACAGTCATGTTATTTACTTAATTCATTCTGGATTATTTCTGTTTCTACAAAGATAATCTAAATTGTTGCACAGCTAACCCAATTGTTTTATTGAGGTAGTCTATACCTCAGTTTCTTCATGCATATAAAAATAGAAAACACCATGTCAATGTTTTACTTCAAAGCAAATATAGTATATCTCTATCTAGGAAGAGGGTATTAATCAGGCCCATTAACACTAGCTGCTTTAACTCAAACAACAACATGAAATGAAATAACTCAGTACAAAGTCAAATTGACATTTAGCAAATGGACTTACAACACCACTAATCTGGAAATCTTGCTTTTATACACCTAGTGGTACCATTAGTTTGGAATTTTTACCATATCCTCCACATTCAACTAGCCTATAGTGAAAAGAGAGGGCCAGATAAACTGGGTATGGTCTGGCCATGGTGTATGTGAGTTTGCTAGCCACAAACTTACAAGGGGGGCCAGGAAATGTAGCCTTTTTTTGTGTGCCCAGAAAAATCTATTAGGATTGATAAGCATATATCAGTCTCTGCCACTTAGAGCATCTACTTCCAAGCATACATATCTCAGTCTTAGTATGTCCTAAAATTGTTAAAATTTCAAAGTGTTGTTGTTATTATTTGGAAGACAAGTGTTGGGGGAAGCTAAATTCATCAAAAAGAGGATTTGTGTCATAAATTTCTAATGAATCTATCTAAATATAGAGATATGTAAAGATGTATTCCAGTACACATTCCATATTTCTGATGAAATTATCTAAATTTAGCATTGAGACTGGAACTTATTTAAATGGAATTCAGTCATACTGCTACAACTTGGAATTGATGTAGACATGGATAAGCATGTAGTTTTTGGTGGGCAATATGGCAATTATCCCAACACCTTTCACATGGATCCTAGGATAAAAAAGACATGTAACTAAGTATAGAAGAATGCATTGCTTTAGTTACCATATTCCTGACAAAATAAAATTCAGGTGCATCTGTTTCCAATATCCCATTTAATTTTGCTGCTGTATGCTGCAGGCTCAATAAGGTCAGAAGTCACATACATTCCTCTCAGTGAGCTGTATATGTCCTGGAGCTGGCCTGTCGCTGCCTTGTCAGAACTGATTCGGTCCACTTTGCCCCATCCCGTACCCATCTTCAGTGCTACCATGTCAGTAGCTGCAAATCAGCCATAGTGGGTGCTTTGTCTGTTCATGCTGCTGTAGCAAATGCTCCTATTAAGTGGGTAGCTTATAAACAGCACAGATTTATTTCTCACAGTTCTGGAGGCTGGAGAATCAAAGATCAAGGCACAAATCAGTCCAGCATCTGATGAGGACCTGCTTACTCATGAACAACTCTCTTCTTACTGTCAACCTCACATGACAGAAAGGGTCGAGATTTCCCTGGGGTCTTTTTAAAAGGACACGAAGTCCATCCAAGAGAGGTCCACTCTCATATGCCAATCACTTCACTTAGTCCATTTTGTCCTGCTGCAGCAGAACACTTCCGAATGGGTAATTTATACAAAACAGAAATTCACTTCTGACACTTCCAGAGGCTGGAAAGTCCAAGGTCAAGGCATGGGCAAGGTTCCTCTCTGGTTCTAAGATTGTGCCTTATTGCTGCATCCTCAGGAGAGGAAGACCACTGTATATTTCCTTACCTGGTAGGAAGGGGAAGAAGTGAATTCATTACCACACATCCTTTTTATATTAACACCAATCCATTCCTGAGGAACCCTCATGATCTAACTAGCTCCATTTAGACACCTCCTTCCAACACTGCTGAGTTAAGAATTAAGTTTCTAATGCATGAATGTTGAGGGATACATTCAGATCATAATAGATTTCAGCTCCAAATACCATCACAATGGTGACTAGTATTCAGGCCACAGTGAAGGAAATACTTGCTCCAGTGCTAAGGATATAGCCTAACTTCAGAGAAAGATTGACCAGCACCTCACTAACTGGTAGTTGCACATCCCTCAACATTTAGTGTCTTAACAAAACAACACGAATGAATTTCTTGCAGGGATTAATGTGCACTACATAGGCAATTTTCCTCACTGTGGGCTGCTACAATGACACTGTGGGATGTTAGATTGTCACTTGAGTTACAGATGCATCCTCTTCGCTCGAGTGTCTGTATGCACTCCTGTGATGACAAAGCTCTACCCCAAACTGACTCACTGACTTATACCACCTCTCTCATCTCTCATCTAATTGGCCAAAGCAAGTCCCTAGCCACACCTAGAGTGAAGAGGGCAAGGTAATAAAACCCAACCAAGTACCTTAATGAAGGGTAAACCAGACTTACTTAAGAGACACATTATCATGCAGACTCAGATAAATTCAGGCTCAACTGAGTTTCACCTTTACCAGCTATGTGAATTTGGCCAATTAAATTACCTTCTCTACGCTTTAGTCTCCTTGAATCTCACATGCAAGATTACACACTGAATTGGTATAATATACAGCAGTTATGCTTTCTAACCTTTTCTTGGTTTTGAAACACTAAGAAATTGTTTGTATTTACACCAAATTCTGGATAAAAATGATGCTGCTGTTCGTGGCTAGAAGCAAGTTGCTTGGGTATTCTGGCTTTCCTGGGACCAGAGCTCAGTAAGCTAGCACACTTGGAACTCATGCTAGATCTGGCGCATAGAAATAGCTTAATAAATCTTAGTTTCTGCTACTAATATTTTGTTTTTAGTACCTCTGTTAATATTAAATGAATGAATGACGGTAATTCATACAAACTGTTTAACTGTGAGGGTGATCATATTATTCACCCATTTTCCTTAAAGAAGCCAAAGAGTGGCTGGGTTAGCATTACCCAAGTTTCAGATATAAAAGAAGCATCATTAGTGGTTGAATTAAAGAACTCTGACCTCAGACCCATTGCCTTTCAATTATGCACAGCTTCTACACTTACTTACCAGAGGGAATATGGTGATTTTTTTAAATTAAGAAATCAGCTTTGGGCCGGTGAGATGGCTCAGCGGCGTAAGCGCCTGCCTTGCAAGAGCGAAGGCCCGAGTTCGACTCCCGGAACCCACATACGAAAAAGGGGCCGGTGATATCGCTCAGCGGCACGGGTGCCTGTTGGCGCGCGAGGTCCTGAGGTCGTCCCCCCGGTACCCACAAAAAAAAAAGAAAAAAAAAGAAATCAGCTTTAAGTTTCACCACCTGACTCCCTTAAATAGTGTTCTGTTGCTCACACAGAAAATCTGTATTTATTTTTATTTAACAACAAATTTAAAAAGTCTTTCTAAAATTTAAAATGATGGCATCACCAATATTCGGCCTGAAAGATGTGGGAAATGGATTTTTCCTTCCACATAGAACACTGTAAGAAAATGTGTTTAGTTCAAGATTGTCCAATATTTTATAAATCTTTAAACTCACTCCAAAAGAAATAATGTTCTCAACTAACTCCATCACTCTGCCTGAAGAACATCATAGCACATTCTTTTGCCAGTACAGCAGGATTTTCAATTCCAATCAACTCTACATGTCAGATACATTATAGAGAATTTTTCAAAACTTCCCTAAAAGAAAGAAACAAAAATCCACAATAAAATGTGTCACCATTATTCTAATTAGAAGGAGTGCATTTAAAAGGGCTATATTTAACAAAGCCCCAACAGTTTCAATAATCTATAAGCTCAGCAACCAGAAAGTGACCTCACTGGTTGCCAGAGAGAGAATGAATTATGTTTGTTGTCCCAAGAAGACTTGTGTATTTTCCAGTGCAAGAAGACATTAGTTCTTTTAATTTTACTCAAGAAAACATGAATGGAAAGAATTTTAATATCATTGGAATAAAGATCAGATCTGCCTTTAGATCCACTTAGAATAAATGGAAAACTGATTCCCTTTCTTTTTCTTACCTCACTATAGCCCAAAATCTCAAGAGGAACAGGAAATACAGACTAAAACAAAGTCTATCTTCAAAGCTTTCAGCACTGTATCTGCAGCATGGGAAAGGAAGCATTTGATAAAGGAATTAAAACAGAAATCTTAGTGGATTAGGGTGGGAGAAGGAAGTTTCAGTCCCGCCTTGTTTCCTGGCAAGGTCATGCTGAACTTTTCAAACTTCACTTAACCTGCAGAATTACCTTGTAGGTGAAGGAATAAGATCTAGCATTTCTTCACACTTAACAACTTGCCAGGGTTCGTAAACAGAATTTGGATTGCTTATGAGATGACAGTAAAACTGATTTCAATTTTTCTAAGATCCCCCAAAGACGTAGAGGTTCACTGGCATATATCTCATTAACAGTCACATTTGATTCATAAAGTATAGTCCTCTGATACCTACAAAAATGAGTCACACATACGGAGATACATACTAATGACATTTACAACAGGATTCATTATATAAGAGTAATTGCATTCACACAGGAGAAATCTTTTAATATTGGCCTTAAGAAGCAAAAGATGGGCTGGTGAGATGGCTCAGCAGCGTAAGCGCCTGCCTGGCAAGCGCGAGGGCCCGAGTTCAACTCCCGGAACCCACATACAATAAAAGGGCCAGTGATACCGCTCAGCGGCACGGGTGCCTGCTGGCATGCAAGGTCCTGAGGTCGACCCCCGGTACCCACAAAAAAAAAAAAAAGAAGTAAAAGATATAGTAGCCTTTTTCAAGGTAGCATAGTATATATTCAAAACTATCACTCTAACCTAAAAACTGCTTCAGTAACACTATCTATATATTTAAATATATGTAAAACTGCATGTGTACATATTTAATTTTATCATTTAAAAATAAACTGAAAAACTTACACTTTACCCATTATGGACTTCATTTTTCATAAGTCTGCATAAGGGAAATTCTTGTTTCATATTTGACAGCAGAAGCAGGTTTATTCATGTTTCCCAGTGCTATTGGTATAGAACAGAGTAAAAGATACCGCAAGTAGCAGAGTGGATATTGATATACATACTTTCATCACGCAGGGGGCTGGGAAGGCTCATGGGGTCAGTGTCTGAAAAGAAAGGAGATTAAAGGAATGGAAGCATCCTGTGCAAGAGGCCTCATGTTCTGATGCCAAGAACACAGAATTTGATGAACAGCAGCAGAAAGAACTTCAGAATCCTTATCTGCCAATGGTCGGTCGCATACAGCAAGAAATCACATCTCACTCAGGTTTATTTTTCTTATGCATATAAGCAGCAACATTTGCCTCTCAGAACATCCGAACCCTAACTGCACTAAGGTCAGTGAAGGACTTTTATAAAGCGGCTGTCATAGGCAGAATAACGCCCTCCCAAGGAAATACACATCCCAAACCCTGGAATCTGTAACTAAGTCTCTTTATTACAAAAGCAAATTAAGGCTGCAGATAGCATTAAGGTTACTAACAAAGGGATTTTGATAAGAGGGGATTATCATGGATTGTTCAGGCAAGTGTAAGGGAAGCATAAATGTCCTTACATGTAGAAGAAGGATGCAGAAGAATCAATGTTATGGTGACCTTGAGTGCCCAGTGCTTACTTTTCAAATGGGAAAGATCAATGTGCCAAGTAATGTAGTAGCCTTCTCGGAGGTGAGAAAGGTAAAGAAATTGTTTTCCCTAAGTCCAGAGAGACTATTTTCAGATTTTTGACTTCCAGAACTATACAAAGTAAAATTAATTTGCTTTAAACTATTGAGTTCATGCAATTTGTTATCGAAGCAATAGGAAACTAACACAGGGCTAACCCAAAAATAAGATTTTTCATGTTAATAAGGTTAAGTTCTATGTGAGAATATAAGTGTTATCTAATGTGACACTTTCTGAGAGAAGCTTCTTTGGAAGGGTGGACAGGATATGATAGAGAAACAAATTTCAAAGTTCAGAGAGGTCATCAAGAAATTAGGCACCCAAGAAAGAACTATGTCATGCTGGATCACACCAACATCCTCTGAATACTCAAACTCTTGATGCAAGTCCCACTTCCCAGGATATTAACCAGCTAATGATGCAAACTCACATGTTGAGGATTGAAGCACACCCATTCCTTTACAGCCCTGTTTAATATTTACCACAATTTTATGAGTTGAATGGAACTGTACCTATTTTATAGGTAAAATAATGAGGTTCAGTGAAGTTAAGAACTTTGTCAAAACAAATACATAAAATAAATTAGCTTCAGATTGCCTCTCATCCAAAAACCTATTGTTATTCTATGATACTACATGTACGAAGTTTTGAAGGGTAAAGCACTAATTCACCCAACAGATACTTATTACGTGGTTATTCTATGCCAGGCATTATGTTACTTTAGTTACAATGATAAGCTAGAGAAATGTGTGTTCTGTATGCACAAATGGTTAAATATGCACAAATGATTAAACTGGAGAATGGAAATAATAGGAAGGTAAATTCTCTGCCCTTGGAACACAGGTCAAGCTTGACTGGGGACAGATGCAAGCTAGCTTTTTCTCATCGTTGCTGGAAATCTGGCAAGGATCCTGTTTTGCCTGAGCTGTGATCTGATACAGGTGACAGTGATACGGGTTCTCTGACCTACCTCGTGACACATCTACCTTGTATACAGCTTCAATCTGATTGTCCTGACTCTAAGAACTTTGATACCCTGAAAAGCCCAAGCAGTCAAGTGTAGGTAGCAATTGGCTGTTGTTTTTCCACCACGCTAGAGGAAGCATAGCATTTGTCATGCGTCAGAAACCTAGTTCAAGTCTGAGCCTGGATAAATTCGTGGTCGCTACAGAGGTATCTTTTCAGCACTTTGAAACGAATCACACAAAATAATTCTATATTTCTTCAGGTGAGCAAAAATCTGCAACTAGTCAATTATTTGAAGTTTACTTAAGGAAGAGTGGACATGAAAAAAGAACAGAAGACTCATAGAATAGAATCCTTTGTTTCCCTTCCCCTTTTCTTCTTTTTCTTTGTAAACTCTTTCCCAGTTAATGGTGAAAACATGAACTTCCTAGAAGAAAGAGAGACCTGGGTTTGCCTTGGGGTGCTGACCTCTTGGCACATGCCCCTTGGAATGCAAGGACACATTTCTCAGGTAAATATTTTTCAGCTGCCATAGCAGCCGCCCTCATACTATCTTTCTGTGGTGGATCAAGAGGGCAATATCAGATTCTTATTTCTTTTGCCTCCGTTCTCACACTGAACGGTGGCAATAATGATCAGTGGATTTGTTAAAACTGTAAATGACTATCAGTTACTACGTAAGCAGCGATCATGGAACAAAGCAGCGACAGTCCTGGGCAACCACACAACTAGGAAATTACTGATAAGCAGGAGGAACTATTGGACAAGACCTGACTGTCAAGTTTATGATTATGTTTTAAACAAGTAAAAAAGTTTTTCTGTATGTTTAATCCTATTCATAGTGTGAAGAGTTTAAGAAAATGCATAGATGTTTAATTTAATCCTGTTGCGCTATATGATCATTTAACTTTCAAAAATATTTTACGTGACTGCCATGAGAGGTTAATTTCCCTCGCCACCTGATCGATTCTCATCCACCTAGGACAGCACACTCCGATAATATCAGGTGATTTCGCTCCTGACTGGATCATTTGTGTACCAGTAAGAAGAATGGCAGCTTCAGTTGCAAATTACAAACAGCTTGAGAATTATTCTCCTAATTTTCCACCAATGCAGACTGTTATAACATCAATGACTTGAGCTAGATCCAACACTAAACATAGAACTGTAAAACTTTGTCTCCTGTTTTCCACCTGTAAGTGTGTCACCAGGATGACCATTATTAAAAACAACTTGCTTTGTGTGTGATGTTTTAGACTAGCACAATCTATGTCCCTAGTGGAGTCTCATTTACAAGAGACTTGGGCCCTGCAGAAGGCATTGCCTGCACCTTAGTCTTCTGTCTTCAGACCAGCAGTACCCACCAGGTGATGAAGGGTTTGGCTGATGTCAGATTCTGAATTAGTGTGTCTTTGGCACATGCACAGAGTTATTTTTAAAAGCAAGATGATTGTTCAGGACATAAGATAAGTCTGGCTGTTCTGCTGAGGAAGAATTATTACAACTGACTCACAAGAAGTACATAACCAGGAGACACCATCAACAAAAATTCCTGACCAGACGTGGGGGTGCTTAATATACTTATCTGATAATTAGCATTGCTTTCTCACTATGTGGCAGGACAAATTTAAACAAATCAATATTTTCCTTGGATTAGAGCACCTCTATCTGTTCCCATCCCCCACCAGCTATTCAGCAAAGATTTAACTTAGTTCTTTCTTCCCTATGAGTGTTAGTTCTAATATACATACTCAGCTGCACTCAATTCATTTTATATGATTCATTCTGAAATGTCTTTTTTTATAGTTATGAACAGCATCTGTATTTAATGGGCTAAAACTTTTAATGTAAATAATGGATTAAAGTCCTTGATTTTGAGAAACAAAATATAAAGAAATATATATAAAACTAGAAGAAATAGAGAGAATGTTCCATAAACAGTAGTTAAAATCAGATTGTACTGAGAATCTTCAATCAGCATTAAAATGACGAAGATGAAGAAATGACCTCCACCACTCTTCCTCTCTTCTGCCACAGGTAGAATTTTCTCACCCAGAATACACACACACACACACACACACACACACCAACTCATAAACACACTTTTTTATGATGCTTTTACACAGCTCTGCATGGGTTTGAACCTACAGGATATTCATATTAACAGGTATCGCGTAGGGTGAGACCCTATAGAATAACTAAGTAATAGATTAAACTGATCCCAACACCACTAATACCTAATCATAGATATGTTTCAGTGAAATGTAGCCAAGGATGTCATATTACAAAGAATAACATTAATCACATGGTACATATTCAAAAAATCAAATTAGAATGTCACATGATTACAGCTTCTTTTTGTTATTGCTTCTGTCAAATTAAACCTTCATTTAATTGCACAGTCTTTTCCCAAGAGGTGCTGGTACTTGGAATCATTTCCATTTTAGTTTCTTTAGGCTTTCCTTAAAGTTATGGATTATTCAATGGAGGACATTTGTTCTACAATATAATGTAATTTTCTTAAGTTCAGGTGATATTACTAAGAATGTGCTAAGATTTCAATATTACATATACATTTATTTAATAATACTAAGACATTCAGTGGTGAACATTGGGGATAGAAACGAAACTTTCTAAGAAACTAATTCAGTTTGAATAAGGATTTGAAAACCATTCTCATTGCTTTTGATTTAGAAAAGTAATGTATGAAAGTAAAAACATTCAGATGATTCTTAAAAGTACAAAGTAACTGAAAATAATCTAAAATAGGAACAAAGACTGAAAATTAAATATGTATTAGTGTACCTCACTTCGTAATAAAAATGCAAATTTTTCCACATTGTTGTGGACGCTATGATGTAGCTTGCTTTAATTGGGTTCAGAGGACTCACACATAATTGTGTGTTTTTACAATTATGTCTAAATGGGAAGGGTGCCAAAGTGTTTTAAGGACAAGTAATCACTTAACTGCTCTTTTTGTAGAAGAGGAAGGGAATCAGCATAAAGTTTTGTTATGATTTAGATCTAAAATGTCCAAAAGTGTAATGTATTGAAACGATGGGGATTCTGGAATGTTATTGAATCATGGTGATGTTATACTTACCAATGGCTTAGTCCATTGATGTATTTATAGCTGGGTCTGCTATTAGGAGGTGGGACCTGGTTGGAAGAAGTCACTGGAGTGTCACCTGGAAGGATGTACTCTTATCCTTCTCTCTCTGCTTCCTGGATACTATGAAATGAGCAGCTTTCCTCCACCGTGTCCTTCCACCATGTTGTTTCTGGCTTGGAGCCAGCCAGCCATGAACTGAAACCCCCAAAACTATGACCCAGTTGAACATCTCCTCATTTATGTTATAAGTGTCTAGTATTTTGTCACAGTGACAGAAAATAACTAATACAACTACAGAAAAGAGTACCAATAAGGTACAGTCATTTAGAAATTTATCAACAACATGATGAGGTAGGACATTCTATGCAATGATAACAAGCCTGCAAAATATCCAAATATATGAAAATGAACCAAAAAATGCTTTAGTGTAAATTGAACATTGTGTCCCATCAATGTCCAGACAAGATAAGATTATTCACAGATCCAATTTTTAAGTGTCTTGAGTTTCACTGGATTCAAACAAAAAGTATGACAGTGAATCTTATAAAACTCTACACTATCAGAAACAGTTTACAAAATAAAATGTCCATTTGATAGGCTAAAAAATATCTCCCAAAATTACATCTTAATGCTAGGACTCTGTGAATATGTATTATCTGCCATAGCAAAAGAGACTTTGTAGATGTAATTAAGTGATCTTGAGTTTAGGAGATTGTTCTGTAGGGTGGGCTCAATGTAATCTGGAGAGTTCTTAGACAGGCAAGAAGGTCAGAAACAGAAAACTGAAGTTGGAAACAGAGGTTGAGCAGAAGTCCTTTGAAAATGAAGGGAGAGGCTACAAGTGAAGCAATGTAGGTGGCTATTAGAAATTGGATAAAGCAAGAAAACAGATTTGAGAAGGAGCATAGCAAGGCAGACAACTTGATGTTGGCCCAGATCTGTTTAACACTTTGAAAAATAGGATAAATTTATGTTTTTTTAAATCACTAAGTTTGTGGAAATCTGTGACAGGAGTGATAGGAAACTAACATACTTTTGTTGATACTTTCTTTTCTGCTTTGTTTTAATATTGTTTTTGCTACTGGTGTTTTTCTTACAGTAGTTCACTTAAGATACTGGAAAGTACATGAAAAAGATCCAGGGTATGATCTCATTCTCTCTCTCCATCTTCTTCTTCCTCTCCCTCTCTGCGTCTCTCTCTCCCTCCCTCCCTCTTTTGCTCCCTTCCTCCCTCCTTCCCTCTCTTTGTGGTGCTGGAGATAGAACCCAGAGCCCCATGCATGCTAGGAAAGCTCTCTGCCACTGAACTACATCCAGTAGCCACTGCTGATCTCTTTCTCTATGGGTTTTCACTTTTGTGAAATGAGACACATCTATTAAAACATCTCTAAGAGGTTATAGTGATCAGTAATGAATGATCACTGAATAGAATAAATGATTATTTGGTATAGGGAGACTTTGGTTTCTCTACTGCCTTTGTGATGGGTAGCATGATTGCATAGACATTATGATATAACACAGAAGAAGTTGTCAAAATAAAGAGCAAATGAAAAATACACAGACTATTAGCAAATTCCTAATGCCTCATGCTGAAATCCCTGTGAATTAGTGTAAAGCGAGAAAGGAAATTATCTATTCATGGCCTTCCTTGAGATGAATGTCCCCTAAATTTAATCTTTTGCCAGCTGTTGCTATATTTTTCAATGTGGCAGAGTCAATGTTCTTAGGAATAATAAATTGTTCAAATGCGCTGAATATATTCAACTTAAATGAGGGGAAACTAAGATTTAGATATTATCTTTATAACAAAAGTACACTGAAAATGAATATCATTATCAAAGTATTGGATCATTCCTTAACCAAATATTAAACTTCTTCACTCAGATAAACTATACTATCACTCAAGTAATCTTCAAGTACCCTCACCAGTGTACTGTTTACTTGGCCTAAATAAATAGGTTTGAGAAAATTATCAAAATCTCCAGAATGATAGAAATTTTCTTTGAAAGTGAAGTAATACAGACTTCTTCAAGCTGGTTAGTGTACTTGAATTCTGTCTCTCAGCTCATGGGCTCATCCAAAAGCATTCCACAGAAGACTGACATCCTTTGTGCTATGGAACTTTCTGGAACTTTTCTGCTATGTCTTCCAAGCTCAGAACTCTAAACTCACCTTTTCGTATGTTTAGATGCCAATCTGGCATTTTATCCATTCTCCCTTGCCCTGCCTTTCAGATTGCCTATTTATATAGGCCCAAAATTAACTTGCTCCATCCTCCTTGTTTCTTGCACAAAAGTAGAATGGGTGAAGAGGCAGAGAGAGAGAGGGGATCAATTGTGGAACAAAGATCCTCAGAAGTCAATTATGAAAGAACTGTAATTAATAACGTATCATATTATACTAGCGGAGCTCTGTTTTCAGTAGGTGAATTCTAGATTTATCTTTCCTTAACCAGTTTTCAATTCATGATGTTGGAAGAGAGATAAACAAAGAGGTTCAGAAGCAGGAAGAGAAGAGATAGGAGGATCTGGGTTAATAAGTTCGTATTATGGAAGTTCAGGGGAACAGAAATTCAAAATTTGTGGTAATATTGAAGTATCTGGCTCAGTAATGTAAATGGAGATACAGATAGTGTAGTAGTAATCATGATTGGGAATGAAGAGTATTTTTTTCAGATTGTGGTACTGGACTGCCTAGGGTAAAATCTCAAACATCTGGCTTTATTAAGCCCTCCAGTGGTTTTTCCTATACACTGAGGTTTCAAGATCACCATTCTACTGAAAGGAAGGGAACAAGTGAATAGGAAGTGTACAGTTGGCAGGTAGCAGAAAACATGGGAATTTGGGAGGAGAGACGATTGAAACTAGTAGATACTATGCGACATACAAATATTGCTTAGTAAATAAATGAAAAATAATGCCCAATTGCATATTTATGAATTCTTTTATATTTTATTTTATATGGATAATATAAAGCTATGGCTTAGGTAGACTGAGGTATTATGAAGCACAGCAAATTTAAATTTAGAAGTCTTGAATTCAAGTTCTGGTTTGCCATTTATTGTCATTTCTTTATTGTCATTTATTGATCTTGGCAAATCACTTGGCAAGTTTTAAAGATAGTCATAAATTTAAATGTATTCATACACAGAAGGTTTTGTGGACTACCAAAAATAGCCGCATGAAGTAATGAATGTTGACCTTCTTTATATTATTACATTTTAAACTATTAAAATAAATATAGTCCTCTAAAAACATATTTTACCAAAAGTGTAAATAGGAATAAAATTTATTGAAAAGTAAATTGGAAGAGGTTTGAAATACTAGGAAGCACTATAAATTCCGCACATGAATACGTCCCTATCTTAGTATTTCTACAGAAGGAAGGCAATGGCTAGATCAGCAGATAATTGGAGATATTTTGGAGTGTTATATGTCATGTATTTTAAAGTCTAATGAAAATTCTCTCTTCTCAGCAGCTCAGATAGCAATTTTTGAAGCATCATCCAAGATCTAATGGGCTGGGTGCCCAAGAGCCCCTCTATATAATTGAGTGTCTGTGGTCCAACTCCAGAGAGCACAGTTATGTACTCCAGAAAAGCACTGATTTGCCAAATCTTGTTACACTCTCAAGAGTTATCCACTTCACTTAATAAGATTCCCTTAATGGAAAGAGAAAGAACATTCTTGTCATTTATCAATACATATTTTCTCAAATACCATCCCTGCTAGCTGTTGCAATTTGATGTTGTACTAATACCTCAGATATTTTTAAAAGTCAGTTACCCTAATCATGTACGCTCCGAGCAAGACCTTCAACCCACTACTGCCCATCCCTCACCCCTGCTTTCCTGTAGACTGGAGTTCCCCTACTGGAACCTTTCAAATGTTTTTTCTAGTGTACTTGAGGAAAAACAAGAGAAAGAAAAGGGAGAATATTATAAGTCTGCAGGATGGAGAACAGGGAATTCAGAAGCTGCTATCATACACAGGACATCTTTGATAAATTATAGTAATGATGAAAGTGACACAGTTAATAATTAATGACATTTAAACTTTATGTCATTATGCTTATACGACAGAAACTGTGCTGAATAATTTATGTACATATATACATATGCTTCCACTTATGTAGTCTAATAATTCCATTCAAAAATGACATAGGAACTGCATAGAAAGGTACAGTAACTTGTTGGAGATCCCTCAGCAGTAAATTACAGTAAGGATTTTAGCTTAGACAGTTGAAACACAGAATAAATATTTAGCTTTTTCATATACTTCCTACTGATAATTACTGGGAATTATTTAGAATTTATACAAAATCTGAATATTATTCTTCCTTGTTGATCCAATTGAGCAGTTAGGCAACTGGTCACAAAGAGATGAATAGTCTAATTCAATAATTAAATTGCGGGCTTTCCAGGCAATCCATTGTGTGTTTTCAAAGTGAGTGTATGGTAAAATAAAAGGCAGATGATTAAGATGCAACATATATATGTGTGTGTGTATGTATATATGAATTTTGCAAAATGAATATACTTATTATATATTGTAAGCACAGACCCAATAAAAACATTGTGTGTATTCCATAACTCTATGCTTCCAGGACTGGTGAGCGAGAAACAGAACAAAAAGGATTGCAGTTAAAGGAGTAAAATATTACTAGACACCAAGAAAATATCATTTAGACTATTTGTCCAAATATAAAATGAACTGGTAGATTGACAGGATACTCTTTGAATGCTGGAGGTATAATTCACATATCTCATCTGGAATGAGAAAGGGAAGCACCTTGAGTTGAAAAGAACCTCACTCCACCTTTAGGCCACTGGTGTTTGGAGATGTTACTCTGCTAGTATTTGGAGATCAGTTGTCTTCCGGTCATGGTGTCATAGTCACAGATGATTCCCTTATCAAGAGCTTTCCTTATTGCAGGCATTATGCCAAATTACTTCATGTGTATTATCTCATTTTAACCTCAGAGCAGGCCTGTTGAGTCCACTTAAAAGATTTGTAAATGGAGAAAGAATTACTAGATGACTTGTCCAACTTCCCGTCACTAGTAAATGGCAGGGCCACGTTTCATTTCCAGGCCTCCTAAGGGTTATCTGTCTGGATGAAATGAGTATGCCACAGCCCGTTGCATAGTATAAGGTTGAGATTAGGTACATTAGGAGTCAGGGGCTCTGGCTGTGGTCTCAAGTCTGCCACCCACCTGTCAGGAAATATCACGGAAGGAAATGTCAGGAAATGTCTTTTATATCCAGACGCAGACAACTTACTCTTACATCCAGATGCAGACAATGCTCGCCCTGTTTCTCCCACAGTTTGTATGACAGAGCTTCCTCACATGAAGAATCTGAGCATTGTTAAGGATGGTTAGACTTTCAAAATCATTTTCAATTTAAGCCAGATGGAATTAGATTTTTTGGCCTTTATTAAACATGATCAGACTTGATTTGCTTCTTATAGAAAAGAGTACTACTTTAGTAAGCGAAGATAGTAAGGGGAGCATATTCCAGAAAAGAGAAAGTGCAAATGTATAGAATTATTGTGTAGCCCCTTTTCTAAAATACTGAATAAGAATAGAGTTTGATGTGTATATTTGTTAAATGGCAGGCAAAGCAGTTCAGATTTAACTTACAAACCAAGTGAAAACACTGAAGATTTTTTGACATAGAGGTTGTGTCATGTGCAATTACTCTTTTGGTAGTGCTGTCTAGATAAAACTGGAGACAGAAATAGTGAAGCCAGGCAGAACAACAATCAGACTACTTCATTAGGTGAGCTATGAAATGGTAAACTAGAGAGAGCAATGAAAGAGATTGGACAGGTGTGAGAGAAAATACGAGGCCCAACAAAGACTACAGGGGTGGAGCAGTAATTTCATTGAAATAAAGGAAGGAACGAAGAAGTGTTGAGTATTTCAAGCCTGAGTTCCTGGAAAAACAGGTAAAGCAGTGGAAATCTAAAATAGAATATTCCACAAGAAAGAAAGACAATGGTAGAAATTAAGTGTGCAGATGGTAAACAAGCAATTCACTATGGGAACCAAATGCTATGGAGAAAGCCCAGGTCCCAGGGAAAATGATAGGAAGCCATCCAGGTATTGGTACCCTGGACAGAAAGCAGCAGAGTTTCCAAGCCAGCCAAAAGGACGATGGGGAAAAGTGAGCTGCTCAGCGTGTCTCTGTATTTGGGGGCTTAGAGGAAGAATAATTCAACAAGAAGTAAAGAAAATCAGAGTCCTGATTATAAAGATTCATTAATCAAAAATCACATGATATATACACATATATGTGGTAGCACACATATTTACACATGTGCACATACATACATATATATAAAATGTCCAAAGTGAGTGATTGGAAGAAAAACATTTCAAAGTATCTTCTAGGCTCATATTTTTACCACCTTTTAAAATATCCATTTTTTTCTAAATAAGAGCTACTTCTTATAGGTGAATATATTGTTAGAAATGTCTCCCATCCCTCAACGCATCTGCTTTTCTGAATGAATAATTTCCTTTCTATCTGTGTTGGCATCATTTGTTTCATAATTTACTTCTTCATCATCTCATTTTGCTTCCAGAAACATATTCTAAAGTGACTGGCTACGTAATAAATACTCTATGGATGCTACCCAGCTCCTGATTACGTGCAGAATTGCTGAGCTGTAACGCTGCTACCAACTCTAATATTTCTAATGCCTCTTGGAATTACACCAGCATTAACCATTTATAAAGTACCAACTGCTGCTCAATATGTAAAAATGCAATTGCTTTTCACTGCCTGCCAAAACAACAGGCTATTCTGAGATCATTTTTCTTTTTTTGGAGTCTGGGAGAATACAATATTGAGATCCATGATCAGTTGCCAAGCGCAGACTAGTGGTACTTGTTTATTCCTAAATGATTTTATTATATTGAGGTTTTGCCTCAGGACAAAATGTCCTCCAGAGACTAATATGTGAATAAACATATTTTGATTTGATGACCCTTCACCCATTCTACCAATCAGTATTTAGTCAGTGTTTAAATGCATAATTTAAATGTAAAATTTCACTAAAAAGGCAAATAGTGGATTTTTTTTTTAATTTGGAAGACGCCAAAAAAATGAAGGAGATCTGAGTAATAAGTCCAAGACCCTAAATTCTCATTTTTATGACTTAAACCAGAATCAAGGTTAGCTCATAACATGGTGCAGTGAGCTCTGCCATGCATCCTAGAATAATAAATGCCATTTCCCAATGACTTGATTCATTTCTATATTATATAGAACATGGGTACAGATAGTTATAGATAAGGACAACTAAGTATTTAGAATTTTTTATCAGCTTTGAACTAAATAGTCCCAGTTTATTGCAACCTTGGATAGATCTAATGTTGCTTTTTGCAAGACCAAAGAACTTTGGAGCAATGTTTTCACTAGTTCTTCAGTAGAAGAAAGAGTTTTCCAAAATTAAATTTAGGCATCAGATTCTGTAATCTAATGGATCCTTGTAAACTTTGAGCAAACAAACAAATAAAACCTGACAATATTAGCAATTCTGGGGAAGAAGAAACAATTGATTCATATTATATTCTTTCAAAAAAATTCCTAAGACATAACCTTATTGATACAATTGTTTGATGGTAATTTTTATTAGTCAATCAATACACAGACATATTTGGTATTTATGGAGTTGAATACAGTACTACTTTCTGGAAGCATCCAACATGAAGAATATGCTTTATATTCTTTATAGGCAAGAGAAACAAAAGAAGGTTTCCTGGTGGAAGAATTTGAGTGTGATTTTGCCAGACATTTGGAACCTTGACTGATGAGGAGAAGAAGAAATAAAACTCTAGAAAAAAGGGGAATAATACATATAAAGGACTAGAAATTGTTTTGTTTTATATATTTAAAGTTACAGAATAGAGCCCACCAAAATAAAAGACCCAATCCAAAAATGGGCAAGTGAAATGAACAGATACTTCACAGAAGAAGTACAAATGGCCAATAAATACATGGAAAAAATGTTTTCACATGGCTGGGCTTTAGAAAAATGTAAATTAAAACAACACCGAGATTTCATCCTATCCCAGAAAGACTGGCTTTCATCAAGAAATCAAATAACATGTCTTAATTTCTTTTTTCATCCCCAAGTTCCCACATGGAATATAAATATTATGTACCGCACACATGTACTAATAAAATAAAAAATAAAAATAATCACAGTCACACAAAAAAGAAGAAATAATATAATATAATAACAAATGCTGGCAAGGCTGTAGGGAAAAAGGAACACTTCTACAATGTTGGTGAGAATGTCAACTAGTATAATCACTAGGTAAATCAGTAAGCAAGTTCCTCAGAAAAGTAAAACTAGAAATTCCACCTGACCCAGGTATTCTCCTTCTAGGTATCTTCCCAACAGGTTTAAAGACATCCTTTTAAGGTGATACATGTATGCCCATGTTTATAGCAGCACAATTCCTAATAGCTAAATCTTGGCAATTGCTTATATGTCCATCAACAGATGAATGGATAAAGAAAATATAGTATTTATGTGCAATGGAGTACTACTCTGCCATAAAGAAAGATAAACTAGAGTCATTAAGGAAAGTGGATGCACCTTGAGACCATAATGTTAAGTGACGTAAGTCGGACATACAAGCTTAAATATGGCATGGCTTCTCTTATGCAAGAAACCCAAATCATAAATAAAAAGCAAAATAAAAAATAGATAATAGTAAGTAGGGTGATAGACAAATGGAAAGGGGATCAAGAAATGTTATGTATATGTACCAACTCCACACAAGGAATGTAAACATATACTGCAAGCATGATACAAATAAAAACAATTAAAAAGTCACAAGATAGAAATAGAGATGGTTGTGTATGAGTGTCAGAGAAAATATCAAGAAGACAGGTTCTGAAATTTTAGATCACTTAAAGTGAGATGATACAATTACCCCACTCTTAAAATTATTATATGAACAAGAAGATATTCAAACTTGATTTCCTGAAGAAATATCTATAATGCAGAAAACAAAGTGTCTCCTTCGCCTGTGTTGCAATTCAAGGTTTTAATAAAAACGGTTAAGACATTTATTTCTCCTAAGCCCATAAACTCAACCTTGAAGTTTAGCTTCATTATCATAACACCCATAGCTTAAATCAATCCAAATATAGTCAAATTCATAACACTTGCCTGAGGAAGAGCTTGTATCAGAAGGGAACACTTAAATTATGCTTCCAATAAAAAATAAATCCTTCATAAATTTGACTAGTTAGGATACAAAATTAAATAGTCGTAGACTCTTTTGAGCCTGAGCACTTTCTCCAGCATCTTGCTTTGAAAACCTCCTAGGTTGGGTCACGCTAAAGCTGCCAAAGAACTATGACAAGTCCCCTTGTCACTCCCTAGCATGAAGAATTTTTACAGGGATACGAGATACTGAGACACTGAATAAGCAGATGTAATTTATATATGACTGTGTATAACTAAAATCCTGAATGGACTTTGTAAAACTACCTCAGTAGGAGTGGAATAATGACTCATCAAAAATGTCTAAGCCCTATTATGATAAAAAAAAAAAAGAACTTCTACATGTGACTAAGGTGACAGCCTTTGAGGCAGGGAAGTTATTGTGAGTTACCTTGGTAGGCCCAATTTAATCACATGAGTTCTTAAAATGGGAAAGGAAGCCAGAGTATTAATATGGCAGCATGAGAAAGACTGCATGTCCCACTGATATTGTGAGATGTGGAGGCCGTGCCCAAAGACACAAGAGAGCCCTCAGAGGGCCAAGGGCAGCCTCCAGCCAATGACCAGAAGGGAAACCCAGACTTCAGGCCTACAGTTGCATGGAAATGGATCCTGCCAACACCTGAATGAATAAGAAAAGGTTCTCAATCCTAGAGGCCACATAGTGGACAGTCTTGTGACCCTTCTATCTTAACTGAGTGAGACTTGGGTCAGACTTTGATGTGTAAAACTGTAAGAAGCATGTATGTTAAGCCACTAAGTTTGTGGTGCTCAGTTAGAGCAGCCTAGAATACCAATACATCACCAAAATGTGTGGCAAAAATAACAGTGATATTGACATTTCTGAAGGGGCAGGGAGAGGTATACTTTTAGGAAAACCTTCACTGAAATGAAGTTTGAAGTGCCTGCTAAAGATGAGGGAGGGGCCGGTGAGATAGCTCAGCGGCATAAGCGCCTGCCTGGCAAGCGCGAGGTCCTGAGTTCGACTCCCGCTACCCACATAAAGAAAAAAAAGACCGGTGATACCGCTCAGTAGCACAAGCTCCTGCTCACAAGCGCGAGGTCTTGAGTTCGACCCCTGGTACCCACAAAAATAAAATAAAATAAAGAAAGAAAGATGAGGGAATGTAAAACAGAACCAGGTTTCAAGGAGCTAGCATTTCTCCCCAAGAGAAGTTCACGGAGAAGAATCTCTGGAATGGTCTTTGACTAACATAGGAGGCCTGTATAGAGAAGGAACTGGAGTTAAATCTGGATTAGAAATGTGTTCTGTGAGCCACACATACAAGATGAAAAATTCGAGCTATCAGAGGAAATTCTTATTGCAAACTACCCAAACAGAGCAACTATTTGAGTTTATTTGCCACCCAACAAATGCTGATATTATTGCATTTTGCTGTCCTCCCACATACCTCTTCAGCAATATTAACAGCCACAACCACAGAAATAAGAAGCAACACTTATTGAGTGATTGTTAAGTACCATGCAAGATACTTAGAGCTTTATTTATGATTTATATTCTCATCTTTATCAGCAAACTCCACTTTTAAATGAGTCAATTGAGGCTTAGAGAGATTTCATTAGCTTGTACTAGAATACAAAAGTAACCAGTGACAAATGTAATGCTCACATCCAGTCAGTGAAACTTGAGAGCCCGGAGAGTTAACCATTTTATTTATTTTCATGTGTAACGAACAGATAAGCCTTTCATTTTTCCTTCCTGGAAAATATTTCATTAATGTGTATTTTATGCTTATGCAAACTGGCTTATGTAAGATCAACTATTTTAAAAATGAAACTGAAAAATAGATTGCTATTTAGTTGGCAAAAAAGGCATATAATGACCACAGCATGATTCACCCAAAAATTGTTAACATATTATGGCCAAAAACTCCAGCTGGCTACAAAAAAAAGATGATTCAAGGGTCAAATATAAACCTAAGCTAAGTTGCATCTGAAAGGAAAAGAATGCCTGGCATTTGTGCAGCTGTAGAGATTGCTGTACTCGCAGTTTTGTCTGCAGTGAGGAACAGCTGGGGCTCTCGGTATTTAGCAGGTTAATAAACTGCTTCTGTATTATTATGCTGAATCACCTTCCTTTGCTCCCATAATTTTCCACATATTTTCAAGAAGATGGCTGGAAGTAAACTGGACATCTGAAAAGGACTTAAGGTAGTACTAAAGTGAAAAAACTAAATGAAAGAAAGAGTGAGAAACCCTGTTGCTGAAAACTGAGACCTGGCGTCTCCAAGTTGGCTGAAGTTCTCAAAGAAATGTGTGTTGGTTAGCTTTTAGTTGTTCTTACAAAATACCTGATGCACATGATTTACACATGATTTAAAGGACAAAGGGTATGTTTTGACTCACAGTTTGTCTAGGAAGCAGAGAGAAAAGCAGAGGCAGAGAGGAAGGGGCCAAGGATAAGGTAGTCTCCTCCCCAAGGTGATACCCCTGTGACCAACTCCCTTCAGTTAGGCCCCACCTCCTAAATTTCCATTACTTCTCAATAATGCTATCAAACTATAATCTCATCAGTGGATTAATGATGACATTAGAACCCTCATGATACAATCATCATTATTCACTTACTGCAGATAGTTAAGTTAGACAGAGAATGACAGGCAGTTACAAAGGGACCAGGCCCAAGAGAAAGTTAGAACAAGATGAGGAAAACCAGGTCTAGGGCTGGGTTGATAAACTAGGTCCCAAGATTGAGACAGAATGGCTAGGCCTGTGCGCCTCCCCAGAGATAAACAACAGTCCAAAGCAGTGTCGTAACTAGCTCTGTTTGGTCCAAGAAGCCTAGACAATATCACAAACCCACAGAAACAACTTAAAAACACATAGAGACACGACTAAAACATGCTGACCCTCACTCCTACCCTTTCCGGAAATGCCTTGACCTTTTCCATGCTGTATATCCTTGCTGCGTACCTTCTTTTCCTGTTAGATCAATATTAGCTAAATGACTGTACTTATAATCCTATAGGTTGATTACAGTTTGACCCAAGGTAACGTGTGATGTGATTTTATTGTATAAAATCCACCTAGACAAACAGCTCAGCAGCCACCCACTTTGGGGTGACTTCCTGTCTCTCAGGAGCTTTCTTTTAGTAAACTTTCCCAACTCTTACCCTTTGTCCTCATACCCATTCTTTGGAGTCCTGAGACACAAACTCTAACAGGCATTCCTTCCCTGTAACACAAGCACCTTCCAAAAGCCCTAGCTCTGAACACAGGAGACTTTACGGGGACATTTTAGAAGTCAACCTTAGCAAAATGCAATCAGTCATTTCACTGCACACTCTGTATTATGTGGAACTTTGCTGAAATCCAAAATCAAATTAAATTTTGTAAGTTAAAACTTTAAGCTTTTGAGTGATCTAATTAAGCACAAATTAGAATCATAAATGTCAATGCTTTCAAGCAGAATCTGTCTATTTTTATTGAAAGGAGGAAAATCATGACACACTCTAGAAGAAATAAAAGGTAATGAGCCAATCATTAGAGTGAATTGTTTTTTAATGACAAAAACAAATTTGACTAAAAATGAAAATGGTTCATTGGTAGCTTATAAAAGATATCATAGGTCATCATATGTCACCTCTACTTGAATGCTAATATTCTTCTGAGAGAATAAATTTCTCTTGTTTGTGTTTCATTGAATTTGATTTTAAGCTTGCTTTTGTTCAGGGAATATAAGTACGTAGTGTATAAGAATTCAACCTGAATCCTTATTTAGCCCTCTCATCCTCATTTATGCTACTTAATTACTTTCCCCTTAGAAGCCTCACTGTTTCGTTTTGTTTTGTTCTGTTTTGTTTCGTTTTTTTGTATCCTTTCAGTAACTAGATATTTACACATCTATAAATCTACTTATCTATATACCTAACAGGGCTCATGGGGTTTGTTACTATAAAAAGTCATCACTGAGAAAAGATGGATACAAATCTGCTTTGCTGTAGCCAAATTGAAGGAAAGTATTGAAAAACAATTTCTTTAAAAAAGATTTTTATTCAGCTATGAACTACAAAACATACAACTAATAGAGTGTGTTTTATTATTGTTATTTAGCCTGTTTGGCTGGGAAGGAGAATTGAATGATTGTTAAAAATCATGGGCTGAGAAGTTTCACCAATTAGCTGGCCATGGGCCTTGGTTGCGTCAAGTGGGGATTCAAACACTGACATCTCAAACTCCTGAGCCAGGCCAGGCGAGATGTTTAGCACAGTGCTTTGTCCATGTTCAGAACTCAAAATTTAAAGCTAAGCAGTAAACTGATAAGGAAGAGGAAAGAAAGACAGTAAAAAGGCGAGTGTGTGCTTACACATATGAGTACACGTTTACACGTAAGATCCAAATGCAATTCTTCTATTTTGTTTTGTTTTGTTTTGTCGTTTGTTTTTTTGAGACAGGGTCTTGCTATGTAGTTCAGGCCAGCCTTGAACTCACCATGTAGCTAAGTCTGCCCTCAAACTCGCAGTGATCTTTCTGCTTCAGCCTCCTGACCACTGGGATTACAGGCATGTGCCACCATGCACAGCTAAAAAAAAAAAATGTGAAATTATGTTCAGCATTGGCTTTTAGAAAATGAAAATACTTATTTATCTTTAACCTTAGAAAAGCATTTGAAATTTCAATTACTCATCTGGAGGGTGAGATTTAAAAAGCTCCAAATACAACAGTTCTTCTTTCTTTTAGTAGTGGGTTGACATAATCGATAAAGTCATATTAGAGATTCAAAATTTCAAAGATGTAGAAGCTAAGTGATAGGTCAAGAAAGTATTTTTCCCTATGGTACTAGTTTTTGCCCTACGATTCATCTAGGTTATTACTACTCTTTTTATTTTTAGGATTCTTTTATATTTCTTTGTATCTCCATTACCTTTCTTCGTCTGCTCTCTCAGGCTTGACAACATAACAGAACACTCTGAAACTATCCAGCCTGCTCATTCTCAGTCACCACTCAACAATTTAAGAAATTTTAAAAAGCCAAAAAGTACTTTAAACTGGACTAAGCAGACACAAAAAGCACACATCACTGCCTTCTCTGCTGACCTCCACTGCCAGTCCTGCTAGAGCACCTTTAGTAATGCCCAGCCAACACAGCACGTCAGAGGCTGGGAAGTGCTGGTAGAGGTGGGAGAAACTTAACCTTTTGGCAAACAGTAGATAGATGTGAAAATAGAACGAAGCAAATATATCCAGTTCCTACCCCCTCTCTTCAAAGGCCTTCACTGCAGTCAATATCACCTTGGCTCCCATGACAACCTCCTGACAAAGATAAATAGGTGTCAAATATATATTTGCTCTTAAGACCTCTGGGCATTGGTACCAAACACAAATGCAGAATCTAGGCTTAATTAATTTCCTGATACACCACTTAAAGCAAAAGTAACAGGCCCAGGGCTAGGAGACCTGCCGCTCTGGGGCTGTCAGCACCCTTTACAAAGGCAGGTTGGTAAAACTAAGCAAGCAGTTTCTGTTGGCATTTTCACACCCTATAAAACACTTATTCTATTCATAATGCAAATATGACTCTACAGGTATAGGATATTTTGGGGATGCTTGCTGATTAAAAGATTTCTGATGGCTGGATTACGGTTTCAAAGTTTAAAACTTGGTTGAGCTTATGAGCAATTGAGTTAGGACTTTTCTTTCAAGAGATGTCTAGACAAATACTTAGCAAATCTGAGCCATGAAGTTAATCCTTCTACAAACATCAGTACTTTCTTCTGCCCACCAAACTCTCTAAAATAATTTCCAGAGCTCTAATCAACATAGGTTTAATATTAGAATAGCTCTATTGGGAAAGTGGGTCATCCTCTGTGAACAGTAAGAGAACTCAAGAGAGAAGTTACTTGGGGGGGTCACTTTTGCTTTTATGAAATGTGATAAGGCCAAAAAAAAAAAAAAAAGAAAACAAATCCAATCAAGTATATATTAATTAAAGAGGTGCTATCAAAAACTATGGTGAATGTTTAAATTTTTAAATTTTATTACACTAAAAGAACCATTGCCATTGATCACCCTCAGAATATTCCCTGTGGCTTTAGACACATTTACCCATCATTCTTGCCCGTTTCTGAAGCACTTCTGGAATCCCTCTTTCTCTTTTGTGAGTGTCTTTAGTTGTACCGCCATGGCAGACTCCATGTCCTGAATTGACTCAAAACAATTAACTTTCATGGTCATTTTGACTTTGAGGAAGAGCCAGAAATCACAACACCAGAACCAGCAAATGAGGCAGAAGAGGACATAGTGGGATTTTTGCAGGCCTTTCCATTGTATGGCACTAAACAGCAGCATTCATCGGTCATACCTTGTAGAGAGTGAGCAAAGAGGACTTCCAGAACTGCTTCAGAAAGTGGCAAGAACAATAGGATAAATGTGTTTGAAGCGAGGGGGAGTATTTTAAAAGGGGACTAAGGGCAACATATCTTCTACAGTAATTAATTTTTAGTTTGAACATTCACTGTATATTTTAATGATATATTACACATCCAGGTCGTGACAGTAAGGAATTAAACTGTAAAACCCTGTGGGCTTTGATGCTTTAAACTTCTGCTCTAGAATAGAGAAGAAAATAATATCAAGTGCTTTACTGAGGACATGTGAAGGACAAAGAAAATTGTATTCATAAAGTAAAGCTCCCTGAATATCATCTGACTGGCTTTAAATACTATATACATTAATGATAATTTTTCTAGCTTTCTTGAGTCCATACTAACCGCTTTGTTCCTTTACCCATAAGGCACATGTTTACTGCATACCTTCTGTATTCTTCTGGCAAAATTATTGTCTTAGAAGACAGACTTTCTAAGGAAAAGAAAGCAGGTTATATTAAAACAGAGGATTATAGCCTCCGTGGAAGAACCAGGAGTGCACTAGAGAAATTTATAAGGTTCAACATTCTGCTTCTCCATGTCTCAGAATGGGTAGTTTTCTCCACAGAAAGAAAGTAAGCCTGAAGGAAAAGAGCAGGAGATACGTTCAAATTCGTGGTAAGTAGAACTAAGAGGAGAAAGAGCTTATAACCTCTTTTACCCTGTCCTTCCTCTGAGCGGAGATTCCTTTAGCCCGCTGAGTTAAGTCAAATGTTTCCAGTTCCTTTCTAGCCGTTTCAGGTACTAATCCTAAGTCTCAAAATACTGTTCTGACTTTTTCCCAGCAGAGTCCTCTGGCAACAAAATGTCCTGTAAAGGGAAGAAGCAAGTGCCAGATGCTCGGGGGTAAGCTTAGCTTATTGGCAGGGGACGTAAAACCCTCAGAGCAGCTCAGTGAGCGTGGAGGTGTAGCTGACATCCACACACATGGCTATCTAAATAAAAAGGTCGCTCCAGCGGTCTGGGAGGTTGTCTCAGTAAATAAGTAAATAAAAAGGGCCAAAGATACAGCTCAGGGCAAAATCCCTGGGTTTAATATCCAGTACCACAAAAAAACAAAACAAAACAAACAAACAAACAAAAACTGGTTTTTGTTTTCTGGTTTTTTTTTTTTTTTTTTTTGCTTTCTAGAATATTATTTTATATTTCCAAATGTTATAGTATGTATTTGAAAAAATGACTTAAGCCAACCTGGAAATGTGTGGACAAAACTCTAAGCTGCAGTGGTTTTTTATTTTCTTAAAGAACTGTAAAGTCTTTTTCTTTCTTTCTTTCTTTCTTTCTTTCTTTCTTTCTTTCTTTCTTTCTTTCTTTCTTTCTTTCTTCTTTCTCTTTCTCTCTCTTCCTCCCTCCCTCTCTCTTTCTCTCCCTTTTTTCTTTCTTCCTTCCTTCCTTCCTTCCTTCCTTCCTTCCTTCTGCCTTCCTTCCTTCCTTCTCCCTCCTTTCCTCGCTCCATTTTTCTTTCTTTTCCTTCCTTCCTTTCTTCCTTCTTTTTCTTCCTTCCCTTATTTCTCTCCTTCTTTCACATTTACTTTTTCACATAATTTATTCAGAAAAGAAACACAAAGCAAAAATACTTTATTTTTTGTCAATGCCATCCTACATTCCAGAAAGGAAAATATCAAAATGAACGCATCGTGACTGTTGAGAGCAGTTGAGTACAGGTGTGTCCTCTGCTGGAATTCTTTTGCTTGCTCTGGTTTCGGTGGCCCTTTTCCAGGGAAGTCAAGTGTAAGAAGATGACTTTGGATGTCATTTCTCTCTAATCAGCCGTAACACCTCTGCCCACCGTCATGCTTCCCTGTCTTACTTTCTTTTTAAATTTACGTGCCTGAATGGAATAAAACAAACTTCTCAGGAAGCCCATTTCCTAGTCTCCAGGGAACTTTATTTGAATTTTATTACTTTGAATGTGTCCCTCTGTTTCCCATAACAGGAAAACTGATGGTCTCAGAGTGGCACCATTTAGGTTTGACAGATTTAGACATCCATCCAGAAACTTGCCAGAAATATTCCTCAACTAGAAAGCCTGCAAGATGTCCTTGGATAGATGTTGAAGAGTTTCATTCTCCTACGAAAAATGAGAATGCTTATAATTTTGCTGAAATCATGAAAACTCCCAGGTAGAAAATTTTCCATTAAAGGTCTCTGTTCCTTTTGTGTCATTTAAGGCCAGATAAGTGAATAGGATCACTGTCTTGTGGAAGTAAAATAACTCTTGAGTGATGTCAAACATCACAACCACCCCACTTCTATCTGCATGTTATGTCCCATGAGGACCCCTGGAACACTTCCCACAGGACGTTGTCCTGCCTCCCATTGCTAGGTTGACACTTTGCAGCAAGACTTATACAGAGAGCTCAGGCATTTGTGGTACTTGGCCTCCAGAACATTCTGGGCTGGACTGTGGGTGGAGAAGGTGACTCAGTGCCAAAGCTACTCTGCCAGATGTCCAGTCCTGACAGCTGCTGCCTGGGGTTTGCATACTCAAGGCTGCTGTCTAATTTCAACGGTAGAAATATCAGGGAGAGAGCGATAAAAGTTGCTAAACCTGCCTTCATGAGCCCATGTCTTTTCCCATTCATTCTTCTGTGCTGCTGAGTTTCTACATAAGGATTTGGATGGCTCTAATCAACTCCATTCATATGACACTTGATGCTCTAAATATATAAATGAGTGACTGGCTTAACAATGGCACATTGTGTGTGATTAAACTATGAGAATAGTGGGGAGAAAAGAGGGTTTCGTCTGTAAAAGTGGCCATTCTGAGAATGGGTTAAATAAAAGAGTAAGTGGGATGTCAGTCAGATCTTAAATTATCAGTGCGTCTGTGTGAGAGATGAGAAAAGAGCCACAGGTCCCTCTTAGAGGGGCTAACAAGAAACAAGGCTTCTAGGATGAGGACCTGAATATTAGGCATTATGGATGGCAATCTGCACACAGAACAGTGGTTCTAGGTAGGGCATAAACTCCAGCTGTTAGATTTCTTCCTGAAAAAAAAAAATGCATGTAAGCACAAGCATACACACTTCGCAAATAATTTCGGGTGTTCCAAGAATCTCTGAGACCCAGCCCATGAATTCCAGATTCGGAATGATGCAGATACTGGGAATGCAAAGGCTAAACTCCAGGAAATCTTCTATACACATGCAATGATCCTTGGACTCAGAGTGGAAGCAGCAACAGAGAAGCCACATTTGCTTGGTCTCTGGCATTTTCCACATAGAAAGATCTTTGCCGTGTTGCAAGTTCATTTGTTATTGACATGACAAATACAAAGGTCTTATATTATTTCTTTCCTCATCCCAAGGGCTACACATCTCATAGTTGTAATCCAGGGAATTTCAGGGGCAGTTTGTGTGCCTAAACCTGATTTTAAACTCTGATTTCTTTGCTAATGAAGGGTATTTGAATTATAATATACAGGATAACATTTCACTCTCTGAAGTTCTATACTCATTTCATTCTTACATTTCCCTGCTCAGTCTCTCCTTGTTTCCTATAATCCTGATTTCAAACTTCTTAGGTTGCAGGTTACAGTCATTACAGACACCTCTATCGCCTCATCTCTAAGTACTCAGCATCTCCAACTTGCCCTCCAGTCAAATGACTTTTAATCAGTAATGTGCCAGAACACTTAGAAATTCTGTGTGTGTGTGTGTGTGTGTTTGTTTCATTCATCTCCTGATTCCCTGCAATTTACCTCAACCCTTATTCCTGCAAAAGCATCTCTTTAACCAGGAAGCCTAAGTCTATTTTTATAAAGCCTTCAAAACCACCACCTCACCCCAAATGAACTCCCTACTTCTGAATTTTATAACTAATGTCTCCTATATTTATTTTATCTATAAAATCAATAAAGTACCATCCCTTTCATGAATGTCTTACAATATTATTAAATATTTACTTTTTTTCTTTGGACCCTAAAAATAAATAAAATGTGATAAATGCTCTGGTTAGCCTTTCGGTGACTGGAAAAGTATCTGAACCTTTAATATGTAAAGTTGTGTGCAAATTGCTTCACTCCTTGGTAAGTAATCTAGAGTAGTATTAAACACTCAGACAGCATAGCATGAAGAACACAAAAACATCAGTGCCATTTTCCGTTAACTGAAACCAAGGGCAAATGCATGTGGTTGCAAAGTGCTCTACAATTTATTGCTACAGTTATTTAAACACAGATTGGGCTTTTGCAGCTGAGGTTATGCACTCCAAATTCACAGTGGTCTGTCTTTTACAAATTAATATTGCCCATTAACTATGAGCTTTCACCAGGTTTCAATGGTTATCGATCGCCTATTGAATTCCACTAGTGAATTCCTCACAAATGCTAGCAAATACTTTCAGTTCTCTTCCACACCATTGAATTGACTCATCTTTTCTCACTTTCACCAAATCTTTGGTTGTTTACAGAAAAATTCCAGGTTCTATCAGTTACCTCTTGATGCATAACAACAACATGCCTAAATGTAGTGGCTTAAAGCAACCACCATCTAATTGCCTCATGGTTCCACAGGGTGGTTTTCCAGGGTTCAGTGGGGACAGACCATCTCTTCTCCATGTGCTGTTAGCTGTGTTTGGTCAGGTGGAAGTCATCAGGGCTGAAGGATTCAAAATGGCTTCCTTCGCAAATCCAATCCCTCAGCTGAGATAGCTGGAACACTCCTCATAGCTTTCTATCTTCTTAATAGACTCTGTATTTCACTCCTCATGGTCTTCTATCTTCTAGGTCCTCCCTCCTCTTGTGGACAGTCCTCCTTTTGGATGTTACTCTCTCTCTCTGGTCTCTCTCTAGCCAAAATTATTTACCTGATCCATCAAGAGTTCAAGATGGCAAAGGCAAAATTTGCTGGGTGTGTTTCTGGCCAAGACCCAGAAAGGCCTATCTATAACTTTCTTGAGGAATGACTGGTTGTCTAAACCAAAATCGTTAACAATGTATTGCGAAGTTTATAAAATGCGTAATCATTAGCATATCAATAACCGGAAGAATAGAAGGGAGGACATAGAAATACTAGGTTTTTCCATTTTGTGATAAGTGGTACACTATTAGAAAACAAATTATGGAAAGTTAAAGAAAATTTTCACACTAGAGCCATCACAAAATACAGAAAAAGGAGATATAAATGATAAGCTAATAATGAAGATAAAATAAACCATTCTTAGCTAATGCAAAATAATACAGAAAAAAACAGAAATAAGAAGGATGGGAAAAATAGAAGTCAAATAGCTAGATATAAGTTCAAATATTTAATAAGCAATTATACTAAATACTATATATCTGAACATCCATATTAAAAAGAGATTTTCAGATAAAAGATCCATTTTTATTTTGGCTACAGTATATAGGAATTACTTATGAGTAAAAGGATGGGAAAGGATTATGCAAGTGCTTATCAAAAGTAAGCTAGAGTTCCTTTATGATGTCAGAAAAGTAGAGTTTAAAATAAGAAATATTATCAGATTTAAGAAAGTTCTGTATGTAATAAACCTGCCACTCTGCTGAGAGATGCTGATAACAGGAGAGACTATGAGTACATGAGAGTAAGGAGTATATGAGACCCTGTGTTTTCTGCTCTGAAGATTCTGAACCATCTCGATCAAACTGATGTTTATAGGAGAACAATGAACCTGACAGTACCATAATGCACGTGATTATTTAAGAGTAAATTATTCACAAGGGTAGGCAGAACATATTCTGTGCCACGAAACAAATATTAAAGACTTTGAAGGAATTAAAATCGTATGAAATGTGTTCTGTAAACTATATAGGAATTAAATGAGAAATATATGTGAGGAAGATATTTGGAAAATCTTACATTTTGTAAATTAAACTACTGACCTCTGAATAATTGATGGGCCAAAAAGTTAGAAAAAATTTGAACTGAATAAAATTCAAGACACAAAATATCAATGTTTTGAGGTGCAGTTAATGGAAAACTTAGAAGGATATTTGTAGCAATAAAATCTTATACTAAAAAAAAGATTAAAAATCAGTTGTTTAGGGTTTCTTTCTGCAAACTATAAGAAAAAATTAAAATTAAAGCAAGAATACATAATAATATATTAATAACAAAAGTCAAAAAAGAAACCAGATATCCTTTCAATATGAATGAAACCAATGACTTACGAGATGAAAACAAATGATCAGCTCTTAACTGTATTGGTCAACAACTCTAATTTACCAATATTAAGGTTGAAAGAGTTTGGAATCACTGTAGATCCTAAACATTTTAGAAGGCTGATTATGGAATATTACAAAGTAATTTTATGTAAAGTTTCTCAAAATACATATGAAATGGAGAAATTCTTTTTAAAATACTATCAAAACTCATTCAGGAAGAAACAGCCCAGTTTCCATAAAAGAAATTTAATTCATAATTTAAAATATTTTCAAACAGAAAACTCTAGACCCAGATAGCTTTATTTGCAAATTCCCACAAAAAATAAGAAAAGATAATAATAATGCCAATTATATAGATTATTCAAAAAAGAACATTCTCCAACTAATTTTATGAAACCAGCATTCCCGTTATCAATCAAAAATATCACAAAAATAAAACCAAAACTAACTAGCATTTTCAATAAAGATAGAAATACAAACCCTTTCTAAAATTCTAATGAATTAAATATACCAATATTTAAAACAGAAAAAAGTGGCATTAATTTTAGGAATGCAAAGTTGCTACAATATTAACAAAATCAATCAATAGAGTAGATTACTTAAGCAAAATAAAAAAGAAAAATGTATCCATAGATGCAAAAAAGTGTTTCACAAAATTTAGTCATTGTAACGCTCAATCTATAAATAACCTGAAGTTTGTACTTTAATAAATAAAATCTACAAAAACTTATAGGAAATACTATACTCAGTAGTGAATAACTGAATGAAATCCTCCTAAAATGAGCAAAAAGTCAGACATATCTGTTCCCACTGTTTTTATTTAATGTTTTACTGGTGATTCTACCACTACAATAAAACCAAGAATAATACACAGAGGCAGAAGATTGGAAATTTACTTCACAGCATACATCATCATTTACATAAAAAAACTCTCAAAGAATTTACGGAAATCCTAACAGAACTAATAGATGAGTTTAGCCATGTCAGGGGATAAATATTAATGTACCGCATTCCTTTATATAGCAATGAATAAACAAATAAGAAACCAGAATATTATCAGCAATTACAGTAACATCAAAATCAGTATACTTAGAAATATATTGGACAAGACATGTTCAGGATCTTAATGCTGAAACTATAAAATATTAGAGAAACCAAATTTTTTTTTTTTTTTTTTTTTGGGTGGGTACCGGGGGGTCGACCTCAGGACCTCGCGCGCCAGCAGGCGCCCGTGCTGCTGAGCGATATCACCGGCCCCTTTTTCGTATGTGGGTTCCGGGAGTCGAACTCGGGCCCTCGCGCTTGCCGGGCAGGAGCTTAAGCCACTGAGCCATCTCACCGGCCCGAGAAACCAAATTTTAAAAGTAAAATATATTAATGGAGAATACATAATATCTTAATTGACTAGAAAGGAGATGCAATACAGTCAACATGTAATTTCTCCCCGCTTCAACCTATAGATTGAACACAAATTCAATCAAATACTTCCAGGCTTTTTATGAACAATTGACAAGTTAATTTTTAAAATGTGGAAATGCAAAAGACCTAGAATAATGTAAACAATTTTGAAAAATGCAAGCAAAGTTGGAGAACAAATGGCTCCTATTTCAAGTTTAACTATTAAGTTCCATAATTCTGACTGTGGCAGTGACAATGCAACAGACCTATGGTTTAATTTTAGTTACTCTTACATAAATTTCATTCCCATTCCACTACAGAAAGTCGTCTATTTCTGGTCCAAAAACTCATCCCAACTTCCTTATTTCGTCCTCCTCCTGCTCTCCCAATTGCTTTCCTCCCCAGAGCCTCCAGTCTTCCCTCTCTATAGAAACTGTGGCTCTTTTACAGGTTTTCTAAATAAAGCTTTTTCCCCCCTAAACCAAAAGCCTGCATTCTCTCTAAACTTTGGCAAAGTTGGCAAACTCTCTTCCTTTCAGTTTCTAACTTCACACTTTTCTGTTTCTCTTCCTCACTGTGAATTCCTCTTTTCCTATCTTATTTATTGCCTCCTTTTCCTGCTCTGAGGCCTAGCATTTTTCTTCACTTCTGTAATCCCTACAGATGTCATGTCTACCTCAATGAAGGTAAACTATATAACATACTTGAGTGGTTCTATTATGCCTTCTTCAACTTGCCAGACTTTTAACATACTCTGTTTATGTAGAAAACCTAGACATGAGGAGATGTTAAAGTTGATCCTACTTTAAACATAAAATTACAAAGGTATACTATTTGGGGGAAAATCATCGCTGGAAGAAAGTCTATCTTAGATGGGAAAAGGGTAGCCTGAAAGTAATACAAGAAAGTAGAGAACCCATATCCATATCCATATCCATATCCATATCCATATCCATATCCAGAAAGCACATGGCTCTACACAGTGTAAGCCAAAGCAATAGGGTGTCCTTCACATGACACTTGAGTGACTCTGGTAAACTGTAGCAGGTGGAAGCAATCTGAGTCCAGGGAAACAGGGCCATGCCATTGAGCTTCTTCTTTATAGTTCTGTGTTTGTTCTCATTTAAATACCTTGGACGCAGTGCCTCATGGTGCCTCATTGATATTTAATCATAAGAAAAGGGACATTCAGGACTTTTTTTCTCTAAATCTCACTGTAAAGTGTCTGACTTTCTTTTCCTTTGCTTTCTTTGATGCACTGTCTAATACGTTTCAATTCCCAAGTGTTCCTTTCCACGTGCATTTTTTTTTTTGCCTGTAGAGGTCATTGCCAATGCCTCAAAAGTTTGCAATTTCTCAACATTATTTCCCCTTTGAGTCAGAGTTTGAAAAATATTTCTTTGAAATTCTCCTTTTACAAGAAAATCTGGAAACAGTAAAATACAGTGTAGTACTTTTTCTTTCTTTAACTGAAGTAAATATTCCCTCAGAGAGATAGATATTGATCTGTTGTCTTCTTTAGATGTGTTTCGGTTTCACAAATATTAACTGAAAGTCAAGAACACCATTAAAGTCTTGCTTATTTGCCCTAATAGTTAAAAGGGGGTGACTTACTGAAAAAAGTATATGCATAAGATTCACATAATTTTAGATTAGGAGATTATTTTAGTACTTGAACATAAAATATATTTATGGGCCTTATACTGTAGGTTATAGCTTCAAATAAAAATGTTCAAGACAGTTTCTCAGCATTTTACCAATGAGTGACCCACACCAATTTCCATCCTCAACTAAAGTTAAAGGATACTCACAAGAGGGTCTGATTTAGCAAAACGTTCCAGTATTACTAACACAACTAAAAGCACATTTGCCACTAAATATACTACCAGAAAGAAAAGCCTTTGTAAAAATTAATATTTTCTTCTTACAGCTGATGAGTTTCTACCTCTGACCTTCATTGTCTCCATCATTTGGCCATTGTTTTTTAAAGTATATGGTAGGAAAGTAAGTTTTACTGAACTATGTACTCATAGACAAATTTATCTAGAGTTGACAAATGTTAGAACTTTGAGAGCACTTTCAAGTTTCTTAGTGTCAGCAAATTTTATTTGCTATAGCTGTGGATTCTTAACAGATGTCATTATACGTATTTGGTAAAATGTTTGAGTTCTACAGAGACAGATCTGGGTTCAAATACAGACTTAGCTGCCTAAATATCTTGAGACACTCATAATCCCAAGAGTGAGTTTCATCATGCATGCAATAGCAATACTTAAACTACATAAAAATAGCATTGTTGTGAGAATTATCTAAAATTACCAATTTAGATGAGTCATAGTTGACAGGTAGTAGGTCCTTCAATTAACTGATGATGAAATGTTGATCACAGCTAATATTTCAGTTAAGTAGTACAAGATTTTAATTAGTTAAGCTTACAGTACACATATCTCACAAATCTTTTCACTCTCAATCATTTTTAAAACAACAGAATATATCTGATTTCCCTTGTTATTAAATCTATCAGATAGAGATAAATATTGAAGGCTGACCATATTTTGAGTTTAATCTAAGAGCATCTGTTAATCAATCAACATTGTATTGTTAAACTATAATCCATGAAGCAATATGTGAAACACATTATCAGCAACCAGCCCTAGACTTTGATAAGTAAGGCACGTGAAATTATAAAATATGGATTTAAATAAAATATAAAATACAGCATTTCCTTATAACCTTAATCTAAATTACTGCATTTTGGAGTGGATTTAGAACCCTGGAGCAACATTTTGGAAGAAAAGTGATTGGTTTTTTGGTGTCACTTTAGAAGAAATTAATTAGTTATGTCCTACACTATGGTGTTCCTGGCTTTGCTCAGTAAAAACTGTATCCATGATTTGAATAAAATAAGATGCATTTATACCTTGGTATTTGCACATCAAATCCATTGATGCTCAAATCCATATACAAAGTGACATAGTGTTTGAATGTAACTTACCACATCATTTGTATGCTTAATGATCTTTAGATCACTTTAATACCTAAAACAAAGTAAATGCTGTACAAATATTTGTTATCCTATACTATTTAGGGAGTGATAACAAGAAAAAAGTTTGAACATATCTGGTGCAGGTACTTATTTTTTCCTAGACTTTGCTATCCACAGTGGCAGATTCAATGAATATAGAACCTGTGGGCATGGAGGATCAGACCAATCATACACAAATATTGTCCCACAAATTTGCGTGTCACAGAGTTAGAAGCTATAGCTAACATGATGGATTCAAAATTCTGAACAATATCAACTGAATGGGAAGGTGACATTTAAGAGAACAAATATAACATGTAACATTCCTATTCAAGGGTATCCAGTGAACAGATAGAGAGTATGGTCAAATTTCCCAAATACAAATCCAGAAATCACAACAGTTATCCAAAATGATAATGCAGCCTCCCTCTTCCACAACTGCTCTTAAAAATGTACTCATTGATTTCCCTCTTCCCTCCCTGTCACATCTGGCAACTCCTTCATCTAAATAAAGAAGTACATATTAATAAGCACATAAGTTAGTAATTTAAACAAGCCAAATAAGAACATCAAACAAAAGACAAATATCAGTAGACACTCTATTCTCCACCTTCTGTTAATGGCTTCAGTACTTATCCTCATCTACCACCATCATTACACAGAGAAACATCTTGGCTCCTTTCTCTCTCACCTTGCAGTCCAAATATTCACAAATAACATGTTTCTTCTTTCAGTCCCATTTGTATAAATTTTTAATTGTGTTTCCAATTCTCACACCTTTGTGCTCATATTATCTGACTTATTGTTCTGTCTTTACCTTTTCTCCTATAAAATCTCTTTGTTACAGCTTTCCCTTCTAAAATGCACACAAGCTTCCAAAATTGCCTTGCTTGAAATTTTTCCATAAATACAATTGCTTAGGTCCAAACACTTCTGCCTACCATAGAAATAGACATTAATCCAAATGCTCAGAACTGTTGAACCAACCACGTAGACATTTCCCCAAATTTCCTGATATAAGTCAGTTCCCTTAGCTTGTCCCTATCATTGCTTAGAGTTACCCTTGTTCCCTATTGCCTACTTTTTCAATCTTCTATTTTAAAGGCAAAAATCAAATCGATACGGGAAATTATCGGTCCTATCCCCTAATTTCTTTAGCCATGCATATACATTTTATCTCTTAAGTATTAAGTTATATATCTCTTTCTTAGATAATGGAGAGCATTTCGCAGTTTTACACCACAGCGAGTTGTCCTCAGCCACTACACAGTAACTGACACATCGAAAGAATCTAATGCGGATTTCAAAAAGTAATGCACTGATTGATGGGATGAGTGTATCTGATAATCTGGATAAAGTAATTCATCAAGCTGAATTGTGAAATTTAGAGATTGTCTTTGATCATATAATTTCCATTTTATAATTCTAAGGAATAATTACATCTATTTGTTTTGCATAATAACCCAAACAAGACTCAGCCATAATTTGGTGAAGAATTGCTAACTACTAGATCTTTTATATGCTTTGCTCTTGGCATGTGATATTATTTTTCCTAAATTCTAAAATAAGAAGCAGGTAATTAGCTCCCACATTGCAAAGCCTTGACCTAATTCTGACAAAATCCTAGACACTGTTGTCATTAACTTTTGTATTGACGTTTCAGAGAGAAAAACTGATCAATACTTTTATACACTGTCACACAACAACAGGTGTGTTTCCAAGACAGAAATAAAAATGCCCACAATTTCACCCACGGCTTACTCCCATACTTGTTCAAAATATGGCTAGTGAAATACTATTTTTAATTAAACAAGTGATTCATGTCTCTAGAGTACAGAACATGTATTTCACACTGTACAAATAACCAGCTGGGAAAACCTCACAAAGCTTGCTGGTTAGGAGCTCTAAAAGTGCTGAGTGCCCCAGGCCTGAAATGATGTTACATTGACTCAACTGTTCTGCAAATTTCTAGAAAACTCTCTGGAAGGCATACAAATTGATTTGCTGTTGGAAAATGTCCTTGAGACTTTATAATTTTAATTTCCTAAATGGCAATCACCCAAGAAATGCTCATCTCACCCAAGGCAGCAAAATCCTTGGATTGGTTGGTTTCCAAGGATACAGAAGGGAAGGTAGATTCATTTTGAAGTGAAGGCTTTCCCTCAAAACAGTAGAAAATAAGAGAGATGAAGATGTCATCAATTGTTTGCATTCGTAGCAATAGCTCATTGGGAAGTTTAGATTATAAATTTTAAGTCCCCTGATATTTTATAATCATGAGTCTTAGCATTAGCTTATTTTATATCTTGTTCTTTGATTAGATCACATTACGAATTTTGTCTTTAAAAACCTATTTTAGACAAGATTCACCTGTTAGGAAGGAGAAGCTTTAGGTGTCCAATAAAGAAGACAGATACCAAAGTGGAGAAAATTACCTAGCTAGACCTCTTGAGTAACATTCGCATCTACTTGAACTCTGCACGATCAGGAGTCCTGGTATAGATGTCTGAACTGCACTCTGAAGAAAGACTCACACACACCAAAAAAATAATAATAACAATTGAAGAATAAACTGTCTGCCCAGGCCAATTGGGTAAATGGCCTTTGTGCTTTTCCACAACTTGTTCTTGCCAGATGGAATACTTGGCGCTCAAGATAGTGGCAGTGGGCCAGACTATGGAGCAGTGGGGTTTTTGAGAATGATTTATTTTTTCCCTTCACAGACAGAGACTCTGACACAGATGGCTGCTCTGAATGATGAGCCCAGAGTCTTTTCCATCATATTTCACCACTGTAAAAGTCTAACTGCTGTAGTTTTTCTACTTGCTCTGTGTATTTAAACAATATGTGAAAAATTTTAAAATGAAGTTCGAATTTTGGCACCTGGTACGTGTAAATTGAGGCCTGCAGGGATGGCTCTGTATTTCAATTGTGATAAGTGGAAATACTCCTGTTTCTTTTCCTCTGTTCCTACCTCTGTTCTGTCTTCAACAACTAATTTCAAAATGGAAAACACTCAAGTAGGAAAGAATGGAAAATTATAGTTGTCTTCTATCCCTAGACTTACAAGCAAGCTTTGATTGTGTTATATGAATGCTTAGTACTCACTATTAACCTCTTGAAATAAATGAACATTTAACTAGGAACACCATAATAACATGGAAGGAGGCATTACAGAGAGAAAAATACTTCTCTTAGAACTGAGCCCGGGTAAAGCATGTATGCAAGATTCTCAGCAGGTAATTGATTTCTGTGGAAATAAACCTTTTGGAAAAGAAACTTCACAATTCTTTGAGAAACTATCATGTGCAATAAATTCTCTCAGTCATTGTAGATTCTTCGCCCCTATCTTAGTTTGGATAAGTGTCCCCCAAAGGTCCACATGTTAAAGCCACAGTCCCCCAGTAGTGGCATTAAAATGTATGTGACTATGTAAGAAGTAAGGTTTAATGGTACAGCCTGAGGTCAATGAGGCCATGCTCTCCAGAGGTCTGTGTGACCTTTTTGGTCTTGCTCTGCTTCCTGGCTCAAAATGTGAGCCTTTCATTCCAATGCGCTCTCGGCATAGCCATCTGCTGCCAGCATTTGAGTTTAAAGGAATGGAGCCACCTCATGTTGCACTGGGACATTTAGAGCCATGAACTAAATAAGCCTTTTCTTGGTATAAGTTAATTACCCCGGGTATTTTGTTTTGGTACTGGAAAGCTGACTAATAAAGCCTCACTTTATAGATAGATAAGGTAAAAATTGGAAAGACTAGTTAATTTACTCTATTATGCTATTAGTTTGCAGGTAAGATAATAGATTAACTACAAGATTTTTTCTTCCACGGTTTTGCACCCTAGTATAATGTACTTTCTCCATATAAATCAGCAATGGGAAATATTGCAATGAATGGTATTTTAGTGATGGGATGATGGGAGTGGTGGATTCATTGGTATCACTAACAAAGTGGAAGATTTAGGTTGTTACACTGAGCATAGTACTTCCTAGAAGGAGCTCTGAGGATGGAGAAAATAACGATGACCAAAGCAACTTATGATTCCATTCCATGAAACTCAGTCAGAAGGCGAGCCCATCCCAGGAAAGCACAAGCAATAATCTGATTATATGTCATAGGCGAAAGAGAACAAAAATGAAAATGACAATTATGATTGAATTATTTACTTCTATTGGTCACAACTGTGTCACAAATACTTTTGTAATTGGAGATATTTGAAGGAGTACAAATACTAATACTAATTTTCACATTTGTTCAGAATGTATTTTGATACCCAAAGTGAGAGTCAGAGGAGTTTATATTTTTAAAAATCTGATGACTATATCAGAAGAGATGGATGTGTGTGTGTGTGTGTGTGTTTGTGCACTGCCTTAAACTGGCCATACCAGAAAGAAGCTGCATTGCTATCCAGCAAACAGCATTTTTAATAGTCTTACTTAACTCTGTAATATTTTGGCAAGTCCCTCTTCTCTGATAGTTTCTTCATAAGTGTGGTGACATAATGGCATCTTATGAAAACTTCCTCATTTACAGACTGAGAGTAAAACCAAAAAAGATTGTGAGAAGTGAGAAAAAATGTACTTAGTCCAGTTCTTATGTCGTATGTCAAGTTAATATTCACTATCATTAATTTTATTATAAACTCATGAGCTGATTTAACCAGATACCCCCTGGGATTCTTTCTAATTCCCATAATCTGTTTTTCATATTGTGGTCCCTTGGAATTTTTTTTTTTCTATTTTTCTGTTATCTCATTTCATGAGAAGACCAATATATCTTGTCGTTCATATCTTTCTCCAAGGAACAATACATACTTTTGTTCATTTGTTTACTGAGTTTTTTTGGAAATGTTGCACAGTAGGGTCTCTTTTTCAATCAGTTATACAATCATTAAGGACCAGTAGGTATTAGAACATCTAAAAATCCCAAAACCATCACTTGTAAATTATCCTCAGGTTTAAGACATGTATTACTCCTTCTTGAACATTTGTTATGTATATAAATAATGTATATATATATATATATATATATATATATGAGCAAATCTTATTTATGTGCAAATAATATATATGTGCAAATTTTATTTATATTTCTTCTTTTTATCAGATACCCCTTTCTCCCTTAATTTAATTTACAACATAATTCAACAGAGGTAAGCAGACATTAATATGAACTCCAAATATCTTACTTTAAAACATAACTGAGTTTATGATAAAAGGTGTGTTAGAATAGGTGGTTACCAAATTGAAAATGAAAAATTTAATCCTAAATCTATCCATAGTAATTAAACCCAGATAGGGAAAAATAAACATCTTTCAATGAAAATTGGAGAAAAATAGGAATGAATATTTATTAAAAAGCTGGAAGTTAAATAAGTTTCTAAATGGATAAATAACCAAGAATTTATACACGGAAGAAAATGGTGTATTTTACTAGATAAATTTTAAAGCTTATAGTATATAAATAACAACAACAACAAAAAAACAAAGAGAAGAATGAGAGAATATTTTTACACAAAAGGATACAACAGGAACTAAAAATACTTTCTTGAAATTATATGAAATTTGACAACAAAATTAATTTGTGCTAAATGGACAAAAATATAACAATTTACAAAAAATGATATAGAATTGGTAAACAAAACGACAAATAATTCAATAGATTCACTTTGAGATTGCCAATTTGAAAAATATTCAAGCAAAACAAAACATCAAAAAGATATTTTCTTTTTTGTAAATTAGATGCTTTTTTAAACTATTAGATATTATAACCTACTCTAGACCATTTTATACTGATAAAAAAAATGGATGAAATATATTAAAGTGGCTCATACCTTTGATCATATACGTTATACTTTTGGAAATATATCTTTAAAAATTATCTGAAATACAAATGCCTTATGTATAGGTGTGTTCTTTTTTAATAAAACCAAAAACTTCATTACGTGATATTGAACTAAATTATGCAAAAGGTATACTATAATAAATGTAACTATATTATACAATATGTAAACTATATTACACAAAAATATAAGCAGAGAATCTGAGAACTATAAATTATACTTATTATTTATTAAATAAAAATACAGAGTGCCAATTTTTATGTATCTTGTGCTTGTGACTATTCAAACTGCATATTAAAATATTGGAAGAAAATTTGATAGCCTCGAGCATATCTGATTTTATGGTTTTTTTATTTTTAACTCCCATCAATTTTAATAATAGTGCTATAATACATTATGCATTTTTCAAATGAATGAACAAATTAATAAAATTACACCAGATGAAAATGTAAATGACCTAAATTTCTAAAGCTCAAGTGGCTTCAAAAGGAACAAACTTAAGTATTCAGCTGAGTATGGCTCTGCATTGGCTCTAATTTTCTGTTCACCAGTACTAGGCAGAATTAAAGAAGCTAAAGAAGTTTCCTTTCCCTCCACCCAGTCACCAAAGCCATACTTAGGTCTACAAGGCTTTTGTAAAAACCATCAGCTTCTGTTTATACTCCCCCTTTGTAGTTGTTTGATGTAAGTCAACATAGGCACCGGATATGGTCTTATCCTCCCAAAATTCATTGCTTGAAATCTTAATTTCTATGGCCGTGGTTTTAAGAGATAGGGCCTTAGGGAATTGATGAGTTCTTTGAGGTCAAGACTTGATGAGTGAGGGCCGGTGAGATGGCTTAGTGGCATAAGTGCCTGCCTGGCAAGCACGAGGTCCTGAGTTCGACTCCCAGTACCCACATACGAAAAAAGGGCCGGTGATATCGTTCAGCAGCATGGGCACCTGCTGGCATGCGAGGTCCTGAATTCCACCCCTGGTACCCACAAAAAAAAAAAAAGTCTTGATGAGTGGTATTATTTCCTTAGAAAAGGGACCCAAAGGAATTTATTTACTTTTCCCACCATTGAGAGCACAGTAAGAAGGCACTGTTTATGAGAAAGCAAGCCCTTGCTGAATGCCAAATTTGCCAATGCCCTAAGACTGTGAGAAATAAATTTCTGTCATGTAAGCCACCCAGTCTTTGATATTTTGTTACAGCAAACCTAATGGACTTAGGCAGAAACTAATGGCTAAGAAATGTGAACGCCACAATTATTTTTCTCAGAGGTGCCAGTACCAGAACCTCTCTTCCCCTTCAGATGAAAATGGTCATTCCAAATATGACTGGAGGCTCCATTTGCTGGTTCATCATTGATAATGCCACTAATATGGTTCCCAACTGTCTTTGTTCCCATGGGTCTGAGGAGATTCCAGGGATATCAGATTTTAGTTTTAAAGCCAATCCAGTCTAGGGTAAACTGTGACAAATTGGTCATCCTACCTTTCAATTACCAGGTGTGCCAAGAAATCTGTGTGTCATATCATTAAATTTCACACGCTATGATCCCAATTTAGACTCTGCTTGGATTTTTAATGTATATGGGTCCAAGCAAGTTACCAGGTATTCACGGTGCAGAATATCTTGGGGCAATCTAGTTACTGAAAGTTGAGGTGAGTGTAGAGCATACTTCTTCCTTCATTCCTTCATTCCTTCCTTCCTTCCTTCATTCCACCACTTTCCTTCACTTCCACCTTTGTTTATTAACTAAAACGAATTAGATACTTATTATGTGACTTACACTATTCTGCCCAAGTTTTACACTTTTCGTTAATTTTTTCTAACTATAATATTAGTCCATGGTCACTATAAAAAATGTAGAAGAAAATACAGAAAAAGCATAAGGAAAAAAATTTTAAGATAAAATATTCCTTCTTCTCCTCAGGGACTTGCTTTTCCTACATCCGGTTCATTCTCACTGTTCTGCCTCTATGTCAATATTCCACCTTTTAGAGAAATGCTTTCCCTGTCAACGCCAGCCTATATGAATCTCTCAAAACCATGCACTCTGTCTTTTCACCTGTTTGGGTAATCTCCAGAAGTTATACCATAACTAGAATTACACTTGTAGCAATTATTCACTTTTTAATCATCTGTCTCCCCAGTGAACATGTAAATTCTACAAGATCGAAGCCCTGATTTGTTTCAATCATCATGACTCCCAGAGCCAAACACCTCCAGAACTTTGAATAAATGGAGAAACCAGTGATCCCTCCAGGCAACAATAATCAGTGTCAATATTTTTTTGTACAATGATCATGAAGGACATGCTGTGTTAGGACTTTCTTCTGTGATTAATGGTTAGTCCATAAAAGTTTTGGGGAATAGGAGGGAGGTGGTTGCCCATCAACAAAAAATCTACATAATCTTTCTTATCATTATGATAGCTATAGATTTAAAATTTCAAAGACACAGCTAAATTTTCATTTTTATCCATAATTTTAAAAACACGTTATCTTTGTGAGAAATGGGAATGTAATAAATATTCATGCCAGTAATCCCAGCACTCGGAAGCTAAGGCAGAAAGATTACAAATTTGAGCACAGCCTGGACAATTTAGTGGCTTAATTAGACTCTTTTCTCACACTTTGTGCAAAAATTAGACTTAATTAGACCATCTCCAAAAAAGGGGTGGAGGCTGAGGATGTAGCTATGTGAAGGCATTGGGTTCAATCCCCAGTACCAATAATAATAATAGTAATAATAATAATAATAATAATAATAATAACAACAACTGTTACTAAATTTCTTTATGAGTTATCCCAAGGTCAAACTTCAACTCCTTCTAATAATACAGAAATGTGTTATCTTCATCGGGGATGATTTCATGAAGAGGTAGTCTTCACCATCTTTTTCTCCACATCCTCATCAATACTTATCATCTGACATCTTTTTGATAATAGCCCTTCTAAAGGGTATAACGTGACCTCATTACATTTTTAACTTGCATTTTTCTCAGGATTAGTTGTACTGAGTAAGATTTTCCTTTGCTCATTTTTGGTCAGCTTATTTATTTTCATGGTATTTTGTTTAACTTCCTTATGTATGTGAGATATTGACCCTTTATCAGATATGTGATCTTAAAATATTTTCTCTCACTCTGTGGGTTTTCTCTTCACTTTGTTAATTATTTTCTTTGTTGTGAAGAAGCTTCTGGGTTTGGTGAACTTCTGTGTTTCTAATTTTGCTCTTGTTGCCTATGTTTGGGAGTTATAGTACAAAAAAAGTTCATTGCCTAGACTACTGTCTTCAAGATTTTCTCCTTTGTTTCCTTCTAGAAGTTTTACATTTTCAGGTCTTTTATCTAACTTTTTAATCCACTTTATGTTGATTTTGCACAAGATGTGAGAAAAGAGTATAATTTCTCTCTTCTTCATGTGGATTCCAGTTTTCTCAATACTATTTATTGGAGAGATTGTCATTTTTCCACTGTGTGCTCTTGGCAACCTTTATTGAAAATCAGTTGACTGCAAGTGCCTGGGAGTGTCTCTGGGTTCTCTAAAATAGTCCAGGTGTCAAGACGTTTATTCTTATGCAAGTACTATGCTGTCTTGGTTACAAAAGCCTTATTGTATATTTCACAATCTTGTAATAAGATGCCTCCAGCTTTATTCTTCTTGATCAAGATTATTTGGCTATTTGATGTTTGTTGTAGTTCCATATGATTATAACAATTTATTTGTTCCATATCTATGAAAATGACATTCAAATTATGATAAAGATTGCATTGAATAGTTATTTTTTAAACTTTTTAATTTTTCTGTCTTTAAAAAAAATTATTAAGTTTATTGGTACAATTTAGATATTCATAATGATCACATTCATCATAGGAAATTTGTAACTATACATGATGTATCTGTTTCCTCTTTTTTTTTCAATCTTCTCCCATCCCTTCAACCACTCTTCCCCTCATCTACAAAGCTTTGTTTCCATTTTATCCTTTTTTATCATTTTTCCCCTTTCCTTTCTTTCCCTCTCCCCTTCCTTAGTTCCCCTTTCTTTTGAACCATTTCTTCCTATTTCACTATACCTATTATACAGTTTGGTCCTTATTTACCCTTTTGGTTTCTCACACCAAAGACACAGTGTGATATTTATATATGTGTGTCTGATTTATTTTACTTAAGAGTGTGGTCTCAGGGTGCATTCATTTACCTAGGAATGTCTCAAGTTTATCCTTCTTTATGGCTGAGTAGTACTCCATTGTGTAAAAACTCCACATCTTTTTTATCCATTCGTCCATTGATGGGCATTTAGGTTGTTCCCAAGATTTAGCTATTACAAACTGTGCTGCTATATACATGGGTGCACATATATTGCTATGGCATGATGTTTTAGTTCTTCTGGGAAGATACCCAGCAGGGAGATTGCTAGGTCAAATGGGATCTCTAATCCTAGTTTGTTCAGGAATCTCCACACTGATTTTCACAGTGGTTGCACCAGTCTGCACCCCCACCAACAGTTTGCTTTGAGCAGTATGGATATTATAAAAATATCTGTTCTTTCAATCCATGAGAATGGAATATCTTACTCTTTTAATCTTTATTAGATTTCTCTCATCAATGTTTTATAGTTCTCATTGTATAGATATTTCACTTCCCTGACTAAATTTTTACCTAAGGAAATTTGCACAATCATTTTGGGAAACTGTATCCTCAAAAAACTAAAATTAGAAATACCATATGATCTAGCAATCTCATTTCTTCATATATAACCAAGAAAATTGAAATCAATACACTGAACAGACATTTGCACTCTCATTTTCATTGCAGTACTATTCATAATAACCAAGATATGTGTCCATCAATGGATGAATGAATAAAGAAAATGTGTGTGTACACTATTCAGCCATAAAAAAGAAGGAAACTCTGTCATTTGCAATGACATAAATAAAACTAGAGAACATTACGCTAAGCAAGTAAGTTCAGCTAGGGAGTGAAGGACAACTATTGTATAATCTTACTTAAATATGGAATCTTTAAAAGTTAACTCGAACTTGTAGAGTAGAAAAGTTGTTACCATAGGCTATTTGGGAAGTGGGCAAATGACAGTAGTTGACCAGAGGGTACAAAGTTTAAGTTAGACAGCAGGAATAGGTTTTGGAAATCTATTACACTATGGCGAGCCTACAGTAAATAATACTGTGTAATTCAAAACAGCTAAGAGAATAAGGGCTTGGTCCAGGGAGATAGCTCAGCAGCGCAGCGCCTGTCTGGCAAGGGCGAGGTCGTGAGTTTGATTCCTGGTACCAAAAAAAAAAAAAAAAAAAAAAAAAAGGGAGAGAGAGAATAAGGGCTTACCACACAAAACATGTGAGGCAAAAGACATATTAATTAAACTTAGTTTAAAAATCATTCTACATTGTATACAACTAGCATGATAAAAAATGTGAATATTAAAAAAATTTTAAATTATTACATAAAGGACACATTGCCGTCAACACTGCTCAAAGTATTCCCCTCTCCCTTTAAACACACTTATCCCTAGTTCTTGCCACTCTCGGAAGCAGTTCTGGAAGTCTTCTTTCATGAATGTCTTTATACTTTCATGTTGCACTGTTATGGCTGCCCCAATGTTCTGAAATGATTCTAAACCTTTACCTTTCACGGTAATGACTTTGGGGAAGACCCAGGAGACACATGATCGAGATCTAGTGAATAGGATGGATGAGGAGACACTGTAATGTTTTTATTTAACAGAATTTGCTATAAACAGTTTATTAATGAGGGGAGATAAAAATAAAAGCTGAGTGTTTAAAAGAATTTAGGGCCGGGGATATAACTCAGCGGCACAGCACCTACCTGACAAGCACAGGATCCTGAGTTTGATTCCTGGTTCCCCAAAATAAAACAAAACAAAACAAACAGAAAAGAATTTATTACAGTAGAAGACACATTGTCATTAATTCTTCCTCAAAATGCCCAAAATACTCCCCCGAGCTTCAGGCACACTTATTTCTTGTTCTTAGCAATGTGTCTTTTACTGTAATTTAAATTTTCTTTAAATTTAAACATTCACCCCATCTTTTGATCATCTCTTGCATATCAAAATATTACATTGTACCTCATAAATGTATACAATCATATTTTTATCATTTAAAAGTACTAAATTCAAAAGTCAATTTAATAAGCAAAAAGAGTGAATCTTTCCCTGTCAGCAGGTGGGTAGACCACGTGAAAAAAAACACAACTCAATGATTCATCTAATTTTGAAGTTTCCCAATGTCTGGTGGCAGCGTTCACAAAAGAGCGAGGCATTTGGGTTGCTAACCCAGAAATCTGCTGCGTTGATAGCTCTCTTTTATTTGAAATGTAGGACAGTGTGATCTGACAACTCTAAATGGGGAGGTTCTGGGACAGGATTTCTCAGGAGAAAATGGGGACATGAATACGATTATCTGAATGCACGTTCTCATGGAAGAGTATGTTTCATTCAACCATTCTGATATCCATTCAACAAATATTTAAGAACTTTCTATAAAAAGTCTTTTGTGGGGCCGGTGAGATGGCTCAGCGGCTTAAGTGCCTGCCCAGCAAGCGCGAGGGCCCGAGTTCGACTCCCGGATCCCACATACGAAAAAGGGGCCAGTGATATCGCTCAGCGGCATGGGCGCCTGCTGGCGCGTGAGGTCCTGAGGTTGACCCCCCGGTACCCACAAAAAAAAAAAGTCTTTTGTGAAGTGCAGTGGTGGATACACAGCAATCATTACATAAATCTAAAGCTCTGAATCTTTATACCCAAACAGAACATAAATGTCCTTTGGGAAGTATCAAGTTTGAGATGCACTGACTCATATAAACTTAATGTTTCAGTCTGCAAAGTCTTACTTTCTCCACAAAATATACACAGTCCCAACCCCTCCCACCTTCTTTCTACTCCAATTGCCTCTTTGGCCCCAGAGAATGGAAAAACTAATTGACTTTTCCTATGGCCCTCAGAGCAGATCAGGTTGATCTGGGTTGCAGTTGCGGTTTGATTTTTGAATGTGCAATTGAAAATAAAACACTTATTGAATTACAGACCCTAACCAACTGTTTAGCAAACTGCCAGTGTTTGCCAAAACTATGAGGGTCATATTGTCAGTAGAAAAATGATTGCAATTTCCAGAGAGGGGTCCTGGTTGCATCAAGAGTGGGGAATTTATAGTGATTTGCTTAAATATATCCCCAGTTTCTTTTCAGGATGAGGTCAAAGTACTAAACTTCTGGATTTTGCTTTTTCTTATGCATCCATTTTCTCTAAATCTATGAGAGGGTTTCATCAATCATATAATATATGTACATATATATGTTTGAACAAATAAGTAAACTGCTTGTATAAGTAAACTGCATATATAAACTGCATATAAGTAAATGGCAATGTATATATATGGCACGTATATGCCACATATATATGCCACATATATATATATATTATATATATATATATCTCCCATATATATGTGGCATATATATATATATATATATATATATATATATATACATTGCAAAAAGTCCCTCCTTTCTTTCTCTGTTTGGCAAAAGGCAAGTTTTGTCCTTCAATTCATTAAATTAGGAAGAATCTGAATTATAAACTTCCATGTGTCCCAGATTATCAAATTCACCTCTCTAATTTTAGAAGTAAATCTCTCCAAAGGAAGCCAATAGATTCTCCTGTGAAAGGACAAGTTTGTATCCTTTCATAGGTACTGAGTATTTCTACAGGAATCAGAAGTCATTTTCCTTCCTCGCTCTCCCTTCCTCTCTCCTCTGTCCTCTTCAGTGTCCTTTCTTCTCTCTCGCTCTCTCTCTCCCTCCCTCCCTCCCTCCCTCCATCTCATTTTCCATCTCCCTCACTCTCCACCTTTCTCTTCTTTCTCTATCACTCTAGCTATAGGCAGAGTAGTATTATAACAGGATGAATTTGCAGGTTGAAAGAAATGGCAGGTACCTTCTCTTCTCTTCCTTTGATTTCCCATCCATCACAACTTTTATACTTTCTTGCCCCTCATTTGTAGAACAGCACTAAAAATAAGTCTTTGTCTAGATTGGTCATTTCACTCCAAACTTTCATACATTAAATTGTAGTCATGGGAGGTTCAGAGAGGCACAAGAGACATCCCTTCAGTGTTAGGAATGAATAAAAATTGAAGCCAATTACTAAATCTGTAACATCTTTCTCTTTTGAGGTCTTTGAAAGAGTATTTTAAATACTTTTATGCTGCCTATTCCAGAAAAATGATTTCGAATGATTTATAATAAAGATGCAATAGTTATTTTAAAGATACATTGGCTTCTTTGGTCAGTTTAAGTAGATTATGTGACTTAAAATCATAGTTTTAAACTTATTTAAAGACACTAAATAAAATTATGTACTGTTCTCCAATTTTCAAGTTAAATGAAATCAAAGCAACATTCAACTGTGTCAGACAGATGCTGCTTAAAATAGAGAGGGAAAAAAGTGTGCTTATGTTGCAAATTGTATTTTTGTTTCAATAAAATGAATAAATTATCATGCATTTCACAAATTTATGTTCCTAGAAATCAAAGAAGAATTGGTTTGTTAAGATCATTTTTGATGATGCATTGGTGTTTTGTTTGTTTAGGAAATATATGTTAAAGGGAAAGAGGCAGAGACTGCAGTGAGGGAGATAGATGAAATAAAGATGTGAGAAAATTAATTTGAAGGTCAAATGACATATCCCAGTTACTCTGTGACTTATTTTAGCAACTGATTCATGCTCAATATAGTCGGCTGTTCTCCTACACAACAGTGAGAAGTGAGAATAGAACAGCTCTACAAGCTGGTAGAAACAGATGAAAATGGTTATAAAGAACAAAACTGAAAAACCTACATAGGTCGATTATCGTTCACCGCATAGACCGACTTGGCACAGCCATTTTAGCTTTTTTTTTTTTTTGTCCTCTTCCCTCCTTCCCTTTTATAGTTTCTTGTTTTTACAAATTCAAGTATTTCTAGTTGAGCTACGTGAAAAGAGACCCATGATGCAATCAACACTTTTTATTAATGCTCGCCTTATATTATTAGAAAAAACTGTCCCTACTTAGATATCCTGTTAAATGAGACAAATATGGTAGATACTTCACATTGTTTCTTTCTGTAATCTAGCAAGCTTTGGAAACAAAAGGAAGATATTTAGACACACATTTTCCAGCATGCCCTGTGGATCTAACACTGTGGGATTTGAGGTTGGGTTTTGTGACCAGATAGGAAGTTCATTGTTTGCTCTTATCGGTCTAACCAAGAATAGGGCTTTAAAAGAAATAAATTTGAGACAATCTACAATGAAGATTCCATATATACTAAGTGGAAACTATTAAATTAAAAGAAGACATAACACGTGAACAAAATCTCTTTTATATTAATGTAGTTGAAAATCATAGAATATATAGATGAGTGTAAACTAGAATTGCGATCTTCAACTGATACAAGAATCAAGTTCATTTCATTAACTAAACTACTCAGATTGTTGCTACAGTAATTATCATGAGCCAGGTGTCATTAACACTGTCTCATTGCTTGAAAAGATTAAAGGAAGTAGAAGGTGGATTGCAAAAAGTTGGAAAACATGAGCTACCTAGGGTAAGAAGAGAATCCAGGCATTTTGTATTTCAAGCAAAATGTTTTATGCTATATTCAAATAAAGTTGCCTAAAAGAATCCAATAATAAATGTAGTTTTAAGACTCTTTTCCCAAAGTGTTTATGATGCTACTTGAATCCTTGTCATAGTGCTCTTTCTTTTTGGTGTTGTTACTCTATTTTCCACCACTTCACCAGATTATGAGCCACAACAAAGCCGGCCATAAAGAAGTTGAGAGGAGAATGAGTAAGGGTTGGCCATAAGTGATTAGAGGATAGGAAGGGAGGGAATAGGAGACAGAGAGAGGATCGTGTTTATTAAATTACAGTTAGGTAGGGGAAATAGGGTTAATGCCCCATACTATAGTCTACAACAATTAATTGTACATTTCTCAGTAACTTGTGGAGAAGAGTTGAAGTGTTCCCAACACATAGATGGTAATATTTAAGGAGTTGGATATGTTAATTGCCCAGATTTGATCACAATATAGTGTAGTATACACACGGAATTATAATACTCTACTCCTAAATAAGTATAAATATTGTATGTCTATTAAAAATTTTAAAAGTAGCACATCTTAATTTTCCTTAGCTTCCCAGCCACTTGAAATGTACTTAGGTTGCAGTACATGGTCAATACTTGGTTTAGGGGAAAAATAAAATAAAATGTGGGTAATAAGTTTTACCTGATTCTGTGATGGACTTAGTAATTCTGTGGTGAAATGAGCATAAATGAAATGATGACTTGGAAAATTAGGACTATAAGCACTATAATAATAAAAGAAATTTGCTTCTCTTGCCTTGAGCTCTCAGATATTGTATAGGGAGATCTGAAGTGTGATTAAGTATGGTATCACATGTACTGCCCAAGTTAATTATCACCCCAATACTTCTAGTGTGCCTCGATGCCTTAGCTTACTAAAACACTATCACATTGATGAGACTTTCATCTTTTAAAAATGACACAATGAAAAAACTATATTTCCTATATCCTTCAAGTATAAGTATAAATCCCTGATATGAGATATATTTTTACAATGATTAGAGGAATTTACTATTAATGTCAATAGAAGATAAGATGAATAAAACTCAGAGAGATCGAAAAAACCTGTCTAAAATTGTAATGTAGTAAATAGTAAAACTAGGATTTTGATCTGTGTCTTAATACAGTGTTGCTACTCTTCCATCTCTCAAGGAAGGAATGATGGTGTAAGCATGGCCAGTGGCCAAGCCCTATCCTTGACCTCGAGCTCCATTTGCCTACCCCCGCCCACTTTGGGAATAATACAGTCACTTTAGGAACAACAAAATTGGGACAGGACTGTGAGGTGTGATTGATCTTCCCTCCCAGATCTCTGCAGGCCAACACACTGCTTCCTCAGACTTCAGCAAGATCCTAGAAAACCATTTTTTTCCCTGAATGATGCTTGCATATTGCTGTTGCTCATATTTCCTCGTCACGGTTTATGAGAATTTTCAATATAACAAAGGCCAGAGTTCCTGTCCACGTAGGAGATTACAATCTATCAGTGTGAGAAGGACAATACAGCTGGGGTGGCACAATATCAGTACTTGCTCATAAACACTTTGTTGGCTTTCAAACACTTGTTACCGACAGCAGGGCATGTTTATACAGCTCGTTCCAAAAATAAAATTGAAGGAAAAAAAAATCAGTTAATTCATAATGTCACACTTTCCCAAACTTAAAAACGTAGCAATATTTTTGTGTTGGATGTCGAACTATTTCCCATTGAGAATTAAAGTCCTAAAAACGCGAAAAAGGAATGGATTATAAATACAGTAAAATCTCTGAAGCACAGAAAGAAATAAGATCTCCTCCATGCACAAAGAAAAGTTGCCAAGATGGTTTCCTTGGTTTTATTTAACTCTGATTTACTTATTCCATACAGCACAGGTACGTGAATTGTAAAAATACATGAATTATCTCAAACATTATATATAAGTCCTCCTAGCATTGTTCTGAAAATGTACTATTGATTTGTTTCTGTGTACATACTTAAGAAAGGATACCTCTAATTCCAATCAGTTAAGTTCACAGGCACTGTTGACTCATTAGTCAATAAACTGATCTTCTATGTTTTACTGGGCTCTAGACAAATGGAGTTCAATATTAAAAAGAAAAAATCAATAGTGTCCCATATCACTATACAAACTGTTCAAATCAGCTTTGTTTTTCACTTCTTTTTTTTTTTTTTTTTTTGGTGGATACTGGGGATTGAACTCAGGACCTCGTGCACCAGCAGGCACCCGTGCCTCTGAGCGATATCACCGGCCTTTTCTTCATATGTGGGTACCAGGAGTCGAACTCAGGACCTCGCGCTTGCCAGGCAGGCACTTATGCCGCTGAGCTATCTCACTGGCCCCTGTTTTTCACTTCTTTTATTCTTATTTTTATTGTATATTTTTATTATATTTTATTATATAAATAAATTTGCATTATAACTTTTAAATTCAAAAATAAAGAAAATAGAAATTGGCTAAAACATTTCCACAGCAGAAAACATCACTATTTTTAGCATGGTATGAATCTTTTTAAATATTTTTTTTAAATACAGGATTTGCATTTTAATATCTTTATCTATGCGGTATATTGTTCTACATCTTGCTTTCATATTCTTACTGTCAAAAAATTAAAAAATCATTGTAACATCATTAATATTATGAATATACTCTAGTTCATTTTACTGTCTCCCTATTAATAATGGACATTAGTTATCTATGTTTTACTACTTTTAGCCTCCAGTAAATATCCTTGTGATATTCTGTGTGCCATAAATTCACTGATAATCTATTTAAATTTAGCCTTAGAATATGCACCATTAATTTAAACTGTAGGGCGGGGAAGAGTATGTAATAATTACAGCTAAATTTTTCTTAGTACTAATTATTAACCAGATTTTAAGTGTCTGACATATATTAACTAGTGGGCCTTTAAATAACCTGAGAAGGTAGTTACTATTATTAGCCTTATTTTACATTTAGAGAAACTGAGTTATAAGAAGGTTCATTACCTTTACTAAAAATCAGAAAAATAGTCATGCCCATTTGCTAGACTTCTAACCATTGTGCTACACTACCTCTCAGCATGAATACATAAGGAATTATAAAAGTAATTTGACAATTTCTTGGGGAGCTGCAGAGTCTACAGTTAGTTTTGGTTGAGGGCATGTTGTGTGGGGTTCACATGGTGACATGTGAACTTTATAAGGAGTGTAAATCAGAAAGGAACCTGAAGGTTCAGGCTGCTTAGATGAACAAATGTGTACAGTGACCAAATAAATCAAAATCTTAAAAATATTCAGATAAATTCCAATAACACTGCTTTATTCTTTATGCATACATCCCTGGATGGTACTTTACCAATCTTGTCTGTTAAAGATGTGGGGAAACTGGAGTGCCTCCAGGGGAAAGGAAAAAATAAAATAAGTGAGAGAGTAATTACTAAGAATAAATGTTAAATAAATGTTGTTCATTCATTTGATGACTTTCTTTTTCTAATATTAACCCTTTAAATGGCCCAGACCTCCATCCTGTGGCAGAAATGAAAAGGGTGTGATTTAAATTCAGTCTCACTAATACAGTTGTATAACCATGGAGACAAGACATGGGGAAAAATACTGTAAGATAGATATCACATTGGCAAAATGGATGAATGATATGAAACATCTATGGGGCACTTAGATGTGCTATATACCATCCAATTTATCATCTTCTCTAATGTCCACAGGAGCATTTCATAGCAAAGAAAGTAGATATTCTGAGTTATTAAACAGTGTGTTCAGACATGACCAGTAACTTTGATTCAAACTTAGATTTGTCCCATGTCAAAGCTCAGGTGTTTGCTAATCCCACCCCCACACCCAACATTAGTTGAAAAAAAATAAAAACAGATAAATGAGAAACAAGTACTCTTTTAAAGGAAAGAGAGATCTCTTAGAAGAGGTCCATAGCATGGATGGTTAAGGTTGGCAGCTGGGAAGCAGAGCAGGTCGGGAAGAGCACCAGGCAGGAAATAGCCAGGGACCAGAGACAGACCCCAACACCATGCCCCCTTGACCCACTCAGACAACACCTAAAAGTGTGTTTTGCTGATCTGCTGGGCTGGCTTCTCTTCATCCAGGCAAGTTGACAATCACGATTAATGTTCACATTGCATGTAGAACAACATAGGTCCTCCAGGATCCTGTTTCAGAGCATCTGCTGCAGCCTATTCTGTGGCTTGTGATCATATCACATCAGTTATCACTCTGTTTTTTTTTTTAAGCAAAAAAAAGATGGAACAAAATTTCAAAACAACATAATAGGAAGGTAACAATGGTTAATACATTGTGTATTGTTATCTTTAAATTACTCAGAGTACAATATATAAGCTTTCAATTGTCCAAACAATATTAGCACAAACCTTTCTTTTCACTTAGATTACTCTGAATACTATTTCTCTACCAGCACCTTATCTTCAGTAGGAAAAGTATTGTATTCTCTTTCTAGATCCCTCTCACTTCCACAGACATTATCTTCTGTTATCCACCAGGGGATGTATAAGTGAATTCAAGTCTAAGACTTTTTTTAACACAGGTTTTTCTCAATTATCATTCTGTTCTCTTTTTCATATCATTACCACGGATGAAGAATAGGGAGTATATGTATCCTAATTTTAGGAATCGGAATCCCAAACTTTACCATAATACAATCCCATGTAAGAGTGATCTATGTAGCCCAAAATAATCTACTATGACTTCAATCATGAACTATCTCAATTTTAATTAGAAATAAATACTCAAGCCAAGGCAAAGAGGCAGTAGAAACAATGCCAGCAAATGTGGAAGAACATCTTAATGTGAGCAGTCAATACCAAATACAACATAATTATGTTTCCCAATCTTAATTTCTTTTAATCTAGTAATCAAAGAAAACAGAAGAGGAGCATGGACCTCTGGGTTTCTCAGTAAATGTTCTAATGATGATTTTCCTCAGTAGGTCATATATCATATCCAAGAACAGGAGGAAGAAAAAAAGAAAGATTAGTCTAAAAAGGTGACATGACCAGAAGCAGCCAGTGTAATCCCACAGGGATTAATTTGTTTATTTGTCTTTCCTCTGAGGCCAAGAATTCTTTCTGTAACGCACAAAAGATAAATATTCCCAAAGAGATTGTGGAGGAGAAAGGCAGGTTGGCACAATAGAGCAAATATGTTAACCATCCCGCAGATAAGAGAATTCAAGAACATTTACTGCAGTGTGTGTATTTCCATGAAAACACATAGCACGTGGGTTAGAAGACATGATTGTTTGCTGGGGTTAGAAAAACACAGTGAAAAAAATACACATGACCTGAGATTTTAGGCAACTTTTCTGTCCTTCTCATATGGAGGAAAGCAAACTATTCCAAATTCAAAGGGCATTCTTGGCCCCTTTTATTTCTCATAATGTTCAGTTGCTTTTGTCTTGCTTTTATGAAGTCATTTAGACGGGGTCTTGTTATGCCAATTATTCTCATTCACTAGCTACATCTTTAGTGACTTAAGAGTGAGCCGAAGAAACTAAATTTCTTCATCAAAGCAAAGACAGAAACACATGAAACAGAAACTTGAGCCAGCTCTGCTCTCACCTAGACATCCTGTACTTCCCCTCTCTCACACAGCATGAGACTTGGTACTTCCAACCTCTGATTCTCTGTGTTTCTATCAGACGTGCTAGGAACTTCCCTTTTCAAGTGAGTCAGGACTTCCGTGTTCTGCTTCCTTAAGCTGGTTAGTGGTCCTTTCCATAACAGAGCCTAGCCCTGCTCCTCCAGCATCCTCACACTCACAAGCACATTTACTACCTCCTTTAACTCTGTACACTCCAACCTCCTGACGGTAGTACCTCCAAGAGAATTCTTTCAAAAGAATGTAAGATTCCACGTTCTCAGATGTTATCATTCTTGATTTGAACCTTGAATTCAAATTATATATTAATGGGTGAACTTGACGAGTTATATAACTCACTTCATTTGAAACAGCACATTGTAAATTTTGCAGTCAATGTGAACGTGAGAATTAAATGAGGTTATTCTAGGCCCTGATTCGTGCATACAGCAAGGTACATGACAATATAGAATAATCTGATGCTATTTTTATTGTTCCAATGACAAAAACTCACAACAAAGATTGATGTTCTATTGACTAACTTAGCAATAAAATAAGAGACAAAGAAAATATTGAGTTAAAAACCTCACTGGATTTACTTTCTAAAACAGAGACAGTGCAGAACCATAGAAGATTTTGGCTGAAAGGTAATGTAGGCACCAACTCTTGCACTTCTTGAGATGAGGAAATTGCAGCTCTGGACTAAATGATTAGGGTTCCTGACTCTTGTAATATTTCAGGTATTTCTAAGCCAAGATGCTTCACTGAGTCTTAACCACCACAGAATGACCTACAAGAAGTTTTATATCCTGTTTAGACCTCTTTGGCTGTTTCTGAAACTTCTGTGTCATACTTCTCGTAGCCACCCAATCCTGGCCAGTGTAGGCCCAAGTAAATCAAGTTCATTTTAATGTTTGATAGAACAAGCCATGTCTCAATAACATAGTCAAGAGCTATTTTTTAAATAATACCTATCTAAGATTTTTTAAATATAACTAACTTAATTTTAAATATCATTTTATGTACTGTTTTTCCCTAACATGGAAATGTTTTGTTTTCCATGAGAGGAACACACCAGTAACTTTTGCGATCACAAATATTTCTGAACATAGTGAAAGACGACTAGTTTTGATTTTAGTAATAGGAAAAATTGTATTTCTTTGGAGTATACAAACCCATATGCAGACTTACGTGCACTGACACAAATCATACTCTCACACCAGCATGCACTGAAACATGTATGCACACAAATTGCCGTCACACACTTACACACTCATAAATACTCCACACATATGCTCATATGTACTCGAATACAGTCATTCATAAATACAGACATTCATGCACACAGTACCACACACATTTATGCAGTCACTCTATGTCGATTATCTAATAACTACTAAAATATTTTAAACCAAATTTATGGCCCTTGTTTAGCATTAACACAAAATGGTGTGCTATCTATTACTTACAAGTTAATATTATCCTTGGGTTTATTTTCATAATTGATTTTTGGCCTGATTTCTCATAGCATTTATTACTTTTTAGTATGCATAATTGTGTTGACTTCACAAGTTCTGTGGAATAAAACAGAGAACTTATGCATAAGGTCAGTTATGAAAATGAAGTTTTTATTCACACTCATTCAGACTGCCCTGAATGCTTGATGCACAAGAAAGATCACTTAATTGGGTAGCTAATTGGGTAGAGCCTGTCTTTGCTAATATAAAGTTAGGGATTTCTGATTTATGGCATCTCCCTTCCCATCTGCCAATTTGTTAGAATAATCCTTTCCTTTATTCAACAAACTATCTTCAAAATTAATTGTAACCTATAAAACTTAAGTATGAAATAGTTACTAGCAAATGAACAATGATGAAACAATCTAACTTAGGAAAAATGCTGTGTTTGAAGTGGAATGTGAGTATATTTGACAATACATTGTAAAATATGTGTGACCTGCTTGCACTTCAGCAGCCCGAGTTCAAGAGCGTTTGTCTCTCATTAGGGACTGGAAGGACACCATCAACTTTTCCATTGGATACTCTCTCCTTGCAGCAGTATAAGATGACAAGATCCGCACCTGTTTCCTGTTCTTGGCATTGAGTTTGATGAGACCTGTCTGTAGAATTACCGTTTTCTGTAAACAAGACAAATTGTATCTAGTTTCTAGGGACTCGAGAACTTGTAAAATAATCTCCTCCTTCTTTGTTCACTACTTTCCCATTAGCCAATGTATGCCTATTTGTCTGAAAGTGAGGGGACAAAGAAGCCCCATTCCAGCTGTCTCCATGTGTTCCTTGCTCTTTTTTCCTTTTTCCTAGACCAGTGGAAAAAGGTGGGGGGGGGGGGCGACATTAATCCTTTCTTCTGTTTTATTCTGACCATGGAGCTCTCTTCTCTCTGCATAGACTCATTCATGCAGCATAAAGGGAATTTGATTGATCTACTTTTGGAATCTGAGGAAAAAAAGTCTTTGATCCAATCAACACATCCACTAACCAGCTAAACAATGTGCTGCGAATCATCAGGACATTCTAGATTGTCACTTCCAATATTAGCGATCCTCTAGTTAAGTTCACTTACATCCCTTCCAGGTCTATTTAAAAATATGTAATCATATCCCAGTAAGGTTCTAAGTCGAGCCTTCAGTTTGTAAATGAAGACAAAAATAATTGCTGCGGCGAGGTTGCCACATGTGACCCTCTCAAGAAGGGTAAAAGTGATTTTCACTTGAAGTTAAATATCTTTTGCTCGTGTTTCAGTATGCATTTAATGTCAAAAAGTACAGGGGAAGGGATTTAACATAAGCCTGGGAATAATGGCTTCCTAAAACTCCTTGTTTCCCAGACCCTGGGCTCTTTGAGATTGGTTCACTGTCTTTGAGACAATGGCTTGAGTTCACGTCTGCACAGAATCCAAAGGAAAGGGGCGATGGTCTCTAAGGAACTCCTCTATTACTGCGACTTAATTTTCTCTAATTTTCCTTCTTTATTATTCATTACTATTGAAAAATACCATTGCTACTGCTTCACTTAAGTGTAATTGCTCTGAAGGAAGACTGTGCAAACTTGTGACATGCTGTGAGATGCTGTCATCAGAGTCTCTTTGGAAGCTATTTTAAATCCTTTGCTCTTTGGAGGAAAATTTAAGATGTACCTCTCATTGGATGGGTGCCCAAACTAAAAGACAATATAGATGATTCCTCACAAAAGAATGAGAGCATGCCTATTAATGAACACTCAGAAAGCACAGCCTGAGCCTTAGGCATTTTAGAGTCAGAAGAGAGCTCGGGAGCTGGGCTATTCTCATCATGCAAGGCAAACAGGTCCATTACTTCAACTGGAAAGAGCTTCGAGACTGGAAAGATCCTTTATTCAAGGATCAGTTTAAGAGCTGCATCATTCTTCTGCTCCTTACCCCTATTTCCATCTTTTTATGTAAGACTAAGCCTAAAGCTAAAGAAGTGATTTGAGACACCAGAGAGAAACAGGAAAACATATGCATTACAAAAACAATGTTTGTTTGAAAACTGGTGATTTTTTTTCCAAGTTGCACAGGTCTTTTCGTTCATATTAGAACAAGTTTCACATTTCCAAAATGTGATTTCAGCATTTCAGGTATTAGAATGTCATTGCCTTCTCAAGGCTGTACCATCTTGTACTCACAGAGAGTTGGCTCCTGTCCAGTGTGATTAACAGGCCAGTGGTAAAGCATGCTGGGAAAAAATTGTGGCCAAACTCATTCTGGAGCACGAGGAGTATGGCTAGTCTGTGTGATCTGCTCGTGTGTGTCTATCATTTCCTTCCCAATCACCATTTTAGTCCTTAAGGGAACTAGCAGAACTGTGCACATCTGGGAACAAATGTGCAGTACTAAAAGAAATCAGCTAGTCCCTGTTCTAGCATCTCGATCATGAGGATAGAAAATTTACATAAAGTCCACTGCTTCCTTTTAAAGAATAACAACATAATAAGCCCATTCCTTTTTAGAAAGCAATTCCCCATTTGTGTTTGTTAGCTATGGAATGCCATCTGCTCTCTGGTTCCTCCAATTTCTTATTTGCTGATCTCCTTCTAAAGTTCCCTGCACCTCTTATTCCTTCCATGGTAATTTTAATAAATGTGAATTAAACTAGTTGAACTTTGAAAACATTACAAACATTAAAAATTACTGGGATTGCCACACACCAAACCTGGGAAGCAATAGCTTTGATCAGGGATCAGTAAATTATAGCCAGCTGGGCAAATCCAGCCCATCTGCTGCTTTCATATGTTTCATAAGCAAAGAAACTTTTCACATTTTAAGTGATCGAAGAAGCGTTTGCTCAGTTTTTCAGAGCAAAGACATTCTGATACTGAAGTATACATAGCACCCTCCCTCTTTCTCACTCCTTGGCATCAGGAGATGATGAAACAAATCTCCCAATTCCCTATCTTTCTTTAGGACAATGCATTTCTGAATCTAGGATTCAGTTTTTCCCCTGAGAAGTATGAGAAAATCCAACAGCCAAAGCAAACAGAAACTTTAAACCCCAAGAGATCTGCAGATTCTAAACTAATTTTTTTCTTAGCAATATCAAACTTCCAAGGTTAAATAGAGGCATATAAGTCAAGGTGACAGTCGTCTCCAGGATATGAGCCTCTGTATTGTTCTACTGGAGAATGAAGCCAGGTGTTCTGGGGATTTGCCCTTAGACAAATTTCACATCTTCTCACCATTTGCTGTATTACTTAGTCTAGATCTTTTCCTTGGGAGGCATTTTTTTTTCTTTAACCCAGATAAGAGTATTCTTTTGTCCTAGGTGACAAGAATCATGGACTGCCTTAATTACTTTCCAAACCAAGCAGTCAGGCAAAAAGAGGTAGCTGATGGGACTGATGCACCATCCTCAGAGTTTACACTCCATTCCTGGCTCAGGGCAGATGCCATCTCTCCATCGCAGTAAGTGGGTGGAGCTGTGGGTAGCAGGCTAACTGACCACAAGAGGGAACGTTCTAAAGGTTAGGTTGAAGGCATTAAACAGAAGGAGCATTTGTGTCTCTCTTTATGATGCACACATCCCCCTTAAAAGTTTTTAAAATATCACTAAATCATTTTTTATCGAATTGAGTAACTTCCACACCACAGGGAATCTCCATATTGAAGTTCCCTCTCTTCTTCACTATTATATACTATCCTACCTGTATATCTGTATTGTTACCTCATATCGCACAACGAATTATCCTGAAGTTACCCACTAAAACAATACATGTTTATTACATCATTCTTTCTGCAAATCAGGAGGTTTTGAATAGCTTAGCTGGGTTTTCTGCTTCAGGACATCAAAGGGCTGAAATCAAAGTGCCGGCCCCTGGGGCTGCAGCGTTGCCTCAAAGTTCAGCCAGGGAGGAGCCCTTGATCCTCCGTGCACATGTGGCTGTTAGTAGACTCCATCTCTGTGTGGAGGGTGGACTGTGGTCCTCAGTTGCTTGTGGGCAATTGTCCAGAGAGTATAGTCTCTTCCTTGTCATGTGATCCACCTGTAGGGCAGGTTACAACCTGCACCCTCCTTTATTGTAGCTAGTACTAAATACTGTCTTTCTACAAAACAAGCTCTAAGCTTATATATTTTAATTACGGATGTGACATTCATCACATTTTCTGTGTACTTCCGTTATAAGCAAATCACAGAATCTATCCATGTTCAAGAGGAGGAGAAGAGAAAGGGGAACTAGTATCAAAAATGGGAATAATTAGGAGCTGTCTTGAAACTGTTCCCTACATATACATAGATGCTTCCGGTTTCTTCAGGTTGGCCAGAGATGTCATCAAGCACAGAGAGAAAAATGTGAGCAAATAAGAGAAGTTCCAAGAAGAAATATTGATTTTTGGTTTTCCTTTGGTAAATACTTGTTTTTCAATTTTTATTAATTAGAAATAAAAGTGTTTTTGTATAATGTTAAAGTTTGCTAGGGCTTCCTTTCTCTGAACACCTGCACTCCATTCTTGAGTGCATTCTGTATCTGCCTCTAATAAATCCTTCTCCTGTCTCGTTAAAAAAAATTTACCAGGTTGACACTAATTTGTTCTCTCTAGTTCTGTCATCCTACCATCCTTTTAATCCAGCATGAACACACTGACTGATAAACACTACCTGGCACACTAGGCTTCCTCACTATACTCTTGGTTTTCCACAGAGGCTTTGATTTGATGATTGTGATTCTGTCTGGCTCAAAATAAAACCAAAATAAATGTTTGTTGAATGCATGAATAAATGAACTAAAAAATGAATTAAACCTTCCACATGTCTTTTCCTTTTGGATGCACCTTTTACAATATCTTAATACAATGCAAGTAGTAATGGTATTTGTATATGTTTTAATATAAATTCATGTGTATTGTTTACTTAAAACAAGAGTTTACAGATGTTTCTCAGGGCTAGCATTTAAAACCTGTGCTTTTGATTTAAATTCCTCATTTTTTTTCTTCTAGAGCAGAAACCTGATATTTGATCTTGTCTTTTAAACCCCTGACAAGCTGACCTTTATTCCATTTATATCTGACAACACATTCCCCTGCAAGGTACGGGATATAAATGTAAGTAATAACATCTGGTTAAGAAGTTATTGATGGAGCTGGGGGAGGGGGTTAAGATAGGTGAAAGCAATTGTGTTTTTCATAGGTAGAACACAGAATGTTCTGAAATGAACTAAAAATAAATATTTTAGCAGTCCCTTTGCTGGGGTAAGGAACACTGATTTTTTTGAGAGAACATTGGAGAGAATGTTTTGGTGAACTTGTATATTGTATCATAAATATTTTTGCTAAAATTATAGAATTGTCTGTTTCCTTTCAAATTGCATCAGGACCAGGCAAGAACGATGAGTTTTTAATGTGGAAATTTCATGCACACGTTTCAGCTTCTTCCTTTTCTTTTTCAACTCTGCCAACTCTCATTTTATGTTTAGTAAAGATTGATTTATTGGTGCTTTTTTGGCCTACCTGATGTGTTATGCAACCCTTCACCAAAGTTAGGGGTACAGCCATCAATTTGCAAACTTGCTTTGTTGTAGCCAAAATGAACTTTATTAGATTCAGGCTGATTTATTTACTAAATTGAATGATTTTTGTATAGCTTCAAGCCAGGTCCTTTTCTTCCATTTCTTCTCTGAAATTAAGAAAAAAAAATTAATGAGACAATGAAACATGTTCTGTTCTTCAGGGTAGAGAATAAACAGACCCTGATCTGCTGCTGTTTGGAAACAACAAAATGATAGAAACTGCTACTTTGGATGGTCTAAAAAGGGAGGATGTTGATGTCTGATCCCCTCTGCCCCAGGAAAAAAATCAGTAAGACAGAAAAGAGCTCTCACCAGGGCCATTTGCAGAAATAAATATGTCCCTCTTCTGTAACTAAGTAGAAGAGGATGTTGGAGGCATTGATGCCTTTAAGTGGAAAGCATTATGACCAGGGTCACTGTACCTAGCCCGGACACCAGGATCTACTCTCTGAGGAGGGACTTCAGATGTACTTTAAATTCCAATGAGTGTGGTTGACATGAACACATCCATAAATGGGTCAACATCCCAACGATGACATTGCCAAGAACAAGATCCAGTTCCGTACAGCAGAACGAGTTCGTTCTGGGTTCTCTGTATTTTTCACTTATTCTCCCAATGACGCATCGTGAAAGGGTCATCCTCACGCACTTCGTTGTTTTCAGAGGACTGTTGAACTGAGCACCTCTTTCCCTGACGTCATCACATGAGCTTATTTATAAGTGAATGTATTATTTTAGGTGCAGTACTAACCGTGGAGTGAGTCAGGAATACCCTAATGTGAGTAAAGATGAAATTGAAAGTTAAGAACTTAGCAAATGAGTAAGGCATCATTAACAAGAAGGTATGGGCTGAATTATCCTCCAAATTAATTTGTTGACATACCAATTTTCATTATCTCAAAAGGTGGTTATATTTGGAATGGTAATCAGGGTTAAATTAAGTCAAAGGTGTGGACCCTAATCCAATGGGGCTTGTATCCTTAAGAAGAAACAAGGATACAGCAATGCAGACCATGGGACCACCAATTTAGGATACAGCAGGGTGGCCTAAGGTGGAGGGCCTCAAAAGAAACAAACCCTGCTGACACTTTGATATCATATTTCTAGCCTCCTAATTGTAAGAAAAAAAATTCTGTTTTTAATGTGGATACCGGGAGTTGACCTCAGGACCTCGCGCTTGCTGGGCAGGTGCTTATGCCGCTGAGCCATCTCACCGGCCCAAAAATTCTATTTTTAAACCACCCTGTCAGTCGTTATTTGTTATGGCAACCTTAGCAAATTAGTACAGAAGATAGTCTTCTAGAAAAGTTGTTGGTCTCTTCGGACAATTTGTTTTTTTTTTTGGATAAAATTTAAGTTAGTCCTTATTTTAGCACATGCATCTTTTTCTCTTTCTTTCTTTCTTTCTTTCTTCTTTCTTTCTTTCTTTCTTTCTTTCTTTCTTTCTTTCTTTTCTTTCTTTCTTTCTTTCTTTCTTTCTTTCTTTCTTTCTTTCTTTCTTTCTTTCTTTCTTTCTTTCTCAATTGTTCAGCTGTTCAACTGACTCCACGCCTTACTGTATATGATTTCCTTTTACTTTATGCTGTTTATCCTGACATTGAGGCTATATCCTGACTCTTCTATTGGTCCAAGAAAGTATTCACAGAAGATCTACAGGATATTTTTCTTTGAAGACATATGCAATTGAAAATAAAGACAGATTCAGGTCTAATAAAAACATAAAGTGGGGGCCGGTGAGACGGCTCAGCGGCTTAAGCGCCTGCCTTGCAAGCGCGAAGGCCCGAGTTCGACTCCCGGATCCCACATACGAAAAAAGGGGCCGGTGATATCACTCAGCGGCACGGGTGCCTGTTGGCGCGCGAGGTCCTGAGGTCGTCCCCCCGGTACCCACAAAAAAAAAAAAAAAAAAACATAAAGTGGAAAAACTTCAGTCACATTACCTAAGACCCTCTCTCTCATACAAAGATGGCTACTTGATAGAGTGAAAAACGCCTCACACTGGCAGCAGACAAGATATGTGAAATCCTTTGAAATCTATGAAGTACTATACAAATACAATCTAATCTTTAGAACAACCTTACGATTTAAGAGCAACTACATTATCATCTCCACTTCAGCCAAAGAAACAAGAGACTCCGGCCGGTGATATCGCTCAGTGGCATAAGCATCTGCTGGCAAGTGCGAGGTCCTGAGTTCGACCTCCGGTACTTACATAAAAAAGAAAAGAAAAGAAACAGACACTCAAAGGGATTAGGTATTTACAAAAGGATTTGTAAATCAAGTGTTTGAAAACTCAGATACAGACTGCTGGTTTGAAAGTCTGTACATTTTCTATCACCCACACTGACTACAGACTTAGGCCACTGGGGAAATGCATGTAACATATACCTATCACTTAGTACATGGTACACAATCTTACATGAGATTAATATTGCTATTATAGGAAAATCCTCAATTAATAAGCCAGAATTTGTGTTCATTTTAATTCATTTATTATTTAATGAGAGGTCTTAAATAATTCTTTTGTTAGTCTAAATAAAAAATTTGGAAAACTCATTAGTCTATTTTATTAAAGTGTACAGTGTAGCATGTATAATTTATATCCAATTACATTTATAACTTACTATATTACAATTCTGTCCTGAAGTCTACATATTGGGTAGATTGCGGGAAAGTAGAAAGTGGTTTGAGTTTATTCTAACTCAGAATTTTACCTGAAATAAGTATTTTGATTTAAGAAAATGAGTAAATATTGTCGAGGCAATTTAGAGTCAATAAAATTTGAGAAGATTCTTTTTTTTTTTAAATGGCCATTTGTTAAAAACTTATGTGCTTGACCTATGACAGGCAACAGAAAAATATGGAAAAATACATTTGAGGAAAGTGACTCTAAAGTACTGAGAAATATGTATGGAAGGAAGAGATAAGGAAATATCATTATGAAGTCTCATGTAATTCAAGTTTGACCTGTATGATCATAATACATTTTACCAATTACCCTTGAAATTCCAGAAATTTCACATTATTATGAAAACTTATTCAATATTTTGATATAAGACAGAGATTACAAAGTCATGCAAATGCTTATTGATTTCCTATGGACAATATATAAATTTGGTGGATTTTTTCCTATTATGCTATAGACTCTGTAATGTCAAATGTTAACTTTTAAAAGACTGATAAGATGCATTGTTCTATAGAAAAGATAGCTGCAAAAGCTACCATTTTATTCTCCTTTATGTTACCCAGTTCTTTATCTAATTCTTTCATCTTTCTTTACCCTGTTTTTCATCCATGAATTCATAAATCTCTCATTTTAATAATTTTTTGAGACAGGGTTTCACTATGTAGCCCAAGCTGGCCTCAGACTCATGGCAATCCCCCTGCCTCAGCCTTGCCAGTCCTGGGATTACAGGTGTCTGCCATCATGCCTGGGTCTCCTATCGATATTTGAATCAGCATGTCTTTCCAGTGGCTTCCTCATTAGTGAGTTAAAGAGGTCTTGGTTAATGTTCATTGTATCTGTTTATGAGATTCATGTCATTACCTTTTGAAAATTATTATATATATATATATATATATATATATATATATATATATATATACACACAGAGGGAGAGAGAGAGAGTCTGCCAAAAAATGTATACACATTTCAGAAAAAGAAAGACTTGTTTAAATATGTTAATACTAAATTTTTTGAGACCTGATGAGATTAATACAAGTTACCTTTGGCCTCTACAGTTACAAGAGGTGCTCAAAGTGGTGGCCGTTAGCTCCCAGACATTTATCAGTATGGCGAACTGCTGCTTGGCTAACATTGGTCATTGAGATTGCTGCACAAGCATTTTCAGTTTCTTCTCTAAGCGCTGGCAGTGTAGTGGGTTTTCTGCGATGTGCAGCATCCTCTAGGGTCCCCCATATGAGGGTAACATCATCTGTTGGGAAAACATCATACTATTTTTCTTTCCCTGAAGTGTGTATACATTTTTTGCCAGACTCTGTATATTATTTTATCCCAGATGGACTCTACTGATAAGTATACTTGTCTCTTTTTTACAGATCTTGTAAACTAATGTAATTTGTCCAATGTTATCAAATTAGTAGGCAACCCAGTGGAATATGATGGTATACAACTTTCTTCTTTTTTTTTTTTTTTTTTTTTCCTGCAAAAATGCTATACCCGGGCCGGTGAGATGGCTCAGCGGCGTAAGCGCCTGCCTTGCAAGCGCGAGGGCCCGAGTTCGACTCCCGGATCCCACATACGAAAAAGGGGCCGGTGATATCGCTCAGTGGCACGGGTGCCTGTTGGCGCGCGAGGTCCTGAGGTCGTCCCCCTGGTACCCACAAAAAAAAAAAAAAAAAAATGCTATACCCTACCTCCTAACAAGACAGCCTTGATATTCTTATGGGGAACCTCCTTCATCTACTGTCATCCATATGCTTAAATGAGGTCATCCATAACCTACACCCCCTTTGCCAGGAACAAATATTTTCTTGCCCAAGTTACAATGTTCTACTGTTCATAAGAATGAATAACAATTTCACTGTTCATGTCTATGCCAGCTGTTTCAGAAAGAACCCCAAAGGTAGACCACATATACAGCCAGATACTCCTTGGAAAATCCAAGCCCAGTGCTCTCCCTTGATCTGCTTCAGGTTATATTCCTTATCAAGCAGCATGACCCTGGGTTGCAATAACTCCACTCCCTGCTCCCATAATCCTATTGTGAATCACTCCTTCACATTCTGGTTTTCACTGCTTTTATTTTAGGAGCTTAAACCCCACCCAAAGGAGCATTCAGTGTAAAACATTTCCCTTACCTACTACCATCACCATCATTCCTCTCTATGTTTGAAATTTAACCCAAACAAAAACCCTTCTCTCTTACTCCAGTTTCTCAGCAGATAACTCAGCTGGGCAAAAACATTCTTTAAGGGGCCGGTGAGATGGCTCAGCTGCGTAAGCGCCTGCCTTGCAAGCGCGAGGGCCCGAGTTCGACTCCCGGATCCCACATACGAAAAAGGGGCCGGTGATATCGCTCAGTGGCACGGGTGCCTGTTGGCGCGCGAGGTCCTGAGGTCGACCCCCCGGTACCCACAAAAAAAAAAAAAAAAAAGAAGAAAAAAAAAAAACAAAAAACATTCTTTAAATTAAATAGCTCTTAATAGTTCTAGCCTGCAAAATATAGTTTCATGATAGGTAATTAAGCAAAGCAAGGAGTTAGTTATCAAATATAGCCATTGTTTTATTGATCTTATGTCAGCTTCCACGAATATTATTGGCTCGGGTTGTTTATTTTACTTCTTTTGAACACTGAATTGCCAAATATTGCATTAACAGGCTGTGTTATGTCACCTTGCTTGGCCAACAGGAAGCCAAATAGCATGTACTGAACTTTGTCATCAGGGATTGAGAAATGTTTCGTCTCTTAGCTCCCAGTTCTGTGATCCCTCCCTGAAATTATAATTACAGGCTCACTGTTGTAACAAAAGATGTCACTGCCAAAACCTTGCTGTTAAGTTAGTCGTATTTTAGCACCACTAGATGAACAGCTATACCATTAAGATAATGCTTAACTTCTTCCCACTCTTAAACCCAATGCTTGAAACCATTTGAGTGAACCCCAGGGAGTTTGTAAGTTCAAAGGAAGTCCTTAAACTAAATGCATCCATAACTAATTTGAAAAGCAATTTTTACCAGCTGTACTATAGAATTTTATTTAATGACCAGATTTCTAAGCAAAGGGACTATTTTAAAGTATCGTGCTTGGTCAGCATAGTACACAAGAAGAATTTTTTTTTAATTTTAATGTACATGAGTTTGATATACATTATATCATTTTTTTTTAATTTGGGTACCGGAGGTCAACCTCAGGACTTTGCGCTTGTCAGCAAGCACTTGTGCCACTGAGCAATATCACCAGCCCTTTTTTTCCTTTATGTGGGTTCCGGGAGTTGAACTCAGGACCTCGCGCTTGCCAGGCAGGCGCTTATGCCGTTGAGCTATCTCACTGGCCCAATATGCATTATATCTTGATATGCATGGGAGGGTAGAAAGAAAATTAACAGGTCTAAATTGATGCCCTGCTTCAAATTTTGCCTTGTTTCATGACCCTAAGGGAGTTATTTAACTATTTTGGTGTTCAGGTTCATTAATTTATGAGCCTCTTCCTATTTTTGTTCCATTAAGGAGAATCCTACCTTAGCCAAAGTGAATCCTCAGCACATACTGTAAAGAATTAGAAAACAGGTAAGAGGGTAAGGTGCAAAAATGAATTTGAATGATTTACTCAGGAAAAGTAAGAGAGGAAATGAACACATGAAAGAGAAATAAGTTCCTAAATGAGCAATAGAAAATCACTATAGCTAGTGTGGCCTGGGCATGGCTTGGTTCAGGGACAATATAGCAAAGAAAGAGAGATTCTAGTTTTGTTACTGCGTAGGTGAGATGGAGAGAGAGGCAAATGGGGCAAAGGAATTTTAAGCAGTTTGCTTTTATTATAAATAGCATCCCTTCTTGAGAATTTTCAAGTCTTTAGTATATTTACAAGTCTTTTTTTCTTTTTAATTAATTTTAAATTATCACATGGTGAGTTGAACTTTGTGGGTATGAGTGTGTGTGTACTGGTCTGTGAATTTTAATACATGTACTGATCCATATAGCTGCCATGCTAATTAGAATCTGGAACAGTTCCTTACTCTTACAAAAAAAACCTCTCTCTTGCCACCCGTTAAATTCACACCTCCTTCCTACTTCTTTTTCTAATCCCTGGAAGCCACAGATCTATTCTCCATTACCATAGTTCTACCTTTTCAAGAGTGCTACATAAATGAAACCATGAACTGTGTAGTCTATCCTAACTGGCTTCTCTAACACTGCAGCATAATTCTTTGGAGATTCATCTAATTTGTTGTGTGAAGTAATAATTCATTTGTTTCTGTTGCTGACTGATTACATTATAAGCATGTATCAGGTTTTTAATCCATTCCGTCATTGAAAGACATTTAGATTGTTTTCAGTTTTGGGGTAAATTTTTACATTTTTGGTTTAGTTATTTTTAAGAGTTGAGTCTGTCTGATTTTTAAAAAATATCCTAGAAAGTATATATTTGATAGTTAGGAAAGTTGTTTCTTTTGGCAATTATTACTAAAGTTTCCATGAACAGTTGTGTCCATTTCTGTGTATATATTGGTGAATAGTAAGTTTTTACTTCTCTAGGATATATACCCAGCAATTGGATCCTTGGGTTAGATAGCAAGGGTTTATTTTATTTTAAAGAAAAAGTAGAAGTGTTTTCCATAGTGGTTGTATCATTTTTCATTTCCACTACCAATGCCTGTAAATTCAATTTGTTCCACATCAATTTCAGTATGTAATGTTGCCAGTGTTATTATAGTCATCCTAATACACATGTAATATATCTCATTATGGTTCTAATTTGCATTTTCTTAATGATCAATGAGATTAAGCAATCTTTCGTACGTTAATTTGCCATCTTTATGTATCCTTTTTCATGAATATCTTTCCAAGATATTTGTCCAGTTTTTGACAGAATTGTTCGTTTTCTTGATATTAATCATTGAGAGTTCTTTATATTTTCAGCATATAAGCTCTCAGTCTTATATATGTTTGCAAATGGTTTCTCCCAGACTTTATTTTGTCTTTTTCTGGTCTTAACAATATGTTTTGTGGACAAATATTTCTGATTTTGGTTGAGTCCAATGTATCAATTGTTTATTTTATGAACTGCGTTTTTGGTGTCTGGTCTGAGAACTCAGCAAAACCCTGTACCATAAAGTTTTTCTCATGTATTTTCTGCTTAAAGTTTCATAGTTCCATCTTTTGCATTCAGATCTATAATCTAAGTTCTTTTTTTTGTATAGCATGTGATGTTTACATTGAGATTAATTTCTTACATGCTATCCCCATGTTTCAGCACTATTTGATGAAAAGACTATTATTTCTTCATTAAAATTCTCTTGTGCCTTTGTCAAAAATCTATTGGCTATATTCATGTGGGTCCCCTTCTGTTGTCTTCATTGTGTTCCATTAATCTATATGTCCATCCTTTCTGAATAGAACACAGTTTTGATTATTATTATACTAAGGCTTCTCTAGTTCTCTCAATTCTGAATTTTTTCTTCTTTTTTGCTTCATGTATCTGCAAGTAGGTACTAACAAATTTAGGATTTTTATGTCTTCCTGGTAAACTGCCATATTTACTATTATATAATGTCCCCCCATCTCTGAAAATGTTTTGCTCTGAAATCTATTTTGTGTTGTATTAACATAGTCATTTCAGCTTTCTTTTAATTAGTGTGTTCATATTTTAAATTTTAACCTCTTAATATCATTACACTTGGAAATTCTTTAGGCAGAATTTGAGTCATATCTTTAAATTCATTCTAACTTTTTTTTTAATCAGTATGTTTAAAAATTCACAGTTAATTCAGTTAATTTGAGTTCGGGCTACCTTTTTAAAAAATTTTTTTTTTATTTTTCTCTCTGTTTTATTCCTTTCTGGATTTTCCCATTTCTTACTTTCTAATAGGTTATTTGGAAATTATTTTTCTTGTGGTACTCTATTTTAATGTACCTATTAAAATTTCAATTACAACTCTGTTGATTTATTTTAGCAACTACTTTATAAATTATGTTGTACGTACTTCATTTTTTTCAGTCTAGTTAGACTCCAGATTTCAGCATTTCAAGTTGAGTATAGGAAAACTTATTACTATGTAGGTCTTTTTACCCTTCCCCACTTGCACTATACTGTCACATATTACTTCTAGATTCATGAAAAATTGTTATAATTTTTGCTTCCAACTGTCAAATCTATGTTAAAGAACTAAAGAGTAGTGTAATAGTTTTGTTATAGTCAATGAGATATTACCATTTCTGTTCGTCTTTCATCCCTGATGTAAATTTCTGTCAGATATCATTTCTCTTTCATGTAATGAAATTCATGTTGCAGTTATTTCAGAGCAGACATCCTGGCAACACAAACTCTTAATCTTCCTTCATCTGAGAATTTCTTTATTTCACATTCATTGATGAAATAAACTTTTGCTGAATATAGAATTCCACATTAAAATTTTTTTTTCATCATTTTAAAAACAGCTGTGGCTGGTGAGATAGCTCAGCAGCATAAGCACCTGCCTGGAAAGAGCGAGGTCCTGAGTTTGACTTCTGGTACCCACATAAAGGGAAAAAAGGGCCAGTGATATCGTTCAGCGGCACGGGTGCCTGCTGGCAAGTGCGAGGTCCTGAGTTCAACCCCTGGTACCCACAAAAAAAAAAAAAAAACAAACACAGTCGTGCCTGGCCTGAGCTGTTTGTAATGAGAAATCTTCAGTAATATATCATTGTTCCTGTATTGACAATGGCTCATAATTTTCTGGATTCTTTAAGAATTTGCTTTCCCTTTAATTACAGTAGTTTGATTATTCTAAACCTAAACATGACTTTCTTTGGGTTTATCGTGTAGGAAAGTCACTCTTTTTCTAGAAACTGTGGGCTTATTATTTTGCTAAATTGAAGTTTCAGGTATTATATCTTTAAGTGTTTTCTTGTTCCACTGTCTTATTTCTCCTCTCTTTCTTGTAATCTGAGGACTCCAATATTTCACTTTTTGCAGTCCATGAACTCCACTCATTCCTTCAACGCTTTTGCTCTCAATGCTTAGAAGAGATTTTTTTGTTAGTTTACCTTCAAATCTATTAATGCTTCCCTTTGTCATCCTCAAACTGCCTTTGAGACCAGTAGTGAGTTTCTTTTTTAAATTTTCCATTATTGTATTTTTCAGTTCTGAAATTTCCACTTCATTCTTTGTATCTCCTATTTCTTGAGACTTTATGTTTCTATTTTTTCCAGAGTGTTTGTGATTCCTCCTAGAGCATTTAATAGCTGGTTTTAAATATTTGTCAGATAATTTCAACATCAGCATCACCTCAGTGTTGGCATCTGTGAATAATCTTTCCCCATGTGAGTTAAGATTTCCTAATTTCAGGATGCTGATTAATTTGGGACTGTAATCTGCTTATTGTGAATATTATAAAATGACACACTGGATCTTTCTTTAGTCATGTAGATGATGTTGATATTTTTATTTTAGTAACCAGCAAAGCTGGTTGGTTTCAAGCGGAAAATTATAACCCACCTTCTGTAGTTTGTAGTTCTAAAGTGAAATTCAAGGTCTCTGCATTACCATTTGGATATATTCCATGTGCGAGGTGGCTTTGCTGCTAGTTTTCCTCTCCAAGCACTATATGATAAGGACAAGATCTATGAAAACACAGGTCAGAGTTATCCTGAGAGCTCATACACAGTTTTATAAGATTGCTTTTCTAAGCTTGAAAGTATGTCCAGATATTGATTTTGTTTGTTCATTTGTTTTTCCATCTGAGACTTATCCTTTCTGTCCTCCATCTTGAAAGCAGGCTTAATGAAATGATCCTTGTTCTTGAGCGTATTTTCATGACTGTATCCACAGCTGGCCTATATTATGAAACAAAAGAGATACACAGAAATCCAAAAGGAGGTTTACACACCCTCTTACAATTACAGTCTACTCATCAAAGAGAAAAACCCTTCTGCCCCAGAATTCTGGCTTTTTCAAGTTCCCACTGGACTGATATTAGATTGCTTTGGGATTGCAGGGTAAAAGTATTAAGAAAAGAAGCAATCAACCCAAATAAACAAAAACAAACAAATAAGGGCTAGAAGGACTCATTATGAAATTTCTCACCCTTCCCTAGAGCCAGAACTGCACTGCTTCTCTTATAGCTCTTTATGGGCCAGTGCCCATTCTGGTTCCCGTTGGGGATTGGAGGGGAAATTGTAAAGTCATCCCAGATTAAATGGTACATTGAATTCTTGTATTTCCTCCTACCTTGCCTTCTCCTATCAACTTTTTATAGTTTTGAAATAGTTATCCAATTCAAACTGTTCAGCATTTTTTAGTTAATACGAAAGCAGAAGAAATAAAATATTTCATATTTCTTCTATCTTACCTGGAACTAGAAACTTAGCAGAGAACTAAATGGATTTCTAGTTATCTGTGAATCAATGGGTTGATTTTTTTTAAAGTACTTGATATTGTTTTAAGTCTATAGTCACATAGTTTATGCTAATCATATAAGAATGGGTGACCAACGATGTAACCACACAGTTGTGAGAGAGAAGATGCAACTGACACCATCAGCATGTTACCTGTTCAACCTCTGGACTCACTTACTGTGTCACTACAGACCGGTGAGACTCTGGCCAAAATTTATATTCAGCTTACACACAAGGCAAGTAATAGGAGCTCCAAGAGTGAAGGCTCACAGAATTAGCCTTCAAACAATGAAAAAAGTTTGTGCACAAATTTCCACAGCTCCCTCTTTCCCAGGGCTGCTGGAGGACATGTCTCTGAAGTCTTCCAAAACAATTTTCTAAAATTCTTCAACAGGTCTAAGTACTAATTGCCCACTGTGGTCCCATTATTCGGTTTCTGTCGTTCCCTGTCTCATTGTCTTTCCAGTTAGTGTTTCCTGAGAACACTTCCCAAATAAACTATTATGCACAAAACCTTGACCCTGGGGTGGGTGTGGGGGTCCAAACAGTGAATAATATGGACAGGCTTTACAGAAACATTCCATAGAATTTCAAATCAAATTCTAATTAAAATATAATGAATTATTTTGATAAAAATAATTGGAAGATAGGAAAGTTCCTCCTTTATAGATTTTAAATGTCTCAATGAGGATGATGATTTTTACAGATAAATAAAATATTCAAATCATATGAGCAAATGCATAAATCCTGATATATTAATATCTTGGTATATTTATATATATAATATCAATATTGTAAAAAGAAAGACACTATTTAGTCATAGCTATATTAATGGTAGAATTCTCATTTGGCATAAAAGAACCCCAGATGTGATTCTAGATTGATAACAACCAGACTACAAGATGACACTGGGTGGTGCAGGGTCTAATGGTTTGGGACTAAGATAGCATACTGAACTGTATGTCCCTGCACATGTTACTTTACCTCTCTGGTATTCATTTTATTCATATGTAAAGCCAGAGCATTGACTCAGACAGACTTTCTTAGTCTTTGTCCACGGATTTCCAGAGTTTGTGAGTGGCTTTCTATTAGTAAACTGCTAAGATTAAGGGGTATGTGAATGTGTGTGATCTCCAGAAGATGCTAAACACTAAGATTACTAAATGTATAAACACTTTTATTTTGTGAGTCCATCTCTCAATGCAAAAGAAGTGCTTTCACAAAATTATCCAGAAAGAAGTACTAGAGAAGAATACTGTTGATAAAAGTGCGTATAAGGAGTAAGAGTGTATGAAAAGGACAAGGAAATTGAAAAGGATAAAACTAAAATTGTGCAATATAGTCTTATGAATAGTTCCTTTGGTTTATTTGCGTTGATTCTATATAGAAAGTCTTTCAAGCCAGTAGCAGTGCAAAAGTGACTCAGTCATGGACAAGAAGATACTTAAGTATGTTCCTTCCAATGAGTCAATAGGATGTACACCTGTTAAAATAATCAACATCTGCTAAATATTCTAGGTGCAAGGATAGAGAATAAAAGTAAATATACTTAGTGAATTTGTCGTACAAAAGGACAATCTGCACAGAGCGGACAATCACAATAGTTCAAGAAGGGACTAGATTGGCCCAGTTTGAGGAAGAGAAAGAAAGCCATTGTGACTTTCTCCTGGGGACGTAAGTGTAAATTAAACATAAAAATTCATGTAATGTGGAGTCAGAGGGGAAGATAGGGGCTGCTCAGGAAGACCTTGTAATTCAGCTTTTATTCCAACTCCCACTGGGGAATTGTTGAAGTATTTTATGAGGAGCATTGAAATTACTAGATATTTAAAGACTCACGCTGGATGCTGTATGAATAAAAAAGGATTATAACACTTTCTGTTTAATTATGGTCTACTGAGTGGACACTGTGTCAGATATTTTGTTAGGTGCTTAGAATGCAAAGATAAACAGGTCCTTAGGAAGTTCACAATCAAAGTGGTGAAGCAGATATATGATCAGATAATTATGATTTAGACCGATTAGAGGTATTTGAAGCATGTAAATAATTAACACTCAAAATGACTTCCTTCTTCAGTGATATGTGAGTATGTTTGTGTGAGAGGGAGGGAGAGAGAGAGAGAGAGAGAAAGAAAGAGAGAAAGAAAGAAAGAGAGAGAAATTAATGTGCCTAAATCAGAAGCATCTTTGCTTTTATAAATAACATACAGTACATCAGAATAAAATCTGGGTTGAGATTTAGAGAGGAGATAAAACAGGATGTCAAGGCCTCAGACTCATTCTCTTTTTCCTTCCCCTCTGAAATTCCATTGTGGAGGTTTATGAGTCAACTACATCATATCAAGAGTAGTAGCAGTAGTAACAATACCAGTAGTAGAAGAGTAACAATAATTACAAACCTTTGTTCATGTGGGTCGTACTGTGTAGTTCATCTACATTTACACATCATTTTATTGGCCTTTTTATTTTCAATACCAGATAGCGCAATAATAAAAGTAGATATTGTACCAAATGTCTTCTACTAGTGGAAAAAAATGGATACTAAATGGAATTATTTCAAAGGCTTTCAATTTTTTAACTGATGATCCAAGTTAAGAAATGCGTTTCATTTCACAGTAAGGACATATATACCTATATATGGTGTAGTATATCTAAAGCAAAATTTCATGAGGTAGCACTTATCCTTACTATAGGCAAGACAAGGCAATCTTCAATGCTTTATCTATTCCATATCATGTTACTTTTATTTTTAAATGCTAATCTAAATTAACTACATTGATGGGTTGCATCCTACGGTTTGAAAAACTTAATGAACTATTTGCCCAAGATCATTCAGCTAGAAAACTCTTTCTGGACTCTCTTGCATCTAATGTTCTTTCCACAATACCTAATATTGCTGGACCTTCTTCTTATGCAACTTACGCATGCTAATCCATGATGCAAGGGTCTTGCTGCCCTGGACCATGTTTATCTTTGTTAGGCAAAATAAAGCATTTCAACTCTTTCCCTAAAAGAAAATAAGAACGTTTTAGTGATTTCTGTGTCTGTATGCAAATCTTCATTCTAACCTTCAATAACAGATCTTTGTTTAGAAGTGGAATAAGCCTCATTTTCTTCTTCTGCTGTTCTTGGATCCCTAGCTGTACTATAAAGGAGCTTTGAGGAAACCATCTCTCCTGGATAAATTTGGTTCCTTCTCTTACTCTTCCCCACACCACTCTCGTATTTTATAAAGCACGTTTCTTGCCATTCTCTGAAAACGCCAAACACGTACCTAACCTAGGCATGTTATTTTTAGCGATCTGTTGCTTAAAATATCTCATCAACACACCAGTATAGACAAGGAGTTACTGACTTCACAGTTTCCTCTGTGCAGTAGAAGTTAGTTACTTTGTTTTAAATTGCAATTAATAGGAATTTCAGATCATGAAATCACACAAGGACGATTAGCACTGAAGCGTGAATACATAAGCAATGCAATTCAATGAACATTAGTTTGTTAAACTCAAAAAATTGTTTTTCTGTTTAAATGTTTGGTTGTTGCACAAGGTGAAAAAGGATAGTGAGAGATAAAGCATGAATGGATATAGAAATTTGTAAAAGTTTTGTATAAAAGTTTTTTTTTGGCCAAAGTATATAATATCTGCAAATACTGAAGAGAAGTAATGAAATGTGTTAATTTTTTGTCAAAATTGACTCAGTTAAATTAGCTTGCTTAAAGGGGTGGGGGGGTGCTGAATCATTTACTGCCAAATATGTTAAAGCAAAATTCAAATTATTGTACTCAATTAAAATGATAAATTCTCCTTACCTCTCTTAAAAAGGGGCTGTAATAAGTTGTTTTTTATTTTCTGTGTAATATGCTCAGATAGCAGAGATTCCGAACCCTACCATAATTGTCTATTATTTGTATTTATTTTATCAAGCCTTTGATTATTAAATAAAAAATAGAAGTTAAAAAAATCTTTACTTGGGAAGAAAAGATTTTTACAGTTGTATTTCCTGATGTTTAGTTTTAGAATATTTGAGTAGCATCCACAACAAAGGAGCATCTCACTACTCCGTAGAAAGGAGAGAATATCAACTTTTGAGGCTTCTAAAAATAAGCTTTTGGTACAAATTTCTGAGATGACATTGCTCAGATATTTTTCAGAATGCTTTGATGGGCTAAGTCCAGAATTCTAGGAACTTTATTTATTCCAGAAGCAGATGTGTTTCACGAAAGTAAGGGACTTAATTCCCCCCCACCCCACCCTCCCAGTATCCACCAGACCATGAATAGATTTCATAGAATATCATGAATTAATAAGAAAAATCATATTTTTGTTACTGTTTGAATGAAATGCAGTTAACACTATTATTTAATATTAATGGATATATGTGGATGTCCTTTTTGTTTTGTTTTGATTTGTTTGAAATCCATCTCTAATTAGCAACCTGGGGGATACACATTCACAAACTGAAATGAAACATTTCTTAAGCGGTGTTATATATCTCTTACTGTCAGAATTCAGGAACGAATACATCTACAGAATTTCTTAAGATATATCTTCCCTTGTACCAGGAGACAATTGGACATTAAACTGTGCAACCAAGATCACACAGGGAGGTCATATTTGAGTATCATTCTCTCTTAATGAGGCCTGAGAAGAAAACAGTAAAAGAATTGACTTTATGTGTGGAGTTAAGGCCTACAAAATTCTCACGTGAACATGACACGGGGCCTGGCTCACGGGTAGTAAAGCAGCTACTGACACCAGAGACTTTAACTGAATTTGTAGACCTGAAGAAAATCACCCAAATTCACAAGTACTGTGATGAAATTTGGTGGAACAAATATTTTTCACCAGGTTTCATATCCTCAGGATAGAAAAGCCAACCATCAAGGCATTTCAAAGTGTAATGAAGATTTCTTTTGAAAATTTTCAGACAGAAGTAAATCCTCCAGCATTAGTGTTTGCTTAGCTCAAATCCACGGTTCCAGATTTTCAGATAAAACTCAAGGAGACTTATGTGGTTACTGTACACGTTTACTGCAGGCCAAAAGTAAAAAGACCAGCCTATCTTTGAAAGATGGATTATCTTTGGATATTTGTTTATGATCACAGGAACACATTGGGAAGGGAGCATGGGAAAATGTCAGATAAATACTCAAAATAATTCTGAATTTCAAAAGAGGTCAAACAAGTTACTAAGTGGCATTTCAGAGAACTGAATTTGATTTTTCAATTTTCTGTTTTTTTATAGCTCTTTTTTATAGGAAGAAGGAAATTCTTGTGACCAATGGAACTGTGACCCAAGTGTATCTCCTTTTTCTGTAGTATTAACCAATTTGGAATCTGATTAATCAGTCCTATTTCAATTTTTAAATTAAATTTTATGTATCTATACATGCACATAGCTACATATATGCACACATAAGATGTGATTATAGTGATCATTAATTCATAATGAATGAATTAGTTAAAATGAATTAATGTTAATATCTTTAATATGTACTTGTATTTGTTTGGGTGGGTGCCATTTCTTAAAACTTTTGAAAATTATACTTTACCAGTGAGATTCTGTTTGATTACAATTGTCTTTAGCATGAATATAGAGCCAGCTTCTACAAGTAAAGCAAAATAAAGAAAATGCACCAGCATCTTGGCTTTCACAAGTTAAGGAGCCTTCATAACTGATTACAAGTGGTGATAGGATCACAGATCGAACCAGATAATTAGTTTTACTAAAAATCCTTTTTAGGTGGCCTTAGGATAATTTCTTTGTAAGTCAAAGAGAACAGAGAACCTCCCCATAAGCATGTGTCCATCTTAGATGTCACGCATTCCAGTGGCTGTCTTGAGACATAGAGGAATTTTCATTTGCAAAAGTCATCGTAATTTTCTTTTCTGCTCTGGATTGACAACTCCGCCATTCCAAATGATTCCAAGTAAGATGTATTTATGAAAGGATTTCTGTGCACCTCCTGAATCTTGTAATTGATGTTTCTGCTCTGACTTTGGCCATCTATACTCAATTCCCATTGAACTATATATATATATATATATATATATATATATATATATATATATATTTTTTTTTTTTTTTAATCTGGGTACCGGGAGTTGACCTCAGGACCTCGCACTTGCCAGCAAGCGCTCGTGCCACTGAGCGATATCACCAGCCCTTTTTTCCTTTATATGGGTACCGGGAGTCGAACTCAGGACCTCACGCTTGCTGAGCAGGTGCTTATGCCGCTGAGCTATCTCACCGGCCCGAACTGTATCTTTTTAAAACAAATAAATTGATCATGCCCTTCCAGAATTTCCCTATACAGTTAGAGTAAGATTCTGAATGTGGGCTTTCTTCTGTCCCTATCACCCTTTACCAGTGTTGGCGACTTTGTCCCAGTGTTGGCAACTTTGTCTTAGCTGTTCTCACTACAAGCACCATTGTGCCTGCGATTTTATTGATATTTCTTTCTCATCATTCCGTTCTATAAATTTTCAGCTGTAACAAATTACCACAAACTGGTGGCTAAAACAGTAGATTTATTATTTTGCATTTCTATAGACTATAGAGATCCCAACATAGAATTCAGTGGTTGATATCTAGGTTTTAGCAGGGCTGTGTTCCCTTTTGAGATTCCAAGGGGTGAATGACTTTCCTTACATTTCACAGCTTCCTGACACCATCAGCCCCCTCCTGGCTTAATGGTCCCCTTCTTCTGTCCTCAAACTCAGGTAAGTTTTATGTCTGTGATACCAAGAAGACAAGAAAGGTCTGCTGATTTTAATAACTTATCTGATTAGATTGGGCCACAAGATAATCCAGGAAAACATCTGCGAATTTTTCTTTGGCACGTAAAGCAGTATATTCTCAAACTGCAGAAATTAGGAGGTGACCATCTTGGGGTGGGAGAATAGGGTTCATTATTTTGCTTACCACACAGACTGAACCCTAGTTTTCACCTTTTCAGACATTTCCTACCAATGTAACAACATTGCCAGGGAATCACTCCTTACCATAGTGCCCTGTGGTGATTATCTAACTAGAAATTTTACTGACTGATGAGTATTAATTGGTCAGACTAGTATCTGTTTCCCTTCCTTAAAATGTTAGTTTTTTTAGAAGAGAGATTTCATATATCTTACTCATCACTGCATCACCAGATCTTAATATGCAAATGGTATAGTAATCTCTACTTGTGGTTATAAGATTTATGCAAATTTCCCTAAAAACAAAGCAACAGTACCAATAGCAGAAACCAATCCTTGCAGTCAGAAATATTAAGTCTGACTTCAGCACAGCTATCTTTATTCAATGTCCTGGCACGTCACAATTATGACTAACTCTCTCTGTCTTTCGTAAGGCAGGAAAAAATGATGCTTATTTGATTAATGATGATATTAAAGTTATACACTAGATGCAGGATATTTTTCCAAGGTTTCAAGTTTAGTAAACGATGGCGCTAAGATTTGAACCTAGGCATTCAATTGTAAAAGCTATGAAATTAACCATCATGGTACAAACAAACTCCAAACAGGTGCTTGTCTTTGTAAATATCAGAGCACATGGTCAACCCTAGTTTGGTGAATGAAGAATCATTGTCTGCCAAAATCATTAGCCTAAGTCTCTAATTATAAGCCTGATGTGTCTTATTTTATTTTTAGTAGAAACACTCTGTTTACCTGTGCTAAATGCTGACTTGAGTAATAGTTGTTAAATACTGCAAGATTTTTCTCACAAACTTTTGTGCTAATCACAGTAACTAAAGTTAATCTGCATTATTGTTTCTACCATAATTTTCATAATTCTAGAAATAAGCAAAACAATAAGCCACTTTTTTTAAACATGTGCCAATTTCCTTGGCCGATTCAATCTGAGCAGTATGATACAAAAGAAAGTGGAATTGTATAGAGACATGAGAAGCAGTACTCCCCTCCTTTCCCTTGTTCCCCTTTTCTTCCTTCTGTTCAAGGATACAAACTAGTTTAAGGTTTTATTAGATTTTGTAATATATATAATCTAATAAGAGACATTGTTCATATTTGATAGATTTTTTTCCACCCCTTTTGTATTATGCAAACTATACTTCATTTATAACTTTGTACAAGAAATTGTGTTTCTCTCTTCTGTAACCATCAATTTCATATTGTATGTGTGAATATTAACAAGCTCCTGGATAGGTATTATCAAGATGTTTCATTTGCTGTGGAACAGAATCCTTGTGACTTTGATGAAGGGGTACAGATAGTGTAGATTACAGTTACCAGGAGTCAAACAAGTAGAGAAAAGGCACAAGGCAGTAAGTAGAAATCAGTATTGGTTAATGGCTATTCATTGGATTGTTTTGAAGAGAAAAAATACTGGATGCAATGATTGGCATGCTGTTTCGATAATTAAAAACACTGGTGAAGATTTCGAAGTCATGAGAGAGACAAAGGAAAATTTTGCCCATATAGAAATGAGATGGGGTAAAAGCACTAAGATACACTTGAATGGAAATTGTACAGGGGTACTGATGTCTAAAAAAATAAATCATTAAGGGTAATAATATTGATAATTTGAAATAATGGCAATCAGTTTTGTGGTATTTTTTTCTAGTCATGTCACATGACTCAAACATATCTGAATAACTACTTTGAAAATAACGATACACAGTGTAATCGGTATTGTTATTCTCTTATTTAATTGTGAACTTTTATTTTATTTTTTCTTAAAATAAAAAAGTGATAAAAACAGGAATTGTTTTTTGGCAGTGATGAATTGGAAAAATATATGGGAGTCTGTGGAACCCGAAATCACATTGAATTTGAAGATTAGATGTAGTGAGAATGAGAGAGAGTAAAGCTACAATCTAAAATATTAAGGAAGGACTTGAATATGGCAATTTCATGGGTCATTCATGAAAGTGAGGAAAATGTTGAAAATAGTACAGTTGAAGTAACTGATGTTATAAACTTAAAGAATTGGAAAACTAGCACATTGTGTAAACCGTTTACAAGAATATGGATATTATCTAAAATAAGTTCAGTGGTGAGAAAATTTTCAGTGAGAATAAAGTAAGGACTTTATCAATAAAGAACATTTGTTAAATGTTCAAAAAGAAAACTTTCAAGAAGTATAAATGAATAATTTGAGTTTCAAAGGAAAAGATAGGGGCCGGTGAGATAGCTCAGCGGCATAAGCGCCTGCCTGGCAAGCGCGAGGTCCTGAGTTCGACCCCCGGTACCCACGAAAAAAAAAAAAAGGAAAAGATAGTTTTGTCTTTCTGTTTACTTTTTTCTAATAATATGTAAGGATAGAGTCAAAATTGCAGGAAGGGGAATAAAAGAAAATTTACCCTAACTTTGGACCATGTGTATTTTATTGTATGTAGCAAGAATAAGTACAAAATAAGACCTGAATTAAAAATGGGGTGCTTGGGAGAGATTCATGTTTCAATTAGTTTCAAAAAAAAGTAGCTTATATTGAAACAAGGGTGTCAGAATTTAGGAAGTTTAACAAATTACATGGTTCAAATCCTTATTCTTCTCCTGCCAACTGGTGAAAATTGCTTTGCCCCGAACTGTGTTTAACTATTCATTAAAAAAGGTGAGATGATAACATTCCTTCCATGTAAAATACTTACCCTGGAGCTTGGCATTTAATTAGTCCTCCATAATTGTTAAGTAATATTTATAGGGTGTAAAGGAGTTCAGTAGGGAGCCAATAAGAAATACAGAATAATGTAAGGAAAAGAACATAAAAGAATTGGTGGCTAAAGTGTTCTGCATTGTGGAAGAGAGGAATATCCTAAAAACATAATATGGTCCAGAGTTGAGCAATAGCACTGAGAATGTGTTTGAGTGGGAGGTTAGAAGAAATATTTTGGAGACAAAAGCAAAGGAACTTGACAAATGTTTCAGGGTGGGTATGTGAGAGTGGAGAGATAATGGAAAATGTCCAGGGTTTGAGCTTTTGTTGCTAGGGTGATGATTCACATAGGTCAAAAATTTAAGAGGAAGCTTCACCTGGGAACTGCATGGAGAACCAGGGTTTGCTTCTGTTTAAATTATAATGACATGTGAGTGTAAGTTGAACATTCAAGTGAAGATTTGCTGTAGACAGTGATAAAGATGCAACCAGATTGAAAGATATGAGGGAGACTGGCCAGAGGCTTACCATGTCCATTTACTTCACCTGGGGATCACACACATGAGCAAGCACATGACTCAGAATATCTTGTGCTGTTTGTAACCAGTTTGATGATAGAATGGGGGCAGAGGTGAGGGCACCATTTCTAGACCTCATTAAAATTTGCGCATCATTCCACTTCTATCTACTTCACAGCCACTCACACAGCTAGAAGTGAAGTATACTGGAATGACAGTCAGAGAAAGGAAGAAATCCATACTCCGAAATCACATTTAGGAACAGAGTCACCTTCATAGGAAACTGTGGTAAAAGCAAATACATAAACAAGCCTTTATTGCTTTCTACCAGTGATATTTGGGGGTTTATTTCTACCCAGCCTACTATCATTGATAAAATAGTCAAAATTGGTGGTCCACGCGAGCATCATCTCTCAGCTGAATTTTGTTCTGTGCATGTGTGATGGTTGGGTCTGAATTGACTGGGTGGAGGGAGGGGAGGTACTTTTAAAAATGACTGTGTCTGGACTCCAGAATAGATGTGCTGTTTAAAGCTACGGACAACCTCTAGGAGAATACCTGCATTTACTAAATGGAATGTAAAAAAATGAGCTAGAGATAACATAAAGATGAGGAGCTATGAAAGAAAAAAAAAAAAGAAGACGAGAAAAGGGAAAATTTTGACCACTCTTGAGGGTTCACAATGTCAAGTATTTTATATCAGTGCTTCTCAAATGCTAATGTGTATATAAACCACTTAGTTATCTTGGTAAACTACAGATTCTAATCTAGTAGCTCTGAGTGAGGCCAGAGATTCTGCTTTTCCACCACGATTTTTGGTGGCAGTGATGCTTCTATACTATAAATCACATTTTTAGTTGGAAGTCTTTAGCACAATTAATAAGGAATAACAGGGAAGGAGCTATTAGATTTTTCTAAGTAGGAGGTCAGCGGTGACATTTGGAAGTAGTAAAGGAGGAAGCCAAATAGCATGGAAGTTAAGTTTAAAAAGTGTGTAGATAGTGATGAAGTGGAGGCATTTATAGTGAGCTATACTTTCCTGAAAATTGAAACTAAAAAGCAGACAAACTAAAAGATAGAAGTACAAAACAGTAGCAGGATCCTGATTAGGAAAATTATTAAATACACAAAACATTGGGGGATAAAATAAAGTAATACCTACTGATAAAACAGAAAATATGCAATGTATTTTCTATATACAGTTAGAAAGACAGAATCAATTTTACTTTCTTAAACTCAAAGTGAACTCAAAGATATAATCGATAACCCTCCTATAAGACCTAAAGATATTATATGATCATCTTATTCCCATCTTCCACATTATTGTTTTCTAGTACTTCCATTTTTACACAGCTTTCTCCTATAAATTAGATGCTGTGGTGGTTGCTGTCACTTTGGGTGCACCTTTGTATTTTGTCACTGGAACCAAATATTTGACATGCGTAGTGTAAAAGAGAAAACCTTTAATCTAGCTACTAGTTTCAGAGGTTTCAGTCCATAGTCATCTGGCTTCAATGCAAAAATGGCATGAGAGAAGAAAGCTGCTCACCTCCTGCAAGTAGGAAGCAGAGAGAGCAGGGAAAAGCCAGAGAAAAGTGAAGGGGTGGAGAGAGGATGCACTCTTCAAAGTCAGGCCCCCAGTGCCCTGCTCGATCCTGTCAGTCTTCACCTCCTAACACCCCATTCATCTCCGAAGTCATGAGAGGTGAATCCATTGATGAAATTAGTGCCCTCGTGGTCTAATCACCCAAAAAGTCCCACCTCTGAACACATGAGCCTTTGAGGACATTTTTTATTTGAACCATAACAAATTTGGCCAGATTTACCCACATGTTTAACAATTTCTTTTTCAACGTGCCTGTTGATAATTAATTCCTTTCAGGTGGGGGCAATACCCTTCCTGTTTACTCTTGTTACTCAAAATGTTGGATCTACAGCCTAGGAATGATTCGGGGGCTTGGTAGAAATGTAAAATTCAGACTATTGAAAGAGAACTTAGTCAGCGGGATGACTAGGTAACTTATAATAGACACATTGTAGTTTGAAAACTTCCCAGAATGTTTTAACTTCTGTATGTCAGAGATATCAAACTGGAACTGCTGTATGTGCACGCATGAGTGCATGCTGATTTTTTGGTTGTTTGATTTCCAGGACCATTTATGGAGTATAAATTTGTGTGCCAAATCTGCATTAGGATTGGATTGGAGTTATGCGCTCACAGAGGACAGCTTCCTCCTCCCTTTCCTTCCAATCCAATGCTAGTGATAAATCTGATACTTTGTGTCATATCCCTTTGCTAGTAAACAGATGTTGTTTATCAAAATCCCTCACTGAAGAAGTAATCTGTCAAAGATCCTTATTTTATTTGATAGTATTGGGTCCAATTTTCCAACTTGAATGGGCTAGGCTTTCTCTTCTCTTCCAATTTATTTATTAAACTCAGGTCCTTGGGACAGTACTTTAGAAAGATGGCTTAGTCTATGATTACAGCTGTCCTTTTGTTTTTTGAACTGTGGGGATATTTCTTTTATTTTACCTAGTATTCTAGATGTTTCATTTTGAAACCCATTGCACTTCAAGAAATCTAGTGTGTATATCATTGAAATATAAAAATATTGCAAGGATTTATGAGCAAGATGGCCAGAATTTTTTAAGTATCGATGCCTAATTACCCATTAAAATCCTAAGCATATGCAAAGTCTCAATTCTAGAGGATTTCTGAATAGATAGATTTTTACTTTATTTAGATTTCTGTCAACTAAACTCCACCATTATTACAGTGAATTTTTCCCTTTTTAACAAATTGTGTTGGCGTAGTATAGACACTGCTTGAATCATTGTCAGGGATGAAAATTGGGATTGAATCTATAAAAAGACAAAAAAACTTGAGATGTGATACCATGGATACCAATGATATATTTTCTCTCTCTCCTAGAGAAAGACTCAGAACCAACTTGATGAGAAAATTTTTTTAAATTTTAAATCCAAGTAAATGTATATGAACTGTGGGTTTTGCAAATATATTTGGCTTGAGTAACTAAAATACTCTCAAAAAAGATATTTCTACTGGTACTTTATTCTGGTTTCTCAAGAGTAGACTGGCTAGGAAGGCAATGGTTTAGGTACTTTCTCTATCACCTTTCAAATGCTTTAATATTTAAATTGTTCTACGAAAAATAAATAAAACCTAAGCAAAAAAAATGGGTAATCACAAGTATGTCATACACTAGAATCCAACGACCACAGAAAAGGTCTACAAGCTGAATGACTTGCAAACTTTGGAGAGTAAAATGATTCCAGATATTCATGGCTCAGGCTGCTTTCTGAATGTCCAGTATTGTGCTTAAATGATACCTTGACTCAAGAATGGATTGAACAATATTTGGGGGAAAAAAAGGTAGAAAATTAGAGAGAGCTAGAAGCAAGTAGGCAAGAAAAAATAGTAGAAAGGCTTAAATGGGAGTGACAATTTGAACTACAACAAGCAGTAATTAATTTCTAGGAAATTATTTATTCGTAACTGCACTCCTGGGATGAGCTAGAGAAATGGATACAATATAATACAGTAGTCCATTGTGTAGGTTCTAGAGGCAATCTAACGTGTTACAATCCCACCTTTACCATTTACAAGGTATGTGATATTTTGCAATGCATTTAACTTTACTGAGCCTTGGTTTCTTCATCTGAAGAATTAAATGAGAACCAAAGATAAAATGTGGAGCACAGTTCCTGGCATCTTGTATGTGCTGAAATATAATTAAAAATTATGATGACAATAATAATGATGGGGGAGATGGGGGAGAACCTGGCCAAGAAAGCTGGCAATAAGTTACAATGTGCTTGACTGATTATCACCCATTTAGCCATTTCTCAACATTTATTACACACCAGGTATCTAGAATTTGGGCAGAAAATAAAAACTACTGCATAAATTTACAGACTGGCCAATGAAAGAAAGATTATGCTACAAATGGGTAACTCCATCCTGGGATTTTTGTGTAGGGAGATGAGACACAAGGACTTTTTCCCAGGAAGCAGCTTTATTTGAGCTGACACTGACTCAGCAGATTCGTAGCTGCACCCTTTTATACAACTTTTGTGTCTTCGTCTTCCTTATATGGGCATACACTAACATTCTGAAGTCTGATTGGGTAGGCATTAACATTCTACACTCTGGTTGGGAAAGACTCATGCTACAGAGTTGCATCAGAACTACACATGTGTACACAGAGGCTGATATCACTACATTGTAAAAAGTTCCCACCTGCACACATCGGGAGGGCCCCTATCACGTTCCCCCCTTTGATGCTTGGACCACATCCTATTTTGGGTCAAAGAGCATTGTCCTGTTTCAGAGGTTTATATTTTTATAATATCATCATGTGCGCGGCCGTCTTTCTTTTGACCATTTTCTCAGTGAAGCTAGAGATAGAATGTATAACCAAGGGAGCCAGACAAGGCAGTATCAAACAGGTTCCCAAAATCAGAGATGTAATACCTATGAGGGTTTTGAAGCCCCAGACAGTTGAAAACCATTCCCAAACAGATCCCCGGGATCTGGGTTGGAACATGAGCAATTTTCCTCATTGGATTTGTAATCACCCTCTGTGACCTTTCCCTCATCATCTATTCATAGGCAGCAGTTGCTTAGGGTAAATTTCCCACAAATCCATCCTTCTAAAGCAAGCAGCTAATCCAAGGCCAAGCAATTTTGATAGATGGCAGTGTTAATTTTGGTTCATTGTTTGGCTAACAATTTAAGAGCTTTGGCAGTTTTATTAGTTATAATTTGCACAACTGCTTACAGCCTACTTATGCAGTTTAGCACATACACGAGGGTGTGGTAGCACCAGAACCCATCCTCTGCCCCAGGTGGCAGGACAATAGTACTGAATTATTTGTTCAGGGGGCCATTACTCATCTTTCCAATTGCCTATTTGCAGGGTACATCATTTTCTATAGATCCCCCTGCCCCCATACACTTGGACTCCTAGATGTTCTTCCCCAGCAAGTAGAAGTAGAAAGAAAGATGGGAGGGTCATCCCTAGTATACAAGACTCTGACAAGTTTGGGGGAAGTATACCATAGGCAGTTCTTCCGCATATCCAATAGTGTCCATCTGGGGCTTGCCATTCGATGTTTGCATCAACATTGTCTCAGGTCCCCTTAGATGAGAAAAATTGGACAAGGGGTGAGGGTTTGTTTCAAAGTAGTCTGTGGACCCCCCCCATTGGATCTTTGGGCTGTTGAGTTGCAGGATCTTTGACCCAGACATGGTAGGCTCCCTACAGAGATATTGAACCGTCCTCCCCACTGGGCAAGACAATTTCTTCCAATTATTGAGGTCTTGAGAAGCCAAGCCCCTGAGGTACAGCTGGGGTACCCTGCCAGTATAAGTTTCATTGGGATCTAATTTTCTCACGTCCCATGGCCATTGATCCCCTATGTTGGATCCCAACAAAAAGAAACTTTCAGTCTCTGCTAGGGCTACAGTCTCTGCTAGGGTTAAAAACAAGTTTTTGGTTGTGGCTGGGATTGGAGGGGGACTACTTTCTGTTTCCTCATAAAATGAGTAAAAAACCTGATAAGATGTAGCCACTCAGATGGTAGTGATCCTCTTGAAATGTAGTATAGTCCCTGGGTCAATGCCTCACAATCCAGAGGCCATATTCCCACTTTGGATGTCCTGAATTAAAAATAGTAAAATTAATAGGGTTACAGGTTTCCAATTCACAGCTAAGAGCAGCAGCCCCCTTTTGGAGGAGTTCTACTTTTTCTTCACCTTTCCAAGTGAACCATGAGACAGAGCTCCAATAGTGGCAATAAGCCTAGCAGTCACCATAACAAGCAGACTGGGGAGAGGCCTGTTCACATGTACACTTATCACTGAGCCTGTATGCTCATTCCCATGATAACCCTCCACATTTGAGGACTACAGAGGGATTTCTATTAATGGCAGCACACACATTAAAAATACCGATACTGGCAGGTGGGGATTTGTAACCCAGGTTCAGACTTTGAAATATTACTCATTCCAGGAGTACTTCAGCTCGAAACAGGTGTACTGATTTTCATGTTGGCAAATAGAATAGGTTGTCTTATTATGTATGCAGGTCCCTTGGATCCTCCCTAAGCATGAGAAGCGGGTGTGGTAAAGTGCAAGTAACTCCCTGGATTGACCTGGTTAGGGGAATACATGGTCACATGATGGGGAGCTCAGGATCCCCAGTGGGGCCCCAACTAAAGGCAACCAATACCAGAAAAACATCCCACCCACAAGTGGAAGGTGAAGGCCAGCAGGAACTCTTGCCACATTTCCAGTCAACTGGGGCGGTCTCTGAAAGGGTTAGGGCAAAAAAGCAGGGCTAGAGACCCAAATACAGTTAAAAGCATGGGGTGGCAGTACATTACAGATAGTCACAAAAAGGATGCAGTCCATGTGTGTCATGAGGCTGCAGCATCCTCAGGCTTCTGCCCTGCATAGACTAGTCAGCCACTAGAGCGACTAGAGCAGGGCCGTTGCCACTCACTAGTGTTCCTGAAGTCGTGGTCTGCTTCTTCCAAACTGTCAGCTTACATGTTGCCAACAAGTCAGGGACACACTACCAGTCTCGAGATGCTCGTTTTACTCTGCTGGAGTGAACCCAGGGGACTAGCTCACCCACATTTACCACAGTGGGAGTAAACAGGATAACAGTGAATGGGCTCCACTAGAGGGGTTTCAGGGGCTGACATTCCATTCTTTTACCCACACAGCATCCCCTGGCTTGAAAGAGTGAGCCTCTGTGGTCAAATTCATGGCCAATCATTCCTTAAGCCATTGGTGTAGGGTGGCTAAGGCTGAACCTAATGCCTGTGTCTGTTGTTTCATAATGAGGCTCTCAAACTCCTTTAAATCCCCCCTTATGCCCTTAATAAGAGGAGGGTGGCACCCATAGGGAATTTCAAAAGGGGGAAGCCCTGTCTGTTTAGTGGGACTAGATCTAATCCTCAGCAGAAGTACTGGCAAAAGTTGGTCCCAGTGCAGTTGAGTTTCCTGGCACAGCTTGCTCAGCTGTAGCTTTAAAGTCCGGTTCATTCACTCCACCTTCCCTGAACTCTGAGAATGGTATGCTGTACACAGTTTCTAAGTAATCTTTAGTCTTGGGCCACTAGCTACTCAACCTCTGTGATGAATCCCAGCCTGTTTTCTGATCCTCTGGTTACTGGAATTCCAAAATGGGGGATGATTTCTCTCAGAAGGATCCAGGCCACCTCAGATGCATTTTCCACACGGGCAGGGAAGGCCTTTAATCATCCTGAGAAAGTGCAGACACAAACTAGCAAATATCTGTAGTCACAGACTTAGGGAAGCTCGGTTAAATCCACAACCACATTTTCATATGGGGCTTCTCTGACACTTCATACCCCAGGAGCAGCCCTGGGCCCTTGATGCGAGCTTTTGCAGGCACACATTTCACCTTGTTCACACACCCCCTGGGCTATGCTGGAGAGCTGAGGGATGTAGAAATGTTGACTCGTGGCAGTCTTGAGAACTGTCCAGCCTATATGGATGTCCTGATGAAACTTTCTGAAAAATTCTGGGGCTAGAGCCTCAGGGATTACTACCCGGTTGTCTTTAAACTTCCACTATATGCCTGGGAGGTAACTTCCATCCTCAGTTTTAAACTAATCAGTCTCATGTTGTGAGTAATTAAGGTCCCATTCTGTTAATGGATTGGGAAACAGCTTGGCAGCCATGGCCATCCACTCTGCTATTGCCCTGGTGGCCACCAACTTAGCTTCCCGGTCTGCTTCATGGTTCCCCGAGTGGAGGTGGTGTCTCCTTTGAGGTCCCTGATAGTGCATGACTGCCACCCTTTTAGAATCCCATACAGTATGCATCCACAAGTTCAAGGATTTCCCTGCCATATTTTATGGTTTTTTCCATTGAGTTTATTTGGCCTTTTTTTTTACCTTTATATATTTGGCCTTTATAGTGCCCCATGCTGAAGAAGGGTGGTGAAGGCATATTCAGAGTCTGTGTATATGTTGACACGTATTCCTGCCACCAGCTAAAGTGCTCAGGTTAGGGCAATGAGCTCCACTTTTTGTGCCAAAGTCCCTTTTGGCAGAGATTTTGCTTCAGTGACCAAATTCAGGGTTACCATCACAGGGTACCCTGCAAGGTGCTCTCCCTCTTTCACAAAAGTGCTACCCTCTGTAAAATATTCTGCTTTGGGATTTTTGAGGGCCTGATACCCTAAATCCAGTTGGCTGAAGAATACCTCATCCATGACCTCAATGCAGTCATGATCTGGCTGGCCCAGCCCAACTGGCAGTAGGGTTGCCGGGTTCAGGGTCTGCACAACTTCTAAGTGAATGCACAGGTTGTCACATATATCTGATATCTGACCACTGAGGTGTTAGTTAGCCAGTATTGTCCCTTGTACTCCACTAATGTCAGCACTGAGTGTGGCACTAGACTGTTAATTCTTGTCCCATAGTCAGTCTGTCAGCCTCTGCCACCAAGAGGGCTGTAGCTGCAAGTACTCCCAAACAGGGTGGCCGATCCTTGGAGTCAAGTTGCTTGGAAAGGTACGACATGGGTTGATGCCAAGATCCCAGCATCTGGGTTAGAACTCCTACCACTATGCCAGTATAGTCGTGGATGTACAAACAGAAAGGCTTAGTCATGTCTGGAAGTCCTAGGACTGGTGCTTTGGTGTGGGCCTGGCTGATCTCTTCAAAAGCTTTTTGCTGTTCCCATTCCCATAGCAGAGGTTCTCACTCCCTCCCTTAGTGGCCTTATAAAGGGGTTTCAGCAAGACTAAGAAGTCAGGTACCCAAATCCTACAGAAGCTTGCGGTCTCAGGATCTCTTGGACCTGGCATCAGGTCTCAGGAACTAGGATTGAACAAACTACTTATTTTCTCTCAGACCCGAGATAGTGTTGTCTCTGTGATAAGTGGAAACTGAGGTACTTAGCTTTCTTCTGGCAAATTTGCACCTCCTTCCTTGAAACCTTATAGCCAGCCTCCCACGGGAGAGTGAGGAGTAATCGTGTCCCTTCCATGAAACCTTTCCATGTTTGGCTAGCCAACAGCAGGTCATCTACATACTGGAATAATACATAACCATGTTGGCCTGCAGGGGAGGCCTTCAGGTCAGTGGTCAGTGCCATGCTGAAAAAAGATTGGGGAATTTTTGAACCTTTGGAGTAGCCTTGTTCAAGTCCATTGGCCTTTGTCACCATTTTCTGGATTTTCCCACTAGAAGGTAAAAATTGGCTGGCTTTGTGGGGCCAGACAGATGCAGAAGAAGGCATCGTTAAGGTCTAGACATATAAAAAAGGCTGCTTCTGTGAGGATGAGACCTAAGAGAGTGTAAAGGTTTGGGACAACTGGGCGTAGGGTAACAGTGGCCTGGTTTACTGCTTGCAGACGCTGTACTAGCCAATAGTCATTTGTGCCCTGTTTTTGGACAGGCAGGAGAGGTGTGTTCCAAGGTGACTGGCAAGGTCAGAGGATTCTGTAATCTAGAGGCCTTTCCAAGTGCTTTTGGATCCCAATTTATGCCTTGTGAGGGATGAAGTATTGTCTTTGGTGAATTGGCTCTGCCCTTGGGCGTAACCTTATGGCAGTCCTAATCGTTCAGCCAGGGTAGCTGCCAGCAAGTTCGCCTTCTTTTTATCTTGTGACTCTCCTTCCACTGAGCCTCCTGGGTTGGTTGACAAACACTTTGGCTGCAACTTCTAACAGTTGGTTAGCATTCATTCCAGTGAAACCCTCCAGTTTCTATAACTTATGCCTGATATCTCCTTGATCCTGGCTGACAAACGCCACGTACACCACCCATTGACTCTCAGCTGCTTCTGGGTCAGAGGGGGAATACAGATGGAATATTTCACATAGCCTTCCACAGAATGGCTTGGGTTTTCTTTTGGCCCCTGTAGCACTTCCAAAGTTTTGCTCATGTTCACAGCCCTTTTTCCTCCTTCCTTTATTCCCTTTAGGAGGGTCTGGTGGTACTGTGTGATTGAGGGTGAGCCGTCCTTCCAAGTTCAGGTCTCCCTGGGGGTCCTCTCCTGGTTGTGGGTATAAGCCTAGGGATCCAGCAATCCAGCCAGGGCACATTTTTCCAACCATCACAGGGCAGCTTGAGTAACCCTTTGGAGCTTCTCAGTGTTGAATAGGGTTTGGAAGAGTTGCTGGCAATCATTCCGTGTGGGCTGGTAGGTCTGGAAAGTGGACTGCACCAAGTCAATCATTGTCTGAGTTTCTCAGTATATGAAGGTGCATGGTTCTTCCAGTTAAGGAGGTCAGTGGTGGTGAAGGGTTGATACACTAATACTCATTCCCTTCCTTGGATCTACCTCTGTGGGTCATAGTAAATGGGTCCTTGCATCTCTGGAAATGGCATCTGCATGGTGCCTCAACAGAGCCTATGGGTTTGGTTGCTGGAGAGGTTCTCTGGACTGGTGCCCACAGGCATGTGGGGACTCAGAATGGGCAGCTCAGGGGAGGCTGCCACCAGAGGGGTCTCCAGAAAGGCATTGTTGGGCCTTTACTGATTGGCTCTAGTAAAGCTTCTGCAGTGGGGGCCACAGGTGGCAGTGGCAGTGATGGATACTGCAGGACATAATTTCTGATTCTACAGATAGAATCAGTTTGTTTGACTTTGGCTGACATTTGAAGGTGGCCATTGCCCTAGCCATCATCACTCTACAGTTCTCAATGCAAGGCTTCAGCCAAAGTTCCTGAGACAGGACCAAGTCTTGCCAACAGTCAATGTAAGGAAATTGGTCAGGATGGCTGGGGGGTTCCCTGCAACGACCCTGAACACTTGACTAATTATTTCCTTATCAAATGAGCTCTCAGAGGGTCATCCCGCCCCAAACGACGGCCAATAAATTTCATAGAAGGTCCAGAGCTTTCCAGAGTCATATTAACACCATAGTCACCTGAATATCCCTTTTTCTTCAACATACACTCTAGGTGAGTTGGTTTATTCTGTTTTCCACCCATTTCCTCTCCTTGACAGACAACTTTCACACACAAGAGAGGGCGGAGGGAAGGGGAAGGGTTTTAACTGGAAGGGTCTCACACTTGGTTCATCCATCTCCAGCTGCTCTCCTTTCAGAGGTATTTCAGGCACCTCTAAACATTGGTGGAGCTCCTGAGGGCCTTTGGTCACCCTTAGCCATAGGAGGATTGCCATGGAACTGCGGATTGGGACTAAACACTCATTTTGGAACACAGTGCCCCCAACTCACCACCCAGCCAGTGCCTTGAGGCCGTGGTTTTGTTCCTTGTGGAACTACTCAGGCAACTCATACTCCAGTCCACTGCCCAGTTCCCAAGAGTTTCAGTGAAACTTAGTGGGGCAACTCTAGTACTCTCCTTCTGCCTCTTTAAAGGCAAGACTACCAAATCAAACCTGGATCTTCCCAAATCTGGTGGACAGCACTCCCTGAACTTGTTCCTGGGCTTCTAGGTTCCTCTCGCCCCAGCATATAAGGAGGGGCCGACCTCCCCTATGGACCAAATGGTCTGCCATTGCCAGGCAAGGTTGTATCTCCCAGCACTCTGAAGTTTGGACTCCAGCAACAAAGGAGTTGGTAATACAGTGTCTCTGAATCCTGGATGAGCCCCCAGAAATGCTGCAGGATTTTCCTGCATAGATGGGACACCAAGGCCTTTTTCCCAGGAAGCAGCTTTATGCGTGCTGGCACTGACTCAGTGGATTTGTATCCAAAGGCTGAGTAGCAAAGATGGTGTAGCTCTACTCTTTCATACTATTTCTGTGTCTTTGTAAATGTGCACACTAACATTTTACAGACTGGTTGGGTATACATTAACATTCTACGGTATGGTTGGGTATGATTTATGTTACAGAGTTGCATCAGAACTACATATGTGTACACAGGCTGATATCACTGCATTGTAAAACCTTCCTGCCCTGACATGTCAGTAGGGGCCCTGCCACATCATCACTAACCACTGCTTACCATTGGTATACTCTAAGCCTACCAACAACAGTAAGGCAAGTGCTTGATCACGGTAAGTGTTAAAGATGGATCCACTGATGTATTTTCTCACTTTCTACCACTGACTTAGAATTGAAGCAAAGGTTGTTGGCAATGGTAGCAGTATATGCAGCAAGGTATATTACTGAAATCTGAAATAGCTGTGGTTAATTACAGATTATCACTCTTCTGCCAGGCTCTTCATTCTTCTTGCAGATTCTGAACTAAATTCCACTGCTTAAAAAAGAGCCTGAATTTCAGTGAAGATCTATGTTTACCTCTGAGTGAGAGCTTGACCACCTTCTAATTATAGACACTTTAGCACATGCATTATCCTTGCCTATCGTCAGTTTCTTTGCTACATTCGGGAACTTGAAGCTAGCTAAGCATGGCAGATAATAGTAGATTATAGAAAGCCCTTCTGGACCTCGTCACCATGTGGAGGAGTCCACATTTGTAATCCCAGGGAAAAGTTATTGGAATTCCAATAAGTAATTCCAAACTACCACTTCCGGTGCAATCCACAGTGAGAATAAAGAAAGACACTAAGGCATGTTTATAGTTGTGGGGAGCCAAGAGTGTCCTAAATCCAGTTAGAATGATGGCTAACCAGAATAAAGCCCTTGACCCAGGGCTGAACCCAGGTTTTATTAATTAGTGAAGATGTGAGTGGCTCAGGGATGAGTGACTGAGAGAAAGGTGGGAAGTATGTGAGTGCTGTGAGCTGGGCTAGGCAGGAGGCCTGATAGGACCTCTGCAATATGCAGAGAGAGAGAGAGATACAGAAAGAGTAATATGTATATCACAGATTGAGCAAGTATTTTGTATATATGGATCAGTGCTTTGTTTCATGTCTAATTTTCATGCCCTGAGATGTCATAGCCTCATTCTTTTTTTTTTTTTTTTCATGTGCAGACACTGGGAGTTGAACTCAGGACCTCGCGATTGCCAGGCAGGAGCTTATGCTGCTGAGCTATATCACCGGCCTTTTTTTTTTTTTTATTTTTATGCGGGTACCGGGAGTCGAACTCAGGGCCTCGTGCTTGCCATGCAGGCATTTATGCCGCTGAGCTATATCACCAGCCCTCATAGCCTCATTCTTGAGGCTCAGTCCCAGCCAACAGCATGGAGTCACTTGGCCTAGCTCCTGTATAATAGTTGGGAGCTATAGGCAGGGCACCACTGACCTGTCACATTGCTTTAAAGACTACACATCAGCACACTGGGTAGACCTTTTTGCATTGCTTAAAGCCAACTGAGGGGGAAAAGAAATATCCAAGCCAGCTCTGTATATATCAATACATGGAAATAGGGCCAGGGTTAGCCAAAATGGAGCCAAATTTTCTTTCAAGAATAACCATCCTGGTGGTCCTCCAAAGTGGATGTGATAAGTATTGCCAGACCTTTACCATTGTTTTTCACTTAGTTTATCTGAAGGCTATATCAAATGGCTCCTTTGCCTTTGACCTCTAGTTCAGTTTGAATAAGAAAGAGAAGGCATGGGCCGGTGAGATAGCTCAGTGGCATAAATGCCTGCCCAGCAAGCGCGAGGCCCTGAGTTCGACTCCTGGTACCCACATAAAGAAAAAAAATGGCCGGTGATATCACTCAGCGGCACAAGCACTTGCTGGTTGGCAAGCGCGAGGTCCTGAGGTCGACTCCGGGTACCCACATTAAAAAAAAAAAAAAAAAAAGAGAGAGAGAGAAAGAAGGCACTTAATGGGAAGTAGGAGAGTAACATCAGAGTATTAATTTCTCAATACACCAGACCTAGACTGTGCCTTTTAACAAAGTTGATAGCATTATCAGGGGTCCCCTCAGCATAGGTCTCATTCCAAATTCCCATAGTTGTTTCCTCCCTAAATCACTAAGGTACTCTCTCCCTCTGTTACTAGTTCAAAGGTATTGAAGTGTCATTTGTTGTAGCTTATAACCAAACCTGCGTACACCTTCCCAATAGTCCCTCTTTGAAACTCATTCCAAATGCCTTAATTTATTTGTGTTCATTGTTTCTTGCTATGAGCTTAAACTGATCATGTGGGCTCTGCTATTTCGGTCTGGATTCATATTTCTTCCTAGCCATGGTATTATGGTTTGATCTAGAATGTCCCCAAAGGCCTGGGTATAGAACACTTGCCTAACATACTAGAGGTTCCGGATTCAATCCCCAGTAGCACCAAAATAAATAAATTAAATGCCCCAAGGCCCAAGTGATGGACTTTGTGAAATGATAGGATCATCAGGGCATTAACTTCATTAATGGCTTAATCCATTGATGAATTTATGACTGAATGGGCCATTAAGAGGTGGGCTTACCTCAAGGCAATAGGTTATGAAGAAATGACCATGAAAACTATATCATTCTCTGTCCTTTCCTTTTTGGATTTTTTTCCCTCTTTTTCTGCTTACTGGATGTTGTGATATGAGCAGTTTTTCCCCACCAGGCCTTTCTGCCATGATATTCAGCCTTACACAGTAATGGAACCAGTTGACTGTGGACAAAACCTCTGAAACTGTGAGTCAAGATAAGTCTTCCCTCTTTTAAGTTGATTCCCAGGTATTTTCTCACACTGGAGTAGACGAGTAACACTCATGGTGACCTAGGCAAACCAGGTAACCTTTGTTGTCTCCATTTCCTGATCTATTCTTTTGAGCTCAAAATACCTGTGAAGCCTGCATGGAGTTCAAAAATATGAAACATGGTAATTCTTGATAAATGCAAACATTTTGAAGTAAGGGTAAAAGTTTAATTAAAACTTAGATTGGCACCCAATTTATTATTATGAAAAAAGTAGAAAGGACTACTTTGCAAATGCAAATAATATCAGATTGTAAAATAAATTAAAATTGATATGGAGCTAGGTATGGTGGTACATGCCTGTAATCTCAGCACTCAGGGAGGCTGAAGCAGGAAGATGGCAGTTAAAGCTCACCCTTGGCAAGCAAGACCTTGTCTCAAGTTAAAAAATTGAAAAAGGCTGGGGATATAGTGCAGTGTGGAGACTCTGGGTTCACCTTCCAGTAGCACACACACACACATCATTCATTCATTTTGGGGTGCAGCAGTCACCATGTCATAAAAGTTTATGAGCACCCCTATGAAGAAGACCTCATGAAAAGGACATGAGGCCTCTTGCCAATAAGTCTGTCTGACCTGCCCATGTGGAAGAAAGCTTCTTCCCCAGAGCTCCAGAGTGGAGACTTCAGTTCCAGTCAAACCTTCCGAAACTGAAGATACAGTAACATCTTGATTGCTGCTTCATGAGAGAACCAAGCTAGAACTGCCCAGCCAACCTACTCCTGAGTTCTTGAACTATGTGAGATAGGAAATATTTATTAGTATTTTAAGACGCTCAATTTTTGTTACTTTTTAGGGAAGAATAGATACCTAATCCATTTCCTTTTACTCCAACGTAAATGTTTAATATTCAGGAATCTATGATTAAAAAATCTAAGCCCAGAACTTTGATAATAATTAATTGCTTGAATCTCGTACAAGTTAAGCCATAATCATCTACTATCCTAATGAGGAATATTCAGTGTAGTTTTTATTTCTGACTCCTGAGTAATAGACCATTTCCTCTTGGACTAGGTTTAGTCTATTACTGAACATAGAACAGCTTCCACTATTGCCCTGGTGATCTCACTTCATAATGTATTATCTTGACCACAGGAAATCCACTTGATGAATTTGTAGTGCTTTACGTTTCCCCGTGTTCTCTATAGTATCATTGTATATAATCATGTTTTTAATGTTTAAACTTTTCAGTGATGTATACTTATAATCTTGTCATGCTCTTATACACAGCTTAGACAAAGCCTATGTATCTGGCCTCTTTAATTTATCCTATAATCTTTATTCACAAATCAGTTCATTCTTCTTCTTTCCTGGTTATTCCTGTTCTTTGAACTTGTTCCAGTTGTAGCTGGAGATAAAAGTTTCCTACTCAGCAATGTGTTTTGACAACAATGTTATGTCAGCATGCACAGAATATTTGCTTGTAATACCATACATAGTACAAGGCAAGGTAACTCTTAAGAATTGGACATATTTGGGTTTTTTTTAAAAATCTATTACCTCTTGTAGAATGTGTTCCAGTAAAACATGATGGAGTAACCAAAGGTTCGAGATATCAAAAGGATTGTTCCTACCTACAACTCAAGATTGCTACTTTGGGGCAGTGAAAAACTTAAAGAAAAAGATGAAACAGCAATTCCAAGGAGCATTTCCTCCATGCAAGGTATTTAAAAAAAGAAAAACAAAAAACTCTCCTTGTATTTTTTTGTCAAAGATTCCAAGTGCATGCATTATATTAACATTATAATACAAACACATTTTTCATGTGTTTTACTTTATTTTGATTTGGCCTTTTTATTTTTTTTTTTCTCTTTTCCTGTTTTGGTGCCTGTTAGGTTGGCAAAGTGATTTGGAATTCAGGAGGCTTGTATTTTATTTATTTATTTGTTTTTTTGTGGGTACCAGGGGGTCGACCTCAGGACCTTGCGCGCCAACAGGCACCCGTGCCGCTGAGCGATATCACCGGCCCTTTTTTCGTATGTGGGATCCGGGAGTCAAACTCGGGCCCTCGCACTTGCAAGACAGGCGCTTACGCCACTGAGCCATCTCACCGGCCCTGTATTTTAATATTTTCATTCCCACTGACGAAACTTCTATCCTGGGGAATGTGATTTGCCTTGTATGCCTTTTAGTACATTCATAAATAAAACAGAAATATTACTCATTCTTGCTTTCTCAAGAAACTGCTGTTAGGTTAATCAAAGATATCCATAAATACTACAAGTACAACAATATCTTCATAGTTATCAAAAAGTCTAGAATTAGTCAATGATATTGAAATAAAACTCAGTACAGAAGGTTTCACTGAATTAAAATCATATCAGTATAAAAGAAAGATCAACGCACATGTTCAGTTAAATTAACACTGTGTCGTGACAGATATTTTGGAAGGTTATAGGATTGGACTAACATATACCAAATTCATATATTTTTCACAATCAAGTGCTTAATTTCATGTAGCAAGATGAATACCATACCTACAGGGCTGGGGTAACATGTGTTAGTGATGGTAGGAATCCCACTTCAAAGATACAGATCCATATAAATTGCAAAGGCATTATTCCTCAATTCAGAAGTCTCCTCATCCCCACCTAATGGTGTTAGAAAGTCATTTTTTTACCCACTTTTTGAGTCAGTCATTTCAAGATGATCTATGAAGCATCCAGACAGCAAAAGAAATATTTGTCATTTAGCTCAAAAGTCCTTTACGAAGTGTGCTGCATCTTTAGGTTCAGTGTTTTCTATTAATAGATGAAAGTCAAGCTACAAGTGTGACAAATATTTGAGTTGAGATGCAAGCCCCTTATATCATATCTGGAGTATATATGTGTGTTGATACATAATAATAATTTTCTCATGTGTGAACATCCTTTCTATGAAATACTGGAAACCAGTAAACTCACAGGAAGTATCTTTTTTTTCTTTCAGAAGAACCAATGTGTTCTTCCCACTAGTATAAACCCTGTAATTGTCCTTTTATGTCAATGACAAGCAGTCGTTTTTTTCCCTTGTTTACCCCGCTGCCAAGACAGAACATAAGTTTAATGTTCTTATATACAGTATATTATTTTTATTAAACTCACATATTCAACTTAGTTTCCCAAAAAGAAACACAAGAGAATGAGTAGATATGATAAATGGAAGAAGAAAATCAAAACATGTGGGATAGGTAGTACCTGAGTAGAGAAGCTTAAAAAAGTGAGATGGAGAACTTATAGCTTTACTGTAGTTTCGCTGAATAGAGAAGAGAACCGAACCCATTATCCCAGCGTTAGTCTTCTAATCTTCTTTGTCACCTTCCACCAAAACGTGAGGCTAACAGAAACTCTGTTTGTACCTCATTCTTTATCATCCTTTGCTGTAGAAAAACATATGCGTTCATAACCAAGCTCTGAAATGATCACTTGAAAGAGGCTGAGTAAATATTTTCAGGATAACTCTGGGAATCTTACTGTCTCTAAATCATCAACAGAGAAAGAGAAAAAGAGAGAATTTCCTATTCAAACATGTTGCTTAAGACCTAATGGGAGAATTATTATGATTGATAGGCCAGAATCTTTGTCTTTAGAGAAAGAAGCAGGAACATTTAATGAGATAGGAACTGACCAATATTTACATTGGACAGCAAGCCACATTTTATTTCATCTGAGGTCAAATATCACAGAATGTGAAATATATTTCTCAGATGGATGCAGCCCTTCTTTCACCCCAATTTGGATGTCTGAGATTCCCATGAACCCTTCCAATCAATCTCCATTTGTAATACACCCAAGATTCAAAGTTTAGCAGCTAAGGAGAATTACTGGGCTGCTTCATTCTTGGATGCATGAATAACAAAGTACAGGTAAATAAAGCTTGTAATTCAAGCTACATTACAAAATGCGACTATCTTTCCAACTACGTGAATGTTCTCTGTCTACAAAGTGAAACTGTCTCCACATAAATCATACTCTTGAGGTGAATATTTAAGATTACACAAATAACAGCAATGTGGTCCTTCCAATAATGATTGTGACTGGAAGAAAAGAAGGTATTAGTTATATGAATACCTTAGACAATGAATGGAAAATAATTCCCTTCTTTTAATTTGGTATTCTTGTATTAAAAACAGAAGTTTCAGGTCTATAATTCTCTTTTGTAAATTTTTTAATTTTAAAGAGAAAAAAGATAAACATAAACTGAGTTTCAAAACAGGTTAGAAAGACAGTTACAATAGTTGATACATTGTGTTTTGTCGTTTTCCTAGTAGTTATTCAGATTACAAGATATAGGCATGATATCTTGACTAAACAATATTAGCACAAAACATTCTTTTCAAGGAACTAAGAGAAGCTAGCTGTACAACTATCTTAACTATCTTATGTATACATATATTTTTTTTCTTTTTCCCTTTCTTCCTTCCCCTTTCCCCCATCACAGTTTGTCATTTCTTTTGAACAGTTTCTTCCCAATTTACAATATCTATTGTACATTTCAGATCCTATTTATTTGTTCAGTTTCTCACACTAGTGAGACAATACGGTGTTTACACATATGGGTCTGATTTATTTCACTTATGAGTATGGTCTTGAGTTGCATCCATTTACCTATAAAAGTCTCCAGTTTATCCTTCTTTATGGCTGAGTAGTACTCCATTATATTTTTAAAAAAACCACATCTTTTTTACCCATTCCTCTGTTGATGGGTATCTGGGTTGTTTCCAAGATTTAGCTATTACAAATTTGCTGCTATAAACATGGGTGCACATATATCACTGTGGTATGATGTTTTTAATTCTTCTGGGAAGATACCTAGAAGAAGAATAGCTGGTTTGAATGGTACCTCTAATCCTAGTTTTTTAAGGAATCTCCATACTGATTTTCACAGTGGCTCCACCAGTCTACACTCCCACCAACAGTGGAGAAGGGTTCCTTTCTCCCCTCAGCCCCTCCAGCATTTGTTATTGGTTGATTTTTTGATGATAGCCATTCTTTCTAGGGTGAGTTGGAATCTCAAGGTAGTTTTAATTTGCATCTCTTGAATGACCAATGATGTTAAACTTCTTCTCGTATATTTATTTGCCGTTTGTATTTCTTCATCTGAGAAGTGCTTATTCATCTCAGATGCCCATTTTTGGATTGGGTCTTTGAATTTGGGGGGTCTGACTTTTTAAATTCTTTATATGTTCTAGATATAAGTCCTTTGTCTGAAGGGCAACTGGCTATAATTTTTTCCCACTCTGTGAGTTGTCTTTTCACTCTGTTGGTGATTTCTTTCATTGTGCAAAAGCTTTTTAATAAGATGAGATCCCATTTGTTGATTCTTTGTACTTCCCTTGCAGTCTTGGTTTTGTTCATGAAGCCTCTGCCTACACCTGTCTTGGAGATTTCTGCCTATTTTCCAGTAAATTTAGTGTTTCTATTTTAATATTTAGATCTATTTAATATTTAGATCGTTGATCCATTTTGACTTTAGTTTAATGCATGGTGATAGATATGGGTCTAGTTTTAGTCTTCAGCTGAAACATTGGCTAGAGCAATTAGACAAGAGAAAATAACGAACAGATCCATAATTCTGTCAGTGCCTTCTTTTCCTCTCTGTTTTGTGACAACTTCATTAAATTCAAGTGAGCAGAACCAGGACGCCTTTAAGATTAACAGTAAGGGCATCTGGTCAGGACTTTGTAAGAACCCTCAAGGGCAAATACCTGCTTTCTGTTTGGTAATCAATCTCCTTAAGTGAAAGTGAATGGAGTTGGCTCAGGACTAATGATACCGCCATGTTCTTACACCAGGATTGAAGATTTTCATGAGAGCATTGTCTATAGTCCTCTTACTCTCAAATTTATCTTTCCACTTCTTTTTCCATAAAACTACTCTCATTAGAGTTTTGCTCCACCACAGTTCTTCTCTGTAGTCATCCATGAATTCTGCTCTGAAAGCAATGGCCAATTATTTTTTCTGATACAGTTCATCAGTCCCTTCTTCTGGGCTTCCAGGACATTATATTAATGCATCTTCCTTCTATACTTCTAGGACTTTCCAATGGTCTTTGCTTATTCCTCTTCATCTCCCAACCTCTAAATCTCAGTAAGCTCCAGGGACTAGTTTTTGGACCATTGAAAATTTTTTCTAGCTGTACTCATTCTCTCAGAAAAGCTGATGCCATGTGCATTTGTGTCTCAGCCAAGACTCCTCCCTGGACATCTTGGCCCTGAACTTCCAGCTGTCTACAGGAAATCCATTCTTCAACACAGAATGGGTATCTCAAACTAAGCATGTCTACAACTGAACATCTGGTGTTCTATTCAAAAGTGGCCTCAGTTGATAATTCTCCTCTGCTAGTTGTTCAACAATATACCTTGGACTCTTCCTTGATTTCTCTCCTGCTTCTTTCACAACTAACAATAAATCTTATTGTTGATTCAAAAAGCAAAATGTCTACCACCTCTGCCTTTTTCTGGCCATCCCCATGGCAATCACTGTGGGCCTCTACCAGTTTCTTTCTGCATTCTGCCAAGAGGGCTCTCTTCCTGATCTTCCCATTTCTTCTCCTTTCACTTACAGTCTTTTCCAAATAGAGGTCAAAAATATCTTTGAATTGTACAATACACTGTGTTAGTCCTCCACCGAGCTTTCCTTACCACTAAGTGAAAGCTAGCGTCTGTATTGATACCTGCTTCTCTACCCTCAGCTCTTCACATTCTTGCTCACTCATTCTGTGACCCTGTCCTCCTAGCTAGATAAGTCAGAAGTATTTGTGCCTCAGGGTCTTTGCACATGCTGTTACTTCTGCTTAGAACATTCCTCTTCCACATGTTTACAAGACTTCTTTCCTAGCCTGTTTCAAATTCTTGTTCAAACGGTTCAGTCCTCAGTAAAGCCTTTCTTGCAATGTCTTTTCAGAATTTCAGCCCAAATCTTCAATCTATGCATCTTTATCCTTATTGGTGTTCAATTTAGATGTAGTTTAAATTTACTTCTTTGTTTTGTTTACCATTTACTTTTTCCCATTAGAATCCATGTTTCATGAGGGCCTGGCTTATTTTCTGTTTTTCCTGTTGTATCACCTTATACATAGACATGTTCAATGATGAGTAAAAGAATAAAAGCAAAGTTGAGGGTTTGTTTATCAATGTTTCTCTTCCATTTTTCTTTCACAGTCTGGTCCTTTACTACAACCGACCACATATTATCCTCTCTTAAGGCACCTAATGTCTTTGTGCTCAAGGTTGGACACTTCAACATCCAAAGAACCTTATCAAAAATCTTAACCTATTATTCTTTCCTTAACAACTTATAGTCTCACCCTTTTTGCTAAGGGCTAAGAAATCAATTCGTGTTCAGTCATTATTAACTAATGATAGATTGTATAACCAGTCTTCCTATGAAAATTCATAATGTTAAAGAAGGTGATTCCTGCAATCTAAACTATGTGTCTAGATTATGAATGCTGGTTTTATACAAGAAAATGGCAAAACAAACATTATATGGAAATATGTAACAGTAATCTTAGAAATAACTAATATTGTTAAAATGAGCACTGAAAACTTAAATTCTATGTTATAATCCTAATTTTAATGTAGGCTAGCCAAATACCTTACCCAAATGATACCTTTGCAATTTTCTACCTTTGGCTCGTCAGTGCAAGGTGTGATTCATAACCACCTCCTGCAGCTGAGAAGCTTTGCCTCACAATACTTAAGACTGTTAATCATAATATTTCAACCTTATGAGTAAGAACTGCCTAGCATATTAATAAAACATAATTCTGGGTGTGTCTGTGGATGATTGACATGCAGACTAGCAAATTGAGGGAAGAAGACCCACCTCAGATGTGGGGGGGCACCAACCAATAGGCTTGTAGCCAGGATTAAATAAAAAGGGAAAGAAGGCAAAGTTCCAGTCTTGCTATTGACTTGGGACACTGGTCTCCAGTTTCTTCCATCTTCCAACACAGACTCACGCTAGTGACTGTACAGTGAGCTGCTAGGCCTTGAAACTTAGACTATCGCTGCTTCTTTGATCCCTCTCATTGTGAGCCTTCCTGGCTTGAACACTTTTTCTTCTACCATGTTCCTCTGCCATCCCATTTCTGCTGTGGGACCAGCTTCCCCTCGACTGAAATTGTGAGCCAAAGTAAATCTCTTCTCCTTTCAGTTGTGGGTGTTGGGTATTTTTTCCCAGAGATGGGAAAGTGTTTAAGCCACTTCTGGATTCAATGGTCTGCCCAATCCTTTTTTATGGAGCAGTCTGTTTTACAAAAACTTCTATCAGTCTTTCCCTTTTTATTCCATACAGTCTACGGGATTATAGAGTCCTTTAACAGAAGAGGAGGCCCATTTACCTGCAGCACAGATGCTCTAAGTATTAAACAGTGGGTCTCACTACTGATAAGACTGACAAATCCCTTTAAGTCTCTAAAATAATTCAAGGAGTTCTTACCAGGATCAGGGCTGAGGTTTTTTGTACGTGGCTTTAAAGACGTTGGCCAACTCCAAGTTGAAGATATTTTAATGCAGCCGTAATAGACTAAGATCTGACTTCTTTCCCAGTGTCCAACTAAATCTATCTTTAATATCTTCCTTGTAGCCCATAGGCCAATTTGACCTTTCTCAGCTCAAGTCTCTAAGAACCCCATCCCAAAGCCTATCCTCTTGGCCTTATTTACCCTGCAGAAGAGATTATCATACATCTTTTCAACCTTTTTAGGTGGAAATTAATAGATGGAGGTTATCAGTTTCACACTTTTCACTGCCACAGACACCTCATTATTCTGTCTTCATCACCACTTTCAATCATTGTTTATCTTCCCTAAAAGCCAATTATTTTTTAAGTCATAGCTACTTATCTATAAGACACTCTCTACCCCTATTTGTAAGAGTTGTGCCTCTATTTATTTGTTACCTTATGCATTAGTCATAATCTTACTTTTCTACCTAAGAACCTTATAATCCTGTGGAACTTAGATATTCATATACTGCAGATTTCTTATACAACTATAATTGCAAGGCTAATTGACCTCCTTGATATTTCAGTAAGTTACTCCCTTCTCAGATATTATCTTTCATCACAGCATTTTCAGATAATTAAACTAAAACATCTTCATTAACTTAATCCTTTAAACTCTGTCTTTCATAACAACTTTTCATTTTTATTCATGAACCTACTCAACAAATATTAAGCATCAACTACATCAACCTTGGACATACAACAATGAAATGAAAAGTTCAAGAAGCATGTTTTTCTAGTAGAAGGAGACCGAGCTACCTCAAACCGTATCTTTATAAAACTGTATAATTACAAACTCAAGTAAGTAAGAAGAGAGCAAAGTATAGGGTGCTACGAGATTGTACAACATGATAACTAAATCCTGTTGGAAGTGTAAATAATTCTAGATGTCATGCTGATTAAATTAATCACAAAATTATAGGAGTTAACTGGGTGAGTTATTTGTGGGGCAAAGGGTATCCTCAGTGAGAAGAGCTGGTGAAAACTTAGTCTCCTGCAATAGTATGGCCACCAAGAAAGGCCAGCGCCTGGAAACTGTGTACGCCCACTTGAGTGTCTCTGTCAGTCCCCATGCTTTTGCCTAGATATGACTTTTTTTTTTTTTTTTTTTTTTTTGTGGTTACCGGGGGTCGACCTCAGGACCTCGTGCGCCAGCAGGCACCTGTGCCGCTGAGTGATATCACCGGCCCTTTTTTGGTATGTGGGTTCTGGGAGTTGAACTCAGGCCCTCGCGCTTGCCAGGTGGGCGCTTAAGCCACTGAGCCATCTCACCGGCCCCCTAGATATGACTTTTATAGGTTATCATTTTCCTAAGCACTGAAGAATTTCGCTTAAATTTAATTCATGTTGTGCATTTTAATTCATTTCTGCCAGTAACTCATTCTGCCAACTTTCCGTTATAGAACACATTTGTCTTCATTTGAACAGTCATTTTTACTAGATATCTGATTCTAGGTTGATATGTTCTTTTGTGTATATGTGTGTGTGTTTACATATTCTTCCAATACGTGACAGATGGTATCTCCTGGCTTTCACTGTTTCTCCTGATAAGTCAATAGTCTTTCTTGTGATTGTACTTCTGTATATAATGTGTCATTTTTCATCCCTCCAAGTTTGTCTAATTTTATTATTTTTAAGAAATTTTATTGTGATGAGCCTTGCTATGGTTTTCTTTCTATTTATTCTGTTTGGAATTTATTCAGCTATCCTAAATCTGCTAGCTTATACTTTTAACAAATTTGGACTTTTTTCATTGCTATTTTTTTCAAATACCTTTTCTGACTTAATCTCTCCTCTCTCTGTTAAACTCCAATTGTGCATACATCAGATTTTTTTATATTGTTTTGTGAGCCACTCAGCCCTGATTTAGGTTGGTTCTGCCTTTTTTCCCTCTTTTTGCTTCATTCTGGAGAATGTTTTATTAATCTCAAGTTTACTGATTTTTAAAAATAGTTTGGGTAGTTTTTATTATGCAAAAATTAAACAAAGCGTATCTCTGCCATACTTCCAGCATTATAAAATTTAGTCACTCCTTTATCTAATTCTATCACATTTTACTACGACCATTGGTATTACTCTGCAGAACAAATCTTTCTCTGAAATTTATATACATGTATAGAGGGTAAAGATCATACACTATATGTTTATGAATGTAGTAATTATCATAAAACTTCAGTTTTTTATTTTGTCTTATTTCTCAAGAAAGTTTAGAAAATAAGAAAAATTTCAGTCTAAATACAAGGGCACTATCCAGTTGGAACATTTTCTTTCCATATAAACAACATAAATTTACCATTTTAACCATTTTTAAGTGCGAATTTATGTGACATTAAGCTTGTTGGCAATGCTTTGCCACCGCTCATCTTTAGAACCTTTTACCACTCACAGTTGAAGCACTGATTACCCCTTCTGACTGGACCCTGGCAATCACATATCTACTTTCTGTCTTTCTGAATTTGATTAATAGTCAAGATGGGTATCTCATGTAAATGGAAACATGAAATATTTGCCTATTTTGAACACTTTATTTCATTTAGCATAATACCACCAAGGTTCATCCATGATGCATGTATGTCAGAATTTTATTTTTTAAAGCTGAATAATATTCCATTATATGTATATATCACCTTTTGTTTATCTATTCACCCACTACTGAACACTTAGTTTTCTTCCACCATTTGGCTACTGTGAATAATATCCCAATAAACACAGGTGTTCAAATATCTGTTCCATTCCCTGCTTTTATTTCTTTTGGTTTTTTTTTTTTTTGTGGGTACCAGGGGGTCGACCTCAGGACCTTGTGCGCCAGCAGGCCCCCTTGCCGCTGAGCGATATCACCGGCCCCTTTTTCATATGTGGGTTCCAGGAGTCGAACTCGGGCCCTCGCACTTGGCGGGCAGGCGCTTAAGCCGCTGAGCCATCTCACCGGCCCTATTTCCTTTGGTTTTATACCCAGAAGTAGAATTACTGGATTATATGATTTAATTCCACATTTAATTTTTTGAAGAATCAAGTTCACTTATCTTTTATTCTGCAGTATTAACCAAGAGTGATCCACTTGGTAAGTTTTTCACTCCAATATTACACTTTACAATTCTGAATTTATAATATTTTAAAATTTCCAGTTTAATATTGAGATTTTAATTTTTCTTTCATTATTTTCATATTTAATTTACATTCTTTAGAACATTTGTAGTTGCTCTTTTAGAGCTCTTATTTCCTATTTCTACAGCCTAATTTCAGAGTTTGTTTGTACTTACTGATTTTTCTCTTCATAAGGGTCACATTGACTTACTTCTTTGCAGGTGTAATTATTTTTTATTAATTTATACTTCTCATCAAATTTGAGAAAAATTACCAATAATATATGCTGTATATATAGATGTCAAGCTATTGGCTATATGGTTTTCATTCATCCCTTATCGAATTATGTTCTAGTGAGGAGCTAATTTAAATGCATGTAAGTTTGATCATTTTAAGGCTTCTGGTTAAGTTTTATCAGAGGGTTCCTTTTTCCAAAGAATGCGCTTCCTGACAAATCCACTGACTGTTCATGCTATTCAACAAGATCTTTCACTCTTGCTGGCAGGAAATCAAAGATTCCATTGTTGCATCAAATCTCTGATTACTATAGTTTACTGCTCCCCAATAACATTTCTTTGCTTGGTATCTATCTTTTGCCCAGTCTCTGGAATATCTTCTTTTACATAACTTGTTCTTCAGCTAAATACTCAATAGGCTCTCTAGGCACATTGTAGAAGACTCTTTCCCAGAAGGCCCTTGATTTCTACTGCTCTGCCTCAGAATCCCAGCTAGATTAGTAGCTCTGAACTCCATCTCTCTTCAACACAGAAGTCTAGTTTTCTGACTGAGCTTCTTATTCCTGCCCTGCAGTGTAGAAAATGCCTCTGGGAGGAAAACTGGAGCCATCATGATGGTGATCATTTCCCTTCTCCTCAGGATCACAGAAATGTACTGAAGGATCTGACCTTTAAAAACGGTAATTTTATCTATTTTGTCTGGTTTTGTGGTTGTTTACAATGGAAGGATTCATGTAGTACAGTTATTCCATCACACCCAAATGCTGGAATCTCTTTCTGTTTTCATTCTCAGTTTTTATTGTGGACTTTACAATTCTACCCTCATCTTTAATGTTCTCCAGTGTGCTATCTTTGGCCTTCTAATTTGATTCACTCTTTAGGATGACCTTATATGCTCTCATGGCTTTACCTATGATTAGTATGCTAAAGATCTGTTGTAGTCAGAGTTTAAAGGGAAAAGATTTAATACATGACACATAATTTATAGGATTATTTTATAATATTCACCCAAAGAGTCAAATACAAAAGAGTGCAGGACATCTGTCCACACACTAGAGACCCAAAGAATCCAGCTGAGGGTCTGGATCCCACGGCAATGTCCTGCACAAGCCCGGCTGAAAACTTGGAGTCCATAGCAATGTCCTCCTTGAGTCCAACTGGAGGCCTAGAGCCCACGACAATGTCTCATTCAAGTCTGTATCAAGGATCTGCACTGGGAAGGCCCAAAGGTCAGTGGTGGAAGCTAGAAAGTCTGCACCAGCGGGATGAAGGATCTGTGCCAGCAGGCTGAGGGATCTGCACTGGAGCCAGGAAGCGACACTGAAGGAAAGGACCAGAGATTCCCTGAAAAGAACTGCAGCCATCCTTGGTGACAGCAGGCACCGAAGCTCCTCAGACAATGAGAACAGCTGAGCTCATATCAGGAAAACCAGCACAACAAGCCTCTGCAGGAGAACCAACAGCACTCCATCTTCTCCTCCAGTTCTCTTTTTATGCTGTTGATGACAATCCTCAGGTGGGCCTTCCACGCCCAGCATCACACTGGGTGTTACAAGTTGACCATTAGTTAACCAACCACAGCCTCTTAAACCTGTATGTTCTGGCAAGCTTCTGTTCCTATGATTCCAATTAAAATATTCAACTGCCTGCTGGACCTTACCACTTAGAAGTCCCAAGATATCTCTAAATCATTTTCTGAAACTGAATTAATCATCTCCTTTAGATTGGGTTTCTTCGTGTATTCCTTATTGTAGGAAACAAAGAAGAAATATCCTTTAGGCCAAAAGTTCGGAAACTTGGGGTTTATTCAAGTCTCTTCTTTTTCTCTAGCTCTTTATATCCATTAAGTTACCAAGGCTTAGAGATTCTACCCCTTAAATATTTCTCAAAATCACTTCATTCTCTCTGTCTTCACTATACTGTCTAAACCCACATCATTCTAATTTCTAAGGGCTACCTCTTACTGAGCATGCTGTGTATATGCCAAGCACAATTTTAAGCACTTTTGTATACATGAACTCTTTGAATACTTATAATAAATCTACAGTATAAACATTAATATTGTTACAGAAGAAAGGACCTGAATACAGAGAGAACTTCCCCAAAGATTTCACAGCTTTAAACTGAAACAGTCAGTATTAAAATCTATCCCAGGAGTCCGTGGTCTTACCCACTGCAGTACACTGGTTCTCAGACAGATATTTTACTTCCATTCAGCCCATTCTGCACAGTTACTTTCCTAAAGTATGAATTTGATCATTCCTTTTCTTATAGTATAATCTTTCAATGGTTTCATCTTCAAGGTAAATTCAAATGTTAGTTTTTTCTCGGTACCCAAGAAGAACATCTCTTTCTTTTCTTTATTATGCTAATCTCTTTTCATTATCAAGTCACAGTTTAAAGGTTCCATCTTTTGCTAACATTTCTGCTTGTCTTCTTTCTTATCAGTGCCTGGATTTTAAACTTACATGTGTTCTGTATCACTATAAACTCTTTAATATCTAAATATTTATCTCACTATTTATTTAAATCATATGCTGGGACAAAATCTTTTTATTATGTGTTGTGTTCCCAAAGCTATCGGATCATCTGACACATTCTAAATAGTCAGTAAATATTTGAACCAATGACAGAAAAAGAATAGAAAAATGCATAAAGTCAGTTTTGTCCATCCTACTGAAATTTCTGTAAACGCTTCATATTGCCACTCAGAGAATGCTATAAACAGTAAACAGAGATTCCTTTTAATGAAAATGATAAATCAACCTCAGTTGAATTGCTACTAAATTTTACTATGCCAGCATCCTTAGTGTATTTGAATTGCATTACATCATTTTTTTTTCCAGAAAAGCATTTGTAATGACAGAAAACTTAAGAACATCAGTTAGATTTTTCAGTAGTCAAACCTCTTTAAAAATGAGGAAGAGGCGGTGGGAAAGGCCATTTGACTTCCCTTTTATTACAGAGAAGTTTGGAAACCAGCCACTAATGTACTTCTAGTAACATATACATTTTCTGTCTTCACCTGTTTAAAGAAAGAAAAGTCTCTGCTGCACAATTTTACATCATAGTTTGAAATCCAGCCCTAAAAAATAAAGCAATGTAGCTTAGTTATATGACTTTTCTTTCCTACAGCACACACTGGCCCACTCCTTCCTTCCTACCACTCCTATACTTCAGCCCCCAAAGTGCAGCAGGTTTTTTCTATCTCCATATGCATGTGTCTAGAAAGTTCCAAAACTCACCATCTGAAGAACTGCTGAACTAAGAGCTTTTTCTTTTTCTTTCTTTCTTTCTTTCTTTCTTTCTTTCTTTCTTTCTTTCTTTCTTTCATTTCTTTCTTTATATCTTTCTTTCTTTCTTTTCTTTCTTTCTTCTTTCTTTCTTTCTTTCTTTCTTTCTTTCTTTCTTTCTTTCTTTCTTTCTTTCTCTTTTTTACTCAGTGGTATACAATCCCAACAATTTCCTATATTTAAAATAATTTTTAAATAGACAGTGGAGGTAGGAAGGGGGTCTGAGGATAGGGGAAAATGAGAAGAGGAAAGGAGAAGGGGAAGTGAAGGATCCAGATGTTATATGTACCAATTTTGCATGATGAATGTAATCATTAAGTATTGCAAGCATATACTAGTAAAACACTTTTTAAAAATACTAATCTAGTGATCTACAGGCTGTGACAGTAGCTCTATGGGAAAGGTAAAATCTATTTTGTTCCTGAAATCCTGTAGTTCAATGTAACTTACTTAAAAGCTAGTTTCCCGTGAAAACCTTGATGATTTCTACTCTATTAACTAGCCACTAGTAAGGATGATAACATCCTGCCAGCTGTTGTCTTTACACATTGGGTTTTGCTTTTTTCCATGTTTTGGAAACATAGTGAAACAGAAAATCAGGCAATTCCCACAGGAGAGACTTCAAATAGATCATTTTGCAAAAGAAGGTTGGGACAGCAGCACATGGAGCCAAATAGCCATAAATTCAATCAGCATCTTACCCAACATCAGTCTTTGTTTTGCACCTTCTAGTACAAGTCAAGCATGCTTGATTAGACTCACTCTTCCTGATATGTTCCAGCTTCTCTCTATGACTATGATTTTATCTTTCTATCTCTGACTCTGTCTCTCTCATAGGTGAGCATACACGTGCATGAGCATGCATGCACACACACAGCATTGTCTCCTCTTTTCCACAATAAACAAGGTTTCATGATAGATTTCCCACTTGGCGATGTGCTGAACTTCTTCACTTTTATTCTATTTTAAACCATGCTACAAGATTGCAACAAAAGAGTAGCAAGCATGATGTGATTACAAATATGAAAATTCAAAAAATCATAAACTTTGTCCAAAAAAAGTAAAGCAAAGATCGATACGTTACTATCCCTCCTTATGGCTCCAAAACATAGATTTTATTAATTTTGCAGGTGTTATCTAGGCCTTCAGAGTGCAAGTATTTTATGGCCTTCTTGAATTTATAGAGAACCTAATAAATAAACAAATACAAATGTGTAAAAATATGCTTTTCCTTCTCTTTCTTGACACCAGACAAATAGTTATTTCACAATATAACTGCATATTCTGAGATTATGTTAGTATTATGGTTATCTCAGAAAGTACACCAGCTTTATTAAAGAGACAGTTGTTATATCAAATGTTTTCCATTCTATAATTGTCCTATTAAAGGGTTTTTCTTTGTAGTCGTAGGAGCCATATTCATATTTCAGAAAATTGCTTATGGTTCTCTCTTCTCTTCTCCAAAGAGGAAAAATTGACTTTTATCTAGTATCTTTTTGTTTCCAGTGAATTTTATATTTTATTTTTGGAGTTACTATGAGCAATTCAGAGACGCTTTTGCTCAGCATTCTCAAACAAAATAACAAACACCATAATTTGTTTGTAAATGTTATTTTTTTTTCTTTTTGTAGGTACCGGAGGTTGAACTCAGAACCTTGCACGCCAGCAGGCACCCGTGCTGCTGAGCGATATCACCAGCCCTTTCTTCATATGTGGGTACCGGGAGTCGAACTCAGGACCTCGTGCTTGCCAGGCAGGCGCTTATGCTGCTGAGCTATCTCACCGGCACTGTAAATGTTATATTTTAAATAAGTGTGTGTGTGAATGTGTGACTCATACAAGAGTTTTTGCTCAAAATCAGGGATATACACACATATGTAGCTGAAATTCAGGATAGCTGAGTTTTACTGGCAGTCCTGTTACATTTTTTATGGAACTATAAGGAAATCTTTTAATCAATTATATGCTTTGTCTTTATTGTAAAGTGAGAGGGTTGGACTCTTATTTCCCTTCTAGTACCAAAGTTCTCATACACAATCTTTCCATAGTTTGACAGATGTTGACATATGATATGTTTAAGGCACAGGTATCATGTTATACGCCTAAAGTATAATGCAAAAATATAGTATGTCCGGGGCCGGTGAGATGGCTCAGCGGCATAAGCGCCTGCCTTGCAAGCGCGAGGGCCCGAGTTCGACTCCCGGAACCCACATACGAAAAAGGGGCCGGTGATATCGCTCAGTGGCACGGGTGCCTGTTGGCGCGCGAGGTCCTGAGGTCGTCCCCCTGGTACCCACAAAAAAAAAAAAATATAGTATGTCCTAAGTCATACTCAGTATGATGCAGTAAATCCTTAAAACAAAGTTTATATAGGCTCACCTTACTTCTTCTGTTTGAAACCATAATTATAGTATTCTAAGGCATAGGAAGTAACTGACTCCCAGCACTCATTTTGGTCACATGGTTTAATCTAATCCTCCCAAATTGTGGCATACTAAAAATCTTACAAAGGCTGAAAAATGCCGAAACAAACATGTTCTTAACTTATTCCAGGAAGGTAGAAATAAAATGGTGTTTTCCCCAGAAATTATCTGCACAGTCCAAAGCCAGTTACAGCAGATTTTTTTTCTGTCCTCACCTTTGAGCATCAAGGAAGCACCTTGCTTAAAAGAATCTGTAAGCAGCAGGAGGCAAGGAGATATGCAGCACTTCGTGTGGCTCTCCTTGCTGAGACAGAGCTAAAGCACTGTGGAGATTTAATTCCTTGTCCCCTTTCACAGAGTTTCTTACATGAATTTCCTAGATACTCAGCCAGATTGTATTCTTGCTTTGTTTTCTTTTTTTTTTTTTTTTTTGTGGATACCGGGGGTCGACCTCAGGACCTTGCATGCCAGCAGGCGCCCATGCCGCTGAGCGATATCACCGGCCCTTTTTTGGTATGTGGGTACTGGGAGTCGAACTCGGGCCCTCTCTCTTGCCAGGCAGGCACTTATGCTGCTGAGCCATCTCACTGGCCCCTGTACTCTTGTTTTAACAACCACACCTTACTTTTCCAGAGTCTACTACCTGGTCAGAAAAAAGAAAATGGCAACATAATGGATTTTATTCCTTTAGTCATTGCTGAGTCATGCTGCTGAATGAGCTAGAACTGTTTTGGTGCCTAAATAGCCACGAGTGTTCATGTATTAGGATGTCATTTGCTCTAGGAACGAACCACAGACAGAAGCTCATTTTTCACGTGCTTGTGTGAGAATGAAATACGTAACAGTAGTGTTTGCAATGCATAGTTTTAAAAATGATGCATACACAAAATATTTTTAAAGAAAAACACATTTATATAAAAATATAAAGAAATATACATGTATACGCAGTGATACCTTTGTTGTCAAACTCAATTCATTCCAAATTTGTGTTCAAACACTGAAAAGTTTGAAAACTAAACATATTTTTCCCATAAGAAATGATGGAAAACCAAATAATTGGTTCTGAGAACCAAAAATTGCACTTATATATTCAGTTCTCCTGGACTTTACCAAATTTCACAGTGATTTCTTTCTTCAACTCTTTCATGGTTCTCACAGTTTTCCTCTTAGCTTTACCGCTGGTGTCACTAACTTTCTTTGGAGCCGTGATTAGGACATTTTACACAAATCACAAAGAAAAAGCAAAACGACAAAAGATTTAACTCACCAATACAAGCACGATATGTGGTCTGTGTGAGAGCCGCATCACCGCTCTGTGTCTATGGGCCAGATGCTAAACATAACTCGTTCTCCCATACAGGATTTCTCAAGTCGGATTTTCAGTTCAACTTCCTAGCAAAGTTACAAACACTGGGCAGGTTTTTTTCCAACTTTGCTATTGGAGTACTGGAAAGTTGAAGCTTGGAGCAGTTGGACAACTGAGGTGTCACTGTATCACTGTATTAATATACATATATATGTTATTAAAGAAACTCATCAATGAGCCCTTGTTTCTGTGGGTCCTGCAGAGTATGTTTTTAAATGCTGCTTTGCCTTCTGCCTACTGCTCTGACCTATGGAGTCCACTTCCTCCATTTCTTCCCCCACCCAGCCTCTCCTATCTCATGTATAGCTGGACTGTTAGAGAATGCAAATTCATTTTAACATGAACATAATTTGGAAAGCAAACATAGCACGAAAATACATACTTAAAAAGAATGGACAAATTTTGAATTGTCTCCTGTTTGATATTTTCTCCATCAAATTTCTTCTGATGTGATGCAAATAATTGATACGCATAAGTGTGTATGTGTGTGTGTGTGTGTATGCTTGTATGCGTATGCAAATGGATTGCATTGTTCAAAACAGTACAGGAAAAGTACATAAAGTAAATATTAAAGCCTGTTTACTAAAAATAGAAACAGGAAATCTCTTCTTCTTTTTTCTTTTTTTTTTTTTGTGGGTACCGGGGGTCGATCTCAGGACCTCACATGCCAGCAGGCGCCCGTGCCGCTGAGCGATATCACCTGCCCCTTTTTCGTAGGTCGGTTCTGGGAGTCGAACTCAGGACCTCGCGCTTACCAGGCAGGTGCTTACGCTGCTGAGCCATCTCACTGGCCATAAAAAATCTCTTCTGAGGGAATTTACAATTTTTTTTTTACCAACTCTTTCACATAAAAGGGTTTTCTAAAGATATTTGTTATAAAAGTCACTATCCTGAGGACAGTTCTATGAGACATGATTTTCTGGAAATTTTACTTGTTCTTGCTGTTTGAGATATAGAAAATAGGGAAAGTATGCCAAATTATTGTTTCTTTTATTTAACAGAAGACGGGAAGATGACTGATTAAGATGATGAATCAAGATTAAGTGAAACTTAGTTTGAACACATGCAAAAAATGTATCTGATGTAGAAAACTGAAGAACACAGGCTTACACCAAATGTGATACACTTAAAAATGTGATAAGCTTATTTTAATACATGTAGTTATATCATTGAGAACTCAATTAGCCAAAATAATTGCATTGAGTCTTAAATTGAGAGACAGTGGCACGTGCATAGACAACATCCACCTTTGGTTTGTTTCCTTTGATTCTTTGATGTCACTCTGAAGACATTATTCAGCCCTGAGCTGAGCTTCTACACCGCATGAGACAACTACAGTTTCTAATCTTATAATTCCAGGACACTAATGGTGACATTCTTAGAAAATATGTGTAGATACTGTGAGGGAGACAGGATCTTGAGCACAGCAGGTAGTGTGGTTTTTAGTTTTCCTGTCTATGGTCTGTAATATCAACTGTATAAATCAACACACTTTGTACTTGCCAAATGGGAAGTTACCCAGTCAGAAGCTGGCATTCTTCTTTACAGCAGAACACCTTATTCAGACTCAGTTCTCCTGGACTGGTCGGACAGGCTTCATCCTGGCAGAAATCCCCTCCCCCCAAGGTCCAACCCCTGACAAATGTCCACTCCCAGGAAGGAAATAACCATATTCCTTGCAAAACATTAAGACGTTCATTTTACTATGCAAAACGTGTCTCCTTGCCACAATCTTCATGGTAATAGAAGTATGTAATAAGAGCGATAATTTCCATCATTTCAGTCTTTGATATTTATTGATCAGTAGAGTGCACTCTTCATTGAAAAGAAAATGGTGCTTATATGTACTGAGATATGTTTTATTTTGATTCTATTAATTTTACTTTATCTCTTTCAAATTCTGGTAAGGAAATAAGGAATTGTCTTAAAAATTAAATGTCATGACATTTCAACTACAGTGGTTTCTGATAAATAATATGTTGCTGAGGGCAGAGGTTTCTGGAAGGCTCTTTCAAAATCAGTTCTGTTTTAGCCAAGAACTGGTAGCCTTGATGTGGGTGGGATCATTTCTGAGTCTACAGCTACATTGGCTTTTCTGTTCCTTTTTGTGAAAGTGCAGGTCCAAGGGGGCTGATACTGTGTCATCACTATTCAAGAGCTTAAAATAAATGGATTTTTGAAAATCTACAAAAAGAATGAGGGTCACCCGTGCTGACATATATAATAAAGAGCTGAATATTATGTGTATAATTACATGCAAATAAGAACAAGTGTTCTCCAATATCTAACCAAACACAGTGGCCCACAAACTTATTTCCATAACTAAATAACAGATGTTTTGGTAGCATACTTAAGATTAATAATAAATAGGGTACCTTGTGGAAGCTCCTGTTGAATATGAGAAATGGAAAGTTTTAATCTGTTTGCTAATGATCAATCTCTAAAACTTCAGGGAGAAGCATGATAAATCCACATATGGTACATGCAATGCATACAACAGTACAGAAGATGGGTTATAAAAAATATTCAAGAGAAATTGCCCTGTTTTTCTGCATATATCTATTTACTGGTGATTTTTCTCTGAACTACTCAAGTAATATCACATCAAGTGTTAATCTTTGTAAATAAATATAGTATCATTGACCTCATTAGAAAATGACCATATGAAAAACTAATCTCTGATAAATGATTAACTTTGGGATACAAATATTTACTGGCTAACTTGGGCTCAGTATTATACAATTGAAGAGTATTTTTGAGTAGTGTAGAATGGCTGATTAAAATTTATGCAGTTTGGAATTTTATAAGAAAATAAACAGGATTCCATTGTGTAATAGTCTCAAATTTTCTTTGTATTTGAAGAAAAACAAGGCCTTCTCTATAAACTTAAGTGTCAGAGGGGGATGATAAAATTATGTTATTCAGGATTTTACACATTTATTCACCAGCTTAACAATTATGCATAAAAATCATTCCTTATAAGGTGCTCATATAGTTATATCAAAAAATTAAAAGAATAAAATGTTCTTCTACTTTTTGAAATGTTATGTGCCTTTATTCTTAGTGATTCTAAGAAGTTAAGAAGTAGACCAATATCAGACTCAATTTTAGCCAGGTGGATATACTCACACAAAACAATTGCCCTTGGATTATTTACCACTTTTACCAAAGTTTAGCTTAACTTAGATATGATGATATTCTCATCATAGTCAAGGCCAACAAACTCATGCAACAATAATTCTGTGAAATACTTCAATAGCAAACTAAAGGAGACCCAATTAATAATTGATATGGTGTATCATATTTATAAATATGCCCAGACTTAATTTTACATGTTGTATTTGAATTATTGAGAAGTCCCTCAGCCCCATGAGGTGAGAAATTGTTAGAAAAGAGAGATAAGTGCTGCAACACTACAAATGAAGAGTTTACATAGCAGGCTATAATAACCAATGCTCTTTTAGAAGAATATTCATATATATTTGTGCCACTCTTAGGTAAACCACAGAAGACAACAAAGAGATTATACTGTATTGTATAAACAACAGTGGCTTCAACAAGCAATTCTAGGCAATTTCTAGAAAAGAACACAGGGTTTTGGTGCTATTGAATATCCCCATGTTTGCTACTTGGGTACTCAGAAGAAATATTGCTATATGGTCCCAAAAGAGAGACCATATGTTCTGAAGCCAAGGATTTGGGTCCACGTTATGTTGGATATGGTATGAGCATATTCCTCAATGGCTCATGTGTTGAAGGCTAATAGTTGAAATGTTGAGACCTTGAAGAGGTGAATTTTAGTGGGATGTTATTGGAGGTGCCAGCCTGGGAAGAAAGTAAGTAGTTCTCCTGGGACCCTAGTTACCTTTTGTGAGAGTGAGTGGTTATAAAATGAGCAAGACTAGTCCCTCCCTTTCTATGGTTTTCTGTCTTGCCATGTGATTTCTCCCTTCCAAAAGTGCTTTTGCCTTAATAACAACCACCAGACTGTGATATGGCCAGGGGGTCCTCCCCAGGGGCAAAGTACAGCAGGTGTCATGTTACTGAACATCTAAAATTGTGACATAAGTAAATTTCTTTCCTTATAAAATACCTAGCTTTGGGCATTAAAGTGACAGAATATGTGCTAATTTGCTCTAAAGGTGTAGCAGAAAATGTCGCCCCCCCCCAGCCAGTATGCTTCCGTTTGTTAGTTGCCCAGATAATAGTTCCTGCTCTGGATCCAGTTGCTCCTGTCTCTTAGAAATGGCTGGTCACTGTGATGCATAGCTGGTCACAATGATGCACATTGTATAAACCAACCCCCAACTGACAAGCCATTCTGCCTCTGTACTTCCCGTTTGTTTATCTCATATAAGCCCCAGACCACCAGAGATCAGGGCCTGATATTCTGGGAATGATCCTGATCAGTGCCCATCAACATAAATAAATCTGCCTTCAAATCGTGAATGTTGTTTCGGTGTTTCTGATTGCCATCGCATCTGGTGCGTCGGCCGGGAAGACTGACTGTGCTGACCTCTTTGGTCACTGGTCGTGGCCCTCACAGAAGGAGCAAGGATCTCTCCAGCTCCTGAAGGGAAGGTGTGCCCTCAAGATTTCTTGTATCCCCTCGGCGGTCTAGAGGCGGATTCCTGGCTCCCTGCTCAAGCGGCTCATGTTGGATCCCAAAGGGAGGAGGATGCAATCTCTCTGTCTGTCTTCCTGCCTGATTCCAGTAAGACCCCCAGGGGCACCACAGAGTCACTCTGTCAGTCCTTCTCAGTTTGAGCAGAAGAAGATCTTGATCAGCTCTTGTTAGTTAAGGCCACCCTCAAGGGAAGGGTGTTGGAATGTTTAACCTCCGACTGCCTGCTGAATGAACGTGTGAGTGAGTGGAAGAGATAGCATAAGCAACAGGCTGCTCCATCTGTGCACCAAGACTGGGAAGCACAGGTCATGGTGACTGACTGAGCCCTCACCTGTGGTTCCGTGGCAATCAACACGTGGTATAATGGAGGCCTCGCGTCCTCTTTAGCTAAATCGCACCTAAGTCCCCGTGAGGGCCACGGCCAGGTGGGCATCTGAATGGTCTCCTTCTGTTCATTGTGCCATTATGCAAGGGTACACAACACACACGTAGGGAGCCAGAAATGGGAATTAGTCAAAATCCACAGTCCCTGACTGCAGGAAAAAGGGATTTTACAGAGTTAAAAATGAAAACTGCTCCCTGCATCTCAAAGAAAAAAAGGCCCATTCTTCCCGAGAATTCCTCCTTGGCACCCTCGTTGGCCTCCACAGTTGTTGTCAACACCTACAGCTTCACTTCCCACTCCTGACTCATCTACTTCCAGCCAATTGAACTGGTTCCAGCTAGCCATTGCCTGCAGTCAGCCACACAGCTCCCCGAACCCTGGAGATGCACCTATCCTGGTCAGATGGCATTATCTAACACCCACCTGAGATGACTGTCAACAATTACTGAGGAAAAATTGGACAATCAGTCCTGACAAATGAGTTGTGCCCTGTCAGGCCTGAATAGATAGGATAGACTGAGCTTTATCAACTTGGGCGCATGAGAGCCCATGGTCATTGCAAAAGTAAGGGGCAAACTTGTGACTTTCCTGGTAGACAATGCAACAGAACTCTTTGCCTTCAAAATTCCCTCTGTCAAAAAGTTGCCATCACCAGGGCAACTAGGACTCTTGCCTCTCACCCCTTCTGCCAGGCACAAACTTAGAGCCTGGGAGGACATCTCCTTCACACCAAGCCAGTCAGCCTCCCTCTCCTTTAACCCTGTACTTTCAACTTTGACTGTTTCCCAAGAGAAAGATGACACCTGCATCAGCCTAAGACAGATAACCGCAATCCTGAAGTTCTGAAAACTCTCTTCCCAGAGGTATAGACTAAATACTCACCTTTGGGCCTGGACATCGACCATGCCACCTCACTACGACCCCTGTGGCTGTCAGATGTCAAGGAAAGCACAAATAGGAATCCAGCCTTATGCACCAGCCTGATAGACTGTTAGTCACCTTGGGCAAGGTCTCCATGCCATCAAAAATGCAGCCATCACCTTACATTCTATGGTTCCCAACACATACACCCTTTTTGGACTGTTACTCAATTGTCACAAGGGTTTGAGAACTCTCTTACTATTTTCAGGGAGGTTCTGACAACAGATTTGGCTGCTCTGAGACAAAGCCTATTTCTCTGTCCCTTCCTGCTTCCTGGGCCCTGAGATTGGGCCATTGGCCACCTGCCTCTGATTACAAAACTCCATTCTGGGGCAACCCCCACCTGTATCAAACAGTATCCCATGCCATGAGAGATTCAACTAGAAATTCATCCACACATCCAGAGGTTTCAAAACTGCGAAATGTTTATAGATTGTCAAACTGCTGAAATACACCTCTCCTGCCTGTAAAGCCAGTTCAAGATCTTCAAGCTGCCAATGCCACTGTGATTGCCCTTCATATATGTTGCCTCAGTCTTCTACCACCCACAGCCTGCTAGTACACCTGCCTGGACCTAAAAAAATGCCTTTTCTGACTTCAGTTGGCTCCTGTCAGCCAGCCCCTCTTTGTAAATACCCCAGTTCTAGATTCAAAGGTGAACTGACCTGGACTCAACCTTCCAGGGGTTCACAAACTTGTTTCCTCTTCACTGCACTTCTCATTAATGATACCTAAGCTGCCTGCTTGAAAGGCACAAAAGCTTTGCTACAATATCTGGCAGAAACTGATTACAAGAAAAAAACTCTGAAATTTTCTTGGAGCTGTTGGCTTCTATAAAATCTAGATCCTTGAATTTACAAAGACAATGAGGCTTACTCAGATTGTCATCCCCGGGAGTGCCCAGTGGCCTACTTGTGCAAATTCTTGGTTCCAGTCCCTGAAGATTGCCTCCCTCTTTTGCCTCCATGCTCTAACAGCCACTGTCCTTCTGATCAAGAAAGCTGACAAGCTCACCTTAGACCAAGACCTAACTGTCCAGATGCCACATGATGTACTGAAAGGAACTGTTCTAAAAATGGATCCCCTGACAGATACTGAGTACTCCCTGTTTACAGATGGAAGTAGCTCTGTTAGGAATGAAATCCGACAGGCTAGATATGCTGTGGTCACCTTGGACAAAACTATTTTGGCCAAAACTCTCCTGCAGGGATGATCTGCACAGCAAACTGCTTCCAGCTGCTATTTGGAAACCTGCCACCAATGATGCAAAATAATCCAGTCCAGAGGCCTAAGCCCCCTCCAGGATCCAATTGACTGAACCAGAAAAGATTTATCTGGTATTCCTGGAAGATCAGAGCCAGACCTGCCCCCACCATTTGTTCTGCAATCTAAAGCCACAGTACTGGCACCTGTACCCCTGCAGCCAGCTCAGGCTTCAGTGTCTGTGTCACTGGCCCTGACCTCATGAATTATAGTGGACTCTCCCCATTTAAAGATATATAAATAGATTACACAGAATAAAACATAACACTACAGAACCAGCTTGTAACCAGTTAAAAGACCAGCTGTATCTGTAGACATTCCTGCACATGCATATAACCCAGGTACATATTAATTTTCTCTACAAGTTTCAGAAATCCAGCCTTAGATCCACTGGGGAATTTACCTGGACAGCTCCTCTAAGTTTCACTCTGAAGAAACAATGCACTCAAAGCCCTCCTCTGGTCACTCTGGATGCTGACCAGTCCACGCATGGCTGAAGCCTGAGGACATCATTCACAGGATTGCCTTCATAGCTATTCCCCTTGATTTTTGTGTCTTCTCAGGCTTCTTAACCCAGTCCTTGCTTCCCTGCCCCCTGCTAGCTGTAGTATTTTGCCTTAAACTCTCCCCAAGAGAATAAAACAATCAATCAAACACTTGACCAAGATTTGATGAGTGTCCAAGGCACATTGGACACTCCCCTAGATCTGATTAACTCCCTCACTTCACTGCCAGAGTAATGCTACAAAACAGATAGGCCTAAATTCTAGTTAGGCCTTGTCTCAGAAGATCACATGTAACATGCCCAGCAAAGATTTGCCAAGGAAACTAAAAGAGGGTGGAAATGTAGCAGAAAATGCCCCCGCAGCCAGTATGCTTCAGTTTGTTAGTTGCCCAGGAAATAGTTCCTGCTCCAGGTCCAGTTGCTCCTGCCTCTTAGAAATGGCTGGTCACTGTGATGCACAGCTGCTGGTCACTATGATGCACATTACATAAGCCAATCCCCAGTTGACAAACCATTCTACCTCTGTACTTCCTGTTTGCTTATCTCATATAAGCCCTAGACCACCAGAGATCAGGGCCTGATATTCTGGGAATGATCCTGATCAGTGCCCATGGATGTAAATAAATCTGTCTCCAAATTCTGGGTGTTGTTTTGGTGTTTCTGCTTGCCATTGCATAGGGAAGTACCTCATCTAGTAGTTAAAGCATGATTTTTTAGAGCCATCCAGGCTTAGGTTCAAATCTCAGCTCTACACATATTTTAAGCAGTGTTATTTTGGTCAAGTCACCAAAACTTCCTGACCTTCTGTTTCTGTATCTATTAAATAAAATTGAAGATGGTGACAATATCTGGTTCAGAGTTTTATTGAGTGGACTGAATAAGATGTATAAAGCACTTATGACAAAGTAATGTACACTCAATAAACTGCAACTGTTACAGTTCTTAATCTCAAGATTCCTGAGAGAGAATATGACTTTAAAAAATAAGTACGAGGAACAGTCCAGTCCTGTGGAATGGAAAAATTTGAGACTTCATTTCATAGTGACTCATTTACCAGCAGGAAACCATTTACAATTTTATCTGAGTATGTTGAAAGTGAAAAATGTGTCAGTCCACTCAGTCCAACAAACTATTTGGTATAAACTGATGCAAAAGGAAAAACTGTTTGCTCTGACTAGAGAATCTTTATTTTCAATGAATCTGAGTAAGCAGATGTACTTAGCAGTCTGTCTTGATCGTTAAATACCAGCTATAAAAATAAGTTGGTAACCAAAAATAAATGGGTTTAATATTTGGAAATAATCCTCATCTTTTCAATGATATTAACATAATGTACTACCATTACAATAATGTCCATGTGAATGTGGGCAAAATCTGACTTGCTTAAGTGGAGATTACTTACTTTGTCATTTATCCTCCACAAATTTCTTTGCTTTTTAACTCTGCTTGGTTAGAAATTTAACTGAATACAACTTAGAAAAGTCAATGGATTTGTGGTATCATTAGAATTATTTCAGAGTAAAGGTAATGATCTGATGGCAAAGGAGTGATATCTAAACTAAGGGGCAGTCTCCAAGCCTGTGTTTCCATAACAATCCTGGAATCTTATGTTTGACTGGAACTTTATTTGTGGAAGTGAAATGCTGAAGTAATTCCTTATCCCCTAACCTTCATTCCATCCATGACTCAGGATTGTAAACAAATCATGCTTTACACAAATGATTATGTCTTTTTGAGACTCCTGTTCAGAAGGAAATAGCAGTTGGCACCAGTATATTGAGGTCAGTATACGATTGTGAATCTTAAAGATTGTCTTTAAATTGACATTTTTTTCTCAAGCAAACATCATTTCTATACCACTGGTATGCTTTTATTAGCCTAAGAACAGCTGAAAGAGATTTTTCTCAGAAAATGTTGATAGGATCATGGAAAGTGAAGACATCCAAGAATAAATGCCAGAAAATTTCTCTCTGAAGAAGTACATCTATAGGGAAGGTTCATTTTGAGGGAAACAGTCTGATATATGGACTCCAATATGAACAGAGTCTACACAAGGCTAAATTCACACAAAGATGTGATGTACCGTGTATATAGAACATCTTCCAAAATACAGTGAGAGTGACTCTAATCTGGATGGCCTCTATGCAGTAATCCATAATAAACTCAATAAGTCCTTCACAAAATAGTAATTGCAAAAGACAGTGGCCATGTGATTTGATCCTATAACTTTGGCCTAAGTTATCATGAATTGCTGCTCATTAGCATCAAGCCGCAATGATCACTTTGTCCCTCTAGCTGACATTTAAATATGTTCTAAATTATACACAAATGCAATGGAAAATGAGTGATGGGACACTGTAAAATGAACCATTTCTACCGCAGGAGAACAAGAGTGGTGCTACTCTTAGATTTGGGGAAGACAAGGCAGACCTTGTGCAAGTTTACACTGATGTAGACCCAATTCTGTTGCTTGGGTGTACGTAAATATCTCCATACCACAGGAGGGAGTAAGGAGGCAGGATCTACTAGAAACCACACTTGCCCTCTAGACTATATTTCAGATATCTAAAATCCTGGAATTTCCTGGCCAAAGAGCTCCAGCCTGCTTCCAGGCCATTCCTCCTGAGGCTACCAACTGTATGTGTACACCTAGGTCCGTGGTGTAGACAAAGGTACTTTTTTGGTAGAGTGTTGAGTCATACGGAAGGATTTATGCCTCATACGTGGATATCTACATGCATACCTGCAAGTCTCTTCACAGTTTGCCTCAGAACCAGGAATAGGAAAAGAAATAGGAGGTATCTTATCGCCAGATTCTAGAATAGGCCCATGTGTCAATGAAAACCACCAAACAGTCTGAAAATTCTAAATTTAAACTTGACTTCCCATACCCTAAGGAAGCAATATTTGTCAAGATAGGTAAATAGAAGATAATTTATTTAATCACTTTTAGTTTTGTTTATCATTTAAGTATTTGGAAATATGGTTATGGTCCTCCTCCCTTTTTACTCTTGCCCTATATCCCACGCATGGTAGGAAACTGCCTTCTGCTTGTTTGTTTATGCCTTTGATCTGAGATAATTGGTTGTTGGTGCATGAAGAGGGCTGTTAGACCAAACTAAAGTCTTCAAGGGGTACAGTAAGTAAAATGCTTATCTTTATCTTTCAAATAAAGTATGAGACAGGACAGCTCATCCTCTGAAGATGCATAAAAGTACTGGGTAACACTATTGTCCAGTCCTGAGTTTCTAACTCAGAAAGTCTGTTGATAGTAACAATATCTACTGATGATAGGAATTCAGACAAATCTGTACAGTCTCAGTGATTTTTAAAATCTTATGTCTTAAAGCCAGAGAGTGATATTTCTGTTGGTATAGTCTTTACCGATTTAGTGCCAGGGTTCATGGATGATAGTTTGTTTTGCTGAATTTATTTTAGTTTATGTGGCTGAGAATGCCTTAAGGAGCTTAGAGGATACCTCCCTGATTTTGAACATTATACGTAAACATTTCAAAATGCTCTTTATATTTATTTGAGGTTAGATGTTAACATAGCTTTATTCTATAAGAGTCTTGAAATCTGCATAGCTAGGAGTAATTATTCTTTATGTAACCTTCTGAAATGAGGCAATGGAGTCAGGGGATATGTTATGACAATATTGATTAATGGTTTTTCCCCAAGTACTACATCTTGTCTTCATGTTTGCTCTGGCAGGAATAGATTTAACTGGATAGCTCACTTTTTTGCAAGTGGTTTTAGTTTGCAAGTGAAAGGAGTAGTCCATGAACTTTGCTGCCCATCCATTCATATTTTCTTTATACAGAACCTCCATTTTAGATTTTTTATTGCCTTATTAATGCACAGATACTGCTTATGAGATATGTGACCTACTGTACTGCTCTGCAGCCCCTTAGAATAGTAAGCATTCATATTATAGTGTGAAGAATACAGCCAACAACAACAGGGGAAATAATCCCATCACTCAGCTTGGACTGAAACAAACAGACAATTTAGTTGTTCACAAAATCACAATCCATGCACATCCTACCTCTTATGTCTCTCAGATTCAATGACGGAAGCAGTGTGAGTGTATGATTTTTCCTTATTTGAGATAATAATGTTAATCATGATAATGATTAACCTCAGATTAATCTTTGCATCATGGAACAAAATGTGGATTTTGAACTTGATATCTCATCAAAAGTGGGTTTATTCTTTTCTCTTTTTCAAGATGGAGAGGAATTCTTATCTTTATTCTTCTGTTTGCCCCAAAAGGCAGTCAAGTTTTTAATAAAGTCTGTGCCAAAATGCAACTTTATCTGTGACATGAATTGGAAAATTTCTCAGAAGTCTTATTAAGGAAAATCACTGACATATTTAAGGATTCTTTTAAAGAATAAGTAATCTAAATTAACATTTTCTGTGTTTTCTGAATCTTAACTAGACATTTAGCTCTATTAGAAAAATATTTGCCTTATTAAATTCTTGCTAATATTTGTTGAAGAAGTCATTTAATTTTTAGCTAAATCAATAGAATCTATACCAAGTGTTAGGAAAGGTTTCCTTTAAAGGGACAGACAGTAAATATTTTATACTATACAAGCCATTTGTGGCCTACTTACTGACATTACTAAAGCTGAAAAGTAGCCATCAAAAATAAGTGAATGAATAATTATAGATGATTTCTAATGAAATTCTATGTATAAAAACAAGCAATTTGTACTACAGACCTTATTTTCCAGATCGCTAATCTGTACATGCTTAAAATTGTAAGGACAATACATCTCAAGGGGCTTGACAATCTTGCTCTGACAGATTTGATAATGAGTTTTAGAGTAGCATCCCAAGGAGGTGTGTAGCATACTCAGCACTGGCCATTTAAGGAAATCCCTGTAAAAAAAAGCATGTGCTCCAATGAGCTGTACCTAGAATATATAGACAGTGCTTAAGAGTAACAGTTGTCCAGAAAGCAAGACATTTTTCAAAAAATATATGAATTATAATCAATGTTACTCAGTTCTAAAAGCTGTGCTAAGATTTCAGTTTTTAGTTTGTTGAAACCAAACAAGAATTCCACTGAGTCGGTTTATGAGTTAAATGCTACAACTGGACATCCAGGAACACCACAGTGATAGTTGTGATTCTTTTGATTCTTTCAGGGAAGGAAATCTGTCTGAAAATGGGCTAACTTGGATGAAAAGATGAAATTATGTTTTCTTAAACTGTATCTCTCTATCTACTTAAGAACATAATAAAAAGAGATGTTAAAGATTGAGGGAAATTTCCAGTTATAAGGGAGAGAGTCAGGGATGGGGAGAAGGGGAGTAAAGGAGAGAAAACAAACAAAACAAAATTTATTCTTTGTTCCTACATTTATTATCTGGGGGCATTTTTGGACAAATGGGTTGAAGGTTAAAAACAATATAGATGAGTAAGTCTTTATACTAAACCATTACATAAAGCTATATTATAAATAAAATTACATTTGGTGTAGTATATTGGAGTTACCAAATGCCATTTTAATACATCATACTATCATAATTTTAATATGATTCATGAAGAAAGAATAATACATGAAGCAATTCAAGGGTGAATCTAGTGTGAAGACAATATTTTATTTAAAAAAACACTATGCTGTTCTGAAGTAAAGACAAACTATACAGAAATTTTGAGAAAGTAACTGAACACACGTTATTCAACAGATTTATATACTAGAAGAATACTAATTGCTGGAAGGTGAACTAAACTGAATAGGTAGAACACATATAAAAATGTTCCGGGCCAGTGAGATAGCTCAGTGGCATAAGCACCTGCCTGGCAAGCAGGAGGTCCTGAGTTCGACCCCCGGTATCCACAAAAAAAAAAAAAAAAAAAGAAAGAAAAGAAAAAGAAAGTTCCATGTGAATTATATGATTGCTAAAGCCATTGTCATTTTAAATGACTTAAGATTGCTATAGTGTATATGTATAAGTGTACCATGTAGATTTCAACTATTTGCTGATGAAACACAAAATCCTCTTCATAAAGAAATCTGTCTCATTCCTTCGTGAACTTGAAGAAAACATTAACACAAAGTTGCACTTCCTTCTTAGATATCTTGAGATGAATGGGTTTCTTTACCTTTGGATATAAGCAACTTTCCTAAAAATAGTCTACTATGAGAATCCTTGGAGGCCAAAGAACACTTCTTGGCTGTGAGAGTGTGAGAATTTGTTCAGGTTAAAAAGAAATGGCAACAAAGGAAATTCTAGAAAACAGATAGTCAAAGCAAAATTATGAATCTGAGTTAGTTACGCTACCATCTTTCTGAGGCAAACAATTCTACATATTTCAGAAAATGGGTGTTTATCATGGGTGAGTATGACAACAGATTTGTTTTTGCAATTTTTAAAAATTTCTCTCAGGTTGTTGTACTATAACTACAGTGATATCTCCCAGGTGTCAGAGTGGCAGCCATCTTTAACCAAGGGAGTATTTTGACCTGACTCATCATGTCACATCTTGATACTCCCTACAAAACTGAAAACTGGATCTCAGTTTAAGTTCAAGTATAACAAACAAAAAATCTACTATTTACATATTTTGAAAATTCAGTAATCATTTTCCATTAATTTAAATATTTTAATAAATCCTCTAAAACATTGAACTTCATCTTGGTAATAGACTGATAAATAATAATAACATACTGATTTATAATAATAAATCACTCAGCATAATTAATTGCTAGGTCAGTAGAAAAGTTTGGGGACCTGTTACCTCTACAAAGTTCTTGAAATGATGTTGTATATTAAGTTTCTTTATCAAAGTAGAAAAGTGGGATGTGGTAACAAACAGTATGAAGTAGCCAGCCCAAAGTTCAAGTTTCTCCCTCAGATGCAGAAGGTGTGATTGAAATATATGGTGAACGTTTAGATTTTAAAAAATTGTTACAGCAAAAGACATATTTCCATTAACGCCCCATCAAAATACTCCTCCTTGCTTCAAATACACTTAACCCATCCTTCTTGACACTCTGGAGCAGTTCTGAAGCAGTTTCACGAGTGTCTTCAGAGCCTATAATAAAAAAAATATGGTGAATGTTGCTGCCAAGTGCCATCATCCAAGGGAAAGACAAGCTCGTAAAAAATATTATGGTTTGTCCTCAGCCTCCTGATTTAACAAATCTCTCACCCTGCAGCCCTGCAACTTCCTTGGCTCTTTCCTGGGAAACAAAGTCAGAATGACCATGAACGTTACTCGGGACATTGAAGCAGCCACAGCAGTGCAACTAAAGACACTCACCAAAGAGGACTTCCAGAATGGCTTCAGAAAATGGCAAGAATAATGAGGTAAGTGTGCTCACAGTCAGGTGGACTTGTTTGGAGGGATTAGTGAAACTGTCTTTTATCGTAATAATTTTTGTTTTAATTTAAACACTCACTGTATTTGTCAATCACACCTCATGCTCTGAAGTAGGCTTCAATAGGCTTGTTCCTTTCCGCATCTGAACTTTAAAGGGTAACGTTATAGAAATGCGGAATTACAGACACCACAAGGAACCAGGGAATAAACTGGGTGGTGTTGGGGTGGTATACACACGAGTAAAAGGAAGTGTCACAACAGGAAGAAAATAAATAACTTTCCTATGGGCATTTCTATTTTAAAATAATGCTGTGATGCTCCATAGGATAAAAGACCTTCATAACATACAAAGTTAGTCATAATGGAAATTCTTTTAATTGAATTGCAAGGAAAATGGCCTGTGGCTACTAGAGAAGAGGTCTAATCACATGCTATCGGGACTGCATCACTATCAAGTTATCTGAAATCCAGAATGCAGAGGTGATTTTAATTCTCGTACATCATGTCAGAAAAATATATTCAGGAGTTAGCACCAATCAACTTACGGGAATAAGAACATGCACTATCCATAAAATAATCAAATGCACAATGTATATTACAATAAAAAAGGGTTTTGTGTTATTTCCTTTAAACAGTTAGTTGCCGGGGTTATTGAAAATGAGTCCATATAAAATGAACACTATGCAAATATATCCCATACAATAGAAGCAAATTAAAAATATTTTAGGAAGAGTGACAAGATTTTCAGAAATTCAAATTAGCATTTGGCTGTGTTTCAGATGTTCCACTATTTAAACAAGTTTTGATAATTCTAATATTTTGTCACATTTCTGTAAGTTTTGAGAGCTTATTTAGATAGAATTCTGTTCTAGCCAGTGTAAGGAGCTATACATGCAAGCAATGAGTCACACCTTTGGGAAACTTATTCTCCAGTAAGAGATATGGGACATATGTTATTTAATATATAGACACAGAGTCATGTCCATAAACATACTAGAACACAGGAAAATAAAGAGAATTCAAGCACAGCTCTGTGAAGAGAAGTATTTCATATATGTCAAGAAGTTACAACATCTTTAGAAAACTTGACATTACCTAACACTCACTGAAGTCACTATTTCATTCATGAAATATTGCAGTGAATTAACCCATCTGGGTAAGACTGAGAGTGGTATGTATTGGGTAAATTTAAAATACAGGTATGATTCACTACAGTTGTAGCATGTCATAGCTCCTTGGACCTCCTTATTTCAAATGAATAAGAGGAAGCAACAGAAAAGTTGAGCAGCACCTTTTCACTCTAAGTATGACCAGAAAGACTTTAAAAGAGGGAATTCTGAAGACAAGCAAAGGCTTTGTACACTGGATCTGCCACGATGATGGATGGAGTCTTCCAATTTCTACTGGTTTTTAAACTGTGCTTTTTGTAACATGAGCGAGAGGCAGGTTTTGGAATGAGTGTATGTGCGGGCACGTGTGTGCCTGTGGTAAGCATGTGAAAGTAATTCTGTCAGCATTTGAAGAAAGCTTCCAAAATTCTGAATCCAGAAATCATGACCTTTTTTCTTTTGATTGATCATAAACTATGAAACCAAAATCAATGAACTCTGACACAATTCACCAGTTACTTGAATCATACTACATTCTTATTATCACAGTGGTTTTCACCATTTGCTGCAAAGTTGACTAAACATTTATCCAGATGATACAATGGCTAACCCAGCAATAGATGATGCCTAACCTTTCATTTTAGCAACACACCTGTATGCTTAGTCTCCACAGTGAGCTACACCCTACGGTGCTTCTCTAGATCTTATTTAGAATCAACTCCCTACATTTGAATTTATTATCTATAAGATATGGGAGAAATATTCTTATCACAACCTCCCTATTTGTAATCTGTGGGTAATGAAAGTAGCTAGTTCATAAGGCTATTGTAAGAATTAAAGGTGATAATGCATATGATGTACTTGACAATGCCCAATACATGTTCACCATTATTTTTTATGTTATGTTGAAAGCATCATAATCATTCCCATCATCATCACCACCATTCAATACAATTTCATTTATGTTTACTTTTGACTGCAGCTAAATTTATTTATATGGAAACAGTGGTCTTTGCAATTTCTTCTCATTAATCATAAAGTCCTTCATGGTCTAAGCAAACAAACCAATAAATAAATGAACCAAGCCAATCCCTCACAAGATTGAATTCAATTATTAACATGTCCCCAATACAACTGTCTTTCTGGTCTGCTCCTAAGGTAACTTCCAGTGTTAAATATTGAGAGATGTAGAAAAAAAGACACAGATACAGTGGGAAAGCTTAAGGAGGAAGATTAAGAAAAGGAAAGAGACAAGGAAGAGGAGAGATCTATCCTCTTATTCTGTTACACTGACCAAGTATGTCCATATATTCCTCAAATAATCTTCAGATATTACAACCCCTTCACTATTCTCTTCAGTCTTTTCTAATGTTTCAGTTTTTCTGTGTCTTTTTAAGAGACAAGTACTCAGGTGTTTTAAAGTGTTTAAAAAATAATGGTGGTGGGTGGCAAAGAGACTGAGATAGTAAACCACTTTAAACCCTGGCCATTGTTATTCGATCTGTAGAAGGGTTTCTTTTCCATCTAATCTCTTTGTGTGTAGTCTTTTTGTTCTGAGTTTAAATTATTAAACTTCTTTGCCATGAAAGTTTAATAAGAAATTATATTTTTGTTTGTGTTTATTTTTTCAGGTGGATTTATTTTTCTTTTAATATCAGGTATAAGAGCTCTGCAGGTGGAGATGCCTTGAAATCCATGTAGAGATAAGTAGGTAATGTGGATGAATCTTGTAGACACCAGATTTGATTGATAGATTTATACATGAGTTTAAAATAAAGAGGAATGGCAAGGGTATCTGTGTAATTTATAGTGCCAATTCAGTGATTGAGAACATTCCAAGAATGGTTTGAAGGATTTTAAAAGGAACTTAAATTTCTGTTACATAAGGAGACAACTTTTTTTTTCATGTCAAAAGTTGGTTGCCTTCATGTAGTAGAATACAGAAAATTTTAGAAATAGGAAATTATGCAACATTAAATTATGAGATTTCCAAGTACAACAGAAACTATGTGGTGTAATATTTCTTGGGTGGTTTTACACTCAATAATTATTGCTCAATTAAATATCTAAGTACTTGCAGAAAAATATAACTTTGTTTAAATTATTATTGATAATCATATAACTATATTTATATAGATAGATTAGAAATTAGAGGAATGTATCATGCTTAGTTAATGTATTCTTCTTTGATGCTATTTATAGAAATATGTTTATATTCAATACCATAGTTCCCTGCCATGTTTGAATAGTACCTAACAGGACTTTTGTAAACAGAAAGAGAAAAGCTGAGCTAAAACATAGAATGCATGACTAGCCTAGCTTTGTAAAGTCATGATTTTTTATTTCATTAAACTTAACATTCATCAAAAGAAAAGATGCCTAAATTCTGAACTATATTATTAACTACAGCCCAAGCTTCTTAAACCATTAAACTATCCACTCCCTCACTGTGTGTGCCATTCCATCAGAAAAGCAACATATCCAAAAAAGACCCGGTTGTTTACCGCCTACATATTTTGGAACCTGTTTAACCACTTCTCAATCAATTTGCGTAGGAAGGAAAAGTCACCCCCAAGCTATGGACTTTCAACTCTTGAGCTCCGGCCCAGCAAATATCCTGGGCAACCAAGAGATATAAGGATACCTGGTCTCCAAGCAACCTGGCTTCCATTTAGCATGTAGCTTCATAAAGCTTAATGAGAACTGGCTATCTCCTCCACTTTGGGAGAAAGCAGGTTCATGGGAACAAGGTGTTCTGGGTTTTGTACCATGCGAATGAAGAGATAGATCGTAAAGCTGCATGACTCGGAGCAGATGCCTGAAACAAGCACTGTGGTTCAAAGGAAACCTCTGGTTACTCTACTCTGTGATAGTTTAATGAAAATTAGAAAGGTGATACTATACTGATTACTTTGAAATGATTTCATTATTCTGAAATTCTACTGATGAACATGCTCTGTCATTCATTTGAGGGATGAAGTATTGTGCTGAGGTCAGCAAGAGCATAGCCTCACAAACTGGACTATCCAGGTTCAAATTTTTACCTTTGTGTGATTTTGAGCAAGTTACTAAAGCTTTCTCTGCCCCTATGTTTTCTCCCCCATTGTGCAGGGAGAGTAATAGAACTTATTTCATGAATTACTATGAAAATTAAATTATTTAATATTTGTAAAATACTTAAAACAGTGCCTGGCTACTGAGGGTACTGAGGCAGGAGAATGGCAAGTTCAAGGCCAGCCCGAGCAACTTAGCAAGACCCTGTCTCAAAATAAAACTAAAAAAAAAAAAATTCTGGGGATGTAGCTTAGTGGTCAGTGGTAGCATCCTGGCATGGAACAACCCAAAACAAAGCAAAACACAGTCCAGAAACATACATACTGTATATTTGTTAATTTGAAAACCCAAAATTATCTACCCTGTTTCAGGATGCTTTGCATCCTCAAAACCAGATCCATGTCCCACTTTGAAAATTACAGACCACAGGCCACGTGCGGAACTGGACAGCTAGTAATGCAGCCCCACAAGATTGAAAACTTTCACCATTACTATGTGATTTTTATCGATATTTTTCATGACCTGATTGCGCAGGCTGGTGTGCAGACTGCATAGGCAACAACAGAATGCTGGGTAGGGGAGAAAGCAAGCAGTTCTAACCGCTCCTCCTCCCCACCCCACAGTCCGACAGAAGCCCGTTTGTACCAGATGTCCTATGAGCTTGTGCCACTTGGCAAGTGAAACGCAGAGATCATCAATGAAACAGCACTTCCTACATGTTTGTGCCTGTGAAGACAGATGTTTATTGTTATTAAACAGACATGTAAGTTTTCTTGTTTAATTCTTAACCTTGGGCTTGTGTTATTTCATAAAATAATAAATGAAAGTATAAAAATAAAGGATGTTTTTTCACGTAGATGAATTATCTATATTATATGTTTTTCTGTGTGACTTAAGACAATTCCTCTTAACTCAGGGTGGCCCAGGCAAACCAAAAGATTGGAGTGTGTGACCTATAGTATAGAGATTGCTGATAAACAATCCATCATCAGATAAGAACACACTTCGCTCAGTGGCTTCGGCTCTTTGCAAAATGTGTCCTGGATTTCTAACTCCCTCTTTAGCTTTGCCTTATTACATTGTGTGGCCTCTTCCCTCCTTGTTGCACATGAGATATTCATTTTTTCACTCTGTGCTTCTGTTGGCTGAATACCAGCTCATACCTCTGACAAATAATCTGGTGTTCTGACTTTGAAATTAAGGGTTTCTAACAGAGAGCAAATGTTAATTGCACTTCACTGATGACATCCCAAGTCTTTGTTTTCTTCTTTATAATGTTAATGTGTTAATCATTTTAAAATCTAGAAACCCTTGCAAGGGTAATGATGAACATAGAATTATTTATAATCTCATCACCCTGAGACTAGCACTATAAACATTTTGGTATATTTTCAGAAGAATTTCATATAAACATACACTTCTGCACATGATATGCTATACTTTATATTTTAATTCTAGCACTAACTTAGATCCAAGCACTCTTTTTGCTAATGTGGAAGCAAAATTATTGTGAAGACAGGTGATTTGTGCATGTAAACCAAACTATAGGTCTAAGGCTGGTGAAATCATACCCTAAAATAATTGGTTTCAAGAAGCCATGCACGTGGACTAGGATAGGTATCTGTATTACAGCCCTGCCCTCTAAGTCTTCCTGAAGCCTAGGCCTGAGCTTAAAGAGTAAAAAAGAACAAGACTATTGTACTAGATAAACTGCTGCTGCTGATGCTACTGAATGAAGAACAGTGTCTTGAAAGATGATGTGCTAGAGTTCATTGCACCATCTACTAAACTTACAGTTCTTTTTATTGCATCTGACTTCTTAGAAGAAAACCTAAGTATGTAGATATACCTGAGGACTTCTTATATTATCCACTGGAAAAACTTAGAACTTTTTGGAATTTTAGTCATTAGAGCTTGAGGTTTCCGGGGTCACAAAAAAGAAAAATCAAGCTGTACCTTCAGTGCGAATGCTACAGTAGTTAGAATGCACAAGTTATATTCCTGAATAGAACAGAATGTTACTGAAGTTAAGAGGAAAGAGGCAGAGTGCTATAACTAAGGGTACTAATGTTCTGACCATGATGATGCACACGGTTTGGGTTGAGTAAGAAGATTAAAGGTGATTGATTATTGTACTTTAAAATGAAAATGTTGTATTCTTGGAAAAATGGCACTCACTCGTCTTTAATGCTAGCTTATTTATAGGTGAAATATGATAAGTTAATTTTTATGCCAATAAATAAACATTTATTCTCAGAGTTCAAGGAGAATATGTTTGCTTAAGGTAAACACTGTGGTAAGCATAATTACTTTCATTAAGTTATAGGTAATCAGGTTTTTAAAATACGTATGGCCCAAAGAAATGAATTGATACTATAATATACATTTGATTGTATAGATATTCCCTTCATTTAAGATATCAGAGAGAAATCAGCTGAGCGGATTGTTGAACCCAAAGCACTAGCTATATTCTGAGAGACAGAGGACAGAGGAGGCCATGAAGGCCTTTCAAGACACTCTTTCGGTGAGTGTACCAAGGTTCTTCTATGTTTTTTTCCCTCTGAACGTGTCTTCATTAAGTTAAATTTAAAAGATCAGTTGTTCCTATTCTAGATCAAATAAGAACATGTTAAAAAGTTTAATTTAAAAACGTTTAAATTTGTGCAACTGGGTTAGAAATTTCACAATAAGGGTTTCATTTATTTCAGGAATATTTAAATACATTTTTCTGGTAAGACTAGAGCTTGCCTTTCTTGCTACATTTTAGAACTTCCAGTGTACAATAGAACCAGGAAGTGTAAATGAGTGTGAAAGCAGGGTAGAATAGAAAGAGAAGAACAAACAGAACAGAGTTTCTGATCGTTGACGTCACTTATTCCAGGGGTATAGGTAAGACATTCCAAAACTTATGACTTTATGTGATTCTTGTGAGCTCAACATGAGTATTAAAATATTGCGATATGTCTAATGAAGAATTTGATGGTGGTAAAAGTAAATTCAGATTCAATGACAATCCGTCCTTTAAGAAATAAAGCATTCTATCATGTACATGCTAATAAAAATACACATAAGAATTTTCATTTTTGTCATGCACGACTAAAGCAATAATAGGTCAATTCATGTTTGGTAAAGTATGTATGATTTAAGGACATTTTTTGACTGGTGGCCTGCCATGGAATTGGGGCACACACCAGCTCTACAATTTTTACAGTACAATTTGAACAAGAAGCAAGATTTTGTTTCACTTTATGGTTACTACTCCCTTCCCCACAATTTATCATTTTCCCGGTAAAAAATTTCTCATAACACTTCACTCCTTTTGGTTTGATAATGTAAATTTTGACTAGGAAGTATTAGGCAACAGCCCTGCCAATGCTGGGGAGAATTCACAGATGATAACCAAAATCTCCTTGCCCAGAAACCCAAGGAAGTCATTTTGAAAAGTCCTACAAACACTTCACCTTAGCAACACAGCTCTGTAAGTAATACACCCTTCCAATGGAGTTTTCGCTATTGAGAAATCCTCTGTTTTTTTAGGATATGGTTTCCTCCAGTTCTACATGAAGTTAGGAAAGACAAAGTGCAGCCAAAAATAAGAGTTTGTGTTGCTATAGCATATATGTATACAGTGTATAGAAATAAGAAGATGTTCTGGCTTAGTATAGAGCAAAGAAATATACGTATCTTTTTATGAGTTAGGTTTCAGAAAGTACAACCAAATGAAAGAATGTGGGGGTGGAACCCAATATAAATGCAAAGCTAGAACAAAAAAGAACCACCTACAAAAATCTTTCCTTATAAAGCACCCATTCCTAAAGAAGATGCAACTCATGTAGGCTCACACAAAGATTTACTACCTACCCACTGTGACCCGAGAATGTCTTCTTCCAGAGAGAATCTTTAGCCCATGAAGTTTAAAAACAAAAGCATGTTACTTGAGTTTTTTGATACCATTTGCAATACTAAGTATTTTACAGAAGTTGAGGTGGTGGGAGCACATGATTCTATTCAGAAGGGTTACATTTTTGGAGGATGATTTGAGAATCAACATTCAGAGCAAGACAAGATGATTCCGAAATAGCTCAAGTATTAAGTTCATCAATCATCTTATGTATTTATTTGCTAATATTATCAGATGGATGTTATTTTTCTTATGCACACACATTGAATTTATATATCATATAGACATGTGTATATATACTTGTATATGCACATGCATGTGTAATTATATTTTAAAATGTACGGAGTGATACAAGCTAAATGGGCTACTTTTCCATTTGCAGGCTCCCTAGCACATTGTAAGAATGGAATACCCATAGCTCCTTAGCATTAAATGGTATAAATTCCTTCCAGTCACTGAGGCATCCCAAGCTCCTTGGACAGTGATGCTGCCCTGGGTGCGAATTATTTCATGAATGGGCTAATAGGAGTTACAGACTTCCCCTGATGGTGGCACTTCTCTGTGCCCAAGGTCTTTCTGCAAGGAGATCCTTCCAACTCTATGGAGTGGCGTGGCAGGAAACCATCCTCCAGGTTTCCCAAATTCCAGAGTCTGTCTGAACCAGAGAATGTACCAGATCTATCATCTGACTCTCTGACATTGTAAGTGAACAAAACCCACAGAATGGGAGAGAATAACTGCCGACTTTGGATTTTGTTTAAACCATAGAAAGCAAACATATACTATGTTGTCAACCAAGAAAGATGACGCTACATTTTAGGTATTATTATTTTTCTTAAGTTTAATGAGTAATTTGAAGAATTTCAGGAATGTTAGATTTTACTTTCTCCACTTCATGACTTTCAAATTTTTAAAAAATTGTCTTACAGTATTCTGGGAAATATAGAAAAGAAAATATTAATAAATTAGTGTTCTAACTAAAATGGAGAAAAATAGGCCCCAGAATGTACCAAGCATTGTATTAGATACTTTAGATCAGTTTTCCTTATGTATGTATTTTTATCCCAACCCTGTATGCCAGATATTATTATCACCATTTTATACATGGGAAAATTAAGCTAAAGAAAACTTTATAAAATATTAATGAAGTATGTGTCACTTTTGGAAGGCATGGGTTTTAAAGTTAACCTATTTCTAACTTTGTCACTACCAATAACAATATTTATTTTGACAGTAATTAAAATGGAAGAATGTATTCTTGTATCCCATGGTGGTGACATCCAAAGATAGCCCCCTATTTTAAGTTAAGTTTACTTCAGTTATTTTTAATGATGGCTTAAAGAAGTGTGAAAGAGAAACTATATCTGTTGTTTATTCTAGGACTTCTCAGGAGACTTAGAATATTGCTCTATGTCCTGTGACTGAAAGGTAGAACACAATGTGCCACTGTGGCCCAGATGTAACTACAGACGGAATATCACATGAGCCACATGTGTTTGCTAGAAAACCCAATAAAGGAGCAAAGACTGGGCCATTGATATGGCTCAGCGGCATAAGCGCCTGCCTGGCAAGTGTGAGGTCCTGAGTTCGACTTCTGATACCCACATTAAAAAAAAAAAAAAGATGCAAAGACTGCATCTATGTGTGGCAAGAGTGTAAACGTGGTAATGAGGAGTAGCTCCCTGCCTGCCACTGGCTCTGCTTGCCTGGTCTTCCTCCCCTTTCTTACTCCTTTCCCTCCTCCTTTCCTTCTTTTAATCATCCAAGGAATATCTCCTGAGTACAGATGTCCCTCTTTATCCGTGGGAAACAAAACTAAGACTCCCAAGTGGATGCCTGAAACTATGGATACTGAACTCTGCATATATTATGCTATTTTCCATATGTACAATACTGCAATAAAGTTTAATTTATAATTTAACCACAGTGAAGAAATTAACAATTAATAATAAAATACAATAATTATATACTGTCATCAACATTATTTCTAACTTTTGAATTGTTTGTTTCTGGAATTTTCCATATGATATTTTCAGTCTACACTTGACCATGAGTAACTGAAACAGAAGACGGAACTGCAAAGGGACTCCCTTCCCCATGAGTACTGGGCTTTCTGCCAGCATCAACGGGGCCTCTTTCCCACAGGTTTCTGACTCAGACCCTGTTCTACCTTGTTGATTTGTCTCTACTCTGGGAGCAGGTCCTTAGTTTTTCAGTCCTTCTCCATCTTCTCTGACTACCACAAGATTTCTGTTCCATAACTGCTGTTGTTATTTTCTTGTTCGAGAACAACAGCTATAAAGTTCATGGTTATTTTTCTTCTCACTTCAGCAGCTTCCCTCATGACTTTTCTCTGAAATGGGATGCTAAATCTTGGAAGGTAGTTGTATGTGTTTAAATGTTCCCTCTCTCTGCCTTCTGGATGGATACCTTGTGGCTGGAACTGGAACTATTAACATTGAGTGAACCCTGTGTTATGATTTATATTTAGCTGCCCCCCTAAAGCCTCATGTGCTCATAGGCGAGGCTTTGGGAAGGTGATTGGATTATGGGGGCTTACAGCTGGCTTGCTGTTAGGAGGTGGGAGTCATTGCAGTCATGACCTGGAAGATTTTTACCTCTCCCCAAATCCCCTCAACTCTCTCTGTCTCTTTCTCTCTCTCCCTCTGTCTGCTTCTTGTCCACCATGCCATGAGCCATGAGCAGCTCTGCCCTGTGTTGGAGCCAGCCAACATGGACTGAAATTCTACAAACTATGAGGCAAGATAAATATTTCCTCCTTTAAATTACAGGTGTCAGATTTGGGTCACAGCAATGAAGAAAGCAACTAAGACACCTGGCTGGTTCGCATATTATGGTTTTCTAAGGAAAAGCCTGGAACTTTGATTCTGTAGCTTTGAGGCGAGATAAAGTCACACTGCTTAAGATCCACAGATATGGTTTCTCTTAATAGCCTTCCTCAGAGTGATAGAAATTTCTCTGTGCCTGACAGATGCTCGTCATTGTTACTTTGCACGGCCGTGTACTTCTTCAAAATTGTGCAACGTACTCCTTCCTTCCTGTTTATACTGTCGTCTGGGCATCCTGTGGAGAACTGCCAAACCAAAATGCTTTGACACTGCCACCGTGCAAGAAATAATGAATCCCAGATTCAATAGGTATAAAGTCATTTGTTGCACTTAAATGTCACTCAAGATAACTGTTCTGCTCTTTGCTTACATGTGGTGAAATAAACTTAATGGTGTAAACGCCGGTTTAGTGATGAAGTCATGCTGTGCTGCTTCAGGTTATGAAAATTTTAAGACTTGATCTAAGGACATTAAGGTTAAGCAAATATATTATGTATCCTAAATTCAATAAGCTTAGATTAAATAATACAGAAACAGAAGTTATTTAAACTAAAAACAAAACCTTTAAGACGTATTTCTTAAAGGTTACTAACATTCCAGTGATCAATCTGGCTATATATATATATACATACATATTATATATATATATGTATATATATATATATTTTTTTTTTTTGGTGTTGGGCATTGAACTCAGGACCTCCACACTAAACTACATCACCAGTCTTTGTTTATTGTTTTGTTTTGTTTTGCTTTGCTTTGTTTTTGAGATGGGGTTTAGTAAGTCACTAAATTGCCCAGGCTGGGCTAGGACTTGTGAACTTCCCATTTCAGGTTCCCAGAGTGCTGAGATTACAGTTGAAGTCCCGTATGCATGTCTTAATCTGGCAGTTATTTTTAACCTCATAAATTTTCACAAAAAGTTATACTACATACTGGAAGTACAAAGCATGTGGCATCTGTACTTAGCTATTATTTGAAGATTCTTTTGCCTATGTGCCTTGATATTTTCTGTGACTATTAAACTGATTCTTGAAGAGTGTTTCCTATACTTTCTTGCACCTTTTGATTATAACAAAACACTGACAGTTATAAAATTCATAATGTAAATTCACACTAAGTAATTTGGGGCCAGATACATGCACATATAGGAAAGGAGAGTTAGTAGCATACAAGTTCAATAATAGAGATGTTTTTCAAAGCAGTCTAGACATTGTTATACAGTGAAAACAAGACCTATAATTTACAACACAATGCAAAAGAAAATAAACATAGACCAATATCAGCCCATATAAATTTCAAATAAGATAATATTATTTCCCCTATTTAATGTACTCACAGAAATTGTGATTCCAATTAATTAAAGTTAAAAACCCCTTGGTCAACATTCCGGCTTGACCACTAAGTAACGGTTTAATTTTGAACAAGTTTCTTGATAGATCTCTGAATCAGTTTCTTTATGTAAAAATGATAGTGGTAATATGTATTTCAAAGCCTTTGAGATTGTATTATACAGAAAATACTCATAATGTGTGGCACACAGCAAAAGTGTTTTTATTTTATTGCTTTGCTATCGTAAGTTATTTAACTATATATCAAAAAAGAATAAAATTTTAATTGCAAACAGTTGTTGTTATGAAAATGAGTTGCTATTTTTATAAAAATGCCCAAGTGGTTCACCTCCCATTGATCTTACCCCTGAAGAAAGAGGAATGATCAGGACTGCCAAAAATTCAGAATCAGCGTCGACCACACTTTTTCAACATCTTGATGGCCTTTTTTTCAAAAGCTGTGTTTTTATTAAAGATTTCACAAGTTTCAAAGGTTCTCCAGAATTATCACGAACAATTTAAGCCTTCCTGTAATTCTTTGAAAGGAGACCTAATGTTAACTAGATTGCCAAATACCATGTTGGTAGCCTTGAAAACTCATTTTCCTTGCCATTAAAAATATTTATCTTTAGTTACAACACAAACTCATACAACACAAACTGGAGAATATAGATGGAGGGTATTGAGCGAATGCATATATTTATTCTGAAATACTATGAACTGTGTCACACCAGACAGTTTAAGATTCATTTGGATTAACAAATATAGGTACAACCCTTAATTACAGGGCCTGAAATAACAACCCACATTTTTCATTTGCTTCTGGATTAATGGAATTTGTTTAAGACCACTTCAAAATTCTTAGGGTAAATTGATCATTAATTTTGAATCTTAAATTAATTTGGTGCTTAAAAAAAATCCTTAGATGATTTCATTAAATCTGTATGATTAATTGATCCCGTTTCCATCTCAGGTGACACAACATGGACAGCATTAAGCGAAGCTTTTTCTTCTGAGATTGTCACAGGGAAGAAAGTGACAGAGAAATTGTTTAAGACACAATGGTAAGCAACCCATTCAAGACCCCTTCTGTCTTTCAGGAGCTATTCCTACTGCCCATTCCTTTTCGCCAATAAATTTTCCTACTCTTAAAAAAAAGGCACAGTGGAAAACAACATAGGTTTAAAAACAGCTAATTTTATTGTTTGTATTTGTAGGTCTGGGTGAATGTATTAAGCATGTTTGAAAAGTGAAAAGTCGGAACACTTAGCTGGTGCTTCCCAGGAGCAGTCAGACTAAAATAATTTTTAGGTATCAATGGGCATCAGCTCCCAATTCAGCCTTTATGGTCATTTTTTGACAAAAGTTGAATAGAAGCTCTCATGAAGGCAGGAAAATGCTACTGGGAAAACTTACCACAAATCTAAAGTAGTATTAGTGCCATAGTTTCAATTTCATCTCTTAAAAATTGTGTCATTGTGATGAATTTTAGGGTTTGAAGTTTACATTTCCTAAAGGATATTCCAGATAGGTAAAACAATTTGGGAGAAAAAAATTTCACTGACTAGTTCTTATGTGGAAGAATAATTTCTGAAGATATTTTCTCATTTTTAAGTCTTTATGAACTAATTTGCTACATTCACCATTCTAGAAATTTCTTCAGAATCTCAGGGAGATTTTTATCTGCCTGTAAGTACAAATACTAAATAATATATCCACTCAGTTATCTGAATCCTTTTAGGCCAAGAATCTTAATATCTTCCATAGCTTTTCAAGAATCAATATTTCTAAGATTTTTTCCTTTTTTATCAGCCACTCTTTATTATTTTTATAATTCTTTATCTTCTTCAAACACAAAATCTTCAAACAAATTTCAACTTAAAAAGAGTCTATATATATATATATATATATATATAGTTCATAGATACAGATATAGATCTGAGAAGCAAGGTTAGTTCCAAAGAACTGTGATTTTGATAAAACTTTTCTTTGTCTTTCCTAACTTTAATCCATCTGCTATATTACTCTTTCCTTCAAAGCTTTTGATATTGATTTCTGTAAACTTCTGGAAATGTAAATAATGCAGCCTACACAGGAAAATGAAAATGGTGAATGAGAGAATTACAGCCCGGCATGGAAATACATCCAGGAGACAGATTCTCCTGTATAGAGGAAGAGATATAGTTTCTGAAGATGTAGATTACTTGGGACCCTGGGTCAGGTGAAGGATTATTGTGTCCTTTGGAATAAGCATCCATATCCAGCATGGCACATCAATGGCACTGACCAATCTACCTGCCTAACAGTCATTTTCTTTGGCTCGTAGAACGTGGTGAGCTAGAAGAAAATACTTTCTCCTGGTCCACTCTTTTAGCAGATTTCACACTGGGTCAATCTTCCTGGGCATGAATTTGACTGCTAGTCATGGAGAGGAATGCCTTAAGGATATTAGTCACCAAGTCTAGCTCAGTTAACAAAATTCATAGAATATATGTATTCCTATAACTAGCACAGCACATTGATAAATCAATTGACTAAAAGCTCATAGGACAAAGAAGGAAGTTTTGCAACTCACCAGGGTTTGGTTGCCTTGTATTATGTTTGTTCTTTACAGCATAATCTCAAATTGCATGACAAGAATGTGATTGGCATATATCAAATTTATGGATTCTATCATTGTATAATTTTATGGAGCTAGACTCATGAGGAAATCCTGCAATGGAGGCAGATGTTCCTTGCATAAGTCAGAGGGAATTAAACTAGCTATGCTTCTACCTTATGAATATATTTAAGTGCCTGTTTCTGGCTGCTGTGTACATCAGCTGTGGGTTGTGACTAATTCCTGGACTCTTCAACTTCCACTCATGCTGCAAGAGGAAGAGGGACAAAACCTTTGCCCACTGCAGAGACATGAAGCCTACAAAGCACCGTAGGTCAAGTTGCAGCAGGAGCAATGGTAAATACATGGGAATGAGTCAGTGCTGGATTAAAATAAAGAATGTAATTCATGGAAACCTCTCAAATATACATGTTGGGATGTGCCGAACAATCGACTTGAGTGGATTTGTACCAACATGTGAAAGATTTACATAAATGTGAACTCATGCCCAGTACACAAATGTAACTTAAATTTACAACCCTGGAATCAAGGAAGCTGCACATAGATGCACAAATAATTGATAATAAACAGAAACCATTAGTACCCTTAATAGTTTTTTGGGTTTTTTTGGGGGGGTGTTGGTACCAGGAATCAAACTCAGGACCTCACGCTTGCCAGGCAGGCACTGTGCCACTGAGCTATATCCTCAGCCCCATTAGTACCCTTGAGTAATGTAAAACATTGAATGAACTCTGGTATTATGCTGCTAGGATGAGAGGGGATTGTTTGGTTGAAATGCTGAAAAGCAGCCCATCTCTCTTCCTACTAGAGATCATATTGTGCAAATGAGGGTGGTAACTTGGATTCAACTCAACTGCACGAGTTGAAGAATGTAGACTGAAATGGTACAATGACTGTCTGTCATCTAGCAGTGTACAGGGTGTCCACCAATGAAGGACATGCCCACCCACCAAAGTCAAGGTATACTTCTCTTCCTTCAGAGCAGTCCTCTCTCGACCCTTCTGCTTCTCAGCTAATCCTTGCCGTGATTCTTCCACCATCCTTTTCCCTCCCACAATTTAAACATTTATAGTCATGTACATTCTTTTCTGCAGTGCCTTCAGAACTGATCACTTCCTTTCCTTTCTGAAGTTCATGTACTTATTACCTTGCACCTGAAATATTGCCACAGGCTCTTAACCATCTACTCATCTGTTTCTTCATCTCTCACTTCTTCAATCAACAATTTGTGCTGGACACTTCATCTTCCTAAATGGCACTATAGTCATACTATTCCTTCAATAAAAAAACTTCAGTGGTTGCTCACCACCTTCTATTTCAAGTGAAATCTCCTCAGCCTAGCACTTCAAATCTTTAAACTACCTTTCCAATCTTATTCTCCACTAATATTTAAAAGCAGCTACACCCTAGAACATGGTTTCTTAGTTTGAATGCTGTTGACGTACTTGATTGGATGATTCTTTGTTAAAGGAGATTGTACTGTGCATCATGGAATGTTTAGCAGCGTCTCTGGTCTTTACTCTTAAATGCCCATAGCATTTCCTACCCAGTTGTGACAAACAAAAATATTGCAAGACACTTTCATTTGTTCTCTGGAAGCAAAATTTCTGCCCTATGTGACATAGCTCTCTTGTGGTCATCAAGATATACTTTAGGGCCGGTGAGATGGCTCAGCGGCATAAGCGCCTGCCTGGCAAGCGCAAGGGCCTGAGTTCGACTCCTAGAACCCACATACGAAAAAAGGGCCGGTGATATCGCTCAGCCGCACACACGCCTGCTGACGTGTGAGGTCCTGAGGTCGACCCCTGGTACCCACAAAAAAAAAAAAAAGATGTACTTTAGATTTCACATGTCTATGTGTGTGTTTATACTAGGTTCTGTGCTTGGAATGACCTCCCTATCATCTTTACCACCTATTAAAATCATATCCACTATTTCTGATTTATCTCAATAGCCTGTAACCAAATTCTTCTCTCATTTTTAATCAGTATTTAGGAATACAAATATTTTCCTTCCTCTTTGGATTACCACAGCACTTTAAATATTACTTAAAACATTTATTTTAATTTTGACTTTTTTCATTTAATTTGGCTTCTAAAGAATAAACCCACAAGTAAATTTCTGGCCTGTTATTTAAATGTCTAAATATTTATGGCACAATTTGAGGAAAGCACTATTTTGTTGGAACTTTACTTCCCTCACTTTTGTTTAATGCCTGTAGCAAATCTATTGCATCTACTTCTATAAAGTTTCTACTGGTTTATAAATACTAAAAGTCATGATTCTTACCGAGTCTTCTCAGTTATTCCACTGATAAATACAGTAATGTGACACTCTCTTTCATCAAATGTGGAAGAAAAGAACTCACAACCTCTGTAGACAGCAAAAAAGACAAAAATAAAGACTAGAGGTAGCTGGACCTTCAGTTGACCCTTCCTGTGGCCCTTTACTTAAGTTAACCAGAATGTTGAAAAGGTAAGTGGGTTTTTTGTGGTGATAGGTCTGTTCTGTAGAGGCAAGTACCCAGGACTCCTGCTCAGCCTTTTTGCAATAGACCAATTGCTCCTCATATGATGTCATCGGGCCAGCATCACATGCTCAGCCTGGGAACCAAAAAGAGGTATAGATTCCGAGGCCCCACCTTGAGCATACTGAGTTAGAACCTGAGGAGGAGCCCATCTGTCTGTGTTTGTAGTAGTGCAGATATTCTCAGTTTCTACTTCATCAGAAGGACTTGGAAGATCTGTTCAAATATAGAGCAATTGTTCACCATGTGCAATATTAAGTGAAGGTTACATTTTTCTGGGCTCTCAAAACCAGACTGCAGGCAGCTGTACTCAGTATCAGATCAACAACGTGGCCTATCTCCTAGAAATTACAACTCAATCCAGAATTCCTCTGTTGATGCAGTAAAAAAATTTTTAATTTAATTAATTACTGTAAAGTCTATTTTACCTTAAGGCAGCATAATGAATCTCCATCAAAGTTAAAATAAGAGTCTGGGGGCCGGTGAGATAGCTCAGTGGCATAAGCACCTACCTGGCAATCACGAGGTCCTGAGTTTGACTCCCGGTACCCACATAAAGGAAGAAAAGGGCCGGTGATATCGCTCAGCAGCACAAGCGCTTGCTGGCAATCACGAGGTCCTGAGCCTGACTCCCGGTACCCACATAAAAAAAAATAAATAAATAAATAAAATAAGAATTTACTAAAATTCATTCAACTTTCATTTTTATCATGTATTACAGGGTACAGAAGTACAGTATAGGGATATGAGGGTAAGAAAAAGAAGTAAGAGCATGTTAAGTTTTTTGTCTTATTAAAAAAGTAAATAAAAATGCTAAAAAGTTCTAGCAGAATGATTTGCTCTACAAAGGTTGTTAAATATATCAGCTCACCTACTAAAATAAAACAAATTCAATGCATATTTATAAGCCAACATAAGGAAAAACAAAGGTAATTCAAGGCAATGAAGTGTACACAGAAAGAGAAAAGATGCAAGGAAATGGAAAACATGAGTGTTGATGGTAATTGCAAATATTTTTCTCAAAAATGATATAAAAATCAGATATATAAAAATGATGTAAAAGTGAAAAATTAGGGAGAAAAGGAGACAAAGTGCATCAGTATCAAGAAAACTAATACAATATAATTATATTCTTATCTAACAAGAAATAATACAAGGTGAAAACAAAAATTGGATTACTTTACTTGATAAAGTTACAATACTCCAATAAATTTTAACAATTATGAATCTGGATGCACGTAACAATACATCTGAGCAACACAGAAAGCAGGTGGCATTAGGAATACAGGTGACAACACACCACTTCACAGTCAAGGTACAGACATAGCACAGATAGCCATGCCACGAGGATGCACATAGTAATAAAGAGATTAAACAGATAAAAATATTCAAGGGAATTGCATATTTGAGTTATATAACTAACAAGCATATAAATATTTAATGTGTGTACCTAACAAAGAGAGAACATACTTTCATTTCAAAAAGCCATAGCATATTCATAAATATTGGCCATTATGTTTTACATAAATTAGTAGGTTCCCTGTTTTGGGACCACAGCTCAATAGAACTGCATATTTAAAACAAGAAGGAGATAATCCCCTTCCTGAATAAATAAATATCCAACTAATATTTAGAACACCTTTTTCTTAATTGGTAGGTTACCACAATCCACTTAGCAATATTTTTAAAAAGCATGAGAATGCAGGATATAAAATCTATGGATTATGACAAAAACTGTACCCATATGAACTTTTGTTAGACATTCATTCATTTATTATAAAACAAAAACTGGGAACTACCAACTGTGTGTTAACAATATTGCATAAGACATGAAAATGTCATATTTTCATTACAGAAAGTATGCAAGTTGAAAAAGAGTTAAATACAAGAAAATAAGGACCATCCACAATCTTACATTATTATTGTTCCCTTCCCAGGAATGCTAAATAATGGAGAGTGAATCAGGCTAAATGCCCCCAATTGTGTGACTTCTCCAGTTTCAGGGCTGATCTTGCCAACATCATTAGAAACTCTTGAAGAGTGAGGACTCTAAATATCCTCATACAGTAAATTCAGTTTTGCTTGTGGGTGTGCAAAGATAGTGTGTATGTATGCACGGGTTCTCTCCGTGTGTTTGTGTGTGTGTGTATCTGCATGCGTTATGGTGGAATTACAGACAAAATGAAAGTTCTCATACTTCTTTATCAAGAATACTGCCTTCCTTTTAAAGGAGTCTTTTTTTTTAAAGTGTTTTGTTTCAACTGATTTTCCAGGAAGATTTCAGTGACATGCAAATTTGTTAAAGATATGCCCTTCAACACACAATATTGAAAACAGTGAGGGAGAACATATCTATGAAAAAAAAAAAAAATACTGACAGAGTGCCCTGGAATCCAGTGAGAGGAAATCTGTTTAGACACAGTGAAGAGGAGGAGGTTTTCTTATGTAGTTATCCCTGACAGAATCAGTACCAAACCTCTGCCATGCTGCAGGGACATTCTAGTTTGAACAGAAGTTCTGGGCAGGGCCAACTTCTTGCTCTTGGTAAACAGAAGTGCTTTGGGGCAATAAGGTCATTTTGCTCAGTGGAAGATACCTGAGGCACCTAATTTTAAATGCCTTTCGTGTAGGGACATTGACCCTCCTAGGGTATAAGTAGGAAAGCTACGCTCTTCTCCCAGAAAGAATGACTAGCATGTCCACACAAGCTGAGAAATCCTATTCTGCTTGCCCTCTGAATAGAGTCCAATGCCCCAAGATAAAGGAAATGCATTCTGTAATCTGATAGGCTTGTTACTGAGCATTTTGCCAAGAACAACGCCTTCCCTTTACATGGTGTCAGAGTTCAGGTGCATGCGCTCCAACCTTAGAGATTCGAGCACGAAGAAGAAAAGAAAAACCAACAAAGAAAAGCACATCTTGACATTTGGTGTAAAATGACAAGGAATGACATGGATCGTCTCAGAAAGGTTGCAGAAGAGTGCTTGCATGTCTTCCACAAATACTTTATTGGAGGTCTTTGGGCTTAATTGCTAAGATCAGAGCATAAATATAGAAATCTAAAATTAGGTTACTCTAATTACTGTTCTTCTCTCTCACTCCACTGCAAGCTCATTGCAAAGAGTCCCTTGCAATTCCCCTTCCCCTATACCTATCATGGTTCTGGGTAGCTGATGCTTGGTAAATGTTTTTCAAAATAAGAAAAGCCTTTTTTGATGGGCCTAAATGTTTGGAATTTAGGATAAAGACCATCTCAAATGAAAAAATGGCTACTGTAAATATGTAAATAACTAATATATAACATTATATAATTTACAAAGCACTTTTACACAATCTATTGCATTTCAAATCTCACAAAATTTGTGTTCAGTTTTATTTTCCCATGAACCAACCAAGGCTCAAAATCCTTAAG